>OX940732.1:3755833-5027500 GCA_954870855.1 Scutellaria minor | reverse complement strand
CACTGATAGATGTGCTATAGGGGTGTCGAGTCGTGGACTAGTTGGAGGCATGTTTCGGGATCATTGCGGTTGGATGATTGGCTGTTATTCTTTTATGTGTAGTCGTTGCTTTGCATTCGATGCAAAGCTTGTTGCAACTAGGGGTGATCACGGTTTAATTTTGTGGTTTTTTTTTGCGTAAATTTAAATTGTCTTGCCATATGCGGTTCAGTTAATTTTTTGAATTTAAACCATGATTTTTTGACTAAACTTGATTATGCGGTTTTCGAGCGGTTTTGGTCGGTTTTTTTAAACTTATAAATGAACACCAAATATAAATACTCTTTCAAACGTTCCATGTCAAGCTAAATGATTAGTCTGTATTAAACTAAATCTATAACAACAATATTCTAGCATTGATAATTCTTGATAATTCAAAATGTTTTTCACATAATTATAATATTTGATCATATAAGCAGTAGCTCAAATACATTGACACTCTACTTGATATCATTTCTAAATCATATAGATTTTGTACATTAAGAGATAATAAAACATGTTTTCATTATATTATATGATTACATGATCAAATAACAATCAAGGCCTTCATGGTTTGATCCAACTTTTAGATAAATTGCCTTTTAATCTTAGTGCTCCAATGATTTGCAAGAAGGAAAAATAAAAATATAAGTTATAAGCAATAACAGTAAATTAAAAGAAAACACAAGATAACTAATGCTAGTATGTATACAAATTAACTAAACTTCACATTTTGAATTATACTCCAATAATATACAAGCTTGGGGGAGAGGGGGGTCAGTGGGTAAGAAAGGGTAAAGAAAAAATTGTGAAGTAAATAATGTTGTAAGCGCACAAACCTAATGTAGCGTCCCAGATCAAAATGAGCATAATTGATTAAATTAAATATTTAACGTATGACTTAATAGGTATGCGCGTTTACTTTGACTGTTTAATTTATTACGTGCGTTTCAGATACGTGTTTAACACGGGACTTAGACGGATAATTTTCTTGGACATGGTATATAGAATATTTTCATACCATAAGATGTGTCTTAGAAAGACGAGAAGATAGAAACGAACTAGGGGTCAATCGGAGACCCGTAGCTCGAACGGCGACGAAAAGGGTAAAATCGGAAGATCCGGAAAACCGGAAGATATTTACGTGAATAGTAACTTTGAAAAAATCAACTGATGAATAGTGACGGGATATTTTGGATGAATAGTAAAGGAGATATTTTCGGTGAATAGTAATTTTCCGAATTCTATAAATAGAGGCTCCCCGATTCGTTTTTCACCGTTTCTCCGAACGAGCCGAAAGCGACGAAAACGAGTAAGTCCTCCTTTCTCGTCTTTTCTTTTCTGTCTTTCTGTTTTCCGGCGCGCTGCCGCCGGCGCGGCGGCGGCGCCGCCGGTCGGTCGCCGGAAAATTTCAACGTTGTCGGAATCGGACGATTTTCGCACATGACGTTCGTCTCGACGAGACGAATCTAGGATAGGTCTCGGATTTCAAATCCGATTTCTCGTTCGCCGGAAAACGGCGAAAAACAGCCCCAAACCCTAACCCCTTCACCCTTTCTCTCTCCTCTGATTTCTTTCTCTCTCCTCGTCCTCTTGCCGGAACGGTGGCCGGAGAAGCTGCTGGTGGTGTGGTGGTGATGTCGGGGAGGTGGCGCCGCCGTGGGTGGCGGCGCATGGCCGGAACAGTAGGTATATATGTATGAACGTGCATGTGTGTGTGGGTTTAGGTGTGCTAGTGTGTGTGTTTGTTGAGTTCGCTGTTGTGGGCGGCGCATGGTGGCGCCGCCATGCGTGACCAGTGGGCCGGCGATGGGAGGTTGCCGGCGAGGGCTCAAGTGGAGGGGGCCGGCGGCGGGTGGCCGCCGGCCAAGCAAGAACCGTGGGTGTGTGTGTGTGGTAGCACCTTGTGATGTGTGTGTGTGTGTGTTTTCCTGTGTGCGTGCATGTGTGCATGGACGGTGTTGGTGGTGACCGGCAACGGGGGTCGCCGGCCAAGGCCTGGGGGAACGACGGTGGTCGCCGGCGGCAGGTGGCCGCCGGCCAAGGCTGGGAAGCCGTGTGTGTGTGTATGTTATACGTGTGAGTGTGTGTATATACATGTATATGTATAGGCTGTGTTAGGATGTTTGGTTGGTCGAGAAAGGTTGCCGGCGACGAGGGGTCGCCGGCGGAGGTGTTGGGGGTGGTCGCCGGCGACGGGAAGTCGCCGGCCGGAGTTTTGGTTGGAGTTGAAAATCTGGGAAAAACAGGACTTCGAAGGATTTTGCGGCGAAGTTTCTGGGCACTATTCATGCCGGAATCCGGCGATGGACGGTCGGAGGAGGTAGCCGGCGGTGCGAGGTATCCGGCGAGATAGGTGGTGGCGGCTGGAGGCGGCGCCGCCGCACTGGGCGACGCCAGGAAGGTGGCGCGTTGAGCAGCCTGGGCGCCGGGAACCTGGGAAGAGGCTGGCCGAGAAAACTCGACCAGCCTGGCCGAGCTGCGCGCAGCTGCCGAGAAAACTCGGCAGCCGTCGGGTGCCGGGTGCCGGCGCGCACCGTGCGCGCCCGTCGGGTGCCGACGTGCGTCCGACGCGCGTCCGACACCGTGTTTTCGATCCGAACCTCATTTTCTTTCCGTCGTTCATCCGTATCGAGTCATCGCTGACGAGACGTCATTGACCGAGGGTCGTGGGCCCGGTCAAAGTCAACCCTTTGACCAAAATTACCATTTTACCCCTAAACCTAAAATGCTCCGTTCGAGCTCGTTTGAACTCCGATTGAGCTCATTCTTTTTGCGTTGCGATCCTTATTTCAATTCCTATCTTCTCAGCCAATTGGGCAGATCTGACCCTCTCATTTCTTGGACTCCAATCTTTAGATCTCTCGATCCGCCGCATAGTTAACGATCGTACTTTCGCTGGGAACGTTTATAGCTTTAATTATACTTTATTTGGGATCTAAGGAATGTCATAACTTGTGTAGGCTACTTATTGAGTTGAGCGTTGTGATATCGGATCCTTTGGTACTCGCTTGGGAAATCTGATCCGCCGATACTCGTTGTTCACGTGGTAACCACCGAACGAGGTGGGGGTACATTCTAAACTCTTATCTGGTTACAGTTTTCCCTATTGAAGTATGATTGAGAAATACTAAACGATGTGGTCATATGTTATGATATGTGATCATGTTATACTGTGGCAACGTGGTTGAGTGTTATATTCCTGGTATTGTATAACTGTTGACTGTTATAAGATACGGATGTTATTCCCCACGAGTGTATTCAACGCACTCACCCCTTATTCTGTACTCACACTACAGGAGAAGAAGAGAATCTTGACGCGTAGAGAGAGGGGTGCCCTATCGGCGGTGTCCTTTGTCCGGTTTTGTCTTTAAAGCTATGTTGAAACGATGTTCCACGTTTTGTAAAATGTTAACTGTATTTTCTCATCTTTGTAAAAGATCCTGATGTTTTTCCGCTGCGTAATGTTTTAAACTCTCTTTTATCGGTTGTATCCGATGGTTTAAGAGTATCTCTTCTTGTCCCCTCCTTTTTCTTCTATTTTATATCATGTACGCCTCTTTCCCCTTTCTCTCTTAACGCCCAAAAATGAAAAACTCTGATATTTTGACCAAAAGATTTTGGGGCGTTACAGATGGTATCAGAGCCTAGTTCTACCCTTTGTAGGACTTTGCTCAAGCTTGTTTTTAAACATGATTTCAAAAGTATGTTTTTAAAATGTATCTTTAAAACGTGGAGATGTTTTCAAAAAGAAATAGATAGGCACCCTCCTCTCTCTATAAGTGACTTTCCCTGAACGTAGGGCTTGATAGAATGAGTGCTTACCTGATATGTGTTACCTGGGTAGTACGATATATAAACCATTTAGGTTTGAAGGGGTGTTAAGAATACAAGTTTCACGATAAAAAGATCTCTTAAAAAGAAACCTTTCGGTAATTAAAAGAAACGGGGTAAGATGAGAACTCTCTCCTGTACTTAGTGTACAGGGTAAGACGGGAAATTCTCTCCTGTAATTTAAAAGAAACGGGACAAGACGAGAACTCTCTCCTGTACTTAGTGTACAGGGTAAGGCGGGAAATTCTCTCCTGTAATTTAAAAGAAACGGGATAAGAAGGGAATTCTCTCCTGTACTTAGTGTACAGGGTAAGGCGGGAAATTCTCTCCTGTAATTTGAAAGAAACGGGGTAAGAAGGGAATTCTCTCCTGTACTTAGTGTATAGGGTAAGGCGGGAAATTCTCTCCTGTAATTTGAAAGAAACGGGGTAAGAAGGGAATTCTCTCCTGTACTTAGTGTACAGGGTAAGGCGGGAAATTCTCTCCTGTAATTTAAAAGAAACGGGGTAAGAAGGGAATTCTCTCATGTACTTAGTGTACAGGGTAAGGCGGGAAATTCTCTCCTGTAATTTAAAAGAAACGGGGTAAGAAGGGAATTCTCTCCTGTACTTAGTGTACAGGGTAAGACGGGAAATTCTCTTCTGTAATTTAAAAGAAATGGGGTAAGAGGGGGAATCTCTTCTGTACTTAAGATACAGGGTAAGACAGGAAATACCCTCCTGTAAGATACGGGGTAAAACAGGAAATACACTTCTAAACTGAAGGAATTTTTATAGGAACAATGCATCCTTGTGTGTTGTTATGATAAACGAATGAGAAGGAGATCTCTTAAAGTTAAAATTGATTTATGAAATAATGTTCATATGTTATATGGTTATCTAAATCATATCTGTCTACTTCTTGTTTATCCTGTGGTTGCTTTTGTATATTGCTGGTTTACGTGGGGTAGATGCTAAGGGGTAGATTTTTGTACTCTGAAACTAGAACAGTATGTCTCGTGGCCGCCCAAGACGAGATCAACAACCCGGAGACAACCAACCACCAATGAACGAACAGCCGCTAGAGGAAAATCCTCGTCAACCACCTAGAGACAACCAACCCCAGATGA
The DNA here is from genome assembly GCA_954870855.1 of Scutellaria minor. Lineage (NCBI taxonomy): Eukaryota > Viridiplantae > Streptophyta > Magnoliopsida > Lamiales > Lamiaceae > Scutellaria > Scutellaria minor. Next base: position 5,022,540 of record OX940732.1, on the reverse strand, counting down.
ATGATCAGCCGCCAGAAGGAAATCCTCCGGAGCGTGTGGACACCGCCGAGGGGGATTTGGTGTCAGTTCTAAAGGGGCTGGCTCGACATTTCGAGACATCACAACCAGCACCAGTCGTCTCAGCAAAGAGCGACACCAATCGAGCGATCGAGCAGTTTCGGCGATTCAACCCGCCGATTTTCAATGGAAAAGGAGAGCCCTCGGAAGCGGAAGAATGGCTTAGGGCTCTGGATCGTTTGTTCGGGCACCTGACTTGCACAGAGGAACAGAAGATTTCCTGTGCCGTTTTTCAACTTACTGAAGAGGCAAGTTATTGGTGGGAATCACGTGTCCGAACAATGACCCTGGAACAGATAGGCGCTATGAACTGGGAGACCTTCAAGGAGGTGGTCGTGCAAAGCTTTATACCCCAATCTTATCGCGACCAAAAGGAAACGGAGTTTCTGCAACTCTGCCAGGGGCCATCCACTGTGGGCGAGTACGAGAGAAGATTTAATCAGCTAAGTCGATATACGCCCCACCTGGTGGACACGGACACAAAAAGGGCCCGACGTTTCGAAAAGGGCCTTCGTCCGGAGATCAGCTCCATCCTGGCGGGACAAGGTGTGATGACGTACGCCGCTGTGATTGAAAGGGCTCAAGAAATCGCTTCCCGACTATGCTTGGACATGGCACCACCTAAGAAAGTGGAAGTGATGACAGAGAAAAGGAAGAGGGACGGGCCCAGTCAGGATTTCGACCAAAGCAAGTTCCCACGAACCAATAATACTCCACCACTCCCTACGCCTAAGTCAGGGAATGTCTGTCCCAAGTGTGGGAAGATACACGTGGGGCCATGCCTCCAAGGGACCCGGAACTGCTTTAAATGCGGTGAGCCGGGCCACATGGCATACAACTGCCAGAATCCCAGAAAACTAGGAGTTGCTGCCCCGAGGCCAAGACCAGGAGCAGGCCAGACCTAAACATGCGCCTTCACTCGTTCAGAAGTGTATGAAAAATAGTTTACTGATGATGAACAATTAAGTACCATATATGTAAATAGATGTAGTGGCTCAAACCTTGTAGTGGGGTACGTAATCTTTTGGATATGATGTATGAGCTGCCACCTTTTGCTCTGATATATATTATACCAGATCGTCTTTTGCTATTCGATGAAACCGCGTTTACCTTTTCTCTTCGTGTTTTGTGTTTTATTTCTTCATCTATAGTACTATGGTTGTATCGGATCTGTTGAAGCATGAGAACGATTAGGAAATCGCTAAAACCCTGGAAGTTAGTATTCCATCGGGAAAATCGGAGTTCACAGACCCTGGAACATGAGTTAAAGATGACTTAAGGATTGCATTGGTCATGAAGGCAACCGAGATGCTTAGCAAAGAGAATTGCGAAGCTTGGTTAGCCAACATGGTGAATCCCGAGCAATGATAGACTTCTATTGGGAATGTGCCGGTGATAAAAGAATTCATGGACATGTTTCCAGAGGATTTATCGGGTCTTCCACCGAATCGACAAGTGACCTTTGGAATCAATCTCATTCCAGACTCTGCACCGGTGTCAAAAGGCTTCTTATTGGATAACACCGAAAGAGTTGCAAGAACTAAAGGTCCAACTAATAGAACTGTTGGACAAAGGTCCCATCGACCAAGCGTGTCGCTTTGGGAGGCTCCAGTGCTCTTCATGAAGGAGAAAGATGGGAGCTTACGGATGTGTGTCGATTACCGAGAGTCGAACAAGCGGACCATAGAGAACAAGTATACACTATCTTGAATTGAAGATTTCTTCGATAAATTAAGAGGAGCCAGTGTGTTCTCGAAGAATGACTTAAGGTCTGGGTATCACCAGACAAAGACGCAAATGAATCACCAATTAGTACTAGGAGATGAAGAAAGAGAAGAGTAAAGAGCAGAAATACGGTTCTGTCAGGAAGGATCGAGAAAGAATTGGAAAAAGCTCAGGATCGACGAAAGTTTTGAACATTGAGCTTAGCCAGATAATAAAGGAACTTACAAGCCTGAGTTATTTCCTTGACGAGAAATGGAAAGGACGACGCGACACAAGAATGAGAGGATAAGATTCTGGGAAAGTAGCCAGTCTTGTTGTTTCTTAAGTACGCGCTCAATTTCGAGGACGAAATTATTTTAAGGGGTAAGGGATGTAGCGTCCCAGATCAAAATGAGCATAATTGATTAAATTAAATATTTAACGTATGACTTAATAGGTATGCGCGTTTACTTTGACTGTTTAATTTATTACGTGCGTTTCAGATACGTGTTTAACACGGGACTTAGACGGATAATTTTCTTGGACATGGTATATAGAATATTTTCATACCATAAGATGTGTCTTAGAAAGACGAGAAGATAGAAACGAACTAGGGGTCAATCGGAGACCCGTAGCTCGAACGGCGACGAAAAGGGTAAAATCGGAAGATCCGGAAAACCGGAAGATATTTACGTGAATAGTAACTTTGAAAAAAATCAACTGATGAATAGTGACGGGATATTTTGGATGAATAGTAAAGGAGATATTTTCGGTGAATAGTAATTTTCCGAATTCTATAAATAGAGGCTCCCCGATTCGTTTTTCACCGTTTCTCCGAACGAGCCGAAAGCGACGAAAACGAGTAAGTCCTCCTTTCTCGTCTTTTCTTTTCTGTCTTTCTGTTTTCCGGCGCGCTGCCGCCGGCGCGGCGGCGGCGCCGCCGGTCGGTCGCCGGAAAATTTCAACGTTGTCGGAATCGGACGATTTTCGCACATGACGTTCGTCTCGACGAGACGAATCTAGGATAGGTCTCGGATTTCAAATCCGATTTCTCGTTCGCCGGAAAACGGCGAAAAACAGCCCCAAACCCTAACCCCTTCACCCTTTCTCTCTCCTCTGATTTCTTTCTCTCTCCTCGTCCTCTTGCCGGAACGGTGGCCGGAGAAGCTGCTGGTGGTGTGGTGGTGATGTCGGGGAGGTGGCGCCGCCGTGGGTGGCGGCGCATGGCCGGAACAGTAGGTATATATGTATGAACGTGCATGTGTGTGTGGGTTTAGGTGTGCTAGTGTGTGTGTTTGTTGAGTTCGCTGTTGTGGGCGGCGCATGGTGGCGCCGCCATGCGTGACCAGTGGGCCGGCGATGGGAGGTTGCCGGCGAGGGCTCAAGTGGAGGGGGCCGGCGGCGGGTGGCCGCCGGCCAAGCAAGAACCGTGGGTGTGTGTGTGTGGTAGCACCTTGTGATGTGTGTGTGTGTGTGTTTTCCTGTGTGCGTGCATGTGTGCATGGACGGTGTTGGTGGTGACCGGCAACGGGGGTCGCCGGCCAAGGCCTGGGGGAACGACGGTGGTCGCCGGCGGCAGGTGGCCGCCGGCCAAGGCTGGGAAGCCGTGTGTGTGTGTATGTTATACGTGTGAGTGTGTGTATATACATGTATATGTATAGGCTGTGTTAGGATGTTTGGTTGGTCGAGAAAGGTTGCCGGCGACGAGGGGTCGCCGGCGGAGGTGTTGGGGGTGGTCGCCGGCGACGGGAAGTCGCCGGCCGGAGTTTTGGTTGGAGTTGAAAATCTGGGAAAAACAGGACTTCGAAGGATTTTGCGGCGAAGTTTCTGGGCACTATTCATGCCGGAATCCGGCGATGGACGGTCGGAGGAGGTAGCCGGCGGTGCGAGGTATCCGGCGAGATAGGTGGTGGCGGCTGGAGGCGGCGCCGCCGCACTGGGCGACGCCAGGAAGGTGGCGCGTTGAGCAGCCTGGGCGCCGGGAACCTGGGAAGAGGCTGGCCGAGAAAACTCGACCAGCCTGGCCGAGCTGCGCGCAGCTGCCGAGAAAACTCGGCAGCCGTCGGGTGCCGGGTGCCGGCGCGCACCGTGCGCGCCCGTCGGGTGCCGACGTGCGTCCGACGCGCGTCCGACACCGTGTTTTCGATCCGAACCTCATTTTCTTTCCGTCGTTCATCCGTATCGAGTCATCGCTGACGAGACGTCATTGACCGAGGGTCGTGGGCCCGGTCAAAGTCAACCCTTTGACCAAAATTACCATTTTACCCCTAAACCTAAAATGCTCCGTTCGAGCTCGTTTGAACTCCGATTGAGCTCATTCTTTTTGCGTTGCGATCCTTATTTCAATTCCTATCTTCTCAGCCAATTGGGCAGATCTGACCCTCTCATTTCTTGGACTCCAATCTTTAGATCTCTCGATCCGCCGCATAGTTAACGATCGTACTTTCGCTGGGAACGTTTATAGCTTTAATTATACTTTATTTGGGATCTAAGGAATGTCATAACTTGTGTAGGCTACTTATTGAGTTGAGCGTTGTGATATCGGATCCTTTGGTACTCGCTTGGGAAATCTGATCCGCCGATACTCGTTGTTCACGTGGTAACCACCGAACGAGGTGGGGGTACATTCTAAACTCTTATCTGGTTACAGTTTTCCCTATTGAAGTATGATTGAGAAATACTAAACGATGTGGTCATATGTTATGATATGTGATCATGTTATACTGTGGCAACGTGGTTGAGTGTTATATTCCTGGTATTGTATAACTGTTGACTGTTATAAGATACGGATGTTATTCCCCACGAGTGTATTCAACGCACTCACCCCTTATTCTGTACTCACACTACAGGAGAAGAAGAGAATCTTGACGCGTAGAGAGAGGGGTGCCCTATCGGCGGTGTCCTTTGTCCGGTTTTGTCTTTAAAGCTATGTTGAAACGATGTTCCACGTTTTGTAAAATGTTAACTGTATTTTCTCATCTTTGTAAAAGATCCTGATGTTTTTCCGCTGCGTAATGTTTTAAACTCTCTTTTATCGGTTGTATCCGATGGTTTAAGAGTATCTCTTCTTGTCCCCTCCTTTTTCTTCTATTTTATATCATGTACGCCTCTTTCCCCTTTCTCTCTTAACGCCCAAAAATGAAAAACTCTGATATTTTGACCAAAAGATTTTGGGGCGTTACACCTAATTGAAGTATGTGATCAATTTAACCATCATTAATTTTAGAGCAACTTGATCCCTCCAATTCTAAAAAAAATAAAAAGTGAGAAGAGTTAATTGTTGTTGCCTGCTACACTAATTGAAGAAGTATTGTAATGTAAGAAAGATATGAATGCTAACCAAAATATGTACAAAACTAAAGAAAAGCATGTCAAGCAAAACATCATATAAACTAATTTATCAAAACTCTAAGGTTTATTTCTTATCAACTAGTTAAGGAGACAGTTGCTAAAAAATCAGGTTCATTCACAAGCATCCCCCAAACCTTTTCTTGAAAAAGGCGCATACATCTACTAAACTAATTAAATTAAGAGATTAAATATAATCTAATTAGCAAAGCAACCGATCTTTTAGATCCAATTGACATCCCATCTTCCCACCCTGCATGTATGGGAGAAAACCAATCTACAAGGCTCAATATAGAGTGCATATAAAAAATTTGACTAGTAAGCATAATAATGAACAGGTCCTATGCAAAAGTTGGCAAAAACTGATTATGTACTTCAAAAAATAGATGAGATTTCATGACTAAAGTTTGAAATAAAAAATGAATATTAATTGAAGAAGCTTCTGGATGAAATGAGCTCATCAATATTGTCAGAAACAATCATTTGAAAAGGTTCCAAGCAAAACTTAAAGAAATAATGACATTAATAATGATATTTGTGTTAGCCAACATAACTGCAACTTCATCAACCTCACTATGATTAACTCTAAGGTTTATTCATGATACATAAATAATAAAGATAGAAACTCTAAAAAATAAGACAATTACTTCCTCAATTAATACCGTTGATGAGTGAAACATTGAACCAAAAATTGATGCATACCTCTTTCTATCTCCTCAAATTGCTCAATATCTTCCATTGCTAATCGAAGATCAATTGAAGAAGGTGCAACACATAGCCAATCTTGTGCACATATAAGTACCTAAACTATTTTAGAAGATAAAGAACTTCTAAATGGATCGATCACCCTACCACTTGTACTGAAAGCTAATTCAGAAGCAATAATGGATACTGGAATAACTAACACATCTCTTGCAACTTTTCAAAGAACAAGATATTTTGGTGTGTTTACTTTCCACCAACTTAAGATGTCAAAGTCATTATCAGATTTTTCACAACCATCAAGTAAGCATCTTGTTGTTTCAGATTTACTCTCAACATATTGCTCTTCTTCCAAATGCTTAGCAAATTGAGATTCCAGCAACTTACTGAAATCATCATCTCCATCCATTTGTATTTTATTGGACTTTTGTTTTGCATGTTCCTTATCAAGTTTCTGACCGTAACAATGATCATAATGTTGGTACAACAAACTCAATACTTCATCAACCTTTTGAGCCATTCTTTTAACCAAAACAACATTACCAGCATACATCGTGGTTAAGCAAAAGCTAGCATACTTTAACTTGAATCTTGGATCCAAAACAATGGCAACAGACATCAACAAATTCACGTTATCAACATTTCACCAATATTTATTAAACTTCTCTTTCATTCGAAAAACCATTAAATAAAGTAAAAAATCTCCTTTGTTGGTCATATAAGACAAACACATATGCACAGTAGCAAGTTCTCGAAAAAAGATATTTGAAGTGATATATGATTAGCCCAAAAACCTTAAAGTAACATTGTAGAAGATTTTAAAAAACCTGACAAAGTTTCATGCATAAACCCAATCAACATCTTTAGGAGATCCTATTACCTAATTCTTTTTTGTTTTCACTCGTTGCCCCTCACATTCTTCATCTAGATTAATTTCATAACAATCGAAGTGGTCTATATATTTTTGATCTTCATCTCCCAACCTCTCAAAAGTCTTTTCAAACTTCTCAACAACTTCAAGCATCAAATAAGTCGAATTCCATCTTGTTTCAACATCTAAGCAAATAAGACTCTTAGAATTATTTTTTTTCTCTAAACACTTTCTAAAAGTCTTTTGCCTAGCTAGAGAAGACTTCACATACTTGACAACATTTCTAACCCACATTATGACTTCATTTTGCTCTTCTAGACCTTCTCTAACAATCAAATTGACTATATGAGAGAGCACCTTACATGCATATAATCATTATTCAAGATAATATCCTTCCACTTGTTTTTTCTTTTCAAATGATTGATTGCTCTATCATTAGAGCTAGCATTGTCAATTGTAACTGTGAGAATTTGGTCAATGTTCCACTCAAGTAAACATTCTTCTAATTATTTTGCTATTGTTTCTCCTTTGTGGTTCTCAATGATACAAAAGTTTATGATTCTCTTTTCCAATTTCTAGTCATTAGATATCCAATGAGCAGTAAGACACATGTAATTTAAATTCTGCAATGAAGTGATCCAAATGTCAGTGGTGAGACTCACTCATTGACTCTTCAAAGTTTTTTTTCAATTTTATTTTCTCTTCAATAAACACTTTCACAAAATCTCTGGCAATGGTATGCCTAGATGGTACTTGAAATTTTTGATCAAAACCTCTAACAAATGCCTTAAATCCACCCCCTCCACAAATCTGAAAGACAATCCATCAATTATAATCATTTCAGCGAAAAATTTCTTAAGTTCTTCAATATTTAAGGTTTTGTATGGATACTTCTTACATGAAGACTCTAAATGTGCCCACATACTAGAAGTACCAATTTCTTTGGAATATGCTGCATAACTTGAACCACAATAATTGCATGCGGCTCTAGGTGGGTTAGAACCTTCTAATCTAGTAAAATGACCCCATATTTCTGAAACAATCTTTAAACCCTGGTTTTGAATTATATTAACTGACTTGGTTGTTTTTCATTTTTTGGGTGGTTTCAATGGTTGCTTCATTGCTTCACTAGAACTGACTTGTTTGAGGGGAATGTTATTGTTACCTGGTTCAACATTGTGAAGTTCTTTATGTTGATCAGTTGGAGCCTCCAAGTCCACTATAATCCCCATATCAGAAGCATCTTTAGGAGGTTCAATATCCATCACTTGAAACTCCATAAAATTGATTCAACAACTAAGATAATAGCTGCAATGTCAAAATGAAAATTAACTCTATATTTTGAAACACAAAATTTACATTAATAACAAACTAAATTGAAACCAAAGAAATATGTTTTACTGGCACAAAGAGAATAAACTCATTTACTCCAACAAACAAGTGTACAAATGTGATATTAACCACTTATCAAGATCAAAAGTAACAAAAAATTAGAAAGAATGAAATAAAGAAAGAAACCACCTAAACAAGAGAGGAGATATCATGTTTTTCATAAAGATGATAAGAAATTGATTGACTCACCTTATTATTTAAAATTTGTCTTCACTCAATCATCGATTCACCAATGAAGTTTGCAGAAATTAAGAAAAGTAAAGAGTTTTTTTGTCTTCCTGTGTTTAACAGCAAATGAGTGAAAGTTGAGGGGGTGTGAAAATTGATTACATAAGTTAGGGTTTTTCTTTAACAAGTCTAAATGACAAAACTACCCTAAATAAGTTAGAATTTTATAACTCTATATAAACAACACAAGTTAGTTTTTAACTAATAAATTGAAATTATATACATATTATATATATATATATATTTGGCGGTGCAGGCGGTGCGGTTTTGAAAAATAAATGTAAACTGCATCGTTTGAGTGGTGCGATTTCCTTAAAAAAAAATAATCGACAGTTTATCGAAAAAATTTACAAATGACGGTGCGGTTTGGGCGGTTTGAGCGGGTCGGGCAGTTCAGACGGTTTTAATATTTTTTTTACTCAACCCTATTTACAGTTATGTTTGCCATTTGAGTGTACCGCCAACTTGGGACTTTGGAACTTTTGGCTAGAGTCCGATTCGACTTTTGTTGTAGGGTTGTTGGTGGATAGAAAAGATTTAGTCTAATGGTATCTACGAAATCAATGGATTGACATCCTTAATCTCATATCTTTAGGGAAGAAAATCATGTTGCGGATGCCTTATCAAGATGGATGTGGATTTTGCTTGGTGGGACACGGTGATAGATATGATCAATAACGATATTAGATAAGATGCAATGGGACAGGAATTTTTTCATTATAGATTGTTCATCATTGTACATGCAAGTTACTCTTTTTCCCAACCATAGTTTTTCCCACTAAATTTTTCTATATTAGGGTTTTAAAGAGGCCAACATTTTCTGTCATTTTCTATACATCTTTTGTACTATCTTTTTATTGGTCTTTTTATATTATGATTTATTTAAAAAAATTATAACTATGACATTCAGTGCAATGCACAGAAGAAATACTAGTATAGTTTAAAATAACCACAATTTCATAACAGAGTATTAGAAAACAATTCTCATTAAAAAATATATATATGAATTTTTCTCTAAAAATATGTGAATATATCATTATTTCATAATAATTTATATACAATGTAGTATTAGAAGTTCTACCACATTGAAAAAAATCCGAAGAACATTTAGGAGGATTATGTATAAGTTTGTCCCACATTAGTTAGCAAACTAAAATAAGATTGAATTTATGCACTATAAATAATGTAGTGTGGAATGAATTTGTCCCACATTGGTTAGTCACCAAAAAAAAAAAATATATATATATATATATATAGGTAGGACCATAGCCAAAAATAGTAAGGAAGATTTTCCCACCTAAATTTCCTTCTACTTTTGGAAAGAATTAAAAAAAAGAAAAACAAAAAAGAAAAAAAGAAATGGTTGTGGCAGCTTTTGCTGCATGTGTGTAGGGGAATGAGTTGGCGAGTGCAGCTTAATGGGAGGGTTGGGGGCTGGTGGGATGGGAGTTAGAACATTTGGCTAGGGGTAGATGTGTTTTTATTTTTTTAATATCTAAATTTAAGATTTAGTTATTTATTTATTTACAATTGGGTTAAATACTTAAATCAATCTGTACTTTTCATATCTTTACACTTCCCAACCTAAACTTTATTTTTTGACTTGTTGCAATCTAAAGTCCACAAATTGTACAAGTTTCAACTTCCGACGAATTTTTCCGGCCAAATCTCACATACATTTTACACTTCCCAACCTAAACTTTGATTTTTAATAGGATGCAACCTGAAGTCCACGAATTGTACGAGTTGCAACCTCTGAAGAATTTTTCCACACATTTTTTACACTTCCCAACCTAAAGGTTTTTTTTATCGGTTGCAACCATAAGTCCATGAATTTTACAAGTTGCAACCTTCGATGAATATTTCCGGCCAAATCTCACACATGACATTCACATACCAAATTGGGGGATTTTGATATTTCCATGAATTACTAGAAGACTGCTTTTGTTGGGCAATTGACCATTATTTTTTGCAATTAACTAGTAATTTAATTTTATTTCTTTTAAAATGGCCTCAACAATTCATGAAAATATCAAAACCCCCCTCAATTTGGCATGTGAATGTCATGTGTGTGAGATTTGACCGGAAATATTTTTTGGAGATTGCAACTTCTACAATTCGTGGACTTAAGATTGCAACTGGTCAAAAAAAAACTTTAGGTTGGGAAGTATAAAAAGTGTGAGATTTGACCGAAAAAATTCATTGGAGGTTGCAACTTGTACAATTCATGGACTTCAGGTTGCAACTTGTCAAAAATCAAAGTTTAGGCTACGAAGTGTAAAAAGTATGCGAGATTTGGCTAGAAAAATTCGTCGGAGGTTGTAACTAGCACAATTCGTGGACTTCAGATTGCAATTGGTCAAAAAACAAAGTTTGGGTTGGAAAAATTCATCCGAGGTTGCATCTTGTATTGCAACCGGTCAAAAAATAAAGTTTAAGTTGGGATGTGTAAAAACACGAAAAATACAGGTTGATTTAAATATTTAACCCTTTAAAAAAAATTAAAGTATGAATGTATTGAATTTATTATGTTAATTTATAATTTTAGTTATAATTATTTTTATTTCATATTTGTAATTTAGATTAAAGTTGAGCAATGGGGTATGAGTTTCTTAGTCATATTATAATTTCAATTAGGCCTACTTATTTTCTCAAATTTATGTTTAATGAATGAAATATATCGTTTTATATAAAAGTAAAATATCAAATCTAAATTAATTGAATTTTGGTATGATTAAGTTTTTTTAATGATTTGTAGTAGTTTCAATTATAGTAGTAAATTACAATATGCGACTTAAAAAATATGTGTTCTAAGATTAATTATACTTACAAAATAAAAATCATAATAAATAAAACTGCAAATTTGAAAATTAATAACGTTACCTTTTCAATTAAAATTTTAGGTATTTTAGAACAAATTGGAAACAAACTTTTGGTGTAACGATTTTGTCTATTTGACTTAGTTCAAGTGGATTGAACATTTGGTTAAATCAAAATTTCAACATATTATATATATATATATATATATATATATATATATATATATATATATATCGACACTCATACACATCTATAGTTATGAAAATTAATAAAATATTTTCTCTTTTTTTAGTACAAAACATGTACCATTTATTGATCTTGATACTTTAATCTATATCAACTCCAATACATGTTAAAAGTTTTTTTTTTTTTTTTTAAATCTAAGCTATCCTATAATATTATAATACAATAAGTTTTTTTTTGGTTTTGTGGTACCAAAATTAATTTGTAATGTTTTTTTATGTAATTGATGGGTATACAAGAATGAATCTATTTGTGACAATAAAAACTGAATCAACTATAAATATTTTGTATAATGAAGACTTTCAATTTTGTAATGTTAATTGATCAAAATAATTAAACACTTCTAACTACCTCATATTTCTAATATATATTTTTTATTTTTTAAGTCACCTGTACATTTGTGTGTTGTTGATATTGTTTTCTATAATTCTTACAAAGATTTAATGAATTAATAATTTTTATTTATGACGACGAAGATAATTTGCGGAGTAGTTAAATTAAAAATATCGTTTAGAGGAATATTTTAAAATTGTTATTCTTAATTGATTAAATCAGTCACTTTTAAATTCTAACTATTTCATATTTCAAATATAGATTTTTTAATTCATTTTTTAACTTTTCTATAAATTCATAAATTATTTTTATATTCCAAATTTGTAATATTCTATAAATTCATAAATTATTTTTATATTCCAAATTTCTAATATTATCATATATAATTATTTAGAATAACGTACATTTAAAGTTAAAATATTAAAGCTATCATTATTAATATAAAATATCAATAGTTTTATTTACTCCATGTTAAAATCAGATATCATTATATTAAATTATCAAATAATAAAATTATTAGATGATATATGACAAACCATGCAACACATGGGTACACTACTAGTTATAAATAATGCTAGTTGGGATGAGTTCGTCCCACTTTGGTTAATTATTAAAATGACATTGAAACTATTATTATAAATGATGATAATGTCTAATAGTGTAATTGTATCAAAAAAATGTTCAAACCAATTTTGACCGATCCAACTGGTTCAATTGAAAAAACAATTATATATATGACTAATCAGACTAGATTGGTATTTGATTCCCGGTTCAACTGGTTGAATTGGTCGGTCCTGTAGATTATGAAAATACTGGTTGAGGTAGCTTTTTAAGGTAGCTGCTACACACTACTAATTGAATATGCATACAAAATTATATAAGATCGTCTCACAAATTTGTATATGAAACGAAATTTTATTATAAATAAATCAAACTCATTTTCACAAACTCTCGTATGGATTGCAAGTTGTCAATTATAAAGTTGATCTATCTTACATTTAAGACTTGTTGATGTGTAAACCTGACTAAGCAAATTAAGTCAACAATTATGCAAAAATGTACGAGAAAAATAATTAATTAAGCTCAAAAGCTTATGCACAGTTAAAACGAATTGGGATGATTCTGGTTGGTCGTTTATGATCGGTGGGATCAAGTGTTTATTGCTTAATAATAGTGATTGAGTACAAAGATTTCCCACATGTTTTAAGTCCCTATTTATAGCCTAAACTAGAGATCATCAAATCTTTCTCTCGAGTGATTTTATCGGTTGAGATCTTTATCTTGCATGATTTTAGGGACGAAAATCTACTCAAATTAGATTTGATTTTGTCATATCCCTGAGTTTTGGGATATTAGTCTTCGTTCGAGAATAGTGTCTTTAATATTCCCCAAGTCAGGTCTCCCAAGTTTGTTGAGGTGAGGTTGGGTCCTACATATCTCGAAAATGCTTAAACACAATCTCCTCCGATATTTTTCGTGTTGGAAAAATCCAATATTAGGCTTCCACGTGTTAAATTAAATGTGTATAGTTGTCGGAAGAGGTCAAATTAAAGTGATCCACTTAAGTTTAAATTATGGGCTTACATGGGTATCATAATATTCATGGGCTTTTATGTGTAGATACCATTAAGTGATTTTCAATTTGTTGAGGAGGGTCCAAATTGAAAATAAAGGAAAACTATTATTATAAGTAAGGGTTATGGTCCCCAAACATCAGATTATCATCTCACTCTTTGTTTTCTCTCTTCGAGTATTGAAGAAGGGTGAACTAATAGTTTGGTAAACCATACCAGTTAAAGCATGAATCAATTCAATTAAGCATGAATCAATTCAATTCTATAGATTTAGGTACAAATCAATTCAATAATCAATTCAATTCTATAGATTTAGGTACGCTTCCCCTTTATGGTTATCGTCTCTTCTGTATTTGAGTTTATCATCGTAGAATCTAGGTTTGGGCTTTTGTGCTAAAGCATGTTTACTTGCTAATTACATGATTTAATTCCGACAAGTGATATCAGAACCACTGTACGAATGATTTTCTGAAATTTTAGGAAGAATTTCATGATTTTAGATTAATATGAAATTCGGGTTTCATTAATTTAAGACGAGTTTATTAATTCATGAGATCCCGTGATTCTACATATTGGCGCGATATACTTTGGTATAATTCTTGAAGAAATCTTCGATCTGTAGCCTGTTATTATTGTGGCATAAAATTGGGTTTTGTGCGAAAACTCATAAATTTTTATTTAGGATGCCAAGCTTTGATTATTTACTTGTTTGGCTTATTAGGCTTATGGTTGATTGTTCTTTGATTTCAGTTAAGGAAAATGATAATATATCATTTATTTTGTTTGTGGAAATTACGTGTATATGCTTCGTGCTTATCAAGAATTTGTCTACTTTATTTCTTCATAATTATTAATGTGTTTCTCATGATTTGGAAGACAATGTTGGTTAATTTGTTGTTTTGTTTGGGTACGGGTTACTGACCATATGTAATTGAAATTCTAGTTCGCAGAATTAATTTATTAATTTTGTTGTTCAAATTTTTTGATTTTGTTTTCGATTGATTTCGGGTTATGATAATTGCATTTCTTATGCGTATAAAAGCATGATTCGAATTTGTTGGACATCTCATGTTCCTTTTTGTTTTACTAATGTTCGAGATTGGTTGATTAAAATATGAAGTCATCAAAATGACCTCTCATATGTAGATTTTTCCATTGAGGATGTTGGGATAATTGTGTATGTGTATTTTCATGCGGGTATTAATCGGCCTAAAGGAAGATTATATCTTTGCCCGAAGCACACATCCACCTATAGTGGTAGATACGTGAAAATTATAAGTTTTTTTTCGTGTGAGTAATAAGTCAGCTCAAAGGAAGACTGTTGTTTGACATGATTTTATTGTCAGTATTTGACCACTACACAAAGGTGACCACTTATGAGTTAATATTACTATCCAAAGAATTGATATTAATGTTGTGTTCGATGTCTTGAGATGTTTCCATCATATTTGAATTTAATTGATTGTTTATTTGGTTTTATGTGAGCATGACAATTATTTTTGTTTGTTATTCTTTGTTCAGCTATGGTTGCTACTTCTGTGTCTGCCAACATTAGCAATATACACATGCTTAATGGGTGTAACTTTAAGGATTGGAAGGATAACATTCTAATCACTTTGGGTTGCATAGATCTTGAGTATGCACTAAGGGTAGAGCAACTTGCTTCTCTTATAGTTGAAAGTTCTCCAATGAACGTGAGAATTTTGAGAAGCCTTTCGAGGCACTACATCTAAGGAAATCACTTTGGCTAGTGAGTACATTTCCCATATTGAGAGCGTTTTAAGACCGAGACAAATACGCTTTGGTGAATTTGATCTCAATGACTTATAAGGGTAAGGGAAACATAAGGGAGTACATCATGCGGATGTCTCATTATGCTTCAAAATTAAATGCACTGAAGCTCGAGGTATCTGGGGACTTATTTGTGCATTTGGTGCTTGGTGCTTATATCTCTTCCTGTACAATTCAGTCATTTTAAGGTTAGTTACAACTGTCAGAAGGAGAAGTGAACTCTTAATGAGCTCATTTCATATTGTGTGCAAGAGGAAGATAGGTTGAAGCAAGAAAGAACTAAGGTTGCTTAGTTGGCCACTAGTTTAAAAGATAAGGGAAAAGACGTGAAAAGAAAGCCGGTTAGAAAGCTGTTACGGATCAAGGTCCAGTACAAAACAAACAACAAAACACACTCAAGATAAAAATTGTTACTTCTGTGACAAACTTGAACACAAAAGGAAGAAATGTACCAGATTTCACGTTTGGCGTGCAAAGAAAGGTACTTGTTAGAAAATTTATGTTTAGATTTTGATGAGACAAAAAAAACACTGTAATAGGTAATTAGAGTACCTCATTTTTCCACATTGTTTAAGTGGAAGCTTAGAATTGTTCGAGTCTTACAAGTCGAAGATGAAAATTAGAGAAACTCAAAAATTTAGAAGAAGAACATTTCAGAAGGATACAGTAGATAAACCACTACTGGATACAACAATATATTGGAACATCTACTTACAACAAGTAGTCCAATACAACAAGCAACAAGCAACAATCAACAAACACAAGGAATACAGCAAGACAAACAATAAGCTGCACTGCAGTTGTAGGTTGCTGTAAACTAGCACAATATTCCAAAACTAAAAGAAGACTTGAAGAAAGAATAGACATTCACGTACAACAATATTGTACAAGGAAGATCACTGCTATCCGAGAATACATCTTATCAAATATAGCCAGTAGAGACAAAGTGATCAAGCATTACCAAGAAATAACGTTTTGTTTACACGTGGATCGATAGACTGCAACAACCCTACAACATAGTATAGTCGCATTAAATGACCAGAAGAACAAGATAAGAAAATCATTCTCAGAATTTCAGAGACATTGAATGCAAGCTCAAGGACAATCAAAGGGAATTCAAATTCAAATAAAATGTCTCTTTTCAACGGAACATCTCTTACATCTATAAATAGAGGAAGGGTCGATTGAACTAAACACTGAAAATCTGATAATCTGAATTCACTCTCGCAAGAACAAGCTCTCAATCTTTCTACTCTCTAAGTTTTCAGTCACTCAACCTCCAAGTGAAGTAGTCAAGCCTTCGAATCACCTAAGTTCCAATGTCATCAAGGCTGCTTCAAGCACAAATTGAAGAAAAACCTATATACTTTTAACCTTTGTGCTGTGTGCTTAGATTATTTTAGTGATGTCCTCAATTGATAGGATTTGGATCCTTGCTGAGTGTTTTTGTCTTAAGTTGTTAAGGTAATAACTCTATATGAGTTAATAGGATCATGTGTGGGTCAGCCTATTTGATTTAAACAACCTGTGTGGGAGCTTAATCCTAGTAGGTGAAAAATTAGTTAGGTTGATAGATTGTAAGGTTGAGTCCAGTAAATCAATCTTGTTTAACGAAGTTCCTCCTCTAAGTAGGAGTAGAGTGGACGTAGAAGGATTACACCACCTTCGAACCACTATAAGCCTTGTGTGTTTATTTTATACTCTTAGTTTTTCTGTGTTAGTTTGTGTTGCATTCTATATCTTATCACTCTGCTTTCAACGTTAAGCAAAAACCATATTTCAGAAAACGTTTTTCAAAGAAACTCTGTCAAAGTTTTGTTTTCGTTACATAAAGAACTCTAATACAGTAAGCTGAGTTGCATTCTCGCCCAACACACTGTACTGCATTATATATTGTATTCTACAATAGAATACATCATCGAAAGTTTGAACAGATTTTTCAAAAAATTGATAGAGGTTCATTCACCCCCCTTCTAAACCACTTGGGACCAAAGTGGTATCAAACCAAGTTGGGTTAAAAGCCAACTTGTCTAGTCACCTACCTAAATCCACTCATTTCTGTTGTGAAAACCGTTTTCATTTTCTATTTTTCAAAACTCATTCTTTAGCATAGTATGGATCTCTCTCACAAGCTACCTCTGTTTTCCACAGAGGAATATGACGACTGAAAAATCAGAATGGAGACACATCTCTCTTCTATGCATGACGAGATGTGGTATGTCATCACTAAAGGACCACCCCGTCATCACCAAGCCTAATCCAGCTCTTGAAAGAGAACAAAGAGAAAGAGAAAGAGCTGAAGCTGAAGAAGGTACAACATATGCAGCAGCAGCAGTAATTGCTGAAGTAGAAGCAACAATGGAAGGAGCAGTAATCAATGAAGATTTTGAAGGAGTTGGCCCTAGACCTCCTCTTGCATGACCACTACCTACAACAGCTAGAGCTGAAATACTCGATTATAAAAGAGTACTACCACCTGCTGAGTACTTGATAAAGCCAAGATATGAGTATACTGCTGAAGATAGAAAAAGGGTCAACCTAGATAATGTTGCCAATAATGCATTGTTCCTTATGTTGGACAAAGAAACTTTCAGCAAAGTTAAGACATGCAAAACTGCCAAAGAAAATTTGGAATAAGTTAGAACAGATCTGTGACAAATTCATATAAATACATATTCCTTATATACCAAACGTTGCATATAAATCACATCACATTGCGTATAAATCACATATACGGTTTATACTCACTTGGCTAAGATAAGTAATCCGTTCGTCGCTCTGGTTCCTCTTCCCGTTCTACAGCTCGTGCCTCTATATGATTCAATGTCATTTAGCCTAGTTACCCCTTAATATTTATTTCCATTATGCAATGAAATGCAATGCATGTATGCTTAATTAACCATGTTCATTATTTTCCCTATAACTTGAGTTATAAAATTCCAAGTCGAGCAGGGTAAAATTCTGTAGAAACTTAACATATAGCTCTACCATTTTCACATTTATCATTTTTCATAATTCAGTCTCCAACTTGCATAGCATTAGGCTACAAACACAGTATAATTAATAGTTTTCAACCCGGGTCATTATAGACCAAGCCCTGTAATTTTGACATTATCTCACTCAATACTTAACCGAGATATCTACGGTTTTCTTCTGAGTTTAGTTAAGAGATAGGGCTATAAGTTTCATGTTTTAAGTTTTCCCCAATTCCGCCTCTAAAGTTACCAAAATATCCAACAATTACGATAACTTGAGATATATTCAATTTACTAATTTCTTTGTACATTTTTGAGATAATCTTTGAGAATTCACTCCGATCAAATTGAAGAGCATGTCACCACGAGCTCTCCCTCAAAATCTGAAGAAAAACGGTGAAGAAACGAATCCAAAATCATAAACCCTTATCTTTTTTTTTCTTTCCCTTATTCTCTTTTCCTCTGCTGCTATTTTCTTTTCTATCTCTGTTTCTCTTTTTTTCGCTGCACTTTCTTTCTTTCTACCTTTTTATTATTATTTTTTTATCTATTCCACCGCCATATTCCACTGCCTCACTCTGCTCATTCATTTCATTCATTTAATATTATACTTTTTTTTTCTTATCTTTTATTATATATATATATATTATACTAATGACCTTAGCTAATGACTTTAGTTTCCCAAATATATATATACCTACACGACACTTGCATATATATATATATATATTATAATATTAATTAAGCCCCTTATATATATATCACACACGCACACTTGCACTTATATATATATATTAATATCAATTCAAACCAAGTATTATTCTAAATTCTTTACGAATGCTAATATGATATGTTTTTAATGTATCATGAAATGAATGTATGAAATGAATGCCCAATGACGTGTATGTTTTGGTCGAGGATGTTACAGAAAATATCTATCTTGTTGATTGAAGTTCAATAGTGCAGCCAACCTACTTTATTACAAAGAGTACACCAGAATTAAGCTACCTTTGGCATAAAAAGATGAGTCATCTGAACTTCAAAACCATTAACATACTAGCAAGGAAGAACTTAGTGAGAGGCTTACTATATGTAGCCTTCAAAAAAGGAAAATATATGTTGAGCATGTCAGAAAGAAAAACAAGTCGGAAGCTCATTCAAAGAGAAAGTATAAAGTTCATCCCACAGGATTCTGGATCTACTTCACATGGACCATTTGGACTAGTTAAGTTTGTAAGTGTGAGTGGGAAGAAGTATTCACTAGTGGTTGTAGATGACTACTCTAAATTTACTTGAATAATTTTTCTAGATAAGAAATCAGAAACCGAAAATACGTTACCAGAATTCATGAAGAAAATTTAGAATGAAAAGAGTTTGAGTATTGTGAAGATAAGATCTGAAAGAAGAACATAATTCATGAACAAATTCATTGAGAAATACTATTCAAAGAATAGGATCAGTCATGAATACTCTGCCGTAAGAACACCCTAGCAGAATGGAGTTGTAGAAAGAAGAAACAAAACTCTGAAAGAAGCAACAAGAACAATGATTGTTGAAGCTGTAATACCTAAAAGATTTTGGGCTAAAACTACCAATACAACATGTTATACCTAAAACCGATGTCTAATCAACGAAGATCATGATAAAACTCCTTATGAGATTTGGTATGGCTATACACCAAACATCTTCTATCTGCATATCTTTGGATGTAGATGCTACATTTTGAATAATGGAAAAGAACACCTGAAGACCTTCGATGCAAAATCAAATGAAAGAGTATTTCTAGGATACTCATCAGTAAGCAAGACCTTTAAGATCTTCAACAAAAGGACCATCCTTGTTGTAGAAGAGCCAATACATGTGGTATTTGATGAACCATATTGTGATACAGCTGAACTTGACAAATTGAAGAAAGATATATCTCAATTAAAGATCAAGGACCATCAAGTTAAATACATTGATGGAATTCCGTTGCTTGCTGAAATTATTGCCAAGTATAGAACAGAAGTCCCTTCACCAAAAAATGCAATTACACAAATTACAGCACAACAATCCGATAAAATACAACAACTTAACAAAAATCAACATGACAAAGCTGATCAACAAACTACAGATCACCAGTCCTCATATATCTTTAAACCGAATAGAACATGGCTCATGAATCATCCAAGAGAACTCATCATTAGAGATCCTAATGTTGGAGTTAGAACAAGACAATCAAGACCACATAAAGCTATATTTGCATGCTTCATATCACAAGTGGAACTTAAAAACATAGAAGAAGCCCCAGACTAAAACAACTGGATTCAAGCTATTTAAGATGAGTTGAATGAATTTGAAAGAAATCAAGTATGGAAATTGGTTCATAGACCTGATCATCAAGGTATAATTGAAATAAGTGGGTATTCAAGAATAAGCTGGATGAATCTGGTAATTGTTGTCAGAAATAAGACAAGATTTGTTGTAAAGGGATATTTTCAGGAAGAAGAAATTGATTTTGATGAGACCTTTGCACCAGTAGCAAGGCTTGAAGTTATCAGAAATTTTCTAGTCCATATTACACACAAGAATTTCAATGTATATCAGATGGATATCAAAAGTGCATTCTTAAATGGGCTCTTATCTGAAGAAGTCTATGTGGAACAACCTCCAGAATTTGAAAATAAACCTGAAGAAAAAGTTTTCAGATTACAAAAGGCTCTGTATGGATTGAAGCAAGCACTAAGAGCTTGGTATGATACATCATCCTTATATTTATTGGAGAATGGATTCAGAAAAGAGCAATAGACAAAACTCGTTTCAGCATACAGGATGGTGATAGCATTCTACCCGTACAAATCTATGTGGATGATATCATCTTCGAATCCACAAATAAAGATATTTGCAAAAAATTCTCAATCCTCATGCAGAATTTTTTTGAGATGAGCATGATAGGAGAGTTAAGTTTCTTTCTTGGTTTACAAGTCAAGCAACTGGACAACAATATTTTCATTAAGCAAGTCAAGTATACCAATGAGCTGATAAATAGATTTGGAATGGAAAATGGATCAACAGTGAGCATACCTATGGCTACATCAATCAATCTCGACAAGGATAAGAATGGAAAAGATGTGGATATCATAAAACACAGAAGATTAATCGATTCTCTATTATATCTTACAGCAAGCAGACCAGATATTATGTTTACAGTAGGGGCTTGTGCAAGATTTCAAACTACACCGAAAGAATCTCACCTAGCAGCTGTAAAAAGTATCATCAAGTATCTGAAAGGAACTCAAGATGTTGGCCTATGGTATCCTAAGGAATGAGGTTTCAGCTTAAAGAGATACTCAGATTCTGATTTTGCAGAATGTAAAATTGACAGAAAAAGTACTAGTGGTACATGTCAATTTCTGGGAGAAAGGTTGGTATCTTGGTTCTGCAAAAAACAAACATCTATAGCAACTTCAACAATAGAAGAAGAATATGTCGCCGCAGGAAGCTGTTCTGCTCAGATTCTATGCATACAACAACTTAAAGATTATGGAATTATAGAAAGGGAAACACCCATTCTTTGTGATAATACAAGTGCAATTGCTATAACACATAATTCGGTCTTTCACTTCAGAACAAAACACATAGATGTGAGACATCACTTCATAAAAGATCATGTGGAAAAGAAAGATGTAGTGTTTGAAAAGGTTCATACAGATCTACAGTTGGTAAATATTTTCACAAAACCTCTAGTGAATCAAGATTTTCTATGCTCAGAAATGAACTTTGAATCATCAAGTTATGATGCTTGGAACAAGCTATTCTCAGATGGAAAGAGTAAGTATGAAGCAAGGGGAAATACTGTGTTTACATAGGAATACAACAATACAACACAGCAGGAAAACAAAATTTGGTGCATCTCAGAATACAATATGTTTGGGATACAACATTTATTGCTACTGCATTTAAAGCCATGCAACCTCATATTAGGAATAATAACCTTAAACGTTAATCATTTGAGCGGCAAAAGTGTATCTCGCATTTAATGAAAATCCACTTTTTTAGAATGACAACAGTAGCATCTTACATTCCGACCCCATAAGTTGTCTAAATTACAAAGAAGCCCCTCCAATATTTTATCTCCATTGTTAGATTTCGTGTCTCTATTGTGATCTTTTAATCGTAATCATTGATCATAAACCTCCATATATTTGAAATGGAATTGCTCATCATCTCTTTCATTCAATCTTTATCCTTTTCTCAAGCAAGAACATCCCACTCGTTTTAGTAAAATCCCAAGAACTCATCTTTAGTAAATCTTATATGTTTATCCATGGCTACCGAAAGGAAAACCAAGGTTCTTGAAGGCCGTCTAGTTAACCCAGAAGCACTGATCACAAAAGAAAGCATCTATGATAGAGATGTTATTTTAAAAGTCTAGGAGTGCTTGGAGAAAAGCAACATATCTGGTCTTCTCACCACCAGATACAAGGACAAGTCAGTCCTTGTCGTCCAAAGATTCTATGTCTTCGCCAGGCTTTCTGATGATGATAAAAGCATCATTTCCAAAATGGATGCAAAGGGAAATAAATACACTCTGACGTTGAAGGACATTGCTTCCACATTCGATATCTCTACCAAAGGGCTATCCCCATCAAAGCTCGAGAGATATAGAATAGAGTATACGGAAGATATGTGGAACCTGTTCAAACAGGTTTCTATCTCTGGTCCCATAAAAAAATCTATGAGAATAAGAAACTAAAGCCTGAGTATGAGTTTTTTCATGACGTCAATACATACTCCATTGAAGGAAGATGTGGAAGCTTTGATAAATGTACTAACCTCCGCTTCAGGATCATGACTACCATAATGAAAGATGTGCAAGTCAACTGGATCAGACTCATTCTGAGGAGAATCTGGGAGGAAGCAACCAAGAAAACCTTTAAAAAAAGTTTTGGCATCACCATCACCTCCATTCTCTATAAGTTGGGCATTGAAGTTGAAGAAGTTGTACATATTCCTACTGGATGATACTTAGGTTTTAAGAAGGGCCTCTCTAAGAAGAAAGTTGTAGAGAAGGCACAAAAATCTCAAAGTAGACAACTTATTGTAGTAAGCGGTAATGCAGTAAGTGACTCCGAGCATGATACAGCAACACGATACATCACCGATGCTGAGAATGAAGTTGTTGAACCATCATCCTCCAATAATGATGATGGAGATGATAATGATGATATGCCTCTCACGAGGATATCAAAGAAGCAAAAAACAACTATATTTCAAGATATAGCAACTGCAGAAGCTCTGGAAGAGCAAGCACAGCAGGAAGATATGGCCTCTAAGCCTGTAGAAGTTGATGACAGTATGACCCTTGTGCCAGTACATCAAGTTAGGCACAACAAGAGAAAACCATCAGTGATATCGATTCAGACTTGACACACTCTATTTTTTCTTATTCTCCTGAGTCAATAAATGAGAATTTCTTCAATCTCTATCACCTATGGAGAAACATGCGTCTGTCTAGAGGAGAAGTGTTGCTGGCATGGAAGGACTTTCTCAGAGTTGAGGTAATAGTCCTTGACTAGGCTCAAACTGATGAAATACTATCTCTACTTCAACCAGGATTTGCTGAATCTTGTAAAGAAGAGAAATTGAACGAAATTGCTGCAAGACAAGAAAGTTTGAGAAAACACAGAGCTACCAAAGGAAAGGACCTTTTTGATGTTGTGAAAGGTGAATAATCGATGATAGCAGGAATAGATAACACATTGATGAACCCCAACATTGAGATTGTATAGAACCCATCTGAATTGGAGATTGTCGAAGCACAAATGACACATCTCAATGTGGAAGAAGCCAACAATAGAATACTGCAGTTGGGCCTGCAAGAAAGTAAAGTTGAACCACCAAGGTAAACTCCTCGTAAGTTAAAGCCCGGTAAAGGAAGAAATGGAATGAAGCTCATAACTCACCATCCTCCACAACATGGCAGCTGCTCTATCGTCCATTGTAAGTCTTGAAGCAATAGAGATCGATGAACAAAAGTTGGTAGATTATGAAGATTCCCTAAAATATATGGAAAATATAACTGAGGGAGGAAGCATCAACAAAGATCAAAGGAGTTCTGGCCAGCCTAAATGAAGAAATCATCGATGATGCAACCACAGAGAAAGTTGTTGAAGTAAGACTCCCTATACTAGCCTTGCTAACAGTATAAAATGTTGATCTGGAATAGAATGCAACAGATTTTGATGCTGCAATTCTCATGATAATTGAGAATTAAGTCATCCATACCTATAAAGCTGAATCAGAGGTATCAGAAGATGACCAATTCTTAGTGGAATTCCAGCAACTCATTCAGTACATATACATCGATGTAAAAAATCTTGACGTTCTTGATGCTGCCATCAGAATGATAGAAGTAAGAGAGAATACAACAATGCAGCTGGAGGATCCGATACAGCAGAAGAATTCTACAGAAATTATTGTTGAGACATCTCCAATAAAGACCTCGGGTGTAGTTACTGTTGAGGCAGTGCTCGCGAAGGATTTAGAAGGGCAAGAAAGGAAGCATGATGCACCTTGAGGAGGAAAATAAGCTCTTATAACTGCTCCTACACAAGATTCTAAGGATAATGGAGGAGATTCTTCTGATGATGATGAGGATCTTGGAGGAGACAGTCTCCCACCTAGAGCTGGCTCACCTTTTCGCAAGGTACAACCTCCAGATACAGTTAGTAAGAACAAAGTGCGGTACTTTTGTAACGCCCCGTTTCCCTTTTATTGGAAATAGGTCGTCACCCTTTACATATTTAAGAATTAAATAAATTATAATTACTTTCTAATATACAGCGGAAGACTTAAAAGTGAAGACACGAGAGTTTTTCAAAGTTTTTTTTTTTGAAAACATAACACATATACACATGCCCAGCGCACGCCCGTGCCCTCCTGGCACGACCGTGCGCCACTGTCCAGCAACTTCCCAAAGGCTCGCGCACAACCGTACACCACCATCCAGTGGCTTCCCTCCCCCAAAACTCACACTACATGCATATACATACATATCTGCCTATTAATCAAGTCTAGTCGTGTCTCACCCACATTACTAGGAAAAATGTTTGAACCAAAGACTTACATGAATTACACAACAAAACATATATATATATATATATAATAGGATACGAGTCTAGGCCCATAGTTTATCATACTATACATATTTACAGCATATTCTTCTCAAAAGGAAATGTTATACTAGTATAATTTTATAGATAGAGTGAGAAGTTAGCCTAGCCTGCTACACGTCCACGTCATCATCTGCCGAGCCTGAAAATTATAAAAAGTAGCATCATGAGACACCTCCGGAGAGGGATCCCAATGGGATAACCATACTGTCTAATACGTTGAAGCAATTAAATCATTAAGCAAGTACTACATGTGGTTCTTAGCCACCTTGAGAAACATTTTGTGGTTCTTAGCCATCCTGAGAACATCATAAAGGAATGTGGGAATTTCTTGCTCACTAAACCTTGCATAGACCAGACACTCCTGCCTTGTGGTCAACATAAAGGAGTGTGAGAGTCGCTCGCCCACTAAACCTTGCTTCATAGACCAGACATTTTTGTGCCCTTATGGTCGTCGCCTAGTATGGAAGTTACATACTGGTTATAGCTACGGACTTCAGTCGTAGATTTTCATACATAACTTATCAATTCAATTATCATCATATAGTAGAGAGTAGAAGTTACCCACTTGTACGTTGATAGTGCAAGGATTGCCTCCGGATTCACCGATCGTCTCGACTGCGCTCGACACACTTAACTGATTAGTCTCCTTATAACGTATAACATAATCTTTTGTATTTTATATTAGGTTACGTTAACCTAAAGCGTAATCATTAATAACTTAATGTAAATATTTCGTCCTAAATGCAAATATTAAAATGATTCTATACACATCATTCAAGTGTTTATAATAATCATACTTTATCCAATAAATACTTCATTTATATATGAAGCTTTAAAGATGATCCTATCATACATAACTCATCTAAGTGAGATTAGAACATTAAATACATCATCATACTTGTAACTTAATTGTTAAGCATTTAAACTAGTAATTTTGGACCTAAAATGACATATAAAGATGTAATAATTTTAATAATTCACATATAATTTCTAAAATCACATAATTATTCATATAATTACATAACTTCTTTTAGTATAACATGCTTAAATTTTATGAATTTTCACAGCTTGTACAAAGAATTAAAAATCACACATCTAACTAGTCTTTTCACTTCAATTTCAGTTGAAAAATAGCCTTTAATGAAAAATTCACCATACCTTATAGGATTGATGAAATACTTTCACATTTTTACAAAAGTCAGAAAACACATTAAATTATAACATATAAAAATATCAACAAAAAATAAGATTCACATAATTACTTATGAATTTTCAAAGTTGGCTGAAAACTGGACATAGTGTATGCTGAAAACAGACTTTATTATGAAAATTATAATAAATTGCATAAGGTCCCAAAAATTACATGGTAAATTTCTACATTCCCATAAGAACGTATACTACAACATAGTAAAATATGGTTTATAAATATAATTTCAATAAATAGTTATGAATTTTAGAACAAGGCTGAAAACTGGACGTCATCTATGCAGAAAATAGGTTATGTTGTAAAATTCGGCATAAATCGTAAAAAACTCAAACAAATGCATACTAAATTCCTACACGTACCTAAGAATTGGTTCTAAAACATAGTAGAAGATCATGCATAAATTCGAAGTATACTGTTCCAGAAAATTATATGATTCAGACCTAAAAACAGGGCGAATCTGTCACAGAACAGGGTCATGTTTGAAAATTCATAGTAAATCGAATTCAAGTCCAAAAATTCTGAAACTTAACATAAATGTTCTTCACCTAGTATAGTACAACCTGTTAAAGTATTTAGTCTAATTCAATCTCTAAATCTTTCGAACAGTTTCAAAATAGAAATAAAACAAAGCACATCCTTAAGTCTATTCTAGAAACAACTTATTTCTCCATTCAAACAACATATAATTCCCAACCAATTGCCAAAGAACATCTTTGGACTTTCTAACGTAAGATATTAATCATAAATCATGATATTTAATGAAGGTATTATAAGAGTTTAGCCAAAAATTCCTTTGGGGTTTGAGGAAGAACTTTGATGTATACTTGATCTTTTCTCTCATTTATTTCTCCTCTCTTCTTTGCTTCTTATGTTGAACTACTATAGCTTATTTTAGTTCTCTTTATATAGAGTGGATGAGAAAGATATAGCATCAAGCAATGGATGTGTTGCATGTTGCAAGTTGAAGTAGAGTGATGAGATGGCTAGGCTAGATATAGATTACTAATGACTTATCAAGGAAGATTTGGATTAAATAAAAAGTTAAATTAATTTATTTATCTTGATATTTTGTGATAAAAATCTCATGTGCATGTATCTATGTATAGCTTGTCTCATTTTTTACTTTGGTGTCTTATATTATTAAAGAGACTAATAATAATAGTATAAGGTATAAATCATATAAGTGTAAAAATTACCTAGCACAAAATTAAGTATTAAAAATCTTCATATGTACTTAAATTAATAAGTATTGTGGTTATTTTAATATTCTCTATGATGCATGCTCATTCAAGTAAGACGTTTTATTTCATAAAATCATATATAAAGATCATAAGTAAAATTTTATAAAAAGAAAGCATTCGAAAGCGGTAACGAATAAAGTTAGCATGTAAACTTAATATCATTTTATTCATTTAAATTTAATTAACATCTTATTTTTTTACTTCCGTTCATATGTGTCGAGTGAGTGGAGATCGAGCTCGGTTTCTTCCGTGAGAAATCCTGCAAAATCCTTAAAATCTCGAAAGAAAAACATGTCATAAAATCTTTAAAATAAACAAGCACAACGAACATCATAAATCATAACTTAATGTAATATAAGATCTCACACTTAATCATTTATATTTGAACGATAAAAGAAATTTTATAAAATGTGCAATGCAGGGCGTTTTCTTAAAATGGGGTGTTACAACTCCCCCCACCTTTTTAAAAATTTCGTCCCGAAATTTGGTTAAACAACTCCGGGTATTTCTAAGAATTTCGTCCTTACTTCCCAAGTCGCATCCTCCCCCCTATGTCTATTCCATTGTACCAAAACTAATGGTATATTCCTATTCCTCAAAGTCTTAGTCTTTCTACCGATAATAGACACAGGTTGCTCTTCGTAAGTTAGGTCTTTCTTAATCTCAAATGGTTCAAGCGTAATCTGATGACTAGGATCTGACACATATTTTCGTAGCATTGATACATGAAAGACGTCATGAACTTTCTCCCCAAAATGGATTATCCCTTTAACCCGTGTAACTTTAAGGAACACTTTTTTTTTCACCAATCTTAAATTGTAGATCCTTTCTCCTTATCTCAAATTAAGTCGGCATAAGATTTTTGTCGATCCTGTGTCATCTTAATTCTTTCTCGAATCTTAGTGATTGCTTCTGTGGATCTCTGTATTAGCTCTGGGCCTAAAATCTTTCTTATCCCAACATCATCCCAATGAATTGGTGTTCTACATCTCCGCCCGTACAGTGCTTCATATGGGGCCATTCCAATGGTTGATTGGAAGCTGTTGTTATACGCAAATTCTACTAAGGATAAATAATCTTCCCAACTTCCTCCAAAGTCTAAAACACATGTCCTAAGTAGATCTTCTAGAATTCGGTTGGCTCTTTCTGATTGCCCATCTGTTTGAGGGTGGAAAGCAGTGCTAAAGTTCAGCTTAGTACCCATTGCTGACTGCAAACTCTTCCAGAATTTTGAAGTAAATCTTGGATCTCTATCAGATACAATCGAAACTAGAACTCCATATAACCGAACTACTCTATCAACGTATAACCTTGTTAATTGGTTCATCGAATACGTCATCTTGATCGGTATAAAGTGAGCTACTTTTGTTAGTCTGTCAACAATTACCCATATAGTTTCGTGTTGTTTAGGGCTTCTTGGTAGTCCTGCAATGAAATCCATTGTCACGTGCTCCCATTTCCATTCTGGGATTTCCAACGGGTTCAACATTCCTAATGGTTGTTGATGATCAGATTTAACCCTTTGACACGTAAGACACCTTCTTACGAATTGCGCAATAATTCGTTTCATGCCCCTCCACCAAAAGTTACTCCTGAGGTCCCTATACATTTTCGTTTCTCCAGGATGTGCGGTATAAGGTGTGGCATGAGCTTCCCTCATTATCTCATCCTGCAACTCATCGTTCTTTGGTATACAAATTCTGCCTCTAAATTCTAAAGCTCCATCTGAGGTCATCTGCCAAGCACATCTCATAATGCTCTATAGTCTCCTGCAAACTCAAACAGTAAGCCCTGTACTCAATTTGAGGTCCCCGTCTACCGTCAAGGATGAGCAGTCTTCGAAAAACTGACCAAGCTATCATCTGATATAATGTGTGTACTCTAGTATGTAAGTGCTCAACTGCCCGTAAATCACAATCCGCAAGTCCTAGAGCTGAGAGTCTCCTGCGTGCTTCACCCATAGGTCCTAAGAATTCTCGTATATCCTCCTAGCCGTGCTGACGGCACTCGTGGTACTCCCTCTCTAACTATGCGCATCTAGCTTCACGGTCCATCCAACTATACTATTTGTGTCATATCCACACTCAAGTCAACTCTAGGTTCTATAATCTAGGGATTCATGCATGTATGTATTTTCAGATAAAAAGATTAAATTTAAATAGCAATAGAATAGTTAAATCATCCTGATCATCGAAATACGTTACCTCTGCATACTTCTTATTAGTACTTTTCATATCCTCGTTAGATCGTATCTGACGATCTCTTACATGCATAACATCATAACTTAAACATTTTCATAAAACATCTTCATATCCTTATCAGACCGTATCTGACGATCTCTTACATGCATAACATCATAACTTAAACATTTTCTTAAAAACACATAATACTTTATCGTATATCTTTAAAACATAACATAAAATACTTACTCGGTGACGATTCGGACGATAGCTGGCTGTCGACTTTCCCTCACTTAACATACTTAGTTCATAAACATAACCATACTTTTAACTTTTATAACTCAAAATCATATTTAGACTCCATTAAACAAATAAACCTTAGCCGAAAACATAAGATCTAGAGTCCAAGACGGAAATCCCTAAACCTCGGCTCTGATACCACACTGTAACGCCCTGTTTCCCTTTTATTGAAAATAGGTCGTCACCCTTTACATATTTAAAAATTAAATAAATTATAATTACTTTCTAATGTACAGCGGAAGACTTAAAAGTGAAGACACGAGAGTTTTCAAAGTTTTTTTTTTTTGAAAACATAACACATATTCACATGCCCAGCGCACGCCCGTGCCCTCCTGGCACGACCGTGCGCCACTGTCCAGCAACTTCCCAAAGGCTCATGCACGACCGTGCACCACCATCCAGTGGCTTTCCTCCCCCAAAACTCATACTACATGCATATACATACATATCTGCCTATTAATCAAGTCTAGTCGTGTCTCACCCACATTTCTAGGAAAAATGTTTGAACCAAAGACTTACAGGTATGTTTGTTTCGGGTTTACGTAGGATTGGGGAAATCCGGATTTTGAAATCCTGGGATTTGTAAATAAAGGTGAATAGTTAAAATTTGTGTTTGGTATGAGATTTTATAGGGTAGGATTATTACTGTAGATGTCAAATCAATGCTGGAAAAGTTAGTAAGTGTAATATTATATTATTAGTTGATGTAATATGTTGGAGTATAAGGTTAATTATAGTGTTTTTTTTAGATAGAGTAGGTTTTTGGTAGATTTGATAATCCTTGACAAAATACCTTAAACAAACACGGATGTGGGATTTTAAAATCCCAAATCCGGATTTGTGAAACCCGAAACAAACATACCCTACATGAATTACACAACAAAACATATATATATAATAGGATACGAGTCTAGACCCATAGTTTATCATACTATACATATTTACAGCATATTTTTCTCAAAAGGAAACATTATACTAGTATAATTTTATAGATAGAGTGAGAAGTTAGCCCAGCCTGCTACACGTCCACGTCAACATCTGTCAAGCCTGAAAATTATAAAAAGTAGCATGATGAGACACCTCCGGAGAGGGATCCCAGTGGGATAACCTTACTGTCTAATACATTGAAGCAATTAAATCATTAAGCAAGTACTACATGTGGTTCTTAGCCACCCTGAGAAACATTTTGTGGTTCTTAGCCACCCTGAAAACATTTTATGGTTCTTAGCCACCCTGAGAACATTATAAAGGAATGTGGGAATTTCTTGCCCACTAAACCTTGTGTTGAGTCTTCAGTGTTTAGATTTTGATGAGACAAACTAATGATGTAATAGGAAGTTTGAGTACCCCATTTCTCACGTTGTTTAAGTCAAAACATAGACTAGGTTTGAGTCTTGTTATGGAAGCTAAAAGATGGAGGTACGAATACATACCATGCTGTATTAGAAATTTTCAGAAAGACACTGCTGCAAGAAAGCAGTTACAGCAAAGCATGAAGGAACGACATGCAGCATCGCTGCAAGAAAAGGTTACAGGAATGCTGCAAGTAGACCAAGAATACAGCACGAAGCTTACAGCTCAAACACTCAACAGCGCCGATGATAAGAAGGATGAGTATCCTGCAATCCGAGGAAGGATAAATGCAGTACGAGGAAAAGAGCCGTTCGAGAGAAGATCAAAGTTGCAGATACGGAGCCAATACCAAGACGCCATGTGGACTGACGTACCTGTAGATAGCTATGAGCCGCAGCCACCACATTAAATGCTCTAAAAAGAGTATGTCAAGTCGCATTAAATGCGAGCCATGCCTTTGATCAGAAGATCTAAGAATTCAAAATGGAAGATATCTCCTTCAACGGATATCTTCCTTACAAATATAAATAGAGGATGAGCTGGACTGAACAACTACTGAATCACTGAGCAACCGTTTAAAACATTAGATAAAGTGAGCCAACAACTGAAAAGTTGAGAACAACTAAACCAAAAGCTTTTGCATAAAAGTTCTCAAGCATTCAAGCTACACACTCAGTCTCAGTCACTCAACCTCAGAGAAGTGGAGCACGCTCAAAGCAGAAAAGATCCTTTGGAGGATTCAGAAGCTCACTTCATCGCACCAATTGAAGATCAAACATATACTTTCAACCTTGTTGCCTGTGTGCGTAGGTTGTTTTAGGTGTCGAACAATTGATATGAGAGATCCTTGTTGTGTGTATAGTTGTCTAGGTGCTAGGCAGCTTCCCTGTGTGGGAGTGTGGAACCTTGTGTGGGTTAGTCTTTAGAATTTGCAGTGTTGTGTGATCTCTGGATTCTAGTTGGCGGGTCTTTAGAGTTTGCAGTGTTGTGTGATCTCTGGACTCTAGTTGGCATTTGCTTTGTAAGTTGATAGATTGTTAGGATGGGTCCTGTAAACCAATCTTGCTTGACAAAGTTCCTGCTCGAGGTAGCAGTAGAGTGGACGTAGAAGACTTACACCACCTTCGAACCACTATAAGCCATAAGTGTTTTATTGCTTTCCTATCTGCACTTTATCTTTCATATCTTTATCTGTCATATGCATAAAACATCTTGAAAGGAGCATATTTGAGAAAACCAACCAGCCTTATGTCACAAAAGAAGTTTATTTTTCCGCTGCGCTTAAAACTCAAGTTACAGCAAGCAGCACTGCTTTCCAGTGCTGTAAGCAGTAACTGACTGGTACTGCAAGTTCTAGTTGCTTGCAGAACAGTTTTTTTTGCAAAGATTTTCAATATAGACCAAGGTTCATTCACCCCCCCTCTAAACCTCGGACACCACTTGGGACCCAACACCTTGCATAGACCAGACACTCCTACCTTGTGGTCAACATAAATGAGTGTGGGAGTCGCTCGCCCACTAAACCTTGCTTCATAGACCAGACATTTTTGTGTCCTTATGGTCGTCGCCTAGTATGGAAGTTACATACTGGTTATAGTTACGGACTTTAGTCATAGATTTTCATACATAACTTATCAATTCAATTATCATCATATAGTAGAGAGTAGAAGTTACCCACTTGTATGTTGATAGTGCAAGGATTGCCTCCGGATTCACCGATCGTCTCGACTGCGCTCGACACACTTAACTGATTAGCCTCCTTATAACGTATAACATAATCTTTTGTATTTTATATTAGGTTACATTAACCTAAAGCGTAATCATTAATAACTTAATGTAAACACTTCATCCTAAATGCAAATATTAAAATGATTCTATACACATCATTCAAGTGTTTATAATAATCATACTTTATCCAATACATACTTCATTTATATATGAAGCTTTAAAGATGATCCTATCATACATAACTCATCTAAGTGAGATTAGAACATTAAATACATCATCATACTTGTAACTTAATTGTTAAGCATTTAAACTAGTAATTTTGGACCTAAAATGACATATAAAGATGTAATAATTTTAATAATTCACATATAATTTCTAAAATCACATAATTATTCATATAATCACATAACTTCTTTTAGTATAACATGCTTAAATTTCATGAATTTTAACAACTTGTACAAAGAATTAAAAATCACACATCTAACTAGTCTTTTCACTTCAATTTCAGTTGAAAAATAGCCTTTAATGAAAAATTCACCATACCTTATAGGATTGATGAAATACTTTCATATTTTTAAAAAAGTCAGACAACACATTAAAGTATAACATATAAAAATATCAACTAAAAATAAGATTCACATAATTACTTATGAATTTTCAAAGTTGGCTGAAAACTGGACATAGTGTATGCTGAAAACAGACTTTATTATGAAAATTATCATAAATCGCATAAGGTCCCAAAAATTACATGGTAAATTTCTACATGCCCATAAGAACGTGTACTACAACATAGTAAAATATGGTTTATAAATATAATTTCAATAAATAGTTATGAATTTTAGAACAAGACTGAAAATTGGACGTCATCTATGCAGAAAACAGGTTATGTTGTAAAATTCGGCATAAATCGTACAAAACTAAAAAAAAATGCATACTAAATTCCTACACGTACTTAAGAACTGGTTCTAAAACATAGTAGAAGATCATGTATAAATTCGAAGTATACTGTTCCAGAAAATTATATGATTCAAACCTAAAAACAGGGTGAATCTGTCACAGAACAGGGTCATGTTTGAAAATTCATAATAAATCGAATTCAAGTCCAAAAATTCTGAAACTTAACAAAAATTTTCTTCACCTAGTATATTACAACCTGTTAAAAGTATTTAGTCTAATTCAATCTCTAAGTCTTTCGAACAGTTTCAAAACAGAAGCAAAACAAACCACATCCTTAAGAAAAATGTTCTTCACCTAGTATATTACAACCTTTTAAAAGTATTTAGTCTAATTTAATCTCTAAGTCTTTCGAACAGTTTCAAAACAGAAGCAAAACAAAGCACATCCTTAAGTCTATTCTAGAAACAACTTATTTCTCCATTCAAACAACATATAATTCCCAACCAATTGCCAAAGAACATCTTTGGACTTTCTAACCTAAGATATTAATCATAAATCATGAGATTTAATGAAGGTATTATAAGAGTTTAGCCAAAAATACCTTAAGGGTTTGAGGAAGAACTTTGATGTATACTTGATCTTTTCTCTCCTTTATTTCTCCTCTCTTCTTTGCTTCTTATGTTGAACTACTATAGCTTATTTTAGTTCTCTTTATATAGAGTGGATGAGAAAGATATATCATCAAGCAATGGATGTGTTGCATGTTGCAAGTTGAAGTAGAGTGATGAGACGGCTAGGCTAGGTATAGATTACTAATGACTTATCAAGGAAGATTTGGATTAAATAAAAAGTTAAATTAATTTATTTATCTTGATATTTTGTGATAAAAATCTCATGTGCATGTATCTATGTATAACTTGTCTCATTTTTTACTTTGGTGTCTTATATTATTAAAGAGACTAATAATAATAGTATAAGGTATAAATCATATAAGTGTAAAAATTACCTAGCATAAAATTAAGTATTAAAAATCTTCATATGTACTTAAATTAATAAGTATTGTGGTTATTTTAATATTCTCTATGATGCATGCTCATTCAAGTAAGACGTTTTATTTCATAAAATCACATATAAAGATCATAAGTAAAATTTCATAAAAAGAAAGCATTCGAAAGCGGTAACGAATAAAGTTAGCATTTAAACTTAATATCATTTTATTCATTTAAATTTAATTAACATCTTATCTTTTTACTTCCGTTCATATGTGTCGAGTGAGTGGAGATCGAGCTCGGTTTCTTCCGTGAGAAATCCTGCAAAACCCTTAAAATCTCGAAAGAAAAACATGTCATAAAA
This sequence comes from Scutellaria minor, assembly GCA_954870855.1. Taxonomy (NCBI): domain Eukaryota; kingdom Viridiplantae; phylum Streptophyta; class Magnoliopsida; order Lamiales; family Lamiaceae; genus Scutellaria; species Scutellaria minor. Next base: position 4,987,086 of record OX940732.1, on the reverse strand, counting down.
TCTTTAAAATAAACAAGCACAATGAACTTCATAAATCATAACTTAATGTAATATAAGATCTCACACTTAATCATTTATATTTGAACGATTAAAGAAATTTTATAAAATGTGCAATGCAGGGCGTTTTCTTAAAATAGGGTGTTACAACTTTGCCGAAGCTGCCCAGAAACAGGCTGAGGACTTAAGTCAAGATCTAGTTCCCTATAAACAGGCTACAGAAAAGATCACCAGGAAGAGAAGCTATAACTTAATGACTCTTACTGATGCTCAAGAACAGTCACTCCAAGGGACCATTGATGTTGTACATGAGCTAGGTTGGGCACGTCAAACTCATAAAGTAAATATGGCCAAGAATATCAACACGAATGACAAATCCCATGCTTCATCCATGGAAAATCTGAGAAGAGAGCTAGCTAAACTTCCCTCCATAATTCAGACAATGCTCAATGTTGAATGAAATGCATTACATCACGAGCGTCAAAGAGTTGAAAGAGCAATCAAAGCTGCCAGTGAAGCAAGGGTCAGGTCAATTGATGAAATTAAAAGCACCCTTGCTACACAAAATTTAGTACTCGACTCTCTACAAGAAAGTGCATCAGCTCAAGCTCGTGACTCCCAAAACATGAATGATAGGATAAGTAATCTAGAATTTTTTGCTTGAGAGATGAGAATAATCCTGCATCGCGTTTTTCCCCAGTTCGTCCTTACTGAGCAAGAATCAGTATCTCTCAAACTTACCCCAGCTGATTATGATAAGAAGAGGAAAAGTAAGAAAAGCTTAGAAGCAAAGAAGATGGATGCTACAATAGAGGATGTCATAAAGGGTTTGGAAGAAGATGAGGAGTCCCTGGCCAACAAGAAGCGAAGAAGATCAGATTCTGGATATGGTCAGAGCTTTTAATATAAGAAAAGAAAGGATGATAAAGATAAAGGAGATGCAAGTGTTGGGCCTACTGCATCCAAAGTAGCAAGCAGCACTGCATCCAAGATATCTGAAAGAATAGAAGCTGCACCAACTCAAAGAAGGAGTAGCTAACAGCAGCAACAAATCAGTAGACAACAGTAGCAACCACCTCAAAAGAGCAAACCTTAAGTGTTGCTGCAGTCAGAAGGTTGGAAGACGAGAAATTGAGACAGTTGACATAAGCTGAAGAGAAAAGAATAAGGGATATGGAAGATTAGATGTCTAGGCTTGGCGTGATAAGGGAGAAGAAGACAAATCTTGCAAAGAAAGTTGATGAAGTCTTGTATCAATATCCTCCTCAAGAGGTTATCTGTTTTGGTCCAGACCATATTTCTGCTGAAGTATCTATGATGCTGGATCAAAGGCCCTTCAAAGAAAGTCATGCTTGGGATCTGAAAATTGTCGAAAAAGTGATCCTTCCAAAGCACATAAATCCTACCTTCGAAGAGATAACCTTTTACAAAAGATTAGTATATCTGAGGTACTTCAGACATCTCTGTCAGCTGAACTGTTTTGGGAGATATGCTACGTGCCTTGTTGTATTGGAAAGGTATGAGCAACTAGCAAGAGATGGAGAGCTTGAAAATCAAAAGGAGCTGATTAAGAAGATCAAGTAAGGAGCACAAATATAATTTTATAAAGACTTCTGGCTCAGATGGATTCAAATTCAAGATATCGAGAAAAAGCTTGAAGAATCCTATCAAGAATCAATAATCAGCTGGTGGAAATAAACCAAGTATAAGAAAAGAAAACCACCAGAAGATGATACAGTAAGAAGGAAGCTTTTGGGACATCAACAATCCTGAAAAAGTAAAAACAAGATCAACAGCTTACTGTACGTTTCTATAAAATCACTCTATAAACTCTTCTTTATAACTTGTAAACTCCACTTTCTGATATATTCAAGTTACTGCTAATGGAACAAGTTCACGTTCTGTGAACTTCATGCGTAGGAAAGCATACTAGAAATATCTGCTTGAGCTTATGTGTTGTTAGTTTATAAGATAGAATGCTAGCATAGTTTAGGCAGCTTAAGTTGTTAAGGTAATAACTCTGTGTGAGTTAATAAGATCATGTGTGTGGGTCAGCCTATTTGATTTAAGCAACCTGTGTGGGAGCTGAATCCTAGTAGGTGAAAAACTAGTTAGATTGATGGATTATAAGGTCGAGTCCTGTAAATCAATCTTGCTTAACGAAGTTCCTCCTCTAAGTAGGAGTAGAGTGGACATAGAAGGATTACACCACCTTCGAACCATTATAAGCCTTATGTGTTTATTTTCTGCTCTTAGCTTTTCTATATTAGTGTGTGTTGCATTCTATATCTTATCATTTTTCTTTCAAAGTTTAGCGAAAACCATATTTCAAAAAATATTTTTCAAATTAAGTTTGTCAAAGTTTTGTTTCCGCTGCATAAAAAACTCCAATACAGTAAGCTGAGCTGCATTCTTGCCCAACACACTATACTGCATTATGTGATGTGTTCTGTGATAGAATATAGCGTCGAAAGTTTGAATAGATTTTTCAAAAAATTGACAGAGGCTTTTTCATCCCCCCTCTGAACCTCTGAACCACTTGGGACCAACAATACTAATCTTACTTTGGTCTGTTCTGAGATTAATTTAGCTTCAGTACCTAGAGACATTTGGTGGTTAGATTCTGGTACTACCACTCACATAAGTGTTTCAATGCAGGGTTGCCTAAGCTGCTGAAATCCAATTGATGGTGAAAGATACATCTATATGGGAGATGACAAATTGGTAGAAATGGAAACAATAGGGCGTTTTAGATTGTTATTACAGATTGAATATTTTTTAGATTTAAAAGATACATTCATTGTACCATCTTTTCGATGGAATTTTGTTTTACTTGTTCATTTGGAGATAATCAGTTTAAGCTTTCAAATAATTTCAGTATTGTGGGCAGTGGTTCATTAAGTGCATTTGACAATCTATATTTGCTTGATATTATTGCTTCATATAATGAATCCTTGCATGTTGACTTTAAATGTACTAAGCGAAAATTAAATAAAGAAAATTCAGTTAACCTATAGCACAAGCGCTTAGGTCATATATCAAGAACCGGAATTGAGAGGCTTATGTCAGATGGTATTTTAGATATACTTAATTTTTTTGATCTTACAGTATGTGTTGAGTGTATTAAAGGAAAGTAGACCAAACAAAAGAAATTAAGTGCCCAAAGAACTAATGATGCCTTATAATTAATTTATATGGATATTTGTGGTCATTTCCTGCGGCTTCTTTAAATGGTCAATAATATTTCGTATCATTCATAGACGATTATTCACGTTATGGGTATCTATATTTGATTCATGAAATATCAGAGGCACTGGACATGTTCAAAATATTTAAGACTGAAAATCAACTCAGCAAAAGGATTAAATGTGTCAGATCTAATCGTGATGATGAGTACTACGGTAGATATGAGGGTTTAGGTGAACAACATCCAGGACCTTTTTCTATCTTCCTAAAGGAATGTGGAATAGTCCCACAATACACCATGTTGAGGAGGCCTAGCATGAATGGTGTAGGTGAGAAGAAATAGAACTTTAAAAGCTATGGTGAGGAGTATGATTAGTCATTCCTCCTTACCAAAATCACTTTTGTAGAGAAGCACTAAAGACTACAACTTACATTCTCAATAGGATACCAACTAAAGCAGTTGTTAAAACTCCATTTGAACTTTGGACTAGGTGAAAGCCTTGTTTAAATCACTTTCATGTTTAGGGATGTCTAGCTGAGGCTAGGCCTTACAAGCCAATTGAAAATAAATTGGGCTCCAAAACAGTTAACAACTATTTTATTGGTTGTTCAAAAATATTCAGGGGTTTTAAGTTTTATGATCCCACTAGAAGGTCAATTTTTTAGACGGAAAATGCAGTGTTCTTTGAGGATGTTAAGTTTGGGGGGAGAAATAAGGTTAGAGATATTGCCTTTGAGGAGGAGTTGATTTCGACACCTACTACTACTTATGACAATGTTCAGGTACTTATTCCTATCATTAGAGAAGAAGCAGATTTGGAATCTCAACAGGATAATGTCGAAGATTTTCCCAATCAGGTTGATGAAATACCTCAAGAACAACCTCAACAACCTCAAGTATCAATATAATTAAGGAGATCCGCTAAAGAGAAGAGAAAAGCTATTTCAGATGATTATATTGTTTTTCTCCAAGAAAACGAGGACATTAAAGAATTAATGGAAGATGAGTATATTAATGTTCATCACGCCATGAAGGGTCCAAATGCTCAAAAGTGAATTGATGTCATGAACAAAGAGTATAAGTGAATGCAAGACAATCAAGTTTGGGATCTTGTCCCATTACTGGAAGCTTCGAAGCCCATTGGTTGCAAATGGATTTTTAAAACCAAAAGGAATTCGAATGGTAATGTTGAAAGATATAAGACACGTCTTGTGGCAAAAGGCTTTACTCAAAGGGTAGGCATTGATTTTAAAGAGACTTTCTCTCTGATTTCAACGAAAGACTCTTTTAGAATAATAATGGCACTAATTGCACATTATGATCTTGAGTTACATCAGATGGATGTAAATACAGCGTTCCTCAATGGTGACATTGTTGAGACAATATATATGGTGCAACCTGAAAACTTTGTGTCTGGAGACCCAAAGAATATGGTTTGCAAATTAAAGAAATTCATCTACGGATTCAAGCATGCTTCTCATCAATGGTATCATAAATTTCATAAAATAGTTGTCTCGTTTGGTTTTGAGACCAATATTGTTGTTGATTGTATGTATCACAAGTTTAGTGGGAGTAAGTTTATTTTCTTAGTGTTGTATATCAATGATGTACTACTTGCCACCAATGATTTAAGTTTGTTGCACAATATCAAGACCTTTCTATCAAAGAAATTTGAAATGAAAGATCTTGGGGAGGCATCTTTTATATTAGGGATCCAAATACATTAAGATCGCTCTCAAGGTATTCTTGGATTATCACAAAAGAGATATATAGAAAAAGTGCTGCAAAGATTTGGCTTGCAATTTCGTATTCTTGGATTATCACCGAAGGGATATATAGAAAAAGTGCTGCAAAGATTTGGCTTGCAAAATTGCAAGCCAGGTGACACCCATGTGGCTATGGGGAAACAAGTTTAGTCTCAGTCAATGACATAAAATTGATCTTGAGTTTGAAGAGATGCAAATGGTTCCCTATGCTTCGGCTGTTGGGAGTTTAATGTATGTTCAGGTCTACACAAGACATGATTTAAGTTTCATTGTTGGTTGTTGGGCAGATACTTAAGTAACCCTAGTATGGATCATTGGAAAGCAATCAAACAGGTTATGAGGTATCTACAGAGAACTAAAGATTACATACTGACATATAGGAGATCAGATCAGTTGGAGATCATTGGAAAGCAGTCAAACAGGTTATGAGGTATCTACAGAGAACTAAAGATTACACGCTGACATATAGGAGATCAGATCAGTTGGAGATCATTGGATTTTATGATTCTAATTTTGCTGGATGCCAAAACTTCAGTCTAAATTTTTCTATTGGCTGGGGGAGTTGTTTCATGGAGAAAAATTTGTACCAGGACAACAGAATTTGATTATCATCCCACTCTCTGTTTTCTCTCTACGAGTAGTGAAGAAGGTTAAACTAATAGTTTGGTAAACCATACCAGTTAAAGCTCCAATCAATTCAATAATCGATCTATGGATTTAGGTACACTTCCACTTTATGATTATCGTCTCTTCTCTATTTCAGTTTATCATCGTAGAATTTAAGTTTGGGGATTTCGTGCTGAAGCATGTTTACTTGTTAATTACGTGATTCAATTCCAACATCCCAGTATGATCACCAAGATCAGGTGAGGTAACTAAAGTTGAGTTACTTCATCCTGGACTTCCAGAAAGACCATATGACCCAGCTTGGGTCAGTCTAATAAGCCCCGCAACTTCCTGAGTTAATACAAGTGTGGCTCTAACATATTTTGATCGGTCTTTTGGTCGGTTAATAGTCCAAGGTCAGTTCGAGGCCAACTCCTCTTAATGAGCCAAACCATACGTTCTAATCTCTTATAAGGTAATTTGATTTAGGTTGAATCGGTGGCACAACTATACGAACTTAAAATAATTATACTCTTCAATATATGATCTGGAAGTTACATTAATAAAGGAGGCTTCAATTATATTAAAACATCAGTTGCATTTTCGTCTACACAATTGCCTTATAGTCTTCTTGATAATTCATATCCTCCACAGTGGACCCAAATTATAATTGTTGTTCCCGAATTATAAAATAAAATTTGTCCAAATGACAACATCAAGAGTCAGATTTTTAAGAACGTCATCTAATAAAGAATTGTTCATCTCAACAGCAAGAAAATAACCACAAGTTTAAAATATTTTTGAAGAGATAATCAAATAGTATATATTCACACGTGGAAATGTATGTGGCGTGAATAATGCATCAAAATATATATGAATATACGTTTTCTTTTATAGGATTATCATGCGTCATGAAACGCACTCTAGTTTGTTCATGATAGTATCATATATATAGTATTATATATGTATGTATATGTGTGTTATGAACGACATTATTAATTAAGAGTGCGGATTTTTTACATTTTTTAGTTAATATTTGACCTTTTCTATTTCTTTAAATAATTAAAATGAGTGGCATTCTTATCAAATCAAAAACAAGTATATAAATAAACACAAAAACTCCTATGCTCCAGGTGCACGGATCTAAAATCCGTGCAATCCGGGTCGATCCCACACAGATCCGCGAGTTTTAATTTTTTTTTTATTTTTTTTTTCCAAATTTTTGTCCTGACCTTTATGTTATAAATGTATGACCTTTACGTTATAAGTGTGTGACCTTTATGTACAACTATCTCTACCTTTATGCACTGTAACTTAGGAAAAATCTTCATTTTTTTCTAACTTACAGTACATAAAGGTCATGATAGTTGTACATAAAGGTCACACATTTACAACATAAAGGTCACAACCTGAAGCAAAAAAAAAAAAAAAAGCAAAATTCAAAAACACGCGAATCCGGGTCAAAAACTAGGTCGATCCGACCTGGATCCGCGAGTTTTTAATTTTTTTTTTATTTTTTTATTTTCCAAATTTTTGTCCTGACCTTTATGTTATAAATGTATGACTTTTACATTATAAATGTGTGACCTTTATGTACAACTATCTCTACATTTATGCACTGTAACTTAGGAAAAAAATGAAGATTTTCAACACAATTTGTACTATGTACCTTTATGTGATATTAATGTGACCTTTATGTTATATTATGTCACCTTTATGTACAAATATTCTGATATTTATGCATCTTTATATATTATATAAAAGTCAGAATATTTGTACATAAATGTGACATAATATAACATAAAGGTCGCATTGATATCACATAAAGGTGTACAGTTCAAATTATATTGAAAATCTTCATTTTTTTCTAAGTTACAGTACATAAAGGTCATGATAGTTGTACATAAAGGTCACACATTTATAACATAAAGGTCATACATTTACAACATAAAAGTCACAACCTGAAGCAAAAAAAAAAAGTAAAATTCAAAAACACGTGGATTCGGGTCAAAAATTAGGTCGACCCGGATTGCATGTGCACCAAGTACACACAAGACCAACTCATAAATAAATATGTAATATATGGTAGGTGTGAAATCAATTAGTGTATATTCTGGTCTCTTTTATATATACAAAATAACTAATATCTTAAGTATACTTTGTAAGTATACAACTAATATCTTATGATTAAACAAAGTAATACCTTTTAGACATATATGTAATACCTTTAAACCTTTGTGATAAATAAGTAATACCTCTACATATAACAAGTAATACCTTTAGATAAAATAAGTAATATTTTTCACTAAAAACAAAGTTAAATAAAGTAATACCCTTATATAAAACAAGTAATACATTTAGATAAAACAAGTTTTGAGTATACAAGTAATATCTTTCACTGAACAAATAAAATGTAAACATATATTTTCATACCGAATAAGTCTCTTGTGAGACCGTCTAACGGAATTTTAATGCATTGTGTGAGACGGGTCAACCCACAACTCAATTACCCACCACCCAAACCCTACAATTTAAATATTGTTTGTGGGTGATGGGGCTCCATTTCATGGAAACTATCTGTGAGACCGTCTCACATGAGTTTTTGTGTATCATACCTAAGGTGTATAGAAGTTTTTGTCTTTTTAAAATGAATCTAAAATACAATTTTAACATTTATTTTTGAAGCCTTCAATTAAACATTTAAAATAAATGATCCACGTTTTGTCAATGTATTCGAATTATTCTCTCACAATATTATGACCTTGATTAAAAGAACAAACTAGTTCCAACTTCCAAGTCCAAATGCACGCCTGTAGGCTGTAGCAACCTTCAGAACGACATGAAATGTTATATGATGAGGTATAGTACTTTCTGAAATACAAGATATATAATATGTGGTACATCTAAAAAATCGAAAGTTATTTTAATTTAATTTTTGTCAAGATGTTTCGTATATCTATAGGCTGTAGCTACCTTAATGGACACAAAGACAATTCACGTTATACGATGAGGTATAGTACTCTCTGAAACACGATATATAATAGGTGGTACATCTAAAAAATGAAAAGTCATTTTAATTTCTTTTTTAAAGATGCTTCATATATACACTTCTCTGAATTTGAGGCACAAGCTTATGAGATTACCCTTTCCTATGATATATAGAGAGAGAGATTCTTTTTTAACGACTCAAATATATAGCCCATTTTCTATATAAAATAATATTTTTTAGATTATTTACAAATATATCCTCATTCAATATAATATATTAAAGATTGCTCATTTCGTTTTAAAATAAATGTCGGTTTGGAGTTTTTGTCATAAATTAAGGAATATAAAATTAGACAAATGTACTTTTAATTAATCTTGGAATTTATGATTCAAAGTTGGAAAGAAAATCAAATTAATTTTATAAAAAGTATCATATTAACTCCCAAAATTTTAGTTAAGGAATATTAATAAGAATAATTTTGTTATAAAATTGCATAAAAGTCTAATGATACTTCAATTTTTGAAACAAAATTTAGATTTTAGAACAACACTTATGTTGAAACGAAGGAAGAATATGGTTAATTAAATATGGTTATAGTAGGAAGTTGACTTAATTGTTTGTTCCTATAGCTTTTTAAATGATTCCGAAAAATCCAACTACATTATCTAGTTTAAATCATTTTTGTTCTCATAACTATGATGTCTTCCGATTTTGGTTCCACAATTATCATGATTTTCAATTTAATCCCACAATTTAAGAATTTTTTCGATTTCAATCCAATTTTATTCAGAAAATGTCACGAGTCAAATTCTCTGTCATTCCATCAATAAGAATTTCACATATAACATTGTTCGACGAAATTCATCAATTGAAACTGGACTGATCAGTTTGATAGATTCTTAAATTGTGGAATAAAATTGATTATCATGATAATTATAGAACCGAAATCAAAAGACACCATAATTATAAGATAAAAAATGAGTCATATAACACATGGTGTAATATGGAATAATGCAAACAATTCACTAACTTGGAAAGTGAAACTCGTGTTAGATTTTAAGTTTTTAATGTCCTCTTTATTCTCATTTAAAGCTGCGTTTACCAATGGCAGTGTGTCCGCAATTGAAGATTAGATGAAAATCATGAAATACATCAAGATTTACAACTAAATAAAATCAATATATGAATCCGGTACAAAGATATTGTCCAAATACATCCAATTCAAAATTAATATACGTATAAGTGTCTATATCGCTTGTGAATAATAAATGAGTAATAATAATAAAATTAGTCCACGCTCCATATATTTATGAAACAATTTGATTAATGGTCGCAATTCAAATAAGTAGGATTTTACTTGTAATTGTGACTAACCAATCCAAACACATCAATCATTTTTTTCTGAATGAAACTGCATAAATAGGATAATAAAAAATCAAACTAGGGTTTAAATACCATATTAAGCCCTTTATTCCAATGTGTTTTTCATTCTAATATTCAAAATAATTATGACGTTATATGTATAAATGACATCATTAATTAACATGTGATGTTTCTTAAAGACAATGAAATACACGATGAAACATAAAAATGTAGTAGAGTATTGACATGTATTAAAGACAATAAAATACGAAATGAAATACCAAATTATAATAGATGATCTCACTCATTTAAATACTTGAAAAACATGTAGTAGAGTATTGACATGTATTAAAGACAATAAAATACGAAATGAAATACCAAATTATAATAGATGATCTCACTCATTTAAATACTTGAAAAACGTAATATGATGAATTTATATTATTTATTTTATTTTATTTTAGACAAGAGATTTATTAAATGGGTAGTTTAATTTGAATAATTCATAACCACTCACTTATTATTCCATATGACACATCGCCACCAATACTTTAATTAGAACAAATTGTACTGTGGAAAACAACATGTTCCTTGTTTCCATTGCTAACTTTGATTGCAATTAATTTGTATGTCAGGTTCTTTGATTCTCCTAAATACTTGCAATGATTAAACACTATAATGAGAAGAAAATACATTGCATATGTAAAATTAAAGATACCCTATCTTCTATAATTAGCTCTGCAAACTATATATGATACAAGAACTAGCCGCCAAGAAAATACAATAATACTATTAAACTATCTAACTTTCAATCATATCTTTTTTAATTTTTCTAAAATACATCACATTTCTAATCTCATATTCCAAACAAGCAAATTAACAACAACAATATTTCTGATCATTGAGCTATAGAAGACGTAAATGTGACGTCACATTCCGGTGGCGGTGATGTGTAAGGATAACAAGCTTTCTTCAACTCATTATACCTCTCAATATCAAAATTCTGAGCCTTCATGAGACGCTTTCGTTTGGCGCTTAACCGGCTCTGGAAGAAGCCCTCGAACGAGGGCTCTATAGATGTTCGCAGGAAGAATGCGTATCCGCCCATAAAGTGTAGGGAAGTGACATAGAAGCATATAGGCTCCATGACATCCCAAGAGAGTTCCCAGAATGTTAACCTCATGCACGCGGCTGTTTGGACGAGGAGATAGGCTAGCCCACACCAAAGCTCGTGTTGTACCAATGACTTGGCTTTAATGTCGATGGATGCTTTGTGTTTCTCCATTTGTTGGAGCTGTTTCATTCTGGGATCATCATGGCTCAGTGGTGAAGGCATAGTTATTAGGCCTTGGATGGCTTTCACCACCTGTATACAACAAAAATTGCACACAACAATTTGGGTAAATATGGCTCCATTTTGCACCTCTATCTTGGTAATTGATATCACTTTTCTAACTCACTTCGCTTTCTCTTCACAGTACAAACACACACAAATATTATTATACTCAGACTCCAAGAATGTTCAAAAAAGATAACTTACACTCTTTCTTACTTATATTTAATTCCACATTTATAGGGAATTTATTCGACACAAAAGAATTAAATAGATGATTTCATCTAGTTGTCATCCTCCAACGTGCTAAAAAGATTTTTATAACTTGAATTTCTTGAAATTTGTAGTACTCCCAACAAGTATATTTACTCATATTAAATTAAGAGTTTTCCCAAATAAAATTTGTATGACCCCTTTCCATCCTCTGCACCGCAAAATGAGTATTTTGTTCAATAAACTTTCAATTTTCTTTTAGTCTAAAGTTGAAGAGGGGTAAAAATTTTTGGTTTTTTTTTGGAGTGAATATATCTGCAGTGAAGTGATGAGTGGTCGACCCCATAATAAAATTCACCATCTCGTTTTAAGAGATCTGGGTGCCAAATTCAATTTCCTGTGGAAGAGACAAACACACACATAATAACAAAAAAAGAAATCATCAGTTCTCGGTAGTCTCCAAATCAAACAAATTCTCAAAAAAATGTGTTGATGAAATCCTATTACCTTAATCCATATCGTATAATCAACGTGGTTTAGACTTAGATTATTACTACCATGAAGCAATCACAAATACTGAAGATCATACTTATCGCGTTAACAGAGAGATGATGCGAAAATTAAATACAATTTCAGGAAAAACCAACCTGTTCAGGCCTGAGAAACACGGTGTTTCCGAGAACAATCACACTCCCCGATAGATCAAGCATTTTCGCCAATTCCATCGCTTGATCTGCGCTCGAGCATTCTCTGGCACAAATATCCAAAAATTCCGAATACGAAACGCGATCCTCTCCAATCCGCCTCAGATTCGACTTAACCAATTCAAGTTGAGAAAGTTTCAGAATCTTAACGGCGTCTTTAACCGTCAATTTCTCCTCCTCCTTCTCCGGCGCCGCCGGTTTCAGGCCGTCAAGCTTGATCCGGTCTCTCGTGATGTCCATCTGGCGGAGCTTCTCCATAAGCTTCTCTCCGGTTGGAAGGAACGGCAGCGCAGCGGATGCCGCCGCCGACTGACGGTGGAGGTGCCGACGGAATATTCCGTCATCGCCGGGATCGGGCGCGATTTTGTTCGGCGGCGTCTGATTCAGAGCCTTGGAATGCGCGGTGGTGCATGGTGAGGAAACGCGGCAGTTGGTTATGGCGATCCTCGATATGCTGCCAAAGCGTTGAGCTAATAATTTCCTCAACGCCATTGATGAATCAGGATTTGGTTGAGAGAAAAGTATGGAAGTAACAGAGAACGAAAGAAAGAAGGCTTGGTTTGTTTGGAAAGGGTTGGTGATGCAGATCAATTGGCTCGATGAGGAAAATCCGTTACGCGAGACTCTCTATATATAGCTATCCAGAGAAATTATTTAAATAAAATAATTTTTAATATTATTTCCTAAATAATTGGCCCGTGGCCATCATAAAGGGCTAAAGATTTTTACTATTTTACTTTGTAACAATATCTTATTTTAGTCGAATTATTTGTGGTAAATAGAGGTTTGTTAGACACAGCCCAACAACGTGGAATATGTACCTCTTGCTGTGATATTCATCTTGGAAAGATGGTAAATATAATTTCCTAATTTCAAAAAAGAAGAGGAATTAGTAAGAGTATATTCGAGAAACATTAAATATATCTTCAGAAAAAGAAAGCTGGCCATCATTTTAGGATAAATGAAAAAGTAGTCCGGGATAATTGCACGACGTTTCTATAATTTTTTTGAATTATAACCAAATTAGGGAAAATAATTTTTTAGTCCTTAAAACTTTAAATTTTAAGATTTTTAGTCTTTTATTTGTTCACATTATATTTTAGTCATCTAATTTTAAAAGGTTCTATCTTTTAGTGTGATTAAGCTACTATAAACTTATGTCTGGGTAATCTTTCTATCTATTTAATGTAAATTTGAGATTTGAATGTTTTTTAATTCAAAATTCAAAGTAGTAATAATAATAATAATAATAATAATAATAATAATGAACCAATTTTTTATTGCTATTTTCATTAAAAATAGATAAATTTAAAATAATGTGCCGACTATTTTCTTTTGCTAATGGTGAATTGATATACTTGATACTTATCAACGAACTTATGTAATTATTTTAGAATTTTATTAATTTATCATATGTTGTTTGAATGTAACATGATATTTTGACTTATTTATTGCACATAACCTGACTAAAATTTTTATAGATATGTGATAGATAAAATGTAATATAACAAAGTAAGAGCACTAAAATATTTATCTTTCACTGAAATTATTAATGTGAAAATATGATTGATTATGATAGAATTATACATTTCATCAAAAAATTTACAAATGAACTTTTGTATAATAATCTCATATGTGGTGAGTCACGACAGGTAGGTAAAATTTCACGAGGAAATATTTAAAATCAGCTGACACGTGGCACGCAGAGGTTTGAGGATCAGCACCGTCGAGTGCTGTACTAATTCCGACTGGTCCAATAAACTATGATTTACACATGTTGATAATTTATAGGCTACCAGGAGACGGGGTCAACGCAATATAATAGTCCGAAGCACAGAGGATCAACTCGATGAACTGAAGCTGATGTGTTCTTTTATCAGGTACACCATTTCTTCAACTTTCAATTAATTTAATACACTATCTCATATGATCTTTTGTGAATTATTGTTCATAACATTTTATATCTATTTAAATAATTTATAAATAGGGGGAACAATTCTCGTGCCAACATAGGATCACGGCCTGAATCCAACGACATTGACAAACACATTCACCAAAGCTAAAATGAGCAAAACTAACTTAATTTTAATACAATTTTATATATCCAACCAATTATCTAAATATATAGTAATTATAATTTACATTAAATCTGATGTACTTTTTTATTTGGGAATTTACTCACCCATCAGAAGGATCTCATTCCGTGAGACGAGTCGGGTCGGATTGAATATAAAAAGTTATGTAATACTTTTGTGTGTTATGTAAAACTTTTCTATATATTAGGTATTATTTTTATATTATATGATGTGTTCAGACTATAAGAAAATACATAATATTTTTATATGTATCAGGTAATACTTTTATTTACATCAGGTAATATTTTTGTATTATAGGATACATGACCCAAATTGGATCAAGTCGGGTTTATCAAAAACACGCGAATCCTGCGTGTTTTTCTTCCTTGTGTGTGAGTCATTCAACATATAATACTTTCATATTATGTACATATATTACATAATATAATACAAAAATATTACCTAATATATAAAAAAATATTGCATAATACACATAAAAATTTACATAATTTTTTATGTCCAATCCAACCCACCCGTCTCAATTAACGGTCTTACGCAAAAACTCGCTCTTTTTATAAATGTAATCCAAGATCAGTATGAAACGCACACGGATCTGATTGGATAATCCTAATTACCACATTTAAGTTGTTGATATAAATGATCATATAAAAATATTAAAAAAATTAAAGTATTTGAAAAGATGAATTCTATACGGCATATGTATCAATTTGACTCCCTCACCTTTCAGTAAGGGACAATTTCTATAATCAAGTTTTATTTGGGGTAGGAGGTTCCTCAACCTCTTCAAATTGGGTAAATAAAATCCTTTGAGCACTGTCTTGTTTTGTGGTTGGTTTTGTTAAAAGGTTGAAGTGTTAGTATGTGAATTTGCCATCTTAATGAAAATTGGGTTAGGTACATATTTGGAGTGAAGGTTTAATGTTGAGTTTGAATTAATTATTGTGTTTTGATTGACTATTGTAATATTTATTAAGATTGATTAAATATTAGTTCATCAAAACCTTAATTGATAATTCAAGTATTAGTTGTAAATTTAGTGCGTCTGATAAAAATGCGTTCAAGCCCAAGAAAATGCTAAGTAATCATATTGTTAAAAAAAAAAAAAGGAAGAAGAAGAAGTTAATATTCTTCTTATTAAGTCAAATTCACTATCGAGCATCCATTGATTAAATAAACCAATCAATTTTAAGTGATCACATCATCCATATTCTATTTTGTCTAACTACAATACGAACCCAAGTTCATCGTCAGCTTTTAACCCTCAAATCAAATAAAAGTTATACCTAGATAGTGTTTAATGAAGCTTATTTGAAAGAGCTTATAATTTTTTTTCATTTTATAAAATATTTTTACAACTTATAAAATGTTTTATATTATTTTAAAAATAAATTGTTGGAGTATTTGGATAGATAATATGGTGGAACTAGGATATAAGAGGCTAGCTAATAATGACAATTGTGTAATTTAAATGATCAAATTTGATAAGTTTATAAAAAATAAAATCTTATTTTAAAAATAAATTGGAATCTCCTTAATTTTTATCAAAAAGCTTATAAGCTACTAACATATTATTATATGATGAAATAAGATCTTATTTTTAATTTTTTAGTAAAACACTTTTGAAGAGTTTATAACACTCTTAAGACATCTAAGCGCATCCGCAAACACTCTTAGTCTAACCCACTCAAACCCAAAAAAACCAAATGTGCCATTATAAGTTTCATTTGGCGCATAAAAGCCTTCAACCAATTTAAAAAACTGGTTAATTAAATCTCTCATTTTATCCATGCTATTCTGCAATTTGAATTATTTTATATCCTTATTTTCAAAATGAAACTAGGGTAGAAAGATATTTTTCAAAACATTTAGAGCCCAAATTGGGCCAGATTCTTGTTTGTACGTTAAATTACAATTTTTAAACTGATTAGACTTTAAACTAAACTATCTAAATAATTATAAATTATATTATATTAGGACAAAGTTAAGGGTCGAGAGTGATATTTTTCCAATTTGATGACAATCTACATAATAAGTTCATGAAAAATAATTTTATTTGTGGATATGAAACTCCATCTCACGTATATAAATATAAATACCTGTGTAGTTGAATTTAAAAGACAAAAATAATATATCCGAAGGAGAAGTAGTAGGAACTTGACCGCCACAAAGATTGGGTGCGAATTTTGGTAAGTTGACGCAAACGTGTCGCCACATAGGGTTTGGTCGAATACATATCCGAAGACCCGAATGGGGTCCGTTTAAATGGGTTTTTATATGCTGATTCGCGAGATATTGGATCGTGCACCGCAATTTCATGAAGATGTTGTCTCAAACCTTCACCAAGTCCAGCCTGTTGCCCTCTCACATCTGCCTTTTATTTATAATTCTTTTTTTTTTCTTTTTCACAGGAACTTTTTTTTTCCCATAAGCGTGAACAATTTAATAGGGAAGGGCTAAATACACCCCCTAAAATACTAAATACACCCACTAACCAATTATCTTATTATATAATTTACTAAATACATCGAAAAATATTCCTATTTTGCCCTGTGGTCAGAAACAACAAACCGCCATATTCTTCTTACCAATCACAACTCCACCACCGGTCTTGGTTGCAGTGTGCAACCCTTTAAACAAAAACCCACTTCACCGCCATGTTCTTCTTCCTCATTTTTAATTCCACTCAACTATTGTTCAAATGATTGAAAATCAAAACCCAAATAAAAAAAAAATTCAATTTCAAACAAATCTATGGTACAAATTCTACCCATTACATTTCCAAGGTCGAACAAAGCAAGGTTTGTTCCACCAATTGAGGTCGAACATCAATATACTGTTCAACATGTTTGATCGAATAGGTGAATGTGTGTTTTTGGCAGTGGTGGTGCAGGAGTTTGGTGATGGAGAGATGACTATGGAACAAAGCAGTTGAATTTCGTCTCATCTTAGAGGTCAGGAGTTGGATTTCTTCAATTAATTTTGAATTTAGTTGTCCCATTAGTATGGATGGATAGTGAGGAGGAAGAGAAGTTTTGATGAAAAACCCCGACTGAGATGAGGGGAGGTGGGGAAGAAGAAGTTGATGTCTAAAATAAGGGTATTTTGACATTTAAAAGTATAGTAAATTGTCTTAAAAAGATGGTGGTGTATTCAGTATTTTGGTGGGTGTATATAGCCTTGGCCAATTTAATAATTTATTATTGATTTGTTGGAAGAATTTTTTAGATAGCAGACTGCTAAATTGTTGGAAGAATTTTTTAGATAGCAGACTGCTAAATTGTTTAATTGTTTTAAAAAAGCACGTGTCTAATATTTCACTTAGTCATATACAAATGTAAGCATAACGAATGTTTAGCGTAATGAAGTAAGGTTTGCTATTTCCAAGTAGTACTTAATACTTATGTCGGTGCAATTGAAATTCCTTGGTATAAATTAAAATTTTATTTTTTATGTACCCTACTTTGCCTCTTTAAATATTTAGTCCTATCGATATTTTTACAATTACAAGTTTTTCTATTTTGAGTTCTAATGATTTATATCTAAACAACATATTATAATTAATACTTAAAATTATAGAATAATTACATAAATTTATTGATAAATAAAAATATATTAATTCAGCATTATTAGAAAAAAAAAAGTTCTACATATTGTTTATTAGCTTTCTATTTTCAAAATTTAAAATATAATAGATAGTTTTAATTTATTACCGTAACATATTTATTTTAAAAATTATTAAAATTTTGAAATATTCTATGTGGATAAAAGCTTATCAATACATCTATCTAGATGTCAAGTAAACAACAACAAATCATGATTCTAACATTCTACAACATATAAGATGACAAAAAGTCATGTTAATTTTAAAATCACATTACTAAAATAACAAGATAGATAGATAGACAAGTAACTAAAAATAAAAGAAAACAAAGCGACTAAAAAATCTATTAACCATGAAATCTTTATTATATATAAATAGTAATAATGTTATGCATTAGTATAAGAAAGCAAAAATAAATCATCATTGAGTAATAAAAAAGTACTACACTGCTGCAAAATGCAGCAACATAATAGAGCAAGGAATATTCTGAATTATGTGATATAAAAAGTGCTTAAATCAAATTGATTGACAGAGGAATGAGGATAGAGGACAACACCAGGGGGAACGGGGGTAATGAATAGAAGATCTCACATAATATGAATTGGAGTTATATAATTTATGATAAGAATTAATATATATTAGTAGTATATGTGATGCTCGACAGGTGCATTTTTTAATCTGAGTTATATTTTATATTCGAGACTTGCTATTCTAATTATAACGATATAATTTTTTTTTTTTAATTTATATAATCTTGATAACTTCGACCCAAGAACTCAATTATTGTGGAATAATAAAATCATAATTTGATCATATATCCAAACTCACTAGGTCGTTTCTTTTTCATTCAATGAAGAGAAATTTGCTTAGTTGATAACCTAATGAGGTAGACACCAACTAAGAATCTTAAGAGATATTAATAATTAATCGAGTCAAATTAAGGATATTGCCAGGGTGGAAATCGGAACGGAATTTCCGATATCTGCCGAATCTAATCCGAAATTTTCCGATTTTGGAACGAATATTTTTAATCCGAAATCCGAAATTCCGATTTTCGATTTTTCTGAAAAATTTCGGATCGGAATTGGAATTAGTTTTAAAAATTTTGGAAATTCCGAAATCTGATCCAAAATATTTCCGAAATTTAATTTCGGGAAATTCCGATTTCCAATCCATATAAAATGTAGAATAGAGGCATTTGAGAATCGAACTCAAGACCCCTCGCAAGAAACTAACCGCTAGACTAATAGTTCATGTTGCAAATAATTCAAACATTTTATATTATATACTATATGCTATAGAAGAATACTATATACTATATATTATATAAAATAAAAAGTGAATATTTAATTTTAAAGGTAAATATATCATAAATTTCATAAAAAATGATAACATTTTATATAAATTTATTATTTTAATGATAAAATATATGGATAAATGAGCCTAAGGCCCTAAATAATTTACGAAGTTATACAAGTTGAACTATACTAAACTTAAGTTCAGCTTATTTATTTTATGAGTTTTATAATTGAGCTCGAGCTTAGTTCGTTAATGTTAGTAATAAGTAATAGTGAATTACAGTTAACGAAATAGGAATAATGACAAAGAAAATTACACAAATTATAAAATAAGTATTTTAAATATCAAAGGATTTCGAACAAAGTATTATCATAAATCATAATATAGTGTCATGCCCCATTTTTCGTTCTTAAAAATTATCAGAGTTTTTTTTTTTTTGGGCGTGAAGAAAGAAAGGGGAAGAAGATGTACATGATATAAAATAGAAGGAAAAAAGGAGAGGATAAGAAGTAGTACACTTGAAACATCGGATACAACCGATAAGATAGAGTTTGAAACCTTACGCAACGGAAGTAAACTTTACATGATGATAAAAATCCTTTGGAAAAAAGCCAGGAGAAAACATAGCAGCGGAAAAACATCAGGATCCATCATCTATAGGATTAACAAAGTTATACTTACAAAACGAGAATTTTATAATCGTTATGTGACAAAAGATAGAAAATAAAAATATCCAGATAGGGTACCATCTCTCTCTCTAAAGCTTAACATGCTCGTCATCTCCTGTAACATGAATACATGTGGGAGTGAGTGCGTTGAATACACTTGTGGGGATACTTTTCATATTTTTAACAGTTATTAGGTAAGTATAACAAATCAAACATATACAAGTTTGGCAAATAGACACAGCATATAGAATGCATAGCACATAATTTTAAGAACACACAGCTCTAAGAGCACTCAACTATAACTCGGTGCTTTTTACGGGCCACCAATCCATCCCTAACGTATGGTGCTTTTTATGGGCCACCAGTCCATCCTTAACATGATTTTGGACATTCGTCCTCATTTATCATATTCATAATGTATGCATGTACATAGTAATCACATCATATAATCACAACACATAAGGTTCAACAATTCATTTAATATCATGTTCATAAGCATGCGTTTAGTTATCATCGTTATACGTTAACTACAGAAATGTAAAGTTATTAGGGTTTAGAAGTTACCCCCACCTTGTTCGGTGGTTACCACGTGAGTCGAGTAACAAGTTTCAAATTTCACAAAGCACGATCCAACTGATAGCCTACACAAGATACAATGTTTCTTAGATCCTTAATATGTTAAATACGTATAATTAAAGGTATAGACGGTGTCGGAGAAGGTACGATCGATAAAGATGAGACGGAATGGTAGATCTAAAGATTGAAGTTGAAAAAATGAGGGTGAAAGTTCAGTCAAAAGGCTGATATGAAAGAGGGTAAGATTTGGGTCGCAATGGAAAAAGAATGAGCTCAATCGGAGCGTTTTAAGATTGAGGGGTATTTTCGTAATTCTGATCAAAGGGTTGACTTTGACTTTGACCGGGACCCCCGACTCCCGGTCGACGACATCCCATCGCCGACGACTCGATGATAACGTACAATGGAAAAAACGGGATTCAAATCGAAAATACGGCACCACGCGCGCCCGTCACACGGCATTGCGCGCGTGCGCGCTTCCCGTCTCCCGGCACGCGCACAACACCTGACATTGTGCGCGCCAGCACACCCGGTGCCTTGCATTTCTCGGCAGCTCTTGGCAACTCTCGACGGTCTCGACAAGAACACGTGCGCTAGCTCCCGTCATGCGCCCAGCGCGCGCGCTACCTAGCGTCTCCCGGCATGCGCGCCCAGCGCCTCCCGGCGTTACGCTCAGCGTGCTTGCTCGCCTGGGAAGGCTGCTGCCGCCGCGGTGCCGGGCGGCGCCGCCCCCTCCGACTTGCCGGTGACACCATCTTCTCCGGCCACCCCACCGGCGGTATAAATAGTAACCCCCCCAAAACAGCAACAAACACACACCCCATGCATGCAAACACACCCACCCTCTCTTCCTAGCTCCGGCCGACGACTTCCAGTCGCCGGCGACACTTCCAGGACCTCTGGCCGGCGACCTCCAACACTAACCAACAGCTCCCAACAACAGCAAACACACACACAGAGTTTACATACACATACACACAATACACGCATATATATACACACACAAATAGCAGCAACCTCACGGTCGGCGACCTTCACCAACCTAGTACACACACACCCAGTCACCTCCCCATGCTCCAGTTTCCGGCGAGGGGGAAGAAAGAGGGCTGATGGAGAGAGAGAAGAGGGAGGGAGGAGAGAGAAAGATTTGGCCGGATCTTTGACCGGCGATTGCTAGAGGAGGAGAGATCCGTTCGGAAATCTGAACCCTGATTCGTGACAGGCTCGACGAGAGCTTTAACTCAGGGTAGGAGTTTACCCAAAATGGAGAAGAAACGAGGTGGAGAGGAAGAGAGAGAAAAAGGGTTTTCCGGTGATGTTTTGTCATTTTCCGGTGAACGAGACATCGGAATTTAAATCGGAGACCTATCCTAGACTCGTCTTGACGAGACCTACGTTCTGTGTGAAAATCGGCCGAAACCAATAAAGTTGAATTTTTTGATGCTGGCGGCGGCTCGGCGGTGGCGTGCTGGAGACAGAAAACAAAGGAGAGAGAGAGAAGAGGAGAAGAGAGAGACTTACGTGTTTTCGTCGCTTTAGCTTCATTTAGAAAAATAGTGATTTTTGAATCGAAAACGCCCCTATATATAGAATTCCGAAAAACACTATTTATCGAAAAAAAAGATATTAGTTACTGTTCATGGTCAAAAAAATCTTGGGTTACTATTCATGTAAAAATCTTGGGTCACTATTCACCGGAAAAATCTTTCGTTTTTTCCAAATCTTTGTATTTTGCCCTTTTCTTCGCATTTGAGCTACGGGTTTCCGATTGACCTTTAATTCGTTTCTATCTTCTCATTTTTCCATTACGCATCTAATGGTAAAATTATAATCTATGTTCCGTAACTAATTTTTACTTCCATCTAAAACATGCATTAATCACGTATCTGAAACGCAGATAATTAAATTAAATAGTCAAGGATTAATGCATATAATAAAATAATTCAATTAAGGGTTAAATATTTAATTAATCAATTATGCTTCGTTTTTTATCCGGGGCGCTACATATGGATTCAAATATTCATTTGATTTGAGCTTCCCGAAAGAAAAATAACTCAATAAATATGAATTAATAAACATAATTACTTACAAAATGATAAATAGTTTATAATATAGTTTTATTTTATACTATATACTATATATTATATACTATATACTATTCATATAAATTTTATAGTTTTATTTTATACTATATACTATAGTATATATATTAAATATATAATATGACTCAAAATTTAAATGTGAAAAAAGTAAAAATTTTAATATAGTATTTATATTGTATTTATAGTTTTATTTTATAATTATAAAAATTAAAGGTAAAAAAACAAAAATTATTACTCTTTTTTGAAGAATTAGGTCAAAGCCATTCATCCCTCTATCCCTCATCAATCTCTCTTCCGACCGCTTTCTCTCCATCTTCATCTTCCATGTTCGAATCGAAGGTACGCGCCGATACATCTCTCTCCTCCCTCTTTCAATATTGACTATCGAAACCTCTAATTCCAGGTGAGTTCTTTTTTCCTCTAATTGTTGTGTCTCAATTTCCTTTTAAATGGGAAGTTTTTGTTTTACTGAATTATATCAAGTTCAACTTGTTTGCTAGAAAATTACTGTAATTCAGTGGATTCTCTAGCATTGTTGGGTGCTCATGATTTAGAGGTATAGTGGGATTTTCCCAATTTTGGGGAACCAAAGAAAAATGATATTACACTTGATTTTTGGGGAACCAGAGGTGATTCTGTAATAAACCCCATTAACTAAAAAATATAAATTGACCAAATCTCTGAATTAATTAACTTCACAACATATGAATTACACAAATAATGTGGCTATTGATTCAAAACTTGCTGCAAATAATGTGGCTGCTATTTGGTCAAATAATGTGGCTGCTATTTGGTCAAATAATGTGGCTGCTGATTTATTCTCTACTATTTATTTTTGCAAATAATGCGGCTGCTAATTTTATCTCATGTTTCAAAGCTTGCATGAACCAGTGCAACAGAAACACTTCAACTTTAACCAAATTTTTTGAAGTATTTTGGTTTGTTGATTCAATTTAGTGTATTTTTTCAGTACAAGAAGGAATCAAGTATGTCATCATCTCAAGCAAGCATTGCAACGATAAATAAGAAGCAAAAGACTTGCAAAATCAGGACTTCCAAGCAATCACAATCGATCTCTGGTATGGAATTTTTTGGACAAGATTAATGATGAAGAGTCTAAAAAATGGATTGGGGATTCTAAGTGCAAGTTTTGTTATATGACGATTTTTTTCTCCCACGTCGATGGGAACTAATAAATTGTGGAATCATCAAAAAATTTGTAAGAAATTACCCGATGAGTTGAAAGATAAATCACAAGCTTCATTGTTCTTTACGGGAGGTTTAGTTTCTAATTGGAAGTTTGACCAAGCTAAGTGTCGTATGTCTCTTTTTAGGATGATTATTCTTGATGAGCTTCCATTTTCTACTGTTGAAAATGAAGGTTTTATAGAGTTTTGCAATCAAATGCAACCGAAGTTTCATGTAGTCAAAAGACCTACCATAACTACAGATTGTTATACAATTTTTCAAGAAGAAAGAGAAAAATTAAAAGCTTATTTGAAAGAGAACTCCACCCGTGTATACATCACTACCGATATGTGGACATCTATCCAAAATCTTAGATATATTGTCCTTACTGCTCACTATGTTGACAAAAATTGGATCCTTAAGAAGAAAATCCTTAACTTTCGTGTCCTACCATATCCACACAAAGGTGAGGTGATTGCAAAAGCGGTGGAGAGTTGTTTATTGGAGTGGGGTTTAGAAAAGGTTATGAGTATTACCCTTGATAATGCACAAAGTAATGACAGTTGTGTTGAAGATTTGAAGAAAAGATTAAATAAAAGAAACATGTTGCTTGGGGTGAGTTTTTTCATGTACGTTGCTTTGCTCATATCATGAATCTTGTTGTGAGAGATGAGATTGATGAAATTAAGTCAAGTATTAAGCGTCTTTGGAGAAGTGTGAAGTACGTGAAGAGTAGCCCATCTCGTTTGCAAATGTTTAAAAAATGTGTTGAAGAAGAAAAAATGAGGTCTAAAAAGAATGTGTGCTTGGATGTCAAAACTCGATGGAACTCAACCTATCACATGATAAATGTGGCTTTACCTCTTGAAAAATCATTTGATAGGTTTGAGAACCAAGACCCAAATTACAAAAATGAATTGGAGAATGTGGGTGCTTTGGAGAGTTATGATTAGGGTAAATTGAAAAGTTTGCACACATTTTTAGAAGAATTTTACTTGTTAACAAATAGTATTTTGACTTCTCGTCATGTCTCTTCTCACACATATTTTGATGAGGTGACCACGGTCAAATTGCTTCTAATTCGGGAATTGGGTAGCGATGATTATACTCGTGTTTCCATGACAATGAAAATGAATGAAAATTTTGAAAAATATTGTGAGGTTGAAAAGTTGAACCCAATTTTTCTTTTGTCAGTTGTTTTGGACCCTCGTAATAAGGTGGAATATTTAGAGCTTTGGTACGATAAGTTGTTAGAGTATGATCACCATGGAGAGTAGAAAGATGAAGGTTGAAAATTTTTTGGGGGATGTGAAGAGCTTCATGTCACGCCTTTTTGAATGTTACAAGGCGGAGTCTATGAGTGTTGTGAATGTTGAAAGCTCTAATGTTGAAGATGGTTCGACAAGCAAGGATGTTAACAAAGTAAGTAATGTGAGAGATGAGATTAGGGCGAAATTGAAAAGGAAGACTACTTTAGAGGCGGTGAATGATTTGGAGAAGTACTTGAATGATGGGATAGAGGATGGTTGTGATAACTTTAATCTTTTGGGATGGTGGCAAGGAAAGTTTGCAACTTATTGTGTCGTTGCAATAATGGCACGAGATATTTTTTCCATTCCTATCACATCGGTTGCTTCGGAGTGTGCTTTTAATTCGGCGGATCGAGTACTTGATCCATTTCGTAGTTCATTGACACCTAAACTAGTAGAGTCTTTAGTGTGTGCCCAAGATTGGTTGAGAAGCAGTTTGTCACATGTTGAAGATGAAGAAAAGAAACAAACTCTTTTCGAAATTGAAAAAGGTATGTTCTAATTATTTACTTAGTTTTTTTTATGATCGCTATTATTTTTAATGAAAAATCGTAATATTTTTTCTTATTTGTTCATTGTAGGTATTGAAGAGCTCCAAAGATTAACTGTTTGAGTGGTCCAAATGATTGTGTATCATTTCTAAAACAATGTGAACTATAATTAGAATTTGTTTTATTGATAAGGAACAAACCATGTGACTCATTATATATTTGCCTTCTATTGTGTTGCAATTTCTAGCATTTACCTTTGTCAAACTAATACAAGCATATGCATTAACTATGTATGTGCAGTGTTCATTTATGTACTGTTTATTTTAGTTGTGTAAGATTTGATCTGGATATTATTGTTGAATCTTGAACTGTGTTCACTACTCTTACCACAATGCTCACTATTCAAAATTTCCGAAAATTTCCAAAATTCCAAAAATTCCAAAATTTTCCGAAATTTTTGAAAATTCCGAAATTTTCAAAAAATCGAATTCGGATTGGAAATCGAAATTGGTTTTTCATTTCCAAAAATTTTTGGAATTTTTCCGAAACACCCTATTTCTGATCCGATCCGTTTGATTTCCACCCCTAATATTGCCACACATGCAGCTTATTTAAATTTTTATAAAACTTCAGAATTTGTGCTTTGGTTTGGCTTGATTCTAAAAGGATTAACGTATACAAATTTGAATCAAGTTGGACAAATATTAATTTGAGCAACTAAATTTATTTATAAATATATTGTTAAGTAGAGTCGAAGTTTTTTTGTTTGTTATTTATTATAAGAGATGAAAATCAATATTTACAAAAAATAGTAGATTCAAGAATATACATCTAAATTAGAATTATTTGCAATGGTTAGATACAGTTCACTTATATGCAAATTAAGTGCAACAAATTTATAGCCTAAACCACTTACTATTATTAAAGATCACCTACAAGTTTTATGCACAAAACCCATATTATTATGTAGCATGTGATTCTTCTATTATGTTGGGAGGTAGAGAGAGTACTTTGTTAAAATACAGCGGTTCATTCATATTGAATAAAATCCTTATATCTTGTTATAATTTGTTTTTGTATATATCCCTTGCCATGTATCAAATTGAGCCTTAATGTTCAGTCACAACAAAATTTCAATGTTATATTTTATTGACGTCAGATTTTATAGAGCACAAAATCCTAGTCAAACACCCAAAATATCGATCTGGCTCAAATAAATCGAATCGAAAAAAGTATAAAAATCGAGTAAAAATAAGAAAAAGACTGTGCCCGGTGC
The DNA here is from genome assembly GCA_954870855.1 of Scutellaria minor. Classification (NCBI taxonomy): domain Eukaryota; kingdom Viridiplantae; phylum Streptophyta; class Magnoliopsida; order Lamiales; family Lamiaceae; genus Scutellaria; species Scutellaria minor. The sequence goes on along the minus strand of OX940732.1, from coordinate 4,960,322 downwards.
CTACTTGGGCAAATTTGTTAAGCTCATTTTGGTCGGTCAATTTTGGTCGGACATAACATTTTTTATAAGATTGAGAGTGAAAAGCTCTTTAATTGTCTGGATTACAATTTTATTCGAGCACCTTTAATGAGGCTTAAGGCCCTATTTATAGGCTAAGTCTAATGATACAAAACTTGGCGAATAAGACTCAAATCCCCCAATTTTAAGGTTTAGATAAGGAAAAATCGGGGTAAAATCTATCTAAATCGGATATGATTCGATCCTGATTTGTTTCCTTGCTTGAACATTCCTTGTAATAAACTAAGTCTTTTGAGCTCTTCTTGTGACGATGACCTCAATTTCTGGTCATCTATGTGGGCTCCGGCCCTACCTTGGGTGATAACACCTCTGGACCATACCCGCTACAGTACCTGAGCTCGAACCAGACTTGACCTAAACCTAGTAGCTGGAGTGGCCTGGCCACGGACTAGGCTCGGTGCGCCCGACCTGGGTCGAGGCTTGTCTTGGTCGGCTTTTGGCCAGATCCGCAATCGATGTGTCGGTCTCTGCTGGGTCGATTCTGGCTAGGTCAGCCCCTGGTGGGTCGGCACCTGCCGGTTAGGCCCTTGGCAGCTCAATTCTGACCGGATTGGCCCTTGGCGAGTCGGTTCTGATCGGAACGACCCCTGGTCAGTCGGGACTCAATGGCTTGATTTTGGCCGAGTCGGCCCCCTAGCAGCTTGGGGCTTACCGGCTTGATTCTTGGCAAGTCAGTTCTGGCCTGGTCATGCCAGCCTCGCCGAGTCATTCCCTGTCGAGTCATGTTGACACCCCTAGCTAGGTTGCCCTTCTGGTCGGCCAGCCTCTCGGTCGGGTCACTATCGTGCTCGGGTTGGCCCTTCAACTGGGTCGGCTAGGTGAGTGTCCAACATTAACCCCTTAGTTCGTTAGATCTTATAAATAGGTGAGACACCAAATCATTTCTTCACTTCCTCTCTTGCGAACTCAGAACCTTTGCGAAAATCCCTCTCCAAACCTAGCAGAATTAACCCTGTAGAACTAGCCCGCCAGATCTCTTTCAACAAAAATACCTCAGGTATATTCTTGTTTTTCTTTATTCGTTTTCTTTTAAATTATGGAATCTAGAGATGGATCATCCGAGGGTGGCTTATCTTGAGACTACGACAACGATGCTGTCTCGATTTTCGAACCTTTGGACACCTCCGGCTCGGGTTCCTCCATACCATAAGCCGAGTCGCAGCCCTCACGAGTTTGCTTGGATGTACATCATCAAACTTGCACCAAGCCTAAGGAACCACTTCTACTATCTTTCTGCCAGGAAGTATCGTCCCCAACTAGTCAAGAGCCTCTCCTCTTCGGTCAAAGATTGGAGATCTAAGTGATTTTGGGTCGGCGACGATTGGATGAGCCCCGGGCTGAACTCAGATGATCTCTCTCATAGGGTTTCTATCTGACCTATTTTTGGAGATGTTAGTGGTACTTATCGTTTTTTGTTTGCTTTTATTTCTGCCTTTTTGATCACTTAATATTTCATTTTCTTGTAGAGACTCCTGCTAGGAAGCTTCTGATTGGCGACACTTTCTCCCAAAAGATTCATTTTTTTAGAGATAGCACCTTCGAGGAATGGACTATATTCAAAGCCCTGATCACCGAGGTTAGGCTTGCTTGGGCTAGCCACATCTACCCCTTTATTCCGACACCCAACAACTTTTTTGGTAAGGGTTTAAGTTTTTGGTCATACTAGTTATACTTTAAATTTTTATTTTATTTTATACTCAAGCTCGGCTCGTCTCGGCTTTGGGCTCGACCCATGCTTGTCCCATATTCGACGCGTACTGGCGGACTGTGCTCAGCAGGTGATGCTCGGAATGTGAAGGTGCCCGATACTGCTAGGTCGGTGTCGGGTCGGCCTCACCGGGTCGAAGACTGGTTGGGTCGGGTGTAGCCCCCACCATGTTGGTACTAGTCGGGTTGGGTCGGCCCGTCGAGTCATGGCCTGGTCGGGTCAAGTCGGCCTCATCGTGCAGGTGCTAGTTGGATCGGGTCGGCCCGTCGAGTCATGGTCGGGTCAGCCCCCGGCACAACATCAGGTCGGGATCTGCTCGGCCCCCGACACAATGCCCGGTCTGTGTCTAGTCTATCCCCGGCACGATGCCGGATTGAGTCCATCCATCATTCTGCTCAGTGGGTACGACGCCATTACTCGGCATGGGTACTACTCGACCTATTATTGGCTTGGCCGGGTCCCGAATGCCCGTCCTGGTGCCATGGCTCGGCTCAACCTTGCTTGTTGACTCATTTTCGTTACTAACTTCATTTCATTCTATGTTTTTCAGCTCTACTCCCCACCCAAGATCCCCCTCTGCAGATGGACCCTACCGAACGTATCTACCTCTGTGCCCAAAGACAGAAGGCTCAGGTCTCCAAGGCTCCTTGTCGGGAAAAGAGACATAGCACTGACCGTCCTATGTCGGCTATGGTGACTACTGGCCATGGCTCCTCTGACTCCGGCTTGGAACCGACCAAGAGGCCAAGGACGACCAAGGAGTCATCGAGTGATATGGGAAGGTCTCCCACTCAATCCCGGGTCAGCTTCTCTTCTGGAAGGAGTGGTGTTTGAGAATCTGAGACCCCCTGGCCGGCTCGGTTAGCATCTGTGGCTGGGATCCCGTTAGGATAGAGGGGTCCAAGGAGTATCTGGGACGAAGGTCTCCCTTCCAGATCAGCTATACTAGAGCTCAAACTCTGAGCTTCGAGCTAATGAAGAACCTCCCTAAGGGGGTCGAAGCTGCCTCTGGGGCTTCGGCCAAAGTTTGGACCGAAGAGCTGGAGGGCTACTCCAAGCAGATATTCGGAGTCGACATGAATGTCTGCACCTCCGTATTTCTGGCCCAAGCTTCTGTGTTCGCCTGGAGGGATACCTTTCTTACCCTGATCAGTTGAAAAAATACGAGGCTAAAAAGACTAAGCTTTGTGAGAAAAAAGGGGCTTTGATCGCTGCTACCAGAGAGAATGAGACCCTCTTGGTAAAGCTGGCCTCCTCTTAGGACCTGCTTGCCGAGGCGACCCAGGCTGGTGAGCTTAATTGCCAGTGTGTAGCCAAGCTCGCGGTGGAGAACACCCGACTAAGGGTTAAGCTGGAAGCTGCTCCGGCTATCTCAGTGGATGAGATGGTTGTTGGGATATTTCTATTAGGTTTTGATGAGACAAGTAACTTTGTATAGAAAGTTAGAATACCCCATTTTTCCACTATGTTTAAGTGGAATTTAGCTTTGTAAAGTTTATTTTCTAAGATGTATTTTTGAAGATATGTAAATATCAGAAAGATGGAAGTTTCTGATCGTAGCAACATTCTGCAAGTGAAGGAGTATAGGATGCTAATTTTCAGTAAGTAGAATTAGTAAGTAGAAAGTATTAGCAGAATCAGCAAGCTGGACCAATAAGTAGTACACAATATTCAGTAAGGAGAACTGGAAGCTTTCTACAGGATTCAGAATCAGTAAGCTGGATTCAGAATCAGTAAGTAGGATTCAGAAATAGGAAGCTGTTACAGAATCAGTAAGCAGATGCAAGACAGTAAGTAGACACAGATTAGTAAGCTGGTGCAGAACAGAAAACATCTATTGCAACTTGAGCAGGAAGCAATAAGTTTATCACTCTTATTTATTGTAGTACGAGGAATGAGTGAATGCAGTACGAGGAATAAACATTGACAAAGTATCCAGTAGATGGAAGTTAGCACCTGACCAATGAGGTGATGCCATCTGGACCGCGGACCTGCAAAAGCACTGGTGCCAATGAGTGGCGCCATTAATGCGACACAGAGTAGGACATGTCCTATTTCCTAATTTCTCCAGGAGCATTTAATATGAAGATCAAATGAGTTCAAAATTTGAATTTCTACAAGGAGTGTGTCTCTCTTCAACAAATATATTCTCTACAAGTATAAATAGAAGGTGAAGTTGACTCGAGAAGACTACTAAATAACTGAATCAATTTTCTAGCTCTCAATCTCTCAAGTAAATGCAAGTTTTCTCTGTTCAGTCACTCAACCTTCCTAAAGCAGTCGAGCCCAAGGATCAATCTTTCAAGATCTTAAGGCTATCTTCACAAGCACCAATTGAAAAACATATAATTTTTAACCTATTTGTTGTGTGCTAGGTTTTTTTAGTTGGTGTCCTTAGTAGGAAGGATTTAGATCCTCACTAAGTGTTAGCTTTATTTGTGTTAAGGTTTTTTACTCTGTGTAAGTATTTGTACCTTGTGTGGGATTGACCTAGAAATCTTACTGATTCTAGTAGGTGTAAGCTCGTTAGGAAGAGGATTGTAAAGTGAGATTTGTAAATCAATCTGACCTAGTGGAGTTCCTCCTGTGTGAAGGAGAAGAGTGGATATAGAAGGATTACACCACCTTCGAACCACTATAAACCCTTTGTGTGCTTATCACTTTATTCTACTTGCTATATATCTGATATATTTTGCTCATATTGCTTAAAACGATTCTGATAAAATCATACTTGGAAAAGAAACTATTTTTCACAAAAAAAATTCTATCTTAAGTTTCTGCTGCATACTGTAAAATCAGAAATAGTAAGCTGATCAAGTATACTGCCAGCTTACTGATTCTTGTGTTGCTATATTCTGTCTAGAATTCATTAACCTGCTTACAGAAAGTTTTAAAATGAAAAATTTGATAGAGGTTCATTCACCCCTCCTAAACCTCTGACCACTTGGGACTAATAAGTGGTATCAGAACGAGTTGAGTTAAATGCCAACTTGACTGGTAATCTACCCAGATCCACCCGTTTCTGTTGGAAAAACTATTTTTCTTTTCAAGACCAAAACTCATAGCTTTAACATAAGCATGGATTTCTCTCATCACAAACTCCCAATGTTTTTCATATAAGAATATGATGACTAGAGGATACGCATGGAAGCACACCTATTAGCCATACATGATGAGATGTGGTATGTGATTACTGAGGGACCACCTCTAATCACCAAGCTAAACCCTGCCTTAGGTAGAGAGTTCCATGAGCATGCACGAGCTGATGTAGAAGCTGCAACAGCTGAAGCAACAACAACTGGAGAAATAGAGGGCGCAGCCACAAGTGACGACAAGGCTGAAAGGGCTCCAAGGAGATCCCAACCTGTCCAACGTACAACATCACTAGATTACAGGAGAGCGCCTCTACCAACTAAATTCTTGGTCAACTCAAGACGTGAGTATACAGCTGAGGAAAGAAAGAGGGCCAACCTGAATAATGTGGCCAAGAACGTATTATTCCTTATGTTAGATAAAGGAACATTCAGCAGGGTGAAAACTTGTAAAACTATAAAAAAGATATGGGACAAGCTGGAGCAAATATGTGAAGGCAACGAGCTTGCCAAAGACAATAGAGTGTCGAAAGCTACACAGTTGTTCGAGTTGTTCAAGATGAAATTTGGAGAGTTACTGGAGGAATAAGACTTAAGATTCATAGCCATCGTCAGTGAACTTGAATCACTCAGGAAGTTTTACTCCTAGAAACAAAAGAATACTAAGATGTTGAGGGCATTACCTATGGACTGGAACAACAAAGCAACCGCAATGAGAATCTCACTTGATCTCAATACGATAAGCACATTTGATCTATTTTCAGACCTTAAGGTATTTGAATTCGACATAGATCAAATGAGAAAGAAATTCAAGGAGTCGAATACCAAAGTAACAACACTTGCAACAAGAACCAAGGATACAACTACTGCTAGCAGCAGTAAGCAGAAAGAAAAGCAGATAGAAAGACTTGCTAAAAATGATGAGGAAGAAATGGCGTTCCTCCTCAAGAATTTCAAGAAGTTCTTGAAGACAAACAAGAAAGGGAACGACTTCAGAAGGAAGACTCTGACTTCAGAAAGAAACCCCCAGGTAAGACAAATATCACAGTCAAATACTGTTTCCTCTAACTTGTGTTATAATTGCAAGAAACTTGGACACTTCTCAAGAGTTGCCCATACCCTCAAGTACACAAGTATCCTGAGGACGAGAGAAAGCAGAGACAGGATAAGAAGAATGATGAAAAATAAAAGCTCAGGACTCTTATGAGTGAAGCTGAAGCTCAAAAAGCAGCAAACATCTCCAAAGATGAAGCCAAGGACTATTGCTCATCCGAGAGCGATAGCGATAGCTTTACCTCGGATGAGGAAACACTACTGTACCTCATGGCCAAAGACTGTGATGAAGAAGATGATGATGAGGTAACTTCTCAATCCCTTGAAGTTTCTAGTTCTGAAAAGCTGAACATGATCCAGTCATTTTGAGCAGATAAATTCAGCTCATGAAGAATTGAAAGAGAAAAACCAAAAGCTCAAAAGTGAGCATATTGTACTGAAGGAAATTTTTTCTAAGCTTGAGTACTATAGTACAGAATGCAACAATCTCAGAGCTGAGGTTTCTAAGTTCAAACTGCTGGTCACTAAGCTAGAATCTGAGAAAGCTAGCTTGCAAAACACAATCAATATGTATAGCAAATTTGCTAAGAAAACACATGAATGTATCCTGGAGACCGAAAATGCCTACAAAGGAAATGGTCTAGGATACTATGCAGAAAACTCTCAGAAATCAGCAAGCACATCCAATGCTGGAAAGTTTGTTCAGGCCCGAGTATTCTGTATTTAGGAACTTCTTCCAATCAATGAAAGCTTGAACAAAGTTAGTACAGTGGATAAGGGTAAAAAGCCTATGCTGCAGACCCTAAACAGTAAGTCTGCAAGAATGTTCAAAAAATAGCACAATCAGTATGCTGCAAGTAAGAAGAGAATGCAACAGTCCTCCAGGTTACAGCAAAAGTTCAATCCCTCGTATACCAAAGCGTACTATACTCCGAAAAGGTATAAGGAAATACCTTCAAGGAATTGTTAGAATAAAGTGGGTATTCAAGAACAAGCTAGATGAAATCGGTACTGCAGTCAGAAATAAGGCAAGACTAGTGGCTAAAGGATACTGCCAAGAAGAAGATATAGATTTTGATGAGACCTTCGCTCCTATTGCAAGACTTGAGGCAATAAGGATATTTCTAGCCTATGTTGCCCATAAGAATTTCAATGTGTATCAGATAGACGTGAAGAGTGCATTTCTGAATGGACTTTTATCCGAGAAAGTATATGTGGAGCAGCCTTCGGGTTTCGAACAACACAGAAGACAAGGTATTCAGATTGGAGAAAGCTTTATATGGCCTAAAGCAAGCACCTAGAGCTTGGTATGATACTCTGTCCCTATATCTCTTAAAGAATGGTTTTCAGAAAGGGACAATGGACAAGACTCTTTTCAGAATACAGGATGGAGACAGTATATTGCTTATGCAGATATATGTGGATGACATTATCTTTGTATCCACAAACAAGGATTTGTGTGAAAAATTCTCAAGCCTTATGCAGAAATTTTTTGAGATGAGTATGATGGGAGAATTAAGTTTCTTCCTTGGTTTACAAGTGAAACAACTAAATAATGCGATTTTCATAAATCAAGCCAAGTATACCAAGGAACTGATTAAGAAGTTTGGAATGGAAAATGGATCTTCAATAAGCATACCAATGGCCACATCAATCAGTTTAGACAAGGATGAAAGTGGAAAGGATGTGGAGCTCACAAAATACAGAAGACTTATTGGATCCCTACTGTATCTTACAACAACCAAATCGGATATAGTGTTTGCAGTAGGAGTATGTGCAAGTTCCAAACAGCACCAAATGAGTCACATCTTCCTACAGTAAAAAGGATTATCAAGTACTTGAAAGGTACTCAAGATGTTGGCTTATGATATCCTAAGGAAGGAGGATTAAACCTCAAAGGATACTCAAATTCAGACTTTGCAGGATGTAAAATTGATAGAAAGAGTACTAGTGGTACTTGTCAATTCCTAGGAGAAAGGTTGGTTTCTTGGTTCTGTAAGAAGCAAACATCCATAGCAATGTCGACAGCTGAAGTAGAGGATATAACAACAAGAAGTTGTTGTGCTCAAATATATGGATACAACAACTTAAGGATTATGGAATAATAGAAAGAGAAACTCCCATTCTGTTTGATAATACCAGTGCCATTGCTATGACACACAATCCTATTTTTCACTCAAGGACAAAACACATTGCTGTGAGACATCATTTCATAAGAGATCACGTGGAAAAGAAAGATATTGTGCTTGAGAAAGTGCATACTGATATACAGTTAGCAGATATATTCACAAAACCCCTATACGAATCAAGGTTTTCTATGTTAAGAAATGAGCTTGGGATTATCAAACTATGAAGTATGGAAGAAGGCTACTCTCTTAGTAAGAGATGCAGGAAGTAAGAGGGAAATATGCAGTATTTCAGTATTCAACATCGGGATATTCAGTATTCAGGATACAACTGAACAACGTTCAGAGAATCAGTATTCTACTCCAGGATACAATAGAATTCAGGATATTGCATACATGTTACTGTAGATGGTTACTGCAAGCACGGTTCAACATTTATGAGAACAACATTTAAGGAACCTACAACCTCGTATTAGGAATAGTGATCTTATCCCTAATCATTCTAAATGACAATTTGGAGTCCACATTTAATACAAAGACTATCTTTTTCAGAAGTCAAACAGGCACGGTTTATCCTCTGACATGTCTAATTTCTGATATTATGGATTTTTTCCTCTATTTTTTTTATCTCAACCGTCAGATTGGGCGTCTCTCACATACATTATTAGATCAGGACTATTGGTTTAATTTAACACATGTTTGAATTATAAACTGATCATCAACTCCCTCTTTTCTCATCATTCTCATACTTATCATTTTCAAGAAGTAAAAACTGACTTTGTGCATTCAAGCATTCTACACTCTTTTCTCTCTAAGTTTTCACAGATCTCACACTCATCAATGGCTGCTGGAAGACAAACCAAGGTTTTGGATGGAAGACTGGTGAACAATCTGGTGTTGCTTAGAGATGAAACACCATACGACAAGGAGACCATCAACAAGCTCTGGGGTCACGTTGACAGGAGTAGGATCTCAGGCCTGTTTACCACCAGATACGTCGAGCTCTCAGTCCGATCGATTTAGAAGTTCTACGCCTACGCTGAATTGTCTAAGGACTTGGAGACGATACTCTTCAGGATGGATCTTGATGGTAAGGAGTATACACTGACGACATAAGACATTGTTGATACCTTCTTAATCTCTAATGAAGGTATAAAGTACTCAGAGCTTGAGGTGTATGGCTCTGAATATATAGAAAGAAGCTGGAACCTGTTCAAACAGGATTCCGTCTCGGAGCCCTTGAAGAAGAGTTTTGAGAAGAAGAAACTTAAGGCTGAGTATGAGTTTCTTCATGACATCTGTGCGTACTCCATTGAAGGCAGATGTGGGAGCTTTGATAAGTGCACCGATCTTCAGATTTGGTTAATAACTTCGATTATTCGAGAAAAAGCAGTCAACTGGCACAATTCCTCTTTTGGAAGATTTAGGAAGAGGCCACCAAGAAAACACCGAGGAGGAGTTTTGGGATCACCATCACCTCTATCCTCTGTAAGAAGAATATCCCCATGGAGAAACCTGTTCAAGTCGCTCCTGGTTGGTTTTTGGGAGTGAAGAAGGGGTACACCAAGAAGAAATCCGAGGAGAAGACTCAACAACCAAAGAAAAAGGTTGCTACATAACGCGAGATTGCAGAAAGTGACTCAAATGATGCAATGCAACATAGCAGTGATGCTGCACAAGGAGCTATAGACTCGGCTTCTTCTGGCGATGATGATATGCCTACTAGGAAGCAAGTGCAGAAGGTCAGCAAGAGAGCTCCTTTGAAGAAGATTCCTTTGGGTAAGCCTAATGTGGTAGAATCTCCTAAGAATACTGCTTTGGGATATTCTGATGATAAAAATAGTGATAGTTGCCAAAAAACAACTAAGATGCTGCTCTGGGAGATTCTGAGTCCCATATGATTGTTGTAGCAGCAGATCCAGGCCCTGATCAGAGATTTGATCTAGAACAGGAAGCCAAGCATACTGATCAGGAAGCTCAGAATACTGATCAGGTTGCTGACACTACAAGAAAAAAGGGCTACGACAAGTGTTTTTAACCCTTGTCGTAGCCATATTCAAACCGTTGTCATAGCTGGTGTTGTCGTAGCCTTTGAAAAAATCCGCTCATAGACAACGGTTTTACATCATGCTAAGGATGACATGTCATCATAAGGATGACATCATCACTGAAATCATCATAATCAATATTATACGTTGGGTGAGATTCGAACCTGGGTGGCCTGGTGATGCTCTAACCACTAGACCATTGATGCCTTATGTAACAATGTCTTGCATATATTTCTTTTATAATATATTTTTGATATTTTTCAATTTTCTATTATTAATGCATTTCTTTGTTAACTTTTATAAAACCATTACTTATTAATATAAGTAATTGATTTCCAATTTTGATATATTAATATATATATATATATATATATATAATTGAATGATTAATGACTATATTAATAATAATTAATATAATTTTCAAATTATATATATATAATGAATATATTTATAAAATTAATATATTATTCAAATTATATATATAATGAATATATTTATAAAATTAATATATATTTCAAATTATATGTATAATTAATATATTTATAACATTAATGTATTTTTCTCATTAATATATTTATAAAATTAATAATCTATTGTACATATTTTCTAAAATTTCTTTATAATGATATAAAATTTAATTCTCAAAATTAGTTTATTTCATCAATTTTATTCAACAATATATAGCATTTCTTCTTTCATTTTAAAAAAAAAATTGTAATATTTGACTTTTTTTTTTAAATATTAGTCTACGACAACACTTCCACGAGGCTACGACAACGTTAGAAAACAACTCATGTGACATTGTCTTGCATATATTTCTTTTATAATATATTTTTGATATTTTTCAATTTTCTATTATTACATATTTTTTGTTAACTTTTATAAATTAAGTACCATTAGTTATTAATATAAGTAATTGATTTCCAATTTTGATATATTAATATATATATATATATATAAATAATTCAATGATTAATGACTATATTAATAATAATTAATATAATTTTCAAATTATATATATAATGAATATATTTATAAAATTAATATATTTTTCAAATTAATATATGTATATTAATAATTAATATATTTTTCAAATTATATTTATAATTAATATATTTATAAAATTAATAATCTATTGTACATATTTTCTAAAGTTTCTTTATAATGAAATAAAATTTAATTCTCAAAATTAGTTTATTTCATTAATTTAATTAATTCAACAATTAATATATGCATTTCTTTGTTAACTTTTATAAAGTACCATCACTTATTAATATAAGTAATTGATTTCCAATTTTGATAGATTAACATATATATATAATTGGAAGATTAATTAATGACTATATTAATAATAATTAATATAATTTTCAAATTATATATATAATGATTATATTTATAAAATTAATATATTTTTCAAATTAATATATGTATATTAATAATGCATATATTTTTCAAATTATATATATAATTAATATATTTATAAAATCAATATATTTTTCAAAATTATATTTACAATTAATAAATTTATATAATTAATGTATTTTTCAAATTAATATATTTATAAAATTAATAATCTGTTGTAAATATTTTCTAAATTTTATTTATAATGAAATAAAATTTAATTCTCAAAATTTGTTTATTTCATTAATTTAATTCAACAATATATAGCATTTCTTATATCATTTTGAAAAAAAAATATTGTAATAGTTGACTTTTATTTTTAAATATTAGTCTACGACAACGCTTCTACGAGGCTACGGCAACGTTAGAAAACAACTCTTGCCTTTGCTTTTCTCATATTTCTAATATATTAGAAAGTCTTTTTATTATTCCTATTTTATTTATAATTAATTTTAAGTAATCCAGGTTTTATTTGTGTTAAGTAATCAACATTTTTTGTTTAATTTAAGCTTATAATTTGTGGTTTATAATTTGTTGTAAATATTTACAAAATTTTATTTATAATGAAATAAAATTTAATTGTCAAAATTAATTTATTTCATTCATTTAATTCAACAATATATATCATTTTTTATATCATTTAATTAAGAAAAAAAATTAAAATAATTGTCTTTTTTTTTTTAAATTTCAGTCTACGACAAGGGTTTTAAAATGGCTACGACAACGTTTTCTAACTCTTGTCTTAGGGGTCCTAGGACAACACGTCTACGACAACGGTAGGTTAATACCATTGTCTATGAGAGAAGTTTTCGGGCTATGCCAATGGTTTAAAAATGTCTACGACAACGGTAGCTAAAACCGTTGTCTATGAGAGAATTTTTGGGGCTACGACAACGGTTTTGACAATGGTTGCTAAAAAACCCTTGTCTATGAGAGAAGTTTTTGAGCTACGACAACGGTTTTAACAACGGTAGCTAAAAAACCCTTGTCTATGAGAGAAGTTTTTGATCTACGACAACGGTTTTATCTACGACAACAGAATTTTAGACTACGACAAGGGTTTTTAGCAAAAACACATGTCGTAGGGGTGTTGTCTATGAGAGAATTTCTTGTAGTGTGAATAGGATGCTGATCAGGAAGCAGATGAGGGTCTGGTCCCTGAACCAGTACCTGAATTAAAATACCTCATCCTGTCAAGCAAGAAGGAGACAAGGAAGATGAAGAAGTTGCTTGTAAAGGAGAGCAAGGGTAAAAAAAGCAACAAACCCCGAAAGCAAGCAAAGAAGCAGAAAGTTCTGGTGAAAAAGTTCAAGCCTGAGGAACACCTTCATGAAGTTGAAACAATGATTAAGGCTGGACGAACCATGAGTGGCATTGACTCAGACAGTGCACGAGATCTTCTTATAGAAATAGTTGAGTCGATATATAACACTTTCATCAGAGTGTATGACTACTGGAGGGTGATGCGACTTACCATTGCTAGAGAATTGGTGTAGTGGTCAGAATGGTTGAAAGTAGAAGATATATTCCTTTAGTGGATTGTGGACTATACTGATGCTGACAGTATTTTGCCATTACTCTATCCAGAATTTACTAATACTTGCCAAGAAACAATGATTCGTTAGATTAAAGAAAGACAGAAACACATAAGGAGACATAGGGCTAGCAAAGGTAAGAGTACCTTTGATGAACCACAGGGTGAGCAGTCGATAAAGTCTGGGGAAGACAACACATTGGAAGCAAGCTGAGTAGAACCCATCCGACAAACCCTCAAGATACTATAAGCAAGAGAAGAAACCAGTGCTGCTGCTGAAGGCCATGATTCTCCAATATACAGAAACATAGCAGGACTGCCCCCATTATAAGCTTGGATGCAATGGAGACCGACGAGCAATAGTTGGTCGATTACACAAGTTTTCTAGTATATAAAGTTATATCATCTGAGGGGAAATCTTCTGAAAAAGATTCAAGGAGTCCTGAGTGATCTAAATCAGGAATTTGCCGATGAAGCAACCATGGAGGAAGTTGCAGAGGCAGGACTCCTTGTACTGGCTACTAGTACAGAATGCAGAAGAGCAATAGGATGCAACAAACACTGATGTGTAACATGATGCAGCCGGAGATGTTGCTGCAATCCTTATAGAAGTTGTTGAAGATGTCTTCGAGTTGGTTGTAGCTGAATCTGAAAGGAGGGAAGATGACTTCATCTTGGTAGAATTACAACAGTTGATTGAGCAAACATATCTTAATGCTCAGAATCTTGATCTTCTGGATGCTGCCACCCGAGTTGCTGAAGCAAGTACAACTGTTGAAGTTGCTATTGATGAGAATGTTGTTGAGACAGCTTCTCCTGAGAAGACCTCAGGCGCGGTTACTATTGAGACAGTACTGGCAGAGGATAAAGAAAGGAACCCAGAGGAGGAGAGATTGCCTTAAGGAGGCAAAAAAGCTGTTGTTGCTGCTTGATAAGTTAAGTTTTGTATATTATTTACATGCTTAATGTGAAAATTTTTGCATCTAATTGATCACTATTTTCTCACAGTTACCCAATTATTGATATATTCAACTCTTGGCTTTGATTTTGTATTTTCCATGGATTTCAGGTCATTTTGATATATTCTATGATAATGGAAGAAAGAAGCCAAGTGTTAGGATATGACAAGTGCAAGTTCTACGTGCCGCAAGTGAAGAAGAACCCCAACACTAATGGGGTCAGTATTAGAAGTCTACTTGCTGAAATTAATTACATGGGCTGTGAGGCCTAATGTTATTGGCCCAATATTCTCTGATTTTGAACCACTCAAAAGGAAGCTGATTGAAGTTTTACAAGGAAAGAAAATCAAGCAAATCAAACAAGAAAATAGGTAGATTGATATCTTGACATTGATTAATCAATCTTTTGGGGAAGAATAAAAGGAGGAAGAAACCCCAGGAATTAGGAATTATCTTTGTTAGTGGGAATTTGAAGAATAAGAAGAAAACAATTGTTTATTTTCCATTAGCCATGTTTGGCTAAAGTATTGTTCTAGTCTAAGGAGACGTCGAAACCTTGAATGATTCATATGTTATGTGTTGGGGGCGGCGTTGGGCAGTGCCACCGTGCGTCGTTGGGGTGGGGGTGGTTGTTTAGCGGTGGGGCGACGGGGGTGAGGGTTTTGGAGGGGAGGGGTTGTTTTGCAATTTTGGAAAGTCCAGGGAATTAGGTGCAAACCCTAGTTATTTTACGTTTTAGTCCCCGAACCTCCTAAAATATCATTTAAGCCTTCAAACTTTTGAAAATTATATTTTAATCCCCAAAAGTTTATGAGCTTTATGTTTTAACCCCAAAATCTTTTGAAAATTATGTTTTGACCGCAAAGGTTTTGAAAATATCAAAAAGGCCTAAAATCTTTTCTAATCTTACAAAATGACCCCTAGGTCAAAGTCAATATTTCTAGAATTTACGAAAATACCCTTAAGCTTCTAAAAAATCCAATTAAGCTCGTTTTTCCTTCTTTTAAGCCCGTTTTTCCTCTGTTAAAGCTCTAATCAATTCTTTTAAGCCCTATGATCGCATTTTAAGCATCCGTGATAGTTTCAACACCTCTTATTACCTCAAAAGCTTTCGTTTCATTTTCTTTCCTTTAACACTTCTTTGAGAGAGAGTTTCTATATTAAATTTATGCATAATCAACGTAACAAGGAATCTAAGAACCCTCATTTGCATGTGTAGACTTTCAAGTTAAGGAAAGATCATAAGGCTTAGGATTCAAAGTATCGCGAGAGATCACCACCGAATGAGGTGGGGGTAACTTCTAATCCTTAAAAGTTTTATGTTTCTTTATTTGATGTGTGAATGATTATGAACGAACGCATACATGTGAACTTAATGTTAATGTAACACTTATTGATCACTATGAATTACCCTATGTGCCGTGAATACGTGCTATGATTACTGTGTTCATGCATGCATATTATGATTATATTATGAAAGGACAAAAGTCCACATTCATGCTATGGAGGGACTAATGGTCCATAAAAAGCACCAACGGTATAAATGTTATGTGTTATGCATTTTACGTACTATGTCTAATTGCTGTATTTATAAATGTTCAATCAGTTTAACTGCTTAATGAACGTTAAAGCATGAAAATTATCCCCACGAGTGTATTTAACGCACTCACCCAACATGTATTCACGCTACAAGAAATGATAAAAATAGGGAAGCGTAGAGAGAGGGGTGCCGTATCAAGAAGTGTCCTTTTCTTTTTAGATTTTGGTTTTTTGAACAATGTTGTTAACCATTTGTAAAGCTAAACCGTTTTTCTTTTTATAGATCCCGTATGAATTTCCACTGCTTAGGTTTCAATGTTTTCTTCCGGCTATACACCGAGGGTTTGAACATGTAAAATCACAAGTTTAAAATTCGTAATGTTTCTGTTATGGATGATCTTTTATCGCTCGTTTATTCTATAAAGTTTTGAATGCATGTTTCATTTTCTCTCTTGCTGCACGCCCACAACAAAAACTCTGATATTTTATATTATGAAAACGGGGCGTGACACTCATATGTTTCAATCAAGAAGGAAACCAGCTGGCGGACATTCTTTTAAAAATGGATGTTGAGTATAATTAGTGGGACACGCCGCCCTCAACCATTTTGCATTCGATGTTTTTAGATTTTTTTGGACAAGCTTTTTATTGTTTTTCTTAATTGTTTTGGGACGTGCTACTCTTTTTCCTTTTTATAGGTTTTTCCCAATGAGTTTTTTTTATACGGGGGTTTTAATGAGGCCCATTCCATGTTAAGCAGTTGTCTTCTTTCCTTATTCTTTGTGCACTTTTTTTGGTTTTCTTCATGATATTTATTTAAAAAAGACATTAGCAATTTGATTGAGCCATATATTAGTATAAAATGTCTCTTCTAACATAAAAAAAATCAGTTGATCGACTTACCGATGGAAACTTTCATCAGTAATATTTGTAATAACGAAATTTCAAACTAATTTTGTGGAAAAAATTGTTATGCAAAACTGATTGCTGGTAATTACTAATGAAATATGTCTGCCGGTAAGTTAAAAAAATACTCATAAATTACAGATAAATTATTTCCTTTAGTAGTTTCTAAATCGGTAAAATAAAAAAATTGTTATGATCGACATATTTGTTTTTGTTAGTGTTAATTTTTTACACTAATAATTTTTCCATTTTCTCTATTTTTTACCCAAATTAATTTACTTTTGATATGTGAGTTTATGGTTGAGATTTTTAAGGGATTGAAAGATTTGATGCATCTCACAAAGATTTGTTTGAAAGTCTTAAGGAACTAATGTTCCTTTCCTAGAAAATAGGATTTCTTGTTCTCTTTGTATCTCTTTATTATCTTGCAGAAACGTGGGATAAAGAAGACTTGGAAGCAAGAGAAGAAAACATGAAGTATGTGGAAAAAGAGAGAGAAGGGAACGTGAAGTGGAGAAGTGCAAAGTGGAGTAGTGTAAAGTGGAGAAGTGGCATATCTTGAAGATCATAGACATGGCATGAAGATGATAGAGATCATGGAGGATAATACATCATCTACAGAAGTCTATAAATACCAGATCAGAGTCCGGAGAAAGGAGAGTGAACAAGTAGAAAGATAAGCAAGCAAAGATAAAGAGAGAGTCAAGAACAATTTTTGTTTTCATTTACAAAACAGTTTGATGTTGGTACATCTGTGACAACATTTTCATAGTAATTCCAGTTTCTGATTAGTTCAATTTTTAGGATTGCTTTGTAAGCTTTTAAGAGTTTGTCACACTCATAGAACTTGAGAGAAAATACTTAGAGTGTGTGTTTTCCAAAGAGATTCTTTCTAGATCTTTTTGGGCTTTTTGTAATTACTCATCGAAGTAATAAAATTTTTCCCTGCTGGCATTCCACGAGTATCTTTATATACTCATGGATAATTTCTCTATTTTTCATATCTTTCTTAAAGTTCTATTCCGCTGCTGTTTTGGCTAATGTTTTGGTTAATGTTATAACATTTGGGACAACATTAGTCTGTCTGTTTATTTTTGCAGGAGATTCTGCCCACCAGAACTATCAATTGGCATCAAGAGCCTGATCATTTCGACTTCATAAGTGATAGATCCTGATACTCATGGACATGGATTGGTGCAATCCTCAAGACAAGTTGTTGGTGCTAGATGGATCAAACTACGCCTATTGGAAGATCCGTAACTGCTTCCAGATCAAGTCCATTGATTCTCGTGCTTGGGACATTGTATTGGAAGGTTTTGATGGTGACATTGTTCTCAAACCAAAAAGTGAGTGGACAACTACTGAAATTGTGAATGCAAATTACAACGATAAGGCGATCAATGTCATTTTTGGTTCTGTCAATCTAAGAGTGTTCAAGCTTATTCAGAATTGCACATCTGCAAAGGAGGCGTGGGATATTCTTTAAAGGCAGTATGAAGGTGATACCACGGTGAGAGAAACAAGACTTCATAACTTGATGACTCAATTCAAATTGATGAGAATGGAGGAGACCGAGAATATTAGTTCCTATTTTGAAAGGCTTCGTGACATTGCTAATCAGTTTGTTGTTCTTGGAGATGCAATAAATCACAAACACTTGGTGTCTAAGGTCATTTGTACCTTAACACTGAAGTACAATATAAAGGTGTTGGCTATTGAAGAGGCTCACAACCTTACAAAATTGGATTTTGATACTCTCCAAAGCATTTTGCAGACCTATGAGCTTAATTTGAAGAATCAAGAAGGCGTTCAAAAGGGAAATAACATTGCTTTACAAGCTCAAACTGATGGAGAAAGCAAGGATGAAGATGATAAGCTATTGGAGGAAGTTTCTAAAGGACAAAATGTGGCAATGCTGACTAAGAAATTCAACTCATTGTAAGGAAGCTTAACAAGGAGAAGTTCCGTCCAAAAGGTAAAAATTTTCAAAACAAAAATGTCGCTCAACCTAATTGAAAACCAACTGGTACATCTTCCCAACTTCAATCTAATCCTAAAAGAGCAAGTTCTGATCATGGAAAATTTGATCCTAAATATCTTGATACTATTCAATGTTATGCTTGCTCGGGATGGGGTCATTATGCCAACGAATGTGCTAATACTTTAAGGAAGTATGAGATTAAGAACCATTAGGTTTCAATGAGTAATGATGAAGATGAAGACGAGTTTGAAAAAAGCCAGAATCAGTTACTTGTGCTTGCTGCAATCTGTACTGAGATTGTTAGTGAAAATGTAGTCGATAATGTGGCCACATTGATCGACACATCTGACAGGTACGATTTGTTCAGTTTTTCTAACATAACATGTCTAAATGTTGTGGATACAGATTTTCTCCCTGATGATGAGTTAGATTGTAATGAAGCTTTTGAAGAGCTTCAAGAGCTTTATGCATCTTTGCATAAGGAATGGAAGAAGCAATGCAAACAAATAGAAATTATCACCAAAGAAAATGATGTTATGAGAGGATCCTTAGCCAAAATAAAATAGTAGCACATTGAGAGTCAATGAAGTCTTGAAGGAAGGTAAATCTGATCGAGTAGGTATTGGATTTAATTCAAAAGAATCTGTCTTTCTTAATATTTTTGGGGAAAATCAAGCTAAAACCGTTTTTTTGAAAGAGAAGTCTGAAAATTTTGTTGAATCATCTAAATCAAGTCGTAGGAAAAGAAAATTTATGTGTCATTGCTGCCACCGTCAAGGATATATAAGACCATTTTGTTTTAAATTGAAAAAGGAACTGTCCAGTAACAGAATGTTGTCTGAAATGTTGCCCAACATTTCGAACAACTTTTCTGACAAGAACAGAAAAACTGTTTTGAAACAAGTTTGGGTTCCAAAAACTCCAGTTGTTTGCAATGTTGTATACACTCACTACAAGAAATTACACCTTTCATGATGAATTCTTTCGCAACACATGAAATTTTGTCACTATTTCTTACTTATTGGTGACGAATGCTATTTTCGTCCTTATTATTTGTATTTTCCTGAAATTATTAGTTTTTGTCATCTTTAATTGTTTTCATCGTCACTAATTTGCATATTTTATGACGATTAAAAAATATTTGTCACTACATTCATCTAAAGTAGAACTTTCCTTCAAAATTTTAGAGGCAGTCTTTCAATGATAAATTCTTTGCAATTGGTAACAATATATATTGTCACAATTGATTAAATTTCTTGACAATGATAAATTTCATCGTGAATTCTTTGAAATAAATACTGACACTATTAGTTCGTCACTAATGTTTATATTTCGCAACGATCAAATATCAATTCATCATTATTTCATTTGGAGGCATGTTGGTTTTTATAGGTGAAGTTGTCGTGTAGAAAATAAAATATGACGAATTTGATCTTAACAAATAACTTTTTTATCACAACAAGATATTTTTTTGTCATTAATTAGTAGAATGAAAAATTGACGAAATTGTTTCATCATTAATGAAATATTTTGGTGACAATCCATTTTGTTATATTAATTTATCATTTTTATGTCAACTTTATTTTTTATTATATATGATGAGATATCTATTCGTCATTAATTAATTTATATTTCAATTTTATATAACAAGAAAATTTATGTCAACTTCATATTTTAATTATATAATTACATATAATGCGATAATAATTCATTATTAATTTAATTGTTCCAACGAATAAGTACTTTAAGTTTCGATTATAGTGACAAAATAATGATTAATCACTTTTTAATTTACATTTCAATTATATTTATATAGAAACATACCATTGAGATGATAAAATCTAATTTATTATGTGCTTGAATGAGTGATAGAGAAGAAAAAAATTATAATTGCTAGAACTTGAACCCAGGCCCTTTGAAATAAAATAATAACCAATTACTCAACAATATCAATTTGTTTAAAGTGTAGACAAATATATACATATAATCTAAGTAACATAATTCCCTCAAATAAGTAAAAAAAAGAAAATAAAAAACACGTACCCATTAGGAATCGAACCCAAGAACCCCTTAACACTATAAACCAATTGACTAAAAAATCTAACTTAATTTAGTTTCTCACAAATATTTATATAATATAATATTAATATCAAAAATCCCCAAATTATAAGCCCTAAAAGTGAATTCTATCTTCTCTTCCATCAAAATATTGCAGTCATTCAACGATTCTATTCCTTCAAATCGCGAATCACTTCCATCAAATTACAGCGATTCTCTGTGCACTTTCTCTACTTATCGATTACTTCTTCAAACAACAATCCCAACCATCTCTATTGATATTAGTTTTTTGCTCTTGAGAGATTATTTAAACTAAGAAAGTGACCCACACCAAATCGAATGAGATAAGGGTGAGGGTATACAACCAAGTTGAGCCAAGAGGTGAACATCCGCTAGCTGTTGCTACCATTTTGCCTGGGCTTCAAGCTTCTACCAAGTAGAAGGTTAGTGAGTGTTAGCTATTAGTTTAATTTGTTCTTATAAATGTTTGTCTACTTTGTTATTTTTTGATCTACATCATTTGTTTCTTGTTAATTACGTTAGTTTGCCAACACAGTTTGAGTAGAGTTTTACACTTTTCAAGTGGGGTTGTTGATTTGGTACAGTTTATTACCTAAAATAAAGTTTATATAATTTTATTTTTATTAGGTGGAATACAAAATGGACAAGAGTTAGATGCATGCAATTAAATAGTCCAAGGCTTATATAGATGAGGTGAATAGTTTTATGAAATTTGTTGAAACACACTTGGGTCAAGAACAAGAAATTCAATGCCCCTGTAGAGAATGTTGAACTTAGTATTAAATGATAGGAAAATAGTTAAGAAACATATTTTTGAGTGGGGGATAGATCTAGGGTACATTACATGGTTTTATCATGGTGAACAAAGTATGAATAACCACGTAAATCAACAAGCTAATAAAGATGAAAGAATTGATAATGATTCACTAGAAGAAAATGATGATGAAGATGATGGTGTCACTGACATGTTATTTGATATGGGAGAGCAATACTATCAAATACAAATTAAAAACACATCGGCTTCTTATAATACTAATACATGTGGTATTCCGACATATCTCGAGGCGTTCTTGGTGGATGCTGAAACAGAATTAT
Organism: Scutellaria minor; assembly: GCA_954870855.1. Lineage (NCBI taxonomy): Eukaryota > Viridiplantae > Streptophyta > Magnoliopsida > Lamiales > Lamiaceae > Scutellaria > Scutellaria minor. The sequence continues at coordinate 4,938,723 of OX940732.1, read as the reverse complement.
ATCCTGGATATAAGAAGATATCAAGGACATCTTTTATTATCCAACTTCTCCACATAAAAGTGTATAATAGATTGAGTAATAAAACTATAGATATGATGTTAAAGTTGATGAAGTCAGCTTTTCCTGATGGTGAGACACTTCCAAGTTCTTGCTATGAAGCTAAACGGTTTTTGCGTGACATGGGATTGGGATATGAGTGCATTCATGCTTGTAAGTTTGATTGTGTCTTATTTTGGAAGGAGAATAAAAACCTTGACATGTGCCCTACCTGTGGGACTTCTCGTTGGAAAATCAATGATGAAATGGGGAAGAAGATGCCACAAAAGATCTTAAGATATTTTCCACTAACACCAAGACTTCGTCGCCTATTTATGTCTTCAAAAACATCTAAAAAAATGGTCTGGCATCAAGAAAAACAGATTGATGATGATTATATGAGACATCCGGCAGATTCCATTGCGTGAAAGAGCTTTAATAATGAATTTCTCTAAGGTATGTCTCATAGCATCTCAAGTATGATGCAACACAGGTTCGTTAATAATTAATATAGAATAGCATGAATGCCATAAAACTAAGAGAAAAAGATCATAGGAGGAAAAATTCTAACTAGTTGAAACCCTTCTCTCCGTAAGGATATAGCAAAAGGAGCCAAGTCATAAAAGTTTTACATTATCTATTATTAATAGAAATCACCAGTGCAAAGATTATTGAATAATTTGAAAAGTGGAACCATTAACTTATCAGCTTATTGTTCTTACCATTTCTAAAGAATGGTTGTCCACTAGACTTTTTCTCAGCTAGATATGTGATAAGTTGAACATCACCAAGTTCAACAAGACCAGTATTTGCAACCCCATCCAGTAAATTAACTAAATTAAGAAAACAAGAGAAAATGACACACATGCAGCTGAATTGATATCAGGAATACATTTACACATTACTGCATAGCATCTCAGCGATTCGCTTCCAAGTAAAAGAAAATTGCATACAATGTTTACTTCTAGATGAAACTATCTGTACCAGAGAAGACAGACTGTTAGAAAGAATTACAATATTAGAAAAGTAGATAAAGTAGATAAGTTGCAGGATCAAATTAATTTCAACTGGTTATAAATTTTAAGATGAATAGTGCACTTAACAAGTAAAAAACGTACACTTAAGTAAAGTTTATACTCTCTTACCTTTTTATAGCCAAAATTAAGTTTCCCAATTGTCGTCATCACTCTCGTCATCAGAACTAGTATTGTTCTATGAATCCTCTTCGCTACTACAATAATCAATTAAAGTTTCATCCAACTCATCTTCTCTTTCAACATATGAGTTATCTTCTTCAAGATCCTTAGTTAGTCTCGAAATTAATGAAGCATCAAAGTCTTCGGGATCCAAATCCTCTCTATTGAGTGTTTGTAATTCATCATGATCAACTTCGAATGTATCATCAATTTCATTCTCTTGATATACTCCATCTTCTACTAATGAATAGCTATCATCATCCATTGTTTCATCATGCATCTCATCAACATCATATATGATGTTGCTCCGATCCAACCTTCTTCTTCTTCAACCAAAAACTCGAAATCTTGGATCTAAAAACCTGTAAAACAAACACCGGGAGGGGTTCCCGGCGATGGGACTCCGACGCTCAAGTCAGTCAAGAGAATAATTGATTCTAGAGAGAAAACGTGTATGTATGTGTTTGTTATATTTGTGCATAAAAAGAAGAAGAATGAATATAAAAGGTATATATAAACTCCCTGGAATACGTGTTGGTTGAGATTTATCCCAAAAAACGTGGGATATGGGTTACTGGCTTCACAAAAATAGGGATTAGTTGGATTCAAAACCTGTTCGTCACTTTTCACCATCAACCAGTTCTTCTTTGTACCTCAAGGCTGCATTAGTTCGCATTTCCTTAGTTCGCTCCAACGGTGTTCGAACTGTTTTTCTTTAAACTCTTCAGATACGTTGACTTTGACTTCACTCCGGTTTTCAAGAGAAGACTCGGTTCGACTCAGTTCGACCAAAAACTCGATTCGACGTAGTTCGACCATATCAAGTACTCCCCCCTTTGAAGTGCGTGTTTACACGCACTAGTACAGTTCGCTAATATGTTATCCGAACACTTGACGCACATTTTTGAGGCGACATGTCCCTTCAACTGTGCTAATCCCACCTACGCGACACGTGGCAGGGTAGATTTCCCGCCCAGTGTCCTTTCGTCTTCCACCGTTGGATTTTTTTGCATCTAACGGCCGAGAGTTCGCGACCTTTCACTTTTCCCCCCCAAAACCGAGGAATCCTCCCTATATATATCTCCTCCATCACACCAGAAATACTTCTTGCGCAACCAATCACTGTAGCTTCACTTAAACAGTTTTTCTCTCATCAATCAAGGGTTTTTCCTCTCCAATTTCTAGGTTTCTTCAATTATATCAGGTACCCAACTTCTTCTCCTTTATCCTTATATTTCCAATGGCATCTTCTCGCCCCATAGTTCAGGCTTCTAAGAAATCTAGGAGAAAAACCGTAGATACAGTATTTTCCTCCACTAAAACCATCTAAACCCATCTAACACTCCTTAGTTCGCTTATGATGGGCGGTTACTCTGTAGTAATTCCCAATCTCGAGGATCGACCTCACCGAGCTCCCCATGGTCATCAGACATGGTTTTTGAAACATGTCACCCTAGGATTAGTTCCTCCTATTCACCCCTTCTTCTTAGAAATTGGTTCGGGCTTTGGAATATGCCTGAACCAATTACACCTAAATTCTATAAGCTATATAGTATCTTTTTACATGATATGTAAATGGATGGGGGTCGAACCCTCTTTCAATCGATTTTGTTCTTGCTTCATTCTTAAAAACAGTAATCTTTTTCATTTTTATTTAAGCCCTCGTGGGGGTGCGAGGCGAGCTGCTTTTTTATCTCCTGGTGATGAGAAGGTTAGCGCTTGGGAGCAATACTATTTTTTCGTTCGCGGACCAGCGAACCAATCCTTCCATTCTTTACCCTAGGTTCAAACCACTGTACAGTCCGATCCCCCTCCTCCCCCTGACTACCAGATCTCCGTTTTGAACAGAATTTTTACCAAGGGGTTGTTCGATATCGTCCAATTGAGCTCTTGCGAGTCGTTACTGTCATTTTGGGGGTTTTATCCGAACAGTCGTGTTTCTTCTCGATTTAATTTAGGTCGATCTTTATTTTTCTCATCCATTTCAGTGTTAATTCGAACTTATTTGAGTACATGATGGCTTACCCAATTTGTTTCTTTTTGCAGATAGAAAGATGAATCAGTTCTTCAGCTTTGCAGACGAGGTCTCTGATGAGGAGAGGACTCCGTACTCACCTTCCCAGCATTGTGTGAACACCGACCTAGCTGTAGCCTTCAAGCAGACGGAGGAAACTCGCCTTGTTGAACTGGCCAACAAAACTCCTGGCTCGACCGAGCATGTAGTTCACGAGACAGAAGGTGTTCTCCCTGGGGGATCGGAGGCTATCTTGTTGGGTTCTCCCCCTCTTACCATACTACCTGCCGCCGAAGCTTCTGCCAGTTCGTCTCCGCTCATGGCTTGTTCATCCGAGCCTACAGATTTGACTGAAGATGCTACGAGGGAGGCACTCGGAACCGGCTCTTCCTGCCAACAGAAAATGAGGGGGTCTGGCAGCTCGCAGCGTTCCGCGAGCAAAAAACAGAAGACCGTTGAGGAGCTGCCAGTAATTTCGGAGGTTCCGGAGGAGGCGGCGGTGCGGAAAAGGAAGTCGGCAGAGGACGAAGAGGATGTCGAGGAAAAAGAGATTCGACTGAATCTCACGCGTTTGGCCAACGCAAAGAAATTTTTTGAGGGTTTGAGTAGGAGGGCCCTTCGACAGCGAGACAGGCGCGAAATTATCGCGACCTTGTGCAGGAGAGGGAGAAAGAGAAAAAAGCCCTGGAGAGCGATTTGGCGATCCACTCCGGCCGAGCTACCGAGTTATTTGCTCGATTAGAGCAATACGAGATCGAGCTCACTACAACTCGATCCGAGGTGTCGAAAAGAGAGGAACTGCTCCTGGTAAAGGAGCAGTTCGCTATGGAAAAACAGAAAGAGTTCCTCGGGGCTGAGGCGAAACTTAGTAGGTTGAGGGAGGAGTTAGAGAAGGAGAAGAATATGCGGCCTCAATTTGCGGAAGATATGAGGGAGGAGGGATTCCGAGCTGGGATTATAGAGGGCTTCCATCGATTCGCTCGGAGTCCAGAGATGGAGCTAATAGCTGAGGAGTTCCGTGAGAGTCTCTTCAAGCGCTTATGGAATTCAGTCCTCTTTCTCTCTAAAGCCGCTCCCATGGCTGAGGCCTATTTTAAGGAGGGTGTTCGCCTGTGCCAGGAAATAGTGACGGAAACTATGCCCGAGTCCCAACTCCGCTTCCTTCTGTCTTCGCTAGGTAAGAAGTCAAGACAATCCTTCCCCACTCCTCCTGGCTGGTGCAGAGACCCTAGCGAGCATGTTGATGCCAAGTGGTGGGCCGGCCTCTTGGAGTAAGCCATTTCAGAAATACTTTCCCAAAGTACCGGTTTGAATCAGCTCGGGGAAACGACTTTGAGATTGGTCACTGATCTGTCTGACGACATGTTCGCTCTCGTGCCACCACCTCCTCCTGCTGATCCCTCTTCTTCGATTCCTCCTGAAGAACCTCCCACTCTACCTTAGCTGAACGTTTTACTTTCTTCCATATTTGTAACTGTCTTCTGTTCATATTGAATGTTATCAATGTTTACTTTAAATGCTTGCATTTGTAATTCATGTTATAATCTTCGTTATAGTTCGCTGAACCCGATCATTCATAAGAAAACTTCAACTTGCTTAATCAAGTTTTGTTTGAATCGAGTCATTCCGAGGGAATGTTCTAGTTCGTTTAATCAGGACATTCTGAGGGAATGTTTCGGTTTGCTTAATCAGGACATTCCAAGGGGAATGTTTCGGTTCGCTTAATCGGGACATTCCGAGAGAATGTTTCGGTTCGCTTAATCAAGACATTCCGAGGGAATGTTTTGGTTCGCTTAATCATCAAGTATAACAGCAATATAAAAATAAAATAGAGAAAAAAGTGACACAACGATATAACATGGTTCGGTCGAATTGACCTACGTCCACGGAGAGTAAATGTTTCTCGTTTTATTAAGTAACAAGAATTGAAAAAAGTAATAAGTAACATACAGAAGGATGACACTTCAAGCATAAAACTTCTTCAGATGACTCACATGCCATGGTCTTGGCAACCTCTTCCCATCTTTATCTATAAGTTCATAGGATCCTCCTGAAAGAATCTTTGAGACAATATACGGTCCTTCCCAAGTAGCATCCAGTTTTCCGATTTCGACCAGGGCATCTAACTGTCTTAACACCATATCTCCTACTTGGAATTCTCTTTTGCGAACTTTCTTATTGAACGCTGCTTGAATGCGCCTTTTGTAGAGTTCATGCCGAACTCGGGCTTCATCCCTCAGTTCGTCTAAAAACATTAAATCAGTTCTGATCAACTCTTCATTTTCTTGTGGTTCAAAATTGGTGATCCGCAAAGCTTCTCCTTGAATTTCCGCTGGAACTACCGCTTCCATTCCGAACACCAAACTGAAAGGACTCTCTCCTGTCGTTGATCTAGATGTTGTTCGATAAGCCCATAATACTGATGGCAATTCATCCACCTAGTTCGATTTTTTGGACTCAAGCCATTTTTTAAGTCCATCTAATATGATCCGATTCACCATTTCGACCTGTCCATTTGCCTGTGGATGTGCCACTGCGGTAAATACTTGCAAAATTTTCATCTCTTCGCACCATTCAGTAATTTTCTTTCCTCGGAACTGAGCTCCATTGTCCGACACCAAGATTCTCGGCAAACCAAACCTGCAACAGATATTCCTCCAAATAAAATGAATCATGTCAGCCTCCGTAATCCTGACCAAAGGTTCAGCTTCGACCCACTTAGTGAAATAATCCATTGCTACTACCAAGAATTGTTTACTTCCTCTAGTTTTAACAAACGGACCAACTATATCAATCCCTTATCTAGCAAAAGGGCAAGGCGAACAAGTAGTTAACATATCCGAAGCTGGCATGTATATCCGCCACCCGTGTTTCTAGCAAGATTCACACTTTCTTACTAGCTCCCAGGCATCATTCTCCATTGTGGGCCAATAAAAACCAGCCCGTACTACTTTTCGAGCTAGAGCTCTCGCTCCTGAATGTTCGGCACATCCTCCCTCATGAGCTTCTTTTAGGACCTTGATCCCTTCCTCTTGGGATAAGCATCTTGCGTCCGTCGGTAAAAAGGTTTTTCTGTATAATAGTCCATTGATAATATAATAGAATCGAACTTGCCTTTCTAACCTTTCCAATTCTTTTGTTGTCCCTTCCCTTTTGTCTTCCAGAAAATGCAAAATAGGAGTTCTCTAATCAGACTTTGCCTTGTCAATATTCAAAAGTTCATTCTCTCTCCCAATGCCCATCACTGTTATACTCCTCTGCGAACAATCCCGTAACGAACTGCCTATTTTCGACAAGAAGTCCGCCTTCTGATTTTCAATTCTGGGAATCTGCTCGATTTTAAGCCTTTCAAACTTGTTCTCTATATCCTTGATTTTTTCTACATAAGAAATCATGCGATCTTCCTTAACTTCATATTGATTCTGGAGTTGTTGAGTTACCAACTGTGAGTCCGATTTGACTGTTAAGTGACGAGCCCCTGCCTATTCGGCTATCTTTAAGCCCTGCAAAAAAGCTTCATATTCTGCCTCATTGTTAGAGGCGTTAAACAAGAATTTTATGGCGAACTGTAATTCAACCTTCTCCGGACTGATTAGCAATATCCCCGCTCCAGCTCCATGATGAGATGAGGATCCATCTACGAACAATTCCCATTCCTTCTCTTCCTGTACCCTGGTAGTTTCTTGAATAAAATCTGCCAAGGCTTGACCTTTAATGACTGTTCGAGGCTCGTACTTGATATCAAACTGACCCAGCTCGACAGCCCATTTGACTAACCTTCCCGATGCATCGGGCTTTCCCAAAATAACGCCCAATGGATAATCAGTTCGCACAATTATCGCATAACCCAAAAAGTATGGTCGCAACCTTCTGGCTGCAGTAACGAGTGCATAAGCCACCTTTTCAATCTCGGTGTACCGTGCTTCGGCCCCTTGAAGAACTTTACTAACAAAATAGACAGGGAACTGATCCTTTCCTTCTTCTCGCACAAGAACCGAACTGACTGATTCTTTACCAGTTGCTAAGTATACCACCAGCGTGCCTCCCTGTATTGGTTGTTTCAATAAAGGAAGCGAAGATAGGAAAACTTTCAAGTCCTCAAACGCCTTCTGACACTGTTCATTCCAGCCGAACTGGCCACTTTCTCTCAGAATCTTGAAGAACGGCAAACCTCTATCCGTTAGCCTTGATATAAACCTGCTTAGAGCAACCATACGACCAGTTAGAGTTTGTACATCTTTTATAGTTCGAGGAGGGGACATTTCCTGTATAGCTCGAATTTTGGTAGGGTTAACTTCTATTCCTCTCTCTGTAACCATATACCCCAAGAACTTCCCTGTCTTTACTCCAAATGAACACTTTGCCGGATTTAGCCGCATTCCATGCTTTCGAACTGTCATCATAGTTTCCATCAAGTCTGTTGCATGACTATTTGCTTGGACGCTTTTTACCAACATGTCATCCACATAAGCTTCCATGTTCCGACCTAATTGATTCTTGAACACTTTATCCACCATCCTCTGATAAGTAGCTCCTGCATTTTTCAACCCAAACGGCATCACTGTATAACAATATGTCCCTGACGAAGTGATGAAAGCAACTTTGGGCTTCTCTTCCGGATGTAATAAAATTTGATGATATCCTTGTGCAACATCCATCATACTGAGAAGTTCACAACCGGCTGTTGAGTCCACCAACTTATCAATTCGGGGGAGTGAGTAGTGATCATTTGGGCAAGCTTTGTTCAAATCCCGGAAATCAATACACATTCGCCATTTATTTCCAGGTTTAGGCACTAACACTACATTAGCCAACCACTGAGGGTACTGAATCTTTTCGATGTGCCCTATCTCTAACAACCTTTTCACTTCATTTTCTATAATCTCATTCTGTTCATTCCCAAAATGTCTCAACTTCTGCTTAACAGGTCGGACTTCCAGCTTAATATTAAACCTGTGAACTGCCACGTCTGGATTTATACCCTTCATGTCCTCAGGCTTCCATGCGAACAGATCTACATTTTCTTTCAACACTCGTATTATCTCTTTTTGAATCTGCCCAGATAAATGGCTGCCTACACGAACTAAGTGTCCAGGCTGCTCTGGAATTAGTTCGACACTCATCAATTCTCCTTCCTCAAATTCTGCTGTGTTCGCCTCTTTCCCTTTCTTCCAGCTTTGGTCCCTTTCTCGATCAAGATCATCTTTTTGTTCGGCGTGACGCTTTCGGGATTCGGAATGGCGAACTGCAGCGACATAACAACGTCGAGCTGTCTGCTGGTCACCGTGAACTACTCCTACTCCCACTACTCGCTCTTCCTCATTTTCCAAATGGAAACTTCATCATCAAATGTGCAGGTGAAATGATTGCGGCATAGGTACTCAAAGATGGACCACCTAGTATCACGTTATATTGCGAAGGTGCATCCACTAGTAAAAAGGTTATTGTCTTGTTCTGCTTCCATTCCCCTTCTCCCAAAACCACAGGTAATTGCACCTTGCCGAACACCGTCACTACTTCCCCTGCAAAACCATAAAGAGAAGTTTCTACATGTTTGACTTCAACCGACGATCTCATCTTTCTAAAACAATCCATGAACATGATGTCCACCGAACTGCCTGTATCGACGAATACTTGCTCAACATTAAAACCTCCTATCTCAGCTATGATCACCATAGCATCGAACTGCGGACTTTGGATGGCCACTCTATCCCGAGCTCCAAACTCCACTACTACTTCATCAAATATCGTTTGGACTTCACTTCCTTTATGTCGAACTGAATTTAATCTTGTTTTGCGAGCTCTGTTCGAATCTCCATCTGTTGGTCCTCCCATAATCATATGAATGGTAGGTCTCTCTTCCCTCTCAGGCTTATTTCGCTGTGGGAGTGGCGGAGGTGGAGGTAATTCAGGTCGCTCTTGTCCTTTTTCCCTTCTAGGCTCCTCTCGAACATTCTGTTGCCCTCTGTTATCTTGTCGTTGTTGACGAACATACCGAGCGAGTCTGTTTTCTCTAACCTTTCCAATTCGTCCCTCAGGTGCAGGCATTCATCAGTACCATGCCTATACTCATTATGAAATCGACAAAGTTTGCCATTTCCAAAGGTAGACGGCTTCTTAGGAGTTGAACTCCAAGTCGCTGGCCATTTCAGTTGGGGCCAATTCCAGATTTCCATCAACACTTGCTCAGGAGAAATAGTCAACGGTGTATACTGATCATATCTCCTTCCAACCCTGTTATCTCGCAAGGGTGGGGGTGCGAACTTCGTTCGTGACTCACCTATCTCTTTCTTCCTTGTAACCTCTTGCTCCTGTGACTTGTTCGCTCGACTAGAGCTCTCACCCTTCTTGATTCGAACTGCTTCCTCCAAATTGATATACTTGGTGGCTCGCTATAATAAGTCATCAAAATTCTTGGGTGTCTTCTTAACTAAAGAAGTGTGAGGGTCGCCCTCACTCAAGCCTTGTATAAAGGCATTAACTATGAGATCGTCGGAAGCCTTCGGAGCTTCCAAAGTTGCAGCTGTGAATTTTTTGACGTACTCCTTCAACGTCTCCTCCGTCTTCTGCTTTATCCCGAATAGAGTCTGGGTAGATCGTCGTTGTCTCCTAGAACTCGCAAATTGATACAAAAACAACTCGGATAACTGGGAAAAATCATGAATGACTCCATTACTTAATTGACTAAACCAGGTCTGAGCTGCCTTGGTGAGGGTAGTAGCAAACACCCTACACTTAATACCATCTGAATATTGATGTAAGAGGGCGGTATTCTCAAACCGGCATAGATGATCCCACGGATCAGTGGTACCATCGTAGTCAAAATTCACTGGCTGAAAAGAGGCCGACAATTCATCCTCCATCACCTCCTCCGAAAAAGGGTTTCCTCTTGAACCCTTCGGCACTCGTCGGATATTCCGCTGGACTTCCCGCAGTTCCCTCTTCAGACCATCTACTTTCTCCGACAGTTCGTCATGTTCTCGCTTCTGACCTCGAGGATGGTCAAACTGACTTTCCCTTTCATCTGTCTGTGATTTATCATCTAATCATTTTTCCTTACTGACCTCAACATTATCCTGTTGTGACTCAACTCTCTGCTTCCCCAAAGCTTTCTGTACAGCTGCCGATATTAGATCTTCAAGTTCTTTCGGTGTTAACACAATAGTACGAGGGGGTTCCACCGAAGTAGGACTCTGGTTACCCTCTTCTTGGCCTCTTGACGTTCCACCTACTTCCATCCTCCTCCTAGATCCTCTAGTATTCACCATCTTCAATACTTCAACGTCTTAAAACTCTAAATTTCCCACAGACGATGCCAATTGATGTTGTTCCGATCCAACCTTCTTCTTCTTCAACCAAAAACTCGAAATTTTGGATCCAAAAACCTGCAAAACAAACATCGGGAGGGGTTCCCGGCGATGGAACTCCGACGCTCAAGTCAGTCAAGAGAATAATTGATTCTAGAGAGAAAACGTGTATGTATGTGTTTGTTATATTTGTGCATAAAAAGAAGAAGAATGAATATTAGAGGTATATATAAACTCCCTGGAATACGTGTTGGTTGAGATTTATCCCAAAAAATGTGGGATATGGGCTACTGGCTTCACAAAAATAGAGATTAGTTGGATTCAAAACCTGTTCGTCACTTTTCACCATCAACCAGTTCGTCTTTGTACCTCAAGACTGCATTAGTTCGCATTTTCTTAGTTCACTCCAACGGTGTCCGAACTGTTTGTTTCTTTAAACTCTTCAGATACGTTGACTTTGACTTCAATCCGGTTTTCAAGAGAAGACTCGGTTCGACTCAGTTCGACCAAAAACTCGGTTCGACGTAGTTCGACCATATCAATATATATAGACTCATTTGAACTTGATTGTTCCTCATAGTATAATTGAGTCATCTGAAAAAAAAGTATAGGATATCAATCATAAGAATTATTAAATGCAAATATATTCTATTAAATGTAAGCAAAAATTTGTTGTCTAATTTTCTTACATGTTTTATAAACCATGATGGAAATTGCTTCTTGTGTTCTTTATCTATATTTTCACAACCTTCCAGGAGAAGTTTTTGTTTATGCTTCCTGTAAAATAAAATTCCAACCTGCAATTTAAATTTTTTAACTTCATAATGATTTCGTAAGTTAGAGAATAAATATTCTTACTCAAAATATGGTTCAACCTCCTCACAGTTTTGAAAGACAAACCATTGTGTTACATTGAACTCATCTTCAGAAAATTCTAAATATTTTGTTGCTCCAATATTTATCAATATTTGAAAGAATATTGATAAACTATCATCGATTCCTGAATCATTGTTCCATTAATCTTTGTTAAATCTTGTCTTCATTCCCTACAACTACATTGAACAAAACGTTAAACACTTTTTTGCTATGTAAGCTTCTGCAATTGAACTTTCTGGATGAGCTTTATTCCGCACACTTTGCTTCAAATCACATAATAATCTATAAAAAAAAGACAATGAATTATTGATGTTGTCTTATACACAAGTATACATAAGGAAATAATTAGTTATTGATGTTGTCACCTTTCAATTGGATACATCCATCTAAGTTGAACCGGTCCACCAATCAATGCCTCATGTGGTAAGTGAATAGGAAGATGAATCATAATATCAAAAAAAGGCGGGAGGATATATTTGTTCTAGTTTACACAAAATCAAGCAAATATCTTCACTCATTTTCTCCATTCAGATCTTTTCAACTTCTTACAACACAAACGTTGAAAAAAATAACCTAACTCGGCCAACACCTTTGACGCATCCTTGTTTAAGGATCCACGAACACCAACAGGAAGTATTCGTTGTAAGAGTACATGACAGTCATGACTTTTCAATCCTAATATCTTTTGATCTTTGATACTAACACACCAAGAGATGTTGGAAGCATATCCATCTAAAAATTTAATAGATTTTAGAAACTCACAGAAATCTCGTCTCTCTTTCTTTTTCATAACATAGCATGCAGGAGGCATAACATATTTTCCATCACTTCTCTTAATTAAGTGCAACTCCTTACGAATTCTCATATCCTCCAAGTCTTGTTTTGCCTTTATGGTATCTTTTGTTTTCCCATCTATGTCCAACAAGGTTCCTAATATACTCTCACAAATATTCTTTTCAATGTGCATTACATCTAGATTGTGCCTCAACTTCAACTTACTCCAATAAGGCAAACTAAAAAAAATACTACGTTTAGTCCAGTTCAACTCCTCAGGCCTGTGTTTCATCTTCTTATTACAATGCTTCCCCAGTGTTAAATCTTCTAGTCGGTCCAACTGCATTAGCACATCCTCGCCGGATAAACCTTTAGGTGCTTCTCCATCCTCTCATTTATTATTAAACTTCTTACTTCTCCTCCACGGATAATTCTTTGGTAAATAACGACGGTGGCCCATGTAACATATCTTGTTTCACAACCTCATAGAACATATTTGATCATTACAAACTGGACAAGCCATGTATCCTTTCGTACTCTATCCAGATAAATCACCGTATGCTGGAAAGTCATTAATTGTCCGCAAAACAGCCGCATGTAATTGGAAAATTTTTTTAGAAGAAACATCATAGGTCTCTATTCCGTTTACCCACAATTCTATTAATTCTTCAATTAATGGTCGTAAGTACATATTTATGTCTTTTCCCGGTTACTTTTTATCAGGAATAAGCAAAGATAACATAAAAAAGGTTGTTTCAAACAATCCCAAGGGGGAAGGTTCAACGGTGCTAAAATTACTGGCCACATACTATAAGTGGTACTTAGGTTTCCGAATGGGTTAAAACCATCTACAGCCAAAGCTAGTCGAACATTTCTAGGATCATTAGCAAATATATTAGGAAGTTGAAAGTAATAAATAATTCTGATGTTGCTGCCTAAAAAGTTTCTAAGAAGCAAAATGACCTTTGCAAAATACAAGTTTTTAGGATGCATGCACATGTATTATATCGTACTATAATACAAACTAGCTTGATAAACTCCAGAAGACCTTGGGGGCTTGGGATTGGCGGTGTGGTTTCTTTTTTTGTCTTTTAAACCCCCATCTGCATCACTGTGATTTATGCTCCCTCATTTTCTTTTTTCACTGATTCACTGATCAGAGTTCTCCTGAAGAAGAATTACAATATTTAATGGAGGGTATTTGACAAATTCAGTTGACCTATGCAATAGTAGGTGGTTCTATTATAAAAGTCATTTGTGTCTTCAGACTGCCATATAAAAGGATATGAGAGAGTCTTGTGTTAAGCATATGTGCATGAGCTTAAAAAATTATATGATGGCTTATTTTAGAGATGTATCATCAATTAAATCCATTTGTTCAAATGCTCCTAACATGAAAATGTATATCACCAATTCTGTTTGCTTATTTTCTGGGTGACTATAGTCCTCCATCAAGTGCAGGGTAAACATGAGTCCATTATAACTTTGTGTGAGACAAAGGCAAAGTTCTTCATTCCATTTTATTAAATGATCAGTCTTATTAAAATATTAAAGTTGATTGTGTGACCACTGAGATTAATGATCAGTTTAGCTAATCTGGCCTTCACTTGTCAATAATAATTTGCTCATGTTCCTTTGTCATGGCAGTCTGAGATGTAACTTATAATTCATATGCATTTTTCGTGTTCTGGTTATCTCCAGTTCTGCTCTAGATGGTGAGTGTGGATTCCTGGCTGCTAATTTGTATGCAAAGAGTGTGTTTAGGGAGGATGCTTTGGTAAACATCAGTGTTGAGAAGCAGTCAGATGGCAAATTGAACGGATATATTAGGATAAGGAGCAAGACTCAGGGGATTGCTCTCAGCTTGGGTGACAAGATCACTCTCAAGCAGAAGGAGGAAACTGATGGTAAATTCTCTTGACTTTTACTTGGGTTGTAACTTCAATAATTTTATTTTTATTTTTCTCTAAAAAATTTAAACTAACAAATTTTAAATATAAAATGATTTTTGTACGTGAGTCTAGCATGTGCTATTTTAATAATTTTACTAAAACTTATATTATTTAGTAATGTTTAGTATCAACATTAAATTTGATATATTAATTAGCCATATTAATTAGCTTTAAAATTTTATTTATTAAAGATTTAATTTAATTTATAAAAAAATTAATGTGAAAAAAATATAGACTTGACATGTGGCACATGTGGTCATACTTTTTTATATATAAAGACTAGTATAGGGCCCGTGTAATACACGGGTTTTAAAAAAATAAATTAAAATTTTAAAATATAAAACATTTAAATATTATTTATATAAGAAAAAAATATAATTATGGTTTTATGCAATACACATAGTTTAATTTATCATTAAATATAGCACAATCTGATAATTGTAAACATATGTTATAATTGTAAAGGAACACAATTTTTTTAGTTATTATTTTGAAAAAAAATATGTATTATTATGTTTAATATATTATTCAACAATCTCACAATTGTTTTAGTTTGATTTTATAGTCAAGATTTAGAATCTCTAAATTTTCTTTTTAATAAAATGATAAAAAAATGAAATTCAAATTTCCCCTAGAAATTTCATAGTTTATTTTAAAATACATATTCGAAAAATATTAAATTACATTAATTGATAAGTTTCACACACACACATACATATATATATATATAATAGTTTTAATTTGTAAAAAAAAAATTAAAAAATGTAGACTTGCCATCTGACACATGTGGTCATTCCTATATTATTATTACTAGTATAGGCCTATGTAATACACGAGATTTAATAAAAAAAATTAAACTTAGTAAAATTAATATCATTTACACAACAAAATTAAATTTATGATTTGTGCAATATATATCATCTAATTTAACATTAAATATAATAAAATATGATCAAATAATTATTTAATTGTCAAAATATGTGTTGTATTTATGGATGATCATTTTAAAAAATTATTATTATTTTGAAAAAAATATACATTGCTATCCCTATTATATCATTCAACCCATCTACCATTTTTTTTAGTTTGCTTTTTATTGTTTACATTCGTAACCACCCTCAACTTTTATTTTCAATTAAATGATACAAAATGAATGTCAAAATTTCACAAATAAATTCAATAGTTTATTTTAAAGCATATATTCAAAAAATTATTTGATTTCAATAATTAATAAGTTTGAATAATAATTTTCAAGTTGCCCACCTTTATTTTAGTAATATAATCTTATATATATATATATATTGTGAAGTGTATAAGTATCATCAACGTCTATTTGTTATCATTTTTCTTATTTTTTAATATATTTGAGCTATAATTAATATATTAAAAACATTATAAATAATATATTAGTAATATTTAATTGTATATTATGTATTACATCCGAAATATAATAATGTGTATAGTATATATATATATTATAAATATTGTTTGAATTTGGAATAGAATTAAATACCATTAAAACTAATTTTTATTTTTAATCTAATTAAGTATAACCAACAGAATATCATTATTCTAATTAAAATTAAAATATTTAACTAATATCTTAACTAAAGAAGTCCTGCAACTCACAACAAGAAGTCCTGCAACTCATATCTTAATTATCTCTGATTTGCCCCATTTTTCTCTCTATCACAACAAGAAGTCCTGCAACTCAGGCCTCTCGCGTCTACAATCTAGTTGTGTGTGGATGGTTTCTCCCTCGATCAAATTCTCAATTTTCCCTTCAATTTATCCAATTTCAAATTGCAATCCTTAAGTAAAAATTTCTCATAGCCATAAAAAAGATGTACCCTAGATATTTACCTTATCCATATCTCTCTTTTCTTTCTATTCATTCCGCCGAATCGCAACCTCCTATTTCAATCCTTTTTCTTTTAATTTTATTTTGGGAAGAAGTGGCGGGATATCAATTGGAGAATGCGGGAAATCTAATTTCAATCATAGTAAGTATATCTTACATTATTTTACTTATGCATATAATCTAGGTTATACTGTATCGACACCTCAAACCTTGTTGTTTTTTTCTTGATTATCAGTCTTTGAGTCTGATAAGGGAAAAATCTCTATTACACATGCCTTTTTGTGAGATAAGTTCGACAAATATGGTGTTCTGCCTTTTTTCAATAATGATAGTATTAAATCAGTTTGTTTGTACAATTATTGAGAGACAATTTTTCTTAATTTTTTATTGTATATTTGAGTGATGTTCTTAATTATGTTGTAATTGTTATTTCCAAGGAAATCAAAGGAAACCCTGTTGTCATTGTCAAAGTCAACAAACATTTTGGTTCCAGGGATCAAAGTTAATTCAAGAGTATGTGTGTGTATATATATTTGTTATATAGTACTTATTTATTTGGTTTTTAAAATTACTGGTCAATTTGATATGTGAATTACTTCATCAAGATTCTATTACTGAGTTATGTGTTAATGCCTTTCTTACTTTCTTGTTTTTGAGGCCTCAGTGCATTAGGTGATCTTTGACTGAGATAAAGGATTGTATATATAGATGATTGATTCTTAAAAAAAAGGGTTAAATGATTGTTTGTATACTGATTTTAACCGACTTTTCAATTCACTTTGATTGATTCTTAAAGCCAATTTGAGTTGACGTTTTGATTAGTAAGAGTTAGGTACTAATCAGTTTCTTTAAATTTATAGTAAAATCATGTAGTTAACAACAAAAGACAAACATTAATCTTGTTGTTATTAGATGAAATATTCAGAATTTTGATCTATAAAGAGATACATTTGAAAGTTAGTTCCTAATGAAAGTCTTTGGTAATGGTGCATAATTTGTTGTTCATTTGCTGGACAAAGTAATTGCAAGGTATAGTTTTCGGTTATATTGTAATAATAGAAACTCAATTTTTGAATTCTTGTTAAGTTGATTTTAGTAAGGTTTTCATGATCTATCCTGACTCAAACTTGTACCTGATGTTAATTTCAGTGGGGCTAGAGACAAAGAAATCGAAAACGAAAAGTTGGTAGTCGTTCTTGATCTCAACAAAATTTCCTACAAGAATATTGATGTTTGTGGCTTGATCACTGGTTTCCAGTTCTTGCAAGTAATAAATAACTAATATTTCAATGATAGAAATGACTCCGAATGAATCCATGTTCGCTTTCTTATTCGAAGAAACATAGTCTTATATATCTTATATTCACTACTACACATTTGCAAGTATAACATAACGAGGATAACAAAAGTTCATTATAGTCATTTCATAACAAATATGTTTTAACAACAAAAAAAGTGTGGTTTAGAAAAGAAAAAAATCCTTCCCCAAGCTTCCTTAACTTGATTAAGGATAAAATTGTTATATTTGGCTATATTTAATGTTTTGTTGTCTTTTAACTATACTAACATATATACTCTTTTTACAATTGAATTTATAAGACATATGTCTGTTAACATATGATGATTAGTTAAAGCACATGAATATTGGACACTCAATTTATTTTCATTTTTTATATATGAATCTTTTGTTGTAATTTATAGTAATTTACTTATGTATCTGTAATAACAATATCAATAACCTTTAAATTTGCATTAAAGGTGATATAGTCAGCTTGCAATAATTTAATTTCTATTGTATTAATGTTAAAATATTAATATGTTAAAAAAGAATATTGCTCATGTTCAATATTAGTTTCTATTACTTCTTTGTTTAATCTGTGCATTGTGGGATAATTGTTAACATTGTTTACTATTGACTACTTTGGATCTTTTTTCCTCATTTTTTGTTTGTGAGTGATTTTAAAGAGATGATATGGGTTGAAAATGTTAATTATTAACAAAGATGTGTGGAGTGGAGGATATTTGTAATACCTAAAGGGCTGTTATCAAATCCTATTGAACTACAATCTTATTACTTGGTGCAGTAGAGCAAGTTCTTATTTTTTATTACTTGGTAACCTCAAATGGGAATACTATAAACTGCCTGGTTTGCCCATCCTTGTGTATTTATTATTATTGTTATTATTTTTATTGTTGTTCTTGTTGTTGTTCTTATTTTTATTTTTATTATTATTAATTATTATTATTATTATTTATGTATGTATGCATCTATTTTTTAAGGTATTTATTTGATTTTGTTATGATATTTTTTTGAGTGATGGTTTCAACAGAGGGAAGGTAAAATTGGCTGCATAGGAATGTGTTACTTTTGGTGGTGATGTTGTCTGGTTGGTGAATAATGATTATAACAACTTTGGGAAGGTGTTGTTAGTAGTGTTAGGTGGTATGTGAAGGAGTTGCTATAATGTTCTGATATTAGGATAAATATGTTCATATATCTGTCTATAGGTGGTTATTAGATTAGGTTGAAGAGGCCAAGTTAGGTTTTACTTTATGTTGTATTGGGCTGATCTGCTTATTTCTAACCATATATGCAATATCATGCTTATTATACCATGTTTTGTATAGCATGACATATATGTAAATCATGCTATTCAAAACATAAGTGATGGTCAGATTTTTTTATCCATGAAGTATTATATATTAGAAATAACTCTAATTATTAAAGAACACGTCTTGGTCAGAACTCATCACCAAAACTAACTCAAAGAAAGAGGGTGTCCAAATTAAATATTCATATTCTTGTAGACCTAATGGCAATGTGGAAAATAAATGTACTTCTAAAGCCCACCCATATGCTTAGTGTACCTTGCAAGTAGGCTGTGTCCAAACCTGTCAATTCTTGTTATGTTACATGAAAATCTATGACCTGATTCAATTTGATATCGTTGAAGTTTCTTAGAGACCTTTCACAGATTCTTATTAGTTCATTGTAAGGTAACATAATTATTTTAATCCTTATCTAGCAGGTTTTGAAATGGCTCCTGGATTTCTACACAAACTGAAATCAAAAAACAACTCTAGCATGTTTCGGAAAGATCTCATGAATCAAACTACTAAATATACATTGACTGATTCTGATATCAGAGGGCTTCTAGATGAGACAAACTTATTTGGTGCCAAAACTAATACAAAAACTAAGGCTGCAAGTTTTATTGAATCACAACATGGTTTAAAGACAAGAGTTGGACTTACAGCAACAAACCAAAGCTCAAAAGGAGGTAAACATACCACAACAAATCCCACTATAGAATTTCAAAGTACTACAGTCAGAATTCTGAAACCTTATAGAACATTGTAATTCCAACAACTAATACTCCTGAAGTACCTCCAATAGAAACCTTTGGAACTCCATCGACAGAGAGCCTTGAACATCCATCACCAAATGCTACTACCACTGGTATAATTTTTCTTTTTGTGCATTCATATATTTTTCTTTAGTACTTGAATTTCATAGCATTTCTGTGTGAAACAACAAAATATCACAACATGCACTTTACATACACATGTAGATACTACTTCTAAGAAAAGAGGACGAGGACATACAATGGGCAAAGGCATTATGAAGTATTTTGCTTCCTTTGGGAATAAAATGAAGATAATTGTGGATTCTTCGATTGGAAGACCTTTAAATGGAGATGAATCTGCAAAACTTGCAAGCCAAATTGGTATAGTAACTCGAGATGTGCTTCCTGTTCCGAAGAGATGGAAAGAAGTGGATGAAAGAAATAGTTTGGAGTCAGGACTTGATCATCTAAAGGTATGGATAAGAAAAATTTAAATGTCTATTAATATTATCACTTTGTGCATTTTATAATAAACTAGTTATTTGCATGATATTTCAGATTCATATGTACATCAATATTGATGCTCCAGATGTAAGACAATGCCTGATTGATAGATTGAAAATTAGTGGTCATCAAAAGCGTTTCAAGTTACATAAGCATTTCCAAAAGTTTGTAACTTTGTAAGAAGCCAAGAGCAACAAGCCATCTTTATGTTCTAGCAAAGAATATTGGGAAGAAATGTGTGATTATTTTGCATCACCTAAATTCAAGGTACTAATCCTATTTCTTTTTATGATTTATTGCCATAACAAAAATATAGTAATCATTTTATAATTACTTTGTTTTTTCAAGCATACAAGTGGTGTGAATGCATTAAACAGAAGCAAGTTATGATGTAAGCATATCTCAGGCAGAAAAGCTTTTACCGTTCGAAGTCATGAAATGGTGAGTAGTTTAATATTTCTTTTACATGAAAGTTTTATGTATTGATATCTGATTTTAGTTGAAGCAAGAAAGTTGATATATACTATTTGAGTTTAGTTATTTATAAACTTTTTATATATGTTTTAGTGAACTATTTAACAAAAAATTATGTAAAGCATGTAAGAAGAATAATTTAAATTATCCAATTGCTTGTTTTTTCATCTCACTAGGCCACATGTTTCTTTTATAAATAGAGATATCTTCTCTAGATAATAACCTACCTCTAAATCTTGTGGAATTTTGTTCAATATTGGTTCATTGTGGTTTGCAAAATTAAATTTACTTAATTGTATGAAGTAAAGTTATTTTGAAATTTATGCTAAATGTCATTGTCATGGTTAAATGATTTTAAATATAGTTTCTCTAGACATAAATTAGATTTTGACTTATCATATTTGTGATTTTTTGTTAACTGTGATATACTTTTTCATTTTCATTATGTTAGTCCCAACGGGAGTTGAATGGAGAACCTTGTGATAGAATTGAGTTGTATAAACGTACACATTGTTCAGAGAAAGATTGTTCAGTGAATGATGGCTGGAAATCCATTGAGGCAAAATAAAATTGGATAAGTTACATATTTGTGAGAAATAATTTCAATTAATGCAAAAGTTACTAATTTTCAACCTCTTTACATTCTTATGTTCAAATAGGAGTTGATGATAAAGAAGCATGAAGAATATAGAGAACAAGGAATTGAGAAAAGTTCGGAAAAAATAGTTTTTGAGGTGTTGGGCCCTGGAACTAGTTATATAAAGGGCCTTGGCTATGGTCCAAAACCTCCAAGTAGACGCAACATATTGATTGATTCTACTAAACAGCAACTACAAAAGGAACTTCAAGAGACTCAACAAAAGTTGCAACAGTCTGAGACTGAGGTGAATGAACTCAAGATAAAAGTAATTGATTTAAAAGACCAAATGTCTCAGCAAGGAGCAAATATCAACAAGCTTATGACATTTTTAGCAGATAAAGGGTTAAATATCTAAATCATTAATAAGGTCTACTTACTTTCGTGTTCAAATATTTATGTTTTTTTTCCTTTTTTTGATGTCTTACATTAAAATTTGTTTAATAAATATTTTGAACTTTTTGCTAATGTACTAATATTATTTTCAAAATGTGTAAGTGAATCTTCGCTCAATTGGATGGTTATGAATTTGTTATGGAAAAGTTCTTTCATAATGGTTTAGAAGTTGGAAATAAAGATCCAATTTTATTGTTTACATTTATTATTAAAGTACATTTTATTATTTTCTAGAACCAGCTTTTTTTTTTTACATGGATGTTTATATTCCTTGAAGTTTGAAGATTATAACTGAAACTATGATTATTATTTTAATTCATGCATAATTGAGTTTTGCATTATATTAGATTATTTAATATTAATGTCATTTTTCAAGCAATGAATGTTGTCTCATGCATATATAATCGATGAAATGATGACATCCAAACATCGTCATCAATAGATTAATTTTTTTACAACAAAATAAATTGTTATCATACAAATTTATTAATTGACGATATGTAATTTAATCATGTTATTAGACTTCCATGATGATTTCTATCGTCACAAATTTATATAATTAGTGTCAGAAAAGAACAGTTCACATCAAAAAAAGTTGTCATGAAATGTTGTTATTCACGATGAACCGTTTGTCTCTATAGAAATACATATAGTGACAAATAATTATTGTCATAAAATATTCATTTTTTATGATGAACTTTGTTGTCACTTTATTTTTTCTTTGTGACAATCAATATAGTTGTCACCACAAATGATTTTTTTTCAAGACAAAACATGTCGTCACGGTTGTTAATGATTTAGTGACACATAACAATTTGTTGCCGAGAGTTTGAATATTTTGTAACGCATCTTGTTGTCATTATAATATTTTAATTTAATGACATTTCATATTTCGTAGCTATAAATTAATTTTTTCTTGACGAATTTTATTCAATATGATGAAATATATTAGCTAATTGTGACAAAAAAGTCACTAAAATTTTATGAGTTTGAATAAAAATTAATGTGTGTCACAAAAAATTATTATTTTTGTGACAAAGTATAACTTCGTTTATTAAATTTTTATTTTTTATGACGAAACACAATAATGAGTGACAAAATTTCATCACATTAGTGACGTGTTACACGTCACTAAAAATAAGAATATTAGTGACAAAAACTTTGTTCGTCACCAAATCTTGATTATTTGGTGACAAATTTTAAAATCATTGCATATATCTTTTGCCACGCACCTACAATGACGATCAACGCAACGTATTCATTTTTTCATAAAAAATCTTTCGTGATGAAAAATGATATTTATACGATAAAATTAGTCGTCGTGATTTCTAAAATTTCTTGTAGTGACTGCTTTGAGAATTAACCTTGCAGGTTCGTGGTATTTTGATAGCGGTTGTTCTCGACACATGACGGGAACAGACGTACTTAAAGGATTTTGTACCACTTACCGATGGTTACGTTACTTATGATGGAGGTGCGAAAGGGAAAATCATAGGCAAATGAACTCTTGATGTAACAGGTTTTCCAAGTTTTAAAAATGTTTTGTTGGTAGATGGACTTATGGCTAATCTTATTAGCATAAGCCAATTATGTGATGACAATTTGGAGGTAAAATTCAACAAAAATTCTTGTGAAGTTTATGATCAAACTAATATGTGTGATGATAGGTACAAGATCTCATGATAATTGCTACCTCATTGGAGAAAAGGTCACATGCAACAAAGCTCAATTTGATGACACAATTTTGTGGCATCAAAAATTAGGACATGTGAATTTTCGCACCCTACAAAATCTTATGAAGTTTGGAGCTATAAGAGGTATACCTGACCTAAATCATAAAGAAAAAGTAGTATGTGGTGACTGCTTGAAAGGTAAACAAACTTGTGTTCCCCATAATGTTGTCATATCTGATGGAACATATGCAGGTATTGTTCACTATTTTGAACTCTTACATATGGATCTTATGGATCCAGTTGAGGTAGATAGTCTTGGAGGTAAAAGGTATTCTTATGTGATTGTTGATGATTTTTCCCGTATTACATGGATTTTCTTTTTACGAGAAAAATCTGAAATATTTTCTTACTTCAATGTGCTTTATGCTCAAATAAGAATAGTTTTTTCTTCCAAAATTTTGAGAATTAGATCTGACCATGGAAAAGAGTTTGATAATAGTTTCTTTGCTAATTTTTGTGAAAAGAAGGGAATTTTTCATGAATTTTCAGCTCCAAAGACTCCTCAACAAAATGGGATTGTGGGAAGAAAGAATGGAACTTTGCAAGAGATGGCTAGAGTAATGTTAAGCTCTAAGAATTTGTCTAGAAGATTTTAGGCTGAGGCTTTAAACA
Organism: Scutellaria minor; assembly: GCA_954870855.1. NCBI lineage: Eukaryota > Viridiplantae > Streptophyta > Magnoliopsida > Lamiales > Lamiaceae > Scutellaria > Scutellaria minor. The sequence goes on along the minus strand of OX940732.1, from coordinate 4,915,004 downwards.
CTGCATGTTATATAGGGAATCGAGTTTTTCTTAGGCCCGGTTGTAGAATAACACCCTATGAAATTTTGAAAGGAAAGAAACCAAATCTTAAACATTTTCATTTTTTGGGTGTTTGTGTTATGTGCTTAATGATTGAGATCAGTTTGCTAAGTTTGATTCCAAAAGTGATAAAACTATCTTTCTTGGATATTCTTCAAATAGTCATGCTTATCATTTGTATAACTTAAGAACAAGGAGAATTCAAGAATCTATAAATGTAGTGTTTGATGATTTCAATGATCTTGTAGGAAAATCTTACGAAGATATGATGATGGATTTGATGGAAAAACCGTCTGTTGCTGATGCAAAAATGAAAACACCAGATGTTGGGCCAAATGTGCCAACATACACACCAAATGTTGTGACCAATGTGCTAACATTTGACAACACATTTGGTAATAATATTGAGACAGACGAAAGTGATGATGAAATTCATGATCCAGTAAGAAGAGATCCACCAGCCCGGATTAGAAAGAATCACCCTACTAGCCAGGTGATAGGGGAGTTCATGAAACTATAAAGACATGGTAAGATATGTGTGTATGACAACCACATATGCTGAGGTAAAACACTCTTGCTTTGTGTCTTTAATTGAGCCCAAAACTGTTGTAGAAGCTTTAAAAGATGAATTTTGGATTCAAGCTATGCAAGAGGAGCTTGAATAATTCACTCGAAATGAGGTATGGACTTTAGTTCCAAGACCTTCAAACACCAATATAATTAGTACTAAGTGGATTTTTAAAAATAAAACTAACGAATCGGGTCATATTGTTCGCAATAAAGCTCAACTCAAGGTTATACACAAGTCGAAGATATCGATTATGACGAGACATTTGCACCTGCGGCTAGAATTGAGTTTATAAGACTTATGCTTGTTTTAGCTTGTTATCTTAAAGTTACTTTGTACCAAATGGATGTTAAATGAGTCTTCCTTTATGGATATTTGGATGAGGAAGTCTATGTTGAGCAACCGAAAGGCTTTGAAGATCCATTTCATCTGAATCATGTGTACAAGCTTGATAAAGCTTTATATGGGCTGAAACAAGCACCTCGTGCTTGGTATGGTAGGTTAACCAATTTCTTACTTGATTTTGGATTCATAAGAGGTGAGGCCAATTGTACCCTTTTTGTTAAAAGAGATGGTAATGAGATAATGATAGCACAAATTTATGTTGATGACATAGTCTTTGGCTCCACTTTGCAAGGAAGTTTGGATGCTTTTGTTGATACTATGAAATCAACATTTGAAATGAGTATGATTGGTGAACTCACATATTTCTTGGGTTTGCAGGTTAAACAATCAAATGAAGGCATATTCATCTCTCAAAGTAAATATGCAAGGAATGTAGTCAAGAAATTCGGACTTGAGAATGCAAAACATATGAGAATTTCAAAGGATGATGTTGTCGGAAATATGGACACGACACTATATCGATCGATGATAGGTAGTCTCTTATATCTTACTGCCAGCCAACCTGATATCATGTTTAGTATGTGTGTTTGTGTCTGTTACCAAACTAATCCTAAAACCTCTTATTTGCATGTCGTTAAGAGAATCATTAAGTATGTAGCCGGTACTTATAATGTAGGTATATGATTTTCAAAAGATATCAATCCTACTCTTGTAGGGTATTGTGATTCTAATTGGGTTGGAGATGTTGATGATAGAAAGAGAATTAGTGGAGGTTGTTTTTACCTCGGAAATAATTTGGTGTCTTAGTATAGTCGTAAACAAAATTGTGTGTCACTTTCGACTGCCGAATCTGAATATGTGGCAGCCGGAAGCTGTTGTTCTCAATTAATTTGGTTACAACACATGCTTAACGACTATGGAATTAATGGTGATAATCTAATCATGTATTGTGATAACATAAGTGTCATAAATATTTCCAAAAACCCTGTTCAACACTCTAGAACAAAGCATATAGATATTAGACATCATTTTATTAGAGATTTAGTTGAAAAAGGTCTTATCCAACTTGAGTTTGTATCCACTGATAATTAGCTTGCTGATATTTTTACTAATGCCTTAGATTTCAAGAGATTTTCATCTTTGAAAAAGTCTCTCGGTATGTGTGCGATCTAATTGCATATTCTGTTTATTTTTTGCTTTCTAAGTTTTTTTTAGGCATACTTTGCAATTCTTTATCCTGGATAATATTTGACTTCATGTAGATATTTGTCTTGACAATTCCAAATTTCAGTTGATGGCTCATTTTAAAGTGTACTGTGTACTATGCTTAAAATTTGATAAAATCACAAAGCACTTGGAGCACGGCGTTCGCGGCGATGACACTTTTCAGGCAGCCTAGTCATTATTGAAAAAGTGTTGTGTGACCTACACTAAGTACTCAGGGCACAACACTCGCTATGATGATGTTCCCTTGTCAAGAAGTGAAAGAGATACCACAACCATTGTAAAAAAGTTAGTCTCACAACCGAGTAACTAGAGGCACGACGCTCACGACGACGATGCTATCTTTTCAAAAGATTGGTTGAGATTAACATGTGCTAACTGGTTTTATAAAGTACACAATGTTTGTTTGAGCCTGTTCATATATTCTGGAATTGTCTTTACAAATGTGCCAACATTGAGGAAAACAAAATCTGGGAAATTTTTATCTGCGATTTTTCAAATTCTGAAAATAGGCATCCCTAGATTTTTTATACCTTTTCGTGGATACTATCTTATTTGTTGGATAATACATCTCTCCTAAATTTTCGGATTTAATGATATCTATATCTTGCTTTTGATAAAATTTGTTTTTAAATTCAAATCCTTTGGATAATTAAATAGATTTATTTAAGATTTGAATTTGAATTTTTGAGAAGTTTAAAGGGTTACGTTTTTAAGCTCTTATATACATCACATCTCTTACCTTCATTGAGTCACGTTGCTCTCTCTTTCTCTCTTAGTCTTGACTTCACCATCTCCCCAAATCAAAAATCCCTAATTTCCTTCTACATTCAAACAAAATCCTCCATGGCCGGCTCCAAGAAAAACCAGAAAATTGCTGTCTCCACTTCCAACCCAGAAAATGTTGGCCCATCTGTTGGCACAACCCACAACCCAGATAGTCCTTCGACTTATCCTGAACCTTTGGCCATCCTTTTTCCCGGTGACAAGGACTATGACCTCTGTTTTCCCCCCGTGGAAACCTCTGATATAGTCGATTCAAAAGAGGCCGACGATGCACCTGAAGAACCAACTATTCCCAAGCCGGAGGAGGAGGACTCCATTACTGAGTTCTTGAACAAATTAAAGAAGCAGAAAACAGTGCACCCAAAAACCACTGCATCATCTTAGGGCCCAACTCCGATGGATACTAACCGTGAAACCACGCCAACTCCAGAAGAAACCTTGGTAGATTTCAATTATGAGATAAATCCCTCTATCCCCAAATTCTATTTTGGAGTCTCTGCTTTAAATTGGAAGAAGTTGTATGGCCGATTGATTTTGAGTGAAAGGAAGATTCATCTTTAACAATTTAAGAAACATAATTTGCATGTTTATCTAAGAGATAGAAGACTCTTAGATTCTGTCACTAAAATTATTCCTTTTTTCCCTCCTGTTATTTATGAATTTTATGCAAACTTGCATAAGTCATTGATTTATGTGAATAGTAGGAAGTTTGGGAAAATTCATTTGAGGGGGAGAATTTACAAGGTTTCTGAGGATGTGATTAATCAGTTGTTTGGATTTTCTTATGTTGAGGAAGAGGTTGAGATTGATCTTAATTTGGTGGCTAATACTCTTACTGGAGAAATTTTGCAAGAATGACCAAAAGTGTTTACTGCATCATTTCTTACCTCTCTCTTTGCTGTGTTGCATAAGATAACGGTTCACAATTGGTTACCATCAAGGAATACTACCACTGTTACTGAGGAACAGGTTATTTTGATGTTCAAAATTGGGATGAATCAGTCTTTTAATTTAGAAAGGTGTATCTTGCAAAATATGGTAAGGTTTGCAGAAAGATTTTCCTATTTAGGTCTTCTTCCTTATCCTTCTATGATTTACTCTATTTTGAGTAATCAAGGTTTCAAGAAGACTGATGCTAATCATATCACATCCGGAGTTCTTGTTTTGATCATTGCAAAGGCACTCCTAACTGGTAATAGAAAGATAGATCTCCATTTTCAACAGAATGTTGCCCCTCCGGTTGACAACATTCCCTCGAATTATTCCTCCACTAAATATGGTAAGGTTTAGAAAGGTGTATCTTGCAAAATATGGTAAGGTTTGCAGAAAGATTTTCCTATTTAGGTCTTCTTCCTTATCCTTCTATGATTTACTCTATTTTGAGTAATCAAGGTTTCAAGAAGACTGATGCTAATCATATCACATCCGGAGTTCTTGTTTTGATCATTGCAAAGGCACTCCTAACTGGTAATAGAAAGATAGATCTCCATTTTCAACAGAATGTTGCCCCTCCACTAAAATTATTCCTTTTTTCCCTCCTGTTATTTATGAATTTTATGCAAACTTGCATAAGTCATTGATTTATGTGAATAGTAGGAAGTTTGGGAAAATTCATTTGAGGGGGAGAATTTACAAGGTTTCTGAGGATGTGATTAATCAGTTGTTTGGATTTTCTTATGTTGAGGAAGAGGTTGAGATTGATCTTAATTTGGTGGCTAATACTCTTACTGGAGAAATTTTGCAAGAATGACCAAAAGTGTTTACTGCATCATTTCTTACCTCTCTCTTTGCTGTGTTGCATAAGATAACGGTTCACAATTGGTTACCATCAATGAATACTACCACTGTTACTGAGGAACAGGTTATTTTGATGTTCAAAATTGGGATGAATCAGTCTTTTAATTTAGAAAGGTGTATCTTGCAAAATATGGTAAGGTTTGCAGAAAGATTTTCCTATTTAGGTCTTCTTCCTTATCCTTCTATGATTTACTCTATTTTGAGTAATCAAGGTTTCAAGAAGACTGATGCTAATCATATCACATCCGGAGTTCTTGTTTTGATCATTGCAAAGGCACTCCTAACTGGTAATAGAAAGATAGATCTCCATTTTCAACAGAATGTTGCCCCTCCGGTTGGCAACATTCCCTCGAATGTTGGGACAGATGTGCTTCGGATACAAGCTAGGGAGCTGACCCGTCACATTACTGGATTAATCAAATTTTGAGATACTATGTTGGCTTTCATTTCTGCTCAAAAAGGGGGAGTAGGTGTTGCTGATGAAACTGTTGGAATTGCTAGAGCTGATACTGTTGAAACTGCTGGAGCTGCTGCTATTGGAGAGGGGAATGAGGCAGGAGAAGATTTTGATACTGCTGACTCTATTTAGTTGACTATTGTGCTGAATGTTAGCACATTCTTGAAAACATCTGTTTTTATTTAGTTTTAAAACAATTCTGACTTTTTACTTTAAAATTATCTATCTGGATGTTTGATCTTATTTTTATGGAAATTGTTTTTGGTTATTTTGGATGTTTTCTTGCAAGTATTAAGGAGGAGTTAATTAATTTGGGTTTTGAGCAGAAAAAATCAAAAATGGGGAGATTGAGTGTTAATTTTTAACACTAATAATTTTTCCTTTTTCTCTATTTTTTACCCAAATTAATTTACTTTTGATATGTGAGTTTATGGTTGAGATTTTTAAGGGATTGAAAGATTTGATGCATCTCACAAAGGCTTGTTTGAAAGAGTCTTAAGGAACTAACGTTCCTTTCCTAGAAAATAGGATTTCTTGTTCTCTTTATATCTTTTTATTATCTTGCAGAAACGTGGGATAAAGAAGACGTGAAAGCAAGAGAAGAAAACGTGAAGTATGTGGAAAAAGAGAGAAGGGAACATGAAGTGGAGAAGTGCAAAGTGGAGTAACGCAAAGTGGAGAAGTGGCATATCTTGAAGATCATGGACATGTGTTGGGTCCCAAGTGCTTGCTGTAACTTAGAGTTTTAAGCGCAGCGGAAAGATAAACTCTTTTAAAGCACAAGGCTGGCTGGTTTAAACATGATCGTTTCCAAGATGTTTTATGTGTATGATAGATAGAGATATGCAAGATAAAGCGTAAGAGAGAAAGCAATAAAATATCTTATCCTTTATAGTGGTTCGAAGGTGGTGTAAGCCCTCTACATCCACTCTACTGCTTCCTCGAGTAGGAACTTTGTTAAGCAAGATTGAATTACAGGACTCTTCCTCACAACCTATCAACTTTACAAAGTAAATGCCAACTAGAGTCCAGAGATCACACAACACTGCAAACTCTAAAGGCCCGCCAACTAGAATCCAGAGATCACACAACACTGTAAATTCTAAAGGCCCACCAACTAGAATCCAGAGATCACACAGCACTGCAAATTCTAAAGGCTAACCCACACAGGGTTCCACACTCCCACACAGGGAAGCTGCCTAGCACCTAAACAACTATACAAACAGCAAGGATCACTCCTATCAACTGTTTGACACCTAAACAACCTACGCACACAGCTTTAAGGTTAAAAAGAAAAAGAAAATCTTCAACTGGTGCGGAGCAGTCTTGTTCACTGAAAGCTCATCTGTTGTTGTTGTTGTTGATGATTTCTGAATGTCCACTCGACTTGTCCAACGACAGCACTTCTCCAGTCAGCCATACCTTCTATTATAGATCTTGGAATTTCTATCCATTGAGAAGTATCCGTTGAAGAGAGATACTTCTTGCTTCTTCAAAATCAAGCTTTGATCTCCAAGATCTCCTCTGAGGTCACATTAAATGCATCTGGGCTATTTGACCAACGGCATGGTTTGCATTTAATGTGACTTGACTCTTCTGGAGCTTTTATCGTGGTGATTGCGGCTCGCAGCTTTCTGCAGCTCGTCAGTCCACATGGCGTCTTCGCATTGGCTCCGTGTCTGCAACTTCAGTCTTCTCTCAAACGGCTCTTTCTTTCGTACTGCATTTATCCTTCCTCGGATCGCAGGATACTTCTTCAGTTGGTTTCTTATCAAGGGCACTGTATCCTAGGTCTGCATGCAACTGTTAAAGCATTACAGTGTTGCTGTAACATAGACCTTCTTGTAGTGTCTTCATACAGTACTGCTGTAACCTTTCTTGCAGTACTCCTGTATCTTTTCTTGCAGCGAAGCTGCATGCCGTTCTTTCTTTCTTTGCTGCGATGATGTAACTATTTTCTTGCAGTCTTGTTGTATATGAATACTTGCAGCAGCTTCTTGCAGACTTTAGCTTCCTCAGTAACTTCTGCTGCTGTAACCTGGATAGGTTCTTGTGAGCTTGCAGCAACAGCAACATCAACCTCCTTATGAGGTACTCTAGCTGATCAGCAGTTACCTCAGCTTCTCCTCGATCATCCTCAAAGGGTACTGTCTCAATAGTTCACCCCTTCAGAGGTCTTCTTATCCTCAGAAAGTGTTGTCAGAACAACATCCTCTCCTGAGGTCTTCAGCAAAGACTCCGTCTCCTCGACCAGTCCTGTATCCTCGACAACCTTCTGCCGTAAGCACGTGTTCTTATAGTTCTTGTCGAGTTCATGCAGCAACAGTTAGCTTTCTGAATTCTCCTTTCAAAACAGCTTCCTGCTCAGCAACCTACTCCTGTAACCTAGGCCAGCTTATACCATAGTAGCAACCTAGTTTACTGTCTGCAGCTTCCTGACTCCGGTTCCTTCTCAACCTGCTGCAAGCTTCTTCCAGTATCCTGACTCTTCTTCAGCTCAGGATACTTCTACTAGCTTGTTGTTCCTTCAACATGCTAGCCCTTAGAAGTGTTCTTACTTCTTCTAAGGTTGGTTTTCCCTTTTTGTTGGAAAACCAATACATGATCTTTCCTTGATCATGTGATGTGGAAACTAGGCATCAATACCTTAAGCAAACTGTTCTTTTCTTCTTGAGTTAGTGTTTTGTCTTATCAAGATAACAACTGAAATATCCCAACAACATGGCATGAAGATGATGGAGATCATGGAGGATAATATATCATCTACAGAAGTCTATAAATACCAGATTAGAGTCTGGAGAAATGAGAGCGAACAAGCAGAAAGATAGGCAAACAAAGATAAAGAGAGAGTCAAGAACAATTTTTGTTTTCATTTACAAAGCAGTCTGATGTTAGCACATCTGTGACAATATTTTCATAGTAATTCCAGTTTCTGATTAATTCAGTTTTTAGGATTGTTGTAAGCTTTTGAGAGTTTGTCACACTCATAGAACTTGAGAGAAAATACTTACAGTGTGTGTTTTCCAAAGAGATTATTTCTAGATCTCTTTGGACTTTTAGTAATTACTCATCGAAGTAATAAAGTTTTGTCCTGCTTGCATTCCACGAGTATATTTATATACTCGTGGATAATTTCTCTATTTTTCATATCTTTCTTAAAGTTCTATTCCGCTGCTGTTTTGGCTAATGTTTTGGTTAATGTTGTAGCATTTGGGACAACATTAGTCTGTCTGTTTATTTTGCAGGAAATTCTGTCCACCAGAACTATCAATTTTTAAATAGTTAGCATATTTTTTTAATCTCTGATACACTAAGTAGAAAATATTACTAAATTTAAGAAATTTCTGGATCATAAATAATTGAAATAAAATAAAACACCGAAATATTTTACAGGAATAGAAACAAATTGTTTGTGAAGTTGCAAATTGGATGAATCTTTCAAGATTCTCTATCCATACAACCATTTGTGAATATTATATGGATATTTACGATTCGATGACTTGCGTTTGTGTTTGTTCATATAATTTGTTGAAATTAAATTGTTGTTAAAGATTTGTTAGATATTGGGTAATTAAGGTTATATTCACATTTCAATATTCGATAAAATCAACAAAATAAACAAGGTTCCAAATTAAGTTCTATCAAGTTCTACGGAAAATTCGGTAGCAATTCGATATCATGCATTAATCTACCAAATTTTCGACTTGAATTCACTATGTATACTCAGCCAACAAATTCAACAAACGAGGTTCCCAACTAAATTCTATCAAGTTTTATGGAAATTTCAGCAGCAATTCAATGCCATGTATTAATCTACCAAGTTATCAACTTGAATTCAACATGCAAATTGAACCAACATTTCGGTAAAATCGAACACAAATTCAACAAACAATTCTATAAATTTCAACACTATTAGTAAATGTAACCAACAATTCGATAAAATTGAAGAAAAATATAATCATGAGCACTAAAACTGAAATTAAAATTTAGAATAAACCATGTAATTAACAAAATTAATCAATATAATTAACAATAATTGATTAATTTAATTAATATAATTGATACGGGTGGGGCAGGGGGACGGGAAGGCCGCCCACACAAAATTGTCGATGAAGTGCAGTTTGTTAGTAAATTAAAAAATTCTATAAGTTTCCCCGTGAAGCTCTATTGCTTCGAAAAGAATGAGTATTATATGTAAAAACTCTAACATTTGAAGCCACACAACACCTCTACTAGTTTTACTTCCTCTTGATATGGAAAACTCATTGATAGATAATTACTCAAATTCAGTTTACAAATACATTCCCTTGATTCCTGACTAGGTTGACTACGCACTAATCCACATTTGTCTTCTTCCATTCTGATTGTTCCTCATAATTCTAGTATAGCTATGTTCAAGTTTTAATGCATCTTTTTGTGCCTTTATTCGAGGCTTATCCCTTGAATATGTCTTTGTATTTCTTCATCAATCATGATTTATGTTGATTATAAAGGAATTCCTTGAAAATCACAATGATGTGGTTATTTGTTTACTATATGCATGTTAATGTGAATGTACGTAGCTAGCAGGTTTGTATGTGTTAGTCTTATAATATTGCATTTGGATGGCTTATTAATCTTTTCATCTTAGATGTTTGATTGTTATTTCATATTAGGAGACTTGTAATAATTGACTTGTAACTCATATTTGTTTTGTAGATTGATAAGTTGCTCCTAACCTTTCACCGATGGGAATGAATGGGGAGAGACCACACCTATATAGCTAAGGAACTTCTTGCTGGATGTGAGAGCATTGAATGATAGGTATCGTCTTATCTTTGAAACTTTCAAGAGGTATTTCTTGTTAAGTGTCTTAGGGTCATGTGAATAAGTGTTGTTTCATAATTACCTGTGAACGACATAAAAAAAATTATATTACCTTACACAAGAACAATTGATTTCGTAATAAATTATCAGTAATATATTTGGTGGTAATCCTCTTCATGGTTATTATGTCATCTCTGATGACAAGGATTAGAACACTGACTACTACAGTTTGATATTTTTCCATATACTACAACGGTTAATAATCGTTGTTTTATCATTGTCGTAGATATCTAAGACAACGGTTTATAACCGTTGAGCTTTTTTTTCCTGACCCTACGACAACGGTGGCTACGACAACAGTTGTCTATGTATATTTTTCCTAACCGTTGTCTATGTGTATTTTTCTTGTAGTGACATAAATTGAAAATTTGAACACTAGAATATTGAAAATTGTCTTACATTCATGGTCAAAATGACATCATTCTATTTTTGTGTTGGAATTTGGGGGGTGGGACACGACACGATGTTTGGTCATATTTACTAATGGATACTATTGGTAATATCAACAAAAAAATATTATGGAAAAACATTGGCAACTGCATGTCTGTTCGTATTTACTGATAATGATTTTACATCAGTAATATATAGTGAAACACTATTTATTAAAATTAGACCTTATATGTTCGAAAATAAATACATCTATGTAAATTATTTGGCCCGCATTAATAATAAATTATAAGATATTTACAGATTCATTTACTATTCATTATTAACCATCTAAGGTTTTTTCATTATAAATAATTGATAAATAGTGTTGACGTCAGATTTTGTATGACACAAAATCCTAGCCTAACACCAAAAAATATCAATCCGGCTCAAAGAAATCGAACCAAATTAAAATATAGAAATTGAATAAAATAAGAAAAAGATGGTGCCCGGTGCCTACTCGGGCAAATTTGCTAGGCTTGTTCTGGCCAATCAGTTTTGGCCGGACATAACGTTTTTTTATATAAGATTGAGAGTAAAAAACTCTCTAATTACAATGATATCGGATCTAGAATTCCATCCCCTTTGAATGATAATTGAGGCTCTATTTATAGGTTAGACCCGAGATATGAAACTCTCTAACGTTTTTTTATATAAGATTGAGAGTAAAAAACTCTCTAATTACAATGATATCGGATCTAGAATTCCATCCCCTTTGAATGATAATTGAGGCTCTATTTATAGGTTAGACCCGAGATATGAAACTCTCTAACGTTTTTTTATATAAGATTGAGAGTAAAAAACTCTCTAATTACAATGATATCGGATCTAGAATTCCATCCCCTTTGAATGATAATTGAGGCTCTATTTATAGGTTAGACCCGAGATATGAAACTTGGAAAGTAAGAAATAAATCCCTTGATTTTAGGGTACAGATAAGGAAAAAACAGATTAAATCCTATCTAAATCGGATATAATTTGATTGTAAATTTGTTTCCTTTTTTGTGGATCTTAGCTCGAAATAAACCAATTTCTTTCTGCTCGTTCGAGTCGAACCTCCAAGCCATCTGGTTGGGTCTTCCTTTCTTGGTCGGTTCCGTTGACCAAACCAAGCCCTTGTGATCATCGATTATTCTGGTCGGGACCGACCACACGACAAGTTGACGCTGGACCGGCTCGGCACCTGGTTCTCCTCTATCATACCGGCTAATTGGTCTGGTCGGATGAGCAGGGGATCAACACTAGCCCCTCGGGTCGCAATTAGAGATCCCTTCTAATCGGGAGCCGACATCTCTTGTCACCTGCTCAACTAACTCGATGATTTGTTAAGTCATCTTTCCCGCCTAATAAGGACACGTGTCACCACCTGTGCGTCTGGAAATCGAAGAGTCGCAATGATCTCCTATAAATAGGTGAGAGACAAACTCATTTCTACACCTTTATATTTCGCGAACTCCAAATCCTCACATTTTTTCCTTTCTTCTCCGAGCAAAAAAGTCTGACCTCGATTTGCCATCCTAGATATCCCGATCTTCAAAAACCTCAAGGTACATATATTCTTGTCTTGGTTTAACTTATGGCTTCAGATTCATCTGCCGATGGCTCGGTTCAGGATTATGATCAGGGGGTTAATCCTGCTTCCGAGCCATCGTATTCCTGGACTTTCAATTCATCCGATCCGTCCTCATTCTCAACCGACTCAGAACCCACTCCGGTCGAGCAACCAATCAAAATCCCTGATAACATCTGCGCCGACCCGAGCATCCCACTCTGTGGCCTAGGTAAGATCAATACATCAAGGTGGGAGGTCTCCGTCATCCCTGAGGGAATCCCTTTTCATGCCTCCTCATTCGGACGTCTGAGCCGTAGAAGTGCTTCCAATCCGGATTCGGAAGCCTTTAACTACCCGGCTTTCGTGACCGCCGCCGAGCTAAACAAGTGGCGTGCCCTCTTCAATATTCCGGAGAGTGTTACGTTTACTGTTCCTCATCCGGCTGATCGGATGGATCAGCCACCGGAAGGTCATGTTGCCATCAGTGTTCGGGCCTCGAAGCTGGACTGCGGTTCCCCTTGCTCACACTCTGGCCAGCTATCTAGAGATTTAGGGGATCGCTCCGGGCCAGCTCCATCCCAATGGCTGGTTGTCCATTATCGGCCTGGTAGTAATGTTTTGGTATTTCGGCCTCGAGGTTCCGAGCCCCCACGAGGTCGCATGGATGTTCAGATTGAAGACGGCTCCTGGTCTACGGAATCATTTCTACTATTTGTCGGTACGGAAATACCAAACTCAGCTGGTATATTGTTTGCCCTCATCGATCAAAGACTGGCGCGGTAAGTGGTTCTGGGTCGGTGGGGAGTGGATCGACTCGTCTGCTCGGGCTATTTGCCCAAGGAAATTCGGCGACACCCAGGGTATTTAACGTTTCATTTCTTATTTTGCGAATATCTCTTCTGATCGTTTAACTTTTCTTTGCTCTGCAGATATTCTCCCGAAGAACCTGGTGATTGGTGACTCCTTCACTCGGAAGATCCGCTATCTGCGCGACTTCTCCGCGGAGGACCAAAGGCATTACAAGGTTCTGCTTACCGAGGAGAATCTCCTTGGTGCTGGTCTGATCTCGCCGTTTCGTGTCGTACCTTCTCGCGTCCAAGGTAATTTTTCTTCTTTTTTTTATATATATATTTCCATGGTAAGAATCTCCTGACTGTTCGGATCTCGTCTCTTTCAGTTTCCCTTCCTGGCTAAGGCATCTCGTTGAGGATGGATCCTGCTGAACACCTTCGCCAGCGCTCGCAGCGCGCATCAGCCCCGGCCTGGAAAACTCAGACTTCTTCCCGAGGGCACGGTTCTAGCCATCCAGCTCAGCCACAACCTGTTTTCGGCCCAGGATCGCATCTGGCCGGGTCGATGAGCGTCACCGGTTGGGACCCCCGGTGGGTGGTTGAGATCGAGGAGTGGTTAGGATGGAGGCCCCCATTCCAGATCAGCTTTAGTCGGGCCCGTTTCCTGGGAACCGACATGAGTCTCCTGGATGGAATGGCGGAAGCGATGGAGGCTCCTGCGAGGGCCTGGACCGAGGAGTTGGAGGACTATGCCCAACAGATGACCGATATGGATCTCGATACCTGCTCGGCTATCTTTCTCTCCCAGGCTTCTGTCTTTGCCTGGAGGGCCCAAGCCTCCTACCTTGCTGCTCAGGAGAGGCATGAGCGGCGACGGATGGAGCTGCGAGATGTCCAGACCGAGCTGGCCGCTGTTAAGGATGAGAAGGTCACTCTGACAGCTCAGCTCGCCTCCTCTCAGGAGAAACTCGAGAAGGTAACCCGAGCTGCCGAGATTGACCGGCAGCGTGTCGCTGACCTGACGGTGGAGATGTCCCGACTCCGTACCGAGCTGGAGGAGGCCCGGGCTGTCCAGCTGGATGAGATGGCGGTTGTCCAGAGGTTCAAGGCGTCGACGGAATACAAGTATGACAGTATTCTGACCTATATCTTGTCCTTCATGGACAACATCCAGACCAACCGTGCTGCCAGCGTGGATGATGGGCCTCTGAAGGCAGCTCTGGCCTCTTTCCTGGAGAAGCAGCCCCTTCCGGCCTATCATCTCTGAATGATGGATGAGCTGTCGGAGTTCTTGCCTCCGGGGTCTAATCATCTTCTCAGGCCGGCTCCTCCCATCGACTTCATGTCGATGTCCAATCCTCCGCGGAGGTCGATTTAGAGGTCGGAAAGGGCAGCGGCGATAGAGGTGGTGATGGCACTGCGGGAGGCTTGGGTGAAGCAACAGCAGGTGCGGAGGAGGTGACGGAGCCGGCCGAGGCGGACGGTGATGAGGTAATCGAAGTTACTGACCAGTAGCTTCTGTCCCTCGTTGCACCTCTTTCCAGAGCTCGGCATTCTTTTCTGTCCCTCGTTGCACCTCTTGTTAGAGGCATCAACCCTTGTGTCTGAAGCATCAACCCTGGCGCTCGGCTTTTGTTTAGTTCAGGTCTTTCGTGTTTTTGTTTTTTTGGCTTTCTACCTTTTGTAAGAGGTTCCGGCCTCCAAACTGGATTATTCTTGTAAATGAAAACATATTTCTGCTCGTAACCCTTTGCATTCTCTGCTCGCTTTATGTTTTTTTTACCGCCCTAATGTGTCCGAACACATTTCTGTTCGGTTTGTATATACTTTCTTGGCACCATCACATAGCCTATAGGTTTGCAAGTCTTTGATGCATTCAGATTTTGATCTCAAATAGGAGTTCGGAACCCCTGGTCGGGATCCGGGCTCGAGGAATGAGCTCGGATTGGGTCCAAGCCCCAATTCAGATTCAGAATCTGAGCTTGGATTGAGCTGGATCTCTTGTTCGGATTTAGATCCCGAGCTCGGATTGAGCCGAAGCATTTGTTCAAATTCAGAACCTAAGCTCGGTGGACGAGCTAGGATTGAGCTGGAGCCCTTTTTCAGATTCAGAACCCGAGCTCGGTGGACGAGCTCAGATTGAGCCGGAGCCCTTATTTAGATTCAGAACCCGAGCTCGGTGGACGAGCTCGGATTGAACTAGAGCCCTTTTTTACAGCGTTAATCAAGAACATAACTACTAGTTTATTTAATTGAAAAAAAAATCTTGGAAGAATAATAGCTAATATTTACAAGGAAAATTTCCTAGCACTACTGGTAATATTTCTTCAAATGTTCCACATTCCAAGGCTTGGACAGCTTCTTTCCATTCAGGTCGGTTATTTTATATGCACCTCTGGTCAGCACCCAGATTATTTGATATGGTCCTTCCCAGTTGGGCCTGAGTGGTCTCGAGTTGAGCTCTTTAGTGTGTTGCAGCACTTTTTTGAGGACTAGATCTCCGACCTTGAATTTCCTAGCACGAACCTTGGAGTTATAGTATCTCTCGCTTCTTTGTTTTTAGATTGAGTTTTTGTACTCGGACTCCTGCCTTTTTTCTTCTAACAAGTCTAGGCTGGTCAATATGGCGACTTCGTTATTCTGCTCTTCGAAGTTCTGAGCCCTCCAAGTCAAGATGCCGACCTCAACTGGAATGACGGCTTCCAACCCAAAGGCCAAGGAAAAAGGGGTCTTGCCAGTTGACGTTCTGGTCGTTGTTCTGTAAGACCAGAGGACTCCTGGTAATTCATCCGCCTAAGATCCCTTCAGATTTTCAAGTTTCGCCTTCAAAGTGTGCTTGATTATCTTGTTTATAGCCTCCATTTGGCCGTCGTCCTAGGGATGATATGGGGTGGAGAACAGCTTTCTGATGCCAAGATTTTTACAAAATTCATTAAAGCCCAACGAATCAAACTGATGACTATTTTCGGAGACCATGGAGTGTGGAATGCCAAATCGACATATGATAGACTTCCAGATGAAATCTGTAATCTTCGGCTCAATTATTTTAACGAGCGGCTCGACCTTGGCCCACTTTGTGAAATAATCGATGGCCACAATTGCAAATCTTACTCCTCCTTTACCTGTTGGAAGGGGTCTGATCAGATCAATCCCCCATTTGGCGAAAGACCAGGGCGTCATTACTGAGTTTAGCTCTTCTGCGGGGGATTTTGTCAACGGGACGCATTTCTGACATCTTTCACATCTCCTTGCAAAATTAATTGCATCTTTCTTTAAGTTCGACCAGAAATATCCTTGTCTGATAATGTTGAAAGCCAAAGCTTGTTTGCCAGTGTGATTTCCACAAATTCCTTCGTGAATCTCTCTCAAGACGTAATTAGCTTCTTGCTCGTCTAAACATCTTAACAAAGGTAGGGAAAAACCCCTTTTGTATAGAATTCTTCCCTGCAGTGTGTAGCAGGCAGATCATATTCTCAGTTTTCGAGCCTCGATCTGGTCATTGGGCTCCTTCCCCCTTCCAAGTATTGGATGATCGGAGTCATCCAATTACTACTCTGCTCGGTAGCGTATATCGTCTTCTGGTGCAGGACCGAACTTTCGATCATGTCTATGTTGACTGACCCGATGTCTTCTGCTCTTTCACTTGTTGCGAGTCGGGCTAAGGCGTCAGCTTGGGTGTTTTTTGTTTTAGGAATTTGTTCGGCTCGGATCCTTTTAAATTCTACCAAGGCCATTTCTACCGACCTTAGGTATCTCGTCATCTTGTCGTCTCTTGCAGCATATTCTCCTGAGATTTGGTTGACAACCAGAAGTGAATTACTGAAAACTTCGAGGTCATCCGTCCCGAATTGTCTGGCCATCTCTAATCCGGCCAACAAAGCTTTGTATTCTGCTTCGTTGTTCGTTGCTGGGAATTTAAATCTCAAAGCCGAACAGAAATACTTGTTTGTGGGGCTGATGAGTACAATTCCTGCTCCGGCTGCTGTCTACATGGAAGACCCGTCCACAAACATCTTCCAAGGCCTCTCGACTTTTTCCTTCTCAAGCACGATTGTAAGAGTGAATTAGACGATAAAGTCCGCTAGGGCCTGGCCCTTGATGGCTGTTTTTGGTGAGTAATGAATGTCATATTGTCCAAGCTTGACGAACCATTTCAGTAATCGGCCAGACGAATCAGGTCGGGCTAGGACCTGTTTCAAAGGAAAATTTGTTAGTACCTCAACCTGGTGGGCCAGGAAGTATGGTCTTAGTTTCCTGGCCGAGATGACCAGAGCATAGGCCAACTTTTCCATGGTCGGGTATCTGAGCTCGGCGTCATGGAGAGATTGGCTGACGTAGTACACCGGCTGTTGGGCAGCTTTTTCTGCTCGGACAAGGACTACACTGATCGCGTATGAAGATACTGCTAGGTAAAGCTGTAACTTTTCTCCGGCTTCGGGTTTCGCGAGCACTGGGGCCTCCATTAATGATTTTTTCAAATCCTCTAGGGCCTTTTCACACTCACTATTTCACTCGAATTTTCCATCTTTTCTGATCAAATTAAAAAAAGGTTTGCACTTGTCTGTTGATCTCGAGATGAATTTGTTCAGTGCGGTGACCCTTCCTGTTAAGCTCTGGACATCTTTCACTCTCCTTGGAGGTGTCAGCTTTACTATCGCGTAAATCTTCTCGGGGTTGGCTTCAATTCCTCACTGGCTCACCATATACCCCAAAAATTTTCCCGAGCTGACCCCGAACGTGTATTTCTTCGGGTTAAGTTTCATCCTGTATTTTCTTAATATATCGAACATTTCTGCCAGGTCGGCTACATGGTCCTCCACTTTCTTTGATTTCACCAGCATGTCGTCTATGTACACTTCCATGGTTTTTCCGATCTGAGCTGCAAACATTTTATTGACCAATCTCTGGTAGGTAGCCCCAGCATTTTTTAGGCCAAAAGGCATCATTTTGTAACAGTATTGAGCTCGGTGGATGACGAACATTGTGTGTCGTTGATCGTGCTCGACCATTGGGATTTGATTATATCCTGAGTATACATCCATGAAGCTCATTATTTCATGTCCTGCTGTCGTGTCAACTAGCTGATCTATATTTGGCAGGGGAAAACAATCCTTTGAGTATGCCCTGTTGAGGTCGGTAAAGTCTATACACAGCCTCCAGGATCCATTAGTTTTCTTTACCAGGATTGGGTTAGCTACCCAAACTGCGTATTCACATTCCCTAATGAAACCATTTCCGAGCAGCTTCTGGACCTCCAACTCTAGTCCCTCATACCTGTTCGGACTGAGCCTCCGTCTTTTCTGTACCACCGGCTTGGCAGTGGGATCAATATTCAGATAATGGCATGCATCTTCTGGTCGGATGTCTTCCATGTCCTCATGGCACTAGGTGAAAACATCTATATTCTTGGCCAGGAAAGCTATGAGCTCTCCCCGAAACGGTTTTTATAAATTTCTGCCGATTTTGAGCTCTAACTCTGGTCTGCTCTTATCCAGTTGGACCACATCCTGCTCTTTCACCGGCATCGCCCTTTTCTTGGGCTTCTCCATCCTAGGATCCAAAGTCTCCTATTTATCATCCTGGTCGGCCATCCCTACGTCTGACTTCTGGTCAATAGGCCCGTAGCTTGTGCTGATCTCTGAGGTGCTGGATGGCCTTATTTTCACTACTCGGTTGGATGTCGGCTCGGATTCGGGATCTAGTTCAATGAGTTCTAGATCGTCTTCTAGCCCCAAGTCTAGGACTTGATTCACTACTTCCATCCTTTCTTGCTCCATTTCAATCTGTTCGATAATGTTAAGCTCCCTTGGCTTCAGGCCTGACTCACATTCCCGAGCTGCCATTTGATTGCCTCGGATTACGTATAACTCATCTCCGACCGAAAATTTGATTGTCAAATGATGTATTGATATTACTACTTTTATCTTGGCCAAGAGTGGTCGTCCCCAGATTGCATTATAGACCGAGTTCAGGTCCACTACTTTAAACTCGGTCGTGGTGTGAACTGTCTTTTCTCTGGCTCCGAATAAGACCTTGAGCTCACACGTTCCGATCGTGCATGTTATCTGTCCTCCGAACCCTTGGATCGAATCCGAGCAGGGTTGCAGGTTAGATTCACGAAGTCCCATCCTTTTAAAGGTGTTCAGGTGGAGTATGTTGGCATAGCTCCCTGTGTCCACTAGGACTCTATGGACCATTGTAAGGCCGATGTTTAGCGATACCACCAAGGCATCGTTGTGAGGTTGTACTCTCCCTTCTGCGTCGTGCTCGGTGAATGTTATACGTGCGTGGACCGGTTCCGACCTTGGAGGGTTGCATCGTTGGTATCCATTTATGGCCTCCCTAATCTGTTCCCTTCTCATCCTCTTGGAAAATCTCTGTTCCCCATAATTATTATTTACCAGCATGTGAACTTCTTGAATTGCTCCAAGTTGGGATGGCGGGGGAGGTTGTTGTGGTCTTTATTCGGGATTTTTAACGTATTCCTTAAGGTGACCCCGATCAATCAACCTCATGAGCTCAATCAGAAGAGCTTTACACTTGTCCGTATCATGGCCCAGAGCTTTGTGGTATTGGCAATATCTATTCTGATTTAGACGGGTAGGATCGGCTTTCATTGGTCTCGGGACGGGCAACATATTTTGGCCTTGTAGCTCAGTAAGTACCTGGGCCGGACTGACTGTTAGGGTGCGTCAGACCCGATCCAGCTCCTCGTTTTGATAGACCTTAAACTCTCCCGGGGGCTTGAAGGGTGTGTTTTTCCTTTTCTCATTTCCTTCCCCCTTTTCTTGACTTGGTCTTTCCTCTGGAATAGCCTCTTCGGCCCCGATATATCTTTCCGCTCGGCTCAGGAAATCGTGGTATGTCTTGGGGCCCTGTTCATGGACGTTCCACCAGAACCTTGTTTTTGGGCGGAGACCGGCCATGATTGCCATTAGCACAGCGTCATCGGAAACGTGTTCTATTTCGAGAATGAGCTTGTTGAACCTGTCCATGTAGGACCTTAGGGATTCGTCTCTGCCCTGTTTGATATTCACCAGTCTTTCTTTCGGGGTGGATCTCGTCTTTGAGCCCATGAATTGTGTGAGGAAAAGATCATTCAGTTCTTCCCATCCTCTGATTGAAGAATCTAGTAATGATCGGAACCATCTTTGAGCTCGATCGCCGAGTGTCAAGGGGAAGGCTTTGCACATGAGCTCCTCGGATACCCCTTGAAGCTCCATCCATGAGGTGTATTTGTCTATGTGGGAGTTCGGGTCGGTTTCTCCATTATAGAGGCCAATAGGTGGTACTTTAAATTTTGTTGGAGAAATTCGATTTGAAATCCGATCTATAAATGGTGAGGCCTTCTTTCTCCTCTTCTCTTGTTCGGGTCTCGACTTTTTGGCTTCGATTTCGGCTAGCCTTTGTTTGAGCCTCTGCTCTTCCTCCTCTCCATCTCCGGAGTAACCGCTCTCTGTCTGTTTTTCGTCTCGTTTATATTCATTCCTGAAATCCAAAGTTTTCCATGATTTTTTGGCCTCGAGAGCAGAGGCCAGACTGAGTCGATCAAACACACTCCGTGTTTTGGTCTGTACTGCAGATCGGGTCGGGCAGATCTGGGTTCCTGGCCGACTTTCTTCAGGTGGTGGAATGCGTCCTGGTCGTCGCTCCATCATTACGCCTTTTCCTTTATCCTTCCTTTTATTCCTCGGCTCGTCCGAGGATTGAGTATCCTCTGGGTCGTGGATCCTCCGGCTCTTCTCCCTAGCCTCAGCTTCCTTTAGTCTTTCATTAAGTTGAAACATCATGCCTTTGATCTCTTCCGAGGTCATTTCGATCCCTTTAGGCTCGGCTGCTAATGGAATGCCCATTGGAATCCTTTCATGTGGTGTGTTAGTTACGACCCCCAAGGGCGTCGTGTGGCTGTTGCTGACCCGACCCACCGGGCAACAAATTCTGGGTTTGGGGGTCGGGTGAGTCCCCCATGTCTTCACGGTTTTTGAGCATATTGGTTGTCATGGAGCTATGTGTTGTTATTCCCCCTCCTTCTAGTGCCAAAATGTTGACTTTAGATTTTGTATGGCACAAAATCCTAGCCTAACACCAAAAAATATCAATTCGGCTCAAAGAAATCGAACTGAATTAAAATATAGAAATCGAATAAAATAAGAAAAAGACGGTGCCCGGTGCCTACTTGGGTAAATTTGCTAGGCTTGTTCTGGCCAGTCAGTTTTGGCCGGACAGAACGTTTTTTTATATAAGATTGAGAGTAAAAAACTCTCTAATTACAATGATTTCGGATCTAGAATTCCATCCCCTTTGAATGATAATTGAGGCTCTATTTATAGGTTAGACCCGAGATATGAAACTTGGAAAGTAAGAAATAAATCCCTTGATTTTAGGGTACAGATAAGGAAAAAATAGATTAAATCCTATCTAAATCGGATATAATTTGATTGTAAATTTGTTTCCTTTTTTGTGAATCTTGGCTCGAAATAATCCAACTCCTTTCTACTCGTTCGAGTCGAACCTCCAAGCCATCTGGTCGGGTCTTCCTTTCTTGGTCGGTTCTGTTGACCAAACCAGGCCCCCGTGATCATCGATTATTCTAGTCGGGACCGACCACACGGCAAGTTGACGCTGGACCGGCTTGGCACCTGGTTCTCCTCTATCATACCGGCTAATTGTTCTGGTCGGATGAGTAGGGGATCAACAAATAGTAATTAGAAAGTGGACTGATGCTTCACAATACCTATTATAATCGATCATATATAGACATACGCACATAATTATTAATATGCAACATTATGCAAATTATAGGTTGTAAATTTTTATTCTTTATT
Source organism: Scutellaria minor (assembly GCA_954870855.1). Classification (NCBI taxonomy): domain Eukaryota; kingdom Viridiplantae; phylum Streptophyta; class Magnoliopsida; order Lamiales; family Lamiaceae; genus Scutellaria; species Scutellaria minor. The sequence continues at coordinate 4,893,328 of OX940732.1, read as the reverse complement.
GTATATCGATTCGTTATTTGTGACTGATCATGAATTTAAAAGCAGAGAACACATGTCTTAGAAGCTATATTTATAGCACAATTCCATTGCATCAATGCTCCAGCATTCTGAGAGAAATATTTGAGTCGTTGATTGATTATGATGGCTTTAGCTGAAAGCAAGTCTCTCATGGCACCACAGAATTATGTAAGGAGGAGTTCAGGTATATATGTATTACTAATTATGTATGTAGCCAGAATCGGATAGTAGATGAAGTTGCACACATACTACAGAACATTAAATACAACATCAAATACTCTCCACCCACAGAATCTGCGGCTCCTAGTGATCGTCCAGATGATGAGAGTGAGGGCCAGACGTGAGGTCAAAGAGAGGACTATGAAGAGTGACATTTATATTGTTTGAGATACTTTTCAAATTAACTTAGTTTTAAATTTCTTTGAATTGTAAAATATTTAATATTTACATTTAGTGTATTATGTGCTTTTAGACTTTATTAATATTTTGTATTTAATTTAAATTATGGGAATAAAGTATTATATATTTGAATTAAAAATATTTTAAAAATAAAATGAAATTGTAAAAAAAACCTAAAAAATTAGTGATAGAGAGAAGTTTAGTCGTTTATTATTTAAGAAATTTTTAGTTGATAATTTAAAATTTTTCTCAGTGATTCCATGGAATAGTTCATTAGACAATTTGTGATGATAGAAAAAAAAGTACATAACCAATGAAATTTTTTATCTGTCAATAATTTATTTACCGATAAAATTTGATGGTTTACTGATGAATTTTTTTATTGCCAAATTTTATTATTATTATTAGTTTTTGGTAGTGTACCACCGTCGGCTGTCCTTCCGGTGATTCTCACCCGGAAATCCTCTTTCTGAGGATGAAGATGACTATTACCTCAATGGGAATTAGAGGGAGAGGAAAAAAATGGGAAATGGATAGAGTAAGAAAATGAGGGAAATTTGAGACTTAATTGTTAGAAGGGTAAGGTTGAAAAAAAAAGGTTTTTTCTTGACATAAAAAACTAACAACATGACAAAAAGGAATATTTTAAAGTAAAAAAGAGCTTAGAATGGGGTTTCTGCAAAAAAATAAAAAAAAGAAAAAAAAAGAAACAAATAAACTTTTTTCGTTATCCTATTCTTTTTCTTGCTTTTATTGAAAATCCCAAATTTAGTGGGCTACGAGAAATTGGGAATATGATTTGAACTTTGGAATCCTGAAGTATGGCCCATCTAATATAAAAATAGCTTCACGGAACTAAATTATTATGTGCAATGGTATACCTATTTAAGATATTATGATTATTGTCCTCTTTCTTTTTAATTTATCTTCTGTTTAAAATTGTTTAACATAACTTAAAGAATGAATCGAGTATTTAATATTATTTTAAAAAATATAAAATAACCACTATACGTCTTTTGAAATAGTAGTAGATCAAATATCCAACAAAAATTATTAGTGCCTACAGAAAATGAGGAAGAAAAAAAATTTAATTACTCCTTTAGGTAATTCTAAAAAACCTAATAAATTCAAATTTTTATTTTTTTATTTTTTTAAAGCTATGATTATTTTGAATTGGAGGAAATAATGAAATACACTTAGATCATAATGATATATTCTTTTTTAAATAATGTTTTATCAACATTGTTTCTCTCTCTCTCTACTGAATGCAGTTTTTAAAATTAAATCGTTGTCATATTGAAATTGATTTTTACTAAAGTAATTATTTATATATACAGTTTATAATAAATAGTTTTAGGGCTAAAAATAGCATTAAGTCCCCCCCCCCCGGGCTCCAGAGTGGCTGTAAATCCTTAATTTGTTTTATTCTTTTTTTTTTTAATAGCTTAAATCTGTATTTTGATACTTAAATATTTAAATATATACTACATATTGAATATATATAACTTAATATTTAAATTATATAACAGAAGAATTTTAACATAACATTTTAGTATACTAAAAAACATGATAAAATTTTAATAGTAAAATTATGTACACACCTTATATGTGAATCTTGTGTTAAATGATCGCCCTGCGACGGTGGGTCGATCAGGTCAACGTAAGGATTAACTTATAATATGTAATACTTTTGTATGTATTGGATAATACTTAATTTTTTTTTATAATATTTTTGTATGTATTAGATAATACTTAATTTTTTTTTTTAATAAACTTTATTCCACACTTATGTTTGACTGACTTGAACTAACTACTAGTTCCCTTGCCACCATATATATAGATGGTGGGAGCAAAACTTTATATAAAAATAGTTTAGAAACAAAACTTAAAAGATCATTTTTAGCTGAATATATAAATTAAATTATCATTTCTGGGTCAATAAAATGTTATTCCAGAAAATTTCAGGTTTGCTACGTAACATCTTCATTTCACAAAATAAAAATATTTCAGGCACCAACAAGTTGAAGATGATAATGCATGTGTACGTGTATGCTAAAGTTTGTATATAAGCATTTTCTCTCTCATCCAATTATATGTCCAATAGTACAGGTTACACACGAATACTAGCTAGATGGAGGAATAAATTCATCTAGCTAGGAATGATGGTAGATATTGACAGGCCATTGTCCATCTCAAGATCATACAATCATTTAGATTTCATGATTTTTATTCTTATACTTTAAAAAAAAAAAAAATTAATTGAAATTTGTTCAGTCTTTAGAAACCAACTCGCTCTAGAATTACCCTATAAAAAAAGCCCCTTTAGAATCATACAACATGAGACATATTTTATCTTCTTTTATTTATTTTTTTAATTACAGATGAAAAAAAAAAAAAAAAAGAAAACTTGAATGTGAAATATTACTCAAATTGAAATATATATTTACTGATGACTTAAACCTGTGGACGCAAGATATTTGAAGTTACAAATAGGTTTGACATGATGAGTAGCAGAATTTTTTTTAAATATCTTTTTTTTTGTATAGTATAGATTTATCATGCACATATGTATTTTAAAAATAATAAATATCATAAGTTGACTCAATACTTTTTACTCTATTTGTCCCATGAAAATAAGTTCACTTTTCTTTTATATTTGTCCCAAAATATAGTTGAAAGTGTGTCCGTATGCTCCTGCAAGAATAAAATAAATAGAAACAGAATGTTGTCTGTGATGTTGCTCACACTACAGACGACACGCAGCGGAAAAATCAGAAACAAATAAACAACAAGAGAAATATTCACAAGTATATAATGATACTCGTGGAATGCCTACAGGGCAAAATGTCTTATTGATTTATCTTGTAAGTACAAAGACACAACAAAAATCTTTTGGAGAAAAATCTCTTTGAAACACAAAGAGATCTTTTGGAGAAGAATCTCTTTGAAAAAACTCAACACGTCCTATATATGTATATAAGAAAACTAAGGACGTGTACACACTCAATTGATCACTCAAAGACACTCTATCTAAGAAAAGAAGACTAGAGTAAGCAAACTCTAAGTCATTTATGAAAAGAGACAAAGATGTTGTGTGCTATGTGACCAACACAGAAGACAACATTCACAGACTGTATAAGACTCAAAATCTCTTGCTCTTGTTACGCTCTCTCATCTGTGTTGTCTTCTTCAAGAATGAGTTCATCTATTTATAGATCTCGTGAGCCTCCATGATCTGGTAGTGCTCCATGATCTCTTCTTTAATGCTCAATCAACTCCATGAACTCCACTTCATGTTCCTTCCATGATCTAAAAGAAGAAGCAAATCTCCTAAATTTAGATTAAAAGATCTTCCACTAACAAACTTTCTTAAACATCTCCAAGTTAGTCAAAATAAGATAATTGATTTAATTTTAGAAAAAGGAAAAATTATGTTGAAAAATTCAACATTAACAATAGCCAACTTACTAAGTTAAACTTAGTCCTTTTATTTTAATATATATATTTTCATTCGTCCTCAGTCAATTTAATGGAAAACAATTTATCTTTAATAGTAGTAATACGATTAAGGAGGGCAATTTGGGTAGTTAACTGAACATTGTACACTTCCAATCTCATTAAAGAGGATTTTCACTCCTGGTGAAATATAATTGAAAATGAGTTTATTTTTGTGGAATGAGAAAAGCTATAAATAAAAACTAATAGAATGGAATATCTACATCATCTATTTGTACATGTATAATATATATATATATACACACACAAATTGAGGATAACTTACAACATGGTTAATTATACACCAAGAGTGTGTTTGCTTCAATTATTGATTATATCCAAGGGATAATGAGTTGACTTGAATATATGGGATAAACTATCCACTCATGCTCATGGGTAGCCATATCACAAGATTAAGTAATACAATAACAGATCCTTTTTATATCATGGACTCACATTTTTCAAGCAAACAAGTTAATCTTGTTGATATCTATATTATCAAGTTTTATGAGGTCAAGCATACGGACCCCAACTCAATTTTGTCACCATTGTTTATTCTTTAAGAAAAAAACCAATATTCGGATTTATTTGGTGAATAAATTCTCAGAATAGAACTGTATAAACTCGTAGGATAGATATTAGGATATTGCCCAACTATTTCGCCTTTTGAAGAGGAATTTGGCAAGCATATATTCTAAGATATGATTGATATCCTTTCATGAAACATGTACGTGCATCATTCATCTCTCTAAAGTTGTCTCATCCAGAATTTTAGCATTACAATACCCGAGACAAAAGCCTAAATCAATGGCTTGGTATCACTCATTTTGAAGTTCCGTTAATAGATATATATCTCAAACGTAGGGTGCAAAAGTATTGGAGTCAAATCATGCCAAAATGTTTGCTCGATGAAGATGCTTGGGTCGAACTCGTCGGATTAATTGATTTACCAATAAGGTAAAACCAACAAAATAAAGTCACGATGCTTCTAGAATGGTCCATGGTATACTTAGAGGTCTATAAAGATGGAAAATAGAGTATATAATGGAATAACAAATGAAGAGAAGTTAGAGGAGGTAAGCCTGCGCTTGATGTTAAAGACTTTCAATGGTGGATGAATAATGCATTTTACCCAACTTGATTAGATTAGGATCCTAATTGATTTATAAGGATATCATTCAACGGGTTTAATCTCACTCACATTTTGAGTATGGCCATATAAAAAGACATGGACGTATAAATTTCTCAACTCCTAGAATGCTGATGAGTTTTTATTCAAGAATTTAATTGAAACTTCGTAACTAAATTTAATTATATTTTAAATCAAATGAGTCAGGCCAACTCGGACATTTTGGAGACCCACGACGAAATAGAAGAAAATGGCGCTTTGGAGAAAAATATATACATTTTTAGTAAAAAATTTGTGATGTTTTGATTTTTAATCATAAAAAAATCTGCTTTTGATCGTTTGAGTCGTTGAATCACAAATGAGCCTATTTTATCATCAATTATATATATATATATATATATATAAGAATTTGGACCACAGAATATTTTATAATCAACTATATGCATGGTATATTGGGTCAATTACAATAAATGTGTTATAACTATATATATCTAATGTTGAATGAAAATTTAAAACCCTTAAAAATAGGACCTAAATTGTCGATCTTCTCGCCCTAACTAGCTCAGCAAAATAATTTATTGAAGAGTTTGAATGACTCTACTACTTTGACGTGATTTCAATTTTAAATATAAATAAATTAAGTTTGAATAAAATTCTAAATCTTATTGTCCAAGAATATATTAAATTGCTAATCTAATTTCTTACTTACACTTAGAAAAAAAAATCTTCAACTATTTCTAATTAAATTAGATATAAATGATAAAAAAAAAATTGCTCCATTTTTAATTAACAGTACTTAATGCAAATTGAGAATAGAGCATCAAACAAAATTATACCACACAATTAACTGTCCGTTTTCTTCATTAACCTCTGCTTTTACGAGTATTTTAATTTGTTGGTATGAGTTGGTGATTTAAGAGCTATAGGAATATATAAATTGAGAATTACAAGAGTAGATTCAACGAAAATGATAAAATGTTCATTATGGGCAATTCTTAATATGCTCATTGATGACACCGATGACATATAATGATCTCATATCCTTATTATATAGAAAGTGAAATTAACAAATATATGGAATGTTGAGAAAATTCCCAGCATCCTGCCTTGGGTCGGAGCCTAAAAAATTGGTTCTGCCAGATTCGAAACCGTAAGCGCAAAGCTACATGAGTATAAGACATTAAAGTTGCGCCCTATGCCCACAGGATATCCTTTTGGTGTAGCGGTAAAACGCTTGATGGTCCAACACAGAATATCTGATATATCAGCGGTGGGTAGGGTAACAAAACCGGTAGATTCAATAGTCACTTGATTTAGAAATTCTAACGTTTTGCTTCATTTTCCTTGGGCTTAATTATGGTAATGGAAAATTGAAATTTAGTCCGTTCATAATGACATTACCAACTCTTGAATGTAATTGAATTGAAAATTCATTTTGGGTGCCGCTATGAAAAATTTGCAATGCTTCTTGTAAACGATCCTTTATGGTAAACAAGTACGGTTAGAAATAGGTTAGACTAGGTTGGGTTTTCTTGTGATTGGTCTAAGCTTGAATTTTAAATATTAAATCTAAGCTTAGCCTTTTATATATTATAGGCTTATTTTATTTTATTTTTTTGCCCGACTCTGACCTATTTTGTGATTAAGTCAGACCTAAAACCTATCAAAAAGACATAAAAAGACTACTATAATTTTAGAAAATTACATTAGAAAATATGAAACTAAAAAAAAATCACTATTACGTTGTACTAATGCATTCACGTATGTTTGGAACGGGTTTATGTGGGTTTACTGAAAACCCAACATTGAAATCCTATATTTTGTAGTAAAGGTAAATAGTGAAAATGTATATTTGTTTGAGGATTTGATAGAGTAGAATTATACTGCAAATGTTAAATCAATGCTGAAAAAATGTGGGTTGATATAATATTTTTTTGTGAAAATGTGGGTTAATGTGATATTTTTTTATGAAAAAATGTATTTGATAATGATTGATGAATGTAATATAGGTAGTAATGATTACATACGGATTTTGTAATTTAAATTTAAATGTGGAAACAAACATACATTAGGATTTTAAAGTCCAAAATCCTTTCATGCCAAGTCTCTTCCAAAAATAGCCTTAGGGTATGTTTAGAAGGGAATTATGTGGGATTAGGGAAATCCTACCATTGAAATCTTGGATTTTGTAGTAAATGTGAATAGTGAAAATGTATATTTGTTTGAGGATTTAGTAGGGTATAATTATATTGTAGATGTCAAATCAATGATGGAAAAAGTGAGTTGACATAATATTTTATTGTGAAAAAGTGGGTTGATGTAATATATTTTTATGAAAAAATGTATTTGATAATGATTGATGATTGTAATATAGGTAGTAATGATTATGTCCAGATTTTTTGATCCAAATTTAAATAGGAAAACAAACATACATTAAGATTTTGAAATTCGAAATCCTGTCATGCCAAATTTCTTTCAAACATAGCCTTAATTTTTCCTATTATGGCTCCAATGAAACATTTAACTTCCACTTAGCTACCAGCATGCTCCTCATCATTCATGACTTTGTCCTTACCACTATCATTGCTAATTGAAGCAAATGAGCTAAGGATTTGCATAATACAAAGACCAGCAGCACCAGCCACAAATCTAGCACTAAAACTCAACAACATGTTTGAATCCAACTTGTTTCATTAATCTCAACAAATATAGGTACTAAACTTGAGAGAAGAATTAAAATCAAATGTGCAAGAAATCTAAGTAAGTTCATTAATCCATTAAAAAAAAACAAATTCAATACTTATATCAATAAATTCAACGAATCCCCTCTTTGCAAATACTACATTATCAGGATGCAGATCTATTACTAAATCATGCAATTATCAAGTCTTATGCATAGTGTAACATAACTAAATCGCTTATCGCTCCAAGAAAATGTAACGAAAAACTAAATTTCAAATCTTCTAGTCATAAGATACCGCTTGTTCTTCAAAACCCATTGAAAAATAAAAATAAATTAATATTAAACATGCATACATAACTCTAGAAAATATAACAAACATGATTAACATTAAATTATACCATTTTTTGAAACCATACTTGTTGCGAAGCCTATCTCCACAAATGAGTGCAGCAATAGAAACTTCATTGAATTTTGAAGAATAATCATCAACAACTCTTCCTTCAACACTAAAAGTGGGCTCTAATGCAACTATTGAGATAGGAATATGTAGTATATTAGCAATGTAGAGTGGATTGATTAAAGGCCTTGAGATTTATTTATTTATTATTCATCCTTTAAATAGAGGAGACAACAATGAGATCATTACAAAGAGATATACAGAATATCTACAAATTAGGAAAGAATCAAAAAATCATATCAATCAAATGCCTAAGCCAACTATGACATTTTTGAATCTTTTATATCCTTATCATCATCTTCGAGTGTGACATGGGATTCAGGATAACACGAAGCTTGGATCGAAACAATGTGAATAAAGGGCGAGCAAGACTTTTGGTACAAATGTCTGCCACCTGAAGTTCGGAAGAGACGAAGTGTGTAGATAATTGATTGAAAGTGGCCAACTCTATAACGAAGTGGTAATCTATATCAATATGTTTTGCTCTTTTGTAGGTGTCTGAATTTTGGCTCAAGAAGATAGTGTTTTTGTTGTCACAAAGGTGTTTAGGCAGTGTCACGCCCCGAAATCTTTTGTTAAAATATCAGAGTTTTACCCGGGCGTGAAGATAGAAAAGCAAGAGTCGCTTAACATATACAGAAAGAATTAAGTAAGGGACAACAGAAGATAGAGGTAAGAGACGTTGAGAATCCATCTCATAATAAAAATCGACTTCGTCCGATAACATTCGGTCTCACACCGATAATATACATCATATACAGCGGAAACTACTCATCAGGATCTCCCATCCTCACAAGTACTCAAAAATATAAATACAGAAATATTATAAAAAAAAACGTGAGTTAAACTTAAAACATTGTTTGAAAGTGTTTGTGCGACACATCCTAAATAAACACAAGATCAGGAACAGCACCACCTCTCTCCAACTAGGGTTCGACATGCTCACCAGCTCCTGTAGTGTGAGTACAGAATAAAGGGGTGAGTGCGTGGAATACACTCGTGGGAATAACTCTGCCCCTTATGACTCTCATCAGATATAAAAATACTAGTAAAATAATCTTAAGTCACGTTGCCACAGCACATAAAATGCATAGCAGATATTAGAAATGGCAAGGGACGCATAGGTGCGGGGTTCCCCCGTCTTACCCTGTAAACGGTCTCATATACCGCTAGCGTATTTTAAGGACCGCTAGACCTTTTCAGAGTAGTAGAAAATAGCAAGAGACGAACGGAATGCATGATCAAGGTGGACATCAGTCCAACCACAGTAATAATATGGCACAACAAATATATTCACAGCATTTAGTATTCCTCAATCATGCATTTAAATAGGGAAAACTGTAAACAAATAAAAGGATAGGAATTACCCCCACCTCGTATAGTGGTTACCACGTGAATGAGTACCGACGGATCAGATTTCACAAGCGAGTACCAAAGGATCCGATATCACAAGACTCAACTCAACAAGTAGCCTACACAAGTTATGACGTTCCTTAGATCCTTAATAAATTATAATTAAAGCTGTAAAAGACTCCGGCGGAGAAACGGTCGTTAAAAACGCGACGGATCGATCGATCTAATGATTGGAATTTTGGAGACAAGGCTGAAATTCAAATCTAAAGGTCTGAGATGATAGGAAATGAAATAAGGATCGCAACGCAAAAAGAATGAGCTCAATCGGAGTTGAAACGAGCTCAAACGGAGCATTTTAAGTTAAGGGGTAAAATGGTAATTTTGGTCAAAGGGTTGACTTTGACCGGGCCCACGACCCTCGGTCAATGACGTCTCGTCAGCGATGACTCGATACGGATGAACGACGGAAAGAAAACGAGATTCGGATCGAAAACACGGCGTCGGGTGCGCGTCGGCACCCGACGGGCGCGCACGGGGCGCGCTGGCACCCGGCACCCGACGGCTGCCGAGTTTTCTCGGCAGCTAGGCGCGACCCAACCCGGCTGGTCGAGTTTTCTCGGCCAGCCTCTGCCCAGGTTACCCGACGGTGGCCTGCTCGAGCAGGCCACTTCCCGGCGTCGCCCGGCGCGGCGGCGCCGCCTCCAGCCACCACCACCTACCTAGCCGGATACCTCGCACCGCCGGCTACCACCTCCGGCCGTCCATCGCCGGATTCCGGCATGAATAGTGCCCGGAAATTACGCCGCAAAACCCTTCGATACCCTGTTTTTCCCAGATTTTCAACCCCAACCAAAACTCCGGCCGGCGACCTCCCGTCGCCGGCGACCACTCCCAGCCCCTCCGCCGGCGACTCCCCGTCGCCGGCAACCTTTCCCGGCCAAGCCAACACCCTAACACATCCATATACACTCACGCATGAAACACACACACACACACGTTCAACCTTGGCCGGCGGCCACCTGCCGCCGGCGACCACCAGTATCCACCGCCACCTTGGCCGGCGACTCCCAGTCGCCGGCCACCACCAGCCACCGTGCACTCAAACACACGCACACAGATGCACACACACACACATAGCGTAGGGTGTGTTTACACACACACCCCTACTGCCACTCTTGGCCGGCGGCCACCAGCCGCCGGCGACCTCCTCCTCCACCTCGCCGGCGACCTCCCGTCGCCGGCCGTTCATTCCCACACGGCGGCGCCACCATGCGCCGCCCCAACAGCATGCAAACACACTCACACACTAACACACCTACATACACACGCACATGCACAAATACATACATATATACATACTGTCCTTCTCCGGCGCCGCCACCCACGGCGGCGCCGGCACTCCAGCGTCTGACCACGACCTCCGGCGACCCCCGGCAGTTTCTCCGGCGCGGTGGAGAGAGAAAGAACAGAGGAGAGAGAAAGGGTGATCAAGGGTTAGGGTTTAGGGTTTAAGAGGCTGTTTTTCGCCGTTTTCCGGCGAACGAGAAATCGGATTTGAAATCCGAGACCTATCCTAGATTCGTCTCGTCGAGACGAACGTCGTGTGCGAAAATCGTCCGATTCCGACAACGTTGAAATTTTCCGGCGACCGGCCGGCGGCGGCGCCGCCGCGCCGGCGGCAGCGCGCCGGAAAACAGAAAGACAGAAAAGAAAAGACGAGAAAGGAGAACTTACGTGTTTTCGTCGGGTTCGGCTCGATCGAAGAAACGGTGATTTTTGAATCGAAATCACCTCTATTTATAGAAATCCGAAAGTTACTATTCACGTGAAAAATCTAAGTTACTGTTCATAGTTGACTTTTCCGGGTTACTATTCATCATGTCTATCTCGTTACTATTCATCGTTAATATCTTTCGATTTTCTGTTCCGAAACTTCGAGTTTTGCCCCTTTCTTCGTCGTTCGGGCTACGGGTCTCCAATTGACCCCTAATTCGTTTCTATCTTCTTGTTTTTCCATTACGCTTCTAATGGTAAAATAAAATTCTACGTTCCACGTCTAGTAAAAATTATCGTTCTTAAACGTGCATTAAACACTTATCTGAAACGCACAAATTAAATTAAACAATTAAATCATACGCACAAAATTATTAAATCATAAGTTAAAATATTTAATTAATTAATTATGCTCGTTTTGATCCGGGGCGCTACATCCCTTACCCCTTAAAATAATTTCGTCCTCGAAATTGAACGCGTACTAAGAACGTCGTAACTAAACGTATACTAAAAGCTGCGAAACTGCATACTTTGTCAAAACTCTCGACATCTTATATGCGAGTTGCTTCTGTCTTTCAATTTCTCATCAAGGAACTTTCTCAGGCTTGCAAGTTCCTTGATTTTCTGGCTAAGCTGGTTGTTCAGAACTTTCATCAATCCTGAGTTTTTCCAATTCTTTCTCGATCCTTCCTGGCCGGACCGTATTCCTTCTCTTTACTATTCTCCTTCTTTATCTCGTGGTACTGATTGATGATTTATCTGCGTCTTTGACTTTTATCTGGTAATACCCAGACCTTAAGCCAATCTTCGAGGACACACTGACTCCTCTTAATCTGTCGAAGAGATCTTCACTTCGAGACAGTGTATACTTGTTCTCTATAGTCCGCTTGTTCGACTCTTGGTAATCGACACAAATTCTTAAGCTCCCATCTTTATTCTTTTCGAAGAGCACTGGAGTTCCTCAAGGCAACACGCTTGGTCCGTTGAAACCTTTGTCCAAAAGTTCTGGTAACTGGGCCCTCAGTTCTTGTAATTCCTTCGGTGTTATCCAGTAAGGAGCTTCTGACACCCGTGCGGATCCTGAAACGAGATCGATCTCAAAGGTCACTTGTTGATTCGGTGGAGGTCCAGGTAAATCCTCTGGAAACAAGTCCATGAATGTCTTTATCACCGACCCCTTCTCAGCAGAAATCGATTCTTGCGCGGAGTTCGTCATGTTGACTAACCAAGCCTTGCAATCTCCCTTGCTAAACATCTCGGTTGCTTTTATGTCCAAACTTATTCCTTGAGTCGACTTTATTTGGGTCTCACGGAAGGTGAACTCTGGTTCTCCAGATGCTTTGAAAGACAGTCTTCCTTGCACGGTATTTGATTACCGCGTGTTGGGATTCTAGTCAGTCCATCCTAAAGATCGTGTCAAAATCCTTCATCTCTAAAGCATGAAGATCAACTAGAAGGATTCTATCTTCGAAAGTAAATCTAAGGTGACGATGTAGGTGTTCTGTCCTTACCGTCTTTCCCGAAGGGACAATAACTTCTATAATCCGAGCGACTATCCTACCGTCCTCATGCTTCAGCAATTATAGCAGTCAACAAATACGAAGAAAATATATCACCCCAATCATCCAGCAAGATGAAAACAGGTATATCAGATACTGATAGCAAACCTGCAATCGTCTCCGATCTCTCCGCGGCCTCCAGACGAGATAGAGCAAAAGCTCTCGCCCTTCCTGCTACTGGCCTCGAGTTCGATCCTGTAGCCGGCGTACTTCTTGCCTTCCTGCAATTCGCTGCAATGTGCCCCGGTGTCCCGCAATTATAACAGGTCCGCGTCTCTGACTGACACGACCCCATATGCACTTTTCTGCATCTCGGGCACGGATTTCCTAGTCGAGGAACGGGAAGAAGGGGAGCATTGCTTGTCAGGGGAAACTTATTCGGGACGAAGCTCTGGCTTGGGCCAGTCCATTTTCTCTTGACAAGAACAGGAAAAACTTTCTTGAGGGATGCAACATCTAAACCCATCCGGGATGCAATCTCCTGGGCTCTTTCGATGACATTCGCATAAGTCATCGTCCCCTGCCCAGCGAGGATCGAGCTGATCTCTGAGCGAAGACCCCTCTCAAACCTTCGGGCCTTCTTAAGATCTGAATCCACCAGATGTGGGGCATACCGGCTCAAATGATTGAACCGCCGCTCATAGTCCCCTACAGTCGAACTTCCCTGTTTGAGATGAAGGAACTCTGTCTCCTTCTGATCTCGATATGATTGAGGAATGAAATGACGAGAAACTATCTCCTTGAATTCCTCCCAAGTCATCTGCTCTCTTTGAGCGGCCAACAACGTGCGCTCGTACGAGTCCCACCAGTGACTCGCTTCGTTTGTTAGCTGGAAGATAGCGCAGCTAACCATCTGCTCCTTAGAGCAGGTGAGATGTCCGAACAGCCTGTCTAATGACCGTAGCCACTCCTCTGCTACAATCGGTTCCCCTCGTCCGTCAAAGGTTGGCGGATTAAACCGTCTGAATTGTTCATATATCAGATTCGGGTCAACCCTAGCTGGCTGAGGGTCGGCCCGATTGGTCTCGAAATGTTGTGCTAATCCTCTTAGCGCAGTTAACAGATCACCGACGTTGGCATTCTCTTCCCGCTCAGGTGGGTTAACCGGTGGTTGCGGTTGTTCCTTCCTTGGTCTACCTCTCGACATGTTTCTGTTACGATAAGTATATATGTATAAGTCGTTGAGATAACACGATACTTACTATACGTAAGTAGATTAACGTGATATATGTGAAAAGGCATAAACGTATATTATATAAAATAAGCGAGAACGTAAATATGCGTTTATACATAGGAGCCTAATCAGGGTGGCCTTACATCATCCAAAAGATGTATATACACTATCTATGATGTAAAACTACTCTACACATATACATATAGAATACTAAAGTTCATCATCCGTAATCTATCTCTCGGCACTCTAACCGAGTGAAGACGATCGTTCAAGTCGGGCCTGCTCCTGGCCTCGAACTCGGCATGGTAGCTGGTGGTTTTCTAGACCTTAGACAATGGGCGGAGATGTGTCCCGGCATTCCACACCGGTAGCAATTCCGTGTCTCCTGTGGGCATGGTCCCTCGTGCATCTTCCCACACTTGGGACAAATAGTTCCTGGCCTTGGTGAGGTAGCCACCGAGTTCCTAAACTTCTGGCAGTGAAATGCGATATGTCCAGGTTCTCCACACCTGTAACAGTTTCGGGCCCCAAGGTGGCAGGGTCCTGCATGCGACTTCCCACCCTTAAAATACAAGTTCTCTGGCCCGGGAGTAGGGAGAAGCGGAGCATTGTTGATTCGTGGAAACTGGTGTTGATCAATGTCTTGACTAAGACTGATCAGTTTCCTCTTTCCCGTTGCTATCTCCATTCTCCTGGGTGGCACCACGTCTATGCAGAGATGGGTGGCGATCTCTTGAGCCCTCTCAACGATTGCGGCATAAGACATTTCACCATGTCCTGCTAGAATGGAGCTGATCTCTCTACGAAGTCCCTTCTCAAAGTGTCGGGCTTTCTTGACATTCGTGTCCACCAGATGGGGCGCGTACCTACTTAATAGGTTAAATCTCTTCGTGTATTCCTCTACGGAGGTGGTTTCTTGACGAATGCGTAGGAACTCTGCCTCTTTTTGGTCACGGTATGACTGGGGTAGGTATTCCTGTTTAATCAACTCCTTGAAGACTCCCCAGGACATAGCGCTCCTGAATTCCGGCGACATGCTCCTTTCTTGACTTTCCCACCAATAGCTGGCTCCTTTGGTGAGTTGTAAAACGGCACAGGAGATCTTCTGCTCCTCTGTGCATGCCAAATGTCTAAAGAATTGATCCAACGTCCTCAACCACTCCTCAGCTTCGATTGGTTCTCCTTCTCCGTTGAAGGTTGGCGGATAGAATTGTCGAAACTGTTCAATGATTCGGCTGACACCATTTTCATATAATGGTGGCGGCATAACTTGTGCAGTCTCGTGTTGTCGGGCTGAGTCCCTTAGTACAGACTCCCCATCTCTCTTCACGGCGTTCACATCGTTTACGGATGGATTCTCCATCGATGGCTTAGTCCTTCGTGGTCGTCCTCGTGGCATATCACTCTATAGACGACATACGAAACTAACCCTTATAATCTACACCGCGTAGCCCAATTAACAATAGGGTATACACAACACGTACAATCAAACCAGAACAATGTATCATACACATAACATTAAAATTTAAATTATTGACATCTTCAAAGGGTTTTTATAGCTCTCAGTTGTCAAAACCGATCTTACGCATTACAACCACGGACTGGGAAAACTCACTCATTAGTACACCCTGTTATAAACAAGGGTCCATGGTAGTTTCAACTTTTAGTCACACAAGACCACTTTTGCGAACGGTCATACTCACACACGAGCTCACGCTGCTGCAGTCAGCGGCTTTGTGGCGGTGGCTCAGCGCAGTGGGTCAATTGTAGTGACATTAAGAGGTTTTCACAAAATCTTTTCATCGTGATTGTAATTACGTCAAGAGGGTTTTAACAGATTATCTCATCGTGAAACAGTCTCATTAACACCCCATCAGTCCCAAACAATGTATATCATATTAATAAAGTAACGCACATCAGGTAACCACTTACTCAAGCAAGTCCTATGTTCAGGGAGAGTTACCTATGGAGAGAGGATGGTGCCTATCTGTGTATTTTCAAAAACCCGACCATATTTTAAAATCACACTTTTGAAATCACGTTTTTCCCATTTTAAAACCAGTTCGAGCAAGTTCTCAATCTTAGAACTGCTCTGATACCATCTGTCACGCCCCGAAATCTTTTGTTAAAATATCAGAGTTTTACCCGGGCGTGAAGATAGAAAAGCAAGAGTCGCTTAACATATACAGAAAGAATTAAGTAAGGGACAACAGAAGATAGAGGTAAGAGACGTTGAGAATCCATCTCATAATAAAAATCGACTTCGTCCGATAACATTCGGTCTCACACCGATAATATACATCATATACAGCGGAAACTACTCATCAGGATCTCCCATCCTCACAAGTACTCAAAAATATAAATACAGAAATATTATAAAAAAAAACGTGAGTTAAACTTAAAACATTGTTTGAAAGTGTTTGTGCGACACATCCTAAATAAACACAAGATCAGGAACAGCACCACCTCTCTCCAACTAGGGTTCGACATGCTCACCAGCTCCTGTAGTGTGAGTACAGAATAAAGGGGTGAGTGCGTGGAATACACTCGTGGGAATAACTCTGCCCCTTATGACTCTCATCAGATATAAAAATACTAGTAAAATAATCTTAAGTCACGTTGCCACAGCACATAAAATGCATAGCAGATATTAGAAATGGCAAGGGACGCATAGGTGCGGGGTTCCCCCGTCTTACCCTGTAAACGGTCTCATATACCGCTAGCGTATTTTAAGGACCGCTAGACCTTTTCAGAGTAGTAGAAAATAGCAAGAGACGAACGGAATGCATGATCAAGGTGGACATCAGTCCAACCACAGTAATAATATGGCACAACAAATATATTCACAGCATTTAGTATTCCTCAATCATGCATTTAAATAGGGAAAACTGTAAACAAATAAAAGGATAGGAATTACCCCCACCTCGTATAGTGGTTACCACGTGAATGAGTACCGACGGATCAGATTTCACAAGCGAGTACCAAAGGATCCGATATCACAAGACTCAACTCAACAAGTAGCCTACACAAGTTATGACGTTCCTTAGATCCTTAATAAATTATAATTAAAGCTGTAAAAGACTCCGGCGGAGAAACGGTCGTTAAAAACGCGACGGATCGATCGATCTAATGATTGGAATTTTGGAGACAAGGCTGAAATTCAAATCTAAAGGTCTGAGATGATAGGAAATGAAATAAGGATCGCAACGCAAAAAGAATGAGCTCAATCGGAGTTGAAACGAGCTCAAACGGAGCATTTTAAGTTAAGGGGTAAAATGGTAATTTTGGTCAAAGGGTTGACTTTGACCGGGCCCACGACCCTCGGTCAATGACGTCTCGTCAGCGATGACTCGATACGGATGAACGACGGAAAGAAAACGAGATTCGGATCGAAAACACGGCGTCGGGTGCGCGTCGGCACCCGACGGGCGCGCACGGGGCGCGCCGGCACCCGGCACCCGACGGCTGCCGAGTTTTCTCGGCAGCTAGGCGCGACCCAACCCGGCTGGTCGAGTTTTCTCGGCCAGCCTCTGCCCAGGTTACCCGACGGTGGCCTGCTCGAGCAGGCCACTTCCCGGCGTCGCCCGGCGCGGCGGCGCCGCCTCCAGCCACCACCACCTACCTAGCCGGATACCTCGCACCGCCGGCTACCACCTCCGGCCGTCCATCGCCGGATTCCGGCATGAATAGTGCCCGGAAATTACGCCGCAAAACCCTTCGATACCCTGTTTTTCCCAGATTTTCAACCCCAACCAAAACTCCGGCCGGCGACCTCCCGTCGCCGGCGACCACTCCCAGCCCCTCCGCCGGCGACTCCCCGTCGCCGGCAACCTTTCCCGGCCAAGCCAACACCCTAACACATCCATATACACTCACGCATGAAACACACACACACACACGTTCAACCTTGGCCGGCGGCCACCTGCCGCCGGCGACCACCAGTATCCACCGCCACCTTGGCCGGCGACTCCCAGTCGCCGGCCACCACCAGCCACCGTGCACTCAAACACACGCACACAGATGCACACACACACACATAGCGTAGGGTGTGTTTACACACACACCCCTACTGCCACTCTTGGCCGGCGGCCACCAGCCGCCGGCGACCTCCTCCTCCACCTCGCCGGCGACCTCCCGTCGCCGGCCGTTCATTCCCACACGGCGGCGCCACCATGCGCCGCCCCAACAGCATGCAAACACACTCACACACTAACACACCTACATACACACGCACATGCACAAATACATACATATATACATACTGTCCTTCTCCGGCGCCGCCACCCACGGCGGCGCCGGCACTCCAGCGTCTGACCACGACCTCCGGCGACCCCCGGCAGTTTCTCCGGCGCGGTGGAGAGAGAAAGAACAGAGGAGAGAGAAAGGGTGATCAAGGGTTAGGGTTTAGGGTTTAAGAGGCTGTTTTTCGCCGTTTTCCGGCGAACGAGAAATCGGATTTGAAATCCGAGACCTATCCTAGATTCGTCTCGTCGAGACGAACGTCGTGTGCGAAAATCGTCCGATTCCGACAACGTTGAAATTTTCCGGCGACCGGCCGGCGGCGGCGCCGCCGCGCCGGCGGCAGCGCGCCGGAAAACAGAAAGACAGAAAAGAAAAGACGAGAAAGGAGAACTTACGTGTTTTCGTCGGGTTCGGCTCGATCGAAGAAACGGTGATTTTTGAATCGAAATCACCTCTATTTATAGAAATCCGAAAGTTACTATTCACGTGAAAAATCTAAGTTACTGTTCATAGTTGACTTTTCCGGGTTACTATTCATCATGTCTATCTCGTTACTATTCATCGTTAATATCTTTCGATTTTCTGTTCCGAAACTTCGAGTTTTGCCCCTTTCTTCGTCGTTCGGGCTACGGGTCTCCAATTGACCCCTAATTCGTTTCTATCTTCTTGTTTTTCCATTACGCTTCTAATGGTAAAATAAAATTCTACGTTCCACGTCTAGTAAAAATTATCGTTCTTAAACGTGCATTAAACACTTATCTGAAACGCACAAATTAAATTAAACAATTAAATCATACGCACAAAATTATTAAATCATAAGTTAAAATATTTAATTAATTAATTATGCTCGTTTTGATCCGGGGCGCTACAGGCAGTTTATGCAAAACATGAAGCTCAAGAAGTGGATTAGTGATCCAAACGATCTCAGCGGCCGTGGAGGTCATGGCACGATACTCTGATTCACAACTCAAACTAGCAACTGCTGGTTGTTTCTTCACACTCCAAGAAACAAGGTTGCCTCCAAGATAGATGGAATACCCATATGTAGAATGACTTGTGATGTGTCATTATTTGCATATATTTTATCATCATAATCACCCTCGATTATAGTTCATTTGTATCTTAATTGATTGTATTATTATTATTCTTTGTAGAAATAAATTTTGGTGGGCTTTGAAAAAAAAAAAGGACTTAAAAGAGTGCATTTTGGCTTAAATTGTGAAGATGAGCTTAGATGGACTTGAAAGAGATAACATCAACCGGGCTCAGATGAGTTGATGGTGAAGAAAGGCCCAATAAGAGTTTCATCCCAATTTAATTCTTATTTTTGTTGTAGATTTTTATATCTTTAGGATTCTAGTTTTTGAGTTTTATTAGGAGTAGGAAATCTAGATATAAAGATAATATTTGATATAAAGATAATATTTAATCGCGATATTTTCTATATACACAAGTTCTCTTTTCTCTATTTTCTCTCTCTAGCGCCCATTCACATCATACTCTCTCTGTAGAATTCTTTTCTTTTTTCTTTATCTCTATTTCAAGATGAATAATGAATATTTTTATTGAGATGATTAATCAAAGTATGAGTGGCTAAATTTCTTATCTTTGATTCAAGGGTCGTTTAGATTCGATTGCTATCACCGTGAGATTTTGTGCTTAATTTCTTACTTTATTTGGAGTATCTATTTATTTATGATTTATATCCATATAATGAGATATAGTTTAGATTGATTTGACAATTCAATTTGAGTTATATTTTAGTAATGTTATCCATGAATCATGTGTCATACTTTGCTTCATCGTATGATTTTAGAAGGATTGGTACGCAGTAGCAATATGTCGATTATATCTTCCTTCATTGTATAATCACCTAATTGAATAAACGAGACTAACTGAAACCATAGACTTAATAATTTTAACATTTAAGTTATTCAGTTCTCGATATCTAGTTAGGTTTAACTATTTTTACAAGAGATTAATGTGGTTGTTAATTAATTTGGAACACATGCCAATTAGTTGATGATTAGTTTTGATTGAATGCTTCATTTGGTCAATAAAATTAGGAAAACAGATGACTTTTCTATGGCTTCCATGATTAGTTTAAGGTTAAATGAATGTGCAAAATGATATTTGTAACCCGTCATCAGTGATGCAATTGAATGCCAGACCCTTGAACCGGAGTCTTGTATGATTATTCTCTCTCTTATTTATTTTCATTGTCCGTTGCTAGTTGTTTCTTATTCTTATTCTTATTTGATAGCTTAGTTTAGTTTAGATTAATTAGTAGATATTCAAAAATCCCCCCTTTTATTTTTTTTCATCTCAAAAGAATTAATCCATATTCCCTGATCAATCTTGTTTGCCGTTATAAACATTTTTTATTTTTAGAATAGGAATTTATTTTGTTGATTTGACAACAATCAAATTTTGGCATCATTGTCGGGGAACAACATTGAAGTAGATTTTTATAAGTTTTATTTCCTAATTTCTAGTTTATGCCTCATTCTTCTAGTAAAGGTGAACTCGGGTACAATCAAGAAATTGAGAAAGACACTAGAAGATGTAGAAAATAGACAAGACTACTGAAGCAAGCTTCTTCCCCATCATCACCTGGTCTGAATTTAGCTTTGGAGTTTACAAATTCGGACCCTCAGTGACTTTGATACCAAAAGTGAAGAAAAAATAAGAAGAGATGACTGCTCAACGAACATTAAGCGAGTTGACTAATCTTAATGATTAACAAGTGGACCCCTGAGTTTGATCTGATGAAGGAGTCCTCGATTGTTCCGGTTTGGGTTCGTATTCCCACTCCTCCGGCACATTTTGTGTGCAGAGAGATGCTTGTTTCGATAGGACAGGCTATTGGTCGTCCGATACAGTTTGATACTTTGACGGCTAGCCAGTCGAAGTTTATAGAGGTTCTGATGTGTGTTGAGATTGACCTGCTGCAGCCTCGGGTTCAGCGTGTTTTTGTTCAGGATGGACAGATTAGACACGAGTTGAAGGTGCACTATGAGTTCATTCCTCATTTCTGCTCGGGTTGTTCTTTGGTAGGGCATACCCTCGACAGGTGTTTTCGGAGCGGGAATGCTCCCCGACCTCCGTCTCGAAAGAGGCCAGTTCCTATCCCCAAGGAGCCTACTACGCAGCCGGGTGCGTGGGCTCGGAAGAAGGGGAGTAGAGTGGTTCGTGAGGTCGGAGAGACCTTTAGTGCCTATCAGGAGGATGTATCTGGGACTGATGAGCTTTCACTTGTTGTTTTTTCTGTTGGGGTGGATCGTTTCGACGAGGAGGAGGATGACCTGCTGGATGACCCCATCGTGGGTTTGAACCGGTTCAGTGTTTTGGTTGATGAGGGGGAGCCTCTCGATTTACATATGGCCATACAGACCATCGAGTTGGATCAGCCGAGTAGTCATGGGATATCGCGAGACCCAGAGGCTTCTGATGTTGTCCCCTACGCTCAGTTGACCCCTACGCCTATGAGTTTTGTCCCCACTTCTGTCATGGAGATGCAAACGGAGGATGAGTCTGAGGAGGAGGTTGGTGAGCCTCTGGATGCTTTTGTTGAGGTTCGCGAGGAGACGGCGACCCAGAGACATTGTAGGAGTGCTCGGATTGCTGCATCTGGCAGGCCTTCTAGTAGGTCGGTAGTCCAGGGGCCGGATTTATGATGTCTCAGTTTTTGGTGTGGAACGCAATGGGTGTCGGGAACCCGCCCACTTAGACACACTTGCATTTTCTTTGTCGGCAGCACCTGGTTCAGCTGCTTGTGATTTTGGAACCGATGGTGGATTTGGACTTGTCTTTTTTCTATCGTCGGTTGGGTTTTTCTTCTGCTTTAGCGAACCGAAATAACAAGATTTGGATTTTGTTTTCGGATGCTTTTCAGATTGCTACGGTTCAGGATTTTGATCAGTTGCTTCAGGTTCAGGTTTCGTCTAGTTTGTTTCCACAGTCCTTTGTTCTGACTGTCGTCTATGCGAAATGTTCTAGAATTGAGAGAAGGGAGCTTTGGGAAGCTCTTCGGGGTTTTGCAGAGACAATTGGGGATACTCCTTGGCTTGTGGGGGTGACTTCAACTGTATTCTGTATGATCATGAGAGGATTGGTGGTTTGTCGGATCGCCGGTTGGATATGGAGGAGTTCGGAGACATGATTTCTGATTGTGGGTTGGCGGATGCCGGTTTCAGTGGTTCGCCGTTTACTTGGCAGAGGGGGGCTCTGCAGGAGCGTTTGGATAGGATTCTGTATTCTGATAGATGGTTGGACCTGTTTCCTATGATGAAGGTTCTGCACCTTTCGAGGACGTGGTCGGATCATGCTCCTTTGTTGGTTTCTGTCTCTACTCTGTTGGAGCGTGTGCCGTCATCCTTTCGGTTTCAGTGTATGTGGGTTTGTCATGCTGATTTTCGTCGGACCGTGGCTCAGGTTTGGGATTTTTCGTGTCGTGAGACTGGGATGCTCAGACTTCAGACTAAGTTACGTCGGGTGAAGCAGAGGCTCAAGTGGTGGAACTGGAATGTCTTTGGTGATGTTTTCCAGAAGAAAGGCCAGGCGGAGCAGGGTGTTCTGGATGCCGAGAAGGCACATGACGAGGATCCGATGGAGTTATCTCGGACGGCCTTGAAAAAGGCCACTGCTGAGTTGACTCTGTTGCTTCATATGGAGGAGGAGTTTTGGAGACAGAAGTCGGCTTGTCGCTGGGCTTCTGAAGGGGAGAGGAATACTCGTTTTTTCCACTCTTTGGTCAAGAGGAGGAGGTGTGCTAATCGTATTCATTCTATCTCCCAGGATGATACGGTTATCACATCTCCTCATGAGATTCGGGATTCCGCTTCCGGGTTTTTTCAGCAGCTTTTTACGGATGAGGGCCACGAGCTGAGTCAAGTGGACCCTGATTTTTGCCCTCCATCCCAGTTGGATTTTCTGTCGGCTTGCGAGAAGCCTAGTTGTGAGGAGATCAGGGAGGTTGTCTTCAGCATTTCCAGAGATAGTGTTTCGGGTCCGGATGGTTTCTCGGCTCTTTTCTTTCAGCATTGTTGGGATATTGTGGGATCTGATGTGTGTGAGGCTGTTTGAGACTTCTTTGATGGGCATCAGATGCCTTCCTCTTTCACCGCCACTTCTATTGTTCTTATTCCGAAGGTTGCACCGGCGTCGGCTTGGATTCACTTTCGACCGATTAGCTTGTGCAACGTGACGAATAAGATTATTTCGAAGGTGATCACCAGCAGGCTTGCCTTCTTTTTGCCAGAGTTACTTGCTCCTTCTCAGAGTGGGTTTGTCAGAGGGCGTTTGATCAGTGATAATATTTTGTTGGCTCAGGAGATGGTCCATGAGATTGGGACTCAGGGGAGGCATCCGAATCTGATTCTGAAGCTGGATATGGAGAAGGCTTATGATCGGGTTCAGTGGAGGTTTCTCTTCAGGGTGCTTGAGCTAAGGGGGTTTCCACCGGTTTTGGTTGATATGATTCGTAGGTGTGTCAGTTTCTGTCGGTTCTCTGTTTTGGTGAACGGGCAGCTTTCTGGCTACTTCCAGTCTTCTCGCGGTCTTCGACAGGGTGACCCGCTCTCTCCGACTTTATTTGTTCTTGCGGCTGATTATCTGTCTCGGGGTTTGGATGCTCTGTTCGATAGATATCCGACGATGCAGTACGGCACTAGAGGAGGGTTTTCTGTCTCTCATCTGGCTTATGCTGATGACATCATGATTTTCTCTACTGCTTACACACAGGGTCTCCGACATCTGAGGGACTTTTTGGAGGGTTACTGTCGGACATCTGGTCAGCTGGTTAGTGCTTCCAAGAGTACCTTTGTGATGGGTGTGAGGTGTTCGGATGTGGTTGTGGGCCGTATTGGTAGGATTTTGGGTTACGAAAGACAGCCGCTTCCGATTATGTACCTTGGTGCCCCTTTGTATAAGGGGAATATGAGGGGTTTTCTTTTTCACTCCCTGGTGGCACAGATCACGGATAGAGTTGCAGGATGGGCTAGGACTTCTCTCTCGTTTGGGGGTCGTCTGGCGTTGATTCGGAGCACTCTGACTTCGATGGCTCTTCATTTGGTTCAGGTGGTTCAGCCTCCACAGTATATGATTCAGAGGATCGAGCAGTGTTTGGCGAGATTCTTCTGGGGTTCTTATGGGGATCAGAGGCACACTCATTGGGTCTCGTGGGAGACGGTGTGTCGGCCGACGGCTGAGGGTGGTTTGGGCTTGCGGCGTCTTTCAGATGTGGTTCAGTCCTTTTCACACAAGTTGTGGTTCAGATTCAGGGAGCAGGGCTCTTTGTGGGCTCGTTTTCTGCTCCGGAAGTATTGTCGGCATCAGTTTTCGGGTAGTGCGGGTGTGTCTCCTCATGCCAGCTCGGTTTGGAAGAAGATGTGCTCTGTTCGCCTTGCTGTTCAGTCTCAGATTTTCTGGAGGTTGGGATCAGAGGAGATCAGTTTTTGGCATGATCAGTGGTTGGAGGATGGTCCCTTGGCCGATTCTGTTGAGGTTCCCAAACACGAGGGTGCGTTGGTTCAGTGGTTCTGGAGTGATGGTGGTTGGGACAGAGAGAAGCTTCTTCGAGTGGTCTCCCCCGTGGTGGCGGACCGGGTTTGCTTGGTCCCCATTCGTGCTTCCTCTTCTGACCGTGTTTGGTGGAAGAGCTCTTCGGATGGGAGGTTCTCTTTTGCGTCGGTTTGGGCGTTGATCAGACCTCAGCACCCTTCTTGTCCTACTCTTAGCATGGTTTGGTCCCCTTGCCTTACCCCTACCATTTCTATCTTCCTCTGGCGGCTTGTCCTGAATCGTCTCCCGGTTGATCGTAAGCTCCAGTCTCGAGGCATTTCCTTAGCTTCGAAGTGTCTTTGTTGTCCCGATCTTTCCATTCTGAGTCAGTCCTCTCATGAGTCTTCTGATATCGAGTCCATCGAGCATATCTTCTACTCAAGCCACACTGCTACGAGAGTGTGGGAGCATTTCTTTGGGTTGTTTGGTTTGACACCTCCACACACTGTGCACACACCCCATATTCTGCAATACTGGAGGCATTCTTCCTCAGGTATGCACTCACATTGCACACACATCACGACAGTGATCCCTTGCCTGATCTTGTGGTTCCTTTGGACTGCTAGAAATGACGTCAAGCACCGGCGGTTACCAGTTCGGGCAGACTCTATTGTCTTTCGGGTGATGAGGCAGATCAGGGTTCTACATCACTGTAGGCTTCTGAGCAGGGAGAGCTGGGGAGGTGTTCTCCATGTGGCCACCTCTCTTGGCCTTTATTATCGTTCGAGGCCCCCTCGACCTCCTCTTCCTCCGATTGTTTGGCGTCCACCTGACTTGGGTTGGGTAAAGCTGAACACTGACGGAGCCTACAGGACGGCATCTTTGGTGTCTGGGATTGGTGGAGTGATCCGTGACCATACAGGTGAGGTGATCTTTGTTTTTCACGAGCGAGGATCGGCAGTTGGGAGCTTGGCAGCGGAGTTGGAGGCTCTTTTCCGAGGCCTTCATCATATCACGAGGCTTGGGTTGGATCGAGTGTGGATTGAGTTGGATGCTACTTCTGTGGTTCAGCTCCTTTCACATCCGGATACAGGTCATTGGAGTTTACAGTGTTATCTCACATGCATTCGGAACCGCCTCGCCCTTTTGGAGTTTCGTGTGTCGCATATTCATCGGGAAGGGAATTCAGTTGCAGATTCTCTGGCTAACTTAGGGTGTCAGACTGAGTTAGCTGGGTCCTTTCCCCCGGCTTTGTTTCCTCATCGGGTTCAGGTGTTGGCTCGTTTTGATCAGTTAGGTTGGCCGTCGTTTCGTGTTGACCGTGATGGTGCTCGATTGTGATGCATTGGCAGCTTCCTCCTGTTTTTGTTTGTTCTGGATATTGTTTTCTATTTTTGTTCGTGTTTCCGTCTGCCACCTGTCGGCAGTTGATCTTGGCCACCTGTTTAGGCCGTTTTGTCTGTTTTTTGCTCCTGTTTTTTCCTGCCACCTGTCGGCAGTCGTTTATGGCCACTTGTTTCGGCCGCTTTGTTCGGTTTACATGTTTCTTATGTTATCTCTTTTGTATACTTTGCTTTTTCGGTTTCTATGTACAGGTTGGGGGTCTGCCTAAACCCCTCACCCCGTAGGGTGTTTGGTTAAAAAAAAAAAAAACAACCTTTATGCATCCAATTTCCCATAGCTGGTGCTACTTTTGAACTAAAATCTAACCTGATTCATTTATTGCCTACTTTTCATATGTTGATGAGGCGAAGGATTGCTTGTACTACCTTCCACCTGGTTCTATAACCACATGGTCTGACATGAAAGAAGTAGTTTTTTGAGAAGTTCTTCACAACTTCATGAGTTACGCACATCTGGAAGGATAATTATAGGATTAGACAGATGAATAGAGAGTCTGCATATATATTGGGAAAAATTCAAGCAGTTATGTGACAATTATTCTCAACATCAAATTCCCAAACAATTATTTATACAATATTTCTACGAGGATCTCTAAACTTTCGAGAGAAGTATGATTGATGCTGCAAATGGAAGTGCTTTGGTGAACAAAATGCATAAAGAAAAAAAAAACTCTAATTTCTAACATGGCAACCAATGCACAACAATTTGGGACTAGAAATGACATCATCCAAGAAACTGCTAAGGTGGTAAGTACTAGTTCTGTGATAAAAAAAATTGATGCTTTGACAACTCTTGTGGTAAAATTTGTTTTAGAAAAAACACAGGTACCTCAAGTTTTTAGCATAACGATATTTTAGTGATGTATGTCCTACCTTGCAAAAAGATCCCATGCAACAAGCTAATGCAATATGTGGATTTCCTGGCTAACCATAATATATACGATCCATATTCAAATAGCTATAATCTGAGATGGAGGATCATCCTAATTTTAGCTATAAAAATCAAGAAGGCTATCAGGGATTTCCATAATAGAATTTCAACAAGCCGACACCTTCACAATCTTTAAACTCAGGAATATCTTTGAAGTATATAGTAAAAGCTCTTGCTACTAACATTAAAAAAACTCCAATATGAGACAAGGGCAAGCATTCAACACCTAGAAAATAAAATGTATTAAATGAGCACATCCATTAACAAGCTAGAGATACCAAATTTAGGAAAACTACCATCATAAACGGTAGTTACCCCAAAAGAAAATGCTAGTACAATGTTGTTGAGGAGTGGAAAAAAGATTGAGGCTAAGATTGGAGTGCCTGAGAAATTCACTGATCAACAAGTTGTGAAAAGTGCAGAAAAGGAAGTTGAAGAAAAAGTTGAGGAACAATTGAAGGTAAAATCTTCTCTTAATTCACCTAATACTTGTAACATGGTTTTTCCTCCATTTCCTCGTAGGTTGGCCAAACCGAAGAAGGAAAACCATGAGAAGGAAGTGTTGGAGACCTATCGAAAGATAGAAATCAACATTTCTTTATTAGATGCAATCAAGCAAATTACGAAGTAAGCCAAAAATTTTAAGAAATTGTACACTAACAAAAGGAGATTGAAAGACGATGAAAAGGTAAGTATAAGTGAGAATGCATCTACAGTGATATAAATGAATCTACCCAATAAATGTAAGGATCCAAGTATGTTTACGATGCCTTGTGTTATTGGTAACATGAAAGTTGAGCGTGTCATGCTAGACTTAGGTGCATCCATTAATGTCATGTCATACTCAATTTATTATGTCTTGAATTTAAATCCTTTGAAAGAAACTAGAGTAGTTATTCAATTAGTTGATCCTTCTAATGCTTACCTTAAAGGGGTAGCTGAGGATGTTTTGGTGCAGGATAAAAAGTTGATTTTTCCAGCAGATTTATATACCTTGAAGATGGAAGATGATTATATGACGAATTCAGCTCCTATCTTGCTGGAATATCTATTCATGAAAACTGCCCGAACAAAGATCGGTGTGGATAAGGGTCTCATTTCAATCGAGTTTGACAGAGAAATTGTGAAACTTAATATTTTTGATGTTATGAGTTACCGAGTGAAAATCATTCAATATGCTCTATAGATGTGATTGATTTTGTTGTCCAGGATAACTTTGAGGAAAGCTATGAGATTGAAGAATTTGATATGCAAGCACGATTGAATATAGAAGCAAAGCTAGCTGAAGCTTTAGAGATTTTAGAGTGGTTGATAGAAACACAAACGGGGGTAACCAATTCTAATATCAAAATTTCATTCTCATAAGAAAATGTTACCTTTCTATTTTGCAGGCTCCCAAGCTAGAGTTGAAAGTCTTATCCGATTACCTAAAACATGTTTATTTGGGTGATAATGAGACCTTACTTGCCATCATTTCAAAAGGATTGACTGAAGATCAAAAAGAGAGGTTGGCCAAGGCTCTTAAGAAGCATACAACTGTAATTAGTTGAACTTTAGTTGACATAAAAGGTATAACTCCATCGTTTTGCATGAACTGAATTTTGCTAGAGGATAATGTTCAACTGGTTAGTGATTCTCAAAGAAAATTAAATCCGGTGATGAAGAAAGTAGTAATGAGGAGATTTTGAAACTTCTAGATAAATGGATAATCTACCCTATCTCGGATAGTAAGTGGGTGAGTCCAATCGATGTCGTACCTAAGAAAATCAAAATAATGAGTTGGTGCCTACGAGGGTACAAAATGGATGGCATATGACCATTGATTTAGCTACTAGGAAAACCCATTTCTCCTTACCCTTTATTAATCTAATATTAGAAAGACCATCTAGAAAAACTTATTTTTTATTTTGTAGATGGTTTTTCAGGTTATTATTAGATAGTGATTGCACAAGAAAATCAAGAGAAGACAACCTTCACGTGCCGCTTTGGAATATTTGCTTATAGAATGATGCATTTTGGTTTGTGCAATGCTTCGGGTACATTTTAAAGATGCATGTTTAGTATATTTTCTGAGTATATTGAAAAATGCATTGAGATATGTATGGATGACTTCACTGTCTATGGAGATTTATTTGATCGTTGTCTAGAACATTTGTCTAAATTTTTGAACAGGTGCATTGAAACTAATTTGGTCTTGAATTGTGAAAAATGTCATTTTACGGTGACTAAAGGCATTGTTCCAGGACATGTTGTTTCTTCTAAAGGCATCAAGGTTGATAAGACGAAGGTTGATTTCATTGTGAGCTTATATTATCCTATTAACGCTAAGGGATTTCGAGCATTTATAGGTTTATATTACATGTTTTTATCACAGGTTTATCAAAGACTTTTCAAAGATTGTCTTACCTATGTCCAAGTTGCTCTAAAAAGACGTGTCTTTTGTGTTTGGAGATGATTACAAGTTGGCGTTTGACTAACTCAAGAATATGTTGACAATTGCACCTATTATTCAACCTTCGGATCGAGATCATGGTGATGCAAGCAACTATGCTTTTGGAGTTGTGTTGGGCCAACAAGTTGACAAAAAGAGCCATGCCATTTATTATGCTTCAAGAACGTGGGATTCTGCTCAATGCAACTACAGAACAACTAAAAATGAGCTTTTAGCAATTTTTTTTACCTAAGAAAAATTTTGATCATATTTTCTTCACTCTAAAGTTCTTATTCTGATCATGTAACCTCGAACCAAGGCTGATATGGTGGATACTTTCACTTCTGGTGGCCAATCATTTGAGTAGGTTAGTGAAAGAAGAAAAATTCTTACCAATTTCTGAATTTTTTTTGGATGAACAGTTATTTGAAATAAAAGGTATGATTCCTTGGTATACCGATATGGTCAATTATTTGGTTATTAGAATTTTACCTGATGATCTTAGTTGAACACGTAAGTAAAAGATTAGATATCAGACAAAATACTATGTATTGGACGAATCACATCTGTGGAAATTTTGTTCAGATTAAATGGTTATGAGATGTTTTCCTGAAATAAACACAAGAATATTTTAACCTTTTGTCATAATTATGCTTGTGGTGGTCACTTTAGTTCTAAAAGAACTGCGAGGAAAATTTGGATAGTGGGTTATATTAGGAGACTATGTTCAAGGATGCTTACTTGTTTAGTAAGAGTTGTGATAAGTGTCAAAGGACGGGTTTTTTCTCTCAAAGGAATGAAATGCCTCAAATTCCTATACTTGTGTGTGAAATTTTTGATATTTTGGGTATGGACTTTATAGGACCGTTTCCATCATCTTGTGGTTACTTAATATTCTCATAGTCGTTGGTTGTGTTCCAAAATGGGTGGAAGCAAAACCCACTAGAATTGACGATTCTACAATTGTTGTAGGTTTATCAAGTTTAACATTTACACTCTTTAATTCTCTCTTCAAACATGTCATTGTCAGTCACCTTCTCTAGACCAGATCGATCATCTCTTCTTTATATAAATTTATGGAATTTTATGGTTCCTAAAATCTCCTTCCTATATTTCTACATTTGTGTTTCTATAAGACAGAGACTCAAATTTCTTGTTCAGTTTCATTATCTAAAGTTGTTGAAAGATATTATTATGATTCAAATAGTTATTATTTTAGAAAAAAAAACAAAAAAATAGGAAATAAATATAGCAAATAGGCATGGGATGCGTTGAGGTGGGGTAGGACATGTTTTTAAGCAGGAAGGACAGGTCCTGGGTCTAAAAAAATTCTGGCGGGGTGGGTCCTTAGATATTTCAAACCCATCCTAGACCCATGCCCATTGTCATCCTTAGGTCTATCCCCTAGAAACTATCGAATTAAAACTGAAGACAGGTTCTAGGATATGTTTTCATCTAATTACCATCAAAATATCATTTTACCCAACCAAGTTTATTAATTATTTTGTCTATATGAGCAATCACAAATATCGAATTAACAACTCTCTCGAGTCTGTTAACCGATTGATTAAAAGGCTATCGAATGTATCTCTACTCGATTCGATAAACAAATTTAACTCCTAAAAGCTCCTATGATTGATTTCTCATCACATAAGTTCATTAATCTCTCGATCTTATTCCACTTATATGTCATGTGTTTACTTTTCCATAATTAAATCTCCTCTCTTGAATTTCGATTCAATTACTTAAACATGCTCAACTAATGGTCATCTAATCAATCAAGCAATCAAAACATAAACACACGAATAAGGTTCAAAAATTAAGAACTTGAATTAAAATCAAAGATCCATGATAATTCAAATTAAACTACTAACAAATCCTAGAGACCCTAGAGAATTAGCTAGACATGATTATTAAACAATTCATAAACAAATCGAAAAACATCATATGTTAACAAAAAATCTAACTATAAGAAAGAGATAGAAATAACTCAAGGAAATGAGATCTCCTACTTCGCCAATCTTTCGATTCTTGATCTTCTCCTCCAAAACGCCTTCAAATGTGATCTATCACACTCAACTCTTCATTTAAATCCTTCTTAAAATATTGTTTATCTCTCTATATATGTATATGAAGTCTCCTCTCTTTTTCATCACTTTTGGGCTTATATAAAATCTTATAAATCAAGTAGAAGTAAAAATATAACATCTTGAAGGTCTCCTAAATGGATTAAAAGTGTAAAATATGTCAAAAATAAAGTTTTTATATCAATCTGGGTCATTGTGGGTATGGTTGTGTTGTATACCACGATCCATCGTGTACCACTGCACAAGTATTCTGGATGATTTAGCAAGATCGTGCGCAGTAGCACGACAGTACAAGGCAACGAAATTTGAATTTGGCATCATAGTCTTTATAATAGTTGTAGGTCTTGAAGTTATTTTTCCAATGCCATAAAGTTCAGCTCAATATCATTTTTCTAAAGGAAGTTATGATCAAAATACCAAAACCCTATCGGGATAAAAACATAACGTCACAACTTCCGCCTTCTCTTAATATTTTGCTTCCATGGAGAGAGAAATAGAGAAAGTGATCAACAAAAAGATTGTAGATCTCTTCCTTATCTTTTCAAAAAAAATAAAATCTATCAATTTGGACTTTTAAATCAAGAGATATGTCATTTCTCCCACAACTGCGTGTGTAAGCTGAAACTTGTATTTTTCCACTAAAAAATATGAAACTAACTACAAAAACCACCAAATGTACTTTTAGATGATAATAATATAAATCACCCACAAAACGTACCTAAATATTATCACGTCCAGCTTTCTAATATAGCTAGACATGAGTAGGGCAGAGCATCGGTCGGTTCGGTAACCAAACCGAACCGAACCGAAAAAACCGAAAATCGAATTACAATTTTTTAAAAAACCGAACCGAACCAAATAGTCCATAATAACCGAATTTCAACCGAACCGAAATATTCGGTTCGGTTCGGTTTTTAACCGAAATAACCGAAATTTTTTGACTTTTTTTTTAATTACCTGCTTGTTCAAATGTCTACAAATTACAAATTCACTAAGCAACAAAAACTAGTTAAAACATAGTCCACAAATAACATTTCATGTAACTAGCAACATCGAACTACATAAACTTGGGCACTCGACAACAACAAATGGTTGCAACTTGCATGAGAAGAAGGCTAGTTAGTGCTCGATAATGTTGGTCCAATTCCCATTGCAGGCAAATCTGAAATGTAATGGCATTGAAAATATATAATTAGTTAATTGTAGTAACTATCAGTCTATCACTTTTACTAAATGAAATATAAAAGTATAAATAAGATATAAACAATGTAAATTTAATTTAATAATCACCTTTTTCGAAATTTTCAAGTTCTTCTATTTTTTCTTCAACAGATGTTGGCAATTTTGTGCTTCGCAACCAATCTTGTGCACATATCAAAGCTTCAACAATCTTTGGAGTTAAAGAACTCCTAAATACGTCCAATACTCTTCCACCGGTACTAAATGCCGACTCCGAAGCAACAGTTGAAACTGGAACAGCCAAGATATCACGAGCCATCTTTGAAAGAGTTGGAAATCGTTCGGAATTCATCTTTCACCACTTCAATACATCAAGATGTTCTGCATCTTCTAAAATTGCCTCTGTTAAGTATATTTCAAGTTCATTTTTCTTGCTCGCACCACTTCCACTCTCCATTTTTTGCTTTTTATATTTTTCTTTCAAGAACGAACTTGGCTTTTTGGTAACATCTTCAGAACCAGTAAGAGTAGAGCAAGTAGAACCGGAACTAGCAATTGAAAGACTATTGTCACTTAATGCATCATTTCCAGAAGGTACCTATTCTGGTACTCTCTAAACAACTCTGTCAATTCTCCCATAACATTTTGAAATAACTTGCTTCCATTTTCAGCACCATACATCTCACAAAGTGAATACTCCATGTACTCAAATTTATCACGGGGATCAAAAACGTTTGCCCAAAAGATAATTTTGTTCATCTTATTTGGATCCCCCCAATACTTGTCAAATTTTGTCTTCATAGACTCACCCAACCTTCTAACTTCAATATCATCTCGAGACTTCCATTCATTCAAAATGCAACATAGATCACCAATCTCACTAAAAAATGAATGAGAAGTGACATACAAAGAACCTGAAATGCGCAAAGTGAGGGCATAAAAATGTTGTAGTAAATCTGCAATTTTTCTAGCACATGACCAGTCAAGCAAATCTGGAACCCCATCCTTCCCTAAATCGGCAACATAGCTGGACTCTTGCTCTTCAGACCTCTCAAACGTTTTATCAAATTGGGCGGCTGTATTTAGCATTAAATAGGTGGAATTCCACCTAGTAGCCACATCTAAACATAAAGAACTCTTGCATTGTATTTCTTCATACTCAACACACTCTTTGAATTTCTTAAGTCTAGCTGGAGAATTTCTAACATATCTCACAACATCCCTCACACGCTTCACCGATGGATTCACATCTTTTAAACCATCAGAAACAACCAAGTTAATTACATGTGCCATACATCTCATATGAAGATACTTACAATTTGCTACGCTACCCCCCAATTCAACATTCTTCTCTTTAAGAAGGCAATAGCAGTGTCATTTGAACTTGCATTATCCACAGTTATTGTAAAAATATTCTTCAATCCCTAATCAAGAACACAAGTTTCTATTGCCTTACCAATATAATCACCTTTATGACTACTAACTGGAACAAAATTCAAGATTTTTTTGTGTAAATTCCAGTCATGATCAATGAAATGAGCTGTAATGACCATGTAATTGATTCTTTACAAAGAGGTCTAAGTATCAGTGGTGAGACTAATTCTTTGACAATGATTTTTCATAAATGATTTCAACTTCACCCTCTCATCAATATATAACTGATAGCAATCTCGTGAAATTGTCCACCTAGATGGAATTTTAAACCTTGGACAAGCTTTATTCATCACTCTTTTAAACCCATCACCTTCTACAAACTTAAAAGGTAATTCATCAACAATGATCATATACGCAACAACTTCTCTAACTTCTTGTTGATCAAATTTCCAACTAGTTAGTGCACTAACCCCACTACTAGTCTTGTGATTCATGTTCAAAGGTTGTGAATTCAATTATGCTTGTCTAGTCTGTTGAACATGTGGATTCTTCATGCATGCAACCATGTGATTATTAAGTGATGAAGTTCCATTTCATTTTGAATGACAACAAAATACCTTATCACAGTAATTGCATTTGGTTGAAATGGTTTCACCATTCTCATCTTGGATCTTCTCGAAGTGATCCCACACTTTAGATCTTGGTTTCATGGGCTTCCTTTTCAATGAAGATCGGGCTTCAGTATTATTTGAAGGTTGACTTGAAGGTTGACTTGTAGGTTGGATATTGGGACTTAAAGTTTCATTGTTGCTTCCCATGCATTCTTCTATTGCTTGTCCAGATTGTTCCATTGCTCAATTATATACTACAACTTTCAATAAATTAAATAAGAAAAATTAAATAAAGCTCTTAACAAAAATAATGGAACAAAAATAACTCAATGTGGTAAGCTTTTCATGCAAATATGGGAGTGAATAAGCAGTACTTGCACATGTATTTACTATTCATAATGTTTTGATTTGAAAACAAAAAGAAAAAGTAAAGAATGGAGGGTATAATTATCATAATAAAATGGTGGGAATAAGCAATTTTAATGGCTTGAATTGTCAGATTGTGAGCTACAGAATACATATTCTCATTAGCCTCTTAGTCTTTACTTTGATTTTGCATTAAAGCATCAAGTATGATAATTTGACATTTTAATTTCAAATTAAATGCTTGAACTACTGTAAATTATTATTATCAGATATGGTGAATATAATATGTTTGTTCTTCTTTCCAACATAACTACGAACTGATTTTGTTCACAGAAATAGTAATTTAGCAAACACTAAATAGATAACTCATAGTTTTAACAATTGAAAAACTCATAAAAAATACTTAGGAGTTAGGATACGAAAAAGTCATCTTCATAAAGAGAAAGTCGAGCTGCCTACTGCTGAGCCCGAAACTGAGAGCGAGAGTTGTTGAGAGTTAAGGGTTGAGGGCTGCGAATTGTGTTTGTGAATTGAGAAGAAATTGAGGATGGAGAATTGGAGAATAGAGATATAGCAAAGAGGTTGCGCACACTGCACATACTTGACGCTAGGGTTTGGAGAATGTGATTCGTGAATTGGGAATTTGAGAATTGGAATTTGGAACCTTGCTCTTAACCTCTTACGTGAATAATGTGTTATGAGTTGGGCTACTAATGAAATGATTTATTGGGCTATTAATGAAAAGATAGTTGGGCTACTAATTAAAAGATAAGGCCCAGGCCCACAATATTTATCATTAATACAAATATGAAATATATAATTAATTTTTTTTCTTTTTTAATTCGGTTCGGTTCGGTTATTTCGGTTTTTTTCCCTCAAAACCGAACCGAATAGAAATAACCGAAATTTATAAAATTCAAAACCGAAAACCGAACCGAACTTTTTATAACCGAACCGAATTGTATTTTTCGGTTCGGTTTGGTTCGGTTTTTCGGTTTTAACCAAAAAATGCTCACCCCTAGACATGAGATAGATTTTCATATTAAAAGACCTGTAAGTGAGTGTGTGACTTTTTTTTTCTTTTTAAACGCTGTAACAAACAACTTTTCTTGCACCCGAAACTAGATAAGAAAATATATAGCATGCTTCGTAGCATTTATCATAAAGTCAAGTCACACCCACTTCTATATTTTACATACTTATTCCCAACAGAAAGTGAAGATAAAACAAAAATCCATGTTTTTCATTAAAGCATTGTTTAAAGCAAAATAAGCTCATAGCGTAGCCCAATAGGTCGTCATCTATGTACACCATCTCCGAACCCGTAGGAACTCAACAACACAGTAGTAAGTCCATGAGCTTACACATCAGCAAGTTCACCTACAATGCATGAACTATATGAGCAAAAAAAAGCTCAGTAAGCAGAAATTATGCACATAATATTAATGATATGAAATGATGTCAATGATGCATGCTAATGAATGAAAACATTTCTTACAAAATCATTTTCCTTTATTAGGCCATTGACCACCTAGCTACTAGGCACCGGATAGAGCTCAATATAACATTATTCATCATTATAACCATATCCATGTCTCACATGCCACCGGCTGAACGAATCAAGCCATATCCATGTCTCACATGCCACCGGCTAAGCATATAGTAATGGTAGCCATATCCATGTCTCACATGTCATCGGATGAACGAATCAAGCCATATCCATGTCTCACATGTCCCCGGCTACCCATATAATATATTGTAAGCATGATTACATGCCTCGGTGCACTAGTAGTGGTCAATAAAATACTTTTCATCTTAAAATCATGTCTTACATGCAAAATGCAATAACTTTCATCATTTACGTATGCACGTGTTGATGTTCGTGATTGATATTCGTAATGCATCATATATATCTTCACATAACATCACTCAAACACGTCATTCTCAAGGAGATATAAAATCACATAATATCACTTAATCAATATATATATATCATGAAATACTATGTTCATACATTGTAGTTGCAAATGAATTTCTACTTATCTTAATTTCCAAAGTTTTTGGTTGTCTAAGCTGTTTATTTATCTCTGGAGCTTTCTTACTTCGCTCTTTGTTTTTTTGTTTTTACCAAATCCCTATTCTTCTGTCATCTCTTATTTTCCTTTCTTTTAACTTTTTTCGAACTATGAACAAAGATATATATATATCCATTGCCTCACCAAAACTTCACTCCTAAGCTTATTAATATAATTATATTATTATTAAAGTTATGCAAACACTTGCGGCCAACTTTTTATTTTTTTATGATATATATATACACATTTGTGGGTACACAACACTAACCATTGCATATATATTATAATATTAATCAACTTCTTCTAAATATACATACATACACACGGCTAACTGATAAGATAGGTTTTGTGCGTATTTTACATGTGTTATGCGACAGTTTTTATAGTTAATTGTTCGCTATTCTATTGCATTTACCCGATCTTTATCATATTCGTCTCGTTGGCTTTGATTTCACATTTTCCATGGATTTCAGGTTGTTTTGCAAAATATATGATGATTGGGGGACAAGCCAAGTGAGAGGATACACAGGCTACAAGTCGAATGGGCTGAAAGTGAAGAAGAAGCCCAACACTGAGGGGATTAGTGTTGGGAATGTGGATGCTGAATTATCACTTACATGATTAAAAGCCCATTAGCCCAGGCCCATTAATTTTTTAATTACATCTTAGGGCTTAGTTTTTAAGAGAGGCTGATTTTTAGAGCCGTTTGGGTGGAGAGAGGGGAGAAGAGAATACATTTTTGAGAGAGTTTTTGGATGACATTGGTGATGTTCATAGCCATGTTTGGCTAAACTTTTGTTCTAGTCCAAGGAGACACCAACCCTTGAATGATTCATCCGTTTTAATCGAGTAGTAACGTTTCTCTTACTCTATCTCGATTTCTTCATTATCTGATCTTATGCTTTGCATGTTTGATTAATGGATTTATTAGGATTGGCCACCTTAATCTATTTGTTAATCAATTCTAGCTAACTCGCATGATATAATCCGTAATTGTTATATTTGTGGGAGTATCGTAGCAAATGGAATTTGATTCCTAAGATAACGAAGTCTAGGTTGCATGATTCGGACGTTCCGCTTTCATGGTCTAGTTTGCCCTATTATTTTGGATCGTTAATGCATCTTGTGAATTGAATCTTGAATACATGTTTTGGGGTTATTCATAGGATAGATTAATTGGGGGTCGTACCTACTGATTAATTAAACTTAAGAAATAATTCGAACTAGTTCGGTCGTACCGCTGGTTTAAGGGCAAGATTCGAGATAGGGAATAGATAAACGAGGCTACCTGTTAATTGGAAGAATCGTTCGAGGGGAGGTTATCCGAGGGCTAGATTGTTTAATTCATTGCTATTTTTCTATCCTTGTTTGCAATCTATTGTGGTGCATGATTTTAATATTTGTTCAACAACCAATCCCCCCTATTTTTATTGTTTTCTCTACATGAATTTATTCAATTAAATTACACTATTCCCTGTGGATTCGACCCCTTACTTATCCTACTACATAAGTGGATTAGTCGAGGTGAATATTTATTTTTGGGTGTCGGCGACAGCACACCACTAACCTACATATACCCATATATATTAACATATAGCACACAAGTATATACATGCGTGTATATATATAAATATTTAGAATTAATTATTTTCCTTTCATAATGTATATTGAATTTATACTATCATTAATCAAATAAATTATATTATGCACTCAATTATCATTATAATCTCAACCATTTATGATAGGGTTTTCTCAATACCAATTATGTAAGAGCATATAAA
This sequence comes from Scutellaria minor, assembly GCA_954870855.1. NCBI lineage: Eukaryota > Viridiplantae > Streptophyta > Magnoliopsida > Lamiales > Lamiaceae > Scutellaria > Scutellaria minor. The sequence continues at coordinate 4,854,307 of OX940732.1, read as the reverse complement.
TAATTCAATATTTGAAAGCTAAATATAATTGTCACGCCCCGAAATCTTTTAGTATTTTATCAGAGTTTTACCGTTGGGCGTGAAGAGAGAAATAGCAAGAGACGCATACACAACAGAAAGAATAAGCAAGAGACGACAGAAGAAAGAGGTAAGAGACGAAATGATTCCTTCACTTAACAATAATCGGCCTCTGCCGATAGCAATCAGTCTCACTACTGATAAAGTACATCATACGCAGCGGAAATAACATCAGGATCACTCGTTCACAGAATACTCAGAATATAATTACAAAACGTGAATAAACTTATAACATATTGTTTTGAAAATGTTGTGCAACACACCCTAAAAATCACAGGTTCAAAAGCAGCATTGTCTCTCTCCATCTAGGGTTCATCATGCTCAACAGCTCCTGTAGTGTGAGTACAGATTAAGGGGGTGAGTGCGTGGAATACACTCGTGGGAGTAACTCTGCCTCTTGTGACTCTCAACAGATATATAAAAACTAATAAAATAATCGTACGTCACGTTGTCACAGCACATAAAATGCATAACAGATATTAGAAATAGCAAAGGACGCATAGGTGCGGGGTTTCCCCGTCTTACCCTGTAAACGGTCTCATATACCGCTAGCGCATTTCAAGGACCGCCAGACCTTTTCAGAGTATTAGAAGGAGGGGGAGAAGATTCTTTTACAGTCCATAGGACTCTCCGAACATGCAATGTGAACCGAAGTCCTTTCACAGTTATATTATGGCACGGCAAATATAAACATAGCACTTAGTGTTCCTCAATCATGCATTTAATAGGGAAAGCAGTAGACAGACAAAGAGATAGAAATTACCCCCACCTTGTTCGGTGGTACCCACGTGAGTTGATAAATCCGAAAGTCTGATAACTAAGAGCTCGAGTAGCGAGTGTCAACAGTCAGATAACTCAACATCAATCCAACAGGTAGCCTACATACGTTACAGTGTTCTTAGATCCTTAATAAATTATAATTAAAGCTGTAAAAGGTTCCGTCGGAAAACGGTCGTTAAATACGCGACGAATCGAGCGATCTAAAGATTGGAGTTCAAGAAACAAGAGGATCAGATCTGAATAAGGGGCTGAATAGATAGGAAAAGAAATAAGGATCGCAACGCAAAAAGAATGAGCTCAATCGGAGTTGAAACGAGCTCAAACGGAGCATTTTAAGTTAAGGGGTAAAATGGTAATTTTGGTCAAAGGGTTGACTTTGACCGGGCCCACGACCCTCGGTCAATGACGTCTCATCAGCGATGACTCGATACGGATGAACGACGGAAAGAAAACGAGATTCGGATCGAAAACACGGCGTCGGGTGCGCGTCGGCACCCGACGGGCGCGCACGGTGCGCGCCGGCACCCGGCACCCGACGGCTGCCGAGTTTTCTCGGCAGCTAGGCGCGACCCAACCCGGCTGGTCGAGTTTTCTCGGCCAGCCTCTGCCCAGGTTACCCGACGGTGGCCTGCTCGAGCAGGCCACTTTCCGGCGTCGCCCGGCGCGGCGGCGCCGCCTCCAGCCACCACCACCTACCTCGCCGGATACCCCGCACCGCCGGCTACCACCTCCGGCCGTCCATCGCCGGATTCCGGCATGAATAGTTCCCGGAAATTACGCTGCAAAATCCTTCGAAGTCACATTTTTCAAAAATTTCAACTCCAACCAAAACTCCGGCCGGCGACTTCCCGTCGCCGGCGACCACTCCCAGCTCCTCCGCCGACGACTCCCCGTCGCCGGCAACCCATTCCGGCCAAGCCCATCCACCAACACAGCCACCACACACAAGCATGAACACACACACACACCCGATTCCATACACACACACACTGACATCTCTCTGGCCGGCGGCCACCAGCCGCCGGCGACCCACAAAACCACCTCGCCGGCGACCTCCCGTCGCCGGCTGTCCCTTCCCCCACGGCGGCGCCACCCCGCGCCGCCCCAACAGCGAGCCACACAACACACACACACTTATACACCATACTACACACACACATGCATGCATACATATCTCTTCCATTTTTCCGGCCAGGCGCCGCCACCAGCGGCGGCGCCACCTCCTCCACATCACCACCTCACCACCACCAGCTTCTCCGGCCACCGCTCCGGCAAGAGGACGAGGAGAGAGAGAGAAAACAGAGGAGAGAGAAAGGGTGATCAAGGGTTAGGGTTTAGGGTTTCAAGGCTGTTTTTCACCGTTTTCCGGCGAACGAGAAATCGGATTTGAAATCCGAGACCTATCCTAGATTCGTCTCGTCGAGACGAACGTCATGTGCGAAAATCGTCCGATTCCGACAATGTTGAAATTTTCCGGCGACCGGCCGGCGGCGGTGCCGCCGCGACGGCGGCGGCGCCGGTGGTGGCGCCGCCGACCAGAAAACAGAAAACGAAGAGAGAGAGAGGAGAGAGAGAACTTACGAGTTTTCGGCGCGTTCGGCTCGTTCGGAAAAACGGTGAAAAATGAACTGGAGGAGCCCCTATTTATAGAAGTTGGAAAACACTATTCATGTGAAAATATCTCGTCACTATTCATCGGTTGAATTTTCCACGCTACTATTCACCGAAATATCTTCCGGTTTTCCGAAACCTCGTGTTTCGCCCTTTTCGTCGCCGGTTGAGCTACGGGTCTCCGATTGACCCCTAGTTCGTTTCTATCTTCTTGTTTTCTCGATACGTATCTACTGGTATAAAATTACCCTATGTTCCACGTCTAATAAAAATTATCGATCTAAACCTCGCATTAAAACACGTATCTGAAACGCACGAAATAAATTAAACAATTAAATCATACGCACAAAATTATTAAATCATAAGTTAAAATATTTAATTAATTAATTATGCTCGTTTTGATCCGGGGCGCTACAATAATAATGCAAGATCACAAGTAGCACATAAATAATAAGATATGCATATGATGCATGAGATATATTGGTTAATAAGTAGTGAAAAGCTCGGTTATCACAAATATACTCAAAAGAATACATAAGTGTATGTAAAACTTGTAAAAAACGACACTTATCAATCTACCTTCCTGCTTTATGAGTTTCTTGTGTCTACAGAGGGGATAATGTAGAGGACAAGTGTGGGTGATCTATGGTGTCTATAAGGTTTTGTGTTTTTTGATGAGTTTGATAACAAATTTAAAAGTTTCTATATATTAGAGCTAATTGTGTGGTTATTAATCTTATTTGCCAAAATTCATTGTTGCATTTTTTTTGTTTAAATATGATAACTTAATTAGAGTTGAATGCGATTGATTTCTTTGTTTCAAACAAGTGAAGTGTCTCATTGACCTTGATTATGGATAAAATGAAAACATGCAAGATTCTATATAAATAGCCTACTTGTGTGATTTTGAGCCTAAAAGAGCAACACATCCACTATATGTGCTCTCTTTCTTTCTTTGTGTGTGATCACACACTATATGTTCATTATAGAACTTATTTTATTATGCATTTTGAGACTACATTTATTGAATTGTGCATTTAAATGCTAAGGCACTTAGGTTTAACCACTTGCTAGACCTTTATTTGAATTGCCTATCTTACATGTTTTCCCCTAATTAGCCCATTTGAGCTTTTAACCTTTCACTTGTCTTATCACACCAATGATGAGCTTATATGCCCTATACTTTAATTATCCACATCTTGTAGGACCCTTTTTGTCAAGAAGTGTGAGAATTGAATGCATATCAATTTTGGATTGTAATTGAAATTGTGAGACATGATAATGAATAAGAAAATGGGGATGGAGATGAAGATTCATTGTGGCAATATAAAAAAAAAGTGAATTATTGAAAAAAAAAAGAAAAAAGAAGAAGGGGAAAGATGTGAGAAGTTGATTAATTTGTGTGATACTCTCTTATATTGATCATTTGATATCATTGTCTTGTTAGAGAATTTCCATTTATGAAAGGAAAAAATGTCTATATTTGGTTTCCTTGTTGGTTTGAACTTAAAGATTGACTTTGATGTATATGGAGATTACCAAGGAAGAAAATGAGTAGGAAAATGTTTGATGATGAATAATGGATGAAAAGGTATTCGTATGTTGAGATTTGCGTATGAGATTCTCATATATTCTTGAAATTGCTACACCTTATATAATATCCTTTATCATACCTTTACCTAAACCTTATTACAACCAAATTAAAGACCCTTTGATTTTTGCATGAATTCATAACTTTAGTAGTGGAAATTTGATATATTAGTAAGCCTATGGTAATGACATGTGTGTGTTGATTTTTGGGTAAAAAATATTTGACCCTTTAAACACTTGAGAGTGTAGTGAGAGATATCCTTGGTGAGATGTGGGGGTTTGCAATGTTGGATCTTATTGAAATGATTAAGTGTTGATGAGATATGAATTTGTTGAAAGTTAAGGGAATCATATCATTTGCTTTTTTAAGATTGTTTACTTTTTCACTTCATTGTATGATGAGTTTGGGATATTTGAGAAGCATTTGATTTATAGATATTGAGTGTGGAGTCTCATTCCTTGTTGATTTTGGCTTTGAGCTTATGTTTAGATGCATGCTTAAGGACAAACATGGTTTAGGTGTGGGCGATTTGATGTGTCGTTATATGCATACGTTTTATCATCGTAATTACCCTCAATTATAGTTCATTTGTGCCTTAATTAATTGAATTACTATTATTATTTATAGGAATGAACTTTGGTGAGTTTTGAAAGAAATTGGGTTTGAAAGAGTGAATTTTGGCTTAAATTGTGAAGATGAGCTTAAAGGAGATAACATAAATTGGGCTCAGATGAATTGATGACGAATGAAAGCACAATTAGAGTTTTACCCCAATTTAATTTTTATTGTTGTAGTAGATTTTCATACTAAGGATTCTAGTTTATGAGTTTTATTAGGAGTAGAAAATCTAGATATAGAGATATTATTTAATCGTGATATTTCTTATATTAAACACTCTAAATCACCTCAATAATAATCTCACGCACTACCAAAACACTTCACACACCGCCAAAAGACTACACGCGCCAGCATGCACCGCCAGAATGTGCTCACGTGCTGACACACATCGGTATGAGCTGGCAGGTGTACCCCACGCACTACCGTAGTCGTTGCTCTCCAGTTGGCATTAACTGTGACCGCCGGTGTTGACCCCATCATTGATTGTCGTCGATCGATGTTGACCACCACCGTTGACCACCGTCAACTGGCTACCCTATTCCAGCATGGTCCGGTTCAATGGGCCGATCTGGTCTGATTGAACCGACTCAACGGTTCAGGACCTGGTTGTTGAGTTGACTCGATTCAGACAGAGTCAAATCAATTGGTCGAGTCATCCCGATTTGAATGTTTGACCCTTCGGTTTGGCAGTTTTCAGGCCAATTTTGCGACATCAAAATTCTAGCTACCCCCTGTTGTCGACCCTTCTAAATCTAATAGAGATATTTATGTATTTTTTAGTCAAGAAAGATAAGAGGACCCAGAGGAATGATTAATATATCGTTATTTCTCCCATGAAGAAATAACTTCCCATTACTTTTCTGTAACCTCCATTGTAACCACTATTAGGGTTAAATAACTTCCCTCATCACATACACTTTGCACCACTCTCTCACATAGTGGGTTATAAATCACGTTACATTCTCCCACTTGGTGCAAATGTAAAATAGCTAAAGAAAACAAGACACACGAATCATGGAGACAGGTCCTCTAGAATTGAGTATTATCAACTATGTATTACATTGTACCTCGTCTCCAAAATCTCTATGTGGCAACAAACTTAAAGAATAAACCTTATGTTTACTCAGGGTCAATCAAATATATGTATTTTTTAACAATTTCTCGCTGTAAAAGGTATTCATTTTGTACCCAATGGTGAATTCCTATATTGGTATCAGAGCTAGGTTTGTTCCACGTGCTTCTACTGCCGAACTTTTGATCACACACAAGATTACAAAAGAATTGTGCTTGAATTCCACAACTCCAATGCAAATGAGGGGATTATGTCTACCAAGGAAGTGAAGGAAATACTCTGCAGCGGTTTCTTTCTATTATTTCATGTATTAGAGAATGAGTATGAGAGAGAGGATATTACAGCTTAGTGGGGAAGTTATACGTAACTTCTCCCACCAAATCCTCATGGGTGCAAGATTTGAATTTCAAATCAAATCTTTATATTATTTATTAAGTATATAATACAATAAATTAAATATACTGTCAGCATCCGTATACTCTTCACATGCTTCTCAAAGACAGTCTTAGGCAATGACTTGGTAAATAAACCCACCACATTTTCTTCAAAGCTCACTTGATTAACTTGAATCTTGAGGAAAGCTTATTGCAGATGGTTGTAGAAAAACTTTGGTGAGATGTGTTTTATATTATCACCCATGATGTAACCTATTTCATTTGCTCGATACATGTTGTATTATCCTCATAAACACACGTAGGCTCTTCAGTAGTAGAACTCAAACCACTCGTCCTTCAAATATACGTGATGATAGACTATAACCATATTCACTCGCAAACTACTTCATGTAGCGCAATGATCTTCGAATGATGTGGGGAGGTGGCTACAAGATTTTGTTTGATTGATCTCCAAGATATCGTTGTGTTCTCTATGGTAAACATAAAATCAGTTTGGGAGCATCCTTTATGTGGGTCAGAGAGATACCCAACATAAGCAAAACCAACGAAAACATTATTTGGTATTTCAGTAGAAGGGGTGGTACTTTTACTTTCAAAGGGGACCACTGATGGTCTTGTATCCCCAAAATCTAGACAAAATCGAGTTTTCCCAAGTTCTTTTATCGTAAATTTGGATATCAAGTAGTTTGCAGTTTCACTTATTTATTTAAGAATACCTATTATGTTCATATCATCAACATATACCGCTATAATTACAAATCCAGAACTTGTTTTCTTTATAAATACACATGGGCATAGTTCATCATTCTTATATCCTTCTCAATCAAATAGTCACTTAGACGAGTATACCATATTCATCCATAGTTCATAAAGTTAGTGTTTCAATTTTATTACAAACACACTCCATGGTTTAGAGTCACTTGACTTGAGCAATTGAAGACCATCAGACACTTTCATATATATCTCTGAATTAAGATCCCCATAGAGATATGATGTAACCACATCCATAAATTGTATTTCCAATCCTTCGAAAACTACCAAGCTGACTAAGTAATGGAACATTATAACATCCATTACGGAAGAATATGTCTCATCATAGTCAATTTCAGGATGTTGTGAGAAACCTTACGCTAAAATATGAGCTTTGTATCTCAAGACCTCATTTTTTCATTACACTTTCTGATAAAAATCCATTTATGTCCTACAAGCTTTACGTATCTTTTTGTGAAAGAATCTTTTTTGGTGGGGCCACTATGGGACTAATTACCCATCTTTTTGCTAGAGAATCAAGTTTTTCCTTGATTGTTTCTTTTCATTTGGGCCAATCTGCTATTTATTGACATTCTATAATAGAGTGTGGTTCGATATCATCGTGCTCTATAATTTCTTAAGCAACCTTATATGTAAATATATCATCAATGTGCATGGAAGATCTTTCCATCAAGTTATATGCACTTTCGTAATCTATTGAGATTTCTTTGTTCTCTGAAATCTTTTAAACTTTGGAGCATCCTCCAATGATGATTCATGTACATTGTTCTAATTAGAGATAATCTTATGAGAGAGATTCTCTTCATTGATGATTAATGTATCAGGTTGTGCCATACCTACCTTTTTCTTTCTTGGGTAGGTATCAATCGAACCAAGTGGTCTTTCTCTTTTCCTTTTGCGAGACACGGTCTCAACCACACTTCCACTAAGTGTGGTTCAAAGTCTTTATCTATGGCACTATGCCCTTTATGAGAGACTTCTAACCTCGTAAGCACATTTGCAGCTGGTATATATGATCTTGTTACTTTAGCAATATTAGTAAACGCATCTGACATCATGATACAACAGAAGCACGATACAAGGCGTGAATATCTGTTGATTCTAAACAAATATCAGAATAAAATACGATCAAAGAGATAACCTAGTATTGTAATTCATATTCAACTCACTAAAACGTTTACATAATGATCTCTTAAATAAGAGTAAAAAACCCTAATAACAAATAAGTACTAATATATGTAAATAATCTAAAAAAATCAATTAATATAATTAAGATACTAATTTTCTATAAATATTGATTCTCCAAATCGAATCACATTTATTCAAGATTGCTATTACGACGTCTACATCATTATCTCCCTCTTTGAAATAATTCGCCCTCAAATCGCCTATGATCTCGTCTCCAGATGAATCAAAAGTAAGTAAAACCTCAAAATAGTGAACCAAAAAAATATCAGCGGTAGGAACATGGCTCAAAATCTTAAGGCGGTAGAAAAAAAGAGGTTTCAGCAAACTGTCAGCAAAATAACTATCATTAATAATGTAAAAATAATTGTTATTTCGAGGGACAAAACCAGCATGGGGATCAAGATATTGATATCATGGTCGTTGATCGGTGGTGGCTACGTAGGTTGAGGAGAAGTGAGGGTTGTCATTTGACGGTGGTGGATGGTAGAATTGGTGGTGTTGTAGTGGTGGCAGGAGCGGTCGGATCTAGATATGGTGGCGGTGTTGTTGAGGTGGCAACAATGGCTACCAATACTAGAGATGGTGGTGACAAGGTCATGGACGATTCTAGTTTGAGTTCGACGACAACTAATTGAGACCAGAGGAAATCAAATTCCTCCTTCATTTGTAATCTTGTGTCATCGTTGATGGACTCCACAGAATCGTTATGACTCTGGATGCCAACTGATGTAGCAAAAGCACGATACAAGACGTGAATATCCATTGATTTTAAATAAATACCAGAATAAAACACGATCAAACGGATAAGCCAGTATTGTAATTCATATTCAACTCACTAAAACATTTACAAAATGATCTCTTAAATAAGACTAAAAGCCCTAATAACAAATAAGTACGAATATATGGACATAATCTAAATAAATCAACTAATATAATTAAGATACTAATTTCCTGTAATCTTAATTCTCCAAATCAAATTATTTTTATTCGAGATTGTTGTCGCGATCTCGTCTATATCACATCATATTTGTTATGCTTTGAAGATCGATTATTCTTGTACTTCACTTTCACATTGTGAAGTTTGGGAATCGAAATGAGACAAAGTGGGAACGAACCATAGTAATTCATGTCATTTATTTGGAGAATTCTTTTTCTCATCTCCCCCACAATGGGAAGCTAGACTACCTCATCAAAGTCACAATTCGCAAATCTAGTGGTAAAAAGATTGCCTGTCAAAGGTTCCAAATAACGAATAATTGATGGAGATTCATATCCAACATAAATACCTAATCGTCTTTGAGGACCCATTTTGATGCATTATGGAGGCACAATTAGCACATAAACTGCGCAGCCAAATATGTGTAAGTGTGAAATGTAGGCTCATATATATTACCAACCAGTACGTAGAAAACAGTTGGTCAATAGTGAGTTAGTGAGTCTAAAAGGAATAAGTAAAACTATGTGTAATATTGCATAACCCTATGCTGCTATTGGCATGTTGGTGTGCATAACCAATGCTCTAGCCACAATTTGTAGCCTTTTGATGATGGCTTCTGCCAGACCATTTTGTGCATGTACATGAGGTACATGATGCTCTATATCTATCTCGAGAGACATGACACACTCATCAAATGCTTTTGATGAAAACTCTCCAACATTATCAAGCCTTATAGACACTATTAGGTGATCAAAGTGGTGAGCCCGTAATCGTATGACTTGTGCTACGAGTTTTACAAATGCATCATTTCTTGTGGACAATGACACAATATGTGACCGCACATTGAAGCATCAACTAGGACCATAAAGTATCTCTTTATGATCCGTATTCAGGATGGATAGGTCCACGTATATCATCTTATATTCTTTGTAAGAAAGGAATGTTTTTCTTTGTGTCTTTAGCAAAGGAAGGTCTCGATCCTATTTTTTCTAGAGAACAAGCTTTGCAAAATGAGTGATGTGCCTTTAAGATGGATAATGAGATAGAGTGAGATGTAGGTATTGCTTGTAGTGCTTTAGAAAACATTGATTGTTTTGATTCAACATTGTGATTGATATTTTGTACTATAACCAATACCTGTCTCACTTTGTGTTTTCCTCGAAAGAAAGGATGTCTGTGAATTTTTTAAAATACAAATCATCATGTCTCGATTAGGATGTCCAAGTCGATCGTGCCAAAGCCTATATGAGATGGTGTCCAACACTTCATTGTTTGTGATATTATATGATTCAGTAATCTGAATATTAGTAAAATACAACCCACTAGATTGACTCATTAGTTTTTTTAAATTGTGTTTCCTTCCACATTCATTCAAGGTAATATATATGTATTTTGTTCCATTCTCACAATGAGTTTCCAAATGATATCTATTTGCACGTATATCTTTAAAGCTTAACAAGGTTCGATTAACTTTTGGTGCATAAAGAGCTTTTGTGACTCTAATTATTGTCATTAGGCATTAAAAATTTGGTTGTTCTTCGCCCTTTTATTAATTGTGATAATCCAATCATCGTAGTCATAGATGCATGAATTGATTCATTGAATAATTATCTATTTCTAAAAATTATGTGGGTGGTCTCATTATCAGCTAAGCACTCAATTTATGAACGATACATCCCTACAATTAAATGTACGTAATGTTTACTAAAAAGAAGTCAAAAATATATAACTCTGATTCTTAGAGTTTTTCGAGCTATTTAGGATGATATTTTTCATTCTATTTATTTCTTCATTCTATTCTAATCATAAATGTAAGCTTGTAGTAAATCTATTATCTATATAAAAGTGTGGATGTTTCTTACAAAATATGGATTGCCGAATATATCCCTATCAAAGATTATTATTTAAGGTTATAATAGTAATTTAAGTTTTCATATTTAAATTTTTTTATATTAGAATCCTAACTAATTCAAAATCTTATAGAATTCTGTTATAATTAGAACTCTAATATAAACGTGTTATATATAAAGTATTTGCATTATTATTTATTTCCTTAATTTGAATTGACTCCACTTGTAACACACGTGATCTAAAACTCGTACACTTAAATAAAGCCAAAGAATTATAAATAAATAAACAATTGTCTCAATCACATAAGTCTTATTCAAAAAGAAAAGAAATATAATAACAAATAGTCTGTAAAAAATATACTTTTTAACATTAGTGTCCTTACTTATAGGTCCAATACCACCATCATGGCCAATACCTCCACCATGTCCATTAGACGCAATATCATCTCTTCACCATACATTGGGAGAGCCTCCACAACTCCTACCACGACCCATACCTCAGTCCCTATGTCCTCCTATACCTTGTGGTGTATTGTTTACACGTGGGTGTTTGTGTGAAGTAGCACGTCTTATCCCTCTTGCTTTAGAGACATTTCCACTGTTCATTTGACTATAGTTAGCCTTAGGAATTTTCTTTGTCCCAGCTAGTCTAGCATTGTTGTTCATAAGAACTTGATCATGTCTTTCAACTACTTGCAACAAGTTGATCAACTTGTTGTCATATTCTAGTTTATATTGGTTGGTTAGTACCAATGTTGAAGTGGAGTGTTTTTTGTATCATATGATCTTGTGTGATTTCCTTTCAACAGAATGTGATACATGCCTTTAAGCGCAACATAACTTTGTTGAAATCATTAACCTTATTATAGTCAAGCAAACGGATATCATTCCATTGAGCGGTCAATTCTGGGAGCAAAATATTGTGAATATTCTCAAAATGTCATTTCAAGGAATCCCATAGTTCTTTGGGTATTTTCAACTGAAGGTATTCTCATTGTAAACTAGGGTTAATATGTCGCCTAAAAAATTAGGGCATTGACCTCGACCTTGTCAGACTGTTTAGGGTCACTTGATTGTTTGATCACTGAAGTATAATCTTTTTCCATGAAAGTAGTTTCAACATCAGAAACCCAACGATGGTACTCAAGTACTTTTGAGTCCAATATTTCAAATTTAGGGATGTTCAACCATCTGTCTTAAACCAAAAACGAAGACATTAATTATGTATATGCTAACTATTCACGATAATTAACAATTAAATTTTAGAAACGTACAAAAAAAATACTTATTACTAATACAAACATTTTTTTCTTATTCTGATACAAACATTAACACACAGTAACATAGAATCTCTCTATAAAATATGGACATTGATTATCCAGTCTAGATAATCCAGAGCTGCCAAGTATTGTCCACCATAAATAATCATAATTTCTTTATTTTAATTAGGAAATAAATAATAAATAAATAAAACAAAACACAATCAACACCCTACACTCATATTCAAGAATTACGAAACATATCATAGGCGCAACATATTAAACTCACCGAAGCAGACTCTCTCTCTCTCTCTCTCTCTCTCTCTCTCTCTCTCTCTCTCAGGCAGGCGCGCACACACTAACTAAACCATACATATAACTATTGTACATATTTTATTTACAAAAATTAAAATACATCATATAAACCATAAAGTTGTTGTCTGTCATACATATAATATACTTAATGCATATTTTATAAACAAAGATTAAAACATGACAAATAAACCATATTAATTGAAAGTCATTGTTCGTCCTTTTCAGAAAACAAAGAATTGAAATTCAATTAAAAATTATGAATTCATGGATTCACTTAATATATTAAAATTGTATCCATAAACAAAATGTAATTAAATTACCTAATAGAAAATATACGGTTCTTTCCTAGGACACTCAATTAAAAAAATTACAGGTGGATTGACTGTCTAATTCACTTCAGATCTCCAAGAGCAATTCGTGTTGATAATGTGTTATAGAATTATGAGAATGAGAAAAGTGGCGTGTTTATTTCATCATAAAACCCCTTTATATAAGACATACATCTAGGGTTCACATAAATACATAAATATAGTGAATACCTAAAACACCCTTAATAAGTTACTTTTTTACGAAGGCACACTAATTGTGTTTTTCCTTTACCAATAACCACCTTTTTAGGACAACAATTTAATCAACTTTTTTATCCATATATATTTACACTAAATAAATTCATTTTTCAATTTTTATTTGATATTATTAAATTCTTGGAAACCAAATATTATTATTTTGATTTTGAGAATTTTCCATATGTTAAAATCATTACGTATTATTATAATACAATAATGTTAATAAGGTAAATTTCAATTACCTAAACTTTCGATTTTTTAAATATATCATATTAAATTTTGTAATAATTTTTTTCATTCTTATCCAAGAATTATAAAAAATATTAATTTATTCTATATTCGAAACAATCCATAGTTACAATTTTTTAGAATTATAAATGTGAATTATAAACAATTGTGTATTAAATGTGAATTACAAAAATCAATGTGAATTATAATATTTTTTTAATTTTTTTTGCAAATTGGAAACAAACATGGAGGAATTAAAATAGGTAAAAGAGTATAATTTTTCCAAATGTCTTTTCAACCAATAAAAAATTACTAAAAAAACCAAAAAATATCTTTCTTTTGTCTTTTTCTTTCTTAGTTTGCATGTGTCATCCCTTGTTATCGTTTCTAAATAAAGATGTCTCTTTCATTCATATACAAGTTATATTGGTAATAGTTAAGTGGTTATAACCATATTTTAGCCACCAACTTTGTTAAGCGTGGAAAAGCAAGTATATTAGAATCTACTTTTAAACGTCAAATTTATTAAATATAGCAGTTTAGGGTTTTTCTCTATAACACTACAAAGATGCAATGATTTACTGATGAAATTTATCGACAGAAAAATTCTGTCGGTAATTACTGACAGAATACCAATAGATTTCCACCAGTAATCAATGTTTTAAAAAAACAAAATACGGACATATTACGGATGGAAATTCCATCGGTATTAGTGATAGAAAAATTATCATTGGATTATGACAAAAAAAAATTCATTGTTTCTTTGTCATGGACAATTCTGTTGGTAATAATTAATTTATAATATAAATATATATTTTTTCTGCAAAACTACCAACAGAATGTAATCTGTCAATAATATTTTTTAAAAATTTTCTTTCAAAAATTTATTGATGGAATATGACTAATTCGTTGGTAAATTCATCACTAAAGTTTAGCGATTTCAAAAAAAAACCTTTATTTTGATGCTTTTTTCCAATAATCTAAAATTAATGACTGTTATATTGTATTAATAATCATAACATGTCATTTGATTAATGTTGTTATATTATAATAATTACGTATGTGACATACATATGTATATATAATTAATAAGTGAATGTCTATCTAACACTTTTATCTTAATATAATTAATATATATAACTTATAGTTTAAATGGTTATCCGCCACTAATAAATGACGTTGTTATCGATCGACAATATATAATTTGGGTAAATTATAAAAATCATACCAAACTATGACCCTTTTTGCACGTATCCGAACTTTGAAACTTTACTGTATAACCACCAACCTTTGTGAATGTTACTAATAGGCCACTACGGTGTACTATTCCTTCAAAGATGCTTACTCTTGAGGTATTTATGTCTTTTAATTAGTTAATTAATTTTTCATTTATTTTTTCTACATCTTTCTCCTCCATCCACCAACTTGTCGTCGGCCGCCACACCACCGCTACTAGAAAATCCCCAAAACTCCAATTTTTACCCCAATCCCCATGTTTTGGTTCAAATCAAGGACTGAAAAATCGGCGGTTTATCGCCGAAATATCGTCAATTTCTCACAACCGACATAAAAAACACAAGTTATCTTTTTTCGCCAAAATATCGGAGAAATATCGCCGATATTTTGTGAAATATCGCCATTTTCTCGAAATCGGTATGCATTGTGTATTTTTTGCAGGAATCGGGCGATATATCGGCGATAAATTGGCGATATATCGGCGAAAATCGGTATGCATTGTGTATTTTTTGCAGGAATCGGGCGATATATCGCCGATATATCGGATATCGCCGATATATCGCCAATTTATCGCCCAAAAGTCATGTTGTTGGAAATGTCCGTTTTTTTAGTTTATCTCTAAATTTGTTGTAAACATATCTTTTTATTTGAAATTTAAGTTCAATATATGTATTAATGTTACTTATAATATTATGTAAAGTACTAGATATATTTTTTAATTTTTTTTACAAATTTTTTATATTTTTTGCGTAAAAAACCGATATTTCCACCGAAATCGATATATCCGTCGATATTTTCGTAAAATCAAGGTACCGATAATTCTACCGATACCGATATTTTTGTCCTTGGTTCAAATTCAATCGTAAATCATTTTTCCTTACAATTTTTCAGAAAAAGCATGGTTAAAAACACACCAATCATCAAAGCACCGCCACCACAATGGAAAACTCCATTGCCGTCTCACAAGCTCAAAACCGGATTTCCTCCAAGTATTAACCAAAATGCACAAAATCTATGTCAAAATTAGGGGTGGTTCGGTGTAGTATACCGAAAATTTTATTTCATACCATATACCGTACCAAAATTTTAGGTATGCATTTTTGTATACCAAAATATTCGCTATACAAAAATTTTGGTATGACATAAGCCCATACCGATTCACACAAAATTACCAAAATTTCAGTATAACGAAAGTACCGAAATTTACCGAAACTTTAGATTATACGGAAATTATCAAAATTTACCCACATTTCTAGTTAAAATGTTGAGCAGTGGTAGGATTTGATTTCTTTTAGGATAATAGCAACCATTCTCAATCGTATAATAAACATCTCTCATACTTGTAAACAACTCTCATAATAATAAACAATCTCCAGTAGGATTTGATTCCTTAAATCAGTGGTATTTGTTGAGCAATGGAAACCAACGAACATTCAGTGTTAATAAACATCTTATTCAGTAATATACCCAAACGGAAGTCTCTTAATTAAATATAAGTATTAATTAAATAAAAATAAAAACAGTTTCAACAACACAAAATTGCAATTTCAATACTAATTATCCGTGTGGAATCAACCTAAAGCAATCCCTTTCATAAATAAATACATACAAGCTACAATACGCTAATATAGACATCTTGTTCTAATAAATTTGGGGATCCTAACATAGATTTCAAAAATTCGTTAACATCACCCATTCAATTCCAAATTTAGTACTGGCAATTAATCGAGCAACAATTAACGTCAAGAAATTAAAAATAAAAAAGTTATCTACAAACCGAAAACTCAACCGCAAGTTCGAATAGCAAGAATGCCAAGAATCGAGATCAGAAGTTAGGGTTTTAACCCAATAAAAACTACCATTAAGGTGAGCCTACCATCAAGAAAATCACAAAACCACCAAATTTCAACCTAAAAAAAAAAAAAACAAATCAAGAGTTGAAATTCATAGTGTATTAAAAATTGCAATAGAAACTTATTATATTGTCTAGATGGCGGTGAACTGACGGAGGTGGACTGATGGTGACAGACCGATTGAGCAGCTTCATCATTTCTCCGACAAAGGACGATGATCTAAACAAATGAGGGAGAGATGATGATTGAAATGGGAGAATTGTTGGAAATTGGAAGAGAAGATTGGTTTTGACCAATTTTTGACCAAATTTTAATGTTGATTCCATTTTAAATAAATGGAAATAAGTTGCTAAATCGGAATCTACGTTTCGTGTAGATGAATGTAGTGTATTTACTTTCGAATTTCCAATTTCGGGTGAATGAGAAATTAATATACAAAGTTGGCAACTTGGATCCTTCTTGTGAAGGAAAATGGGAGAAAAGTGAAGTTGTCCCACATAGGAAAAATGGAAGGAAAAGTTTCACTTTATTAATAGGAGCACATGTATAAGAAATAATCATGTGTGCTTCCTTATGGTGGAACCTAGTGTCATTTTTTGGACCTAGTTGGCTAAACACTCACGCACCATCCGAACCGCACGAGACATCATCACACTCGGGTTGGGTCCGGACCGGACCAAGTTGGATTCGGACCAGGTCACGGGTCGGGTCGTGGGCCGGGCCGGGCCGGGTCGCGGGCCGGGTCGGGTCGGGGTCGGGCCAAGTGGTGTGACCCTTGGGTGTGAAAGGGTGTCACCAAGTGGTGTGACCCTTGGGTCCAAATGGCTTGACCCTTGGGAAGAGGTGTGAATACACCTTTTGGATCCAAGGGTGGTGTCCATTGTGGGAAAGGATACATCTCCTTACTCCTATAAATAGGAGGCCCCCATTTCATTTCAATTCATTCGAACATTCAGATTTCCAACGTTCATTCAGAAAATCACTCCTATAAATAGGAGGCCCCCATTTCATTTCAATTCATTCGAACATTCAGATTTCCAATGTTCATTCAGAAAATCACGCATAGTCAATATTAAGAAAGTCTCGAATATCGAGTAAGTTCGCCGATAGCTTTTGGGTTGTTGTGCTATAATCCTTAAGCTTGAAGTCGTTGTATCTTGGGGACGATTGCCGTTAACCGTGAGCACTTGGATACGGGGCAATATCGTCTTACGGAGAAAGAGCCTAGCTCTTGCCTCGACTTAACCCCGTTGTTGTGCATCTTTTCAATACGTCTAACCACCTAATTTTCCAACAAGAATAAGTAACGTAAATGGTGAAGAAATCTATGAGTTTGAGCAACTGAAAATGGTGAAGAAAACCTGAGCAACTGAAACTTTTGAAGACTGGAGGCTAGAAACATAACCCTAATTGTTAGGAAATATATATATATATATATATATATATATAAATTAGTATTAATTACATTAATATATTTTCGGTACTTCTAGATTTCATATACCGATACCGTATATAAATTTTTCAGTATGGTAACTGTGGTAAACCGAAATTATACTGATGGAATTTCAATCAGTAATATTTTTAGTTCTTTTTAATAAAATTTACCTAGGTATATTTTCCGTTGATAATTTCGTTAATAAATTGTGAAAAAATTAAAAAAAAATTGAAAAACTTAACAACGAAATTTCCATCTGTAAGTTAAGGGGGAAATATCATTTTTTGCCCTGCAGGAATTACTGCGGGCCGATTTTGACCCATTTTCAGACCTTTTTGGCCCAACGCATGATTCTGTCTACATATTAATGGAGATACCACGTGCCTCACACATGGTCGTTAAGTTGCTTTCCTGTTTGCCACGTTCCAGATAGACTGGTCACAACCAAATCGCTTTCTGAAAAACCTTAAATCCCAAATCAGCAATTCCAAATGATGTTTGTTTAGTTTAGTTAGTTTAGTAGATATCGATGGTTGGTGGTTCTTGAAGAATAGCTGTGAGATTGAAGAATATGATGATGGTGAGACGTGTCTACAGCGGCGGCATCACTGTGAAGCTTGTTGTCGGTGTCGGCGAAGAATGTTGAAGATGGTGATTGATTGTAGCGGCGCTGTGATGGAGAGGAGAAGCTGCGCCGGCGGTGGTGGAGTGGTTGTGACGAAGCAGCTGTTGCAGAGGTGATTGGGTGGCGGCATCGGGATGGGGGTGGAACTCGCCAGAGATTGAAGGTGGAGGCGGGGTGGTGCGACAGCGAAGAAGAGGAGATGATGGCGGAGATGCAGCGGTAGAGAAGAAACAGCGGCGCAGAATCTGCAGAGAGAGGAAGGAGATTAACAGTGAATAGGGCTCCAATTTTTTATTTTCTGAATTTTTTTTTTAATACCAAAAGTGGGTTTTGACAGTTTCCGTTAACCAAACTAACGAATAGGGTTAAACTTGATGATTTTTGGGCCATTTTTGATACTAGGTGCCAAAATCGGCCCGCGGCAATTCCTACAGGGCCAAAAATGATATTCCCCGTAAGTTAAGAGTATTCCCCCTCCTAAAAAAAAATTGGAAAATTTACCAAAGGAATTTCAATCGATATATCCGTCGATAATGAGTATTCTTTCCCTTAATAAATTTTTGGAAATTAACCGAAGGAAATTCCGTCGATAAATCTGACTAAAATAAAAGCAACGCCCCTTCCTTCACTATCGCCCCCTTCCCCAACCCCCTCCCCCATTTTTTCCCCTCCCAACGGCTCCCCAGCCCTATCCCCCTCTAACCGCCCCTTGCTGTCGCCGCCGCCAAAGTATCCTTTTAAAGTTTTTGGCAAATTTCCATTGGTAATAATTTTTTCTTTTTGCATCAATACAAAATCAATACTCGATGTTGTCGATAATGTTTTTACCGACAAAAAAAAAAATTGTCTGTAAAATTTACCAATGAACAAATTAACGACGGATTTTTTTGTCCGTATTTTGTCGGTAAACAATTCACCGATAGAAAATTCAAAATTACTGATAGAAAATTCAAAATTAACGATACCGATGACAAACTGCAATTTTTTGTAGTGTAAAGTATTGAAACGTTAAATGAGCTCACCCTAATAATTTTTGAATAGTCCTAGCAGAGTTCAGAGTTATGGGTCAGCAAGACAACATTATAAACCTAACCCTAGTCCTAACTCGATTAGGTTTCAAACGAGTCCTGTGTTACTATATAAGGCTTTCAGTCATACAAGTCAGATTGCTAAATAAAATGACAAATAAATAAATTAAAATATACATAATCTTCAAATTTAACATAATTATAACTTTAATCACATACTCAAATTAATTGAAGTTTTAGTATTTTTTACATAAATTAAGGAGACCTACAAAATAACCGATCTACCCATCACTTTTTTTTCTTCCTTTTTATATTTTCAATGCTCGCTTTGAGATAATAAAACATTTATTAAGGAAGAATAAATGGGGGCAATTTTGGAAAAATCAAAGAAAATATTTCTTGGATTCCTATAATGACAAAGAACAAATATCAAATGCTAAAATGACAATTAATTTGGGATAGAGGGAGTAATAAAGTTCTATATACTGTTAAATCACTATAATAAATAGATATGCTCAAACATTCAGTGATGCATGTCCCTTTAAACTATTAAAGTGCTATGTATTTAACCTCTAAATGTCAGTGCATGCAGTGTTAGAACTTATGATGCACTTATTCAAAATTTTGATAAGTTTAAATAAATTCTAAATTATAATGCACTTAAATGTAAGTATTTAAAATTGAATTTAAACTTTAAATTTAAGATCTAAATCTAACTGCCATGAGTCAAATTCTTCTAGTATTTAAATTTAAAGAGAATTATGTTCAAATAAATTATTTCAAAGTATTTAAATTGCTTATCTGCCATGTCTATATAACGAGAAAACATAAGTTAAGTGTATTTTGGCCCAGGGGTTTGCTTGCAGGCCTTGGGCTAATCAACCTATCCATATTTCGTTTTCTTAAACAATCTCTAAAATTAGAGTGACCGTGTCACATATTTTCTTACATGAGACGGGTTAACCCACAACCCATATTTGACAATTTACATGTAAATTTGTTAATATGAGTTTGAATTGTGGGTAATATGGGTCTATCTCACGAAAACTATGCGTGAGACCGTCTCAGGTAAGTTTTTGTGCTAAAATTATATATATATAACCTTCAACATCACATATCATACATTCAATTGATAGACACAATCGGTAGGAGAATCATGAAAATTTGCCAATATATAAATTGATTCACTTCACCCACTGTTTGATCATGTTTCTTGTAGGAGTTCATTTTTTTGTCGAAATACAACTCTGGAAAAGGCAGATTCAAACTTAAACCTTACTAAAATTGATATAGAAAAGACTGCAATGTCTCAAGGTAAAAAGTGTGAAACCTAATATAAAATGAAGTTCATATGGATTAATAACACGGGTCAACCCATTCAATATAAAATGAAGTTCATATGGATTAATAACACGGGTCAACCCATTCAATATGATCAATTTTGGTCTTACATACATAAGGTCCTATATGAGATGATCTAATATAAATTTATGCGCAAGGTAAAAACATATGTGTTCAACTTGAACTCTGCAATTAGTCTTCCGAGCCATACCACACATACTGATCCATATTTAAGCATATAATAATCTACACCGTCCATTTTCTGCTATGATCTCAAATATTTTCTCATATAAATACTGTTTTTTCCAACACTTAAAAAAGATACCTTAATTTTCTGCTCACTTTTAGGAACCAAACCTTGTACAATGGGTGAAGAGTGCATACAGGTATTTGGAGAATGATTAAAAAGTTGATCTTAATTCATCACTTACAAGCTATATATATACTCATATAACAATGTCACAATAAATTAGATTTAAGTGTAAAATTTATGTGTTTTTTTTTGGCAGGCTGCAGCATCCAACAATTTAAATTCAGAACAGAATAGATATGGAAACTGGAAATACTGATTTATATTCAGACATATAAACTCACTGCTGGAGAAACCTTACCAGGAAACAGGAAAACTGAAGCACACATAGAGTACTAGAGATAGATAAGTAGATGTCGATTATCAGATTCATATCAGTGATCAAAATTAGAAAAGTAGATCATTGATCATTACAAAACAACAAGATATGGAGCTCATCTTGCCTCTTTAACACCTGCAAGACCTCATTAGGCCAGAAATTCTGACTTCTTGATCGACACTTATAGCTTATTTAACACAACTACAGTGACATTTCCAAGTTTTTTAACCTTCTGTACTTTGCCTTGTATTACCGTCTTTCAACTTTCATGTGTTTTGTTCTTATCATCTGTATGCTACCCAAAACTTCTGCTTTTAAATTTTTAAGCAGAGTAAGAAAACATTCTGATGCAACTAAATATGCCAACAACGAGTCTTTAGAGAGGTGGTTAAATATGGATTTTCTTTCCAACATGCTATCCCTAAATTGCTTTAGAAAGTTGGATATCTCACCCTACACACAAAAGAATCAGCTTTATCAACAAATACTAATTTCTCATCCAGACTTCTTGCTATAATATTATAGCAGGAAATAATGGATGCAAGCTTCTCTACACAAAAGCGAAGATGCTTTTACGTAAAAATCAACAATAAAATCTGCTTATGTTGCAATCTGATGGGGAGTATCATCTCAAAGATAGAGATACAGAGGTAGATCAGAAAAACAATAATTCTTTAAAAAGGTGATATATCCAGCATGCCCATCACACAGATCAGATGTTGGTTGTTGTCTTCACTCTGCGAAAGCACTTTCTCATTTAGTATTAACAACTATAACTTTAGTTTATCTTCTTCACGAGAAACTACCCTTCTTGTTGGTTAATTATTTGATAAGAAACACAAAACTGTAATAAAAGCAAAACTCAAAGAACTGCAACTTAACTAAAGAAAAAATGCATTTTTTCAATCAATAAGTGATGTTATTAACTCTATGTCACAGATAAATATGCCTTATATATGCATCTCCAATCTACATAAACTGTGTCATTTTTCAGGAAAACATACCAATGTCCTGTCCCGAGCCACTCGGATGATTCATAATCTTCCGCAATATCAGTGTTCGAGCCATCCTCGTTTGTTGAGTACACTTATTCGCTCTCTCACGTAGATCATGGATAGTCTTGATAAAGCTATTCAGCTTCGTTTTCATCTCCTCCACGGCAATCACCACCGCCTCCTCCCCCCTTTCTGCAAACTCTGCATTTGCCAATAATTCCTCAATCTGAATCTGAAACTTCTCCACAAGCTTCTTTATGCTGTTCAAATCATTCAGAACAATGAAACTCCCCACCTGCATTGATTTGATCATCTCAGTTTGCCCCCTCAATTCCCTCTCATAATTTTTCCAAATCGAATTTACCCATCTGCCCATCGAACCCAAAGGAACGGCGGCTGCAGCCGCCAACGCCGTCACCACAGGCGGAGCAGTGACGGCGGCAGCCACCACTGAGCATATCAACACAGATGCAAAAGCTACAATGAATATCACATTGGAAACCCTCCTCCATGCCTTCAATTTCCCCAATTTCTTATCCAATTTCCGTTTCTTCGCTTGCAATCTCTCGAACATCAAAATCTGCTGCGAGTAAATCAAATCGAAAACCTTGAAGAACTCCTGTGAGAACGGATCCTCCGCCGTTCTAAAACTCTTCAATTCCTCCAAAGTTTTCGAATAATTCTTCACCGATCCTTCGTCAATTACAGCGTAATGCTCCTCGTGGAACTTCCGAATAGCTACATTGATAATCGACTCGATGTGGCCGGCGCGTTTAAGGCACGAATCAAGCGCTGTGCAGAAATCTAGGGTTAAGAGGCTGTTTTCGAAGTAATCATCGACTAGATCGGATAATTCCTTGTTTTTCCAAATATCCTTTTTGTCCTGAAGAATGATTCTCACAACCTCCTGGTTCATTTCAAGCAAGCATTCCGTTACCTGGCTGAGAGAGTCGAGGGAGAGCGATCGCACATCGACGCCGACGGCTATCGAGTTGATGGCTCGGCTTGTGCGGAGCTGGACGGCGGAGTCGAAGCTCTGGAGGTCGGGGTCGGCTCGGCAAGCGGCTTCGTATGAGCTGACATCGGCGCTTGAATTGGAGCTGCTCGGATCTGAGACGGTTCGAGCTGGCGCCGCCGAGCCGCTGCTTGGATTAGTTCGGCTGATTTGACAACCCATTTTGGGAGAAATTTTTTTCAATAATTGTTTTGTATCAGTATGAATTTGTTCGAGGAGAGAGAAGTGTGCAGTGAAGATTAAAGGAGGAAGAAGGTAGACCGTTGACTGTGGTGTCCAATTCTTGATTTTTGACACCGTTGACTTTGGTGTCTAGGAAAATAAGACAATAGGAAAATAAAGTGAAAGCACGCGGAAAAAAATAGAATTAATATTGAATGAGGGTAATTATATATTAGCATCTTCGTGGTAGGTTCCATTATCCTTTTCTGCAACTAATTACACAATATTGACTGGCTATGAATGAGACTGAGTCGTTTACGTGTCATGCAAAGATTGCTCGCCAGAAAATTCCAAGTGATTCATGTTTGATAACGATGTGCAAAAGTGGAGAATGCGGTTAATCATGGAAACATATGCCATTGTTAATAAATAATAATAGAGTTGTGTTAGTGCATGTAGTTGAGTTGGATTTATTATTTGTCTAATTTTCTTTAATAATTGTTGTGTTTTTGTGTACATTTTGTTATGTGATAGTAATGGTTCCTTATCTTAAAATCATAAGATTTTTAGACACATTCAGTTTATAACTTATTCTAAAAAAAAATTATTTTATGGACATGTAAAAATTGTTGTTCCTATGCGTTTAAATACTATAATTGTAATACTTAAACAAACAATTTACAAATATGAATTTATGGTTCTTCTATACATTAAAAGATAAAAACTTAGCATCTTAATCGACATCCACACATTTTAACAAAAATCCACACAAAGTAAAAAATAAAAATTATATCACATTGAAAAGTTCCGATGCCCCAACAAATAATAAAATATCAATGTCTAAATTTTAAATGGAAAAATGATTGATTAATAAATAATTTGAAATCAGATTATGAAAAATTAATTAATTTTTTAGAATGATAACATGTGGTCGTTGTAGTATGGTGGTAAGTGTTCTTGCCTGTCTCCCTGATGTCCCGGGTTCGATCCTTGGTAGTGGTGGTTTTGATTAGATGCCCAAATAGGGAAGGATAAATGGAATTTTATTCTTATTTACTGGTTCTATATACTGTCTCAATAGATTTTATTTTTATTATTGATTTTTATAGTTTTTTTTTTCCTTTTTAAAAATATTTTCTAATTTATATAGCTACATTCTTTCTTTTCTATTTTCTTCCGTTCCCAATTAATGGTTGGCCTATGGTTGCTAATGGGCTTCATTAGATGCGCAAATAGGGAAGGATAAATGGAGTTTTTTTCTTATTTACCCGAGGGTGGTTCTATATACAGTTAGAAATTTCTCAATAGATTTTATTTTTATTATTGATTTTTTATAGTTTTTTTTTCCTTTTTAAAAATATTTTTTAATTTCTATAGCTACATTTCTTTCTTTTTCTTTTTTCTCCTCAGCACAACCTGTCTAGTTTTTTTCTTTTTATTCACAATTCACACAACCATTTTTACACAAATTGAAAGACAAATTTTATCGCCCAACTAAATTATTGGGAGTGAAAAATTGTGGAGAGCCTCAAATCTTTGATCATATGCAGCCGTTGAAAAAGAAGAATATTTTTGGAGAACAAGATTTTTGGAGAACCTAAAATCTCTGATCATATACAACCGTTGAGAAAAGAAGAAGATTTTTGGAGAACCCCAAATAAGATTTTTGGAGAACCACATATCTCTGATCATATGCAGCCGTTGAAAAACTCCAAATCTCTAACTCTATATCTATGATCATATGCAACCGTTGAAAAACGAAGAAGAAAATAGAGGTAGATAGAAAATATTGTTGTTCAGTGTCTTTCCTTTTTCATTAAGACTTTGATTTATATTGATATAATATTTTCGGATATACATGATAGATCCACTTTTCGATTATACCAGGGAAAAAAAGTTTGTAGCACAATAGTTTCAAAATACTTGAAATTCAACATAAAAAAATTCAAAGTTATTTGGAATAATCATGAAAAAATTTAAATCAACTTCAAATAATAGTTTTTTTTTTTTTTTTAACAGTAGGATTGAAACTTGATTGAATATACAATGTCTATGTAAAGAAAAAAAAAAGAGAGTAAATAAACGGTAGAAAATTTCATAATGAAATTCAAAAGTAAAAATGAAATTTCAATTCATGATGGTTGTATTGAGAAATTTGGTGGTTGTATATAGAATCACCCTCTACCTAGACCGTTTGTTTGTCATTGGTTGCTAATGGGCTTCATCCTAATTATGGGCAGCTAGGCAAGCAATTGGACACGGCCCCATGAGTTGAAATTTTCAAATTCTATTTTGTTAGGCTTCTCACAAGTTTTTAAGATATGATGCTAGTTAAAAAAAAAATTATGTCTTTTATGTTAAAATTAATAGTTAACCCACGCGATGTGTTGCATGGTTTAGTATTTATTGTGATAGTATATACAATCAATATTAATATAATAAAGTTGTATAAATTAAAAGATTATTCATAACATCTTTTATTATTTCAAAACATGTAGAATATAAAAATGTAGGTTTTATATTTCTATTGTATTTTAAAGTTACATTTTATATATTTTTTTAAAAATAGTTGTATTCTTTTTAAAGTCATATTTTATATTTTTTAAAATCATTATATAAAATAGAGTTTGAACTAAAAAAAAGTGGAGTGTAGTTGGATTAAGTTTCGTAATACGTGTAAGGGTTGGATAGTGAGATGATGATGATGATTGGTATTTATTTATATAATTATATGACATTACGAAAGATAAAGGATAATTCTGTTCACAGACGCTGTTATTTCCTTATATAGTGCGTCATCATATATTTAAATTTTTTATTTTGACCTTAAAGTTCTTTTTTCTTTCTTTTTACAACCTTCAATCACTACCCTTTTCATTCTTTCTTAAACACACATATACATAAATTTTATGCACTATCATCAAAAATCCAAATCCAATTTCTGAAAAATTATTCAAAATTATTGGATCAGCCATTAAATTCCTTTTAGCAATTTTAAAAAAAAAATATCTCAGGACATTTCAATAAAATAATTAACACCATAATAAAAAAATTCTTACAAAAATCATTTTTCTATTTTGATCAGAATCAAGAAAATCATTCATACGTCCAGGAACACAAGGCTTTTAGGAAATTTTATGTATTTATACAATAAAATTTAATCAAACATTGAAATGTAGAGAAAAAAAGATAATCACAACTAATGAAAGATAAATGTTTTGAAAAAAAAATATCTAAATTCAAAATGACTTCAAACAAAATGTATGAAAACTATGCATTTCAATGAAAATATTGAGTGGTACATCATTGAAATTTGTAAGATATGAAAGAATGATAGTGGAAATAATTTTTTTTGGTCAATAGAGGGGTCGATAACTGGGTGATGAAAGAGGTGGAAATGTGAGTTATACGAAGGTTGTTAAAAAAATAAAAAAATTAAGGGCAAAAAAATGTTTATGTTGTAAGCTCAAACATGTATCAATTTATATAAGCTTAAAATTTCACATGATTATAATGTAATTGTCCAAAAATACTTAATGTTGTAAACTCAAACATGTATAAATTTATAAACAGGTGCAAATATAGATACACTTAAATAACTAATAATAATAATTTTGTAGGTTATGTTTGAAAGGTTTTGTATTTTGTCATTTATAATTTCTTAATTACTAAGAAGTGATTTTAGTTATTAATTTTTTTTATATATATTTTGTTGCTTTTTAGTTTTTAAAAATTATTTTAGATTTTCTAATAAGTTTTTGCATTTTTTTTCAGTTTTATTTCTTAAAAGTAATTTAATGTCTTTCAAAATATTAGTTTAAATTTAAAATTTATAGCTCTAAATTTATTTTGAGATTTTAAAATGATATTTTGGTATGTAAAAAAAATCAGATTTTTTGATAACACATTTAAGATTATTTGATTTTTTTTAAAATTTATTGATTAATAATTATTTTTTATTTAATTTTTTGACTTTTAAAACAAATACTTATGATATATAATACTTTTTATTTCTAGTATATGATTTTTCCAATGATATTTTTAATAGTTAAAGTCAAATAAGTAATATAATTTACTCTTCAATTGAGTTAACTCAATGATTTTATAAATACCATACTAATAAACTATGGATTGTCATCTAATTGCCTTTATCAAAATTGTTTGTAACTAATATTTGGGTTGCAAATTGTAATTTTTTATGAAATGAATGGCAATTGAAATGCAATATCCACACTGTTACTAACTTAAAAAGGCCCAATTAAAAGGAGGTAAAAAGAACCATTAAGGTCCAATTAAGTTAACCTTATTTATTGAGATAGATGTGTATAATTACACTTTGAAACACTAGTACTCGCTCAAAATGTTGTCCCCTCTCCAAGATGCCCCTTCCGTACTGGCTGTCTTCTCTTTTGTCTACCGCCAACACCTCTTCCACATCACCCATTTCCTTCTTTCACCATCTGGTTCGCGCTGCCCTTTTCGTGTTGGCCACTAGTCTCCGTCTTCAATGTCCGCCATCATAGACCTTGGACTCTGGCTGATTCAAGGCTTGTCATTAAGTTCAGATGATGATTAAGGTCTTCCTAATAATTTATTAATGAGGATAACCACTTTCTGATAGAGGGGATTCATGCATTTGAAGAACTCAAAAATCGAGGCAAAGATTGGTTATGACGTTAGAATCTATACTAAGAACTTTAGTTTTCACAAATTTCTCTCAATTGATAGAAGAACTTGTTTTCTTCTTTTTCCATTCCAATCCTATATAATTTTAAGACATAGCTGACGTGTCATTATTTGTGTATATTTTATCATCATAATTACTCTTTGTTATAGTTTATTTGGGTTTAATTGATGGATTTTATCATTTTTATGTGTAGGAAAGGATTATAGTGGACCTTGAAGTAAATTGGGCTTAAAAAGACCAAATTATGGCTTTAGTTGTGAAGATGAGCTCAATGGGCTTGAAAAAAACTACATTAAATGGGCTTAAGTGACTTGATGGGGAAGAAAATGCAAATGAGAGTTTTACTCCCAATTTAGTTTGAATTATATTTTGCTAATGATATCCATGATTTCTTATTTATATGTTGGGATGTATAATTGTTGATTGATTGGTACTTAGTAGCAACATGTTGATTATGCTTTTGCTGAGATTGTGTAATTGCCTAACGAACAAACGAGACTAATGAAACTATTGGTTTAGTAATTACAATTATCTCGATTATTGGGTTCTATGTTTCAGTTTAAGTTTAACTGTTTTCATCTGAGCTTATTACAATTGTTAATTAATTTGGAAAGCTCGCTAACTAGTTAGTAGCTAATTGTGATTGGATGCTGAGTTTGATAAATTAAATTGGGAAAACATGAACTTTTCTACGGCTTTTTGTTTAGTCTAAGGTTAAATGTTTGAATGTGCAAGATGATATTTGTAGCCTATGATTGATGATGCAATTGAATGTCAATGCCCTTGAATCGGAGTTTTGTTAGATTACTCTCTCTTATTTATTTTCATTGTTTGTGGCTTAATCATTCTCATTTTATTTGATTGCATGTTTGGTTAGTTTGGCTTCTTTAGTTTAGTAGATAATAAAAAATCCCCCCTTGTTCATTTTATACTCAAGATAATTAACTCTTATTCCCTGATGATCGACCATACTTGCTGTTATACTCATTCATTTGCTCATTTCTAAATAGGAATTTATTTTTGTTGGTTTCACGTGCCATTAATAGGTTACTTGAAAGATTTACACATAACTTATGAAGAAAGACTTTTACTTCCATTTTTTAATATTTTTTATGACAAGACAGTTTTGGAAGGGAACATGACATACCTGTAATATCTCCCAACTGTCTTGCTTTTATATAAATATAGATACTCATCTCATCAAGTTATAACAAAGCCTTAAATTACTTTTTTTATCTTAGTTTGATCTAAGCAGGTGTTGTATGAATGTTTTGAAAAGATTAAAAATAGAAAATCACACACAATTTATGTACGAAATTAGCTTGAATTGGGATTTCAAGCCAATTTATCCTAAATTTACCCAAATTAAAAAAGCGAAGTCTAAGAAATTTGTGCTCTATAATGATGTTCAAAAAATTAGTACCCTAAAATTACAACTTGTTAGGAATTTATTGTTTAGATTTTGATGAGACAAAACGCATTTGTAATAGGAAATTAGAGTACCCTATTTTTCACAATGTTTAAGTGAAAGTAGGTTAAATTTTGAGTCTAGATTTTAGGATGAAGAATGGAGGAGTTCAAGATTCAGTAACTAAAGAATTGAAGTGAAGAAATACTGCAAGCAGTAAGGAATCAAATACTGGCTGAGCAATAAGTAAGTTACTTGAGATAGTAGAATTATGGTATAGAAGTAAGCTTAGTTATTGCAAGCAACAATCTAAAACAGAAGACCAGTAAGCTGTAATACTGCCAGAGTAGAAAGCTAAGTTGTAGAAAATAAGTGTTGCATTCTAATAAGACAATGAGACATAAAGAATGAAATGATGGAATTCTCACTTCAATGTAGTTCGAGGAAGATCAATATTGTCCGAGAAAAAGTCATTTCAAAAGTAGCCACTAGAGTCAAATGATATAAGGTAGTACCAAGGGCCAATAAGCAGCGAACATGTGTTCTGACACACTACATATCTCTGCAACCTAGTATAGCCGCATTAAATACCCTAGAGTTCAAGACAAGAAAAATAAATTGCAACCCTCAGAGATCAATTAATGCAAGCTCAATATCACTTAGAGAAAATTCAAATTCAAATAAGTGTGTCTCTCTTCAACGAACATATTCTTTCATCTATAAATAGAGGAAGAGATGAATTGAAATGACTACTAAACAACAAAAAATTCAAACACTTAAGTTCTAAGGAAGAAAACATTCAAGTTTGAAAAAGCTTACAAACTCTCAATTTCAGTCACTCAACCTCGAATGAAACAATCAAACTTAAGATCCATCGAGCTCATGATCCTTAAGGCTACTTCGAGCACTAGTTGAAGAACCCCATATACTTTTTACCTTTGTGTTGTGTGCTTAGGTTGTTTTAGGTGTTCTTAGTTGATAGAACAGATATGCGAAGGAATTAAGCTCACAAAAGATAACAAGATATCAACTACCATGCAACTGTTCGAACTCTTCAAAATGAAACCTGATGAGTCATTCGAACAACCTGACTTGAGATTCACATCAATTGTGAACGAGTTAGAAGCTTTGGGAAAACACTATAGTCAGAAGGAGAAAAATATAAAAGTACTCAAAGTCTTACATGCTGAGTGGGACAACAAGACCACAACATGAGAGTATCCATGGATCTAAGGACAATGAGCATATTTGATTTATTCTCAGACCTCAAGGCATTCGAGTTTAACATCAATAGAAGAAAGATAGAGGTTGAGGAAATGAGCACCAAGGTTACTACTCTCACTGCAAGATCCAAGGATACAACAACAACCAATAGTAGCAAGTAGAAAGAGCTATATGTAGAACATGGTGATGAAGACATGGTTTTTCTTCTAAAGAAGTTCAAGACATTCCTGAAGAACAACAAAAG
Source organism: Scutellaria minor (assembly GCA_954870855.1). Lineage (NCBI taxonomy): Eukaryota > Viridiplantae > Streptophyta > Magnoliopsida > Lamiales > Lamiaceae > Scutellaria > Scutellaria minor. Next base: position 4,823,166 of record OX940732.1, on the reverse strand, counting down.
AAGAAAAAATGTCAAGAAGAAACCCACAATCGCACAGGTTACCCCTAACTCACAGTCAAATACAGTTTTCTCTAACCTGTGTTACAAATATAGGAAACCAAGCTATTATACAAGAAACTGCCCTTAACCTCCAGTACATAAGTAATTTGAAGAGAAAATGATGCAAATGAAAGAAAAGAAAAGAGATAAAAAGCAACAGTGATGTATGGTACATTGACGGTGACTGCTCAAGACACATGACTAGTAACAAGAAAACCTTGAAAGACTTTCAATCATGTAAAAGTCCTAAGGTGGTATTTGAAGATGACTCAAGAGGAAGCACCAATGGTACAGAGAGCTTAGTCAAAGGCAATACATGCATCAGTGAAGTATCTTATGTTAAAGGACTAAAGTATAACCTTCTAAGTATTAGTCAGTTATGTGACAAAGGATACTCCATGGAATTCGACCTCAACAAGTGTCAGATCAAGGATAACAAGTCAAATAAGGTAAAATTAACTGGAACCAGAAGAGGAAACATTTACTGATTGGAGTTCAACAGTACAGTCAACATGCTTCATTGCTAAAAGCTCATCTCAGTTAAGCTGGCTATGACACAAAAGAATGAGTCATTTGAACTTCAAAACCATCAACAAGCTAGTAAAGCTCATTCAAAGATAAAGTACAAAAGTCATCTCACAGGTAACTGGATCTACTGCATATGGATCTTTTTGGACCAGTTGAATCTATCAATGGCAAGAAGTACTCTCTAGTAGTTGTTAATGACTACTCAAGATTCACATGGACAATCTTCTTAGCCAAAATGTCAGAAACTCATAAAAGGCTACTAGAATTCATGAAGAGGATATAGAATGAGAAAAGCCTGAATATTGTAAAGATAAGATCTGATTGAAGAACATAATTCACAAACAAGTTTAGAGAAGTATTGTTCTGAGAATGAAATATATTATGAGTACTCTACAGTAAAAACTCCCCAACAGAATAAAGTTGCAAAAAGAAGGAATATAACTCTGAAAGAAGCAACAAGAACAATGATTGCAGAAGCTGTTATTCCTAAATGATTTTGGGTAGAAGCTACCAATACAACATGCTACACACAAAATAAATGCTTAATTAACAAACATCATGATAAAACCCCTTATGAGTATGACTATACTGTTAGAAAATTTACATTTAGATTTTGATGAGAGAAAATAGTATTGTAATAGGAAATTAAAGTACCCCATTTTTCACAATGTTTAAGTGAAAACTTGGAATTTTTTTGAGTCTTATAAGTCGAAGCTGAAGAATGGAGAATCTCAAAAGTCCAGTGGAAAAAAGTTTCGATTGGCAGTACAGCAGGAAAGTCACTGATGTATATATTAGTATATTAGAATATTTGCATACAGTAAGCAGTCCAATGTAGCAAGCAACAACCACAACAAATACAACAAGATGAACAAAAAACTGCATTACAGTTGCAGGTTGCAGTAAACTGGCATAACATTGAAGACTTAAAGCAAGAATAGACATTCACACACAACAATATAGTACCAGGAAGATCACTGCTATTCGAGAATACATCTTGTCAAATATAGCCAGTAGAGACAAAGTGATCGAGCAGTACCAAGAACCAGTGTTCTGCTGACACATGGATCGATAGACTGCAACAACTCTACAGTATAGTACAGTCGCATTAAATGGTCTGAAGAACAAAACAAGAAAATCATTCTCAAAAACTTGCAACACTATATTATATAACAAAATACAACACAGAATGTAGTACAACTTACTAGGCTAGAATGCAGTACAGTTTACTATACCAGAGTTCTTATGCAACGGAAATCTAAAGTTTGATAGAGTTTCTTTTGAAAACCTTTTCAGAAATATGAGTTTTAGCAAAGCTTGAATGTTGTATGATGCGATGTAAAATGCAGCAAGATATCACAATAGAAATGCTAAAATAGAAATGATAAACACACAAGGTTTATAGTGTTCGAAGGTGGTATAATCCTTCTACATCCACTTTAGTCCTACTCTGAGAAGGGACTTCGTTAAGCAAGTTTGTTTTTACAGGACTCGACCATACAAGATATCAATCTAACAAATTGCACCTACTAAGATTCAACTTCCATATAGGTTGCTTGAATCCAACAGGCTGACCCACACAAGATCCCACTAACTCACACAAAGTTGTTGCCTTAAACAACAAAGACTAAACACTCAACAAGGATTTAAAGGTTTCTTCAACTGGTGCTTGAAGCAGCCTTGATGAATCTCGAGCTCAAATGCTTCTAAAGGCTTGATTGTTTCTCTTAGAGGTTGAGTGACTGAAAACTTTGAGTGTTGCGTGCTTGAGAGTGTGAAAGCTTGTTCTTGCTTGAGAGTGAGTGGTCAATTTTTCAGTGGTTGCTTCAGCCAAGTCTTCCTTTATTTATAGGTGTAGAAATATGTCCGTTGAAGGGTGACATATTTCTTTAACTTTGAATTCTTTTCAAATGTTCTTGAACTCGCATTAATTGCTTCTGGGGGGTTGCATTTAAATTTTCTTATCTTGCACTCCCGGTTATTTAATGCGGCTATACTAGGTTGTAGGTTTGTTACAATTATCCAGTCCACATGTCGGTTGATTACTGATTCTCAATACTGTATGAACAGTTAGTCTCTATTGGCTAGTTTTGAAAAGATATTTCTTCGGACAACACTGATCTTCCTCGTACTGCATTGTTGTGTGTGATTGTCCATTTCATTCTTTCTTTGATTCAAGTGCAATATTCTGCAACTTCTACAACTTTTGCAATAATGTAGCTTTCTGTTGTCTTGATGTATTCTACTCTCCTTACTATTTTACTACATTATTCTGTTTTCCTCACTGTTTTACTACATTGTTTTGCTTACAGTATCCAAATATTATTTTCTTCTGCTGCATTTAGCAACTGTCTTTTTTACTACTTGCAGTATTTTCTTCTTTGATCAATTATCTTCTTAACTCAAAAAGATGTGAGGAGGGCATACATGGAATTTGACTTCCAATTTCTCAAACCGATCTCATACTCCTCAAGACATGGTTCGATCAGAGTTGCCTGAGTTCCTTCAACCTCGTTTGATTGCAAGAAATCCATTCTTGCTTTGCGGTATGGAAGAGATAATCTACTCAGATTGGGATTAACATTAGAATCAAAAAGTTGTCTCTAAATTACAAAAGTCACAATATCCAAACGACCACCAGTTTCAAGAATTTGATTCTTCAATGCCTGAGGAATAATTAGAATCACGTTTCTTGGAGATGAACTCAGATTCTTCTTCTTTCAGATCATCTTCTTGACAATTATAGTGTTCTTAAATTGGTTCTTGATTCTCAACTTGATTGGAAGATTAATATCGACTTGTGCTTCTTGAATGCTGGTATTATCGAGACAACAACTCACTCACACCTGCAATGTTTTTAAATTGGTTCTTGATTCTCAACTTGATTAGAAGATTAATATCGACTTGTGTTTCTTGAATTCTGGTACTGTTGTCTCGAGACAACAACTCACTCACACGATTCAATAATTTCCAATCATCAACATCACTCATCTCCATACTTGGAGGGGATTTCTTGATTGTTTCTTTTGTAGTATTTGATAAAACTAAGACAAGTGAAATATATATATATATATATATATACATACAGGGGATAACAAGTACTTTCCTTTTCAATACTGGTACTATTCCTTGAATCTGAAGGATTTGGAACTTTTTTTTTAAAAAAAATTCCCTTTTTGGGGAACGATATATAAGGACATGATTTATTTGATATTGCGACTTTACTTTTGGAGGGAATTTCAAATTCAATCCATCTTAGAATCTTACTTCTCTATATACACCATTAATTTTATGAATTTTTAATATGTTCCTTCTAATTTTTAAAAGTTTTCAATGTCAATCAAGTTTAAGTGGAAAACTAGATTTCTAATATTCATTGTTAACGTGTTGTATATTGATATTTATAATCATTATGATTTAATGTTTTCATTTGGGATTATTTTCTTAGTACAATCAAGATCCTTAATTTGGAGTGTCAACAATTCATGTTAGCAATTAATGTCCATTCAAAATCAAATTGAAATTGGAAAAACATTAATGATTCATTTGAATGGAGGGATTTAAATTCCTCTTATTAAATTCATTAGTGATATTTGAATAGATGCGGATTTGAAATCCATAACTTTCATTTTTAATTATTTCTTGAGTAAAATTGATGGATGTTAAATCAATTTGGTTTGAATCCAAAATGTCAATTCACATTATCTAATGTTGATGTTGATGATTGTTATTACTTTATCTAATTGAAAGTTAAGAAAAAATAAATTGTAAAACCTAAAATTTATAGTTTATTTAATTGCAATTGAATTAATTTCTAATCTAATATTAATCAGTTAATAATAATTAATTTTTTTTCACATGATCATAATGTAATCATCAAATAAAATTTTATGTTGTAAGCTCAAATATGTATCAATTTATAATTTTGGTCTCAAGTGGTTCAAAGGTTCAGATGGAGGGTGAATGAACCTCTATCGATTTTTTTTAAATCTGTTCAATACATTGGCCGAGAATGCAACTCAACTTACTATTATTGAGTTCTTTAATGCAGTGGAAACAAAAACTTTGATAGAGTTTCTTTTGAAAAGTGTTTTCTGAAATATGTTTTTTGCTAAACATTGAGAGCAGAATGATAAGATATAAAATGTAGCACAGAAATATTAAGAGCAAAAAGTAAACATACAACGCTTATAGTGGTTCGAATGTGGTATAATCCATCTACGTCCATTCTACTCCTATTTCGAGGAGGAACTTTGTTAAGCAAGATTGATTTATAGGACTCGATCTTACAATGTATCAACCTAACAAGTTTTTCACCTATAAGGATTCAGTTTCCACATAGGTTGCTTGAATCTACAGGCTGACCCACACAGAATCCTACTAATTCACACAGAGTTATTACCTTAATAACTTAAGACAAAAACACTTAGTAATGATCTAAATCCTATCAACTGAGGACACCACTAAAACAACCTAAGCACACAGCACAAAAATTAAAAGTATATAGGTTTTCTTTAACTGGTGCTTTGCAACAGCCTTGATGACTCTGGAGTGTGGTGATTCGAAGGCTTAACTGCTTCATTTGGAGGTTGAGTGACTGAAAATTTAGAGAGTAGAAAACTTGAGAATTCGTTCTTACAAGAGTGTGTGAATGTAGATTATCAGTTTTTCAGTGCTAGAGTTAACTCTTTCTCTATTTATAGATATAAGAAATGTGTCAGTTGAAGAGACACATACTTCATTTGAATTTGAATATCTATAAAATTCTGGGGATGACTTTCTTGTCTTGTTTTTCAGCTCATTTAATATGACTATGCGGCACTGTGGGGTTGTTGCAATCTGTTGATCCACGTGTCAACAGAACATTGGTTCTTAGTACTGCTCGATCACTTTGTCTCTACTGACTATATTTAACAAGAAGTATTCTCAGATAGTAGAGATCTTTCTTATACTGCATTGTTGTGCGTGAATGTCTCTTCTTGCTTTAAGTCTTCTTTCTGTTCTAGAATATTGTGTCAGTTTACTGCAACCTGCAACTATAGTGCGGCTTTCTATTGTATTATTGATCAGTTTGTCAGACCAACAAAGATAAATTTCTACTGTGAAATGAGCAAATGAATGAGTATAACGGCAAGTAGGGTCGATCCTCAGGGAACAATGCTTAATTCTTTTGAGTATAAAACGAACAAAGGGGGTTTCGATATCTACTAAACTAAACTAAACTAACTAAATAAGAAAACATCAAATAAAATACAAATAAAACAAGCAACCGAAGATGAAAAGAAAAGGAGAATGAGAAATCTTACGAAACTCCGATTCAAGGGGCATCGTCACTCGATTGCATCACTGATCACAGGTTATAAATGTTATCTTGTTCGTTCAAGTATTTAACCTCGGACTAAACACGAAACCATAGAGAAGTCCATGTTTTCCTAATTTCATTGATTAAACCTAGCATCTAATCAAATCTAGCCATTAACTAAGTTGGTCGCGATCCAAATTAATTAACAACCACATTGAGTTCTTGTGAAAACAGTTAAACCTAACTGAAACCTAGAACCTAATAATCGAGATAGCTGCAATTACTAAGTCTATGGTTCTGTTAGTCCCGTTAATTCATTAGGCAATTACACAATCCCAACAAAAGCATAATCAACCTATTGCTACTAAGTACCAATCATTCATCAATCATACATCCCAGCAACATATAAAAGAGAACTCATGGATAGCATTAGCAACATATAATTCAAATTGAATTGTCAGATCAACCCAAATTATATATCACTATATAGAATTAAATCATGAATCAACAAGTACTTGAAATAAAACAAGAATTAAAATCAAGCACAAAACCTCACAATGATAGCAATCGAATTAAACGACTCTTGAATCAGAGGGGAAATTAGCCACTCATGCTTTGATTAATCATCTCCAATGTAATCTTCAAGAGAAAAACTAGAGAGAGAAAAACTAGAATATGTGTAGAGAATTGTTGGAGAATGAAAGAATGATTTTTGGGTCTTGGCTCCCTAGAGAGAGAAAGAGATGAGAGATTACATAACAAAGTCTTATCTACCCTCTAAAACAAAACTTAAGAAACTAAACCCTAAGGATATAAGGGTCCTTTACAAAATGTGAGGGACAAATGTCTTTTTTGCCCTATCTTTTCCTCCAAGCCACTTTAGCATTTGATGTGGTCCCAAGCCCATTAAGCCCATCTTCACATCTTAAGCATAATTTGATCATTTTAAGCCCACTTTTCTTCAAAGCCCATCAAGGTCCATTCCTACAAATAACAATGATAATTAAATCAACTAAAACACAAATGGACTATAATCAAGGATAATTATGATGATAAAATATATACAAATAGAGACACATCAATTATGTTCTTGCTGCTTGATGTATTGGACTACATACTGTAAGTAGATATTCCAATATACTGCAATATTCAATAATGGTTTTTCTGTTGTATCTGATTGCAGTATTCAGTAGTGGTTTTTTTGTTGTATCTGATTGTTGTCAGAAACATACCAATAATCAATTATCAACTGGTGGAAAGGGACCAAGTATGAGAAGAGAAATCCACCAAAAGATGATATAACAAGAAGAAAACTTTTCGGACATCGGCAATCCTGAAGAAGAATGCATGAGATCAAAAACTTATTGCACTTATCTATAAACCTATATGTAAGCTATTTTTTGTAATTTGTAAACTCTACTTTCTGATATACTCAAGTTACTTCGATGAAATTTTCTCTCATGTTGTTAAGATGTCTTCTATCCGTTTTGTGCTTTGTTTGACAGCTAGCCTTGACATGGAGGTTGAGCAGATGGATGTCAAAACCACTTTTCTTCATGGTATGTTGGATAAAGAAATATACATGGAATAACATGCAAGCTTCAGGGTAAAGGGCAAAGAGGACTATGCATGTAAATTGAAGAAAAATTTATACGGGTTGAAGCAAGCATCAAGATTTTGGTATTAGAAGTTTAAATCAGTTATGGGGAAGCAAGACTACCAAAAGACAACCTCTGATCATTGTGTATTTGTACAAAGGTTTTCTGATGATGATTTCATTATATTATTGTTATATGTTGATGATATGTTAATTGTTGGTAGGAGTATTTCAAGAATTAACAAGTTGAAGACGCAATTGAGTGAATCATTTGCTATGAAGGATTTGGGCCAGCAAAGAAGATTCTTGACATCAAAATCAGTTGAGACAGGGCAAACAAGAAGTTTCATTTATCACAAGAACAATATATTTTGAAGGAACTAGAGAGATTTAACATGAGCAAAGCTAAAGTGGTCAGTTCTCTTCTTACCACTCACTTTATCCTTGGCGCTCATCATAGTTCATTAACTGATAAGGAAAAATAAGCTATAAAGAGAGTTCTGCATGCTTCAGTTGTGGGAAGCTTGATGTATACAATGGTGTGCATGAGATCAGAGATAGCTCATGCAATTGGTGTCGTTAGCCGTTACATGTTAAATTCGGGAAAAGAGCATTGGAATGCGGTGAAGTGGATATTAATATCTACGAGGTACCTCTAGTTTGAGACTCAGCTTAGGAGGTGGAAAAGTCGAGTTAGTTAGTTACACCGACTCAATTATGGCATCAAATGTGGATACCATAAAATCCATCTCGGGTTACTTGAAAACATTTACAGGTGTTGTTGTGTTGTAGCCATCAATATTGCAAAGAGTTGTTATTGTTCAAGAGGTTCACGGAGGAGATTGGACTGAAGTAGAAGAGGTACATGTGGGAAATTGGTTTGGAAAAATTAGTGTTAACCAATCTTTGACCAATTTTTACATGATGTTTCATTTGTTAAAAATGAAAATAAGTGGTAAACTTGAAATCTACGTTTTGAGTAGATAAATTTAAAGTATTTATTTTCTCAAATCCAATTTCGGATGAATGGGAAAGTAATGCTTAAAGTTGGCAACTTAAATTGAAAAAGTGTGAATGTTTGAAGAGGTGTGAAGTTGTAAAAAAGTGTGAGTTTGAAATGAATTGATACAACCCAAACTAAATGGATACATCTAATCCGAAACATTGTGAGACATTATTTCATTCCAAAAGGTGTCTAATTATGGAATGGCTTCAATTCAAACAAAAGGTGTATAATTATGAAAAGACATTATTTCAAATTAAACGACATCTCTTATAGGAAAACACTACAACTCTTCAACTTCTATAAATAAACCCCACATTCAATCATTTCATAACTCCACTACAATTTGCATTCGTAGCATTCTAGCAATTGTAGTTCTCTCATCTTCTTATCCTATAAAGTTCCAAATATCATTTTTGTTTGCTGAAAAACTTTTGGATTGTTGTGCTACGATCCTTAAGTTAGTAAGTCGTTGTATCTTGGGAACATTTGTCATAGATCGTAGAGCACTGAATATGGGACAATTTCATCTTACGAAGAAATAGTTTAACTCTTACCTCGACTTTTCCATTTATTATTTTTAGTCATTTTCAAGTACATCTCATATCAATATCCAACAACGTAATATGAAATTATGTGTATTTGAAGATGGCTAGTTCTGTTCCTGCAGCACCAGTTTATGCTGAAAGACCAGCAAAGTTCGACGGTACTGAATTTAAGCAGTGGCAACATAAGATGTTGCTCTACTTAACAACTTTGAATCTGGTTTGTTTCTTGAAAGAAGACTCACCAACTGTGGGGGATGAAGAAGTCGATGACCAAAGGACTGTGTTTGATGCATAAAATCATAGTGATTTTCTATGTCATAACTACATCTTTAATGAACTCGACGACTCTCTCTACAATGTCTAGTAGTGGCAAAAACTACAAAAGAATTTTGGGTTTCACTAGAAAAGAAATATAAAACTTAAGATACTGGATCGAAGAAATTCATCATCGGCAAGTTCTTGGATTTCAAAATGGTGGATACCAAGACGTTCTTAGACCAAGTACGAGAGTTGCAATTGATCCTGCATAATATTCATGCTGAAGGAATACAACTAAGTGAATATTTCCAAGTAGCTGCTATTAATGAATAACTACCGTCTCTTTGGAAAGAATTCAAAAACAACCTCAAGCACAACAAAAATAAAATGGTGCTTGAGGACCTGATCATGAGACTAAAGATTGAGGAAGACAATTGAAAATCCGAAGTCAAGATCGCTAGGACATCTATGGAGGCAAGAGCAAACTAGGTTGAAGTAAGTACTAGAAAAAAAAGAGAAAGCTGACAGGCATGTAGTAGCAGTAGGAGACACAACAAAAGAAATCTAGAAAGTTCAAGGGCAATTGCTACAACCACGACAAACCCGATCGTATGACAAAGGATTGTCTATAGCCCAAGAAAGACAATCGAAGTTAGGCTAACCTAACTGAGGAAAATTCAGTATCTCTAGGTATGAATGAGTTAAACCTATCAGTTGTCATATTTGAAGTCAACTTGGTGGATAATCCGAGAGAGTGGTAGGTGGATACTGGGGCTACATGTCACATATGCTTAGAAAGAGAGAGGTTTTCAAGCTATATACCGATCAATGGTAGAAAGTTGTTCATGGAAAACTGTACAACCTCCAACGTAGTTGGGTTTAGAAAAGTGGTACTGAAGAAGACCTCGGGGAAAGAGCTGACACTTGTGGATGTGTTGCATATCCCAGACATTAGCAAGAACTTAGTATCTGGTTCTCTGTTAAGCAAAGCTGGATTCAAGCTAGTATTTGAAGCTGATAAGTTTGTATTGACCAAATGTGGTCAATTCATAAGAAAGAGCTACCTTGAGAAAGGGCTCTTTAAGATGAATGTAATAACTATTAAGCATGAAAATAGAGTTATTAATTCTTCTTACTTGCTTGAGTGTTCTAATTTATGGCATGATAGATTAGGACATGTAAATTTAAACAAACTAAAGAAGTTAGTAAGTTTAAATTTACTACCTGCAATGGATTTCAATCCACAAAACAAATGTGAAATCTGTGTTGGGACAAAAATGGCCAAAGCACCTTTCCATTCAATGGAAAGAAGTACTAAACCTCTAGAACTTATTCATACCGATATATACAATATAAAGCTAGTGCAGACTAGAGGTGGGAAAAAGTACTTTGTCACGTTTATCGATGATTGCACTAGATATTGTTATGTATATCTTTTGAAAGGGAAAGACAAAGCTCTTGAAGCTTTCAAAAGTTATAAGAATGAAATTGAGAATCAACTTAGCTTGAAAATCAAAATGATTCGAAGTGACAGAGGGGGAGAATATGTTGCTCCGTTTTAAGAATTTTGCATAAAACATAGCATTGTTCATCAAGTGGCTGCTTCATACTCACCTCAGTCAAATGGCGTTGCAGAACGTAAAAATAGTTATTTGAAAGAGATAATGAATGCTATGTTGATAAACTCTGGCTTACCACATAGCATGTGAGGGAAGCCATCCTTTCAGCTAATCACATTCTCAACAAATTGCCACGCAAGAAAATTGATAAGACTCCATATGAATTATGAAAAGGAAGAAGACCTTCCTATAGTTACCTAAAAGTGTGGGATTGCCTAGTAAAGGTCGTAGTACCTAAATCTAAATAGGTTAGGATACGATTTGAGGTAATTGATTGAATTTTCATTGGATATGCATATCAAAGTAGTGCTTATTGATTTCTAGTGCACAAATCGAATATTCCTTATATAAACGGATGAATGATCATAGAATCAAGAAATGAAATATTCTTTGAGAACATCTTTCTGAATAAAGAAATGAAAGAGATAAGTTGAAACAAAAGGACTTATGAAGTTGTACAAAGTTTTTCTCATGTTGAAGAGGAACTGGGACGCAGCAAAAGAAACAAAGTGGCCAAGACATTTTATCAAGATTTTCTAACATATAATAGTGAGATTGAGTCCATCATGCAGAATCACATGTGGGAAATAGTTGATCTCTCACCAGGGTGCAAATGGATCCTTAAAAGGAAATACAAAGTTGATGGATCAATCAACAAGTACAAAGCTTGTTTGGTAACTAAGGGGTTCAAACAGAAAAAAAGGTATGACTTCTTTGATACATACTCTTCAGTTACAAGGATTACCTCCATTAGAGTATTCATTGTTATTGCAGCACTGCATAACATTGAGATACATCAAATGGATGTAAAAACAACATTCTTAAATGGGAAATTGAAATAAGAGATTTACATGGAACAACTTAAATGGTTTGTTGCACCAGGATAAGAACATAAAGTATGCAAACTTATCAGTCTCTATATGGGCTTAAGCAAGCACCCAAACAATGGCATAAAAATTTTGACAAAACTATGATGTCAAATGGTTTTCATATCAACGAGTGAGACAAATATGTATAAATTAAGGGTACACCCGATGAATATGTAATCGTCTGTCTATATGTAGATGACATGTTGATCATGGGAAGCAATCATGATGTAATCGTGAAAATTAAGAACATATTGAAGAAAAATTTCAACATGAATGATATGGGTCTGACAGATGTCATACTAGGGATACAGATCTCTAGGACATCCGATGACATTATCTTATCACAATCTCACTACGTTAAGAGTGTACTCAAGAAATTCGAAGCCTACGATCTACCTCCTGTTAAGACTCCTGTAGACTTAACTCTACACTTAGCCAAAAATAGAAAAGACTCAGTATCCCAATAATAATATGCAAGGATTATTAGTAGTTTATTGTACCTTACGAACTATACATGTCCTGTTAGGATATTTATGTTAAGATTATGATGAGACAAATAACTTTGTATAGGAAGTTAGAGTATCCCATTTTTCACATTGTTTGAGTGGATTTTAGCTTGATAAGTTTATTTCTCTGAGTTGTATTTTGTAAAGTTGTAAAAATCAGAAAGACAGAGAATATTGATGTTAGTAGGATTTTGGATAAGAAGAAGTCTCGAATGCTGATTGTCAGTAAGAAGAGTTAGTAAGCTGAAGGAGAAAACAGAATCAGCAAGCTGAATCAATAAGCAGCAAACAGAAAGCTGGAAAGATAATTGGAAGCTAAGTGCAGGATTCAGGAACATGAAGCTATTTGGAATCAAGAAGCATATGCAGATCAGGAAGACTAGCGCAGAACTGTAAGCAGTTACTGCAACCTGAGCAGTAAGCTGTAAGTTATTCTAACTTATTCTTTACAGTACGAGGAATATATATTGAATACAGTACGAGGTATCTGCATTGTCAAAGTATCCGATAGATGGAAATTAGCACCCAACCTATGAGGTGATGTCATCTGGACCATGGGTCTACAAAAGCACTGTAGCCGAAGAGTAACGTCATTAATACGAATCAGAGTAGGACATGTCTTATTCTCCAGTTCTTCCAGGCGCATTAATTGCAAAGATTTTGAAGATCAATTTGAATTTCTACAAGGACAATACCTCTCTTTAACAGGCATATCCTTTCGAGTATAAATAGAAGGATGGAATAACCAAGAAGACTACTGATACTGAAGCCTTTGAAGCATTCTAACAGTTCAGTCACTCAACCTTCAGAAGCAGTCAAGCCAAGTTTTCGAGCTTTCAAGTTCTTAAGGCTGACTTCGAGTTACACCAGTTGAAGACCATATACTTTTAACCATTTACTGTGTGTTAGGTTGTTTTAGTTGGTGTCCTTAGTTGGAAGGATTTTATCCTCACTAAGTGTTAGCTTTTGTGTAAGACTGTTAACTTTGTGTGAGTTTTGTACCCTATGTGGAAAGTGGCCTAGGAATCTTACTGATTCTAGTAGGTATAACTCTTTAGAAAGAAGTTTGTAAAGTTGTGTCTTGTAAAGCGAACTAACTTAGTGGAGTTCCTTATGTGTGAAGAAGAAGAGTGGACGTAGAAGGATTACACTACCTTCGAACCACTATAAACCCTTGTGTGTTTATTGTTTTAGTTACTTGTTGCATTACATATCTATCTATCTTGCTGCATATATCTTAAGCATACTGCTAAAAGGATTCTGATAAAATCATACTTGTGAAAAAAAATCATTTTCCAAAAGAAACTCTATCTTTTATTTCCACTGCATACTATGATATACCGAGATAGTAAGTTGAATTAGCATTCTGCCAGCTTACTGAATCGAGAGAGTTGCTACATTCTCTGTAGAATCTCCTGTTTACAGAATAGTTTTTAAATTGCAAAATTTGATAGAGGTTCATTCACCCCCCTCTGAACCTCTGACCACTTGGGACCAACAAGTGGTATCAGGCGAGTTGGGTTTAAAGCCAACTTGACTGGTAACCTACCCAAATCCACCCGTTTCTGTTGAAAAAACCATTTTTCATTTTCATAAACCAAAACACATTGTTTTAGCACAAGCATGGATGTCTCAAACTATAAACTCCCATTGTTTTCCATAGATGAGTACGATGATTGACGGATACACATGGAGGCCTATTTATCGGTCATGCACGATGAAATATGGTACGTAATCACTGAGGGACCACTAGTGATCGTCAAACTAAACCCTATCCTTGGGAGAGAGCATCGCGAGCAAGCGCGTGCTGAGGAAGCTGTACCAACTGAAGCAGCAACTGGAGAAATCAAAGCCGCAACAACCGATGACGTTGAAGAGGTCCAGACCCGCTCCATGAGAAGCTGCACCAGCTTACAGGAGAGTTGTTCCACCACCTGAGTATATAGTTAAAGCCAAACATAAATACACATCTGATGAGAGAAAAGGAGCCAACCTGGATAATGTGGCAAAAAATGCACTATTTCTCACGCTGGATAAAGGAACATTCAGCAAGGTGAAGAGCTGTAAAACAGCCAAAGAAATTTGGGACAAGCTGGAAGTGTTATGCGAGGGTAATGAACTTGCCAGAGACAATAGAGTGTCAAATGCTACTCAGCTATATGAGCAATTCAACATGAAGCCTAGAGAGTCACTAGAAGAACTTGACCTGAGATTCACAGCCATCATCAGTGAACTTGAATCCCTTGGAAAGACCTATACTCAAAAGGAAAAAAATATAAAGGTGTTGAGAGTCTTACCCCTGGAATGAGAGACTAAGAAAACCGCAATGAGAATCTCAATGGATCTCAATGCGATGAGCACTTTTGATCTATTCTTACATCTTAAGGCCTTCGAATTCGATATTAATCGAAGGAGAAAGACGGCTCAGGGATCAAGTGCGGAGGTTGCAGCACTTACAGCAAGAACCAAAGATACAGCTACTGCAAGCAGTACTAAGCAGAAAGACAAGCAGAAATAGGTGATTGTTGAAGATGCTGAGGAAGAGATGGTCTTCCTTCTGAAGAAATTTAAGAAGTTCCTGAAAACAAACAAGAAAGGAAATGACTTCAGGAAAAAGCCTTAGACTTCAGACAGAAGTCCCTAGGTGAGACTACTTCACAAACTAACACAGGTTTCACTGACTTGTGTTATAATTGTAGAAAACCTGAACACTTCACCAGAAACTTCCTCTACCCTCAAGTACATAAGTATACTGAGGATGAGAGCGTGCAGAGAGAAATGAGGAGGGATGACAAGCAAAAGCTCAGAACTCTTCTAAGTGAAACTGAAGCTCTAAAAGCAGCAAGCAGCTCCAAAGAAGAAGTCAATGACGATTGCTCATCCGAGAGCAATTCTGATAGCTCTACCTCCAATGAGGAAGCACTATTATACCTCATGGCCAAGGATTGTGAAGATGGAGAAGATGATAAGATAACTTCACAATCTTTTAATGTTTCAAGTTTTGAAAAGCTGAACATGATCCAGTCTTTTAGACAGATCATGAGTGACTTTGAGCAGATAAATTCAGCTCATGAAGAACTGAAAGAGGAAAATTATTAGCTCAAGAGAGAGCATGATATGCTGAAGAAATAGACTACTGACCAACAGTACTACATTACAGAATGCAATAATCTCAGAACTGATGTCTCTAAGTTCAAACTGCTAGTCACTAAACTAGAAGTTGAGAAAGCTGGCTTACAAAACACAATTGATGTGTATAGAAAATCAGCAAGAAATGCACAGGAATATATCCTGGAGACCCAAAATACCTACAGAGGAAATGGTCTATGATACTGTGCATGTAGCTCTTAAAAAGTAGCTAGCACATCCAATGCTGGAAAGTTTGTTCAAGCCCGAGTTTCTTATACTTAGGAACTCCTTCCAATCAATGGAAGTTTGCACAAAACTAGTACAGTGGATAAGGGAAAGAAGCCCATGCTAAAGGAAGAAGATAGTAAGTCTGCATAGGAACTAAAAAAACAACACAATCAGTATGTTGGAAGTAAGAGGAGAATACATCAATCTTCCAAGTTACAACAAAACTTCTACACCTCTTATACCAAGATATACATGTCTAGATTTCAAAGAGTCCATACTCTGGAAAGGTATAAGGGAGTACCTTCCTCTAACAGGAAAGGTAACACCTGAAAATCTCCAGTACACACACATCACAAACAGTATCCTGCAAAGGGTACTTACAGTAAGAGAACTACCAAGGCTAATGGTAAACCAATTATCATTAAGCAGGTGTGGGTCCCAAAGAGGACTAACCCCCTAGGACCCGTACTTATATGAGTACCTAAATCTACCTGATTTACTTACAGGCATAGTTGCCAGGAAGCAGCGAAGATGTATAGTATATTGATAGCGGCTACTCAAGACATATGACTGGCAACAAGGTAGGATTGAGGGACTTCCAACCATATAAAGGACCTAAGGTTGTCTTCAGAGATGACTCCAAATGAAGCACTAAGGGCACAGGAAGCTTGATTAGAGGCAATGTAAGTATCAATGATGTATCATATGTCAAAGGATTGAAGTATAATCTCCTGAGTATCAGTCAATTTTGTGATAAAGGATGTTCAGTGGAGTTCAACCTCAACAAGTGTCTGATAAGAAACAACAAAACAAACGAGGTGAAGCTTACTGGAACCAAGAAAGACAACATCTATCTTGTTGATTGGAGTTCAATAATACAGCCAACATGTTTTATTGCTATGAGCACTCCAGAACTAAACTGGTTGTGGCATAAGAGGATGAGTCACCTGAACTTCGAAACGATCAACAAGCTAGTAAGAAAGAACCTGGTGAGAGGTTTACCAGATGTTGCTTATAAAAAGAGAATATTTGTGGAGTCTGTCAAAAAGGCAAACAAGTGAGAAGCTCATTCAAAGACAAAGTGCAGAGATCATCTCACAGGATTTTGGATCTCTTACACATGGATCTTTTTGGTCCAGTTGAGCCTGTCAGTGTAAGTGGGAAGAAGTATTCCCTAGTAATTGTGGATGACTACTCTAAATTCACTTGGACTATCTATCTGGCCAAGAAATCAGAAACTCAAAATAGGCTTCCAGAATTTATGAAGAGTGTGCAGAATGAGAAGAGCTTAGGCATTGTGAAGATAAGATCTGACAGAGGAACAAAATTCACAAACAGGTTCATAGAGAAGTATTGTTCAGAGAATGGAATTTATCATGAGTATTCTGCAGTAAGAACTTCCCAGCAGAATAGAGTTGCAGAAAGAAGAAACAAGATTCTGAATGAGGTAGTAAGGACTATGATTGTTGATGCTGACATACCTAAGAGATTTTGGGTAGAAACAACCATTACAGCATGCTACACTCAGAACAGATGTTTGATCAATAAAGATCATGATAAGACTCCCTATGAAGTTTGGTATGAAGTTAAACCAAACATTTCATATCTGTATACCTTTGGATGCAGATGCTACATTCTGAACAATGGAAAAGAGCACCTGAAGACCTTTGATGAAAAATCTGACGAATGAGTATTTTTAGGATACTTCTCAGTAAGCAAGGCTTTCAGGATCTTCAACAAGAGAGGTTTGGTTGTGGAAGAATCAATACATGTGGTATTTATGAACCATATTGTGATACTGCTGAATTGGACAAGCTAAAGGAAGATGTATCTAAGATGAAGATCAAGGATCATACAGTAAGAAACATTGATGGAGTTCCAGTACCTGCTGAAGTGGTTACTGCAAATAGCACACAGGTTACTGCATCCGGGAATACAATAATGCAGGATATTGAACAACAAGCAGAAATGATACTACAGTCCAACAATAACCACAGTTAGGTTACTGCTCAGCAACCAGCTTACAACTTTGAGCCTAATAGGACATGGCTCAAGAACCACCCAAGAGAGCTTGTGATTGGGGATATCAATGAAGGTGTTAGAACAAGAAGATCAAGACCTCAAGAATCACTGTTCACATGCTTCATATCACAAGTAGAACTCAAGAGTGTGGAGGAAGCTCTTGAAGACAGTAACTAGATTCAAGCCATGCAAAAAGAGTTGAATGGATTTGAAAGGAATCATATATAGAGATTGGTTCCAAGGCCTGAACACCAAGGAGTTATTGGAACAAAATGGGTGTTCAAGAACAAGCTAGATGAAACCGGTACTATGGTCAGAAACAAAGCAAGGTTAGTAGCTAAAGGATACTGCTAGGAAGAAGGCATAGATTTTGATGAGACATTTACCCTTGTTGTTAGGCTTAAAGCTATAAGGATATTTCCGCCATGAGTAGGTCTTGTGTGAGACCGTCTCACAGATCCCATTCCGTGAGACGGGTCAACCCGACCCCGTTAAAGGTCAAAGTCAAAAATCAACGGTCAAAGTCAAAAATCAACGGTCAAAGTCAAAAAGTCAATGGTCAATGGTCAAAAGTCAACGATCAAAGTCAAAAAGTCAACGGTCAACCATCAACGGTCAACGTCGGTCAATGGTCGGTCAACACCGTTGACTTAAAAGTATTACATGATACACATAAAAGTATTACAAAGTATTACATGATACTTTTATAGTTATTATGTGATATTTTCAAAAAGTATTATATGATATACATAAAAATATTACATCGTAATATTTTTAAAAAGTATTACATGATATATACAAAAATATTACAAGATATATATATAAAAGTATTACATAGTGATATTTTCAAAAAGAAATACATAAAACATGATGTGGTACTTTTATGAATATCATGTGATACTTCATAATGTAATACTTTTATATATATCATGTGATATTTCATAATGTAATACTTTTAAGTGTACCATGTAATACTTTTATGTATATCATGTGATACTTCATAATGTAATATTTTTAAGTGTACCATGTAATACTTTTATGTATATCATGTGATACTTCATAATGTAATATTTTTAAGTGTACCATGTAATACTTTTATGTATATCTATTATGTGGTGATATTTTGAAAAAATATTACATGATACACATAAAAGTATTACCTCATATATATAAAAGTATTACATAATTTTTATGTTCAACCCTACCCGACCCGTCTCACAAAATGAGATCCGTGAGACGGTCTCACACAAGACTTTGTCTTCCGCCTATGCTGCTCATAAGAACTTCAATCTTTATCAGATGAATGTGAAGAGTGCATTTCTAAATGGACTCTTATCTAAAGAAGTATATATGGAACAGCCACCAGATTTTGAAGAACAAGTAGAAGACAAGGTATTCAGATTGGAGAAAGCTTTGTATGGTCTAAAGTAAGCGCCTAGAGCTTGGTATGATACACTGTCCCTATATCTCTTGGAGAGCGGCTTTTAGAAATGGATAGTAGACAAGACTCTTTTCAAGATACATGATGAAGACAGTATACTACTTGTGTAGATCTATGTGGATGACATCATATTTGGATCCACAAACAAAGATCTATGTGAGAAGTTTTCAACCCTCATACAGAAAAAGTTTGAGATGAGCATGATGGGAGAATTAAGTTTCTTCCTTGGTCTATAAGTCAAACAACCAGATAATGAGATTTTCATAAATCAAGCCAAGTATACCAAGGAATTGATAAAGAAGTTTGGAATGGAGAATGGATCTTCAGTAAGCATACCAATGGCCACATCTATCAGCTTGGATAAGGATGAATGTGGAAAAGATGTGGAGATAACTAGTACAGAAGGCTTATTGGATCCTTACTGTATCTTACAGCAAGCAGGCCAAATATAGTATTTATAGTAGGAGTTTGTGCAAGATTCCAAACAGCACCAAAGGAGTCACATCTTGTAGCAATAAAAAATATTATCAAGTACTCAAGATGTTGGCTTATGGTATCCAAAGGAAGGAGGATTCAGTCTCAAATGATACTCGGATTCTGACTTTGCAAGATGCAAAATTGACAGGAAGAGTATAAGTGCAACCTGTCAATTTCTAGGAAATAGATTAATTTCCTGGTTCTGTAAAAAGTAAACATCCATAGCAACGTTAACCGCTGAAGCAGAGTATGTAACTGCAGGAAGTTGTTGTGCTCAGATTTTGTGGATACAACAATAGTTAAAGGATTATGAGATTATAGAAAAAGAGACTCCAATTTTGTGTGATAATACTAGTGTTATTGCTATAACACAATCCTATTTTCCACTCAAGGACAAAGAATATTGATGTGAGACATCATTTCATAAGAGATCACATGGAGAAAAAGGACATTATACTTGAGAAAATGCATACTGACATGCAGCTAGTTGATATATTCACAAAATCTTTATGTGAATCAAGGTTTTCCATGTTAAGAAGTGAGCTTGGGATCATTAAGCTTTGATGAGTAAGAGAATATAAGTTCTTTAAGTAATTGGGAACTTATGCAGCTTTTAAATTTTCAGTATTGAAATTTTCAGTAATCTTAAACAGCATTCTCTAACAGTATTCAATTTCAGGATACAGCAAGCTGAGTACAGGTTACTGGAACAGGTTGCTGCAGGTAGAAAATAGCATTTATTAGAGACCATTTATGAAGCCCTGCAACCTCGTATTAGAAACAGTAACCTTATTCCTAATCATTACAAGAGATATTTTGGCAACCGCATTAAATGCAAAACCACATTTTCAGAGAAGTTGAAAAAGACGCGGTTCAACTTCTGACATGACTATCCATATTATTACGGATTTTTCCCTCCGCTCTTTTATCTCGACTATTAGATCGTGCACGTCTCTTACGCCATTTAATCTAAATCGTTCATCATTTTGGAACGTATATTTGAACTATAAACTAATCAAACACTCTCTCTTCCCTCTCTACGCTTACATTATTACTATTTTTGAGTTTTCCCAACCTTTTGCATTCTCTCTCTACTCTCTTTAAGCTTTTTATACAGATCAATAATGATGGTTCCAAGAGAGATAAAGGTTTTGGAAGAACGACTGATTAACACCGATGTGATGCTTGGAGATGATTCACCCTTCGATAAAAATGTCATCTCTAAGGTCTGGAATCATGTTTGTGAGAGCAAGATCTTTGGGCTCTTCGCAACCAACAGTGGGTTCTCTGCCCGTTCTGTTGAAAAATTTTATGCTTACGCCGAGATGTCTAAGGACTCAGAATCCATCCACTTCAAGATGGATGATGACAGTGATGACTGACACTCCCTGACGGCCAGAGACATCGTCAAGACCTTTGACATCTCCGACAAAGGTAAGAAGGTTGCTGACCTGGAGACATATGAGAGAGAGTATCTGGAAGAAAGTTGGAACCTGTTCAAGTAGGATTTCGTGAAGGAGAAAGTGATAAGAAACTTCGGGAAAAAGAAACTCAAGCTAGAGTATGAGTTTCTGCATGATATCTGTACCTATACCATCGAGGGCAGATGTGGAAGTTTTGATAAATACACCGATCTCAGGATGCAGTTAATGACTACTATTGTTCGAGAAGAGGCAATTAACTGGACGCAATTCCTTTTTCAGAGGATTTGGGATGAAGCCTCAAGGTAACAATCAGGAGGAGTTATGGGATCATCCTTACTGTTGTTCTTTTCAAGCTTGGCCTTTCTCTGAAGAAACCAGTGCCTATTGCTCCTGGCTGGTTTCTGGGAGTGAAGAGAGGCTATTCCAAGCAAAAAATTGATGAAGAAAAAGTTAAGCAACCTAAGAAGAAAAAGCTTGCTGTTAAGCGCAAGGTTGCTGAGAGTGATTCTGAAGAAGCATCAACTCAGAGGGCTGCTGACTTGGATTCAGGCAATGATGATGATGATAAGCCTGACAGGAAGCCAGCAAGAGAGGCTGTCAAGAAAGCTCCCTTGAAGAGAAAGCTGAAAGTGAATCTTGAAGCTAAGGCTGCAAAGAAGACTACTCAGGAAGCTTCTCCCAAAGATGCTGAAATGGGAGATTCCGATGATAGAGCAAAGGATGCTGCTCTTAAAGATTTAACTGAGAATGTTCTGCTTCTAGAATATCCTACTCCTGATCAGGAAGTTAATAGAGATCAGGAAGCTGAACAGGGCGCTGCTCAAGATGCACATGTTGCTGATCAACCTGAAGAAGTGGCTACTGAACAAGATGTTACACCAAAGCCTGAATTGAAGCAGCTGGCTTCTTTGTTGAAGAGGAAAAAGATGCGAAAAGAGTTGATGAAAGGAAAAGAAAGCAATGGAAAACTCATGAAGAAACCTAAAGGCCAGATGAGACAAAGGTTGATGAGACCAAAGGATGCTCTCAAAGAGATCGACACGCTGAACAAAGTCGAGAGCTCCATCGAAGATATTGATGTAGAGGCAACTGAGAATGTTCTTATAGAAACTGATGAATCAATTTGGAGAAGGTTTGCAGTTGCCTATAATACCTGGAGATGGATGAGGCTCTACTTAGGAAGAGATTTGGTTCAGTGGGAAGATTGGTTGGTGGTGGAGGATATTATTCTTACATGGGTGGTCAATTTTATTGAAAATCCTGATACGCTCGCTGATGGGCTTCTACCTCTTTTTTATAAAGATTTTCTTGACCAACGCATTGATGATATGATTGCAAAAATCTTCGAGAGGCAAGAGAAGCTTAATGCTCACTGGTTGGCCAAGAGCAAGGCTGAGGAGTCACAAGGCGAGCAGTCGATGAAGGCAGGAGAGGACCACACATTGATGAACCCCAGCACTGAGATTGTTAGGACCCCAACTGAATTGGAGCTTGTTGAAGCTCAGTTAACTACCCTCACCCCTAAAGAAGTCAATGAAAGGATGTTGCAGCTGGGGGTGGAAGCAAGCAGAGCACAATTCAAACAACCCCCCAGAAGGATGAATGAAGAGTTCAATGCTCAGCACTAGGAAAGAAAGAGATTTGAGCGCACACAGCAAGCTGCGTCAAATGCTCAAGATGCAACTCTGACTGAAATCAAGAGCTCTATTGATGAGGTAAAGAGCTCAGTTTATAAGATGAGAAAGAAACAGACTGCTTAGAGTATGGTGTTGTACAATATGCAAGAAAGTATCACCACACAGGCTCGTGATGTATGAAGCACGAATAAGAGAATTCTAAATCTAGAACTGTTTGTGGGTGAGATGCGAGCCATTATGCTTCGGGCTTTTCCTCATGCTGTTGTCCCAAATGCTGATAAGTTTGGTGATGCCAAAAAGGGGGAAAGCAAGTAGCAAGTAGATCCAGTTCTGGATGTTGCAGTGGAGGCGACAACAAGAGAAATTAAGGAGAACGATGATGATAAAGATGACAACCTTCCCCTAACCATTAGCAGAAAGCACAAGCGTTCTGAACTGGACATGGTCAGAGCATCCAGCCGAAAAGGAAGAAAGATGGTGATGATGATCAAGATAATGCAGGTGTTAGGGAAGTTGTGTCTCATGCAGTAAACAACACTGCAGCACAGAAAGGAGCTAGAGTTGCTGCTATACCAACTCGCTAGAGATCTTACAGGCAGCAAATTGGTTGAGGCTGAGGAAGACAACAAAGAGGACTGCAATAAAGAGGTCAGGATCCTAATGCTAAATCGTTTATGGGCATTGTTGTAGGTCCAAGATTAGATGAATGCAGATTGAGAGAGCTGAAGGAAGCAAAAGAGAAAAGAAGGAGAAAACAAGCTGATTGGATGTCAATGCTAGGAAAGGTTGGAGCTAAAAGATCTCATCTTACTGAGAAGGTTGATTCAAACCTATATTCCTTTCCACCTCAGGAAGCTCCCTGCTTTGATAGACTTGGTTTCTGCATAAGTCTCTATTTTGCTGGATCAGAAACCAGAAAGGGTAAACATGGCATGGGACTTCAAAATCTTTGATCAGATATACTTACCGAAGAATAGAAATTCAACTTTCGAGGAGATCACCATGTTCAAATCTGAATATTTGAGGTACTTCAGAAGTCTATGCAGTCATGAATTCTTCTTAAAATTTCCATCATGTGAGAAAACTCTGATGAAGTACAAGGAATTGGCAAGAAAAGGAAAGTTGGACATCCAGTTGAAGTTGCTGGATAAGATAAAGAAATGAGAGTAGATTCCTTTTTGTCAGGATTTTTGGCTACGGTGGATACAAGTTCCTAAGATTTATGAGAGGATGGAAAAATCCTACCAAGAATCCATTTTGAAATGGTGGAAGGGAACTAAGTATGAAGAGGTTGTCAAGCAATCTCAAGCTGATTCTGGACATGATTATGTGAAGAGAAGACTGTTTGGAGACAAAGAAACCTGAAGAAGTGAAGCTTACTGCGGTTTCTCAGAAAGATGTTTGAGTAAGCTCTTCTTGTAAAGAATTTTATCTATTCTTTTATTTCTTCATTTTATTTATGAAGATAGTGAGCTATGTAATTTTTGATATTAGCTTACTTTGTACTTTACTTGTACAAAATTCTTATATTAATGTACATCTGTATATACTGCTTTATAAGGGGTTTTGTCATCATCAAAAAGGGGGAAATTGTTGGGATATTTATGTTAAGATTTTGATGAGACAAATAGCTTTGTATAAAAAGTTAGAGTATCCCATTTTTCCACATTGTTTGAGTGGATTTTAGCTTGATAAGTTTATTTCTCTGAGTTGTATTTTATAAAGTTGAAAAATCAGAAAGATAGAGAATATTGATGTTAGTAGGATTCTGGATAAAAAGAAGTTTCGGATGTTGATTGTCAGTAAGAAGAGTCAGTAAGCAGAAGGAGTAAAAAATTAGCAAGCTGAATCAGTAAGCAGCATACAAAAAGTTGGAAAGAGAACTGGAAGCTGACTACAGGATTCAGGAAGCTATTCTGGAATCAGGAAGAATATGCAGATCAGGAAGCTGACTGCAGGATTCAGAAACGGAAGCTATTCTGGAATTAGAAAGCATATGCAGATCAGGAAGACTGGCGCAGAACAGTAAGCAGTTACTGCAACCTGAGCAGTAAGTTGTAAGTTATTCTAACTTATTCTTTGTAATACGAGGAATATATATTGAATGCAGTACAAGGTATCTACATTGTCAAAGTACCCAGTAGATGGAAGTTAGCACCCAACCTATGAGGTGATACCATCTGGACCGCGGGTCTGCAAAAGTATTGTAGCCGAGGAGTGGCGCCATTAATGCGAATCAGAGTAGGACATGCCATATTCCCCAATTCTTCCAGGCGCATTAATTGTGAAGATTTTAAAAATCAATTTGAATTTCTACAAGGACAATACCTCTCTTCAATGGGCATATCCTTTCGAGTATTTATAGAAAGATGGAGTGACCAAGAAGACTACTGATACTGAAGCCTTTGATATTATTTCAAGCTATCTACTTTCAAGCATTCTAACAGTTCAGTCACTCAACCTTTAGAAGCAGTCAAGCCAAGTTTTTGAACTTTCAAGTTCTTAAGGCTAACTTCGAGTTGCACCAGTTGAAGACCATATACTTTTAACCATTTGTTGTGCGCTAGGTTGTTTAAGTTGGTGTCCTTAGTTGGAGTATTTTATCCTCACTAAGTGTTAGCTTTTGTGTAAGGCTGTTAACTCTGTGTGAGTTTTGTACCCTGTGTGGGAAGTGGCCTAGAAATCTTACTGATTCTAGTAGGTATAACTCTTTAGGAAGAAGTTTGTAAAGTTGTGTCTTGTAAAGCGAACTAACCTAGTGGAGTTCCTCCTGTGTGAAGGGGAAGCGTGGACATAGAATGATTACACTACCTTCGAACCACTATAAACCTTGTGTGTTTATTGTTTTAGTTACTTGTTGCATTACATATCTATCTATCTTGCTACATATATCTTAAGCATACTGCTAAAAGGATTCTGATAAAATCATACTTGTGAAAAGAAAATCGTTTTCCAAAAGAAACTCTATCTTTGATTTCCACTACATACTGTGATATACCGAGATAGTAAACTGAATCAGCATTTTGCCAGCTTACTGAATCGAGAGAGTTGATGCATTCTCTGTAGAATCAACAACCTATTTATAGAATAGTTTTTAAATTGCAAAATTTGATAGAGGTTCATTCACCCCTCTCTGAACCTCTGAACCGGTTCAAAACATTGCGTTCACCGAGCCGCAAGTAAATTCGATAGCATTTTACTAAGAAAGGTTCAAAGTCGGAAGCTACCTATCCTAATACAATAGTAGTTTTTCGGAACTTTCTAAAGTGTCTGCATTCACATATGAATTAATTTTCATTCATGTGGGGGATTGTTAGAAATTGGTTTGGAAAAATTGGTGTTGACCAATCTTTGAAAAAAATTTACATGATGTTTCATTTGGTAGAAATGAAAATAAGTTGCAAATTTGAAATCTACGTTTCGAGTAGATAAATTTAGAGTATCTATTTTCTCAAATCCAATTTCGGATGAATGAGAAATTAATGCTTAAAGTTGGCAACTTAAATTGAAAAGGTGTGAATGTTTGAATAGGTGTGAAGTTGTGAAAATGTGGGAATTTGTATTGAATTGGTGCAACCCAAATTAAATAGATGCATCTAATTCGAAACATTGTGAGACGCACTATGTCATTCCAAAAGGTGTCTAATTATGGAATGACTTCAATTCAAACGAAAAGGTGTTTAATTATGAAAATATATCATTTCAAATTAAAATGTGTCTGTTATGGAAAGACACCACACCTCTTCAACTTCTATAAATAGACCTCACATTCAATCATTTTATTAACTCCACTACAATTTGCATTCATAACATTCTAGCAATTGTAGTCTTCTCATCTTCTTGTCCTAGAAAGTTCCAAATATCGTTTTCGTTCGCCAAAAAACTTTTAGATTATTGTGTTGTGATCTTTAAGTTAGTAAGTCGTTGTATCTTGGGGACGTTTGCCATAGACCGTATAACACTGAATACGAGGCAATTTCATCTTACGGAGAAAGAGTCAAACTCTTGTCTCGATTTTTCCATTTATTATTTTCAGTCATTTTCAAGTACACCTTATATCAATATCCAACAGTACAGACAGTAGGGTGTTGTATCAAGGAAGGTTGTCTGTGCAGTCTAGTTCAAAAGATTGTTTCGGACAAACCAACCATTAGATCGAGCTATAATTTGGACAACACATTCAGAACATACAAAGGCAAGTTTTAAATGATGGAGATCAGTTTTGGATAATCAGAGCATTGAGAACAGCAGCTAGACATTAGGATGTTGGGTGAGTTTTGTTTCAACTCTTGAGATTAGAAGTATCATGAGTTGTTTTGTGGTTGTAGTCTAATGTGACATACTATGGACCTTGTGTGGTGCTATATCCTTTTGATTATAGTGAAGTTTTTGGCTGCACTATGGTCCCGTGGTTTTTACTCCATTAAAAATCGCTTATGTTCTTACTTTGCATTGGTGGTTGTGTTATTACTTTTATTTGATATAGTTTCCTACCAAATTCACATAAGAAAAGATAATATTAATCCGCTGCAAATTATATTTGTGAAATTATTCCATCATAATTTCGGTGCATAATCAGAAGATAAGATATTTCAATAGAAATATCTAAGAAGTACAGATTATAATCAACTTCAAGCCACAGAAAATCGCTCTCATTTGTTTGATCCACGACTTCATTTTTCTTTATTCATACAATGACAGGTGTAATGTTTTTTGGATGCTAGAAATGATTATGTAAGTAAAGTCTCGGACATAAAATTATTCTATAGAATCGCAATTGCTCAAACAAAACTACTTTTGAATTTCCTCCATTTCATATATATAATACTTAAATTTCATATTTAATTTCATCAATATAACTCATACATAAAATACATGAATACACATATAAAACTAAACACGAGACTGACATGTACAATATTAAATATAACGTCTCTTGTATACTCCAGATGGTACCGTACGTTCAACATTTGTACCATCAGTTTCTACAATTAATGTAATGAGCTGTAATTAATGTAATAATATGAATCTTTTGCGTCTTAGCAAATTCGAACAGGATTAACATAATAGACAAGGAAATCGAAAATTCTGATTCTCAAACATATCGAAATCCAAGAAAGATTTAATCATTAATCTGATTAAATGAACTTGGTTAATCATTAATCACCTAATCCCTTCTCTCTCAACAAACCAGCCCACAAATCACTCAATTCATTCACTCATATGCATTCATTTAATTGCGAATTCCCAAGCCGTCTAGAGTATAAATCAAAACAAAGATTCTACATCAATGACATAATCATCAAGTACTTTACCTTTAACTAATCAAATTCCATTTTCATTTATAATTTGCCACGTATTAAAATTAAACACACTCAAAAAATTCAATTCCCATGAGATAACACAATGATAAAATATTAGTATTTTTTAAGGCTTAATTGCAAAAAATAATAATAATAATAATAAAAATTCCAAAACTTTACATAATTTTTCTATTTGTCAATTGTATTGAAATTATCAATTGTGACCATAACTAGACTAATTGATTTCAATTTTAGTCAATTTATTATTTTTATCAAAATTAAATTATTGTATGGTGACGTGGATGTCACGTATAAAACCTAAATGATACATCATTTTAAATTTATCAATTGATTAATCGTGAATTAACTCACTTTAAACTGAAAAAAATTAAAAAAATGATGAAAACAACACAATAAAACTAAAAAAATATGTATCGATTTGTTTTATCTCTAATTTAGTTTCTACTTGAGATAAACTTCATTTAATATTGTTTGTCGTCTAACTTTGATACATGAGTTTTTGTTGTGTTGCGTTATTTTCATCATTTTTTTTTTTAACTTGTTTAGATCAAAGTGAGATAATCTAATTAGGTTTGATTAATTTTAAGTGGAATATGATTCACCTACTATCTACATGTCATCTATATCACTAGTCACCACACAATCAATTTTTTTGACCAAAATCACAAATTAACTAAAATTGAGATCAATTTATCAACTCTTGGTTAAAATTGACAATTTTCAAACAATTGACCAAATAGAAAAAAAAATTGTAAAATTTTGGGTTTTTTTCAATTAAACATTTTTTAAATGTAGGTTTAAAAACTCAACAATACTCCCTTCATTTCAAAATAATTTATATTTTTCCACAAAGATGAAGAAAATATTTTAACATAATAATGTGTATAACACAACTATATTACCCACGATTCAATAGTCATAATTAATATATATAACCCCTTTAAAAATCTAAAAAAAAAAACAAGATGGAAGCTAAGTTGGAAAAAAAAAATGTTTTCTTCATAATAAGAAACGACATACAAATTAAAATTATATTTTATTTTCTAAAACCACAGTGAATTTTTATTTAAAGAAGTATAATACAACGACTAAAATATTGTCATCTCCAAAAATAATCGAAGTATCCAAGAAATCAGTGGATGCAAATGAGAGAAGGGGCCATGTCATCACGTGGAAGTCACGTGACAGGATGTCGTCCTTGTACCACGCAGCCTTGTCTTGTTTATAATTAATTATTATTACACATTCATAATTTATGAATGAACCAGCTTTAAACACTTGGACCAAAAAATTGGTCCACTGTTTGAAACTCCAGGCATTTTTGAGTGTATTTTAACCTTCCATTGTCCCCTCCCTGATCAAGTTATTATCTTTATTATAATATAAATAATCATTATTATTATATTAAGGTCTTTTATTTATTTATTTATTTTTTTTTTTTATTATTATTATTATTATTATTATTATTATTATTATTATTATTATTATTATTATTATTATCATCATCTTCTATACCTGCAAGTCTTGAAGACATTATTCTTTAATATCCTTAGACCCCACATCTAACAGATGAACTAATTTTGAATAATAGACACTTTTTCTTTTTGAGCTTTAATCTTAGACTCGGATATTTTGGGCAGTTGAAGTTCTAGTGTACAATCTTGCAAGAACTGGTTTACTTGTCAGTGTTATCAGTAATTTCATTTAGGGTCCCTTTGGATTGATGGATTTAAGGAAAGATTTTAAATTTATTGTAGCAAATGCACCGATGGTGTTTGGATAGACGAAAATATGAAATTCACCATTTTCATTTTAAACTAATTTTTGAGTCATTTATGTAGATTTCAAATTGACTCTAATTTGAAAAGTTCTGAAAGTCGTTCATTTCAAATCAGTATATCCAAACACAACATTAATTAGTTTCATTTATTTTCTTAGACAATTACGTATGGAAATTAATTTCTTTTTGGTACTCATAATTTGAGTTTCATGTCACTAATCTTAATATAGATATAACGATTTTCACTAATTTTTTCATGTTAGTCATTACGTACTTTCACACCTGTTTGGATGTTAGAATTGATTTTCATGATTTTTTTTGGCTTGAGTCTAAAGATTTTTAGACTGGCCACATATTATACCATTGTGTCATGCATGCTGTGAGACGAATTCGATTTTTCAGTTATAAAAATGGTGCAGTATAAGTAATGGAGAAGCACAAAACATATTGAATTGCAAAAAATTCTTTATTAAGAGATAAGGGAATGGCCAGCTACTATGGCTGCATGGTCTATAAATCAATGGTGAAGCACTAAGCAAAACATGTTTACCACTGCCCCAAATTCCAAGAACAAGTGTTAATAAATAATTTAACCATGCTTGGAATTAAAGATGCCAATTCTCCTAACATCAACCATGAAATCTTCTTAAACTAATATTTTAGTTTAGGTTTTCACAAATGTCTCTACATGTTCCTTTTTAGGAATCCTCTACGGAAATGTGTACGTTAATATACAAATGCAGCAGTATGTATAAAGTCCCACTTCTGCTGCAATTTTTGACTTACTACTGAACAGTTGCTTAATTAATTCATTTGCAAGAAAATTCTAATTATACAAGAAAAAATAAATATAATAATTTGGATTTTTGAACTTTTTATTATTAGAAACTGAGGTTGAACTATAACTATTGTACTAATATAGATATGTCTTTATTAAACCCATTCAATTGAATGTTTTTATATGAAATTTAGATAAAATTTGAAATAATATCGTGATTTACATGTTTTCGAAAATTATACATCTAGCATTAATATTCAAATCCTTTATATTATATACTAACATTAGGCCTACTTCTTCTCTATCCATCATATCCACCATGGACACATATTAATGTGCTCACATTGATGTGCCCAAAATTCAACACAATTATTAATTTCAAATCACATTATTTAAATAGATGTGATCTTTATACATCAACTGTGTCTATTTTAAGACATGGTCACCGTGCGTAGAGCAATATTACTTTATTGACATATAAGTCTGCTACCCTACCCATTCTAGACATATATTAACATGTTGATGTGTCAAAAATCATATATTAGGGTAAATTATTACAATTGATAATCCATTTTCTACCCAACACGACTCTAGAAATAAATAGATGATATCATTACAAAGCACAGTCGTTCTGGAGAAGGTCATGTTTGGGTACTTAGATAGGAAAAATTAAAGTAGAAAATTCTAAAAACAATATAGAGAACAGTATGAACAATAAAGGAGTAAAAAAACGAACAAAAGAGAACTCAAACTTTCCTGGTTATGTGATACCTTTTAATCTATAGGGGCCGACCAACTATCTTGGAGGATGATACCTGCATTAATGTTGTTGTAAGATGACGTGGCACACACAACACAACTCCTAGCTTTAATTTGGCCTATATAAGAACCCCTCTCTCTCATCTCAAACTCAACAAACTATTCTGCATTTTCTCTCTTCAAAAGATCAGCAAAGTCTTCCACTCTACTTCAACAACCAAACACTTCCTTCAAAACCCTACAATGGAAGGATCAAAGAAGAGATTATCAAGCAGAAAATTGGGAAGGTTCCTTAAGCAACAGAGGGGAAGGCTCTACATAGTGAGAAGATGTGTAGTCATGCTTCTCTGCTGGCATGACTGAGCATGAAATCCACAGCCTACACGAAATCCTCGATTTCATCACATACTGTTTCGTCTGCAACGACTTATCTGCGTGGTCCGCATGCGTACGATGACATTATCAATATACACGTGACAAATTAGAGACCGGATTGATCTGATTGCACAGAGGCAAGAATTAAGAGATTATTAAGTTTCCCTTGGAAGGGTTTTTTGCTCTTAATAAATTTGTTTCTTGGGCTATTAAATTCCTTTGACTATATCACCCTTATGTAAATACAAGAGGGAAAGGTTATAGTTAATCTAATTTTCTCTTTTGTGCAACAAATTAGTGAGCTTTACTGTTTAGAATTTTTTTGTTGTGACAGTGAGAAGCTGTTCTGGCATTATAATATATATCTTTCATTTTTGTTAAAAGACCCACTTGGATTTCTTTCATATCATATATGAATGTCATGTTGGTGGTCTAGATCCTTAATTGTAGAATAGATTTTTCATAAACTATAATATGAATATATACGTCGCATAAAATTAAAACTTGTTGAAGGACAAAGAATAAACGTTTTCCAAATTAGTTTGATATAGAAAGTTGTAAGATCACAAGCATTGACAATTTAAGTTCTCTCTCCTTGCAACAATAAGTCAATAACAGAGTATCCAACTCTGAAACACATGGCACCCACTACTTTTTTATGTGTTTTATTTTACATTCTAAAACAATCATCATATATTGTGTATATAAGATAACATCGATCTATGATCTATATCTATGTCATCTATCTATAATCTATATAAAAATAGGATCATATTATAATGACACAATCAAATTGGTAAGACATGTGACGATGTGAACAGAAATTCCTCCAACAATGCATCTACACAAGGATCCTACGGTTATGTGGGGGAATTTTTCATCTCTCTAATCAATTAAAAATGGAATCATAGATAGTCTACAGAGTCTAAATTTATTTCTATTAGTGAAAACTATTTATAAAAACAAAGAAGGAAAATATGGAAACAAAAGGTAGATAGGGATTGGGAAGATGTAGAGGCAAGGTAGATAGGGTGGGGCGTGGGGTGGGGGCGTGGTGATTAATATTTTTTATCAAAATTTAAAAGTTTAATAAGTATTTCATTTGATATCATTTGTTGATATATAATATATCAAATCATTGATCTTTTAATGATTGATATATAATATATCAAATTATTGATCTTTTAATGATCTATATTTTGATATGGGTGCGGCTATCCGCACCCCACATATTACTAAACACACTCCAATTATGTTGTTACTGTTCACATGTGATGTGAACAGTAACAACACAGTTGGGGTGTGTTTAGTATTCCTTGAGATGCGGATAGCTGCACCCTTTTGATATTCATTTTGTATATATATAAAAACAAAAATATGAAATTGTAATTTTTTGTGGCTATGATTTTTATATAATTTTCAAAGTTTATGTGATATCTAACAAGTGTTAGATTGTTCTAGATTTAAATTAAAATGTAGAAATTAAAAATACAAATGAAAATTTATTGTAGAAAAATATACTAGCATCGATAGGCCGTTTTCTGACTCACTCTACCATTCCACTCTCCAAAAGAAAAGGAAAAAACCTATAGATTACATAAATAAAATTAAATCAAATAATTGTTTAAAAATTAAATATCAAGTTTATATATTCTAAATCGAATATCTTTGAAGAAAATATGATTATTTAATTTAGGGTTATTTTCCTTAAAAATTACAACATTTAGTTAAATTTTCATTAATCAAGCATTTCATTATTTGTGAAAAAAAAAAAGACCTTAATCCAAAGGTACAATTATTGCCCAAACTTGCCAACTGCCAACATAAAAAATTAAAAAAAGACCATATTTACTTATATTGTAAATTTAAACCAATTTTGAATAATTGCAAAATCAGCATGACATTCTTATACACATAAATTCTTATATACATAGGTGAAATTTTGATCACCTGTCAATGTTTGATTTTTTTCTTGACGACGGGTCTGGTTACATCGGCTGCCAACATGGATATTAAAAAGAACAAATCCATGCATCAATGAAACGACTTTGTTTGTCTTTCATTCTCTGTCTCTCATTTCTTTTATGTTAGATACCATCGTCTTTTCATTATTACGATGGATTTTTTCACAACAATTGTAAAAGTGAAATTTTTTTACAAAATTTGTAAAGGTGGAGACCTTTTAATAACCAAGTATCAACTGACCGGTGATCAAAATTCCACATTTGTATATAAGGTCATATTATATATTGTAATTATCCAATGTTTTGGTTAAAATTGCAATTTAAGTAAAAGTGATGATTTTCACAACAATTGTAAATGTGAGGTTTTTTTTTTAAATATCCATATTAGCAACTTACGTGTCCAAGCAACCAGACACGTAAGCAAGAAAAAAATCAAATACTTAATAGTGGTCAAACTTGCACTTATGTATATAAAATTGTGTTATTTTTTTAAATGTCCAAGAGTTTGGTTAAAATGACAATTTAACTAAAGGTTGTGAATTTTGCGGCAATTAATCTTTCAATTTATTTTTAATATTAATTATATTCGATATAAAACAAAGTTAAGATATGAAAAAGTGCAAAACAAAAAAAAACTCAATTTAAAATATATCATAGGGTTAATTGCCGGAAAAATCATTGTCTTTAGTCAAATTTATCATTTTAACCAAATTTTTAACTATTTGAAAAAATTACACGATCTTAAATATGTTGTAATAATTTTTAAGTTCATTTAGTTTCCGATATCTTTTTCTTGACGTGTGTCAACTGCTAAAATGGAATTTTTTTTTTAAATCATCACCTTTATAGTTGTTGTAAAAATCATCACCTTTACTTACATTGCACTTTTAACCTAACATTTGGATACTTGCAAAAATAATATGACATTATATATAGGTGCATTTTCAGTCACCGGTTAGTGTTTGAATTTTTCCTTGTTACATATCTGGTTACCCAAACGCTAACATAATTATTAATAAAAACAAAAATGAAATGATGTCGTTTGGTTTCTTTTATTTTAGACAAAACCAACATTGTTTCATTAATATTTTTTTTTACGGCAATTGTAAAGGAAATTTTTAACCATTAATTTCAATTTTTGATATGTAAGACCATTTCCATTTTTGGACAACCAAGTATAAGTTTTCCAATTTTGGTCATATACGTTTCAAATTTTTTTTTTCAATTTTGGTCCTATATGTTTCAATTTTTTCCGTCAAATTTTCCAATTTTGGTCCTGTATTGTGACACCTAGTTCCCCTTTTAATTGGAAATAGGTCGCCACCCTTACTGAGAAACTAAAGATATCATAATTACTTTCTAATATACAGCGAAAGACTAAAATAAAGACACGAGAGCTATATTTTTTTTGTTTGTTTAAAAACGTAACATATATACATATATATCCAAATCTAGTTCGTGTCTCACCCACATTTCTAGGTAAAATGTTCGAACCAAAGACTTACATGAATTAACAGAACAAAACATATATATTATAATAGGATATAAGTCTAGGCTCATTGTTTATCATACTATACATATTTAAATAACATATTGTTCTCAAAAGGAAACATTATTCTAGCATAACAACTCTAAAGGGACAGTGAGAAGTTAGCCCAGCCTACTACATGTCCACGTCATTGTCTGTCGAGCCTGAAAATTATAAAAAACAACATCATGAGACACCTTCGGAGAGGGATCCCAGTGGGATAACTTTACTGTCTAATATATTGAAGCAATTAAACTATTAAGCAAGTACTACATGTCCTTCGGGTACGCTCACCCTGGACCATACTATAACATAAAGGAATGTGGGAGTCGTTCGCCCACTAAACCTTGCTTTCATAGACCAGCACTCTCGCCCTTATGGTCGTCGTCCGGTAGGGAAACTACCTACAGATTATAACTATGGGGTTTTGGCCGTAGATTTCATACATAACTTATTAATTCAATTATCAACACATAATAGAGAGTAGAAGTTACCCAATTGTATGTTGATTGTGAGAGGATTGCTTTTGGATTCACCGACTGTCTCAAACTGCACTCGACACATTTAACTGTTTAGTCTATGATGTCATATAGCATATTTGGTGTATTTATATCTAGATTATCTAAAGCATAGCCATGTAATCACTTAAGGAATATAAATCACTCTAAAAGCATATATTAACTAAATTTCATAAACTTCATTCAATTATATATATTAAACATACTTTATTTAATATAGATTGTATTCCTGTATGAAATTATAAAGATGATCAGATAATACATAAATCATTTAAGTGAGATTTATAATATATAATATATCATCATACTTATTATATAATTGTTAAGAACTTAAACTAGTAATTTTAAGTATAAAATGACACATAAACTCACAACAATTTTAATAATTTATAGTTAACTCCTAAAATCACAAGAATATTTACATAAATACATATTAGGCTCAAATATCATATTCTGAAAATATACATGTTTTACAGTATATATATAAATAATTAAAATGAAATACTAAACATGTTTTTCACTTGAATTCTAGCTCAAAATCAGTCTATGTTGCAAATCCTACCAAACCTTATAGAATTAATGAAATTCTTTCATATTTTTACAAAAGTTAGAAAAAATATTCAAGTATAACATATAAAAATATCAACTGAAAATAAGATTCACATAATTAGTTATAAATTTTCAAAGTTGGCAGAAAACAGGATATAGTGTATGCTGGAAACAGACTTTCTTGTAAAAATCATGATAAATCGTACAAGACTCAAAAAATTACATGGTAAATTTTTAAGTGTTTATAAGAACCTTTAATACAACATAGTAGAAGATCAGTTTTGAAATCGAAGTACAAAATTCTAAAGAAGGGTTTTAATCAAACTTAAAAATAGGGTAAATATGTCAAAGAATAGGGCCATGTTTGAAAAATCATATTAAATTGAATTTAAATTCAAATCTTCTGAAATTTAACATACATATTCTTGACTTCATATATTATAATGTGTTAAAATAATTTAGCCTAATTCAATTTCTAAATATTTCAAAAAGTTACAGAACAGAGAAGCAGGGCATAGAGTTGAATTCCAGCATAGAAACAAACATTTTATACATTCAAGTGAACATTATAAGCTGAAAATTCCCAACCAAATTACAAAGAACATCGTGGAACTTCTAATATATGCTATAAGCCAGAAAACATCATGATTTAAAGAAAAAATTAGAAGGTTTAAGCTAAAATACCTTCAAGGTTGCAAGGGAGAAAAGTGCTTTCTTTAGTTGCTGTTTTTTTTTTCTAAGTTTGCTGAACTTTTTTCATCCTTTTTTTCTATAATTTGATGCATCAATAGCTAGTATAAATTGTAGTAGGAGGTGTAGGAGGCAGAGTAGGAGATGTATGAGTTGAAGTAGGAGGTGGTAATGCTTATACCTAACCATTATTTAAATATAATGTTTGTACTTATGTTATATTACTCCCTTTTCTTTTCTTTCATTTTTTTCTTTTTCTTCTTATTTGATCTTACATATGTAAATTTTATACATACATATATGTGTGTGTTTATGATTACAAAAGAGAATAAAATTTATACTACATAATATAGTTTATACAAATTATATTTACTAGATGAATTACATTACCAAGAAGACAAATTATCATATGATTTTACTTGTGTAATGAGAAGATATTTTGATATACATAATGAATTAGGAATGCATGTTTAAGCAAAATATTTTATCATATAAAGTCACATATAAAAATCATATGTAAAAATTCATTAAACAAGAGCATTCATAACACAACAAATATGTCTAGAATCTAAACCTACTATCGTTTTATCTTTTTACTTTCATTCATATGCATCGAGTGAGTTGGGAGTGAGCTCGGTTTTCTCTGTGAGCAATCCTGCAAAAGTTCTTAAAATCTCAAAGAAAATATCTATCATAAAATTTTTAAAATCATCAAGCACAACGTAATTCGTAAATCATAACTTTAAGTAATATAAGAACTCACACTTAAATCATTTATTCTTGAATGATAATTTTTTTTTATAAAATATGCAATGCAGGTTTTCTTGACGGGGTGTTACATGTATTTTCAATATTTTCCAATTTTAATTCAATTTTGATCGAATGACCGCCGAAAAATTTCACATGACCGGCGATTTTGGGAATTTCGACCAAAATTGGATTGAAATTGGAAAAAAATTGAAACATATAGGACCAAAATTGGAAAATTGGACTGAAATTAGAAAAAATTAAATCATACATGACCAAAATTGTAAAACGTATACTTAGTTATCAAAAATTGGAAAAAGTCTTACATATAAGACCAAAATTGAAATTAATCCAATTTTTAATATTCATGTTGGTAGTTGATGTGTTCGGACTAGTCACCTAGGAAAAATGCAACACCGATAGAAATTCTACTTGTGTGTGTGTATATAAAAGCTCAAATTATTTTTGCAATTATCCAAATATATGGTTAAAATTGCAATTTCAGTAAATGTGATTATTTTTAGAGGTTGTGAATTTTATAGTAATTGTAAAAGTGATGGTTTTTTTTTTTTAAATATTCATATCGACAACAGTTAGTGTTGTAATTTTAAAAATATTATTTAGAAAAACTTCTTTTGGAAATCGATCAAAATCAAAATGACTACTACATATATAGTTGTGTTATTTTTTAAGTTGGTTAAAATGACAATTATATTAAATGTTATGATTTTTTTCGATAATTAACTATATAGTATCTGATTGTAGGATATAATTATACTAGAAAATACAACGTCCTATATTAAATGAGAAAGGTGAAGAAAAATATTGCATAGTCAACTACTAAATAATTCTATTATATCATTTTACTAAATTAAAATTAACTAATACATTCTTATTTTTAAATAATATTTTAATATGTTCATAAATAAGGAATATAAAATAGATTTATTTATTTACAATTATTATTAAGAAAATTTATATTTTTAGTAAATATGTATTCTTCTAAATTCTTATTACGTATTTAATTTGTTATATCTTATTTTATAAATAATTTGCTTTTTTAAAGAAATTTTTGAAAATAAGTTGTTGTGCTTGGAGGAGAACAAAAAAGTATAATTTGAATAATGGTGTATATATATGATTATTTTAATTTAGTAATAGTTCATTATATTACAATTTGTGCTTCACATAAATAATACACTAGATTTGGATATTGATAAAGAATTTGACAATCACTTTAAAAGATTTGGGTCATTACTCTATTAAAAATGATACAAAGAAAGAGTTAGACCCTGCAGAATTCAATCCTTTTGATTATTTTATTAATGTCCAATTTAAGAATTTTCATTTTGAGTTAATTACATGTGTTGATTTTAAGGATTAATTGTTTTATTAATGAGTGTCAATGCCCTGAATCATATGATTTATCTTAAAAATTGTGTTATATCAGTTTCGACAAGTAATGTAGTTGATGGTGTTAATAATTATCTCACTCCTCGAATCATCGAAAAGGAAGTGAATATTTGAGTTCATATAGTTCATGTAAGTTTGACGCAAATGTTGATATATCGATTAATGTTAAAAAGCATTATAAATGTGATGTTAAATTAATATACCATTATGTATAAGTTATAAAAATTTTAAAACAATTAGATGCTATAAAATAAACCGCTCATCTCACAGGTTACATTCATTAATTAAAGAAAAATAATAGTGTTATAACATTTTTACATGATAACCCCTCACTTTTAGTCATTGACACAAGAAACGATCTTTTCAATTATTTTCATTTAAAGATTAAAATACATCTAGAAAATGGCTAATGTTTTTTATATTATTTAAAGTCAAAATGAAAATCATCTATTTTTGTCCAAAAACTAGAAAAAGAATAAAAAAGACGGTTTCTTAAGGTAAACAACTAGCTTATTCCAAAATGGATATAAAAATTATAATTACAAATAATCATCCAAACTATACTTATTTTTATATTTAGTAATCAAAATTTTTCCGATTGCAACTAACTATCTCGTCTTTGTGTGAGTTGCAATTTACCATCCTAGACTATCGGGTCTTCATTTTCAGGTCATTTTTAGTCATGCGCATACCCTTTACTATTGAGGGTATATTTGTCTTTTCAATATTTCAAGTTGCAACTAACCATCTCAACTCTGCATGAGTTGCAATTTACCATCTCAATTTTGCGCAAATTGCAATTTACCATCTGAGATTTCCAAATGTTCATTTTTCGATCAATTTTAATCACGTTTCTTGCACGCCTTTTACAATCCAAGACCATCGAATGTTCATTTCCCTGTCTATTTTAGACATGTGTCTCGCACGCCTTTTACTATTGTAGTTATGCATTATTTTATTTGGAAGTGAAATAAAAATCCATATAGGATTAATTAGGTTTTCTCTAGTTTAGCAACAACTAAAATCATTCAAAATAATTTAGTAATTTTTTCATTTCTAAGAAGATCTTTTTTCAAATAATTGTCATTTAAATTCATAACCGTGAATCCAATATTAAATTTCCCTATCACATTATGATATCTTAACAAGTAACATATCAATCCTTTAAATTTATTTCATAAAATCAATTTAATCAGTTCAAATAATTCAAAGAAAAAAACATTTCCTTTTAACACAAAAGTATTCATGACCCTGATTTCAAGTTCCTCTCAACGGAATTTTTGAAACCGAACTTGCAAGTAAAAATCGATTGCTTGACATTCTCATACACTTGAAAACTTTGAAGACTGCATTTTGACTCCACGTAAACAAGAAAATGAATTCTAATCGGCTTGGACTAGACATTGAAATGTGATTTCCAATGTAATCCATCACTCAAAACTCATACTTTTTAATGACAAGATTGCCCATATTTTGGAGCATACTCTTCGATCCAATTGCACCACAACGCAATTGAGAAATGTTCTTAATTAGATTAAAATTTATTTGTATTTCTCCCCCTGTGCTCCCCCTTAAAATTAAACTAAAAAAGATAGATATACCCTCAATAGTAAAGGACGTGCAAGATGCACACATGATTAAAATTAGTCGGAAATGAATATCTAAGGGTCTCGGATAGTGAATTACAGCTCGCGTAAAATTGAGATGGTAAATTACAACTTATGCAGAGTTGAGATGGTTAATTAGTTGCAACTTGAAATATATTAAAAAGACAAATATACCCTTAATAGCAAAGGGCGTGCGAGACATGTGACTAATATTGGCCGGTAAATTAAGATTTGGTGGTCTCAGATGGTAAATTGCAATTGGTGCAAATGTGAGATGATTAGTTATAACTGAATTTTTTTTAATTATTTAAGTGCAAAAAACGGATATAATTTAGACGATTATTTTTAATTAACCCCTACAAAAAATATTGTCAACTCCATTAATAATAAGTAACGTGTATTAATGCAGGTAATAAAGTGAGATGAAATATTAAATTAAAAGATTATACAAGTGATAATATAGGTAGGCACAATATTAGCACAGAAACAGTTTTGACACCAAAATTGAAACATAGTAAATATTCCGGGTAAAATGTGTTAAAAGATTCTTGTGTTTTGAAAATTTTGTGTTGGTCTTTCTTTTTTATTAGAATGACAATATTTACATGTGTAATTGAATAAAATCATCACACTCTTTCTTTCTATCACATACACATTAACACTGTTAATATTTTTATAAATTTGCTATTATACCATTTGTATATCACGGTTCAGATTTAGCTTCAAAATGAATCAATGGTCCAATTTTTATTATTATCTTTATTCCTTTTATTCCAATATTTCTTTAATCATTTTAGATATAGATATTATAATAACTCAAAAGCACCAAATAGTCAAGGAAATAGATTATAAAACTAATATACACATTATAAACTTTTAAATAATGCAAATGTATATATTATTTCAATATTTCTTTTACTAAATATTATTTCTTTTATTATTGCAAATGTAAATAATGCAAATTTAAATTTTATTGCAAATATTATTTGCAAATGATATCATATTATTTCAATATTTCTTTTACTAAATAAAAACTTAAGAATTTAAATAAACTTAAAAAATAGAAAATAATGCAAATACAATATAAATATAACAAATCAAGAAAATTACAAAATGAATTAAATTAAAAAATACAACAATCAAGATTCTTGGTAGGAAATCACACAATGAATAAAAAAATGAGTTGGGTTTTCATCACACGTGATGCTGCAGTTGGGAGGTATGTTTGCAGGTGAGTGATCTCCTTTCCCAGGCGCTGCTTCGATGATAGCCATTGTTGATAGAAAATCGAAACTTGATCCAAACGATGAACTGGGTAGAAGCTAGATAAATCAAACTGAGACATGTGAATTTCAAGTCTTCAACTTCAGATCTTTGAAGACCTATGATTTACTATACGCAGTGGTAAAGTAGTAAAATATTGAAGAAGGTTGGGTAAAAGAATATAATATAAAAATTAAATACGGGTAAAAGAAATTTCATTACATTAAATTTATGAAAATTTTATCATATTTGTATTCACGATACGTGCATCTCAAATTCATTATATTTAAGGGTGTGTCTCCTGTGTCCCCAGCCCACCCCACATTAATTTTTAATTTGTTTTTTCGCTCAAGTTTTTTTTTTTTCTTCATATATACAAAAAAGGTATTACATGTATACCTTTAAAGTATCGCATGTATACCATTAAGATATTTATGAGATATCTTGAAGGTATCACACCTATTTTAAATGAAGGTGCGCGCGACGTGGGCGCATGGACGCACGGTGTGCGCGTGGCGTGGACGCATGGGTGTGCGCGGCTTGGTGACCAAGGTGCGCGCAGGTATCACATGGATATCTTCAAGGTATCCACATGTATACTTTCAAGGTATCCATGGCGTGGACGCGCGCATTTGTGAGGTGCGCGCGGCGTGGACACATGGGCGTGCGGTGTGCGAGCGGCGTGGTGAGATGCGCGTATGCATGTGGATACATGAAGGTATACATGTAGATACCTTGAAGATATTCCATGGGCGTGCGGTGT
Source organism: Scutellaria minor (assembly GCA_954870855.1). Classification (NCBI taxonomy): domain Eukaryota; kingdom Viridiplantae; phylum Streptophyta; class Magnoliopsida; order Lamiales; family Lamiaceae; genus Scutellaria; species Scutellaria minor. Next base: position 4,780,481 of record OX940732.1, on the reverse strand, counting down.
GCGCGCACGGCGTGGGTGCATGGGCGCGTGGTGTGGGCGTATGAGTACGCGTTGGTGAGGTTTTACAGGTTTGTCTTATAAGTATTATAAATATGAACTAAATGTATGTAATACCTGAAAAGTATATGTGAGATACCTTTAGAATAAATATGGAATACCTATCAGGTGCGCACACATGGGCGCGTGGGCGCGCTGGGCGCGCGTGAGGCGTGCGTGGGTCCTCGGGGTGGGTTGGGGACACGGATCTAACCCCGGGACACAGAAGTTTTTTGTCTATATTTAATGATTTTGAGAATTACGCACTAACTTATTATTATTATACATGTAATTATTGTTATTTTGATAATAAAAAGGTGATTGATTGAGAATTTTTAAAACATAAACAGAGATTCAGATTCAGCGTATTTTACCCTAAAAATTCCCTTGGATCTCCCTATTTGGAAATTCACCCTTCCATTCGCCAAACAGTTTTCTCAAGTTTTACTTTGAGTCTTGAGTCTCTTGACCTTTTGATTCAATTTGATATTTTATTTACTAGAATATGTCCACAGAAATATATTTTTCAATATTATACAATTAATAATTGGGATGTTCAATTAATTTGGAGAATAACAAGTATAATTATCGAGTGAAACTTTCGTGCTAAGTTGCCAACCAATCAACTCTGCACGTGTTTAATTGAATTCTCCCACGGTCAGACGTGGCAGAGCTTCTGCCACCACTTTCACTGTCTCCTTTGTAAGAGGTGTGGGGGTATATCTATCTTCTATATATATATATATATGATTAAATTAAATTTATTATTTGCCTAATTGTAAAGAAAAAAGAGAAAAGGTTCGATTAAAAAGAATCACCTTCTTATAAAAGGTGGGATTATAACATCAAAAATACTAAACACATTCTTAAATATGCATTCATACCTTGCATTTTTCAAAAAATGGGTGTGTTCGGTATTTTTTTTGAGTGTGTATAGCTCTATACTTCTAAACTTTAACCAATTACTACAATTTAAATCCCAATTATATTTTTTGATGACCTGAGTTCACATGTTCAACTAAATAACTAAGTTAGATGACATATTATAAACTAAGTACTTCAAAAAATAGAATAGAATTTTATATCCATTAAAGTGAAACTGCTTTAGATGGATTTAACTTATGAGGAGATGAATTTTAGTTAAGTTCACCTACTTAATCCATGTAACTTTTTTATGGACAAACAAATTTTATATTTAATTTTCGAATTACATGGTCTATGACATGGCATATGATATGATTATTTAATCAGACATACATGTACTCTAGAGACCATTGGAAAATACAATTGTGGTTCACATTGCAATATTAAATTACATATTAATATAATGTTTTTTCTTTTATTCAAAAAATAAAATTGTAATTTATAAAATGATAATTTATTCATTCTTTATATATTTATTGTCAATTAGGTCTATATAAAACAACCATAATCTTTTTCCCTTTTCTTTCTCCAATCTTCCCATCATGAGAGGTTGGACTAGTTTCTTTTTATTTTTTTTATTTTGTTTTTTTATGTAGAGTTTGTTTGTTTCTGCAGATGTAGCTTTCCGGCTCATTTAACCAATTTTTGTAGTTTTGAAAATAATTTAACAAAGTGTGATGAGTTTAAAATCTTTTAAAATTTTAGGTAAAGTCGCCTACAGTAGAGACGATTCGTGTGCAGACACAAATTTCAATACAAATTCACTAATTTCAACATAGTGTCGCCCATGGAAGAAAATATCATGAAAACGAAGGCGTAAATTTAATTAAATATCGTGAATATATATATATATATATATATATATATATATATTTTACAATTCTCATTAAATAATAATTTTAAATTATAGTATATATAAATAAATTTAATTATATGCAGAAAATATATTTTCTTATTTAAACTATATATGATATGATTTGATCTTTTTATGTGGAATTTAAATGATTTCAATTTACCATATAAATTTTAAATAAAATACATATTATTATATCAGACAAATCACAATCTTGCACATTATAACATTTAATAATTAAGATTTATTTAATTAAATAAAATACATCAAACATAATTATCCATATAATTAAAATTTAATTTTATAATATAATACTTATGAATATAGTAAACGAGTATGCATTGTTTCTTTTTTTGATTTTTTAGATAAAATAAATTCATTTGAGAACTATAACTATACATCCATAGTTATAGTGAAATTAATTATAGTAAAAATAACCATACAAAACTAGATTTTTTTCAAATAAAAATATACTTAATATTTTTATTTTTATTTTGCAAATAGACTTTTTTTAATTTTTGAAAATAAATTTTTCATAAACTAAATCTCCCACTATGGATGTGAGTCATGTGACGTGACTGTTGTTCACGTTCTCTCTCCTCACTCAACACATTCTCTATGGCACACCTCTCTCCTCTGTCCTCATTCAACACATTGTCTATGGACGTGACTGTTGTTCACGTCCTACCATATGCGACTTTCTTTTAACACTTTACAAATACACCACATATTGTTAAATTATTTTCAAAACTACAATAATTGCTTAAAAAAGCCTAGCTTTCGTCCCCCCCTAATTAGGGAAAGATTATTCTCCCTGTATAATTGGGTGCTTCGTCTTATTTGGTGTATGATTAGAAGACATGATTTGAAGCAATTCATATGTCGTTTACTGATTTCAACATCGATCGACAATCTTGATGGAACTTCTAGTTCGTTCTCAAGTGGAAAAAAAAAACAGCATTATATACATCATAATTAATCAAGTATTAAGTGGTATATATATATATATATATATATATATATATATATGACAAAGTCTTGGGTGAGACCGTCTCACGGATCCCATTCCGTGAGACGGATAGGGCCGGGTCGAACATAAAAATTATGTAATACTTTTGTGTGTGTTATGTAATACTTTTATGTATATTAGGTAATACTTTATATTATAGAATGCGTTTTGAGTTGAGTCAGACTATAAGAAAATATATAATACTTTTATGTGTATTAGGTAATACTTTTATGTATATCAGGTAATACTTTTGTATTATGGGATAATGACCCGAATTGGGTCGGGTCGGGTCAACAAAAAACGTCCGGATCCTAGGCGCCCAGGTGCTCTTCCTCGTGCGTGAATTGTGTAATATGTAATACTTTTGTGTATATTAGGTAGTACTTTTATGTATATCATGTAATATTTTTTGAAAATATCACATAACTTAATATCATGTAATACCTTTATGTATATGAGGTAATACTTTTATGTATATCATGTAATACTTCGATCCGACCCTATCCGTCTTACGGAATGAGATCTGTGAGACGGTCTCACACAAGACCTAATATATATATATGTATATATGGAGTAAGTATATAAACCCAATTTGATAAGTACATAACTAAATTTGACCCTTTTTTTTTCAAGCATTTCCAACTTAATTACAATTTTGTTCTCGATTCAACTGATTAAACCATTTTGGAATTATAATATATCTATTAACTTTTAAAATCTATGCATAGATATGTGTATTTATTTATAATATTAGATTTTACACCAAATATATTTGACTCCGCAGAATATATATCTATGATACATGATATCAAAAGAGGATATTGTGCTGGCAAAACACAGTTGAATTCTCCTTTGTATGAAATGAAATTTATGCTTCTGTCAGTATTAGATGGACATAAGAAAACTCTGGAGACTTTATTACCAGCGAAAATACTTGAAAGATCAACATGTTAGTATGTTACAATATTCTCTCAAATACTAAAAATACCTATTTGTATTTGAGTTATTTAATTACCTATTCAGTTGAGGTTAGGCCTATTTTAATTACTGTATATATATAAATCACGTTTGACATTTCTATACTTAATATCTTTTTCATTTATTTGCTAGCTTTTAACTTTCATCAAAATTATGATCTTTGTCGATTCTTGCCCTCAATGTCATCTAATATATACATCCATGCTTTGTCCTGAATGGGTCATCTTCATATCATTTAAATTTAGAGAGAGAAAGTAAAGAGAAGTGGATGAAAAAGAGAAAGGTAGAACCCACATTGTTTATATTTTATATATCTTAATCTTTTCAAATTTACGAAAAATCATTGGAAGTAAATGAAGAGATCCGGATTCTACTTTGTCAACCATTTTCTCATCATTACATATCAGATTTGTAAATACATTTTGGATCCAAGTCAAGTAAATATGTGAAAATAAAGAACACAATTCAAACAATTTTTTGTGCGCATTCTTTATTATTTTGTATTTTGTCATAGTGGTTATGTAATTGGAGGAATACTATAAGTGTATGGGATGATGAAAATCTGAATCATAGAAAGTGAAATTTATTTGATAATGAAACATTAATATCTAGGAATGGTATGTTTGGATTGTTGGGTGAGAATATGACTTTGAGTTTAAATAGGGTTTTAGGGGTGTTTTGATTGGTGATTGAGGGAGAAGGTTTGAACTAGATTTGTGCGAAAAGTTGAGACAAAATGTGGGATTAAGGGAATTTGGGTGGGTGTCGAAGTAGCCCACCAAGATTGGTAGGTTTATTAAACATCTTCTATTTTTTACTGTAACACAAATGAATTCTTCTTCAATATATCCTCAAAATTTGCCCTAAAATTATAAATAAAATTTAAATGGAAAGGGCATTATAGTAATTTACCAATCTAGAATAAATAAACATATAAACAAAAAAAAAAGTTTGAAATATATATAAACCCACTTCAAATTATTATGAAGGTTCCAAACATAAAATTATAATTAAACTAACAACACCTACATTCAATCCAAACAAAAAAATACACCAAGCCACACTTAATAAATAGATACATCTAACCTCATTTAACTAATCCAACCACAAAAACCTTATTATTTTATATTTAACATAGTAGTTATGTAATAGGAGGAATACTATTGAGTGTATGGGATGATGAATACAATAAAATATGTAAACATAGAAAGTGATATTTGTATATTTGTCATAGTAGTCATATATGTAATAGGAGGAATACTATTCAGTGTAGGGAATGATGAATAAAATAAACATAGAAAGTGATATTTGATAATGACACATTAATATCTAGGAAGAGTTTATTATATAATTGTGGGGAATTAGGTTTCTGAAAAGCGGGTTGAAAGATATAGGAATTGGCATGTGGGTTTGTTGGCCATGAAAGGACACTAAAATGTCGTTATTATGTCAACTTTGTCTTTCTTTTTTGCCCTTAGATTTTGTATTGCCTTACATATTACTTTCAACTTTCAACCTCCAACATCCACTCCCTTTTCCACCTCTTTAATTTTATCTAACAGTTGCATGTACTATCATTCTTTATCAACTTCAGAATTTTATAATACATTTCATACTCGATTTTTTTTTTTTCAATTATCAATCCCTGTATTTTAATTAAAATAAATTAGTATATCCAACTTTTATTTTTTATCGTCGAAATTATTTAGGTTTTGACCCACCTTTGTAAGTTGTGAGACTAGTATCCAAATTTACATAATTGACATTAACAAAAATCAAAAGACATATATCTAAAAAGAATTAGTCTTAAAAAAGAAAAAAACACTTGCCCAAGAAAAATAAACAATTATTATATAAAAAAAGTTGAAGTTAATTTGCTTTAGATTGAAATTGGGTATATAAATTTATAATAAACTTGTGATTAGTCGCAACAAATATTACAAGATGGATCTGATGCATATTCATGAGGGTGGGGTGAATTGGATCATCTATAATATTGGGTGTTTCATCATATATTCTATTATTTTTAATTCACGTCATTGTTGATTAATGATGTAATTTTTACACTTGATGTATGATAGTTATCAAAAAATTAAAATTTGTGATTAGTTATAACAAATATTACAAGATGGATTTGATGGGGTGGTGTTGATTGGATTCTCTATTTAAATTTGGTATTTCATCTTGTATTTCATTATTTTTAATTCACATTATGTGTTAATTAATTAGTGATATATTTTTGGTGTGTGGTAAATACTAAAATTCTATATAAAAATTTAAATATTTTTAATTAACTATATATATATATTTAAATCTTACACAAATATAAAAATTTAAATCAACATAACAAGATATATGTTTATGTACAATACAAATTTCATATTAGTTAGATATGAAACAATTTTGCATCTATAAATATAAATAATATCTCAGTTAGCTAGTACGAAGCTCTCGAGGAGAGAAACAATGAACAAATATGGGGACTTGAAGTATTTATAGTAAACATGTCAGTAAATTTGAACAAACCACTCTAGGTGTTGGACATAATTAAAGATGTAAGAATCACTTACTTTTGACCATATTTTTTATTCAATTCGATCATTCAAGTTTCAAAAATTCATATAAAAATCTGAATAAGAATTTATTTTTATATTAGATCAAGTACAATTCAAATATGTATGAATTAATATAGAGTAGCACTCTCACGCCACTCAACCCACTTTGACCCAATGGATTCATTTAGATTTTTTTGGCTAATATTAATTTGATATCCGAACTATTGCACTTTTTTTCAATAGATGTCTACATTCAAAGTGTCTACATTCAAAAAGTTTTCCAATCACTATCTGTTGGGTCCCAAGTGGTCAGAGGTTCAGAGGGAGGTGAATGAACCTCTATCGATTTTTCAAACTTTTCAAAACATATAACTGATGAACATGTTTCTGTCTCACTAGGGAGGACAATATCCTGTCTCGAGTCAGTAACCTGGCCCTAGGCGAGATCAGATTGTTGTCCCAGTTATCAGAATGCAACGCAGCAGAATAAACTTGATAGAGTTTCTGATGAAAAACCGTTTTCTTTTCAAGATATGATTTTACAAAATACGTTCAACAATATGCTTATGGTAGATGTAGTAAGATAGATATGTAAAAAAGATAATGCAGCAAATAAGATAAGCAGTAAACACTTATGACTTATAGTGGTTCGAAGGTGGTGTAATCCTTCTATGTCCACTCTACTTCTTCACTGAGGAGGAACTTTGTTATGGTCAGTTTGATTTACAAGACTTGCCTTTACAAACCTCTTCCAAAACAAGTTATACCTACAAGAATCTCAGATTCCTAGGTCTACACCCACACAGGGTTTACAAACTCCCACACAGGGAAAGATTAGCCTACACAAGACTAATAAACTTAGCAAGAATATAATCCTATCAACTAAGTACACCAAATAAAACAACCTAGCACACACAACATAATGGTTAAAAGAAAATAAATCTTCAACTGGTGAGAAGCAGTCTTGATCTCTGAAGGCTCATTTGCTGTTGTAGACTGCTCCTAGAAGGTTGAGTGGCTGAACATGTAAAAGCTTGGAAAACTTTGGAAGGTATATGAGTTTCCTCTCGACTCTGTCCAGCAATCTCTTCAATCAACCACACCTTCTATTTATAGATCTTGAGAGTTTTATCTATTGGGAAGTATCCGTTGAAGAGAGATGCTTCTCCTTCTTTGAATTCAAGCTTTGATCTCCAAGATCTTCTTTGTGGTCGCATTAAATGCATTTGGGCTTTTTCTGACATGAGCATTTAATGCGCCTCCTATTTTGCTCTTGGCCCTTTCTGACATTCCTGCTGACCTGTCTAGTCGGTATGGATCAAGACTGAAGTTCATGCAACGGCTACTTGATGGAAGTTATCTCGCTTCTCTCCACGCTGCATATTCTTCTTGATACTTTGTGAAGGAAAGTAGCGCTCTATTCTTTCCAAGGATCCGTTGGCTACTTCCTACTTTCTCTTGTAGACAGCAGTAGGTCCTTCTTGCTTGCTGCTCAGGATGTGGTTCCTCTTTCTATTTCTGTACCAGGATTCTATTTCAGAACAACTTTCTGTTCCTGAAACCTGCAGCCAGCTTCCTGTCTGTTTGCTTCCTGCTCCATGCCAGCTTTCTGATACTTGTCAATTTCCTAGGTTCAGCATCCTGTTTCTTGTTAACTGCTGACAGCTTCCTGCTTCCAGCTTCCTTCTTTCTTTCTGTGCAGCTTCCTGCTTTCTGAATTCTATTTCCAGAACAACTTCCTTCCTTATAGCCTGCTGACTACTTCTTGTAGTATCATATCTTCTTTTTACTAAGGATACTCAGCATGCTGATCCTTAGAAGTATTCTTATTTCTTCTAAGCTTGGTTTTCCTTATAACTTGAAAAACCATTACATGATCTTTTCTTAGTATCGATAAGCTTGTGATCATGTACAGTATGGAAACTAGGTATCAGTACCTTAAGCAAACTGTTCTTTTCTTATTGTGCATACAGTTTTGTCTTATCAAGATAACTACTGAAATATCCCAACATTATCCATTCTCTTAAAAAAATTTCGGTTGCTACCCCAAATACTTATTTTCCGGCCAAAATTCACCCGAAAACTTGAAAATGCAATTGACCTCCAAATATTAACCAAAACTGCATGATTCATATATCAAAATAACCATCTTTCAAAGTCAAATTATAACCCTAAGTTAATTTAACGATTCTTGTTTGATTTAAACTTGAATCGAACAAAAAAAATTATTTAAATACCCTAGAATGTTTTTTGTTCGATTCGTGATCGATTCAAATGAGATTCATGAAACGATTTGAGGTTGTACTCGGGCTTTGAATAATGGTCATTTTGGCATATGAATCATACATTTTTGACTGATATTTGAAGGTAAATTGTATTTTCAAGTTTTCCGGCGAGTTTTTACTGGAAAATATGTCAAAAATTGAGTTTGGGGTAGAAACCCGAAAATTTTGAAGAGAATGGGTAGCAATCTGAATTTTTTTTGAATTTAGACATCCATTGAAAAAAAGTCAAATAGTTCAGGTAGCGAATTGAAATTAACCCTTTTTTTTTTCTCAATTGAAACCCCACAGAGGCACAACCCTCCTTTCCTTCTTCTTCAACTCATTTTTTCGATCTATGTTTGAAAGTTGTTCTTCCCAAATCCATTTTTTTCTCTTAAAGTCTGAACAATATTGTTCCTTTCTTTTTTCTCTTTTCCTCTTCTTGTGCATTATACCAAACTTTTTTTTTCTGACTTGGAATCCTTCATATGCATGAAAATTCATTCATATGCATGAAAAATCCTTTATAACAAACAAATATTCCATAACCATAATCACTTCTTTGTAGAAATGAAGAAAATCATGAGTAGCAGAAAAAATATGGATAAAGATATTGTAGAAGGTTAAAAAATGGTTTTAATATTTTAACTGTGATATATTTTTTAAGTCCAGGTATTGTATTATTATATATAGGTATGTATTACATGTATCATAAATGTTAAGTTACTTTATTTACATAAAGGCATTAGCTAAATAGTGAAATATAACATAAATGTATTACTTATATTCCGTAAATGTATTAACCACATAATTTAAACGTATTGTCTTATTTTACTTAAAAAATGATTTTATTATCTTATTGAAATATATTAATTGTATCACATAAATGTATTACCTCATTTAATTGAAATATAATGTACGAGTAGTACATGTATCATGTAAAGGTATGAACCATATAAAGTAAAGATATTAATTACATTTACTAAAGGGAATTATTTTATTTTACTTTAAAAATAATTTTATTATTTTACTCAAAATTATTAGTGTACTATATAAAAATACTAGTTGTATCACATAATTTAATATATTACTTCATTTACATAAAATTATTACCTTATTTTACTGACATATAAAGTAAGGGTATTATTTGCATAACATAAATTATTGCTTGCATAACTAAAAAGTATTAAATGTTTGTCAGAACATAAATATGAGAAATTATTTGATTCACCACAAAAGATGTTGAGAGTAAAATTCACTATTTAATATGTGTTTACAACATAATACAAGGAAAGAATAAAAAAAGAATATTTACAAGGATATAGAAAAGATATACAAATCGTATCCTAACTAATTTCTTTATTACCCACCCTCAATTTAAGTGTAGGATGTTGATCAACACGTAGCTTGGAACGTAAAAACTCAAGCATTGGTCGTGGGAGGCTCTTTGTGAAGATATCCACTAATTAGAGATTTGAAGGCACACAACGTGTGTCAAGACATCCTGATGAAACCAGCTCACGAATATAATGACAATCAATGTTTATGTGTTTGACACGTTTGTGAGCAATAGGATTTTGACTCATAAATGATGCACTCTTATTGTCATAGAGGAGGACTGGTTGAGTGGGAGGCAAGGCCACAACTCTCGAAGTAAATGTGGCAACCAAACCATCTCTTGTACAACTTAGACGCCCTATGTCTTTAACTGCAAATTCTTTGTTCACTCGAGCAATGAAGGCATGCAGAACAGAAGGATCACTACCTGTGACAATAATATCATCAACATATAGAAGGAGAAAATAGTGTTGTCATGATCATGCAAATAAAATTGTAGCGCCCCTGATCAAAACGAGCATAATTGATTAATTAAATATTTAAATCTATGATTTAATAATTATGTGCGTATGAGTTAACTGTTTAATTTATTACGTGCGTTTCAGATAAGTGTTAACACGAGTATGAGATGGATAATTTACTTAGACATGGGATAGGAGATATTTTTATATCATTAGATGCGTAATAGAAAAACGAGAACATAGAAATGAACTAGGAGTCAATCGGAGACCCGTAGCTCGAACGACGATAAAAAGAGTAAACCACGAGGTTTCGGAAATATCAGAAGATATTTACCAAGATATTTACCAAGATTTTTACCAAGATTTTTACCGAGATATTTACCAAGATTTTTACCGAGATATTTACGGTAAATAGTAACTTCTGAAATCTATAAATAGGAGCTAACCCAGTTCATTTTTATCCCCGTTTCTTCGATCGAGCCAAAACCGACGAAAACACGTAAGTCCTTCTTTCTCGTCTTTTATTTTCCGATATTCTGTTTTCCGGCGCGCCGCCGGCCGGTGGCCAGAAAATTTCAACGTTGTCGGAATTGAACGATTTTCGCACACAACGTTCGTCTCGACGAGACGAATCTAGGATAGGTCTCGGATTTCAAATCCGACTTCTCGTTCGCCGGAAAACGGCGAAAAACAGCCCCTAAACCCTAACCCTATTCCTTGCACCACCCTTTCTCTCTCCTCTGTTCTTTCTCTCTCCACCGCGCCGGAGTTGCTGTCGGGGGCTGCCGGAGGTCAGGGTCAGTCGCTGGAGGGCCGGTTCCGCCGTGGGTGGCGGCGCCGGAGATGGACAGTAGATATATATATGTGTGTATGCATGCATGTGTGTGAGTTTGAAGGTGTTGTGGTGTGTGTGTGTGTTGTGCTCACTGTTGGGGCGGCGCATGGTGGCGCCGCCGTGTGTGAACTGGTGGCCGGCGACGGGAAGTCGCCGGCAAGGCCGTGGGGAGGGTGGCCGGCGACTGGAAGTCGCCGGCCAAGAGTTGAGAGTGTGTATGTATGTGTGTGTTTGCAAGCGTGTGTATATATATATCTGTGTAGGTGTGTTGTGGCCGGAGTAAGGGGGTTGCCCGCGACAAGGAGGTCGCCGGCCGGAGTCTGGAGGTCGGGGGAGTGGTCGCCGGCGACGGGGGTCGCCGGCCGGAGTGTTTTTGAGTGAGTTGGAATTTTTGGAAAAAATGAGTATCGAAGGGTTTTGCGGCGAGATTTCCGGGCAATATTCATGCCGGAATCCGGAGATGGACGGTCGGAGGAGGTAGCCGGCGGTTCGAGGTATCCGGCGAGATAGGTGGTGGCGGCTGGAGGCGGCATCACCGCGCTGGGCGACGCCGGGAAGGTGGCGCGTCGAGCAGCCTGGGCGCCGGGAGCCTGGGAAGAGGCTGGCCGAGAAAACTCGACCAGCCGGGTTGAGCCACGCCCCGCTGCCGAGAAAACTCGGCAGCCGTCGGGTGTCGGGAAGCCGCGCGCACCGTGCGCGCCCATGCCACCCGTCGGGTGCCGACGCGCACACGACGCCGTGTTTTCGATCCGAACCTCGTTTCCTTTCCGTTGTTCATCCGTATCGAGTCGTCAATAACGAGACGTCGTTGATCGGGGTCCGTGGGCCCGGTCAAAGTCAACCCTTTGACCAAAATTACCATTTTGCCCCTAATCTTAAAATACTCCGTTTGAGCTCGTTTTAACTCCGATCGAGCTCATTCTTTTTGCGTTGCGATCCTTATTCCAATTCCTATCATCTCAGACCTTTAGACTTGACTTTCAGCCTTGTTTCCAAAATCCCAATCTTTAGATCGATCGATCCGTCGCGTATTTAACGACCGATTTCCAACGGAACCTTTTACAGCTTTATATATAATTTATTAAGGATTTAAGGAACGTCATAACTTATGTAGGCTACTTGTTGAGTTGAGCCTTGTGATATCGGATCCTTTGGTACTCGCTTGTGAAATCTGATCCGCCGATACTTGTTCACGTGGTAACCACTATACGAGGTGGGGGTACATTCTAATCTCTCACCTGTTTACTGCTTTCCCTATACATGCATGATTGAGGAATACTAAGTGCTGTGTTTATACTTGCTGTGCCATGATATAACTATGGAAGGACAGAGGTCCTCCGATCATGCATTCTGTTCGTCCCCTGCTATTATTCTACTACTCTGTGGAGGTGTCGTGAGCCTCTTGAAATGCACTAACGGTGAGATACCGTTATAGGATAAGACGGGGGAATCCCGCACCTATTCGTCCCTTACCATTTCTAATATCTGCTTTGCATTTATACGTGCCGTGACAACATGACTGTAGGATAGCTTTTCGGTATTTAATTCTGATATGAGTTGTGCGAGGTGGATATTATCCCCACGAGTGTATTCCACGCACTCACTCCTTAATCTGTACTCACACTACAGGCGATGACGAGCGTGAGGAACCCTAGTTGGAGAGAGAGGAAGTGTTGTTCCTGTTTTGTTGTAATAAGACGATGTCTCTTAAACATTTCTTAGACAATGTTTTGTAACATTCTTTTGATACATATATGTATGAGAGATCCTGATGTTTATTTCCGCTGCGTATGACGTTTTTATCGGTAGTGAGACCGAACGTTATCGGCCGAGGCCGTTGTTGATAATTGAAAGATTCACTTCGTCCCTTACCTCTTTCTTCTGTTGTCTCTTGCTTCTTTCTTTCTGTCTTGATAAGCGTCCCTTGCCTTTTTCTATCTTCACGCTCGAATAAAAACTCTGATAAAATATGAAAAGATTTTGGGGCGTGACAGGTGGTATCAGAGCCGTTCTAACACTGAGAATGTGCTCGAGTTGGTTTTAAAAATGGAGAAAATGTGATTTGAAAACGAGAAAAAGTTTTGGGACGAGTTTTAAAGTGGGAAAAGTGTGATTTCAAAACATGGATGGTTTTTGAAAAGATATAGATAAGTACTATCCTCTCTCCATAGGTGACCCTCCCTGATATAAGTGTTGTGGAGTATGAATGTTTGCTTGTTAAGTGTTAATTTGCTTTGAACCGTTGGGTTTAGAAGGGAGCGTTGCAGGTATGGATATATATGAAGTTAGTGTTTATGCCTTATCACGGGTAACGTGTTATAACGTATATTTATAATGTGGTTAATAATCCCAATGACTTATACGTATATACATAACGTAATAGAATTATGTCGAGAGACAGACCTCGAAAGGAGCGACAACAACCGGTCGATCAGCCGGAACGTGAGGAGAATACCAATGTTGGAGACTTGGTTACTGTGCTACGAGGGTTAGCACAACATTTCGATGTTAACCGAGCTATCCCACAACCAGCTAGAGCGGACCCGAATCTAATTTTTAAACAGTTTCGGTGGTTCAATCCGCCAACTTTTGGAGGAAAGGGAGAACCGACCGAAGCGGAAGAGTGGCTAAGGTCACTCGACCGACTTTTTGAGCACCTAACGTGCTCAACGGAACAGATGGTCAGCTGTGCCATCTTCCAGCTTACGGATGAAGCGAGTCATTGGTGGGACTCGTACAAGCGGACCCTATTGCCGGCTGAAAGGGAGGTAATGAGTTGGGAGGATTTCAAGGAAGTGGTGTCTAGCCACTTCATTCCTCAGACTTACCAGGACCAGAAGGAGACAGAGTTCCTTTATCTCGAATAGGGGAGTTCCTCTGTTGGAGATTACGAGCGGCGGTTCAACTGTTTGAGCCAGTACGCCCCACATCTGGTGGACATTGATCTTAAAAAGGCTCGAAGGTTCGAGAGAGGCCTTCGCCCAGAGATTAGCATGATCTTAGCCGGGCAGGAAACGACGACGTATGCAAGGATCGTTGGAAGAGCCCAGGAGATCGTCTCCCGAATGGGTTTGGATGCGGCACCCTCAACCAAGTTCTACCTACTTCTGGGAAAAGGAAGTGGAACGGCCCGAGTCAGGAGTTTGCCCCCTATAAGTTTCCAAGGGTAGACAATGCTCCATTCCTTCCCACTTCCAGAGCAATTAATGCTCCAATCCTTCCTGCTCCTCGACCCACCAACCTGTGCCCAAGATGCAGGAGAGTACACACGGGACCGTGTCAGCCCGAAGCGCGGAACTGTTTTAACTGCGGGGTGCCGGGGCACATAGCGGCAAATTGCCGGAAGGTGAGGAATTCGCTGGCTACAGCCCCGAACTCAAGGCCGATGGCGGGCAGAGCACGGGCTTACGCCCTTAACCACCCAGGAGCTGCAGAGGGGGCAGGGATGATGTCAGGTACACTATCAATATCTGATATACCTGTGTACATCCTGTTTGATGCTGGAATGAAACACACATGCATATCTGTTAATTTCTGTAATTGCTGAAGCATGAGGAAGGTAAGATAGTCGCCCGGACTATATAAGTTTTTATCCCTCGGAAAAGACGGTAAGGACAAAACACTTATGCCGTAATTTTAAGATTGCTTTTGGAGATAAGATCCTTCTAGTTGATCTTCACGTACTGGAGATGAAGGATTTTGGCATACTCTTGAAGATGAATTGGCTGGAGTCCAAACACGCGGTAAACTAATGTCGTGCAAAGAAGATCGTCTTTCAAGTACCGGATGGACTGGAGTTCACATCCCATGGAACAAAAGTTAAAGCCGACATAAGGATTGTCTCGGCCATGGAAGCAACCGAGATGCTTAGCAAAAGAAATTGCGAAGCTTGGTTGGTTAACATGGAGAACTCCGAAAGAGAACCGACGGAAGTTCTGAACATCGAGCTAGGCCAGATAGTCAAGGAACTTGCAAGCCTGCGTTACTTCCTTGATGAGATATGGAAAGAAAGAAGCAACTCGGATATAAGAGGACGAGAGTTATGACAAAGTATCCAGTTTTGCAGCTTTTAGTACGCGTTTAATTACGAGACGTTCTTAGTGCGCGTTCAATTTCGAGGACGAAATTATTTTAAGGGGTAAGGGATGTAGTGCCCCGGATCAAAACAAGCATAATTGATTAATTAAATATTTAAATCTATGATTTAATAATTATGTGCGTATGAGTTAACTGTTTAATTTATTACGTGCGTTTCAGATAAGTGTTAACACGAGTATGAGATGGATAATTTACTTAGACATGGGATAGGAGATATTTTTATATCATTAGATGCGTAATAGAAAAACGAGAACATAGAAATGAACTAGGGGTCAATCGGAAACCCGTAGCTCGAACGACGATAAAAAGAGTAAACCACGAGGTTTCGGAAATATCAGAAGATATTTACCAAGATATTTACCAAGATTTTTACCAAGATTTTTACCAAGATATTTACCAAGATTTTTACCGAGATATTTACCGAGATATTTACCAAGATTTTTACCGAGATATTTACGGTAATAGTAACTTCTGAAATTTATAAATAGGAGCTAACCCAGTTCATTTTTATCCCCGTTTCTTCGATTGAGCCAAAACCGACGAAAACACGTAAGTCCTTCTTTCTCGTCTTTTATTTTCCGATATTCTGTTTTCCGGCGCGCCGCCGCCGGCCGGTGGCCGGAAAATTTCAACGTTGTCGGAATCGAATGATTTTCGCACACGACGTTCATCTCGACGAGACGAATCTAAGATAGGTCTCGGATTTCAAATCCGACTTCTCGTTCGCCGGAAAACGGCGAAAAACAGCCCCTAAACCCTAACCCTATTCCTTGCACCACCCTTTCTCTCTCCTCTGTTCTTTCTCTCTCCACCGCGCTGGAGTTGCTGTCGGGGGGCTGCCGGAGGTCAGGGTAGCCGCTGGAGGGTATGGACAGTAGATATATATATGTGTGTATGCATGCATGTGTGAGTTTGAAGGTGTTGTGGTGTGTGTGTGTGTTGTGCTCACTGTTGGGGCGGCGCATGGTGGCGCCGCCGTGTGTGAACTGGTTGCCGTTGACGGGAAGTCGCCGGCAAGGCCGTGGGGAGGGTGGCCGGCGACTGGAAGTCGCCGGCCAAGAGTTGAGAGTGTGTATGTATGTGTGTGTTTGCAAGCGTGTGTATATATATATCTGTGTAGGTGTGTTGTGGCCGGAGTAAGGGGGTTGCCCGCGACAAGGAGGTCGCCGGCCGGAGTCTGGAGGTCGGGGGAGTGGTCGCCGGCGAAGGGGGTCGCCGGCCGGAGTGTTTTTGAGTGAGTTGGAATTTTTGGAAAAAATGAGTATCGAAGGGTTTTGCGGCGAGATTTCCGGGCACTATTCATGCCGGAATCCGGCGATGGACGGTCGGAGGAGGTAGCCGGCGGTGCGAGGTATCTGGAGAAATAGGTGGTGGCGGCTGGAGGCGGCGCCGTCGCGCTGGGCGACGCCGGGAAGGTGGCGCGTCGAGCAGCCTGGGCACCGGGAGCCTGGGAAGAGGCTGGCCGAGAAAACTCGACCAGCCGGGTTGAGCCACGCCCCGCTGCCGAGAAAACTCGGCAGCCGTCGGGTGTCGGGAAGCCGCGCGCACCGTGCGCGCCCATGCGCACACGTCGGGTGCCGACGCGCACACTACGCCGTGTTTTCGATCCGAACCTCGTTTCCTTTCCGTTGTTCATCCGTATCGAGTCGTCAATAACGAGACGTCGTTGATCGGGGTCCGTGGGCCCGGTCAAAGTCAACCCTTTGACCAAAATTACCATTTTGCCCATAATCTTAAAATACTCCGTTTGAGCTCGTTTTAACTCCGATCGAGCTCATTCTTTTTGCGTTACGATCCTTATTCCAATTCCTATCATCTCAGACCTTTAGACTTGACTTTCAGCCTTGTTTCCAAAATCCCAATCTTTAGATCGATCGATCCGTCGCGTATTTAACGACCGATTTCCAACGGAACCTTTTACAGCTTTATATATAATTTATTAAGGATTTAAGGAACGTCATAACTTATGTAGGCTACTTGTTGAGTTGAGCCTTGTGATATCGGATCCTTTGGTACTCGCTTGTGAAATCTGATCCGCCGATACTTGTTCACGTGGTAACCACTATACGAGGTGCGGGTACATTCTAATCTCTCATCTGTTTACTGCTTTCCCTATACATGCATGATTGAGGAATACTAAGTGCTGTGTTTATACTTGCTGTGCCATGATATAACTGTGGAAGGACAGAGGTCCTCCGATCATGCATTCTGTTCGTCCCCTGCTATTATTCTACTACTCTGTGGAGGTGTCGTGAGCCTCTTGAAATGCACTAACGGTGAGATACCGTTATAGGATAAGATGGGGGAATCCCGCACCTATTCGTCCCTTACCATTTCTAATATCTGCTTTGCATTTATACGTTCCGTGACAATGTGACTGTAGGATAGCTTTTGGGTATTTAATTCTGATATGAGTTGTGCGAGGTGGATATTATCCCCACGAGTGTATTCCACGCACTCACCCCTTAATCTGTACTCACACTACAGGCGATGACGAGCGTGAGGAACCCTAGTTGGAGAGAGAGGAAGTGTTGTTCCTGTTTTGTTGTAATAAGACGATGTCTCTTAAACATTTCTTAGACAATGTTTTGTAACATTCTTTTGATACATATATGTATGAGAGATCCTGATGTTTATTTCCGCTGCGTATGACGTTTTTATCGATAGTGAGACCGAACGTTATCGGCCGAGGCCGTTGTTTATAAGTGAAAGATTCACTTCGTCCCTTACCTCTTTCTTTTGTTGTCCCTTGCTTCTTTCTTTCTGTCTTGATAAGCGTCCCTTGCCTTTTTCTATCTTCACGCCCGAATAAAAACTCTGATAAAATATGAAAAGATTTCGGGGCGTGACAAAAATAATGAAGTATCTACTCGATTACATGTGAAACCCAAATTAAGAAAAAAAACATTAAACCGCTGAAACCAAGCAAGAGGTGCTTAACAAAGCCCATAAAGTGCCTTTTTACGTGGTTCGGGTACTTCGGATCAATAAAATCTGGGAACTGGGCCATAAAACTCAGCTTTTCAAGATGGCCATGAAGAAAAGCATTCTTGACATTAAGCTGATGCAAAGGCCAATGTCGCTGAACAACAAGAGACAAAATTACGCAAATAGTAGCCGAGCGAACCACAAGAGTGAAAGTGTGAGAGAAATCAAATCCTGGGATCTGTGTAAAACACTGAGCAACTAAATGGGTTGTGTATCATTCAATAGAACCATTAGAATTGAACTTCATGCGAAAGACCCATTTCGATCCCACGATATTAGACTTTGGAGGCCTAGGGACTAAATCCCAAGTGTCGTGAAAGTGAAGAGCTGTCATTTCCTCATGCATAGCTGTGAGCCTATGTGGATGTTTCATTACAGATTTGAAGCCTTTCGGATCTTGAGAGAAGGACAACGCAGACAAGAGAATAGTAAAGACGATGTCCATAAAATAACAGGGCTTGAAGATAGGGATTTAGCTTGAGTCTGCATTGGATGGATAGACTGAGTCAGTTGCACAACCATATTAGGCATTTTGGCATGAGGTTTGTTAAGCTCGGGCACAATATGGTCAGCAGACGACACTATAGACACTTGCTTAGGTAGAACAACAAGCTCAGGCGAAACAATGAGCTCAGTTGGCTCAATAGGAAGTCGAGGTGTAGGCACATCTTATTGGCACAGACTGCATGGATGTGAGAGAGGTGAAACAACAACCGATAATACACTCTTTGGAAGAGAAGAGCTGGAATCATTGAATTTCAGTTGAGGCTCTAGAAATGATGAGTATTCCAATTTATTAAGAGAAGTAGCATCAATATTACCAGAAATGTCACGCCCCAAAATCTTTTCATATTTTATCAGAGTTTCACATGGGCGTGAAGAGAGAAAAAGCAAGGGACACATATTACAAGCAGAAAGAAATAGTAGGAGACGACAGAAGAAAGAGGTAAGAGACGGAGTGAATCTTTCACTTAACAACAATCGGCCTCTGCCTATAACATTCGGTCTCACTACCGATAAAATTCAACATACACAGCGGAATAATACATCAGGATCTCTCATCTTTACATGTATCAAAAAATTACAAAACGCGATTTAAATAAGACATTGTTTTTTAGAAATGTTTAAGAAACGACAACTTTAAAATACAGATCCTAAGATAGCACCTCCTCTCTCCTTCTAGGGTTTAACATGCTCTCAGCTCCTGTAGTGTGAGTACAGAGTAAGGGGGTGAGTGTGTGGAATACACTCGTGGGGATGCAATCCGACTCATATAACAGTCCACAGATATAAAATACCGGAAATATAACACTTAGCCACGTTGCCACCGAATAACATGATCATAGCATTTAGTATTTCTCATTCATACATTAATATAGGGAAAACTGTAAACAGTTACAAAGTTAGAAGTTACCCCCACCTCGTTCGGTGGTTACCACGTGAGCAGCAAGATCCATAGATCTGTTAACTCAGAGCTCGAGTAGCATGTACCAAAAAGTCAGATAACTCAATGCTCAAACCAACAAGTAGCCTACATAAGTTATGACGTTTCTTAGATCCTTAACAACGTATAAATAAAACTGTAAAGAGTTCCGGTGGAAAAACGTTTGTTAACGATGCGACGGATCGAGAAATCTAAAGATTGGGATTTAGGAGACAAGGCTGAAAGTCAAATCTAAAGGGCTGCGATGATAGGAAATGAAATTTGGGTCATGACAAAAAAAGAATGAGCTCGATCGGAGTTAAAACGAGCTCGAACGGAGCATTTTAAGTTTAGGGGTAAAATGGTAATTTTGGTCAAAGGGTTGACTTTGACCGGGCCCACGACCCTCGGTCAACGACGTCTCGTCGGCGATGACTCGAAAAAGACGATCGGCGGAAAAAATGGGGTTCGGATCGAAAACACGGCGTCGCGAGCGCGTCGGCACGCGCGTACCCGGCACCGGGTGGAAAAACCCGGCGGCTAGGCACCATGGCTCGGCAGCTCTCACCCGGCGCTCCCGGCGTCGGGCTGCTCAACAGCCTCTCTTCCCGGTGCCGCCAGCCGCGGCGCAGCCACCGTATGCCACCACCACCAGGTCCACCGGATACCTTGCACCTCCGGCTACCACCTCCGGCCATCCCTTGCCGGAATCCGACCGTGAATAGTGCTCGAAACTTCGCCCCAAAACCCTTCGTCATCACATTTTTCCAAAACCAAACTCCTACCAAAAACCTCCGGCCGGCGATTTTCAGTCGCCGGCGACCCTTCCCTGACCTCCGGGCACCCCGACCGGCGACCCCCTGTCGCCGGCAACCTCTCCGACTACCCCCAATCACTCAAACAGTAGGTATATATATATATGCATGCAAAGAAACACACACACACCACCCTAGCCACCACAGCCCTTGGCCGGCGGCCACCTGCCGCTGGCGACTCTCCTCCACCACCTAGGACACCGGCCGGCAACTTCTCGTCGCCGGCCACCCTTCCGGAGCAGCCCAACACACACAGAGCAAGGTTATACACACATACACATATATGAACTGAAGAGGTCTTTGGTAGTTCTATTTTCTAGGAGTTTATCTAAGGATTTAATATCTAGTTGTTGCTTTGACTTATTCAGCCACGTAGTCATACTTGACTATTTTCTTGGTTTTAGTTATTTTGTAAAGGTTATTTAACAGCCTTCTTTTGTGAATGAAGTTAAGATATTGAGCTTGCAGAATTCTTCATTGTTATACAAGTTTATTCTCTTCAAATTGGTATCAGAGCCCACATTGGGCCTGATATATCACAAATAAGTCGCAGCTTATTTAGAAAGAAAGGCGAAGATGAGTGACAACAAGATTTTAGCAAAAATCCCTCACTTTGATGGCTAACACTATGATCATTGGAGTGAGTTGATGGAGAATCTTCTTCGTGCCAAGGCTTTATGGAACACGGTTGAACAGGGCTTCGAGGAGCCTAAGAAAGGGACTGCTTTGACTGAGGCAAAATTGGAGGAGTTAGAGGCTAATAGAATGAAAGATTGCAAGGTCAAGCACTATCTTTTCCAGGCAATTGACAGATCGATCTTCGAACAAATTTTGGATCGAAGCACATCCAAGATTGTTTGGGATTCTCTAAAACAAAAATTTGGAGAAAATGTTCGTGTAAAAAAATCCCTTCTCAATTCTTTAAGAAAGGAGTTCGAGGTGCTTGATATGAAAGAGGGAGAAACCATTACTGAATATTTTGCAAGAGTAATGGCAGTGGCAAACAAAATGAGAAGCAATGGAGAAGACATGCCTGACTCGAAGGTGGTGCAGAAAATCCTTCGAACATGGACAGAGAAATTCACATATGTGGTGGTCTTAATTGAGGAGTCAAATGACACGGAAACAATGTCAATTGATGAATTGCAAAGCTCCTTGGTGGTCCACGAACAGAAGTTCAAGAGAACAAGTCGAGATGTTGAGTAGGCTTTCAAGGTGGAAAACAACAGAGGACGGGGAAGGGGAGTATACCGAGGCCGAGGACGTGGAAGTGGAAGACAATCTTTCTCAAAGGCCACTGTGGAGTGCTTCAAGTGCCACAATTTGGGGCACTTTCAATATGAATGCCCCCAATTAAATCAACAGGCAAATTATGCAGAAAATGATGACGAAGAAGAACTTATGTTGATGGCTTACGTGGAAGATAATAAAGCAACAAGAATTGATGCATGGTTCTTGGACTCGGGGTGTTCTAATCATATGTGTGGGGACAAAAACATGTTCTCAACGTTGGAAGATGGATACAAACACTCTGTTAAGTGTGGAAATAATTCTTGAATGAGTGTAGCAGGAAAAAAGGAGTGTAAGATTGGTGCTTAATGATATCACTTTTCATGTTCAAGATGTGTATTATGTTCCGGAGGTTCAAAACAACTTGTTGAGTGTAGGGCAGCTGCAGGAAAAGGGCCTTATCATTCTTATTAAAAATGGAGCATGCAATATATATCATCCGTCTAGGGGTTGATTGCACGTACTAGCATGAGTGCGAATCGTATGTTTATTCTCTATTATAAAAGCTCAAATCATGGTGCTGAAGAATGCTTCCACACTTCCCCAGATCTTACATATCTATGACATCAAAGATATGGTCACTTAAGCTACAAGGGACTGAAAACGCTGCAATCAAAGAAAATAGTGCGTGGGCTACCCCAACTAGATGCCTCAAATATTTCTTGTGCTGATTGTTTTGCAGGCAAACAACATCAAAATGCAATTCCTAAAAGGAGTGAATGGCGTGCTAGCAAAGTCTTGGAACTAGTACACACTGATATTTGCGGACCAATTGAACCAATTTCAAACAGTGGAAAGAGGTACATTTTATGCTTTATTGATGATTTTAGTCGTAAAAGTTGGGTGTACTTGCTCTCTGAAAAATCAGAAGCTTTGGAGTGGTTCAAGAAATTCAAAAAATTGGTTGAAAAAGAAGCAGAAACACCCATCAAGTGTTTGCAATCGGACAGAGGAGGAGAGTTCAATTCTCTCAAATTCAAAGCATTCTGTGAAGATGAAGGAATTAAGAGACATCTTACAACAGCATATACACCACACCAGAACGGAGTGGCGGAACACAAAAATAGAACAATTATGAACATGGTGCGTTGTATGCTTGTAGCAAAAAAGGTGCCTAAATCTTTTTAGACTGAAGCTGTCAATTGGACCTTTTACTTGTTGAATAGATGTCCAACAATTGCTGTGAAGAACATCACGCCTCAGGAAGCTTAGAGCGGCATCAAGCCAACAATAGATCATTTCTGAGTTTGGGGCTGCATAGCACATGTACATATTCCAGAGGCAAAACGAGGCAAACTTGACAATAAAAGCTTTTCTTGTATTTTGTTGGGTATGAGTGAGGAGTCAAAGGGTTATCGTTTGTTTGACCCTAAGACTAAGCGGATTGTGGTTAGCAAGGATGTTATATTTGAGGAAGAAAAGAGTTGGGATTGGGGTGAAAATTTTAACGAATTAGTAGAAGCGGACTTGACTTGGGGTGATGATATTTTCAGTAGTGATGAGTGTGAGGAAGATTATGAGGTTGAAAATGATGAGAACGACGATAGAGGTAGTGAAGCTAGAAATGAAGAAACAAGAACACAAGCAAATATGAATTATGGAAGGGAAAGAAGGAAACCTGTTTGGATGGAAGACTATGAGAGTGGTGAGGGGTTAAGTGAAGAGGAATCGGAAGCATATATGATACAGGATGTTATGGGTGATGACCCAACTTTGTTTGAGGAAGCTGTGAAACATGAGAAATGGAGGTAGGCCATGGATAATGAGATTAATTCGATTGAGAAGAATCAAACTTGGGAACTCATGAATCAGCCATTTGGAGCAAAAACAATTGGAGTTAAATGGGTTTTTAAAACAAAATTGAATGAACTTGGTGAAGTTGAAAAATATAAAGCTTGATTGGTGGCAAAGGGTTATTCTCAACAGCAAGGAATTGACTTTACTGAGGTTTTTGCCCCTGTTGCACGTATGGACACAATGAGAATGATTATAGCGCTTGCAGCATGTAGAGGATGGGATATCTTTCAGTTGGATGTCAAATCTGCATTTCTTCATGGAGAATTGAATGAGGATGTGTATATTGAGCAGCCAATGGGGTACGTGAAGAAGGGCAAGGAACACATGGTCTATAAACTACATAAGGCCTTATATGGTTTAAGGCAAGCACCACGAGCCTGGTTCAGCCGCATCGAGTCCTATTTCTTAGATGAAGAATTTCAAAAGAGTCCAAATGAGCAAACCTTGTTCATCAAAAAAAGCAAATGGGGTAATATATTAATTGTTAGCATTTATGTTGATGATTTACTCTATACTAGCGATGACAGGAATATGGTGTTGGAGTTCAAAAAATCCATGATGCAAGCCTTTGACATGACCGACTTGGGGAAGATGAGATTTTTCCTTGGCATTGAAGTATTGCAAAAACCAAAAGGAACATTCATATGTCAACGAAAATATGCAGCTGATATTCTACAAAGGTTTGCAATGTCTGCATGCAAACCTGTGAATAGTCCAATTGTTCCAGGTTTCAAGATAAATAGAGATGAGAATGGAGTTGTTGTGGATGACACTTATTTTAAACAAATTGTTGGAAGCTTGATGTATCTTACAGCTACAAGGCCGGATCTCATGTTTAGTGTGAGTTTAATTAGCAGGTACATGTCAAGACCAACTGAGTTACACTTGCAGGCTGCTAAGAGAATTTTGAGGTACTTAAAGGGGACTACAAGCTATGGAATTTTCTATAAGAAGGGAGGGGAAGAAAACTTGCTTGCTTTCACAGATTCTGATTATGCTGGAGATGAAGAAGACTCTAAAAGTACTTCTGGATATGTTTTCTTATTGAGCTCAGGAGCAGTATCATGGAGGTCCAAGAAACAACCAATCGTCACACTTTTAACTACTGAAGCAGAATTTATTGCTGTTGCTGCTAGTGCTTGTCAAGCTATTTGGATGCGAAGAGTTTTGAGGAACTTAAGTCATAAACAAGAAGGTGGCACTATCATCATGTGTGATAACAGTTCAACAATTAAACTTTCTAAAAATCCGATTATGCATGGAAGGAGCAAGCATATTAGAGTGCGTTTTTATTTTCTGAGAGATCTTACGAAGGACGGAGAAGTCGAGCTGATACATTGTGGAACTCAAGAGCAGATTGCAGACTTAATGACAAAGGCCTTAAAGCTTGAAGCCTTCAAGAAGTTCAGAATGATGTTGGGCATGATTGATATCACTGAGATAAACTAACTGCATGTTGCTGTTAGTTTAAGGGAGGGAATGAAGAGGTCTTTGGTAGTTCTACTTTCTAGGAGTTTATCTAAGGATTTAATATCTAGTTTTTGCTTTGACTTATTCAGCCACGTAGTCATACGTGACTATTTTTTTGCTTTTAGTTATTTTGTAAAGGCTATTTAACAACCTTCTTTTGTGAATGAAGTTAAAATATTGAGCTTGCAGAATTCTTCATTGTTATACAAGTTTATTCTTTTCATGAACACCCACACAAACCCCATGCAAACCCTAGCCCCTTCCAGCCCATTCCTACTCCGGCCGGCGACCACCAGTCGCCGGCCACCACCTCCAACCATCACACACACCCTCAGCCGCTGTCCGGCAACTTTTCCGGTGAGAGGAGAGAGAAGAGAAGCTGTCGGGGAGAGAGAAGAGGGAGGGAGGAGAGAAAAAGGTTGGCCGGATCTTTGACCGGCGATTGTCGGATGAGGAGAGATCCATTCAGAAATCCGAGCCCGGTTTCGTGACGGGCTCGATGAGGGATTCAACCTAGAGTTTGAGTTTACCCAAAATGGAGAAGAAACGAGATAGAAAGGAAGAGAGAGAAAACGGGTTTGGAGACCATTTTTCGCCGTTTCCTGATGAACGAGAAATTGGAATTGAATTCCGAGACCTATCCTAGATTCCTCTCGTCGAGACGAACATCGTGTGCGAAAATCGGCCGAATCCGACAACGTTGGATTTTTCCGGCCACCGGCCGGTGGCGGTGTCGCCGCGCAGGCGGCGGCGCCGGCGGTGGCCCGCCGGAGACAGAAACTCGGAAAAAGAGAGAGAGGAGAGAGAGACTTACTCATTTTCATCGTTTTTGGCTCGTTTGGAAAAACGGTGATTTTTGAATCGAAATCACCCCTATTTATAGATTTTTCGAAAGTTACTATTCACCGAAAATATCAGAATCACTATTCATCTAAAATATTCCATTTCACTATTCATCAGTTGAAAATTCTCCATTTACTATTCATCGTAAATAGCTTCCGGTTTTCCGACCGAAACTTCGGGTTTTGCCCTTTTCGTCGCCATTCGAGCTACGGGTTTCTGATTGACCCCTAGTTCGTTTCTATCTTCTCGTCTTTCCAAGACGCATCTTATGGTATGAAAATATTCTATATACCATGTCCAAGAAAAATATCGATGCGAAACACACATTAGACACGTATCTGAAACGCACGTAAGTAATTAGACAGTCAAAATATACGCACGTAATTATTAAGTCGTACGTTAAAATATTTAATTAATAAATTATGCTCGTTTTGATCCGGGACGCTACAAGAAAATGAAAAAACTAACTCATCTAACTAAGCATGCCGTGTGATATAAAATCGGGAAGCAGAAGGATCGTAACATCGAAAACCCTTGTGAATATTGTTGTAATCAAGAAATATACAAGGAAGGCTTCGAGGGGCCAACTTGTGAGGAGCATAATCCCGGAGATAGGAAAAAACTCAACAATCAAATATCTTAAAATTGGCATAATGTGGGACAAAACCAAATAGCAACTGAAATAGTGACTTATTAGCCAACACAAATGACGACAAATGATTGATAATACAGTCTGCAATGGAAAAAATGTCAAACCAAAACTTTGCAGGTGCATGAACATGAAATAATAAGAATAAATTTGTTTCAGTTATGTGTCTGTGTTTACGTTCTGCCCAACCATTCTATTGAGGAGTATATGGACATGAAAATCGATGTAGAATGCCATGAGAATTAAAAAATTCATGAACCCGAGTATTAGTGATTTCAGTTCCTCCATCGCTTTAAATTTTTTTGATATTCATGTTGAATTGATTACAAACTAGAGCAGTGAATCATTTCAATATGTCAAAGAATTCAGACTTGGCATGCATGGGATATAACCAAGAAAACCTCGAATAATCATCCATAAACATAGCATAATACCAAAAACCATCCAAAGACTCAACACGAGCAGGACCCCATAAACCACAATGCACCAATTCTAAAATAGCCAAAACACATTTTTCATTCAAAATAAAAGGTAAACGTATGCTCTTTGCCAATTGACAAGAAGAGAAAATAGTAGGTTTAGGTAAAACCGAAGTAACATTCAAATATCCCAATTTATTCAATAATTGAATAACAGAAATAAGAACATGTCCCAAACGATTGTGCCATAATTCAAAAGAAGCTCTCAAAAGACTAGAATTAAAGCTGTAATTAATGTCGTACGCCCATGCTCCAAAACATAAAGTCCATCATCACATTTTCCCCATGCTAGGATCTTCTTCGTTGCTCGATTCTGAATAGCAAACGACTGATTAGTAAAAATAACATCAACTGGCAAATCATGTGTCAACTTGCTAATGGAAAGTAATTTTTTTGTAATGTCGGGCACCACCAAAACATCTAACAACCAAAATTTATCATTCACATAAGAAGAGTCCAAATGAGAAATAGATAGAGTCACCATTACCGATGATGACATGACTATTACCAATATAGGGTTCATAGGAGTCCAATTGGGATGGAGATGAAATCATATGCACTGAGGCTCTAGTGTCAACATACTATTCGGGCACTAGGAACGGCTGAACAACACATTAAGTCTCAAATGCATGTGCAAGATGAGCGGCTAGTGGGACAGGGTCACACGTGTACCGCTCGGGATAATTATACGCATAGTAGTTGAGACGTTAGCAAATCTGACACTTAGGAACATAAGGCTGGTTACCATTATTTTCTACAACCTGACCTAAACCACGAGAAGATCTGCAAGCAGATGAAAATTTATTAGTCATTTATGTTTGGTAGGACTCTTCCCAAATTCATAAACCAAACAAATTTTGATGTCTATATTTTACTTCTGGATGTCAATGTTAGTTTCTTTTGATTACAAATTTGCACTCTTTTTAGGTACTTTATATTATTTTGAATACACATTTTTTTAATATTATAAATTATAAATGTTAAACTGATGTGTTTATAAAGTCACTTATACTAATATGTGGGCTTTTGAAATATTATTAGCTCATTATGTTTGGATGGACAGAACCCAAACCAATAAACCAAACAAATTTTGATGTTAATATTTTTATTTTGAAAACCAACATTGATTTCTTTTTATTAACGATTTGCACATTTTTTTAGATACTTTATATTCTTTGGAATACACAATGTATTTTTTTAATATTATAAAAACTTTAATGTAAAGTCACTTTTACTAATATATGGGCTTTTGAAATTGGGTCATTTATGTTCTGATGGAAACTCAAACTATTGGTATATATTTGTAATTTTAATTATGACAAAACCTTATTTAGGATAGTTGATTCTTAGGTTAGTAGTGTTCCTAGGAAAGTCGAGTTCTAGATTAGTCGAATCTTATGTCTAGAAATATCTTGTTAGTAAAGTTCAAATCTATAATAAAGGCACTCATTTAGCGGGAACTCTGCTGAAGACCTGAAGACCGAAGATCTAATGACCAAATAGTTGAAGACCAAAGATCTAAAGACAGAGTACTTGTAAATCGAAGTGCTGGAGACTAAAGAGTTGAAGATTGAAGAGATAAAATGCTAAAGTTTGAAGAACTCTGCTAACGTAGATAATCAAAGACTAAAGTTCAAACTTAGTTAAAAATAGGAAGTGATCTTGACAAGAGAAACTCAAAATTCTAGATGATATCAATGTTGAGATCCTTTGAGTAAAGGAACCTTATCAGCCGATCCTCCCTATAAGCTGAGGATTCTTGATTGCTAACCCATATGGAGACACTTAAATGATGAAAGTCTGGAGACATAAATAAACGAAAGACTCATAAATGAAGAGTTTAATACATGTCGTCAAAGATATATTTATGATGAATCTACAACAGCCGCAAAGATAGATGTTAGAGTCAACACAGAACAAATCAAAAAGATGCTACGTGAATTGGTGAGTTATAATTGAAGAGCAAAAAAATACACACGTTATCTCATCTACAAAAGTTGAGGAGAATTGAAGTTTAAGGTCGAGCCAGTAAAGTTTACGTTTGACATAAGAGAATAATGTCAAGTCTTAGATCTTTAGAGCTAAAATGTAACGCCCCGTTCTTGTAGACTACAATAGAATATCAGAGTTTAATAAATTTTCCTTTTGGACGTCTAGCTACTTGATAAAACATGCATTTTTAAGGTAATTTAAAATTTGCAAATAAAGATAAGTCAATTCGAGCATCCCTATTTTATAAAACGTGTATCATACACAGCGGAAGACAAATATTTTTTTTCTTTATAATTATACAGCTAAACTGTACAACTTTGCAAATTAGATTTTCCAGAATATTTCAAGATTGTTTTCTTCACAACAAAATAATACGACATCTCTTTCACTTCCAATAAAACTCTTTCACAATCCTTAGAGTATCGGCTACCAGCATCCACCACTTGTACACCATGCTCCAGGATTTCTTAAGCTGAGAACATTTTTAATATAAAGGGGTGAGTGCATAAAATCACTCAGTGGGGTGGGATGGTGAACAATTAAAACACTGGAAACATGTAACCATATCACTCCACAGCACATAAATGCGGTTTTAAGGCCGCCTTTGAAAATGCGGTTCTGAGCCGCCGTGGAAAACATTTTTTTACGTGGCTTTTAGCCACCTTGATGTTAGTGTGGTTCTGAGCCACCGTAGTGTTAGTGTGGATCTGTGCCACCATAGAGTTAGTGTGGATCAATGCCACCATGGAGTTAGTGTGGTTTTAAGTCACTCTTGAAAATAATCACTCCCATAACACTCCCTCTCACCTTGCCCACATTGCACAATCACTCATGTCACGTAACAGGCACATATTGCCATGTTTAAAAATCAATCATGTTCAAATCACATCAGCCAGTTATTGCACTTGATCGCATAAATGGGAAAAACAGGAATTCCCCCATAACTTTCACTACATTTCATCACTCATGAAGTACAAAACATTTCACTCGGTCATCACATCAAAACATTTAGATTATATTCACCGACATATAGTAATGACACGTAAGAGCGCACATTGTTCACATTATGTAATTTGTAAGAATTTACCCCCACCTTGTTCAGTGGTAACCCTCGTGAAACTTGATTCTCTACATCCTAAGTTCGTCTCTTCACCTCAATCCAATGATATCTTGGGAAAACTGCCACATTTTAGGGCACTGGTGTGGTCCTTCGTCTACGTTTCCTACAAGGAAAGAATTTAACTTGCAAGGGTAAAAATTAAACTTGCAAGGCAAACTAATCTTGCAAAGTAAACTGCAAATCGTAAAATCCCTTGCCAACTGGAAAGAAAATCGTCGTTGCGTATCTTCCTCGTCCGAGCTCTAATTTATGATCCGTAAAGCCCGCAATGAAGCTCTCGGTATGAATATTAACTCCGTGAAATCTCAAGCCCATCCGATATTCGATCATCTAGAAATTGCCCTTGCAATAGGCTGAAATTCACCATTGTACACTGCACTGCCACTCTGTGCCCCGATGCATCTTAGGCCCCTCAAACGGACTCGCCTTAAGGTGAAACTTGGTAGGAATGCTCCTAACACGCTAAAGAACACCCCATATGAACAGTTTTAAGAAACCCTTTTGTTAAGACCTTCTGCTCCGCGACTATTTCCGATTCGGGTGCAGAATCGCAGCCCCGACTTCGTAAAATTATTCCTCGGCCGTCCGACCTCGGATGGCTACCAAACTTGGTGGAGACCTTCCCTATACACCCTAGTATATTCCATAAAAACAGTTTTTCGATCCCTTCATCGAAAGTGACTGAAATGGCATGTCAAGCGCTGCCCGCGCGCAGCAGCAAAACAGGACAGTAGCCCCCCGACACCGGCCCCCCGGCGCTAACCCGAGCGCACTCGCACTATCTAGAAAATAAGCTTTGGTGCTAACAAAGACTCATAAAGAGAAAAGAAATTGAATTTGCAAGAACCGACTTAATTTGTAGAATGAAACTTTAACTTGTGAGAAGGAAGTTTAATCTTGCGTAAATGAATCAACTTTACCAAATAAATAAATCTTGCAATAAAATTAATCAATTTTGCCCAATAAATCAACCTTGCAAAACAATCTATCTTGCAAGAATACATGAATCTTGCGAAATTAACTTGGCGAAATAAACTAATTTTGCAAAATGACTCATTCTTGCGAAATTAAATCAATTTGGTAAAATAATTCAATCTTGCAAAGTTGCATTCAATTTGCAAAGTAGAAACTCAAATTGCAAGGTTAATTTGCAAAGCTAAAATCAACTTGCAGAGTATAAAATGATCTTTGCCAAACTAAAAGAATTGAATTGAAATGCACTTTGCAAAGAAATGCTAAACTTATAAAATAACCTCTGCAAACATAAAAGAAATCCTCTTTCCATCACCCCAAAACTGCTCCGACTAACCCTTTTCCGTGGTTGCTACCACCGATTCCGGCGACCCGCGTCGCCGGCGACTCACCCCCGACAGACCACCATACTACCATCTACCAAGTCAACCCATAAACACACACATAGCTACACTACAACTCAACCAAACACAACACGAAAGGCGCCCAGCAGGCTGCCCAGCGCACCCGGTGCGGCTCCCGGCGTGAGCGCCCAGCAGCACCCCCGCGCACACCTGCACGCCCGACGCACCCCGATGCGCCCAGCACACCCCAGCACAGACCCAAAACAGCAGCACAGACACACACACGAACAGCAAAATCTGCACACACGCACAATAAAATCTGCAAACACACATCAAAATCTGCATACCGGGCACTCTCACACATCAACAGGGCAGCAACGCAGCAGCGGCAGAGGGAGAGAGAGAGAAAATCGGAAGAAAGAGAGGAGAGAGAATCGAGTGAGAGGAAGGTAAGTAGTCTGTTGTTCTTTCTTTTCTTTCTTATGTTTTTGCTGTTTCTTTCTTTTCTTTTTATTACCTTCCCCTCCTCCTTTTCACACCCAAACCTGTTTAGCAGCTAGGTGTCATGTGCATAGAAAAAAGAAGAAGCAGATGGTGGCATAGTGGTGTAAGGCTGAAAATGAGCAAGCATTATATAAAAAAAATATCTTCTTTTCTTAATTAATTAATCACTTGAGCTATTTAAATGTTTACTGCATCTAATAACTTAGTCTTCTATCTAATTAATTAATTAGATACATGTACACATACATATATATATATATATCATTATACTTTAATTAATTAATTTACTTTAACAAATAATCATACAATTATGCATATATATATATATATATATTTACTTAGTTTCTCAACTACTTATGCATAATTAATTTGATCACCAAATTAATACTTTACATCTTAATTAATTTAGATTATAATATAAAAATATCCTAATTAATCCTTATTTAGGATTAATTAATTAATTCTTGGTTTAATTAAGATTATCACTTAGTTAAATCTTAACTTAATTAAGATTATCCCCTAATTAATTACTTCTTAGCTTAATTAAAATTATCACTTAATTAATTAATTCTTAGCTTAATTAATTAATTAGCCACATATAATCTTAATTAATTAATTCTTAAACTTAACTAATTAATTCTTATACATTGTTAATTAATTAGCAACATATGTATTTATATATATATATATAAAACATTACACCTTAGTTAATTAATTTGGGGTGTTATATAAAAATATAGTACAATTTGACCTTAACATGTAACACCCCATTTCAAGAAAACCTGCATATGCATATTTATTAAAATTTCTTTTAATGTTTATTTAAGATTGATTTAAGTGTGAGATCTTATATTACAATAAGTTATGATTTATGAATATTTCCTTGTGCTTGTTTATTTTAAAGATTTTATGACATGTTTTTCTTTCGAGATTTTAAGGGTTTTTGTAGGATGACTTACGGAGGAAACCGAGCTCGATCTCCACTCACTCGACACATATGAATGGAAGTAAAAAGATAAGATGTTAATTAAATGAATAAAATGATTTTAGGTTTTATGCTAATTTTATTCGTTACCGTTTTTGAATACTTTCTTTTTATGAAATTAGACGTTTACCTTCAACGAGCATGCATTATAGTGAATATTAAAATAACTGCAGTGCTTATTAATTTAAGTACATATGGAAATTTAATACTTAATTTTATGCTAAGCAATTTCCACATTTATGTGAATTATACATTACATTATTATTGTTAGTCCCTTCAATAAGGTATACATATACTTATAAATATGCATGTGTGACATGAAACATCAAAATATCATGATAAATAAATTAATTTAACTTTTTATTTAAACTAAAGCTTCCATGATAAGTCATTGCTAAGGATGACTAAGAAGTCTAAACTAGCCTAGCCACCTCACCACCCTAATTCCAACATGCAAAATATCCATCAACTTGCAACATGCAAAATATCCTTACTTGATGATACCCTTTCTCTTTCTAGTCTATATCATATGAGAAGAACCAAGGTCATAGATAGTTTAACATAAGAAGCAAAGAAAGAGAGAAGAAACAAAGGAAAGAAAGATCAAGCATACATCAAGTCTTTCCTCAAACCCTAAAGGTATTTTGGCTATAACTCTCTTAATACCTTCATTAAATCTTATGATTTATGATAAATACTTTAGGTTAGAAAGTCCAAAGATGTTCTTTGGCAATTTGTTTATGATTATATGTTGTTTGAATGAAGAAATAAGTTGTTTCTAGAATAGACTTAAGGATGTGCTTGGTTTTGCTTCTGTTTTGGATGTGTTCGAAAATCTTAGGAATTGTTTTAAGCTAAATACTTTTTCCAGATTGAAATATATGAAGTCAAGAGTATGTCTGTAAAATTTTAGAAGATTTGGAGTTAAACTCGATTTTATATGATTTTTCTAAGATAAGCTGTTCAGAGACAGTTTTCGCCCTGTTTTTAGGTCAGAATCATATAATTTTCTGGAACAGTATACTTTGAATTTATACATGATCTTCTACTATGTTTAATAACCTGTTCTTAGATACGTGTAGGAACTTAGTATGCATTTTTTTGAGTTTTGTACGATTTATGCCGGATTTTACAATATAACCTGTTTTCTGTGTAGATGATGTCCTGTTTTCAGTCTTGTTCTCAAAGTCATAACTATTTATTGAGATCGTATTTATAAACCATGTCTTACTATATTATAGTACACGTTCTTATGAGTATTTAAAAATTTACCATGTAATTTTTAGAACCTTGTACGATTTATGGTGATTTTTACAATAAAGTCTATTTTCAGCATACACTATGTCCAGTTTTCGGCCAACTTAGGAAATTCATAACTAATTATGTGAATCTTATTTTCCATTGATATTTTTATATGTTATACTTGGATATGTTATCTGACTTCTGTAAAAAATATGACCGCATTTCATTAAACCTATAAGGTTTAGTAGGGTTTGCAATATAGATTGATTTTGAGCTGAAATTCAAGTAAAAGTCTTGTTTAGGATTCTATTTTTATTTAATTATATGCACTGTGAAAAATTGGGAATTTTCAGAATATAATAATTAACACTAATATATGATCATGTAAATATTTTTGTGAATTTAGAAATTATCTATGAGTTATTAAAATTGTTGCGACTTTATGTGTGTTTTTATCTTTCAAATTTGCTAGTTTAAGTGCTTAACAATTATATAATAAGTATGATGATGTATTCTATATTCTAAATCTCACTTAAATGATTTGTGTATGATATGATCATGTTTAGAATTTAACATAAGGATCAAGCATGTATTGAATGGAGCATAACGAATAATATTCTGGAGTAATGAGTATAAAATCTTATTAATATGTCTTTAGAGTGATTATTTGAATAGGATTATTAAAAGATTATGCTTTAGGTTAAAGTAACCTAATATAAAATACAAAATATTATGTTATACGTTATAAGAAGGCTAATCAGTTAAGTGTGTCGAGCGCAGTCGAGACGATCGGTGAATCCGGAGGCAATCCTTGCACTATCAACGTCCAAGTGGGTAACTTCTACTCTCTACTATGTGTTGTTAATTGAATTGGTAAGTTATGTATGAAAATCTACGACTGAAGTCCGTAGCTATAACCAATATGTAACTTCCATACTGGGCGACGACCATAAGGGCACAAAAATGTCTGGTCTATGAAGCAAGGTTTAGTGGGCGAGCGACTCCCACATTCCTTTATGTTGACCACAAGGCAGGAGTGCCTGGTCTATGCAAGGTTTAGTGGGCAAGAAATTCCCACATTCCTTTATGATGTTCTCAGGGTGGCTAAGAACCACAAAATGTTTCTCAGGGTGGCTAAGAACCACAAAATGTTTTCAGGGTGGCTAAGAACCACATGTAGTACTTGCTTAATGATTTAATTGCTTCAATGTATTAGACGGTAAAATTATCCCACTGGGATCCCTCTCCGGAGGTGTCTCATGATGTTACTTTTTATAATTTTCAGGCTTGGCAGATGATGACGTGGACGTGTAGCAGGCTGGGCTGACTTCTCACTGTATCTATAAAATTGTACTAGTATAACGTTTCCTTTTGAGAACAATATGATGTAAATATGTATAGTATGATAAACTATGGGCCTAGACTCGTATCCTATTATATATATATGTTTTGTTGTGTAATTCATGTAAGTCTTTGGTTCAAACATTTTTCCTAGAAATGTGGGTGAGACACGACTAGACTTGATTAATAGTTGATATAAAATTACATATATATGTTATATTTAAAAAATAAAAATTAATAACTCTCGTGTCTTCACTTTTAAGTCTTCTGTTGTATAATAGAAAGTAATTATAATTTCTTTAATTCTTAAATATGTAAAGGGTGACGACCTATTTCCAATAAAAGGGAAACGGGGCGTTACATAACATGTCAAGCAACTTTTTTAGAGAAGTACATATCTCTTATAAATAGAAGACATCTCTCAGTTTGAAGATCATCGATACCTCATAAGCTATAGAACAATAATTAATCATCAAAGATTATCATTTAACACACAAGATACTCTTCAAAGAAGAAGCTCAAAACCTTAAAAACTTATACTTTCCTTAAGAGGAGAGATATAATAGATCATCGAGATCAACTCTTCAACTTAGGCTTTCCACTAACCTTTGATCTCGATTGATAGACACCTAGAGAGTGTTTCTTTTAACGAGAAAACTCTTACCTTTACATATTCTTGGGTTTTCTTGAAGATCTAAGATAGTGCTCTTGAGAGTGTTGTTATTCTTGAAAGATAACATCAGTCTTCCTTGGTTGATAAGGAGTAGTTCCCTATTTTTTGAAAGAGTTATAAAAAATTTGTGATGAAATTCACATAATCTGGCAGCCATTAATGTTTGGGTCATAACATTCTATAGAAAATTCAGATTGATGCATGGCTTATGGCATTCGAAAGTTAACTCAATTATCTTCCCAACCATATATAATGGCTCTTCAGAATCACAACCGTTTTGGAGATATTATGTTTCAAAATAACAGTTAGAATTTAAGAAGTTATAATTGGGAATTTGAATGTTGCTTTTATTTTTATTCATTACACCATTTAATATCTTATAATAAACTAGTATTATGTATTGAAGAGCAAAACAATATATTTTTCCAAAATATAAGTCTTATTTTGAGCTTCCAAGCTTGTTTAGAAGATTTTATCTTCTTATATATTGTTCTTAACTCTAGGTAGATTTACTTGAGTGGTGAGTTTTTTTGAGTGTGCCTTGTGTTATCTCCCATATCTCTACACTTTCTGGTGTCAAGTTAGTTATCAGAGCTTTAGTTTTCAATGGCTGGTCGTAGAAGAAACAAACCAAATATTGATAAGCCCGCAGCTCCTCAAAGGGACCTTTATGATATCGAGTTGGATGACTTCAAGAGACAAATGCTACAACTCGAGCAACATCTTGCACGTGGCGAACATTTGAATTGTGAAGTTAAGGTCATGATTCAGATGCTGGTTCTGAAAATAATGAGATGCATTTCAATCCATTTCATGATGATGATTTTAGTTATCTTGCATCTCGTGGTCAACGATTCCCAGAAATAACACTATTCGTGAGAAATCTTTTAATTTTAAAATTGATATTCTAGATTTTGATGGAAAAAGTAATCCTAATGAATTCATAGATTGGTTCAACTTTGTTGAAAGAGTCTTTGGATTCAAGAAAATTCCATCAAAAGATTGTAAAGTGAAGTTTGTGGTCATCAAATTGAAGAAATATGCATCCATTTGGTGGGAACACTTAAAGAAACAACGTGCTCGAATGGCAAACAAAATATTCGTATATGAATTAAGATGAAGAAGGAACTACAGAGAAAACTTATGCAGGATAATTATTGCAAGATGTTTTTTTTTGAAATATCACAATTTCAAACAAAAAAATCTATTAGTGAAGGAGTATATTGTTGAATTTGAGAATCTCATGATGAGATGTGATATTTTGGAGCTGAAAGAACATACTATCACTAATTTTCTTAGAGGACTTCGATATGAGATTAGACATATAATTATATGTGCACATTGTCCCTCAAGGAAGAGAAACAACAAAACGAGTTAAATCGAAGTAATGCTCGTTTCTCTTTAAGTGATGACACTTTTAACCGAGAGAGTACATCTACTTCAAGGAATGACACCATCAAAGAAGGTGAAACAAAAGGTTGTTGCAAGCAAGGAGAGTAATGTTGGTTTTTTGAAACCAAGTACTCTTACACTAAAAATCCATGTATCAAGTATAAGGGTTTTGGACACTTTGTTGCACATTGTCCAAATCGAAGAATTAGCACTCTTGTGGAAGAAGAGGCCGAGAAAGAATCATATGAGACAACCCCTATCCATGATGAATCCGATGAAGAAGAAGAGATAACATGCAAAGATCATGGAGAATCTCTGGTGGTACATTGTATCCTCAATACCACAACTATTGAAGATGATTCATGGCTTTGAAACAATATATTCCATATATACCAAATGCACATCACATGACAAAATTTGCAATATCATCATTGATGAAGGAAGTTGCGAAAATGTCGTGACTACTACAATGGTGGAGAAATTGAATCTAAAAACCGAAGATCATTCCCAACCTCACAAGCTATCTTCGCATCGTCAATGTAATGAAGTGAAGGTATCCAAAAAATATCTTGTTCAATTTTATATTGACAAATAAAGATGGAATTCTGTGTGATGTTATTCCTATGGATGTTTGTCATTTACTTTTGGGAAGGCCTTGGCAATTTGATAAGAAAACTCATCATGATGGTTTAAAAAATACATATTCTTCTGTTAAAGATAGAGAACAAATTATTTTGGGACCATCCAAGATGGAGAATGTTCCTGAAGTATCCAAAGGGGAGGAAAACAATATGCTTTCTAAATCTGAATTTGAAAAGACAATTCATGAATCCATGAAGGCATTTGCTTTGGTTGTCTTGGAACAAAATGAAGAGGGTTCTATTGTCCCGTTGTAAGTCCAGTCTCTTCTTAAAGAATTTCATGATGTGGACCCGAAAAAATCCCTCCAAGACTCCCTCCGATGCAAAATATTGAACATTGCATTGATTTGGTCCCTAGAGCTTCAATTACAAACAAGGCAGCCTATAGAATGAGTTTGAAGGATCATGAAAAGTTGCAAAGGCAAGTTAAGGACCTTTTGTCTAAAGATCTTTTTAAAAAAGTAAGTCTTTGCACTGTCCCAGCTCTTCTTGTGCTGGTATGTTGTACATGTGTGTTGCTAGAAGAACAGTGAATAAAATTTCTATCAAGTACCACTTTCCTATCCCTTATCTTGATGATCTTGTTGATCAACTACATGGTTTCAAGATTAGCTCTAAAATTGATCTATGAAGTGACTATCATTAAATTCACATGAGGTCAGGAAATGAGTGGAAGATGGCTTTTAAGATAAGAGATGGTCTCTATGAGTGGTTGGTTATGTTGTTTGGCCTTACGAATGCCCCTTCTACTTTTATGCAGCTTAGGAATCATATATCTTAGCCATTCATTAGGAAGTTTGTTGTTGTCAATTTTGATGATATCCTCGTATATAGCTCCAGCCCGAAAGAACATTTACATCACCTCCAACAAGTCTCTGAAGTGCTACAGGAGCAACTATGCTAACTTGAAGATGAAGAGTAAAATTGAGGCGATTCTAAGCTGTCCAATTCCTAAATCCATTCATGATATCAAGTTTTCATGGCTTAACTTCATTTTATCGAAGGTTTATTCACAATTTCAGCATCTTTATTGCACCTATAACCGAATGTTTGAAGGACAGATGAAACACAAAAACAACTTTGAGCTTCTTAAGAAGAAAGTGACGGAGTTTAACACCCCATTTTTAAAAAAACTTTGTATTTGCATATATTAAGAAATTTCTTTTTGTATTGAATTATAAATTATTTGAGTGTGAGCTTTTATATTACTTTTATGATTTATGAATTAAATTAAAATTGATGATTTCAAAAATTTTATGACCTAATATTTCTTTTGAGATTAATTTAAAGATTTTTACAGGATAACATATAGGGAAAATCGAGCTTGATCACATCGCACTCAACAAGCATGAATGAAAATAAATGATAAGATAATAGATAAGTTTAAATGAATTAAAAGTATGTTAGGTATAGATAGTAAGCTTGTTGTTGTGTCATGAATGCTCTTATTTTATGAAATTTTACGTATGATCTTTATATGTGACTTTATGTGATAAAAATGTTTTACTAGAAAATGCATTCATCTACAACAATACATATCAAAATGTTTTCCAAAAGTTCTCATATTTTGTAATCTTCAACACAAGTAAATCATATGAAAAATTTACCTCCTTAAGTAATGAAATTTATCTAGTAAATAAATGTTTGTATAAACTATGTTATGTAGTATTAATTTTATTCTCTTTTGTGATCATAAACACATGCATATATATGTGTGTGTATAATATATGCATATATATATATATATAAGATCAAAGAAAATAAAAACAGAAATAAAAAGGGATAGTAAACTAAGTTAAGTATATATACATATAGATGTCACACTTTGATGACTATGTTATTCATGTCATGCATTCTACACATCCAACTACATCTCCTGCTATATAAGTTTAACAAGACACTTCCAATAAAATTCGTGGGTTTCTATTATATATATACATATTTAGTGACGAAATAATGAAAAGCTCGTCGCTAAATATTTTCCAAATTTTATTTAAATTTAAAGAGACTTTTTGTGACGAAATATCATATTTCGTTGCTAACTTAGTGATGAAATAATGAAAAGCTCGTCGCTAAATATTTTCCTAATTTTATTTAAATTCAAAGAGACTTTTTGTGATGACATATCATATTTCGTTGCTAACTTAGTGATGAAATAATGAAAAGCTCATCGCTAAACATTTATCCAATTTTATTTAAATTCAAAGAGACTTTTTGTGACGAAATATCATATTTCGTTGCTAACTTAGTGACGAAATAATGAAAAGCCCGTCGCTAAACATCCCCAATTTTATTTAATTTCAAATAAACTTTTTGTGACGAGATATCAATTTTCATCGCTATTTTTTGTCACTATTTTCCATTTTTGTTGTAGTGTTGCAATCGAAATGGCTAAGGTACGTTTCATCTATTAGTTTAAGTTGCACGCCAGCTCTTATTCTCTTGTTCATGCTACAGTATGAATCCTACTAAATGGTGCACTTATTCATATTTATATTTGATAATAAATATGAAGAAACCCCCATTCTTAACCCCTTTTATTTATACATTCTTTTTTGTCAAAGTTTAATAAATTGTTTTTTTCTAGCCAAGAGAATATTTTTTTCCCATTATACCCTTCTAGAAATTAAGTTCCTCTTTTCTTTATTTGTACCCCTTCTCTCTTGTTAAAAACACTCACAATATTCTCCCTTCCTCCAAAATTTATTTTTTAGTGAATCACACGACGGAGGAAAGTGGCTAAGCAAGGCAGCTGCTGGATGTAAAGTTCCCCCATTTTTTTCTTACTAAATTATTAAATAAACTATGGAATTCCTAGAAAAGAAAAAGAAAAATATGGTATGAAATTTCTCTTGACTTCGTGAATCGAATTAAAATTCTCATCCTTTCTTTGAGTTGGTCTTCTTGAAGACTAAGTAAGTTGTGATTTGCGGTCAAAATTTCTCAAGTTCAATTTCATAAATTTTGATTATTTATCTGATGATATTTTTATTGAATATAAATTCAAGTAATTGTGATATTTAATAAATTGCGGTGTCTATTAATCTTACACTCAATTCCTTCACATATGATCTCATCTTATTTCATTTTATAATCTAAAGGTGCACTTTAATTCATTCTTTCATTTGTTTTCATTTAAAAAGGTGCATTCTCAAATAAATTAATGATTTAAAATTGGTATGAGCTAAAATATTGGTTGGTACGAGTTTTGACATATGGTATGTGTAAAAATATTTGTTGGTATGAACTATTAATTGTTGGTATGGATTGAAATATATATTGATACAAATTTCAGCAAATGGTGGTGCGAACTTAATTACGTATTGTTAATTGGTGGTACATACTTAATTACGTGTTGTTAATTTATGGTACGGGTGGAGTTTTATATTAGTATGGACTTAATTATATGGTGTTATGGTGAACCATGTGTTGGTACAGACTTAATTGTACGTTGAAATAGACTAAACTATAGGTTGGTACGAGGTTAATTATATAGTGGTACGAGCTAAACTAAAGGTTGGTATGGATTTAATTATATGGTGGTACTAGTTGAACTATAAATTGTTGTGGGTTTAATTGTATGCTGATACATGATAAACTATAGGTTGGACGAGTTTTATCATCTATTTGAATTGATTTTTAAATATCTATCTCAGTTGATTTTTAATTTGGAATAATATTTTCTCATTCATTATTTGATTTTACAGGTATGGATAATAGGAGTACGATTGTCCACACATGTGATTATTAGAAAGGAGATGAGTACAAAGGGAGTAAGATACTGCAATATATGTAGAGGAACATGACATCACAAGAAAAATTGTCCAACACCTCGAACTGAGGTTTTTTATAGTGAAGCTTGCTTATCGAACACTTGGATTTAGATGATTAAATTTATTGACTTGTTGAAAAACTTGAATTTTGTTATTTGTTTTTGTTGTTATTGGGAATGCTAGTAATTATCAACCAATTTTTTTGGAAACAATTTGTGAATTTTTATTGTTATTTTGAGTGTTAAGAAATTGTATTTAATTGAGTTATTGTTTTTAACTCAACTAATATTTAGCACATACCAATAAATAGTATAACTCGTACCAACGATAATTTAGCTCGTACCAACAAATAATATAGTCCGTGCA
Organism: Scutellaria minor; assembly: GCA_954870855.1. Classification (NCBI taxonomy): domain Eukaryota; kingdom Viridiplantae; phylum Streptophyta; class Magnoliopsida; order Lamiales; family Lamiaceae; genus Scutellaria; species Scutellaria minor. Next base: position 4,738,031 of record OX940732.1, on the reverse strand, counting down.
AACGATAATTCAGCTTATACCAATAAATAGTGTAGCTCGTACCACCTAATAAAATAGTTTGTATAAATGAACGATATAACTCGTACAAATAATAATTCAATCGTACCAATAAATAGTATAACTCGTATCAACAAATAGTATAACTTGTACCAATAATAATTCAGCTCGTACTGATAAATAGTATAGCTCATACCAATAAATAGTATTAGCCCGTACCAACAATAATTAAGCAAGTACCAAAATATAGTATAGTCCATATCTATAAACAATATAGCCTGTGCCAATAAATAATATAGCCCGTACTAACAACAATTCAACACGTATCAATAAATAGTATAGCTCCACATCAATAAACAGTATAGCCTATATCAATAAATAATATAGCCCGTACCAACCACAATTCAACACGTACCAATAAATAATATAGCTCGTACTAATAAACAATAGTCTATACCAACAATAATTCAACTCGTACCAACAAATACTATAATTTGTACCAATAATAATTCAACTTATACCACAAATAGTGTAGCATGTACCGATAATAATTCAGCTTGTACCAACAAAAAGTATAGCTCGTACAAACTAATTCAGCCCGTATCAATAAGGTAATATAACTTGTACTTATAAAAATTCAGCTCATACCAATAAATAATTCAGCCCGTATCAATGAATACTATAGCTTGTACCAAATAGTAATATAGCTCGTACCAATGAATAATATAGTTCATACCAACAATAATAATTCAGCCCGTATCAATGAATATTATAGCTTGTGCCAACTAGTAATATAACTCATACCAATGAATAATATAGTTCATATCAATAATAATTCATCCAACGCCAACAATAATCCAGCATGTACCAACAAATAGTATAACTCGTACAAACTAATTCAGCCGGTATTAACAAATAATATAACTCGTACCATTAAAATAATAATATACTTCATATTACAAATCATACCAATCAACAATGTTTGTCCATGTCAATGTCAAATGTAACCTTGTCCTTACTATTTACAAAAATAAGAAATGATAACTCCTTCCTAAATGCAAATATCTTACAAATTTTGTGCTACTTTAACAATTTTACTCCCTAATATCAATACATCTATATACATCAAAGCAAATGCCCTACAACTATGATTCTCTGCTGAATTGAGATGGAGACACATTCACGCTGATGCAGTGAAGCGTGTAACAATTAAAGAACAACGATATAAAAATGTATGAACTCCGATGATACTACGTATACTACGGAAGAATCATACGACAAGGGGATTTAATCTTTCATCAAAATTCCAACACGTCTGATAACAAGAGTAAACCTATATATACTAGGTTTAAACTCACAGAATACTTGCCAAAATAATGTTTAAGCACAAAATAAATTTATTTAACTAAGCCCAACTTTATTAATGAAACATACGGGCCTGGGTTTTATCAACTAGAAGCCGATCAAACTGGTCTAAGAAAAGCAATGCGGCTTCATCTCCATCATTCTTCCCATCGTCAAAATGATTCGCCCTCGAATCGGAAATGACTTCATCTCTAGAAGAGTTGTCTCCCACATATGGAACCAAGTGCTTGACGTTGAACACATCGAAAGTGCAGATGTGACTAGGTAAACGCAAACGACATGCATTTGGATTGATTTTTTCCACTATCTCCAAAGGGCCGTTTTGCGTGAGGAGAGCTTGTTGTACTCACGAGCAGGGAAGTGTTCTTTAGTAAGCACAGCCCAAACATAGTCCCCCACATCGAATTGGACGTCGTGGCGATTGTCATCAACGGTCTGCTTGTAGCGCGCATTAGAAGCTTGCAGCTGGGCATGAGTGGTTTTGTGAATCTGCTGTAAATCATGCAGCAAGTTCTCTGCCCGTCGGTCAGCAGGTGGGGCAGCTGGGAGTGTGAGGATATCAACTGGGGTCCTCGGAATGGTTGCATAGACAACCTGAAATGGATAAAAACCAGTACTACGGTTAACAACAATATTATGAGCGAATTCAGCTTGAGGTATTTTGTCATCCCAGGATTTCAAATTATCCCCCACAAGACAACGCAATAAATTGCGTAGTGATTGATAGACAACTTCAGTTTGCCCATCAGTTTGTGGGTGATAGACGCTACTAAAATGTAGTTCCGTTTGCACCATACGCTAAAGAGAACGCCAAAAGTGACTTAAAAACATGAATCCCGATCCGAGACTATGGAGAGTGGTAACCCATGTAAGCGATACACATCTCGGAAAAATAAATTAGCCATATTAACGGCATCTGCAGTCCGCTTGCAAGGTATGAAGTAGACCATTTTTTAGAATCGGTCAACAACAACAAAGATAGAGTCGTTGCCACGTTGCATGTGGGACAAGCCAAAGACGAAGTTCATACTGATGGTTGTTCTTGGGAGCGATAGAACAGGCAAGGGATGATATAAGCTGACATTGGAAGCGCCACCCTTTGAGACCTCGCAAGTTCGATATCTTGCAACAAAACTCGTCATCTCTTTGCGCGCCGAAGGCCAGTAGTATCGACGCAGGAGTAATTCAGTGGATCTATCTATGCCCGGATGACCCGTACAATGCACCTCCGAGATTATGTGAGCACGCAAGCTGGATTGCGGTACACACAAACGTACCCCATGGAATAAAAATCCAGAATTTAAAGCATATACCCCTTCCGTGAGACCTGTTCGAAGTTGCTGAACAATAGGCCCAAAAAATGGGTCAGAATCATAAAGCTCAGTAAACCCATCAAATCCCTGTACCGCAACTCGCATATCTGATAATAATAATTGGCACCAACTCAAGGCGTCAGCTGCTCGGTTAGAGGCACCAGATTGGTGCTTAACGATGAAAGTAAATTGTTGGAGGAAGGCCGACCATTTAGCATGACGATGCGATAAATTATCCTGGGTTGCCAAGTGTTTGAGAGCTTCATGATCGGTATAGAGCACAAATTCTCGCTGAAACAAGTAGTGGCGCAAATGACGAACAGCTTGCACCACCGAATAGAACTCTAAATCGTAAGTGCTATAACGAGAACGAGCACCCGTAATTTTCTCGCTGAAGTAAGCTACCGGCTGACCCCCTTGACTCAACACGGCCCCAATTCCAATCTTCGAAGCAGCACAATGCAATTCGAATGGGGTGGTAAAATCTGGAAGAATAAGTAAAGGTGCACTTGTTAGTTTTCTCTTCACCAAAGTGAAAGCCTTATCCGTCTCTGATGTCCATATAAAATGTTTGCCATGCATGGTGTCCGTTATTGGGGCCATAAGTGCACTAAAATGAGGGATGAATCGGCGATAGAAAGAAGCTAAGCCATGAAAGCTTCGGGCTTCGGTGACCGTGCGAGGCGTTGGCCAATCACGAATTGTAGCTATTTTCTGATTATCAACTCCTATCCCCGTAACAGAAATCACATAGCCTAGGAATAACACTGAATCCGTGAAAAATGTGCATTTAGATGGAGAAGCGAAAAACCCATCATTCCGTAAAATCTGAAATACAACTTTGAGGTGTGTAAGATGGTCATCCCGTGATTTGCTGTAAATCAAGGTATTGTCAAAATAGATGACCACACATATCCCAATCAGAGGTCGAAGGGATTGGTTCATGACACGCATGAATGTATTGGGTGCGTTAGATAATCCGAATGGCATTACTAACCATTCAAAAAGGCATTCACGCATCTTAAAAACGGTCTTCCATTCATCACTAGGATGAATCCGAATCTGGTGGTAACCACTGCGTAAGTCCAGCTTACTGAAAACAATCACCTCGCTCAATTGATCCAGCAAATCATCTAAATGTAGGATAAAAAAACGATAACGTATAGTGATTTTGTTAATCGTTCGACTATCCACACACATGCGTCATTCCCCATTTTTTTTAGGGACGAGGAGGGCGGGTACGACACACGGACTCAAGCTCTCGCGAATGTGGCCATTATGTAGCAATTCCTCAACTTGTCGACGTAACTCTTCATGTTCTGCAGGGCTCATTCGATAATGTGGACGATTTGGTAATTGAGCACCAGGAATTAGATCAATATGATGTTGTATGTCTCTTAAGGGAGGAAGAGATGATGGTAGTTCACTGGAAAAAACATCACAAAATTCCGTAAGAAGAGGAATTACCTCCTGAGGAATTTGCATAGAGTCTTCCACATCCATAGCTAATAACACAAAAACCTGCTCCGATGTATCCAACTCACGAATGAAAGCATTGTGAGATAAAAGTAGAACAGAAGTAGCCTGGGAAGCAGCTGGCCCCTTAGAAACAGAAGGCATAAGTGTGAATTTGGTACCCTAAAAAAGGAAACTGTAAGAGTTGCTTCTTCCATCATGCACAACGCCCCGATCAAATTGCCAAGGTCTGCCCAACAATAAATGGCACGCGTCCATGGGAACAACATCGCACCATACGCAATCTATATAATTAGTGCCAATAGAGAATGCCACCAAAACACGGCGATCTAAAGTAATTGTGTTAGACCGTTCAAGCCAAGCCAAATTATAAGGTTTAGGATGCATCTCCGTAACCAAAGAAAGTTTATCAACTGCAACTGATGCAATAACATTTTCACACGATCCAGAATCGATAATAAATCGACATACCTTATTGTTAATAGTGCAAGATGACTCGAATATGGCATGACGTTGGGCGATTTCATCCGAAACCTTAGGGGCCAAGCATGTGCGACGTGCCACTAGAGCAGTTCCAACGTCGCCATATAGAGTTTCCTCCGAAGCAAAGTGTTTGGGATCATCATCATAAATGGGCTGATCCGAAAATTCTCCACTAGCATCGCCACAACCGTCAGCTAATAGACTACGAGATCTCCATTTCGGGCAATTGGCACGAAGGTGCCCTGGTTCTCCACAAGAGAAACATTTGCCAGGTTGGGTAAAGGTGCCCACTGGTGCCGTTGGTGTAGGACGAGCAGGGGGTAAAACAGCGGGCATCTTATCTGTAGGGGGTGAGGTGTTGGAAATGCAGGGGACACCGTAAGACGGTTAGATGATGGCGTGAAAGGGCCAGGAGTACGCCGGACTTGCTGTTGTTCGAAGAGCATGACACGTTGATGTGCCTCGGCCAAAGTGGTAGGGGAATGCATATTTAGGACGTCCAGAAATGGCAGACGTAACCCGCCAATATAACGGGCCACAAGTTGATCATCTGTCTCCGTGAGATCCACACGAGTAAGCAATTGATAAAAATCATGAGTATACTCTTCTATCGAACGACTACCTTGGCGGAGATTTTGCAATTTTTGATAGAGGTTGCAATTGTAGTTATGAGGCAAAAACTCTGTCCGCAAGTGTTTAACAAATTTGTCCCAAGAGGAAATTTTCTGTTTACCTTGCCTACGACGGATAACCTTCAGTTGTGCCCACCAAGCGGCTGCACGTTTACGGAGACGTGTGCAAATCAGGGACACGCGCCGATCCATTGGGACATCCTTATAATCAAGAACTTTTTCCACTGTAATTAGCCAATCAAGTAAGGAATCAGGATCCATGCTGCCATCAAACTCTGGGAGATCAATCTTGATACCAGATTCCCACCGATTCCCATCCTCATCGCAACGGTTAGGACGTGGCGCAAGAGGGGCAAATGGGTTGTCGATCGTTGCTTCATTCTCTGATAATTGAAGCGCTGCAGGGGGAGGTCGGACGTTCTGGTTTGCACCCATCGTAAGGGTTGCCAATTGTTGAAGCAATTGCCCATGTTGAGCAATCTGGGTCGTCAATTGGTCAGGCGTTGTTCCAATCGATTGTTATCAGGCTTAAAGGGTTGGCGACAGGGCGGCATCATCAAGATCGAATTGCCGGACACGTGATACCAAATGATGCAGTGAAGCGTGTAGCAATTAAAGAACAACGATATAAAAATGTATGAACTCCGATGATACTACGTATACTACGGAAGAATCATACGGCAAGGGGATTTAAACCCACTAATCTTTCATCAAAATTCCAACACGTCTGATAACAAGAGTAAACCTATATATACTAGGTTTAAACTCACAGAATACTTGCCAAAATAATGTTTAGGCACTAAATAAATTTATTTAACTAAGCCCAACTTTATTAATGAAACATACGGGCCTGGGTTTTATCAACTAGAAGCCGATCAAATTGGTCCAAGAAAAGCAATGCGGCTTCATCTCCATCACACGCCCAACATTTTGCCTCAATACCTATAAGCTTTTTTTGTTTCCCATTAGCAACATTGGTAGTAAATGTCTCACAAGAATCAACTGTTGATTTTGATGTCGTATCAACTCAATATCCTTATTATTGTACAAAAGTGAGTCATATATGTCGATGGATCAATCTCTCAATCATATCTTGCATATAATCCAGTGTTCATTATCACTACAAATAAGTATGACTTATAACAAATATACATAACGAGGAAACAATTATAACATTTATCGTAAATATTTAATGTAAAAGAAACACCTTCGGAGAATTATTTACATTTTGCACTTGTTAATATTTTTTAGTTTGTATCTCAAGATTGTCTCAAATCATATTAACATTTCCTAAAAAAGTTCTAAGAATTAAATTTTGGGAGACACTGATTTTACATAAAGAGTTCAGCTAGCTTTTAAAGGGGTCATTTCTCTCTAGTTTTAGCGTGTCATTATTACACAAATATAGTCTAATCACATAAACAAACCAAAAATTTATGAGTATTAAAACATGCATAAAGATAATAGTTAGGAGTAATATGTTTACTAACTTATAATATTTTTAAATGTTTCAGGTGATTAGGTACACAATTCTTTGATTAAAATATAAAAATACACAGTCCTTGATTTAGTAAAATAAATTTTATTTTTTACTATACGTGATCAGATATGGTTAATAGTATCTATAAAACCCATCACTCTAAAAATAAGGTAAATGGTAACATGATTATTAAATTAAGAGTTTGTGCCAGAAAAAATAAAACACAAGCTCAATTTAGATCCATATATGTACATTTTATTGTTGACTACCATGAATGATTTTGATTGTCCGAGGCCATAAGAAGTAGCCACTATTTACTTTTCCAAGATAACCAATTGCCAAACACTAAATCCCAGTCACATCTAATATCCAATGTGAGTAAAATATCAAGTCACAAAACTGATTTTCAAATAACTTAATTAAATAAGTCAAGGGTTAAAGGATAAGGCATTAAATGGTCAATTTCCCTTTGTGGCCTTGTTAGCCAAAGGAATTCCTGACAATCCTTGACTCCAATTTCTGAAAATGTATTTACCTGTGTAGTGATGAACCCAGCCAAACTGCTCTGGAATTGCTGCGAGCAACTCTCGTCACCCTCATCAACATCCTGAACACCGCCTCTAACAAGACAACCCACTTGAGATCCTTCCAAAGTAAAATAAATTCTATTTATACGACCTTTTCTGTTAAAGAAGAAATATATATATATATATATATATATATATATATATATATATATCTATCAGACTTATTCAAAAGATTAAATGCAAATATATATTATTATGAAAAAAGATTGAAACTATTGATGCAGGATAATTAGCACATGCACTATCAAACAACTCAATTCAAATCCACACTAAATTTTCACAACCACCTCCTCCAAAGTCCAAACACACAAGTCATTTCGATATCACTCCCAACACAAGATTTGAAATGGACAAGGGAATTTAATAAAAAAAAAATTAAACCAAAACCAAACTTATCCAAGTAATTTGGAGACCAACGAGCAGTGACAGATGATGAAGCTGTGTCGGAGCAGCGGCGGTGGATGGCAAGGGGCAGCGGTGTGAGTCATTTTTTAGAAGAAGAAAATGTTGAGAATTAAGGATTAAAAAATTAGGGCTTCAATCGTTTTAATTAGTCTTTTTCTTTTTTTTTTTTTTCTATTTTAAAGGGTATTGTAGTTAAAAAAAAGTTTTTCTTGCCTAAAAAAGAATAATTTACAAAATCTTGATAAAAAAGAATATCCTATTGTAAAGTTGGTTATTTAAAATTCTATCTCATATATATAGATACATGCAATATATATCTCGAATGAACTTAAATTAATGAAATGTGAATAATATGATCGATTTCTCGATCATCATAAGGCCTTTTAAATATATATATATATATATAATATAATATAATTAGTTTTAAGGTCAGATAACATATTTATATATTTATATATATATTTATATATATATGAATATATATATACATATATATAAAATATATATATGACGTTGAACCGACATGATTCTGAGATTAACTCAGCCTATTTTTAAAATTTAGTGCTAGATGATTTGTCTCAATGTTACATTTCTAATTAGAGAACTTCTTCAACTCATCAAACTCAACATCTAAACCAAAAGTGAATAGTTTTTAGTTGCATCCAATATGTCTTGTTTGATGTCGTAGAACCATCAACACAATCTGTCTTAAATTGGTGTTCAGTCATTAACAATTGTAATTTACGGTATTTAGAGTCACCAATCGAAATGTCTGAAAATTTTGATTTGTGGCATCGAGGGTGGGCAGAGTAATATATGGTTACAAAGTTGTTTATATAAGTCTTTCGCAATTTGTAATGCAATATGACTATAACATTTTTTTTTTTTTTTGTTTATTTGAACATATCATAAATCATGTCTCAAGTCAACACATTTTAATTTATTTGATTTGATAATCCACTTAAATTGTATGATTTACAGTACTCTGCAATGAAAGTGTAACATTTGTTTGATGACTCACTCATATTGCATGATTTACCGTATTTTGCAACCAAACGATTGAATTTAAATATAAAATTAAGTCATTTGTCATTTATTGACAATATTATATAGTATCCTTAAATTTAAGCCCATACATCGCATGGGAGACCTATTAGTATATATATAATATTGTAATATTTTAGTAAATTTAATTTCTTGATATATTTCTTATCGTGTCAACATGATTATATTCATATTTTTTATCATGTCAACATAATATCGTATTTATATTCATGTTTATTCTATTTTTTATCATGTCAACATAAAACATTATTTGCCATAAAGAATTTAGGTTAAAGTAAATAATAATCGAAGCAAGTAGTGATTGGGCAACGATCAAAACAAGTGCGTGTGAGTTCAAGTATCGTAGCTTTTTCATGAGTTAGATAATATATTTTAACTTTCTCTTTGTATATATTCAATGAAATATTATACTTATTTATATTAACTTTTACATATTATTTAGCAATATATGTAAAGATTAAAGAAATTGAGTATTTGATAAATTTTTTTTTTAAATATAATATATTTATATTTATGAAGTTTGTATGTATATATATATATATATATATATATATATATATATATATATATATATATTACAAAAACTTGCATAGAAACAACAACAATAATATTTTCCTGACTGTATCCGAGAATTGTTCTACACCTTCAAGAGTTTAAATGAAATTTGAGCTTATTTTAAAAACATTTGAGATTGTTAGAAAAATAAATTATTTTCCTAATAATAATACCTGATTTTTTATTTTGAAAATTAAAATAATCGAGAAGTGAAATTCTTGAATATAATATCATCAATCTGCAATAAATAGTTGTAATCTGTAATTTTTTTTTTTTTTAAGTCCTTGCAATAATAGTTGAAAGTAGATATTTTATTTGAAAAGGTATCATGTGTTCTCCCATTGTTACATAATCAATTGATTTTATTCATGCCTCAAAACAAAATTAAAAAAATGATATTAACTATATTTACACATGTATTGATGCAACTATTAGAATATTAAACAAAATATGAATTATAATAGAGAAACTGTATAGTAAATATAATTTTGCATTTTATTTTAGTTCAAAATGAGACCAAATTTATTTTAGGGTTAATTATATTTTTCAACCTGTATTATGCATGTTTTTTTAATTTTGCATCCTAAACTATTTTTTTTCTCCAATCACATCCTATATTATACGTTTTGTTTACTTTTGCAACCTCCAGTCAATATTTTGCGGTGATAAAGCACCCACATGATTTTCACGTGCTAATTGAGGGTTATTTTCGTCATTTGCACTTCTAAGACATCAGTAAATTCAATTCATCAACTATTATCAATAAAGAGATCTAATTTTTGGTTTGAATCTCACCGTTAATCGTCATTTGCTCAAACAATTTGCAAAAAAAATGTGGGGAAAATTAGGGCAAAATTTTCTTTGGAGGGGGAATTAGTTAATGACCTAAAAAATGACGAAAATAACCCTCAATTAGCATATAAAATCACGTGGACATTTTCTCACCGGAAAATATTGGTCAGAGATTGTAAAAGTAAACAAAACGTGTAGTATGGGTTGTGATCGGAGAAAAAAAATAGTTTAGGATGCAAAATTAAAATATGTGCATAGTACAGGTTGGAAAATGAAATTAACCCGTTATTTTATACATTATGTTAATTTTTATCATTATTATCAGTACAATCCTCAATAGTAGTTTGACCATACATGTGTTTATATATATTTAGTCATGGTTACTCAAGAAAGAAGATTACAAAAGTTGTCAACTGTTAAGAAACTTAAAACTAATATTTAAAAATCAAATCAAAAGAATAAAAAAACATAGAATGATGAACGTTACCTAAAAATAAGGATTTACTGATATGATATTCTTCCATAACTCATACTATACTCCAACTTTCCTCCTTGTAGGAAATGAAATCAAGAGAAGTAGAAGTATAATCTTTTATTGTGATGTGTGTAGGTAGTGAGAGAGAGAGAGTAGATGATTTATGAGTTGTCTGTTGTAATCTCCAATATTATTAAGTAAGAATTCAAACATACATACACTCAGATAATAAAACAACTCAGTTTTGTAATATTACATAAAAGGCTGATAAATTAAAAAGGATCCACCTAGATATTTATTGTAACATGACTAATATTCAAGAACTTTTTTTGGTAGTTTTTTTCTTTTTTTTTTTGGCAATATTCACTAATTATAGCAAACAATAAAGCAGCTGATTTTTTTTTTTTTACTTTTATTGCTTCTTGTTGAATTTGTAGGGATGACTTGTCTTTATGTTCATAGGAAATTAACGAATCAATATATATAATAGTAAGATATGGAACTCTCCAACTTTGACACATAAGTTTTTCAAATCGATATTGAGTTGTCATGTGTTATTTCGTAACTCCTATGTGTCATTCCTAATTTATTAAAAAAGATAAAAATAGAAGAATTATTGGGCTTAAACCCATATGCATCAGTTGTTCCCCATCTCTTTTCTTCATTAACAATCTCAACCGTTGAAGTATGGTTTTTGCTCTGTATATAATCCATTCAATATACATCAGAAACAGATTATCTGAGCTAAATGTAATTAAATATACAAAATTTGATAGAAGAAATGACAATATATGTCAAAAGCCTTTGGTGGGGATTGATCTTGAAGTTTTGAATGATCCTTCTACTAGGAATGACAATGGGGAGGTTAGGGCAAGTAGATGACTACCTAGGCCCACCTCATGCACATGCCCCATGGACTCGTCCTGCGCCCCATCAAGTTTCTTGACTAGCTTCCTCACGCACCGTCCTGTACGAGACGGGTCTACCCACCCCACCCCCTACTTTTTTTTTTCTAAAAACTTACTCAATTTGATATGGACAATTTCAAGCGAACAGGTGTTCATCCATTTAAAGCATACAAACTGCAATGCTTTCAAAGCAAACTACAATTCATCGATCATCGAATTCTAACTGATAACAATAATTTAGAAATATTCATCCATTCAAAACATACAACTTGAGGAAGAGATAAATAAATAAATAAAACATCACAATGTCTTACAATGAAATATACATCTTCTTCACCCAATCACCATGCCGCACAACCTCCATAAAAAAATTAAACACTATAAAAATCAGGCGGATTATCGACGGACATATCCGTCAGTATTCAATCACATTCCGTCGGTAAATATTTTACCGACGGATATTTCATTGGGACAATCCGTTGTCATAATCTTGTTAGTAATGATTTAACGACAGAATCTGTAGTTTGTCGGTAAATCACCAAAGACAATTTTGTTGCTAGGAATGTTCTGACGGAAGTAAAAATAGGAAAACAATGAAAAAATCATAAAATTATTTTAATTTTTTCGACGGAAAGAATCCATCGGTATTGTAGTTATTACCGACGGATTATCTTCCATCGAAAAGTCTTATTTGTCGTTTATTTACGGATGAAATATATTTTGTTGATAATGTTTTATATTTAATTTTTTTTTACAGATTTTTAAATATATAAAAATTTAATCAATTTTACAATGAAATTAAAATTAAAAAATTCAACAAATTAATTACATATTTAAATAAAATTATTTAAAATAAAATTATTTGAAAATGAAATTGTACCTCAATCCATCCTCTCATCATCCTCGGCGTCATCATCTGGAGCTCATTCATCCCCGTCGGTCGGTGTAAGGGGCTTATCGGCGGCAGGAGGAGGTATTGTTTGATTTCTGCTGAGTTGCTCTATGATTAAAGCCTAGTCCAGTATGAATTTCTTCAACTCTTCCTAGTGCCGTAGGACATCCGCATGCTTGTATTCCATCTCCTCCATCCTCTCTTTGCACGCCCTTGACCGCTCTTTGTTTTCTTGCAGCATCCATCGTGGCATGAGATGTGGCACATGTAGCGCCCCGGATCAAAAACGAAACATAATTGATTAATTAAATATTAAACACATGACTTAATAATTATTTGCGTACGTTTTGACTGTTTAATTAATTACGTGCGTTTCAGATATGTGTTTAATGCACGATTTAGATCGATAATTTTCTTAGACTTGGAACATAAAATATTTTTATACCATTAGATGCGTATCGAGAAAGTGAGAAGATAGAAATAAACTAGGGGTCAATCAGAGACCCGTAGCTCAAATGGTGAAGAAAAGAGTCAAATACAAAGGTTAGGTAAAACAAGGGGGTAAAATCATGATAAACGGTAAAAAGAAAAAATAATATTTTAATGAATGGTAATTTAAATTTACTTGATAAATAGTAACTTTTAAAATCTATAAATAGGGGCTCATTCGATTCATTTTTCATCATTTCTCCGAACGAGCCGAAAGCGATGAAAACGAGCTACTTCTTGGATTGATTTGAGACACGAGAATTGAGACACGAGATCTTTGGTACTCGCTACTCACATGGTAACCACCGAACAAGGTGGGGGTAACTTCTAAACTCAATATGTTTACTGTTTTTCATATTTGATATTTGAACTATTGAACTCTATGTGCTATGATTATATGTTGTGATTACCATACTCTTGCATACCTTATGAATACGATAAACGTGGACGAATGTCCTAAGTTATGTTAGGGATGGATTGGTGGCCCATAAAAAGCACCATATGTTAGGGATGGACTGGTGGCCAGTAAAAAGCACCATACGTTAGGGATGGACTGGTGGTCCGTAAAAAGCACCGAGTATAGTTGAGTGCTCTTAGAGACGTGTGTTCTACATTGTGTGCTATGCATTTTATATGTTGTGACTATTTGCTGAACTTTTATATATGTTTAATATGTGAACGACTTAATAATATTAAAATTTGGAAAGTATCCCCACGAGTGTATTCAACGCTCTCACCCCTATTCTGTACTCACATTACAGGAGATGAAGAGAATCTTGATGCGTAGAGAGAGGGGTGCCATATCAACTGTGTCCATCTTCTGGTTTTGTCTTTTACAGATATGTTGTTCCTTTGTAAAAGAAAACTGTATTTCTCTTTCTTTGTAATGGATCCTGATGTTTTTCCGCTGCATAAGGTTTCAAACTCTATTTTATCGGTTGTATCCGATGTTACAAGTGTACCTCTTCTTCTCCTTTCCATTTTCTTTTTATTTTATATCATGTATGCCTTTTTCTCCTTTCTTTCTTCACGCCCAAAAAGAAAAACTTTGATATTTTTAACGAAAGATTCTGGGGCGTGATAGATGGTATCAGAGCCTAGTTCTACCCTTTGTAGGGCTTTGCTCAAACTTGTTTTAAAAAGAGAAAATGGGAAGATTGTGATTTTAAAACGTGAACTTATTTTTGAAAAGATATAGATAGGCACTATCCTCTCTCTATAGGTGTCTTCCCCCGATCTTAAGACTTGCGGAATAAATGTTTACCTGATATGTGTTGCTTTGCTGATATGATATAAACTGTTTAGGACTGACTGGGTATTAAGGATATTGTTTCCCGTTGAAAAGATCTGTTAAAACCCTCTTGACGTTACTACAATCATGATGAAAAGATTTTGTGAAAACCTCTTGAAGTCACTATAATCGACACACTGCTCTGAACCACCATCACAAAGCCGCTGACTGCAGCAGCGTGAGCTCGTGTGCGAGTATGGCCATTTGCAGGAGTTGATATCGTGTGACTGAAAGTTGAAACTACCATGAACCCTTGTTTATCACAAGGCGTGCTAATGAGTGGGTTTTCCCAGTTCGTGATTGTAATGCGTAAGGTTGGTTTTGATATTTGAAGTCTATGAGGACTTTGTGAGGACGTCAGTAATGTGAATTATGATGTTTTGCGTATGATGCATTTTTCTGGTTGGTTCATGCGAGTTATGTATCCGCTATCATATATAATAAACGAATAATAGAAAATCTTTTGAGATTATTATATGATTTATAGGGTAATAGTTACCGGAAACATGATACTTGTTAATTAGTTTATATGTGGTTATAGATTGTTGGGTTACGTGGGGTAAATTATAGGGGTTAGTTTTCGCATATTGTTTTTAGAATTATACCTCGAGGTCGACCACGAAAGGTCCAGCCACCAACTACAAATCCGCCAACTGAAAATCCACCAGAACAAAATGTGGATGTTACAATGATGGATTTAGTGGCCGTTCTTAGAGGACTAGCACAACACTTCGAGGTGACTCGAACCACACCCCGCCAACAAGATTCGATCCGAATTTGATATACGAACAATTCCGGCATTTCAATCCACCGACGTTTAACGGAAAAGGTGAATCAGCTGACGCCGAGGAGTGGCTAAGGTCACTCGACCGGTTATTTGGACACTTAACATGTACCTAGGAGCAGAAGATCTCCTGTGCAATCTTCCAGCTCACCGAAGAAGCGAGTCATTGGTGGGACTCGTATGAGAGAACCCTAGTGCCAGCTCAAAGGGAGGAGATGACATGGGAGGATTTTAAGGAAGTGGTGACTCATCACTTCATACCTCAATCCTATCGAGATAAAAAGGAAACAGAGTTTCTACATCTCCGTCAAGAGAGCTCAACAGTAGGAGAGTACGAACGAAGGTTTAACCATCTGAGCAGATACGCCACTCACTTGGTGGACACTGACATCAAGAGGGCCCGACGTTTTGAAAAGGGTCTTCACTCAGAGATTAGTTCTATTTTGGCAAGTCAGGGAAACCTGACCTATGCCAACGTTGTGGAGAGAGCCCAAGAGATCTCCTCTCGACTGCACTTGGACGTGATACCGCCCGAGAAGGGTGATGAGATACTTGGAAAAAGGAAGTGGATCGAGCCGAGTCAAAGTTTCGATCAAAACAAACTTCCAAGGACTAACAATATTCCACTTTCCCTTACTCCTAGACCAAGGAACTAATGTTCCAAGTGTGGAAAGCCGCATGCGGGACTCTATCTCTATGGACCCGAAATTGCTATAAGTGTGGGGAACTTGGACATATAGCGCACAAATGTCAGAAGTTTAAGAATCCAATGAAGGCAGCACAAAGGCCAAGGCCGGGAGCAGGCCAGGCTTGAGATAGATATATATATAAATAGATATGTAGTGGCTCTCACCCTATAATTATGTACATGATCCTTGTGTAGGATGTACGAGCTGGCCATCTTTGGCTTATATATAGATATAAAGGATACCAGTTTGTCTTTTATGATATTTGATAGAATCCACGTTTATTTCTTTCCTCGCGTTTCAGTTAGGAAGGTTTGAGAAAGAATTGGAGAAGCTCAGGACTGACAAAAGTACTGAACATCGAGCTTAGCCACATAAGCGAGGCTTGCAAGTTCCTTGACGAGAAATGGAAAAACGACACGAGAATAAGAGGATAAGATTTTGGCAGAGTAGCCAGTCTTGTCGTTTCTTAAGTACACATCTAATTTCGAGGACAAAATTATTTTAAGGGGTAAGGGATGTAGCGCCCTAGATCAAAAATGAAATATAATTGATTAATTAAATATTAAACACATGACTTAATAATTATTTGCGTACGTATTGACTGTTTAATTAATTACGTGCGTTTCAAATATGTGTTTAATGTACGATTTAGATCGATAATTTTCTTAGACTTGGGACATAAAATATTTTTATACCATTAGATGCGTATCGAGAAAATGAGAAGATAGAAATGAACTAGGGGTCAATCGGAGACCTGTAGCTCAAATGGTAAAGAAAAGAGTCAAATACAAAGGTTAAGTAAAACAAGGGGGTAAAATCCTGATAAACGGTACAAAGGAAAAATAATATTTTAATGAATGGTAATTTAAATTTACTTGGTAAATAATAACTTTTAAAATCTATAAATAGGGGCTCATTCGATTCATTTTTCATCGTTTCTCCGAACGAGTCGAAAGTGACGAAAATGAGCTACTTGTTGGATTGATTTGAGACACGAGAATTGAGACATGAGATTCAAGACACGAGATCTTTGGTACTCGCTACTCACGTGGTAACCACCAAACAAGGTGGGGGTAATTTCTAAACTCAATATGTTTACTGTTTTCCATAATTGATATTTGAACTGTTGAACTCTATGTGTTGTGATTATATACTGTGATTACCATACTCTTGCATACCTTATGAATACGATAAACATGGACGGATGTCCTAAGTCATGTTAGGGATGGATTGGTGGCCCGCAAAAAGCATCATACGTTAGGGATGGACTGGTGGTCCGTAAAAAGCACCATACGTTAGAGATGGACTGGTGGCCCGTAAAAAGCACCATACGTTAGGGAAGGACTGGTGGCCCATAAAAAGCACCGAGTATAGTTGAGTGCTCTTAGAGCCGTGTGTTCTATATTGTGTGCTATGCATTTTATATGCTGTGACTACTTGCTGAACTTTTATATATGTTTAATATGTGAACGACTTAATAATATTAAAATTTGAAAAGTATCCCCACGAGTGTATTCAACGCACTCACCCCTATTTTTGTACTCACACTACAGGAGATGAAGAGAATCTTGATGCGTAAAGAGAGGGGTGCCCTATCAGCTGTGTCCATCTTCTGGTTTTGTCTTTTAAAGATATGTTGTTCCTTTATAAAAGAAAATTGTATTTCTCTTTCTTTGTAATGGATCCTGATGTTTTTCCGCTGCGTAAGGTTTCAAACTCTATTTTATCGGTGGTATCCGATGTTACAAGTGTACCTCTTCTTCTCATTTCCTTTTTCTTTCTATTTTATATCATATATGCCTTTTTCCCCTTTCTTTCTTCACATCCAAAAAGAAAAACTCTGATATTTTTAATGAAAGTTTCTGGGGCGTGACAGCACAGCTTGTCAAGCTTCGTCTCTTGCTGGCCGATCCCAGCCCGTACACCTGTCATTTCTTCATATCGGTTGTCTTGATGTATAGTCGGTCTAAGTCAATGAGGTGGGACTCCGATGAGGTCTCATCCAACTGACTGAGCTGGATCATCCTCTCTTGGAAAACCTCCTGAAAAAAAAACATACAAATTAAAAAAATTAGAAGAAAAACAATTGAAAATAAAAATGAGAAGTTAAATAAGAAGTATAAAAATGAGTACTTACATCAATTGTGTTGGCCCTGCCATCAGTGTACATCTCATCTTCGAAAGGCCCATGCAACCTCTTAAAGAGCTTGTGCTTAAAGGTCGGTGCACCATTTTTCTTGGACTATGCAAATAAAGTAAAGATAACTTCAATATTAATTATAATTAATAATAAATTGAAAGATGGAGAGTACAGATACTTACAAGATCTTCCAAGTGCTCCACAGCCGACCGAAAGCAATCTTTATGTTTGGCGAATCCAGTATCCAGTTCGAGAAGCTCGCTAAAACTGTTCTTCGATTCCTGCTCAGACTTTGCCTTGACCGCAGGGTCAAACTGATAGTCTAAGAATCCCTTTTAGGTTAACTCAGGAACGCACTCGGGCTACTTTCCCTTTTCGAACCATTTCTATTTCCAATTGCTGATGAGATCGTGGTAGCAGGTCGCAACTTTCTCTGGGAACAGGTGTCTGATTTCTTCGTCCAACGCCGGATCACAATTGCACTGTTTCTGTCAAAAAAATTAAAAAAAAAGCAAAACAACATTTAATTAATCATACTAACTTAATAATCAAAAAATTAAAGATAATTAAAGCATAAACTTACTGAGAACTCCTCCCAGTACAACACCTTGGTGTCTAGCGAGACCAGCTTCCAACCGAAGCCCTTCGCATCGAGATAGCTCTCGAACACATCCTTAATAAGGGATGAGCACTGATGCGATGACATTATGCTACATAATTGAATTTAATTAGTCATAAATAAAATTTATTAAATAATAACAAAAAAATTAGAAATTAAAGTGTACTCACGCTCCAAACTCGACCCACAAGACTGTACGGTGAGAGGGACCAGCAGGCACCTGTGACGAGGATAGGTCAGATGTAGGTACACGTGTGCTGGTGGACGTGCCACCTATGTCGTACGAGGAGCGGACTCCACCAGTCGAACCACCAAAAGAGTTGGTCGGTAGTGTACTACACTCCAAAGTACTTTGGTCCGGCTCTGCATCGCGTAAGCGACAATCTCCGTCTTGACCGTCTCGAGACCCTCCTCATCCACAGGGAACTCAGAGTATGAAAGAGTAAGAGAGACTAAATTTTCTATTTGCAAACTAACTAAACATAATTTAAACCAATCTAAATTCTAATAATTAATTAACACTAAATTCTAACAAAATTTCGACAGCATTTCGACACATAGAGAGAGAAAAAGTGACGATGGAAATGACTTGGGGTGGTGGTGGGGCGGTAGAGGCGGCTTGGGGTGGTGGCGGGGTAAGAGAGAGAGAGAAGTGAGAGCGAGGGGAGCAAGAGGGTCTACGACTTAATTTATATCCTAGATACCGATGGATTTATTGATGAAATTTTCATTGGTAAATTTTGATGGTTTAATACGACGTCGTTTTAACATACCCAAAATTTTTTGGAGGAAAAAAACGATGTCATACTGTTTAAAATTTACCTACAAAATTTATTATGTCGGTAAGTATTTGAACATTTTTAAATAGGTATTTAAAATGGTGTCATTTTCGTTTTCTATCACCGGAAATACTAACGAAATTTCTTCGGTAAATGTCTCGTTCCACTTTCAACACATTTTTTATGACTTATTTTCCTGACTTTTGTTCCAAAAACCATAGTTTGAGTTCTACAATCTTATATGAATAATTCAATTTTATAAATGAGTTTGATTCAATCTAATTGATAATTATATACCTTAATTAGATTAAGATAAAGTTTGCTAGCGATCGGGATATGTAGGTAATTATTAGTTCACATATCATGTATGTATAATTAAAATAATACAACATTAAACTTGGTATATTATGATTATTAAGATGTTAGAAAAGTAATTAAATTAAGATTTTGGAGAAAAATTATCAAAAAAAAAAGGTTTCTGTTGAAAAAAATACCCTAAATTTATGGTCTTACGATGGATATACCGATGGAATAGTGACAGACTCTTAATTTCCAAATTATCGATGGATATTTCATCGTTAATTTTGAAAAATACGATATCATTTTGTCTTTATTGATTTTACCGACAGAATTTTCATCGATAAACTTGCAAAAAACGACGTTATTTCTTCATGAATTTTGACGGCTATATAAACGATAGCGTTTTCCTTCCATGTTTCAACGGATTATTCTATTGGTATGTTACCGATGGATTTCCATCGGGAATGTCGTCAAAAAGGCTTGTTTGCCAATGGATATGCTGCTGTCGGGAAATTCCGTTGACCTTTCTATAAATCATCAACTTTTTTAAAAGATATTCTCTGCTTTTACCGACTACTTTCTATTGTTATTCCATTGGAATTTACTGACAGAATACGTCCATCGGTAAATTCCGTTGATATATCGCCTATTTTTTTAAGTGAAACCTACAATAATAAAAGAAAATACAATTTCAAATAAAATTAATATGTTTTGTAAGAACATAGTATAACAAAAATAACTAAACAAGTTAAACTATTAAACCTCAAGCTCACTCTTCTCATCATTCGAAACATAAAAAACCGACATGTATTCTCCATTCAATAAGTTATATGCATAAAATTGTGGATCTAAGTACCAATTATATTGAACAATTTGATATCAAAATTAACTTGATATTATAGAAGAAATTACATTTCTCGATTAATATCCAATTTTGTGCACACATCAAACCCTCAATAGTCTTTTAGTTCAGCCTACTATGATGAAGACTAACTAATCGACCACTTGTATTAAAGGTAGATTTTGAAGGAACTGTCAAAACTGGAATTACTAAGATATCTTTAGTAGTTTGACTTAAAATAAAATATTTACCCTTGTTTGCCTTCTACCAAGATAAGACATCAAAACCAACGCTTCATGATAGAACATCCTCATCTAAGTATAGATCCAACACCAACCTCAAATTCTTTCTAGAAGCATACAAATCAAATTCACTAAGTAAAACATCAATATTAGCATCATTCTCCACAATAAAACCACTAACATCACCATCACCTTTCATCTTCTCATTATCTTCATGTTGTTTAAGCAATTCACAACATAAAACAAGAATCTTCTCCACCTCATACTTAGATTCATGATACACTATCTCTTACTTTCTCAATGGCTTCTCCAATGACATCCAAACCATCTTTCATAATATGATTCAATATATGTGCGCAATACTGCAGATGAGCTAACTTATCACCAAGGAAAAGGGAATTCAATGGAAGCTTCTCTAAAAGCATTCTATCATTGTATCATTAGTCAAACAATTATCAATTGTTATAGTAGATTATTTTTTATCTACATTTCAATCCAAAATACATTTAACCAATGCTTCATAATGAGCTTCACTGATACGTGAGCTTGGCACATAACCTACAAAATAATTTTACAATGAAATTAAAATCTTAATCAGTTATGTGTATAATAATAAATATTTCAAACTTATAAAAAGGACCTTGGAAATTAATAGTGTTACTTGATAATTTTATTTTGTAGCTTCTAGTTATTGTCGATGTACCATGTTGTTATAGCTATAAACCTCTCTTGTGAAAAGAAGATGTCCACTTATTTGTAGTCACTGCCACTTAACTCTCATTTTCCTCAAAAATAGATATTGTGAACTCTTTCAATGGCTCATACATCTTTAAACAATCATTCTTTTATGTTTCTCGTCACTATCTTAAAATAATGATTCAAACTCTTCACAAAACTCTTAAACCCATCATGCACTACTATCTTAAAAGGGTATGCATGCATGATAATCATCCTTGCTAATTCTTTAAGAGAAATTTCTTGATCAAAGTTGAAAGGAGAAAGCTCAAATCTTTCCTTGTTGAAGTTGGCTTTTAAGACTTGTGTCTTATGTCCATCATATTTTTTAAGACATTTTTCATAATGTTTTGTCAAGTGACTAGTACCTTGCTTCGGGTCACCCAACAACTTCTCCCTAGAAGCATATATAGGTTTTAATATATGTTAATATGTATTCGATAATATGTTTGACGTCTTTTGAAAACTACTAATGTTGGCTTAAGTAAAATATTCATGACTTAAAATATGTTAAAGTTTTGATTTACAAATGTAGGTAAGACACGAATTTGATACTTGCATTGTTAGTTTTTTTGGCTAAAAAAATACTCATGTTTTTATAATGAAGTTTTTCATTGAGTTTCTCTATAAAATCATTTTTAAATATAAATATTTATTATTTTTACAAATAATTTGAGCATAGCAAGTCAAGGTGGTGGCTCTATTCTCATAAGTTGGGTTGGGGTGCTAAATTTTCTTCCAAATTATTATTAAATGTGAGTAACAATTGTATCTTAATTTTATGATCCGGATTTAAATACAAAAATAAACATACATTAGAATTTTGAAGTCTAAAATCATGCCATGTCAATTCTCTTACAAACATAGCCTATAGTAAAAATGAAGAGAGCGTATACCTATGAAAAAACCTGAAAACTACAACTTATTGATCGAATTTAAATTTTCAAGCATTATAAGTTCATCAAGCTATCAAGCAAGAGCTTAATATTCTGAAGTCTTAGTCACTCAATCTTAGAAGCTAGCCTATATAAGAAGCCGATACTTCAAGTCAAAAGGTTGCTTCAAGTTGAAAAGAAAGAATATCATTGTATGGAGATATTTTTAATGAGTTTGGGGGAATGGAAGAGAGGGGCACAATAAAGACTAGAAAACTTGTGTGATCTAGGTTCAAACCCTGGTCGTTACACAATCTACACCTTTATAAAGGTGGGATACCACTTTAACTACTAGGCTCGTGGTATTTTTGTATGAGATGTTAGAAGTTTTTAGGTGATGAAACTAGGTTTCTTACTAAATGTAGCTACTCTATGTGAGTAGATATCATGTGTGGATTAGATAGATTATGTGTGGGTCTTTTTTAAGTTGTTTAAGTAATTTGTATGGAAGCTAAATAATTGTAGGTGTTATTTGTTAAATATTGAGTTTGTATAACTATTGTGTAAGTTTGTAAACCAATTATAATTAACAAAGTTCCTCCTAAAGAGAATGAGTAAAGTGGGTTAAAATGATTACTCCACCCTTAAACCATTATAAAATTGTTTGAGGTTTATTGCTTATTGCATCTTATATCTTCATATAACATACTATTTAAAAATTACCTGTGAAAATACATAGCTTGCAAATGTTTTTTATAAACAAACTCTTCAAGAACATATTCGGTTGCACTAAAATCTAAAAGACTCACAACAACTGTCTATAACTAAGCTAAATAGTGTTGTAAGTTGAAAGCTACATACATCGATGTAAGCTCATGTAGCCTATAACGTACAACCGAAAATTACAATTTATTTGAAAGGTTTAAAAAGTTGAAGAAAATATTAATTCACCTCCCCTTAAATCCTCTTATTGACCAACAATAGGTATTGGCGGATGATTGATCAAGCAAATGTCATTTGGGCTGCAAATTATTAGAATTCATGTGGTAAGCTAGAATGATGAATCAATGTCTGAGTAACCTCAATAATATGCTGATTTCGACATTCCAAAATGTCATTTTCCAATCATAAGCCAATTTATATCATTCATAGTAAAAATTATTATAATGTCAGAGATTCATTGTACCATTGTCCGAGTAAACGTTTTTAATAAAAGAGCAAACTTGTTTAAATTTTGAAAAAATCAATGGTACCTGGGATTTTCCTTATATCGAAAATAACCAATAATATCGGTTAAATAAATCAACTAATAAAAGAAAATCATCACTGTCATCGTGAGCAACAGATGAGGCAGGACCTCACACATCCGCAAAAATATGAGTCAAGTGTGCATTAGTAACAAAAGAAACCAAAAAAATAAACAGCGTGACTTATAAAATCATTTAGCAAAACACTTAACAACATTTAATTAAACATATGAATAAACATTTAACATAGCAAACTTAATGAAGAGTTCTAAATAAAAAAACTAATTATGTCTCAAACTTTATTTACAAACATAACCGTAAAAGCAAGAAGGTTTTACGATCCAAAGGAAATTAATAGGGAAATTAGTTCCAATAGCACCCTCTACCAAAAGAATTGTGTAAATAGTCTTTGACCAAATTTTAACAGATAAAATTTAAATAGAGAAAGAAAACTAAAATAAAGTGTTTAAATTAGATCCACATATTGTTTAAAGATTACACAATACCCCTAATAAACCTTAAACCCAAAAAAATTTCTCTTTCTCCCCACCATGGCCTCTACTACCAACCTCCACCATCGTTGTTTCTACCATCGTCGTCCTGCTCCACTGCCATTATTGCCACCACTGTTGTTACCATATGTTGTCTCCATTGCCACTTCCTATTGTAAGGAGATAATCGATTCTCAACTTCTTCAATTTCTCCCCAATTTTTAGCTATGTTCATTCTCCAATTTCTCTTCTAAACTTCAACTTTTTTTGCTAAAAATTGCAAACAATACTAGATTCTCAACTTTCATTGAATTTCTAAAAATCTTTAGCGTTTCTTTCACTGATTTCTAAAACTCTTTCGCTGTTTGTTGATGTTTTGTTACTCTATGTTTTCCGTTTATTTAAGCTTCTTAAGCCACCTAATTATGTATTTGGGAAGTTAATATTAGTCATTTTTAACTAAATGTTTGCAATAGCATGGATGTATCCCTTTCTTTTTAATCTTTTCTAGGTGAAGCATATATAGCATCTGTTGTATGTTCCATTTTATTTGGCTACTTTAGTTATACAATGACTATTTGTATGTTACGTATTCGACTTATGAGTTGCATTATTATGTTATATTTGCACATTTGTTCCCCCTATGCTTGACTGCTAATCTTGAACAAACCTCGTGTTATGATTGGACAGAAAGATAATCTTCTATTATATGCAATGTGTGTTTGAAGATTCTCATCATGTTTCTTTGGACATTTTGTTTTCTGGACAGTTGTTGATATGAGGCGAACTAAGTTGACTTAAATGAGGTCTAATTCTACTTTAGCTATGTTGGATATGTCTACCTAGTTTTGTTCCCTTGAAATGTTCTCTTCAATATAATTGCATCTTTTTTATTTGTGTGCCCATTGGATGCCCTTATCTATAAATGGTTGTGGTGTTGGTTGGCAATAATAAGTTGCTCTACCAATGATAGTCTCAAGAAGAGTTTGTTTACCTAAAATGAAGTAAGTGTTATTAAGAATGTTTATGTTAGTGTTGAGTATGTATACATTCACATGCTATTATTCTATAGAATGCTATGTCAGAACCATCGATCTTGAAATCGATAAGAAACATAAAAATGTCAAGTATATGTTGTTCTTTGTTGTACACAATGCTGCAAAATTACATAATACCAAAAATAGGGTACTCCATATGATATGAAGCTTTTTGTACAATCTTATCAAATTCTCGAGCTTGTAAATTAAAAACCGACATATGATATCTTGTTGAGTCACTTCGGTCGCTATCTAGGAATTGTGACTTCCTTTTCTATTTATATACATGACATGATCATATTTCTTGATTAATGTTGTACCAACATGACATCTAATCTCCTATTTCTTACAGCATATTTTAATTTCTCAAGTAAAACGAGTCCGACATGTCTCACTCTTTCCATTGACAATCTTATCCTGAAAATTCACAAGGTATAAATCCAATCAACAAAAATGTAAACATTCAACATAATGTGTTCATGAGTAAGATAAGTGTGATAACAATTAACCTCAGAAAAAATTAGAAATCTACCAAAGCTAAATGATCTTATTAGCAAATTCATGGAGCACACCTTCTACTAATGTCTTCCCAAGTAAGGCATTCATTGTCTATGCCATATTGTAGACGGATAATATCTCTCTCGTTCTCTTAAAGTCATATTAATGAGTTTATCCACTTCATCCTGCAAAACACAAAATGAAGTCCAATAAATTATTTGGCTTACAGATATTTAGCTAAGAAAGTTAGGTTATAAATGCGGCATCAATTACTTGAAGATAAATGAGAACTGCAACATCAACTTATCATCTCTTCAACTTCTCATTTTTTTTCCATTTTTCTTTTAGAAAATGCTAATGTCTAACTTATATAGAAACCTCTATTACTAAAATATTAATTTCATAAAAAAATTGTTACACACATGATGGTGGTCAATGCACTATCATTGTTATGTCATTATTTGTAATGCATGCATTTAAAAAATATGGTGTAAAATAACGTGTTGTTGTAGCATTTTTTCAACTTTAGAAATAAGATTAGATACTTAAACAATCAATTTCTCCTCAACAAAAACAACTCCTAAGGACTGGTTGCATCACTTGTACTTAACCAATTTTAATAAATGTTGGTGTTCTGGTGGAATCTCCAATTGGATAAACCGTAATTACATAGTTCAGTGACTGATTTGGTTTGAGTTGTTTTATTTTGATTTCCATGCATAAGTGGAACACGAAATTTTATAAAACTTAGCAGGAGCATTATATGAGTTGAAGTTAACATTTATTTGTAGATATGTCATTTATATTATCACATGCAAATGGATAATATGATACTAAATGAATTCAAGATTGGAAAATTATCTACTTAAAATGACCTCAATAATTGTGACATTTTCCATATTTACTATAGTACATGGAGTGCATTTACAACAAAAATGACATGATGCATAAAAAAATATCAAGTCAAAGTTGTTTGTATATGGTTGGACATGTATATAAATGTCTCAATGATCATTATTGAAATGTTTTTGCAAATTTGTGTTTTGGAAAGTTTTTAGAATAGGAAGAAACTGTTGTTTCCTACCAAATTTTCCATCAATTGATGTTAAGACAAGTAAAAATAAATAAAATTAATGAATTATGATTTGATTTCAAGGGTAAATTAACAAGATTTGATTTGATGGAATTTACTATAGTAACAGGCCTAAATGCTGGTGAGCTTGGAGAAGAGAATATTACCCAAGGAGAAAAATCTCAATTGTTGGAAAGTTACTTTAAGAAATATAACAAGAAAACCAATAGAAAATATTTGTTGAAAGAGTTTGATAAGTGCAAGAATGAACATGACAAGTTAAAATTAGGTCTTTTGGTATGTCTGGTATGGATTCTTTCAGGAGTGGAATAAAGAACATTTTTGGACGAGTGGCTATTTTATATTGTTGAATACCTGGAGAAATTCAATAGTTATCCTTGGGGAAAGAAATCATTTGTCTACACAGTGAAAAACTTCAAGCGGAAATGGGATAAGAAGAAAAAGATAGAATATAGTGTTCATGGATTTCTTTTTGCTTTCATGGTAATGCATTTTTATATGAATTTTTTTTCTTACCAAGCATATTGTACATGCTTTACATTTAATTTTGATTTTTTTAGGTATGAGATTTAGAGTCAATTCCAACACTTGGACAGAAGTTTGCTGAGTCATCAGGAGAAAGTATGCCACGAATGCTTAATTGGAGAGTTACTGATCGACTAAAGTCAATTGAACTTTATAGCTATTTGGAATCAAGAAAGGTATTTAACATTTAATAATTTTTTTAAAAAAATCATTAGTAATTAAAGTAATAAAAATCTAAACTCATTAATCTTGTACAGCATGAGGTGAAAAGTTAATTGAAGCCTACAGAGTATGAAAAATATGAATTGTTTTGGCAACAATTGACTCTTTTGAAGGATGTTGAAGATTTACGAGTTGATCTCTACAATGATGACGAGAATGGTGTCTAGTTAAAATCTGAGAATGGTGTCTAGACAACGTTTGAAAATGGCTCAACAGAGGCTAAATCTAATTCTCAAATTGAAGTAATCATGATTGAGAAAAAATTCAAGGAATTCAAATCCTCGATCCTTGATGAGATAAATCGTAAGCTAGAAGATCTACATAAAAAGATTGATAGGTTGATTGATTTGGGTACCAAGACAGAAAAAGAAAAAATGTCCAAACAAGAGTACAAGGAAGAGAAAGATGGCGAAAATTATAATGATGAGAATGTGGAGCATCATCATAATCTAGATTATACTGGTAACAAAGTATTACAACTTCTTTTACAATTTTTCTTATATTAATTTAATATATTGTTTTCAGGAGATGAGGTTAATAAATTTGGAGGAGATGACGATTGTGAAGAAGTAGCTAAAGATATGGGACAAAAATCAAAAGATAATTGTGCAGGTTTTATATGAATGTTGTGATTTTAAGTTAAAAATTAAATTTCTATTCTTTAAGTGAACTTTTGCTGCTTAGAAAAGTTGTTGGTCTCATTCGCTTAGATCACATGAAAGACTGGAGAAGAAAACTTACAGCTGAAATCTTTGCACAACATTTTGATCAGTAGGTAATTCTTTTAAATTATTGAATATGTTATGAGAATTTAATTAAATGAATAAGTTGAGTACTAAAGAACTAACAAATGTCATGATTTACCAATGCATAATGAAGATGATAAATGTTTGTTGCCTATAGTTGAGTATTTTGGTGAGTACATCACTAAGTATGTATGAAGCATATTTGATGTGTAGAAAAACATGCATATTTTGATTGGTTTGATCTACAGTTCTAATGCATTTCATGTGCTTGCACTTGCTATTTTTCTACACATTTTCATTTCTTGTCCAAAAGACTCCAGTTTTCGATTTTCTTGATTTAAGCAGTGATTTAGAGACAAATGTGGGAATGAAGAATGAAGGTGGATGGATGCAAGAAGATGGACATTGGATACAATGTCTACACATTGGATGATCCAATGTGTGAGAATTAAGCCCAACCAAAAGCCCAAAAGAATGCCCTGTTGCTGGAAAGAAGGAGCCCTGGCCCATAACACTCTTATATTTTAGAAGGGCCGCAGTCTGGAAAGAAGACAGATAGGAGATTTGGATAGCGGCAGAGATCAGAGAGAAATTTCAGAGAAAACTATGAATATGAACTTTGAGATGCGTGGCTAATTTCCTTATGCTAGTTCAAAGGGATGTTGAACCTTTATTCTTGATTTACTTCGGATGATTAGTAACGTTTTCTTAATTTCTATCTCTTGAATGATTTGTGTTGCTTGGTTAATTGTTTATGATATTGCATGATTTGATTTAGCAGGGCCCGTTAGATTAAATTGTTGTGATATCTATTGCTAGGATATAAACCGTAATCCGTAATTGTTACGAATTTATATTCATAGGTAGCAAGAAACGTTGGAATCGTTAGGGGCAACACATCTCTAGATTATCCGAATCGAGCTTGTGAATTTGGAGTCTAGTTTGTCCTATCGTCTTAGGGTTTAATGCGTTCATCACACTAAATCTAGAGGTCGTACCTATTAGGTTGTCTGATTGAATAGAGTTTATTAAAGAGCTTGTTTTAATAGACTAAACTTAAGAGATGATTCGGGTTAGCAGAGCTTGTTGCTAATCTAGGGACGGGGGTTTGAGAGATAGATTGAGAGAAACGTTATTAATTAATCCACTCGATCAAGAATAAATGGGGATACTGAACTGAGAACTAGTATTTTTTTATTAATTGATTCTTATTCATTCAATCTGTTAGGTTTTTAGTTTAATTTGATAATTTCCCAACCAACCCCCCCCATTTATCTTGTTTATTTATTGAGTAGTTAGCACCAGTGAATTTAATTGATTCCTCTGTTCCCTGTGGGATCGACCCTTATTTGCCACTTCTACAAGTTAGTTGAAGGTAAGAAGGTTTATTTAATTTTGCGTGCCTCGACAGCATGACCAATATTCAATGAAAATTATTGCAAACACTTATAATTTATTATTATATTTAGCTCATGATATAAAAAAGAGGATAAATCAAGTGTGCAAAGATTTGAAATTCAAGACAACACACAACAAGAGAATAAAATACAAACATGTGTTGATGATCATAAAGATAATCCTCAAGGGGTTGATCTAATTTTAGATGAGATTTGTAAGAGATTACTGACATATTCATTATAATATTAGTATATTTAAGTTAATGTTAATAAATTTTATGCTTTGGGAATTGATTGTGATGATTAGATGAGATTCAGGAGCAATCACCTTTAAAGTGTGGCAAGCGAAAGAATAGACATGGACCCTCATTGAAGTAGTCATTCAAAGCTTTGACGGATCCTTTAAAATGTTAAAATATTGCTAATGAGAAAAAGGTTGATCCGTATAGAGTCTTGGATGAAACGACAAGTGTTGATCTTGATAGATTGATGGAAAAGGGTGGTGAAAGGTAATCCAAAATTGTTATGTTGAACTATCTCATTTGATATAAGTATGTCATCTTAGTAGTTCATCTTCTTTGTTTAAATATATATTGTATAAATTTATGAATGCAGTGAGGAAGCGTCTACAACACTTTACAATGTTGGAAGAAAGTTTTTCATAATCTTGTAGATGATCAATGGCTTATCGGCGATATAGGATTACCGTATGAAATACTTATATGCATAATTATAGCATTCATTTTAATATTGATTCGTTTTACAACATATTGATCTTGCGTTGTACCATATAAGAGAACGAGTTGCGCATCACCCCAAACTTTTTTGCAAACAGTCATTCATCCTGGATACTCAATTTTATGTGTTTGTGATGGAGGTTAATGAGCTAATTGCTAAGGTGCCTAAAGAAAAAACACCATTATTGGAGGATTACATAAAATGTTTGTTCACTGACGAGAAAGAGAATTGTGTAAAAAGTTGGATATATATTTTGATAGGTCTTCACCAGCATTAGGTAAACCTTGGAAGTGATGCAGATTCTTATATCTTCCCTGTTGCGTATCACATCATTAGATTGTTGTGAGGGTAGATGTAAAAAGAGGAAAAGTTGAAGTACATGATAGCATATCGACCTATGTTAGGCGTGTAGCGATCTACCTATTGGCATTAATTATCCCCTGGTTTATACATACGAGATTAGATAGGTGTTATGAGATCAAAATATTTGATATAATCAATGTGGCATGTCCGAAATAGTAAAATAGGTAAGTATTTTGAAAAACGATTTATTTGTTATTAAATCATATGCCTATATTAAACTAACACCTCTTTTATTGTAGAAATGATTGTGGCATGTTCACCTTAATATATATTGAAATTTTACTGTCTGGAAAAGTTGTTAGTCTCATTCGCTCTTGTCACATGAAAGACTGGAGAAGAAAACTTACAGCAGAAATCTTTGCACAACATTTTGATCTGTATGTAATTCTTTTAAATTATTGAATATCACAACAAGAAAACTTCCCGCCAGTGACGGAAAAATCCATCACTAAAACCCAAAATTTTGTCACGAACATGTATTAGTGACGAATTTGTGACGGAAAAATTCTATCAAAAGGAGCTTTGTCACTAAATTTTTGTGACAGATTTTATTGTAGCGCCCAGGATAAAAATGAAGCAGAATTGGTTAATTAAATATTTAACCCTTAATTGAATTATTTTATTATGTGCGTTAACCCTTGATTGTTTAATTTAATTACATGCATTTCAGATAAGTGATAAATGAATATTTTAGATGGAAGTATAATTTAGTCACGAAACATAGATTATAATTTTACCATAAGATGCGTAATGGAAAAATGAGAAGATAGAAATGAATTAGAGGTCAATCGGAGACTCGTAGCTCAAATGGCGAAGAAAAGGGCAAAATACGAAGATTCGGAAAAATGAAAGATATTTGGATGAATAGTAATCCGAGATATTTTTGGTGAATAGTAACCCAAGATTTTTATGATGAATAGTGATTTTTGGAAGTCTATATATAGGGGCATTTTCGAGTCAAAAATCACCGTTTTTCCGAACGAGGCTAAATCGAGGAAAACACGTAAGTCTCTCTTCTCCTTCTTCTCTCTCTCTCTCTCTCTCTCTTTTGTTTTCAAGGCTCTGACGCGCCGCCGCCGGTGCCGAAAAATCATTTTTTTCGGTTTTGGCTGATTTTCACACAGAACGTATGTCTCGTCGAGATGAGTCTAGGATAGGTCTCCGATTTCAATTCCAATGTCTCATTCATCGAAAAACGGCAAAACACCGACGGAAAACCCTAAACCCTAGGTTTTGTCACCCTTTCTCTCTCTTCTGTTTTCTCTCTCTCTCTCGTCGGAGCTGACGCCGGAGTAGCTCCTGGATGTGTGGGTGTGATGATGGAGGGGCGGCGCCGTCGTGGGTGGCCGCGCCGTACAGAACAGTGATGTGTGTGTGTTTGTGTGATGTGTGTATGTGTTGATCATGTGTGTGTGCATGCTGTTGGGGGCAGCGTTGTGCAGCACCGTCGTGGTTACTATTAGCCGACGCTAGTGATGCGCCGGCGAGGTCAGGTGGGGGTGGCCGGCGACGGGTGGTCGTCGGCCAAGGCTGAGATGTGTGGGTGTGTTTATATGCATATGCATGTGTGTGTTTGGGGTTTGGGGAAGGGGCACTGTTCATGCCGGAGCCAGAGAAGTGGCTGGAGAAGGTGGTGGTCGGAGCTGGGGTCACCAGCAGACCAGGTGGGGGCGGCGCTGGGCGGCACCGCCGCAGCTGGGAGCTGCTGCAAGTTTCAGGCGCGTTGGGCGCGCAGGTTAGTGAGCGTCGGGTAGCGCGCGTGCGCTGGGCGAGGGACGTCGGGTGCTGGCACGTATGCTGCCGAGACCTGCTGAGAAGCGCGGGTCGGGAGCTGCCGGGACCGCTGAGGAATGCCGGGAGCTGGCATGCACGATGCCGGGTGTGCTGGGCGCGCGCGCGACACCGTGTGACGGGTGCGCGCACGGCACCGTGTTTGTGATACGAGATGCATTTTTTCCATCGTACGTTATCATCGAGTCATCGGCGAAGAGATGTCGTCGACTGGGAGTCTGGGGTCCCGGTCAAAGTCAACCCTTTGACCAAAATTATCAAAATACCCCTCAATCTTAAAATGCTCCGTTTGAGCTCGTTTCAACTCCGATTGAGCTCATTCTTTTTCCGTTGCGATCCAAATCTTTCCCTCTTTCTTATCAGTCTGTTGGACTGAACTTTCACTCTCATTTCTTCAACCTCAATCTTTAGATCTTCCGTTCTATCTCGTCTTTATCGATCGTATCTTCTTCGATATCGTCTATACCTTTATTTATACGTATTAAGGATCTAAGAAACATTGTAACTTGTGTAGGCTATCAATTGGATCGTGCTTTGTGATACTTGAATCTTGATACTCGACAACTCACGTGGTAACCACCGAACAAGGTGGAGGTAATTTCTGAATCTTTATATGTTTACAGTTTTCCCTATTTTTGACCCATGATTGGTGAAATAATAAATGCTATGATTATATGCTATGATTTATTTGTCATATTTATACTGTGAAAGGACAGGGGTCCACATTCATTTTCTGTGGAGCTTATGGTCCGTGAACTCTTCTACTAACAAAGGTTTGGTGGTCCTATAAATGCACCAGCGGTATATGAGACCGTTTTTATAAGGGTAAGTCGGGGAAATACACGCACCTGAGTTTGGGTTATGAAATACGTGTTATGCATTTTACGTGCTATGTCTAAATGCTGAATGTTACGTATTTCTGTTCTATTATCTGACAAATATTTTAAGATGCGGAGTTTATCCCCACGAATGTATTCCACGCACTCACCCCTATTTTGTAATTCACGTTACTGGAGATGACGAGCATGTTGAACTTTAGAGAGAGAGATGTGCCCTATCTGGATATTTGATATTATGTCTTTTATCACACAACACTTAAACAACATTTTTATAATTCTCGTTCCGTAAGTATAACTTCATTTTTACTAGGAATGATGGATCCTGTAAGTTTACTTCCGCCGCTATTGTTTTGAAATCGGTTGTATCCGAAGGCTTATATGTAATATTTATGATCGTCTCTTACCTCCTTCTATTTTATATCATGCACGTCTCTTTCCCTTCTTTCTTCACGCCCAAAATGAAAAACTCTGATATATTTTAAGTAAGAAAATGGGGCGTGACATTTATTCCGTCGCTAAATTTCTGACAGAATTTTCGTCACTAAGATGAAAAATTCCATCACTAGATTCGGTCGTTATTTTGACTTTCTGGTTGTGTAGTGACGAAATTAATGACGGAAATATCCATCACAATGTTTGGTGATGGAAATTATCCGTCACTAATTTTGTGACGGAAAATTCCATCACTAAAATTGACAAAAATAATTTATGATAGAAAAAGTCCGTCACTATTTATTTTATTTTAAATAAATATATATTTTATTTTCTATTAC
Source organism: Scutellaria minor (assembly GCA_954870855.1). NCBI lineage: Eukaryota > Viridiplantae > Streptophyta > Magnoliopsida > Lamiales > Lamiaceae > Scutellaria > Scutellaria minor. Next base: position 4,704,062 of record OX940732.1, on the reverse strand, counting down.
TTCAATTTTTTTAAAACCTGTACTAAGCTCACACATCCGAACAATTTTATCAATAAACCATAATAAACCAATGTTATCAATAAACTATAAGTTGTCATGCATAATAATGTATGCACAAAGTCAAAATATACGTAAGTCGAATTTAAGTTTCAAAGTCAAGTTATCTAAAATAAGATATGAATGTCTACTTATCCCCTAAATAGACATTATCATCTTCTGCAGGCGGATCCTGTAAAGTGGGCGAGGGATCTAATGGTGGAATCACTCCCATATTTCGTAGCTGCTCTAACATAAGTGTGACAGCCGATTGTACCTGAGAATCCATTGTGGCCTCCATCCGAGCCTCCATCTCAACTTGTATCTCATCTCTCATGGCTTCAACTCGAAGGACCATTTGTTCTTTAATCTTCTTTCGTATTTGATCCTGATTCAAGGCTGATGTGGCTGAGTTGCTATCACTCTTTGAAGCTAATGAACTTTCCACAGCTTCAAGACCATAAACGCGCCGCTTCTTATCTACTCCGCCAGCAGCATCCATAAATGCCAGTGATTGGTCAGAATCGGACATCGGTTGACCAGATTGTATAACAGTAAAGTCAAACCACTAACCTAGATGCTCCAATGTATACTATTCTTCCACGCAACAATAATGAGGGCAAGTCTGGTGGAGGTCTTTTTGCTCTATGGTCATTGTATGAAACTGATCTCTCCACCTATTTCAAGCAACACATTAACAAAATTAAGTGTAAAACCTCTTTTATTCAATTACTGGTGATGTTTACCTAAAAATTGAGTTATTAATATGATATGTTTTAATGGGGAAGAACCTTAACTCTAGATTTTTCTAAGTGGTCATCTCAGTTTTAGTAACATTATTTAAGCATGGAGTATATGTATTTATGTTTCTCTCAAACCTCGGGTTGGGCTCGTGTTATGTCAGGGATTGCTAGCCCTTAGGTAAATACCAATATATTTAATTCAAATGTGAACTCATGTAGATAATGAGATTGACAAAGCAAGATAAGGAACAAAACATAAGCCTATAGATGCAAACCTTAACAATGACTCTGCAATATCAGCACTAGGATGTAACCCCCTGGAACTGCAACATCAATACATTTTCAATAAGATGATAAACAAGAATGCCAAATTAATGCATTACTAGAAAAATACATACAAAATAAATTGTGGGGGCAATGAGGATCATATTGAGCAGCCTTAAATAAAAGACCTTATTTTTAAAGTATGACTTTGGTATAAGACTTCAATAATAAAGGAGTTCAAATTTTCCAAACTCAACTTTTCTAACATGTGAAACTGGCCCATAGTGAAAATGATTGCTTTTTAAAAAATCAGATATAAGATATTGATCTTTATATTTTTGTACATGGAAAGGAAAAACGATTAATGAAAATTATAAGAAAGATGTGCCAAAAGCATATGTTTATGGTATGAGATAGCACACCATTGTTCTATATATTATCAAGTCAAAAGGTAAGTAGTGGGGTTAAAGTAATTGACTTAAAAATTTAAAGCTTTTTCTTTTATTCCCTTTTCTCTTTTTTCTTCTGTCCTTTTGAACATCAAGTCTAAGTGAAAAGGAAAATCCCAAGGACAAGTTTGTATAAAATAATAAGCAGAAATACTAAGTTTGAAAGAGAAAGGTGAGAAACTTAGGCAATGTTGGTCACATCCAAGGAATGGTCTCATTCTCAAGATTTAAATTAACAGTACAAAAGCCTTTTACATTAGCATAAATATATATCTTTGAACCATTGTGTAAATAAAGCAACAATATATGTGTCTACAAGATCACGTGATTGCACCACTACAAGACAAAAACTTATATTACTCCCCACAAAATTGTTTACAGAAATAGTCAAAACAACAATTACTGATACAAAATCAAGTGTTTTTCCATTCTCTTTCCATTCGTTGGTACAACCTCCGAAAACACTCCAAACTGGTGCCAAACATTGCTACAAATTTATTTAATTTTTTCATTTTCTAAGGGGATTGTCAAGGATTATCAGCTTTAAGCATCCCACTACTTGCAACTCATTATCTACCAAGTAGACAATTTTCCTAATAAATAAAATGGAGATCCATATAATTGAAAGGAAGCAGTAAGTAACAATTGTGAGCTCGATTTGAAATAAATCCTATGAGAGCTTTATAAACTTGTTATGAAGATATCCAACTAGAAGTTAAATATATGATCAAAATTATAAACTGTAATTATATAGATCTTATTTATATAGTTATAACAAACATATGGAAGCTTCAGATATCATTTTTTAGCATTAGAAAAATAATCCATTCTTACAACATGTTTCCAATAATATCCAACAAACCAAAGGTAAAAAGAACACAAGCATACAACACTAGACTAGGCAATACTAAACAATTAGTTTATTGAGATCAATACATGATAAACGAATCAGGCTTTACTGTATTTCACTTCATATCAATTACATTATTTTAGACATTGCCAAATGAAGAAACAATGTTGAATTGCCCCATACAAGAAGTAATCGGAAATCCTAGAAAATGAATCATTTCACAACTCACTAGTATTATAGTTTATTTACAAGCCACTCGAAGTAGAGCAAACAAGTATCTTAAAGTCTAGGATCTCTGTGAAATAATCTAGGTTCTTGTTAATGACACTGAATATATCATAGGAAACATACAGACTGCATTCAGACTGAAACTATGATTCAGGAATTCCAATAAAGCAGCATCCAAAGCTCTCTAGTAAATAACTTTTCAGTTTCCCAAAAAAAATAAAAAAAAAGTATTAGCTTTTTTACATATAAGAAAAACCATGTTTGATTCTGAAAGTCCATATTTCTCCTCAACCATTTCCTGTGTTCTACAAACTCTATAGCAAACCAAAGATTGACTTTGATCTATGGTACAGCTCAGAAAACTCTACACTAACACCTTACTCACATAACCACTTCACAAAAATGCTGGAAATAGAATTACTTGATAAGCTCACAAAACTATCTTAATAGTCAAACGTACTAAAAAACGCTAAATCTAGTACTCTGCCAAAGTATATCTAAGAAAAAACTTTATTCTACAATCAGAAATTACTGGGAAAAGAGAAAGTAACAATACTCCTGCATAACCTATAACTCACACACGAGAAATAATATCTCTACATACCACACATTACAAATCCAATAACAAAAAATGCAGATGAATAATAATTCATTTCCACATTTTCTTCCACCATTTGACCACTCTACCAAACTGGAAAACAATTCAACATTTTCTAAGACAATAAAAGCATAATCTAAAATTACCTGATTTAGTGTAGAAACTAATCAAGTGAAATCCTTCTTCTGGTGCAAACTTGCTTTGAAACAATCAAATCCTTTTCCATGTTCGATGGAAGCTTTATCGGCGTTCAAGAAGGATACGACCCATGTGTGATCTATAGGCGGCAACGGGACTGTAGGAGAAAGTTTTCTTAGTGTAAAACAGCTTCAATGTAAAAAGGGGAAGAAGGAGAGTACTCGTTTTAGGGTTTTCTTGATTGGGGTTGCTTTTTAATATTATTTAAATTGTGGATAAATATATACAAATACTTTAGCAATATCAAACAAATGTGTTAGTTGGTGTAATGGTTATTTGAGTCTTCATTGATAGAGGTTCGACTCATCTTGAGATCAAAATTTTAAATTTTGGTTCCCACGAAAAATTCATCATATTTTCAAAATTTAATTAGATATAGTGACGGAAAATTCCATCACAAATTAGTGATAATGTATATCTGTCACTAAACTTTTATTGATTCACAATCTTGTTGTGACGGAATATTCCGTTACAAATTTATTTTTTAAATTCATTATCTATTTGTGACAGAATTTTTCGTCACTACATAGTGATGGAAACTATCCATCACAAACAAATGAAAATTTATTATATTATTTTGAATTGTCTTAATATAGCAACAAAATATTCCGTCAAAAAGAAAAATCAATGAATTTATAATTTTTAAAAATTTTGAATTCATGTAGTGACGAATTATTACATCACAAAATAGTGACGGATTTATATCCGTCACGACTTTGTGACGAAATAATCCGTCGTAAACCTAATTTTGACAGAATTCTTCGGAAAAGTTTTCGTCAACAATTTCCGTGACAAGTCCGTCACAAAATCTTTTTTGTCACTATTATGTCATAATTCCTTAACAAATTTTTGACGGAATATTTCTATCACTAAAATCCATCATTGTCAGGGAATTTTCTTGAAGTGTATGTTATGAGAATTTAATTAAATGAATAGGTTGAGTACTAAAGAACTAACAAATGTCATGATTTACCAATGAATAATCAATATGACAAATGTTTGTTGCCTATAGTTGAGTATGTCGGTGAGTACATTACTAAGTATGTGTGAAGCATATTCAATGAAATTTTTTGCAAACACTTATAATTTATTATTATGTTTAGCTCATGATATAAAAAAAAGGATAAATCAAGTGTGTAAAGATTTGAAATTCAAGACAACACACAACAAGAGAATAAAATGCAAACATGTGTTGATGATCATAAAGATAATCCTCAAGGGGTTGTTCTAATTTTAGATGACATTGGTAAGAGATTATGACATATTCATTATAATATTAGTATATTTAAGTTAATGTTAATAAATTATATGCTTTGGGAATTGATTGTTATGATTAGATGAGATTCAGGAACAATCACCTTTAAAGTGTGGGAAGCGAAATCATATACCTGGGCCCTCATTGAAGTTGTCATTCATTTCTTTGAATGATCCTTTAAAATGTTAAAAATTGGTCAAGGAGAAACAGTTTGATTCGTATAGAGTCTTAGATGAAACAACAAGTGTTGAACTTGATAGATTGATGGAAAAAGGGTGGTGAATGGTAATCCAAAATTGTTATGTAGAACTATCTCATTTGATATAAGTATGTCATCTTAGTATTTCATCTTCTTTATTTAAATATATATTGTATAAATTTATCAATGCAGTGATGAAGCGTCTACAACACTTTACAATATTGGAAGAAAGTTTTTTCTTGATCTTGTAGATGATCAATGGCTTATCGGCAATATAGGTTTACCGTATGAATTACTTATATGCATAATTACAATATTCATTTTAATATTGATTCATTTTACAACATATTGATCTTACTTTGTACCATATAAGAGAACGAGTTGCGCATCACCCCAAACTTCTTTACCAACAGTCATTCATCCTGGATACTTAATTTTATATGTTTGTGATGGAGGTTAATGGGCTAATTACTAGGGTGCGTAAAGGAAAAATACCATTATTGAAGGATTATATAAAATGTTTGTTCACTGACGTGAAAGAGATTTGCGTAAAAAGTTGGTTACATATTTTGATAGGTCTTCACCAACTTTAGGTAAACCTTGAAAGTGATGCAGATTTTTGTATATTTCTTGTTGTGTATCACATCATTAGATTGTTGTGTGGGTAGATGTAAAAACATGAATAGTTGAAGTATATGATAGCATATCGACCTATGTTAGGCGTGTAGCGATCAACCCATTGACATTAATTATCCCCTGGTTAATGGTTAATACATATGAGATTAGACAGGTGTTATGAGATAAAAAAAATTGATTTATTCAATGTGGCATGTCTGAAATAGGAAAATTGGTAAGTATTTTGTAAAGCATTTTATTTGTTATTAAATCATATGCTTATATTAAACTAACACCTCGTTTATTGTAGAAATGATTGTGACATATTCACCTTAATGTCTATTGAACTTTTGCTAGCTGAAAAAGTTGTTGGTCTCATTCGCTCTAATCACATGAAAGACTGGAGAAGAAAACTTGCATTTGAAATCTTTGCACAACATTTTGATCTATAGGTAATTCTTTTAAATTATTGAATATGTTATGAGAATTTAATTAAATGAATAGTGTGAGTACTAAAGAACTATCAAATGTCATGATTTTGTGCAGCTTAAATATTCATGAGGTCGTCCAGAAGAAATGTATATTCAAGTTGAGCCCTTTTTTATATTTCTAATCCAATTTTTATATTTCCAGATTGAACTAGTTAGGTGATAACTACTATAAATTTGGGATACTTAGCATGATAACGAAATTAAAATGAAAAATAACATGATTTTGTATCTGAAAAATGTCATGTTCTTTTATATGAATATTGAGCACAAGTCATTGTTCAAAAACTTGATGTAATATCTTCTGCTGGCTATAATATTAATGTATAGATGTTATCCTTTTTTTTATATTTGAAGTTGCTAGACAATGATTTTTTATATTTAGTTTAAATAATTTATTTGGGTGGTTATTAAATTTTAGCTCTATGAAGCTGGTTTATCATTTTATTTCTATCATATCTTACAAAATCAGTTGCTTGCAAATTAAATGAGGCTCACAGGATTATCTTTTTGTCAATTGCACTAATAATAACATTTATTCAACAAGTTGGACATTGAACTTATATATTTAAGTTTATTTAGCTTAAGTAAACTTAAATATATATATTAAATGGATCAACAGTAACTTTCAGCTCAAAATTCACCCGGGAACTCAATAACAATTTGAGTAGCATTATAACAAAATATATATCATTATATCAAATAATAACTCAAAATCAACATCTGGCTTGTGAAATAGCCTCAAAAATATCTTAAAGTTGATATAAGTTTAGATTATTAGGTCTTGTATGAAAAAAAATTCAAAAAGAAGTAATCTTGTATTTATTTTCCAACTCTTATAGTCAGTTCTTCTACTTATTTGATATTGTGATATAAATTGTTGAGATCTTTCGAGAATAACTATTTTAGATTTCTAATTCATCTACCCTTTACATAAATCAACTTAAATATATATATTAGTGGAATTAGTGGCAAATTTCAACTCAAAATTCACTCGAGAACTCAAAAAATAACTCGAATTCAACAATCAACATATGGAATAACCTCAAAATCATCTTAAAGTTGATATAAGTTGAGATTATTGTCTTGTATGAAAAAAATTCAAAAGTAAGTAATCTTGTATTTATTTTCCAGCTCTTGTAGTCAATTCTTCTACTTATTTGATATTATGACATAAATTGTTGAGATCTTTCGAGAATAGTAATTTTAGATTTCTAATTCATCTACCCTTAGCATAGATATTAGTGGAATTAATGATAAATTTCAGCTCAAAATTCACTCGAGAACTCAAAAGATAACTCGAATTCAAAAATCAACTTGTGGAATAACCTCAAAAACATCTTAAAGTTGATAAAGGATCATAAAAGGATACAGAGTGTCATTTTCTTGTTTTATTCATTTCTTTACTTTTGAGCAAACTTCATAATGTAATGGCTATAAAATGATCATAAAATGATGCACATACAAACTGCAATCAACATATCATTAATACTTTCATGTTGAATGTAAGAAACAACTAACCAAAACAGCACTAATGAATTCATGATGAATTTAACAATTCAAACACTATGTTCTTCCATATCCATTCAACTTGAATTGAAAAACTAATAACAACATCCATGATGAAATCAACATTCCAAATATTAGGTTCTTCCAAATGTGTATCCTTTATCAAAACATAAAAGGACCAAATTCCACTACATCACATCATCAAAAAACCACATAAAGAGAAACAACAACCTTCAAAACCCAAAGGGCTTAAATCACATAACCTGATAATTGAGTAAACGTCCACAGTTCCTCATTTCTTCACTAAGAATCATAAAAATGTATCAATATTAAAAAATAAAAGAAAAACACTACATTTTAAAACAACAAACACCATAGAAATCTAAAAAAATATGAACTGTCCAAAAATCCTATTCAATTTTGCATAGATATTCAAAGTATATATAAAGAGTTATCAATATATCTTCTTCGACTTCTAATCTAAGGTAAGGGATTGATACATGTACTACGGTTGTGGCCTATGTGTAACGCCCCAAAATCTTTCAGTTAAAATATCAGAGTTTTTCATTTTTGGGCGTTAAGAAAGAAAGGGGAAAAAGACGTACATGATATATAAAAGAAAGAAAATGAGGGGATAAGAAGCAGAACACTTGGAACATCGGATACAACCGATAAAAGGAGTTTAAAACATACGCAGCGGAAAAAATACCATCAGGATCTCATACAAAGAAGGAGAAACAGAGTTTTCTTTTACAAAAGAACATCATAACTTTAAAAGTCAAAACAGAAGATGGACACAACCGATAGGGCACCCCTCTCTCTACGCGTCAAGGTTCTCTTCTTCTCCTGTAGTGTGAGTACAGATTAAGGGGTGAGTGCGTTGAATACACTCGTGGGGAATAACATCCGCATCTTATAACAGTCAACAGTTATACATACCAGGAATATAACACTCAGCCATGTTGCCACAGTATAACATGATCACGTAATCATAACATATGTCTCATCATTTAGGACTTCTCAATCATACTTTGAAATAGGGAAAACTGTAAACAGTTACAGAGTTAGAAATTACCCCCACCTCGTTCGGTGGTTACCACGTGAGTCGCAAGTACCAACGATCCCGTATCTCGGATCTCGTGTCTCAAACCTCGTGTCTCGAAGTTCAATCCAACTGATAGCCTACATATGTTACGGTATTCTTAGATCCTTAAAAACATATAATTAAAGCGATAACAGACTCCGGCGGAGAATCGATCGTTAACTACGCGTCGGATCGAACAATCTAAAGATTGGAATTTTGGAGAAAAGGCTGAAAGTTCAATCCAAAGGGCTGAGATGATAGGATATGAAATAAGGATCGCAACGCAAAAAGAATGAGCTCAATCGGAGTTGAAACGAGCTCAAACGGAGCATTTTAAGATTTGGGGTTCCCGTCATCGCGCCCGCGCGAACAGGCTACCTAAACGGGCTTCCAACCGCCGCCGGCCGGCGAACCTCCGGTCTCCGACCACACCCCCGGATTCCCCCCACTTCAGGCTACCAACTCCGACCAACGGCGGCCACGACGGCGCCGCCTAACTCCGCCAAAACACCTGCAAAAACAGCCCGTCGCCCAGTTTCCGACGGTGGCCTGCTCGACCAGGCCACTTCCCGGCGTCGCCCGGCGCGGTGGCGCCGCCTTCTGCCTCCACCACCTACCTTGCCGGATACCTTACACCTCCGGCTACCACCTCCGTCCGTTCATAGCCGGATTCCGGCCGTGAATAGTGCTCGAAACTTCGCCGCAAAACCCTTCATCGTCACATTTTTCCCAAAACCAAACTTCAACCAAAAACCTCCGGCCGGCAACTTCCCGTCGCCGGCGACCACCCCCACACTTCCAGATCGCCGGCCGGCGACTTCCAGTCGCCGGCAACCCTCCGATTCCGGCCACCACCACAACAACCACCCATATCTTCACTCACGTATACAAAGCATAAACACACACACATCAACAAGCCACCACAGCCCTTGGCCGGCGGCCACCTGCCGCCGGCGACTTTCCTCCACCACCTAGGACACCGGCCGGCGACTTCCCGTCGCTGGACACCCTTCCGGAGCAGCCCAACACACACACACAGCAAGGTATACACATACGCACACACTACACACACACTCAAACCCCATGCAACCCTAACCCTTCCGGCTCGTTTTTAGCTCCGGCCGGCGACCACCAGTCACCGGCCACCACCTCCAACTCATCACACACACTCCCAGCTGCTGTCCACAAGTTTTCCGGCGAGAGGAGAGAGAGGAAGAAGCTGTCGGGGAGAGAAGAGGGAGGGAAGAGAGAGAAAAGTTGGCCGGATCTTTGACCGGCGATTGCCGGAGAAGGAGAGATCCGTTCGGAAATCCGAGCCCGGTTTCGTGACGGGCTCGACGAGAGCTTCAATCTAGAGTTTGAGTTTACCCAAAACGGAGAAGAAACGAGGTAGAAAGGAGGAGAGAGAAAACGGGTTTGGAGACCCTTTTTCGCCGTTTTCCGGCGAACAAGAAATCGGATTTGAAATCCGAGACCTATCCTAGATTCGTCTCGTCGAGACGAACGTCGTGTGCGAAAATCGTCCGATTCCGACAACTTTGAATTTTCCGGCCACCGGCCGGCGGCGGCGGCGCCGGCGGTGGCCCGCCGGAAACAGAAACCCAGAAAGAAAGAGAGGAGAGAGAAGGACTTACTCGTTTTCGTCACTTTCGGCTCGTTCGGAGAAACGGTGAAAAATGAATCGGAGGAGTCTCTATTTATAGAATTCGCAAAATTACTATTCACCGAAAATATCTCCGTTACTATTCATCCAAAATATCTCAAACACTATTCATCCGTTGACTTTTCAACATTACTATTCACGTAAATATCTTCGCTTCATTTCATCGTAAATATCTTCCGATTTTCCGAAACTCCGGGTTTTGTCCTTTCCGTCGTCGTTCGAGCTACGGGTCTCCGATTGACCCCTAGTTCGTTTCTATCTTCTCGTCTTTCCAAGACGCATCTTATGGTATGAAAATATTCTATATACCATGTCCACGAAAATTATCCATCTAAGTCACGCGTTAAACACGTATCTAAAACGCACGTAATAAATTAAACAGTCAAAGTAAACGTGCATACTTATTAAGTGATACGTTAAATATTTAATTTAATCAATTATGCTCGTTTTGATCCGGGGTGCTACACTATGTCGGAGTATCTGTTGCACTTTGTTACTTTAGTGGACTTGTTTTGTTGTTACACTTGTGTAATTCTCTAAAAGACCTCTTCATTTGCATTGGTGGTCGCCTACTTGGTCGTTTCGTCGATGGACACAACACAACTTTAGAACTAATATTTTCTGGAATTTGCCAATCATCTTGAGCAGGTAATGGATGCACAAATTTAAAATAAGAGTTTCTCCAATAAGATGTATAAAAGACAGCACACAACTTATATGCATCACATAAGCAACCACATTGCATGTTGCATAAAAAAGCATCTCAAACCTTGTTTCGATGCATCACTTTAGATAACAAACTCTTCAGCGGCGTTTGGAATTGTCAGAACAGATGCAAAAATTAATCTTCGTTTAAGTTCTTGAAAACTCTCTTCACATTTCTCAGTCCATAAACACTTTTTCCCTTTTCTTGTCAAGTGAGTCATATGTGCCGCTATCTTGGAAAATCCTTCAATGAACCTTTGATAATAACCAACCAAACCAAGAAAACTACGGACTTCATTCATATTAGTCGGTCTCATCCAATCATTCACAGCTTCAACTTTTGTCGGGTCAACCTTATTTCCTTGTGCGGTTACTACATGATCAAGAAACACAACTCGATCCATCCAAAAGTCACATTTATTAAATTTTGCATACAGTTTCTCCCTATGAAGTGTCTCCAAAACAATTCTCAAGTGCTTCTCATGTTGTCTCTTATCCCTTGAATATACCAAAATATCATCGATGAACACAATGACAAACTTATCCAAAAATATATGGAATACTCAATTCATCAAGTCCATAAACACAACCAGAACATTACTCAAGCCAAAAGCATTACCACAGATTCATAGTGCCCATAGCGAGTTCTAAACGATGTCTTCGAAATGTCACTCTCTTTAACCTTCAATTGGTGATAATCAAATCTCAAGTCAATCTTGGAGAAAGTATTCTCATCTCTCAACTGATCAAAAAGATCTTCGATTATTGGTAATGGATACTTATTCTTCACCATTAGTCGATTACGTTCCCTAAAATCGATACACATTCTTAAAGTTCTGTAATTCTTCGTCACGAATAGAACTGGAGCTCCATATTGGAATACATAGGATGAATGAATCCCATATCCAACAACTCCTATAGTTGTACCTTCAGTTCTTGTAACTCATTTGGCGTCATTCTATACGGTGCTTTTGCTACCGCGGTGTTACTCCAGGTATTAAATCTATTGAAAATGCTACTTGTCTATCAGGTGGTATTCCAGGTAAAACCTTCGAAAATATGTGTAAGTACTCTTGTACAATTGACACCTCTTCAATTTTCAGCTTCGATGTTTCAGTACCCATAACATTCACCAAAAACCCTTGATAGTTATTCTTGTTCAGCATCTTCAACGCCTTCATCACAAACAAAACTCGAGGCATAGAAGAAGATTTTGCTTATAAAAGACAACCTTTTCGGAACTAGGAAGACATAAAATTATTTCTCTAACTTGACACTTTGGCATGGATTGACTTACCCTTGATGACTACTAAGCCAACCATGCCAAGAATTAAATCAAAGTCCTTTATGTCTATGGTGTACAACCCAGCCATAAAGTTCTTATTATTCATGTCTATACAAACACCTCATATCATTAAGTCAATAATTAGAGTCTTTCATGACGCTATACTAATTTCTAGTGGTTCGTTCACTTTTACACTCCCCCGTCCAGTTAAAGCATGAAATTTAGAAGACATGAATGAGTGTGTGACTCCAGTGTCAAAAAGTACCAAAGCAAGTATTCCAAAAAGAAGTTACATACCTGACATCATTCCCAGATTTTAATCAGTCTCCAGTAGAGTCAAAGCAAATACTCGGGCTCTACCTCCCGTTTCTTGTCCAATTGTGGGCTTCAGTCCTTGTCTTTTCTTTTCTGGCTCCATTATTTAGGACAGTTGGTTGCAACATGTCCTGGTTCATGACAACAATACCCCACGTCTTGTCCCATTAAACAGTTCCCAAAGTACATTCTACCGCATTTAGCACAAGTCGACTTCTCTCGTAGAGCATTATACTCAGATTTTCCTTGTGTTTTTAATTGCTTGGACTGGTATCCCAAGTTATTCTGTTTGGGTCCTTCGTACTTTCTCTTTTCAGAAGGTTCAGCAGACTTCATTGTAGGATTCTCGAGGTTCAAGCGAGTGTATATGTCTTGAGCCTTTTCAAACATCTCTTTGTAAGTTATGGGTCCATGACCAGCAAAGATCCCTCCAATCTCTAAATGCAGGCCGACTTCAAATCTCTAAACTTTCTCAACATCAGTACTGACTAGTCGAGTGGCATGTCGAGACAACTAATTAAAATTTCTCTCATAGTCAACAACAGACATGTTCCTTTGCTTCAATGTAAGTAATTCAATCTCCTTCTGATTGCGGTAAGAACGTAGGAAATACTTCTACATCACTGTTTCCTTAAATTCTTCCCATCTCATAATGTTTCTTTGTTCTTCAGTGATAGTCCGTCCATGTGCCTCCCACCAAAAACCAGCATCCTTAATGAGCTGAAAAGTCGCATATGATATTTTCTGAGCATCCGTACAAGTTAGGTGTTTAAATATTTGATCCAGCAATTGCAACCACTCTTCCACAACTATATGGTCACCTCATCCATTATAATTAGGTGGTTTATAGCGATGAAAATGGTCCATCATTCGAGCATAGTAGTCTCATTGGTCGTGATTCTTTTGGTTTCTTTGATGATTGTGATTGATTCCTTGAAATAAGTTCCTTAAGTCTCCAAATTCATAGCTTGCCCAACAGGAATTTGGATATTGTCAGTGTTAGTGGCAACAACAACTTTAGCAGTAACATTATCAATGGCTACAGCTTGGTTGTGCTGATGATATTCACGACGCAAAGACTTCTATCATTCAAACGAAATAACTTAATGTTTGTTCTTAAACATCGTTTATGCATAAATTACCACCATAATAAAATAGGTATACTACTAGTTATTCTCGTCTTAAAGTCCAGAGACTCATTTTATGGTAAAGCTTTAGTGTATCATCAAAATATCTTCACTATTTATTTTTTTACTATTATTATTATATTAATGTATTATGAACATTATCCATCTACGTTTTTAAATATATATATATATATATATATATATATTTATATTTTAAAACTTGTATCATTACGTTTCTAAAAGTATTCATGTTTTACGATTTTGGTTCGAACCATTTCTAATTATCATGCATGTTATGCTTAAATGAATTTAAATCATGCCGAATAAAAATCATAACTCATGTTAATAAATCACGTGGCATGCTAAAAATTTCATAATTCATGCTTTAAATATCATGAAACATATCGTATTGTCTGTCATAAACTGTATTTTCATTCATATCTTGTTGGAGCTAGCGCAGCAGACAAAGAGTAGCTAGTGAATCATTTTCATTCTTTTTAAATAAATCATTACATTTTGACTCAAAAATCCCCCCTTTCAGTTGGGAGACTTTTATATAGATATTTTATATTTTAGCAAGTCTACAAAAATGTAGACTAAGCTCTAAGCTCTGTTACCACTCTATCACGCCCCAATTTTAAAAATAAGCCAATAACATCTTTTGACTTCTTGAAAAGAAACCAAATTCATCAAGCGTAAATACATAATTTTCATAAACAACCACATAAATTAAAACCTTTTTTTTATAATAATCAACATAACAATTGCAAAATCATTTAGCAAAATAATTAACAACATTTAATTAAGCATATAAATAAAAATTTAGCAGAAGCAAAATGAAGAGTTCTAAATAAAAAATATTAATAACCATATCACAAAATTCATTCACAAATTCAACCATAAAAGCAAGAAGGTTTTACGATCCAAGAAAAATTAATATACTACTTGTTCATAACCAAAATAAATCTCATAAATTCTTAAAACCAATCCCCCACTAGCATCCACCGTACCACCACATCCGGGCTCCTCATCTGAAGCTACGCTAGCTCAGTGGGGTTGCTGTTTGTCAAAATTAAAAACAAGCATAAGAAAATATAGAATAACAACACTGTATCCATGCTATCAACCACTTAACGACTAATTAAATCATATCCATGGTATTGGTCACTTAACGACCAATTAAAATTTACATGCTATCAATAACTTAATGATTGATTAGAATATATATGTTGTCTTCATCAATGTCATAAACCCACGTGTTTAATAAAAACAAACAAGAGAAAAAAATTCAACCTCAAAATGCAGAAAATTCGAATGCTTGATGCAAAGGATGCAGCTTACGGTTCCATGCTCTCATTATCTTCATTTCCTATAAATAAATATATTTCATGACTTAGTAAATATTTAATTAATATTTCTAATAATTTAGTAATCGAAAGAATTAATGGAAATTGAAAGGAAAATGATATAAGATTGAAACTTTAGGAAATAGATTGGAATTTTGGGATCAAATACTAAGGGGTTAAACTGAAAAATTATTGGAATTGAATAGAATTAAATCTGGATTTTGATAAACTGAAAGGGAATAAAAATATGAATTCAAGAAAGTTGAAAGTGGGGACAAATCTGAAATCTAAAACTGAATTGGGATGAAGATAATATTATGGAAAGTTAATAAAAAAAATCGGAATTGAATGTAAACTCATCTCTCTCCTCCCTCTTTCTCTCTCTTCTCTCCCCATGGCAACTCTCCTCTCTCTCTCTCTCCCTCTTTTCTTTCTCTATCTTCTTTCTTTATTTTTGTTTGCTACCAAACCCTTCTTCTCTCTCCTCCCTCTTCTCTATCTTCTCTTTTTTCTCTCCAAACTAATATAACATGTTAACCCAAATACATATAGTCTTGAGTTGTATGTAAATTATAATAGATATAATAGCATTATTGCCCATGAATCAGGTAGAAAATTATCACATATAAACCTAACACCAAACAACTTTATCATATACGACATAACATATCCATTGTTATGCAACACATAAACCCAACATTCAATCAACATACTATGTCTTGGCCATACAAACTTTTAAAACATTGGACAATATTAACAACATATTGTTAATTACAATAGACATAAATGTTATGCCTCAAAGGACATACCTCAGTGTAGCCTTATCCTTGGTTATGCCTTACTTAGACTGAATCCAAACAAGGGAGTGTCCAAACAGTTGATTTACCAACATGAAATGAAATAGAATACATAATATAAAGGTAACTCAGGGATAAAATAACAATTGAAGCAATTATAATCAAATTATAAGTACAACACAATATTACATTTTGAAATAGTTTTGAATACAATTAAATCAACTATTAGTCATCTCCAATTGGATAGTAACATATAAAAAAAAAGGCCAGAAAATTGATTAGAAGATGATTCGCGTAACATCTCTCCAAGTTTCTGTTATATCCCTAAAACATGGCAAAATAAGGCATTTGTATTGGATCACCTCACATCAGTACTTGACTCATATTAAATAAATTTTGCATCTATTTCAATTTTGGGAACGAAATTATCACAAATTATACAACTAATCTTTGTACTTAAATGATTTTGCATTCCTTTCGCAAATTATACACCTAATCTTTGTGCTGAAATGATTTTGCATTCGTTTCATTTTTGGGAATGAAACTATCACAAGTTAGTAGGTCATAGCATCACATAAATAGGTTTAAATCTATTGAAGTTGAGTCTAAAATATTAAAAGTGGATTATACCCTTAATATTAAAAGTTGAAGTTGACTAATTAATATGATTATACCCTAATTAAAATAAAAAATTCTAGAATCCACAATCTAATGTTCCAATTTAAAAACATGAATCTGGAAGAATAGATCAAATTAATTCAGAAAACAAGTGAGTGAAACAGATGCACGTCAATTTTATGCTAGTTTAAAATTTCAAGCTATGAACCACAAGAAGGATGCAACATTTTGATAATTAATATTTTATGGGTTCAATCAACATCGGGTTGAGTCGAGAATTATAAAGAGAATAGGTTTGCTTACTTACAGGACGTTCCTAAACTCAACCTTTCTTCAGTTGCCCATGCTCAGGATTGTACTTTTGAAAAAAAATCCAATAGAAAAGAAATTCAAGTTACAACCAAGGATATTATTGGAACTTCATGTGCTAAATTGAGGGCAGTATGGATAAGTGTATGAGTTACCGTTCACTCCTTGTGTGGGTTTAATAAATTCACATAATTGGTAGATTCAATCAACCCAAGAAAAAGCCCATATAATCTAACTTGCAATCTCATTATCAAACTCGGGCTGATTTTAAACCTCCCACACAAACCTGCAATCCGAATTTGGGTTGGGCTTGGTTAAAGTCACTTATCCCAACCCTACTTGCAATCCAAACATAGCCTAAAATGAGGTTTTATGAAATGGTTGGGGAACTAGATTGAACCGGTCGATTCGACCAATTCAACCATGAACTAGACCTTAGTCCGGTCCAATTGCACATATAAAACCAAAAATACAGTCAGATTGGAAAAAATCATTGAGAACACCCAAGAACCGATCGGATCAGTAAAAACCCACTAATTAGAACCACTCAAAACTGGGTGTAATCGAAACTAGTACATCGTCGAGCTCCAGATCTAAATTTGAATTACTTTGAACAAATCTACAAACTGGAATTTCAATCTCAAAATTTCAAAAAAATAATTACATTTTCTTGTACTCTTCTCTACGTGCATGTGAAATGTCTGTATGGAAAAAGAAAGAGAGAGCATGAAATTTAAATGCTTTGATGAGGTTTGTATATTTGCTAAGAGAGAGAGGGGGAGGGGTAAGGAACAAAGGGGTGAGGTGTAGGGTTGTAATCGAATCGATTCGAATATCATAATATTTTATTCGTATTCGTTTAATTATTCAAATATTTGTATTCGTATTCGTTTATTATTTGAATAACAAAAGTAAATCGTATTCAATTCGAATGAAATATTCGAATATATTCGAGAATATTCGAATATTCGTATTCGAAATTTTTGAACTTGAAATTTCAATTTTTTTTCAAAAATATATTTATTTCCAAATTAATAATATCATATTTCAAATATATAGTATATGCATACATGATACAATACCTATATAGTAATTAATAAACAATAAAATTCATCAAGTGCAATAATTCATAAACCAATTGCAAATTAACATTTAATAAAATGAAGCTATTTACTATTTTACTTTTGTTTTTTGGGTAATTAGTTGGCTATCATAGTTTACATTTAGATTGCAAAATTTTAAAGAAATTTAAGATGTGGTTTAGAATTTCTGTTGGATATATATATATATATATATATATATATATATATATATATATATATGTGTGTGTGTGTGTGTGTGTAATTAAAATAAAAAAATTATATATATATATAATTATTCGAATATATTCGCAAATACTCGAATCGAATTTCGCCATATTCTTCTTTGTATTCGGATAATATACGAATATAAAAAAGAATTCTTATTCATATTTTTCAAATTCGAATCACTACATTCGAATTCGAATATCGAATCAAATTAAAAAGATTCGATTCTTTTACAACCCAGTGAGGTGTGTTTGCTAGATAGAGAGAGAAAGGTGGATGGAGAAAGTTTGAGAAATTAAAGAGGATAAAATAAGTTTCTTTTTAGAAAGAGAAAATGTAGATTACTTTTTAGAGATATGGGAGATTGATTAATTAATTAATTAAGTGAATATGTTGAAATTAAAATTCTCAATTATTATTGTTTATTATTACTTTTAAATAAAAACAATTGCACACGAATTATTGTTTTTGCATTTTTCTAAAAGAAAATTACTATACCTTATTTATAAAAAAATTATAAATGATTTTAATATCAAGTTATACATAAACTATTATATGAAAATTAAATTAAAATATTATATTTTATATTCTATAGCGGTTGAATCACAGGTTGAACCGATCCAACCGGTCGTATCTTGAACCGGTGGTATGGTCGGTTTGACCACCGATCCGGTTCCACGAACACCATTTATATGATTGAGAAATGATTTTTTAGGTTTCTTAACAAATACTTTATTATATCCAAATTCTATAAATAAATTTCCATTAATTCATATTTGCATGCACTAAACTATTACAACGAAAAGAAGAGCTTCTTTTGAGGCTAAAGGAATATAGATGAAGAATCATCCACGATATCAATTCATGACAACCCTTTAACAATTTAGATTTGGGCTTTCTAGCCACTTATTGGGCCTCAATTTTGTTTGCTATGGATCATTAATACTGGCTACAAATTCTCTATTCTGAAAAGTATCTGATTAGAAAAGAATGACTGAATGAAGAAAAGAGGAGAAAAAATAACTAATGTCCTAATTAAAGTAATTAATTAGATTTTGAGTAGATGTTGGTCTTACAAATCTTATTTCGTAAGATGAGTCCATCTAACCCGGTTAGTGTGGTTGATTGGTCGATTAATGCTTGACCGACAGTCAATGATTAATCATCGTTGACTCAAAATTATTGCATGATATACATAAAAATATAACAAGATATACCTAATAAATATTACATTTTGAGAATAAAAGTATTACTTGGTAAATTACAATTTCTCAAATTAATTATTTGAAGTCATGGAACTAAAACTCATTACGCATAAAAGTATTATATAATATTATTTATCAAATTATCATTTTTCAAAAGTATTACATGATGCATACGAAAATGTTACATGATGAGAATCCAAGTATTAGCTATAAAATTATAATTTTCTAAATTAATCATGGATTTTGAATCTTAGAAGCCAAAGAATTACTTAATATGCACAAAAATATAACATAATATACATAAAAATATTATCCGATACATGCAAAAATATTATATAGTATTAGTTATCAAAATTATAAAAGTATTACCTAGTGTTACATGATATGCCTTAAAAGTATTATATGATCAAAATAAAAGTATTACTTGTTAGATTACAAGTTCTCAAATTAAACATAAACCTAAATGCATTATCTACTATATTTATACAAACAAAAGTATTAAGTGTTGGATAACAATTTTTTAAATTAATTATATACTTGGAGGGCTTAATATAAATATAAATATATATATATGTATTACATAATACACGTAAAATTATTACATCATATATATATATATATATATATATATACATATATATATTGAACAACATGTTGATCCGACCAAATCTGTCCATCTTACAAAATGAGGTATGTGGGACAGTCACACTCAAGAATTAGCCTAAGACTCTACGTTTGGTTCGTAGGTTGAAAATGTTTAGGTTGTTTTAGGTTTTCAGGCTTTTACTGTTCATCGAAGACAAAATAACACTTTTTGAGTGTTTGGTATGTAGGTTTTGGGGTTGGTTTGATTTAAATTTTATGTTTGGTTTGAATGTTTATGGGTGTATAAATGTACATTACTTTATCATTGTGTGTTTGGTTTGGTTGTTTGATATTGATAAAAAATGTAAAAAGTCATTTTTACCCTCCTCTCTTTAAAAAATAATATTATAAGATACATGAGGAATATAGAAAATAAGGAAATGGATAATGTAATTAATAGCATCTTCCTCAATTTGGTTCGATCTGCCCACTCTCTGCTTCATTAAAAATCATCCAACGAAAGATTTTGTAAGAACTGGAAGAACCCGATGGAATAATCTGTTCAAATTGAAGAAGAGTAATAGTGATTTGCTATATCGTTTACCACAACGTTGAATCGAATGGCAAAGACATCTACTGATGTCTTCACATTTAGGGCAATCAACTAATTGAGCTTTTGGGTGAATTCGTGGAGCTCTTGCTTTGAAGAGGTGTTTGAGAGTATCACACCGAAGCTTTCCCTTCATAAAAATGTCGAGCAGGTAAGTAGTCTATAATTACACCCGTTTGCAATATCCAAGCAAACAGACATATCGAATGAAGTTTTAATGAGTGTTGATTTATGCTAGACTTCTTTTTCTTGGCTATGCTTCTTTATTGTTCGGCCATTTGTAGCTTCCACTACAAGAAATTTGGCTTTTAACAATGGGTAATACCCATTGTCGTTTCCATTTTTTTAGCGTTGTCGTATCCAGCATTGCAAAAAAAAATTAGTCATCATAATGCTGACACATCATCATGCCACATCATCCAAATGATGACACATCCACATCGCCATATTGTAGCCACATCATTATGCCAAATAATGCGCGTTGTATGGGATTCGAGCCCAAAAGCCATGATCGTACTCCAACCACTAGACCACTAATGCTTTATGTTATAATATTCTACATGCATTTCTTTTATTTCAATTTTTGATATTTTCATTTTCTATTATCACATATTTTTTGTTAATTTTTATTATTTGTATTTTTAATATATTTTAAAAGGTTAAATATATATATATATAATTGGAAGATTAATGACTAATTAATATGTTTAGTAATGTTTAATCTAATTTCATTTTAAGACAATTATAAAATACACTAGTGCATATTATTAATATATTTTATGAAAATACTATTTTTTAAAATTATGACTTTGTTCATATAAGATAATATTAATGCAAATAATATAAGATAAAATCATAAAATTAATAATTAAACTTTTGAAATTTAATTTAATTAAAAAACAATTAATATTATCACATGTTTTTTGTTAATTTTTATTATTTGTATTTTTAATATATTTTAAAAGGTTAACAATATATATATATATATATATATATATATAATTGAAAGATTAATGACTAATTAACATAAGATAATATAAGATATATAACATCATAAAATAATTAAACTTTTCAAATTTAATTGAATTAAAAAATAATTAATATTATTACATATTTTTTGTTAATTTTTATTATTTGTATTTTAATATATTTTAAAAGGTTAACAATATATATATATATATAATTGGTATGATTTATATATATCTTTTTTTTTTGCTTTATAAAATAATTGTTTAAAATAATTTATGTTTTTTGTATTAATTTTAAAACCAAACTCATTTTATCTTTATTTTTATTTTAGAAAAACATTCATAATTTATGAATTATGAATTATTAAACATAATTTTCGAATTATGTTTTAAAATAATATATAAATTTTGTATTATTATATAAAAGGGTGAGAGTAATATTTTAGGTGTAGTTTCTTAATTAATTCAAAATAGTATTTTATAAAAATACTATTTTTTTAAATTATGAGTTTGTTCATATAAGATAATATTAATGCAAATAATATAAGATAACATTATAAATTAATTAAATTTAATTTAATTAAAAAATAATTAATTTATAATTAACACAACACATAAAAAAGCGTTGCACAATGAGTTGTATATTGGCAAAAAAGTACTATGAAAAGACAACGCATAAAAGCGTTGCACAAAAGCATTGTCTTTAAAAAAAAAAAGACGCCATAAGACAACCCTTTGAAAAAGCGTTGCACAAAAGCGTTGTTTTTTTTTTAAAAAGACGCCATAAGACAACCCTTTAAAAGCATTGCACAAAAGCTTTGTCTTTTTTTAAAAAAAGACGCCATAAGACAACCCTTTAAAAGTGTTGCACAAAAGCGTTGTTTTTTTTAAAAAAAAGACGCCATAAGACAACCTTTTAAAAGTGTTGCACAAAAGCGTTGTCTTTTTTTAAAAAAAGACGCCATAAGACAACTCTTTGAAAAAGCGTTGCACAAAACCGTTGTCTATTTTTAAAAAAAGACGTCATTTAACAACCTTATGAAAAAAACGTTGACTTTTCCACAAAAAGCGTTGTCTTTTGGCGAATTTTTTCAACAAAGACAACGCTTTTCGGAAAAAGGGTTGTAAATTTCGAAAAGTCAACACAAATTCATAAAAATCGTTGTCTTTGGGAGGTTGTTGTATCAAATATTTCTTGTAGTGTTCGTTTAATTTGTGTGGACTCTCTGTTGAAGTTCACTTCCTTGATAATTGAAGGGCAACTGCAAATTGATACATCACGATTTGGAAGTTCTTGAGATTTCTACTGGATAAGTGGTCGATGAAAGGGGTTTCTTTCCTTCCTCAACCAGAACGCAGCCGTCGGAACGACTCGATGGTGGATGAGACAGAAGAAAAATTCGATCGCGACCACACAGTTCTTCACGGCTAGGGTTTGAAATGAGGAAGCCCTTGATTTTGTATATATATGGATGGCAATTATGTAATTGCGAGGAAAATTAAGGACAGTTTTGTCAATTGAATGGATAAAGTAAGGGCAACAAAGGGAGTTCACAAAATACACTGTTCATTAGTTTCTAAACCCACCAATTTTCAAGGGTTTAGAAAAGAGGTGTTTGAACACCCTAAACCAACCAAAAAAGCCCGGGCCCAAAACATATAAAGCAAACAAAGGTTTAGGGTGGTTTATAAGCTCAAACCACCCTAAACCAACGAACCAAACATAGCCTTAGGTTCTTTTTTCTTTTTTAAACCTAGACTTTTGTTCTTTTAAACAATGAATAATTTATGTAATCTTTCAAAGATAGACGCATAATATAACAAATGTTCAGTGTTCATTGGAAACACGTTTAATAGATAACATAAAACTCATATGAAGTTATCAAAGATAGACACATAATATAACAAATGTTCAATGTTCATTGGAAACACGTATAATAGATAACATAAAACTCATATGAAATTATCATGAGTATAATTACATGAAATGGAATCCACCTATTACCCACAATTTAAACCATTTTCATAAATTAATTTCCGTCTTATTGGATATCGATCGAACCCTAAAATTATATTCTTGACATCATATTATATTCAAAAAAATAAGGAATTTTATTGAATAATTAGATTTTTTCGGACACTTAAACTAATTATATTCTTGACATCATATTATATTCAAAAAAATAGGGAATCTATTTGAATAATTAGATTTTTTCGGACACTGAAACTTTCGAAGACTTGGCGAAGAATGGACTTTGATCATTTAAATTTCATCTGTTGATGAGTCGGAAAAAACTAACAATTTGTTTTGTTGATCTTTCTATTATAGCAAACATCACTTTTCATGCATGCATTTGACTGAAAATCTAAATTTGGTTCTATCTTCGATAAGCATTTCGTAGATAGTATTTCCAAATAATAATTTTAGTAGCAAGAGCTATTAGAAAACATGTTTGGAAATTTTATTAAGAAGTTCGATGTTGTAATTCTTTAAGACAATTTTTAATTTGCAAAAATATTCTTGATGGTATTATATTTTTATTTAAAACTAATGTCGTGCTAATATTGTTTTGTCATAGTGAGTAGGGCATATTAAAATGTAGGAATTTAAATATTAAGATGAGTAATAAAAACAAAATGGGAGGATAAGAATACATTTTAAAAAAACAAAAAAAAAACAAATGTATTTTCTTCTTTGAAGAATGAAAATGAAAAGGCCAAATGAGGAAGATAAAAGTGGATTCATACTATCTTTGTAGGAATTTGGAAATCAAAATATCCATTACAACCGAATCAAGCCTACCGATCTTAGTCACCTTTTATTTTGATGGACTAAAATTCATGACTCTCTTAAAAAATTATTTTATAAATTTAATTTCGTAAGATACATGTTTTAATCTATAATTTAGATTTCATATATAAATTTGTAAAAATGAATTTTATAAATACTATTCATAAGATTGTTTCATATAAATCTTTATGAAAAATCGTTACATTCTAATTTTAAATTTGTCGATCTACAAACTTCAAAGAAGATTGTTTATTTATTTTAGGTACTTCTTAGTACTTATACATGCAACATATATTTTTATAAAGGTCTTAAATGAAATTCTAAATGCTCTCGTATTTAAATACTACATTTTAATAATTACGAGTTTAGTTCATTCGACTTTTCATAGCTGTATTATAGCTTGAGTTCGAATCGAACTTAGAAATGAAGTTTGAGAACTCTGTTCAACTTAAAAATCTTGAGTTTGACATTAGTTTGAGTAGTTCATCTTACAAAAGGTTTGTTAACAAGATAAATGGGTTTAGCTCAAGTTCGGCTAAACTGAAAAACCTAAAATTTATTTAATTTCATTAGTTAATAAGTTTGAAAAGTTTCAACAATTCTTATTAGTTAGCCCACCTTTATTTTAGTTTTTTTTTTCTTTTGTATTTATTATATTTTATATTAATTGTTTGTTCATATCATAGAATATTTGCAGGCTGATAATTTCATATATATTCAAATTATACATCTTCATTGTGTCAAAAAATGTGAGTAGACTAGTACCCAACACTACACAATATTAGGTAAGAAGATCATTCTCTATTTATTTGATTACAAATATTTTGGTTAATTATTGTTGTGCATTATGGTTAAATATTGATATATTGTTTTACAGTTGCCTACTCATTATACAAATAAAGCTGGAAGCCCCTAAAAAAAAATTTCAAAACAGAAGAATCTCACACAAGGATCAACGTCAAGGGGTTGAATTGGAGCTTTGAAAGGTTCTTTTCTTCTTTTTAAGTGAACACAAACAATATTCTGTTTTTTGCAAGATTGGGTGGGTAGATATTTTGTAAGTTTGCAACCATGATTTTTTGTGTACTGTTGACGTTGGAAAAAACAATCATAGCCATAGATGGGGTGTGTGTGTGTGGGTGTATATATATATATATATATATTTTTTTTTTTTTTTGTAATTAAACATGTGATGCTTAGACAATATGTTTATGGTGGTTGTTAAGCATATGTAGAAATTTGTTTTTGTGTTGCCTACTCAAATTATTTTGCCACAATGAGGATGTTAACTGGAATAGATATGAAACTATTCCTGCAATATTTCTTTTACAACACGTATTCGAAAATTTTATTTAATTTTATTAATTAATAATTTTGAAAAGTTTGAGTAATATTTAATCCATATAAATTAGTCCATCTTTATTTTAGTTTTTCTTATTTATTTATATTATTTCTCTACATCTTTTAATTTAAACTTATTAAGAATGAAATATGTAAATAATTAATTTCTATTATTCAATTCATTAATTGATCATATTTATAGCAATTGTACTTTTTGAATTTTATTTATTATAGAATTTATTTGTAGAAAATAAATTTAATATGAGAAATTTTTAAGCTTATCAAGTGTCCTAGTGGTTATTAATACCTCTTTATAAATTCTCTAATTTTTTTAAATTAAACAAATTTCAAATATATATGTAAGTTCAATAGTTGAAGTCTAAAATATTTTATCATAATAAATCTAGTTAACATTCACGTATTGTTAGTAATATTATTACTTATAGCATTAAATTTGAAGTTTTAGCTAGTCATATTAATAGCTAGTGTATTTTCTAAATTTTATTTATTTTAGATTTTATTTGTAAAAAGATATTTAAAATAAGATTGCAGGCTTCACAAGTGTTCTTAGTGGTGTATGTATATATATATATATATAGTGGTGCCCGGATTAACTGAACCGTCGGTTTCGATTTCGAACCGGCTGTTTGGCCAACTGGGGGAGGGCTAACCGGAACCGAACCGGGGCATGTTCGGTTACGGTTCCGATTTGGAACCGGCGGTTCGGTTTGCCGGTTTTCCGTTTTTTTTTTTTTTTTTAAATTTTCGTTTATGGTTTGACTCAAATTTTTATGATCATACAATATGACAATATAAAACAAACTATTTATGTTAAAAAATAAACAACTTTGTATAAATATCCAAAAATTACAAATTACAAAGAAGAGGAAAGTGAAAGAAGAGGAAAAAAAAGTCCTTAATTTTCAATTTACAACTTACAAATTACAACTTACAACTTACAAATTACAACTTTCAATTAAGTCCTTAATTTTTTTTTAATACATGAAAGAAGAGGAAAAAAAATTTGAAAGAGCTTGAGTTTCATTCTAAGTTTGAAAGTGAATTTAAAACTTAGAATGAAATTGCCTACGTATCCTAAATTGAATTAAGGAATCAAAGCTCACGTAGTTCTCTTACCTCGTAAACTTACCTTCTTTGTATAAATATTCAAAAATTACAACTTACAAAGTTCTAAGTTTTAATTAAAAAAAATTAAGGACTTAATTGAAATGAACAAAGAATGTTGATGTGTCTCAAAGAAAGGAGGACATAATAAGACGTGCAATTTAATACATCTCATTATCTCCTCCTTTCTTTGAGTCACACCATCTACCACACAACATTCTTTGCTCATTTCAATTAAGTCCTTAATTTTTTTTTAATACATGAAAGAAGAGGAAAAAAAATTGAAAGAGCTTGAGTTTCATTCTAAGTTTGAAAGTGAATTTAAAACTTAGAATGAAATTACCTACGTATCCCTAAATTGAATTAAGGAATCAAAGCTCACGTAGTTCTCTTACCTCGTAAACTTACCTTCTTAGTTGGTCCCGACGGAGGAGGATGTGTTGGAATCGTAGCTGTACTCGTCTGCACCGTCTTCATCTCTAAGACCGTTGAATCTAGATGTTGTTGACGTTTCTTGGCTTGAAGTCAATCTTCAAGTAGAGTAATGTATTGAACATTCTCTACGCACAATTTTGCTCTTCTTGGATTCAACATATGTCGTCCTTTGGAGAAGGCGCACTCGACGGAGATGTTGGAGGCGGGACTTGCAAAGATCTCCTTTGCAATACTACTTAAAATAGGATAAATGGTAGTCCTTTTTGCCCACCACTTCAAAAGGTCCATAGAATTTTCAAAAGTTACAAATTCAAATGTACAAGTTAAATAAGTATCTAATTCTTGTGTGGGATTAGACCCCCTAGCTCGTTTTTGTGTTCGGTTATCATAAAAATCATAATATGCGCTAAGACCACTACTGGATATGGATATTGTGAAGAACTACTACTACTATCTACATTTTGAGCACCTAAATCATCCCCACAATCGTCCCCTAATGATGTTTTATATTCTTTAAATAATTCATACAAAGTTGATCTAGCTCTAGCTACAACTTCTATATAATTTGGAACATAGTCAAATGCATCATATTCTCCTAACTCAAAATTGGGGAACAAAGCACTATAATACATTCGTAATAATTCTGTTAGGCCATCTTCTCTAATCCTAGGATCTAATAATTTAGCTATTAAAAATAAATCGGGAATTTTGAAAAAATATTTACACCATTTTGCTTTCATGGATATAACAGTATCACCTAAAATAGGACATTTACAATATGCATTCAAAATTAAAGCAATTTTGACACAATGAATCTAAGGCTAATGGAGAAGTAGGATAATAAGTGCCACTTAATTCTCTAGTGATTTCTTCAAAAAAATTTAATAGTTGAATTAAATTAATACATGCATCTCAAGAGTTGTTATGCAAATATATATGTTCATAGGGGTTTTCTTCAAAAAATTCAATTAGTGATAGGTAGAAAATAAGTGCATTTTATTGTGGATATATTTGTGATTTTATAATCTTCTAGATAATTGAATGCACCATTTTTGTACCTATATGTGTTTTCGACCCTCAATTACTTCATATATTATTTTCTTGATTATTTCAGGAGTTTTGGAGTATTTTCGAGCCAAGAGATGTGTTCGTGGGTCGAGAAATAAAGCCGGAACAAAGTTGGGTCAAGTTGGGCCCAAACGCCCAATACATTGGGAAACCCAGTGTCAGCTCAGTCTGCTAGTGTGAAGCCCATCGCGGCCCAGCGAAATCCTGAGCGAGTTTTTGGGCCTAAAAATGAAGAAAGTCCATCTCCTTAGGGTTTAAAACTCGCCCACATGCCTAGGATAACAGATTTTGGAGTGCTCCCCAAGCCACAATAACCTTTTAATTTCTCTTGGGCATATTTGGACGATTTACGTAGAGATTAGGAGGGAGAGATAGGCAGGAGAGTTAGAGAGAGAAACAAAATTTCTTATTCTTTTCTAGGTTAGATTAGATGGAGTTTTCAATTACTTTTGTGGATTCAATTCGAAAGATGCTTGGCTAATTTCTCAATTTCGGTTAGCAGAGATGTTTGAACCCGTTTATCTATTATTTTCTAATTAATCTCGTATTTCCCTCTCGATATTTGATTGGAATTGATTATGTTGTCTGTGCATAATGTTTTCAATTATTAATGTTTGATTTGGATTGGCCACCTAGGTTAAGTGTTTGATAATTGACTGCTAGAATCTTAAAGCGTCGTTGCGCCATTTAAGTTTCATAAAGTGGTAAACTAGAGGTCGTGCATCTCTAAGGTAACATAATCCTAGAATTATCGAATCACGCGTGTTGATTTGGAGTCTAGTTCATCCTATCATCTTGGTGATTAATGCATTTGAATGAATTAAATCTAGCGAGCGTATCCTAGGTTGTTCAATTAAATAGGGTTAATTAGCGAGCGTATCCTAATTTAACTAATCTTAAGAGACGATTCAGTTTAATGACACGTAGTGTTAAGCTAGGGATGATAATTCCATGATAATTTGAGAGAGGGGTAATACATTTGATTAGGGAATAATTGATAGCCGAGGATAATTGAACTGTTAACTGGAATATTTGCATATCTTGAATCCTTATTTAATTTGCTTTCTAGATTATTAGTATTTTAGTGGTAGATAATTAATTTCAAAACCCCCCCATAATCTGTTAACTGTTTGAATTGAACATAGGTGATATAGTTAATCATCACTTCTCGTGGGATCGACATCTTACTTGCCCTAGCTACTAGTTGGTTGGGTTGGGAAGGAATTAATAATTTTATCGCGTTGCGACGCGCGGTCAATTAACAATTCTTTATAATTATAAGAATCTTGAAGCATAAAAAAAGTTGACTTTCATCTATGTTTTACGTCAATCACAAATTTCTTAACTTCCATTCCATTATTTTTACAAAATCAGGCCCATTTTTTATGACATTGTGTTGATTTAGCAATTTCATGAATTGCATCCTTAATAGGTTTAATTTGATCATGTAAAGCATCTAGACCATCTTGTACACATAAATTCAAACAATGGGGTACACAGCGAATATGAAAAATCTTACCATTTATTGGAGGCCTACAAAATTCTATTATCGTAGGCATACTAGCGGTGTTAGGAGCGACGTTATCAAAACCAACCAAAAAAACTTTTGTAACTATATCATAATCATTAAGAATTTTTATTATTTTTCTAGCAATTGCTACGGAAGAATGTTTTTCATCAAATTCGGCATATGCAATTAATCGTTTTTGCATATTCCATGCATCATCTATCCAATGACATGTTACTCCTAAATAATCATGCATTTGATAAGGATCTTTCCACACATTGCAACAAATAGATACTCATTGTGTTAAATTTTTTAATTCTTCAATTAAAGTATATTTATATTCGCCATAAATTTTTTCTATGTCACGTGTAATGGTATTCCTAGAAATTTTTCTACTAGCGGGTTGTAAATAAGTACTAGTATATTCTTCAAAATCATCGTCTGTTGGAAATTGAAAAGGAAGATGGTTTTTTGCAACTAATTCGGCT
Organism: Scutellaria minor; assembly: GCA_954870855.1. Taxonomy (NCBI): domain Eukaryota; kingdom Viridiplantae; phylum Streptophyta; class Magnoliopsida; order Lamiales; family Lamiaceae; genus Scutellaria; species Scutellaria minor. The sequence continues at coordinate 4,673,951 of OX940732.1, read as the reverse complement.
ACTCCTTTCCTATGAAATAATTGACTAAATTTAAAAAGGAAAGAAGGGTTATTACCATCGGTTACCAAACCGGAACCGGTTGTTTGTCGAGGAAGATGGGTTTGAGAGCGGTCACTACCCATCTTGTCTGGATGCTTCTTTACCAAATGGTTGATGAACGTTCCATAACCTCCTCCATGCTTGAAATAGAATAGAATAGAATTGAAATTGAGCACAAAGTTGAATTGAAACTTGAGAATTGAGAGAGAATTAGAGAGAATTGGAAGAATGGTGTGAGAAATGAATTGAGTTGAGGGGGTATTTATAGAAAAATTTGCAAAAAAAAAAAAAAGTAGTCGGACGGTTCAAACCGCCGGTTAACCGCCGGTTCATGGTTTCACAATATAACGAACCGAAACCGAACCAGATGAAACCGGTTCACGGTTTCCGATTTGGAACCAGAACCGATCAACGGTTCCCCAAACCGTTGACCCCCGATTTCGAACCGGTCGGTTCCGGTTTTGGACTAACCGTGGGCACCACTATATATATATATATATATATATATATATATATATATATATATATAATTTTAGTTTCATATTTATGAATACAAGTAGTATTAGTAATATTTGTATGGAAGACACGAAATGACGATTAAAGAAATTTTATTTACAAAAACCAACAAATAATAGTATAAAAATAAATTTATATAAATCAATTTTAAAAATTAAAATTTTAATTTGTAATAATTTTTGTAAAATTATATATTAATTTAATATATCTTAACATTTAAAGATCAATAACTAATTCATACAATCGTAATATTTGTCTTAATATTTAAGCATGATATATAGGATCATGAGCTGATCTGATCAAAATTGACAAAGAAGAAAACGGTGGAAATCATATTCAAGGAAAAGTAACAAATATAAGCGAGTAAAGATAGTAGTATTGAAAGCTATGGCAAAGAAAGACCAATTAAGAAGAACATTTTTGTTTTCGAGTCTATATATCATTCATAGAATTAAAGTGAAGACGAAGAGTGGGGGAAATTTGTGATTTATTATTATAACTTTCAATCAACTTAATAAATACATAATTTATTTTATGCATGAAACAATTTATAATTTTTGTGTTTATGAGTTGGTCTCTTGTGAGACCGTACACATGCGACGAGATTCAAGTATATGTGATTTTCAATTATAAGTATGTGTTTTATAAGTATGTTTTAAAAGGTATTTAAGTATACCTTTTATAGCTACAAGTACGCATTTTTCTACTATAAGTGCAATCGATTGCACGAGTTTTTGTGTTTATAAATTTAACAACTTAGTTTATCATGTAACAAATCATAATAACACTTTTAATATTAATAATTTTATATATTATGTAATTAATAAAATTATTAGAATTTGGGAAGTTTTTTCACTAGATTTTATAAAATTCGTCAGAAATTAGCACGTGAGTCTCACCCATAAATTTGGAAAGAGTAGTGTTTGTGTGCATCAAGTGTATGGATCATGATCCATGCAATTGGGTGTGCAGGTCGGGTCTAATCCAGATCTACGCCCAGTTTTATTTATTTATTTATTTAATGGCATAACATTTATGTTTGCCGAATATAACATTTATGTTTACCGAGTATAATCTTATGTACAAATATCATAGCCTTTAAGTAAAATTACTTAGATTTTTTTCAGTATAAAAAACATAACTAAAAGTTATGTCAACTTTATGTTAACCGAGTATAATTTTTCTGTTATATTAGTATAACCTTTACATACATATATCATAACATTTAAGTGATATTATTTAGACTTTTTTCACTATAAAAATTCATATAGTATGGCTTAACCTTTATATTATAATAATTTAACATTTATGTTATATTAGTATAACCTTTATGTACAAATATCATAACTTTTATGTACCTAAAGAATAACATAAGATTATAATATTATAATGGAAATGTTAAATTATTATGCATAAATGTTATATTATTACAACATAAAAGTTTTGAAAGATTTTGAAAGATATTATAAATCTGTCATACACTGCAAAAGGTTATGCAAACATAACTAAAAGGTTAGGATTGACAAACTAAAAGGTTAGGTCAGACAAGCTAAAAGGTTAGGCTAATATAATTGGGAAATAAGGGTTTGAGCTAGGGTTTGGACGCGTGAGCGCGCATGAAACGCGTGAAATGCACTCCCAAATCGGATTGATCCAGTTGTACGAATCTAGGATTTGTGAAACTGGTTGAAAAAACATTTGTGATTTGGATATTTTCCAATAACTAGATGATGCAGCACCATTTCGGTGACACATGAAAGAACTTTTTTTTTTTAATATTTGTTTTAAACAATTTTCACTTCAAAACCAACTAAATCATGTTGTCATGACATTTAAGTTGTCGAAAACCCCAAATTTATGGGTCACATTAACCTATTAGCAATAATTTGTTCCTAATTAACAAACTAAAAGGAAAGGTCATATTGTTTAAACAAATCAATTTAAATTTTAGGTGTATTATCGTGTCGTATCATGTTAGTGCAAAAGGAATTTGTGTTCGCATTTATGTTTGCTTTACTTTTTATCATGTTGTACTCATATATATTCGTTTGCATCATATTCGATATTGATATGGAAACATGGCACATGAAATTTATTGGTTGCTACCCTACTAATATTGAAACCTTTTCGAGGGGTCTAGCTAGTTCCTCTTTTGCCCTTTATATGGCTCCATAATCTACACTCCTCATATGTATTTGGAGAGAAATCTGTTGGAAGAATATGGCATTTGGCATATATCTAACTTGATGCACAAGACAAAACACTAATCTATGATGGGCCCACAAAAATAAATCTTATGAAAAAATTAGAAAGGCCTAGCGAACAATACTCATGAATCATGATTGATGCATGTAAAACTTCAATAAATTTATCCACTTACAACAAAATTTATTTTTAATTTTGACTTTCTTAATGATATATTAGAAGGCTTAATTGCAAATTGGCATTTGAAGATAACTATTTCTTTTTGCCTCTATACGTTAGGAAAAATAGTATATTTAAAACAATATATTTTAACAATTCATCATTTAGAATATTATCTTTTCAGAATTTAAATTAGAATGCTATACATCTTTTAAATTTCGAGTGATATAGGACAAATTAGCTCTACAAAATGCATGTGTAGGATGTGAGTCCATCCAATTCGAGTTTGAATCGATTGAATTTGGTGGATTGATTTAAGTTTCTATCATAATTTGAAGAGATAAGTGTTTCGGTGTAGAAAAAAATGTACATTTAATTTGTTTAAATTTTGAGGGAAACCAAATTTTGTGTGAGCTGGTTATGATGGATTCCAACAGTATAAAAACGGTAGTGGTTATGGTGGATCTTCTTAAAAACTTAATTAAAATGTGTGTTTCCTACATCAAAAAATTCATATCCTCAAGCTACTGGATAACCCCAAATCAATGTTACCAATTTGAGTTCAATTGAAGCTCGATTTGAGTAGAATGGAGCGAAATTTGCAAATGAAAAACTCAATTGTTAATGAACCCGATTTTGAATGCATTTCTATATATTAATTGGTTGAAGGATTTTTCATCTCTAGGGATAACAATTAAAAACAATATTTTTGTACAATTCAATTTCATCATCATTGCCACAAAATTACTGAAATCTGCCATAATCACCTCAAACTCATCCAAAATTTAAAACTTAAATCAAAACATTCTCTCCTTAGGATATCAACTTCAAATCAATTTGCATAACTCAATTAGATTCCAACTTGATTTGAGCGAGAGTCGAATGAAATTTTCAAAGAGACTGAAATTAGAAGCACACACATTACGCATACAATTTAACCCAAAATTTTGGAACTTCAACCTAATGTGTCCTAAATTAAAAAATTGACTATCCTAATTTCAGAGTTTGAAAATTAATGGCTTAAATTCAATTTTAGTCCATTTAAAAAGCTACTGTCCAATTTTCGTCCACTATGGAAGTGGTTTTCAATTTTAGTCCAATTAAGCCAAAAATCGTCACTATTTGGTCCATTTTTCGCCGGAATACCACTCTTGCCGGAGATTGTAATACAATCGCCCCCAATTTTAGTCTTTATTTATTTATTTTAATTTATATTTAGTTTATTATTAGTATTTTAATACTGATTTAAATATTTCTTATTACAATTTTTATATAATTTTTTCATCTTAAATATTTTAAAATTTTAAATAATATTTAGATTTTTATATTAAAATATAAATTATAATTTATAACTCAAAAATTAAATTCAAAATCTAAATATTATTTTTATTAAAATTATAATTTATAATTTAATATTTATCTAAATTTTTCTTAATGTTATTAATATTTTTAAATAATTGTTAAGATTTTTTTTAATAATATAGAGATTTTTATTTAAAAATACAAATAATATTTTAAAAACATAAAATTTAATTAAAATCGGAATATTACTATGATTTACTAAAAGGCAAATACTAAAATAAAAAATTAAAATCTAAAATCTAAAATCTAAAATCAAAAATTGAATGTAAAATTTTTTAAAAAAAAAAGCAGCTGCACGGGGGCAGAGATTTTGGAAGATGGTTTTGTGGTGATTTGCGAATTGGGGGTAGAGCTTGGCGATGAAGATGGATCGGTGATGGTGATGGAAAGTAAGTGGCTCGCCGGAAAAGATGGTGATGGAGAATCGGTGGTGGTTGCAGAGGTGGTTGGGTGGAGTCGGGTCAGCTGTGAAGGAGAGATGAAGATGGTGGTGGACTGTAAGTGGCTCGCCGAAGGAGATGGGCGACGGCGGCGATGGTGGCTGTTGCAGAGGTGGCGGATCTGAGAGGCGGAGATGATGACGATGAAGGTGGTGGTGCTTGGCGGAGAAGAAGGTGAGTGATAGAGCCTCTAGATCAAAAATTGAATCTAAAAATTAAAATCAAAAATTGAATCAAAAATCCCAAATTGAATCTAAGAAAGCAGCTGCACCGCCGCAGCCCACACGAAGAAAAGCGGCGGAGCCACCGTCACCGCCGCTAGGGTTCTCGCTGGGCAGTTCGATCCTTCCAACGCCGCTGATTTGCAGAACCCTTTTCTATTCCTTTTTTTCCTTGTTTTTTAAATATGTTTTTCATTTAAAATATTAATTAATGATTTATTTGATTTTTGTTTAAAGTTTTTCATTAATTATTTAATATTTAATCTAATGTGGATATTAAGTTCACCTTTAAATATACCAGGTGTGATAAAATGTGCCAAATAAGTGCGAGTGGGGCAAAAATTAAAATTCGGGGCGATTGTATTATAATCGCCGGCGAAAGTGCTATTCCGGTGAAAAATGGACCAAATAGTGACGTTTTTGGCTTAATTGGACTAAAATTGAAAAATGCTTTCATAGTGGACGAAAATTGGACAGTAGCTTTTTAAATGGACTAAAATTGAATTTTTCCCGAAAATTAATATTCCTAAATAATGAATACCAAACAATTATCATCCTAAATTTACAATTTTATGTGCCATTAATTAGGCGTATATGTGTTTGAGAGAGCACTGCACAATAAAAAAAAAAAAAAAAAAAAAAAAAAAAATTATATATATATATATATATATATATATATATATATATATATATTTGCCCGGTTGAATTTGGAGCAATCATACAGCATATCTATCTTTTGAAACATTGTACGGTCGCACGCGTTAACGTTAAATCATGTCCCTTTAACAGTTGAAATGGGAAAAAGTTGAAGAAAGGGACTTCTTGTTGCTACCCGATTGTCATTTAATTTGATGAAATAATTTATAATTAATATTATATTTATGTATATATTATGATTATTGACGTAGTTGTTTTTATTAGCATTTCAGTGTATTTAAATTTTTTTTTTTTTCACAGATTTTATGCATATTCGCGTCCCTAAATTTGTTGTCCATTTACGTCCAAAAGTCATGGATCGATACTGCAAATTAAAGTGGCTTTCAAGATTAATGAAGAGACACCCCTACAAACAGGCCCACATAGCTAAATAGATTTCGTCACTAGTTATTTGAAATATTTTTACTGAAAATGTCTCCAAATTTTTAAAACAAAAACTTTTGTGCACCTAGTGCACGGACACAAGATCCGTGCACTCGCGTCGATCAGGCCCGCCACGCGCCCGTACATGCCAGCACCCATCATCAGGTCAAGGACAAAATCCGCCCAAACATGCTCTCAGGTGTCAGACCTTTATGTTATATTAACTATACATTTTAGTTGTGTTAGTCGTACCTTTTAGTTATATTAATCATATATTTTATAAGACTAGTTGTAGCTTTGCATTTTTTTTAGACAAACATATTAACATTTCATTCATTTTAGTTATAACAGTCATAATTTTAGTTATGTTAGATAGACCGTTTAGTTATGTTAGTTATACATTTATATATTACATAAAGGTATGACTATGTTGATATAAAAATATAAGTAATATCACATAAAGGTAAACATGTACAAATTCTGGCGAAATTAGGGTTTTTTTAGAGTTCAAAGTATTAAATAAAGGTATGATACCTGGACATAAAAATATGACTAATATAATATAAATGTATGACTAACATAACATAGAGGTCAGGACCAAAAAAAAAAAAAAAGTAAAAGTGCACATATCCGGATCAACCCACACCCAAACCCAACCCGAATGCATGTGTGCATCAGGTGCACATGAATTCTACTTAACTTTTAATGACCATCTATCATTATTCTGTTAACGGCATAATCTCATTCTTTTCAATAATGTAAAAATTGTTTTTTTTTTAACCCAATAAATGAGACATAATACTTTCTTATAATTGATTTACATTCTCCGAATTTCACAATTCTAGCTTCTTTCGTCAAAAATAAAAATAATAGTAACAATTTGTGTAGTCAGCAAATGAAATCACACTCCGAAACAGATAATATTTATGTATCCTCTAACTTGAGAATTTTTTATTTTATTTTTATGTGTATGATGTGAGAATAATATATAATAATATTAATTTTATATCAATTTTAGAAGCACATCTATAATCTATAATAATATATAGTATATTAAAAATGGCATGGTTTGAGATATATTGAAGTAGTTGACATTCATGAACAATATATTGTATATAATTAACATTTATAAATTTGATAATTTAAATAAACATGTTGGTATGTAATAAATTTTTTGTTGTACGAAAATTCTGATGTAACCAACAAATTTTTCTCATACCAACAAAATTTTCTCCATATACATTTTCTTTGGTTCAGTAAAATTTTTGTCAATCAGTATAAATAATATTGTATATGAAAATTCACCAAACTTCTCTCATTTAATATTTACTAACTATATAGACTGACATGATATGGAATCTGACGTTGGGTTCCTTAAAACCAATTTCAATGCAAATTAGTGAATACTAGTGCTACTTAAAATACATATGATGGAAAAGAAAACCAGTTCTAATGAAAACTGATAAAGGGTTTGTTGAAAAAACCATTATGTTTGAATAGATGATTTGAAATTTAAGATTTGAAATAATATCTTTTCAAATCCATTTGTGCGGATTCAAATATTAAAAAGTTAGTTAAAAAACAAAGTGATAAATTTCAAATTCACATCCATCCAAACTTCATTAATGGATTTACTATCATGAATTTCGATTCTCTCTTAAAAATCTTTCCATCCAAACATAACCTAACCGATTGTACAACTTAAATTTATTTGGATAAAATTGAAATTTGTAAATAACATTCTCTGATTCCTATCATATTGTTCTTCTCTTCAATTTTGTTCTTCAGCACAGCACCACTATTTGTTTCAGCTTTCAATTAATAATATTATTTAATCCCAGGGTTTAAAACAAAATTATTATCTACCCAGCATTGTATATAGTTTAAAACTCACATATTATTTAGTTAAAATCACACAACATTATAGTTGGAACTCTTAACATTACAACATTAAACACATATTGATAGTTGATGAAATTTTATGAGAAAATGATCTTTGCAGCCAATTAGGTTCTCTAATTAACCATAACCAAGTACATATTTGCATCAAAGAATGATGCAACAAACTAACAGTGAAATTAAAAAGGAAAGGGACTGTGTCTAAGTGAGTGGATTAAATTGAACCACAATTTAAACTGAAATAAATAAATATCTAGGGTTCAAGTATTGAACATTAGCAATATATATATATATATATATAGGAAAAAATATATATTTATAGATATATCATATAGATACATGTGTGTCCTTCCTTTGCACTCGCCATAACGGAGTTACCATGGGTTGCTCTGACTGCTGTACCCAAAACAAAATTCAAGCTAGTTTCTCTGCTCCTTTCTTCTTTTACTAAAGAGAACAGTATTCAGCTGTGAAAAGTAAGTTTCAGTACCAAATAATACACTTCACAACCAGTTCAAGATCTCAACACAACCAGTTTTTTGATGCACTTAAAAAACCACACCAAATTTGGACAACACATAAAATACTGTAGCTCAAGAAATTAGGGCATAAAATTCCTCTTTCTTGAAACTAATAGGGTTTGCATTTGCCCTCCGAATCTAAGCAACTTCACATACAAACCCCAGACTCTTCTCTCACTTCCTATTTCTACCCTTCTTCTCTCTCAACTCTCTCTCCAGAGAGAGAGAGAGAGGGGTTTAAAGGGTTTCAAGGAAATATTGCAAGGTGGGTTACAGAGAAAAGATGAGTAGATTACTGGGTTAGAAGCATAGCAGAAATGGAGATTAATTGGGGGTTGTTTCTTTCTTTTCTTTTTCTTGTTTTCTGTTGGGTGGTGAACAGGACACGCAAGAAATGGGGCCCTTCAGAAAGAGCACAAGAAATGAAGTGAATTTGGTCCATTGCGTAGGCTGATAGACAAAGGTGCGTACGTATATGTATAGACTCTATCCATTTAATCTCTAATATCACACCTTTTTATTTTCCACACATGCAAGGGTCACTCACCCCTACAAAAACCTCACGGCCTTTTGCAGCTAATTATTATAATACAACCTTATTTAATTTACTTGACTGATTTAACCCTACCTTTTTATTTAGGACTAATTTCTATATACACGTACTCAGCCACACTGTACCATTCTACTTCCTTAACATGTACATGTATGTATAGTGTTTGGTCTACTTTGTTAGTATTTCTAAATTTAATAGTCTTTATCATGATGTTGAAATGTAGTGAATACATATATCACCAGTAGTACTCTCCAAACTGGCCATATTATTCTACCTGCATCAAACACCAGGTGTGTGTGAATAACTATTTCATTTTCTTTGTCATGACATATAGAACCAGTGGAGAAATTGTAGCTTAAATTTCCAACTGTAGCTCAAATTTTTGAATGAATAAGATAATTAATTAGTATATGTATGTTCTTTCCAACTAATAATTAGTTCAATTATGCAATAAAATAGTTCAACTGGGAGGTGTGTGTGTGTGAGAGAGAGAGAGAGAGAGGACCTCTTATCTCCAGAAATGAAAGCTAGCTTTCCTAATTCATCATTATCTTCATCCTCCATTTCTCCCCTAGAAGCATAGCCTCCAGAGTTTCCACAGCAAAACAAAGAAAAAGACAAGTATTGCATTGCTTCAACAAAGAGAAAACCTGGTGAGAGTTATTGCCCTCTGAATCATCCCTTTCCTTTACGGGCCATACACTCCCACCATTTTTTATTGCTGAAATAAATGCTTGATCCCATCCACCATAAGGGTTTGCTCTTCCACTCCCCACACTTGACAAAATGTTCACCAAAAACACATACCTCATTCCGCAGGTCTCACCCTCCCTCGACATCAATGAAGTCGAAATCTTGCTTCATCACCACCACCACCACCCAGACATGTTCCCCACTCATCACAATGCACCACTACTTGCAGACCCTTCTTCTTCAATGGCCCATGCTCCTCTTCCAAGGAAACAGGCAGTGAAGAAAGATCGACACAGCAAGATATACACTGCCCAAGGCCCGAGGGATCGCAGGGTTCGTCTCTCCATTGGCATTGCCAGAAAGTTCTTTGATCTTCAGGAAATTCTAGGTTTTGATAAGCCCAGCAAAACCCTTGATTGGCTGCTCACCAAATCCAAAGAAGCCATTAAAGACCTTGTTCAATCTAAGAAGAAGGCCACTGATAACATCACTGATAAGAGCTCCTCTGAGTGTGAGCTCCTTTCTTCCACTGGAAACTGTGAAGCCTCCAAAAACGGAGCAGATTCGAAGAGCAAATTTGGCGGAAAAGATCCGTCACAATTAGCTGCTTCGAATCTTGCTAAAGAGTCGAGGGCGAAGGCGAGGGCAAAGGCGAGGGCGAGGACGAGAGAGAAAATGTGCATCAAGCAGCAGCTCAATGGAAATAGGAGCAATGATTTGAATGTTGTTCAAAATAGGAACAACATCAATCAGTTTGAGTTTTTTCAGTTATCTAATGTTGGATATCCCAGTTTACCAGCCCCTACTGATGAAGACCTAATTCATGAATCTGTTTCGATGATCAAACTTAAGTCGAAGAACCCTTCGTTCAATATCGGGTTTCACCAAAACGCTATCGTTTCAAGCCCAAACTACGTCGTCCCATCTGCCTCTCAGAATTGGGATGTTTGTAGCTTCACTTCACAATCCAACAACTACACCATTTTGGATCAGCACAAGTTCATCAATAGGTAACTCAAATATTATTAATCTTGCATATATATATATATATATATGTATATATAGTTACATATGTATCTCTAATCAAAATTGACTTTATTTTTTATTTTTTTGTGGCTTTGTACACAGAAATTCAAACATATAGGAAGCTTTGGAATTGACATGATCGCGTTTTGGCTCATTGAAACAAATGTAAGTTGATCTGTTATATTTTGTTGTTTAGAAATCTGAAACTTGATCAAAGGATGCAATATTATGAAGTAGTAGCTAGTATTTGTTCTCTTAATTGGTTAATGATGTTAGTTTCTGGGACCCTTGGACATAGCCTAAATTCCACAGTCAATGTTCAATGGATGATTTCAACTTGTCTTAATCAACATGTTTTCTGAATTTGATGCAGGCTTTGTGCCTTTAATTTAGACTAATATATATTGCAAAAAGATAGATAGATAGCACTGTTATTTCAAGAGCTGGAGCAGATAGTGATCAAAATGTAACATCAGATCAGTACTTAAATTAAATGGGCTAATGTTGAAGAACATCAAACTTCAAATCCAACGTACTAGAAAGTAAAATAATCAGTTAAAGTAATGGGGATTAATGAGATTGAAACGAACACCAACATAAAAGAACTTGATTTAGTTTTAATTACCTGCATGTGTAATACTATTACCAGTTGAAAAGATAACAGAATTTAATGTAAATGTCATGTCAAGTTAGTATGAATGTGAACATCTCTTGGACATTGTTTGGAGGTTAAGAACCAATATGACTATGATCCGAGATAAGTAAACCTTCCATTTTGTTACTTTTTCACCTTTAATTCAATTTTCAGAGTGTGAGGTGTATTTCTAGGGTATAAATTGTGTTCTATAGAATCCTTAAATCCACATACATGAAGTGTGATAGTTTGTGAATGTACTTATATCATTGCAACAAAGGAGATAATTTAGTTTGGAACTTGGTAGTAGCAGGATCATGTTTTCAGTTATTAAACAACCTTAATGATCACATGTTGAATTGAGTGTTTAATTAGGTTGCATGACACGATACATACCAAACTATAGATGTGATTATTGCCTAACCATACAAGCTTCAATGAATATATATATACATTTTCTTGATTCAAAAGTACACTATGTCTCCTTTTAATTTGGCAGCTTCGTTTCATTTCATAAAACTAACATCCATAATTAGGTCAGGGAGAAAGATGTTTAGGAAGCAGTAGAGAATGTATGTTTAGCAAACACAAGTAATTGGTTTGTTCATTAAAAGGAGCTAGCAAGATAATTAGTACTTTAGTTAACATGAGTACTTGTGTGGATGTGCATTTGTAATAGAGAAAACACATCATGTGAGAAACAGCAAATTTAGTGATTCCTATTTTGGATTTTACTGTAAGAAATGAAGGGAGGATATATAATGTAAGAGGATGGTGAAAGCATTGATGAGTTAGTGGGAGATCAACTACTCTGCAACATGCCCCATCATCACCATGTGCACTTTGTGGACGGAGTGGTTGATTCTAGAGATTATATATATATGCCTTCTTCTATAGACTATACTCTACACTACATCTAGGTCCTTTTTTTTTTTTTTTCTGTTTTTGACTCAATTTTCTGGGAAAATTAGTTTAATTCAGTTAATTTTGTTTAATCTTCATTTTTGGAGTCAAATATTAATGTATTACAACGCTAGCATTTTGTTAGAAAGGGTTAAATTCATTTTTGGTGGTGTCTTCCAATTTTGGTTTATAATTATCACAACTTTCAATTTAATCGCATAATTTAAGAATATGTTCAATTTCAATCTAATTTTATCGGAAGATTTTGAATTTTGACTGAAAATGTCATGTGTCAAATTCTTAATAGGATTTTGATTTTGACATTCCACCAATAAGAATTTGACACGTAATATTTAGTGACAAAATTTGTCAAAATAGAACTGAAATCGAACAGATTCTTAATTTGTGAAATTAAATTGAAAATGATAATAATTATGGAATCAAATCGAAAGACAATATAGTTATGAAATAAAAATTATTTTAACCCTAAATGGAGGGATATAATACCAAAGACCATTGACCAAGAGAGCCGGGGTGTTATTTGATCTCTTCCATTATAGAGAAGATTAGAGAGTCGAATCCTTAATCATCACATATCTATTTTGTATATGTATATAAAAAAAGGTTGGATTAATTATATTTGTTATTTAAATGGAGAAATAACCGAAGAGTTTGTAGTCCTTGCACCAAAAGTTATCCAACAAAATAAATACTCGTGTCTTGCTACCAATTGTTTATAGTTAGGGTTTGAATTTTCTCTATATAAATTATATTTTATCTCGTATTTCATTACTTCATTTTCAATTTGTCATTACATAAAATATATGTTTACTTACTTCTGTGAACAAGGTAGGGCCAACATTGTGACTTCCGGAAATTCTCTATTGTCGTTAAAGTAAATCCAATAATTCAAAGTTCTAAAGAATAGTTTTCCGTCAAAAAAAATGAATAGTTTTATAGTACATAATAAAATCCAAAATCCTACAGATCAACCTTGACTTCCCATATTGCTTCCAGATACATTACAATTGTTATATTTATTTTATTTATATTTTGTTACAATCCCTTCTATTTTAGTTGTATGAATGCTCACACAAGTTAAATTGTTACATTTTAATTGGAGTCCATGTTATTTCTATCTACCTTGAAACAATATCTATATAGCATGAATATGATGATAAAGATCGAAGATATTATACAAAATGAATAAAGATCACAAAGTCAGAAATTAAATTAACTTGCATTCTTCATTGAATTATTTTTTTGTAAAGAGTTAGTTATTAGGGTCCATGTATGGAACAAGGGGGCACTAGGGTCCCATAAATTTAATTATTTCACATTTTAATAACAAAAAAGAAAAGGAAATATATGCATATTAATTCAAAGAAATATGTAAATTGCCAAACTTTACACTAACACTAGCCGTGACTTTGCACTTAAAGTAAATTTGTTGGGTTCATATACATGCATACAATTTTCTACTTTTTAGTGTCATTGTTTAATATGTATAAGTGTAAAGTTCAAATATCATATATTTTTAATAACCTGACTTTCCATAAAAAATATCAATTTTCAAATGATATTAATTATATGTTCGATCCCTTTAGTAAAAATCATGGGTTTGTTATTATTAGTTATGCAATCTAATTTTCACTTACCTGGACTTATCTGTTCCACCATGCTTGCAGTCTGTTAGAACTTTCAGAAACAAATATGCTTGCCTAAAAGCCTAAAAAGAAAGTAGCATCTGCAATAAAAGAGGCCATAAAATAGAGAACTTAAAATTCAGAAATCAAATTAAGTTCCAAACAATATATATACAATTTCGAGAAATAGTAATATTTAACCAAGAAATCTGGAAAAGCAATAAAATGATTAATATGGCATTCAAAAAGGGAGCAAATGAAGGAGTTAATGGAGAAAATCACGGAAAAAGAACCCTAGCTAGCTCATGAGTTATTACTTATAACATTTGGTACATGTGAATCATCCATCTATGTATCATACTAAAAAAGGTTATATTAATGATTAGATCTCCCTCATCTTTGACAAGCTTAATAAGGGCAAGCAACTACATATTTCAACCAATAGTTACAGTGATTTTACCATAGCATTCAGCAGTAGAAAACCTCAGAGTTTTGATCTGATGAAGAGACAGTAAAAAGAAACTCTCAGAAGGGTGGAGAGATATAGGTTAAACAAATTAAAAGGCCTATGTGAAATGGGACTTATGATAGCAGATGAGTAGAGTTATTAAATTCTTGAATGACATTCTATATATATAGATAGATATATATCCATTAGGTAGAATGATTACATCATTAGTTACATAGAGCCTTGTGTAAAAAAGTTTGACTGGTACTTGGTAATTTTCTTGATCAAATTTGCAGAATAGGTATGGTGTGGTATTAGAAAATCCACTGTTTGATTTTGCTGGATATTGAAATCTTGAAGTGATTGGTCGGTGAGATCTAAGATATTTGCCCCCAACAAAATCTTTGGTTGTTCTCCCTATGGCTCAATGTTTCATTCTCTTCTTTTGGAACCTAGCTAGCTAATATAATAATCACACAAGCTATATCCTCTTCTATTGGATAAAAAAAATTAAGGGTTTATTGCATAACAAAATTCACGACTAAGAAATCTGCGATTAATTGGAGACGGTCGGCCACTTCGATATATAAGGGCATCCATGGAGTCAAGAAAAAATATCATTGAACCTCACCCGGCCCCTTGAATCTACCTATCACAATGTAACCTTCTATGATTGATTATTTCATAACAAAAACTTTTGTGCACCTAGTACACGGATCCTAGATCCGTGCACTCGGGTCGACCCGACCTGCTACATCCGTGCACTTGGGTCGACCCGACCTGCTACACTCCCGTATGCGCCCGCACGTGCCCGTACGCTCCTCTAGGTCGCAGACAAAATCCACTCAAATATGCTCCTAGGTGCCAGACCTTTATGTTATATTAATTATACCTTTTAATAGCGTTAGTTATACAATTTAGTTATGTTAGTCATATCTTTTGTAAGGCTAGCTGTACTTTAACATTTTTTTAGACAAACATATTAACCTTTCTTTCCTTTTAGTTATAGCAGTCATACCTTTTAGTTATGTTAGATATACCTTTTAATTATATTAGTTGTACATTTATATATTACATAAATATATGACTATGTTGATATAAAGGTCGCGCACAAATTCGCCCGGATGCGATCAAAGATATTATACCTTTATGTAGTATTAGACATACCTTTATGTAGTGTTAAATATACATTTATGTTATGTTAGTCATACTTTTTAGATTTTTACATGCACCTTAACATATTTTCAAACAACTATTAATACCTTTTAGTTATATTAGTCATATTTTTAGTTATGTTAGTCATACCTTTTAATTACGTTAGTTGTACCTTTATATATATTACATAAATGTATGTTTATGTTGATATAAATATATAAATAATATCACATAAATGTATGAGTATTATCACATAGATGTAAATATCTACAACTTGTGCCGAAATTAGGGTTTATTATGCCGAAATTAGGGTTTAGGTTAAAGTATTACATAAAGGTATGATATTTGTATATAAAGGTATGACTAATATAACATAAATGTATGACTAACATAGTATGAAGACCAGCGAATTTTTTTTATAAAGTTAAAGTATTGCACTAAGGGTATGAAATCTGGACATAAGGGTATCACTAATATAACATTAAGGTATGACTAATATAATATAAAAGTATGACTAATATAACATAAAGGTTAGAGCAAAAAAAAAAAGGAAAATACGCGGATCCGGGTTGGATTCGGCCCGACCCAACCCGAGTGCATGGATCTAAGATCCATGAACCAGTTGCACAGGAGACTGCCTCTTATTTCATTTACTCCCAGTTAATTCTTCAATTTTTCTTGATATTTTATTTTATTTTACGAATTAATCTGTGAATATAGTTCACTATAAAGATATGGCGAAAGGCCGACAGAATGTCGTGGAGAATTGGAATTTTTTTTTGGTAAATTTGGCAAAAGTATTGCCGATAAATTTCTGTTGGTGATTAACTACAGTTACATTTTCGTTGGCAAAATGTTGGCAAAAATAATTTTCCAACGGACTTGTTGACGGGAACATGTCGGCGTTTACCGACGAAAAAAAGTCCAAACTAATGTCATTTTGTGGTTCTTTAAGAAATATTGTAAAATGACTCTTTTTGGCCTTGGATACCGACAAAATTTTTTGTTAATTTTATTGGTAAACGTAAATTTTGGCTTTAGTTTTTTTCAACCGTATTATTCATTTATTTTGAAAATAATCTAAAATTAATGATTGATTAAAAGTAAATAAACATTCATAAATATCATACAATTACAACCAGGTTATATATTATATTAATATATATATGACATATGAACGTATAAAATGATCGAGGTTCAGTAGAGGATCAATCTATTGACCTTCGACTATATATTTTATCTATCATATAAAAAGAGGAAAGTTAGATGATTAAGTTTGAGTAGTAAATGAACTTGTACAACGTCGTATAATTTTATTATTTATGCGACTCAAAAGGCATAATTGTGTATTTCATTTTCGAACATATAAGGTCTAATTTTAATAAATTGTGTTTCAATATCATAACTAGATCACCCAAAAATAAAATTATTAATATTATTTTATAGATATTATAACTCAAAATGTGTACTTTAAATAAATTTTTTATATAAAATTTAACATAAAAATAGTAATATTGTATGAGAACCTTACCTACAGAATTTCGTTGGTAAACTCCTAAAATGACGTCGTTTATAAGATTACCAACTTACAATCCTGACATAGAAAATTTGTGATGAAATGGAAATTCACAAAATTTGGCAGCCTCTAATGTTTGGGTTATAACTTTCTTTAAAAAATTCGATCCATACATGACTTGTAGCATTGGAAAACTAACTCAATTATT
Organism: Scutellaria minor; assembly: GCA_954870855.1. Classification (NCBI taxonomy): domain Eukaryota; kingdom Viridiplantae; phylum Streptophyta; class Magnoliopsida; order Lamiales; family Lamiaceae; genus Scutellaria; species Scutellaria minor. The sequence goes on along the minus strand of OX940732.1, from coordinate 4,656,727 downwards.
CCAACCATATTTTATGCCTCTTCAGGTTCATAGTAGTTTTTGAGATACAATGACCTCTTAAAGTAACAGTTAGAATTCAAGAAATCAAATTGAGTGTTTGAGAGTTGTTTTTCTCATTGTTCATTACATCATTTAATATCTTGTAGTCAATAAATTATTATTATTATTATTATTATTATTATTATTATTATTATTATTATTATCATGTATTGGAGAGCACACCAGAATATTTTTCCAATGTACAAGTCTAATTTTAAGCTTCTAAGTTTGTTTAGAAAATTTTATCTTGTTATATCTTGCTCTAAACTCTAGGTAGATGTCCTTGAGCGGTGAGTTTTTGAGTGTGTCATGTATTATTATTATGTATTGGAGAGCACACCAGAATATTTTTCCAATATATAAGTCTAATTTTAAGCTTCTAAGTTTGTTTAGAAAATTTTATCTTGTTATATCTTGCTCTAAACTCTAGGTAAATGTCCTTGAGCGGTGAGTTTTTGAGTGTGTCATGTGCTATCTCCTACTTCGCTATACTTTCTGATGTCAATTCCATCGGTAAATTACAAAAATAAACTTACCGATGGAATTGACATCGGAAAGTATAGCGAAGTAGGAGATAGCACATGACACACTCAAAAACTCACCGCTCAAGAAAATCCACCTAGAGTTTAGAGCAAGATATAACAAGATAAAATTTTGAATATTTTGATTCAATAAAAGACATGATCTAATGTCTATTATTGAATCTTTTGATTCACATCTCTTCAAACACCTTTTAATCTAATAGACGCCTATTTTTGAACTCATTCCCCTAGACATGCAACATAATCTAAAAGGTGTTTGAAGAGATGTGAATCAAAAGATTCAATAATAGACATTAGATCATGTCTTTTCATGAAAAGACACGATTTGGTCTTCATTGGGTTAATGCAAAGAGTGCCTCTATTCATTAATGGACACCTAAAAATTTATAAATAGACCCTCCTTATTCCACAATTAACACACTGAATGAATGTTGAATATGCTTTCAACATACACTGAAAATGTATGGAATTTCCTATGAAATTCATTTTGATCTTCCTTCTTTTCCTTGTCCAAAGAGGATTCAAAACATAATTTAGTTCATTGTTTCTTGTATTTTAGAGTGCTACAATCACAAGATGTGAGTCATTATATCTTGGGAACGATTTGCCAAAGACCGTAAGCACTAGAGCGGGGCAATTTCATCTAACGGAGAGATAGTCTAACTCTTGTCTCGACTCAAATTTATGTCCAGTTTTCTAACCTATGATTTTGTGTCATTTATTATACACCCACCTATTTTTTTCCAACAACTATGAAGATCATCCTAAAATTGTTACTTATGCCATCAAGAATTGGATCGAGCAGTATAAAGAGATGTTTGTCTCGTATTGGACAAAAACAATGTTATGCATTTTGAGCAAATAATGTTTAAATAATCTATGAACTATTATTGTTCATTCTCTTATGTTTGAAGCAATTTAAGTTAATGATTTCTTTACTCACAAGAAAAAGAGTGCACATGCAAAACTCAAAAGACAATTGAGCACGAGTTAATTGAATTATGAGATATCGTGGAAAAGAATACATCACCTAATTTGAGCATGTGAAGGCCTCTTTTGAAACAAGTCTTAATGTGGCACCATATCGTTATTGTTCTCCACTTTTCAAGAACATTTGAGGATTAGTGTCACGTCATACCCTTGATAAGATTTTTGACTAGATGAAAGGTATGGATAGTACCAATGTAGATCCTTTGATTTGTGGAGTGTGTTGAGGAGGACATTTAGCTTGTCATGTACACACGAACTTGCTGAGTTGAAATAGAATGGTCAAGTTATCCAACTTGAGATGGTTGATAAATTTTGAAAAAAGTTGGATTTGAACCATCAAAATGTGAAAGTAGTGTCGATAATATAGGAAACCGTTGGCGGTAATACTAATGATATGTTTGGAGTGGCCTCCGAATCCAAAAGTTGTTGCTGAAAAGACTTTGGGAGATATCAATACCTTCAACAAGTTTCTTGCAAGAACCCATGATGGTTACACGTCCACGTGGTAGGTTGAGCAAAATAAAAGTAAGTAATTCAACCTGGACAAAATATGATCTAAGCAAGTTTGATTACGTTCAATCTTTTCATGATAGTTGTTTGTCACCTCTTGAGGAACATGATTATCTAGATGAATTTATTAAGGCGGGACCAATTTTCACTAAATTGAAAAGGAAAAAACAACCGATAAAGTGTTATTCAGTTCACAAGCTGGTGATGAAGTTTTTATAGAACTTCCTTCTATTTTGCAACAACACATGTTAAGTATAAAAAATATAGTGGGAGACGGCCATTATGCATGGTTTCTGATGCATGACCTAAATTGGGAGAGAATTCATGACCGCAAGTATGTAATGACCGCATCCAAGAGCTCACAAACTTTGTGGACTCGTACAAGAATGTTAATAAACACAAGGTCGGGTTGAAACGATACTTGAAAATTTGAATTGCTTCCAAAAGCCTATTTATGCCATCAATTATTGGTGGGTAATGTCTGACATGTATTATTTGGCGGTAAATTCTTACAACATTGTCATCATCCATGCGAGCCCAAACATGTGTATTATGTTTCTATCTATGAGGACACAAGTTTCAACCAACCCTCGACTTGGATGCATGGCCCTTGTTTGAAACGATCCTTACATTCTGATAAAACATAATGGTAGAATATTCTTCCCATACTTGAAAAATCTCGTATTAGTTATTGATATGTAATTACTTATTTGTAGGTAAAGTAGGATGAAGGTGCACCATTACCGCCCATCATTGAAGGGTGGTTTGGACATCGTCTACCATGTGCTACTGGATAGACTGAAATTTACAAACAACAAATTATGAAGTATAATATTAAAATCTGAAGTGGAAGCTCATATATAGGTGTTGAAACAATTCACATAGACAATATCTAGGTTTTTTTATTAATCATGAGTTAGTGTAATTGAACTTCTTGTTGCTACTATATAGGTTTTTTTATTAATTCTGACTTGGTATATTTGAACTTCTTGTTGCTAATATGTGGGTTTTTTATTAATTATGACTTGGTATATTTGAACTTCTTGTTGCTAATATGTGGTTTTTTTTATTAATATGACTTGGTATATTTGAACTTCTTGTTGCTGTGATGTAAGTTTATTATTAATCATGACTTGGTGTATTTGACCTTCTTATTATTGTTTAGATTTTGATGAGACAAAACACAAATGTAATAGGAAATTAGAGTACCTCATTTTTCATAATGTTTAAGTGAAATTAGACTAGATTTTTAGTTTATAGTATAGGTTGGATAATAGAGGAGATTAAGTTACAACAACCGAAAAAGTTCAAGCATAGAACTGCTGCAAGCATAAAGAAAACTGTTGTTGTAAGTTGGAAAAATACAGTACAGTAATCTACAAGCAGTAAGATATTACAGAAATAGTAAGTAAAGTTATTGCACTTACTTCTCTGAAATAACAGACACGTAGTAAGTATAGTTACTACAAGAAAAGAAGATACAACAGAAGTACAATAAGTTGCAGTACTGTCTGAAGACATGTTGCAGAAGTAAGTTATTGTTTTCTCAAAATTCAAGACACTAAAAAAGACAAGAAGAATGAATGTCAAGGTTCTAACTCCAAAATAGTACGAGGAAGATCAGCTGAAGTCCGAAGAAATATCACTTTAAAACTAGTCAGTAGAGACAAGCTGAATAAAACAGTTCGAGAAAATATTACAACGTTGGCAAAAGACATTTTAAAAACTACAAAAGATGAAATTTTCCTTACGATACATAAAGGTTAGAAACATCAAATCTTATACTATCAACACGTTATTTTGTATCAACTAAATTATATAAACAACAATTTATGTATTAGATGAAAATAGTATTTCCCCGCCTTGAATATATATGCAAGAATTAGAAGATAAGTGAAAATAAAATTAGAAAGTAACAACTTAACTTCACTTCCAAATTATAAGAAATCTCAATCATAACTACATAAACATCTTAACTGTAAGAAACACACCATAGTAAGATGACAAAGATTTCAAACACATTAAAAAAGTATTATTCTTTGTTGGTCCCAAGTGGTTCAGAGGTGGGGTAAATGAACCTCTATCAAATTTTTCTTTTTCAAATCTTTCTGAACTATCGTCGTTGTATTCTATAACAGAATACATCAATCAATGCCGAACAATAAGCTGAGTGAATATTGATACAACTAAATGATTCAGAGTTCTTCAAATGAAGTGGAATAAAATAGATAGAGTTTTTTTTGTAAAAAAATATTTTCTTTTGAAATATGCTTTTCTCAAACTTTGTAATGCAGTATGAACAAATATATAATGCAGCACAGATACAATAAAACAATAAATAAATACACAAAAGGTTTATAGTGGTTCGAAGGTGGTGTAATCCTTCTACGTCCACTCTATTCCTACTTCGAGGGGGAACTTTGTTAAGTTAGATCGTTTTACAAGACTTATCTTTACAATCTACAACCTCAACAAGTTTACACCTACAAGGGTATAAATCCTTAGGCTTGACCCACACAGGATCCTAACAACTCACATAGAGTTAAAACCTTAACAAATTTAAGACTACCACACTCAGTGAGGATTTGAATTCTTCAAACTGAGGACACCTATAAAACAACCTAAGCACACAGCATAAAGGTTAAAAGTATATATGGTCTTGAGCAGGTGCTTTGAAACAACCTTGAAGATTCTAGAGCTCATGAAAAACTCAAAGGCTTAACTGCTTCACGAAGAGGTTGAGTGACTGAATACTTCGAGAGAAACTTGAGATATTGTTCTTGCTAGAGAGAATTTGAGAATCAGTATTTCAGTAGTTTCTGCAGTCAACTCTTCCTCTACATATATCTGTATGAAATGTGTTTGTTGAAGAGTGTCACACCCCGTTTTCATACTTAAAATATCAGAGTTTTCTTGTGGATATACAGGAAGAAGGGAAAAGAAACATACATTTTAAAACAGAAGAAGAAGATAAAAAAACGATAGAAGGATTTACATATACAATACTTCGGCACCAGTCGAAGTAATACATTGTAAAAACCTTGAGCAGTGGAAAATCTCATACAGGATCTATCAAAAGAAAAACAGTATAGTTTTACAAATGTGAAATATTGAAATATTATTTCGACATCAAGTTTTGAAAAACAAAAAGAGGAGACTTGATATGGCACCATCTTCTCTGCGTATCTTGACTCTCGTCATTTTCTGTAGTGTGAATACAGATAGAGGTGAGTACGTTGAATACACTCGTGGGGATAATTTCCATATTTTTAACAGTTACTAAGCAGTTAAACAAGTCAAACATATATAAGTTCAGTAATTAGATACAACACATATATTGCACAACTTATAAATCATTTCCTTAACGGATGACCCAATCCATCACTAACTATCGGTATATTTATGGACCACCCAATCCATCCCTAGCTATTGGTGTATTTATGGACCACCCAGTCCATCCCTAGCTATCGATATATTTACGGACCACCCGGTCTATCCCTAGCTATCAGTATATTTACGGACCACCCAGTCCATCCATAGCTATCGGTGTATTTACGGACCACACAGTCCATCTCTGACTATCAGTGTATTTACGGACCACCCAGTCCATTCACAATATAAGAACATGCACACAGTATTAACGGTACATAGGGTTCAATAATTCATGTATAAAATACATAAAACATAAACATATAGAGATTAGAAGTTACCCCCAACTTGTTCGGTGGTTAACCATGTGTAAAACAGAATAACAAGTTTTAGAGTGTTTGTTCAGATTGAGAGCCTAGACATGTAAAGAGGTTTCTTAGTTTCGTTATTACGATAATTAAATATATAAACTCTCTCTTGAAGAAGAAATGATAGGTTAGACGAAACAAAATGAAAGCTTTAGAGATCAAGAATAAAGAAACAAGTGTAGAAGATTAAACATGTGATCATAGGGTGAAAGGAAAACGATTAGGGTTTGAACAGAGGAAAAACAGGCTAAAATGGAAGAAAAATGAGCTTAAACGGAGCGTTTAAAGATGTAGGGGCATTTTCATAAAATCTGGTAAAATGTTGACTTTGACCAGAGGTACTTTTGATATATTCAAAACCTTGGGGTTTAAAACAAAATTTCTTGAAGATGGAGGGCTAGGATGTAAAATCCTAAGAATTTAGGATTTGCAATATGGTCTCCGAGATTAATGAAATTAAAGATCGACCCCCGTCGCCACACACAGACACGGCGACGCCACTGCGGTACTGCCCAACATACGGCCGGCGACCTCCCGTCGCCGGCGACACGACCACACGCACGCATGCACACACGGCGCAACAACACGTGTACACACACACTCTACATCTGCCCGACACGTACACAGTGCACCCCGACGTGCACACAACACGCCCCCGTCCCAGACACATAGCGCGCCCAACAGTCCTGGTGCGCACGGCCGAGGTGCACTCTACCCTGGCATCCACGTGCGCGCATGCCCAGCACCACCGGCGCGACTCCGCGAGCTGATCCCCGACTAACCCAAAACGACGGTAGCGCAACGAGGCACCGTCCCAATACTACTCACCGGTGCAACCCGTGTCGGCCATCACGTACCACCAGAACACAGCGACGCTGCACAGCGCCGTCCTCAACTCACACACACCAAAACACACACACACACACGCGACAGCTAAGGCTACCGACCATTGCATCATCGGTGACACCAAACCCACACACACACGCACGACGGTGATAGGAGCAACATGCGGAACGACGATAGAGAGCGGGAGAGGAAGGAGGAAGAAACGAAGAGAGAGAAGAGAGAAAAAAAGGGTTTGACTAGGTTTGACTGGCCGTTTTCTGGTGAAGGAGCTGTCAAAACACAAAATCGAGCTCGGATTTGGAACAGACTCAATGAAAGCTATAAATGGTGTGAAAATCGGTCCGAACCGAGAAGAAAGTGGCGGCACCGGCGGTGGCATGGTGGTTGCCGGCCGGAAAAAAAAAGAGAGAGATGAGGGAAAAATCTACCTTTTTGACTTTTTCAGTCGAATTATTATTTTTACGATTCGTTTCATACTATATATACTTATATTCGATTTTTTCATATTCTTCGTGTTTTCATCCACAAACCCTTAACGAGCCATCTTTTAACGTTTTAACCTGTGATTTTCATCTATGATACCTTTGGGTTTCATTTTACGATATCATTATTAAATTATAACCTATATTTCTCGATTTAATTATACAACAGATTAATTAATTACGCATTATATTATTTTTTTGTGAAACACACGTAATTAAATCAAATAATTAGGGGTTTAATTATTTAATTAACCAGTTATGCATCGTTGTGTCCTAGACGTTACAAAGAGAGACACACTTTGTTTGAATTTGAAATCCCATGATCTTTCTTGATCTTCTTTGCTCTTACATTAAATGATTCTGAAAAACTGGTGAAGAACTCCTTGTCTTATTGTGCAGATCATTAATTACGGCGAACCTTCGCTTTAGGTTTATTGCAGGTTGTCGGCCCACGTGTCAGCGAGACACTGGTTCTTCATACAACTCGATCACTTCTTTCTACCAGATATTTTTGATAAGATAAATCCTTGTATAGCAGTGATCTTTCTCGTACTGCATGATATTGTGTGTTGTCACTTCCTACTTCCTAATCTGAATGTTGCGCTACCTTTATGTTCTACACCAGCTTTCTGTTCTACTTAGCTTCCTGTTCTAGCCATATTGCCTTCGTAGGACTGCAATGTCCCGAATAAGCCCTTGTACAACATCCATAATTCCCTGGAGGAATTGGTCTTGTGCATCAGTAAGAGTCCAGATGTCTAACTAGTTGATCTTGAATGTATGGGACCAGAGCCTGACTAGAACCATGATCTAGGTTCTGTGCACCTTCATCCGCGTACTGCTGCATTTCTCTTTTTCTTGTTTCATCAACAATAGGTAACTTACTGAAGGGTGAGCCGAGTCCAGACGGACTGTCTCCTCCAAGATCTTCATCATCATCTGAGGAATCTCTTCCATCATCCTTAGGATCTTATTCTGGAGCGGCTATCAGAGCACGCTTACCTCCACGAGATGCCATCTCCTTGTCATTCTTAGCTTCTAAATCCTCCGCCAGTACTGCCTCAGCAGTAACTGCGCCTGAGGTCTTTTTTAGCGAAGTTGTCTCAAAAACATTCTCATTCTCAGCAGCCACTTTTGCTTCAGCAACTTTGGTGTAGCATCAAGAATGTCTAGGTTCTAAGCGTCAAGATATGTGCTCTCAATGATGTGTTGTAATTCTACCAGGAAGTGATCATCATCTGTTCTTTCTGATTCGACTTGGACTGTATGGATGATCTCTTCAACAACTGCCAACTGCTGCAAAGATTACAGCATCAACATCTGCTGCATCCTGTTCATTTTAAGCATTCTATACTGCTATCGAAGCCAGTACAGGGAGTCCTACCTCAACAACTTCCTCCGTGGTTGCTTCATCGGTGATTTCTTCCTTTAAACTGTCAAGGACTCCTTGAATCTTTTCAGAAGCCCTCCTTAGATGTTATCTCAATGTATTCTGGGAAATCTTCATAATCAACCAATTCTTATTCATCAGTCTCCATCGTATCAAGACTTTCGATGGGAGACAGTGTTGTCATCCTATGAAATATTAGAGAATCATATACTTCAACTATACTGTCGTCTTCTCTTGATTGCAGCTTGCGATGTGTTTGCCTTGAAGGCTCAACAACACTTGCTTTCAGTCCCAACTGCTGCATTCTTTAGTTGGTTTCCTCAACATCGAGGTGTGACATTTGAGCTTCAGCCATCTCAAGCTCTATTGGGTTCATTGTAGTCTCGGTGGTGGGGTTCATCAATATATTGTCCTCCCCGGCTGTCATTGACTATTCATCCTTAACTTCGTCAAAGGGATTCTTCTCTTTAGTAGCTCTATGCTTTCTTTGAGTTTCCTATCTTTGAATGATCTCTGGAAGCTTAGGTTCCCTACAGGATTCTACAAACTCTGGTTATAGTAGAGACATAATATCATCAAATTCTAAAAGCTCAGCCCAATTAAGGACTAGTATCTCTACTCTTGGGAAATCCTTTCATGCCAGCAGCTCTTCATCTTTGGAGAGTTGCATCCTCCTCTAGAGTTGATATATCTTGAAGAAGTTGTCATTAATTGACTCGACTGACTCATATAGGAGGTTGTACACCATATTAGAGTCGATGTCACTGATGGTCTTCTCATAATCAGCCCAAGCTTCGATCTGGGTGATTTGCTCTTTAGATTCTTCTCTGACCACCAGTGTTTGCTGCTTCTCTGCTTACTTCCTCAACTTTCTACTTCTTAGTTATTTCTTTTTCTTAGCAAATAGTTGCTTCTTCTTCTTCTTCATCATCTCCTTCCTGCTGGGTAGGATGAGGTGTTTCACCTAGGATACTAGTACAAGGGCCAGATTATCATCGACTTCCTGATCAGTAACCTGAACAACTTCTTGTTCAACTTCCTGATCAGCTTCTGCATCTTGATCAGTAACTGTAGCTGCTTCAACAGATTGAACCTCATCAGAGTTGATGATCCTAGTAAAATCAGCATTCACCATCTTACTCCTTGGCATGTCCTTCTTGATCGGTCTCACAAGAGATATATCATCATCGTCATCATCATCATTATTGCTATTGGAGGATGAGGGTTCAACAACTTCATTTTCAGCATCACTGTTGTGCCCTGTTGCAGCTTCCTGTTCAAAGTCACTTTTTACAATGTTGCTTCTTGCAGTGACTTTCTTCTTTTGGGTGGTTGTGCTTTCACCACAACTATTTTCTTCCCGAAAAAGCCTTTCTTTATGCCCAAGTAGCATCCAGGAGGGATTGGTATTGCTTCTTCTATTTCAATTCTCACCTTGTAGAGAATTGAGGTAATGGTGATGTCAAAACTCCTTATTAGGGTCTTTTTAGTGGCGTCTTCCAAGATTTTCCACAAGATAAACCTACTCCAGTTGACTGTCACTCCTTTCATAATGACAGTCATTAGCCTGAGCTGGAGATCAGTGTATTTATCAAAACTTCCACATCTATCTTCAATGGAGTATGCGCAGATGTCATGAAGAAACTCATATTCTGGCTTTAATTTCTTCTTCTCAAAGGTTTTCTTCATCGGCTCCGATATGGAATCCTATTTGAACAAATTCCATATCTCCTCAGAAACTCAGAGCCATATTTCTCAAGCTCCGACGGTTGCAGACCTCTGATAGAGATGTCGAATGTGGATCTAATGTCCTTCGACGTTAGAGTATATTTCTCACCATCAATATCCATCTTGGAGATGATGCTCTTCGTGTCTTCAGATAGCCTTGCAAAGGTATAGAACCTGTGGACAACCGGTACTAACAGCCCACTATACCGGGTGGTAAGAAGATCGGAGATGCCGATCTTTTCCATACAACTCTATACTTTAGATATAACATCCTTGTCAAAGATGTTTTCTTCCCCTAGCAATACTGCTGGATTGACTAGGCGACCCTCAAGAACTATGGTTTCTCTTTCGTTAGCCATGGATGATCTCGAAATATTTGAGAGAGAGAGAGGGAGATTTCAGAGTAGAGAGAAAAGTCTTTTTGCTTGTAGAAAGATAGAATGTAGAATGAGGACGATGATGAGCAGTTTTGATTCAAATATGAGAGTTTTATGATCAACGATCATGATTAAAAGACTTGTGAGAGAGATGCGAAATCTGACGATTGAGATAAAAAGACGGAAGGGCATTTTTACAATAAAACAAATTTCTTGGGTTAAAAAGAAAACATACGTCTGTTCGACTTCTGAAAAAGTGGATTTTGCATTAAATATGAGACGTCTTTTTGCCGCTCAAATGATTAGAGTTTATGGTTATTGTTCCTGATACAAGGTTGCAAGACTATTAAATGTTATATCAATAAATGCTGTTAGTTGGATTGCTGTATCTTGATCTGTTGTATCCTGAAAATATTGTATCCTGAACTGTTGTATCCTGGAATGTTGTATCCTAAAATACTGTATCCTAAACAGCTGTATACACATCTTCCTTCTTACTTACGAAAATCAGCATTCCCCCTCACTTCATACATCTATTACTGAGAAACATATCTCTTCCAAGCTTCGTAACTTGATGATTCCAAGCTCACTTCTAAGCATAGAAAACCTTGATTCACATAGGGGTTTTGTGAAGATATCTACCAACTGTATATCTGTATGAACTTTTTCAAGCAGAACATCTTTCTTCTCTACATGATCTCTTATGAAGTGATGTATAACATCAATATGCTTTATTCTATAGTGAAAGACAAGATTGTGTGTTATAGTAATAACACTTATATTATCATACAGAATGAGAGTTTCTCTTTCTGTAATCTCATAATCCTTAAGTTGTTAATGTATCCATAGGATTTGAGCACAACAGCTTCCTGTGGCAACATATTCTGCTTCTGCTGTTGAGGTTGCTATGGATGTTTGTTTCTTACAAAATCAAGAAACTAGCCTTTCTCTAAGAAATTGACAAGTACCACTTGTACTTTTTCGATCAATTTTACATCCCGCGAAATCAGAATCCGAATATCCTTTTGGGCTAAAACTTCCTTCGTTGGGATACCATATGCCAACATCTTGAGTTTCTTTCAGACAAGTGATATGCAAGAATTATAAGACAAGTGAAAATAAAATTAGAAATTAACAACTTAACTTCACTTTTAAATTATAAGAAACCTCAATCATAACTACATAAACATCTTAATTGCAAGAAACACACCATAGTAAGAGACAGAGATTCCAAACACATTAAAAAGTATTATTCTTTATGAGTCTTAAGTGGTTCAGAGGTTCAGGAGGTGAATGAACCTCTATCAAATTTTTGTTTCTCAAATCTTTCTGAACTATCACCGATGTATTCTATAACAGAATACAACAGTCAATGTCGAATAATAAGCTGAGAGAATACTGATACATCTTACTGATTTTGAGATCTTCAAATGCAACAGAATAAAACAGATAGAGTTTCTTCTGTAAAAAATGTTTTTTTACGAAATATGTTTTTCTCAAACTTTGTAATGCAATATGAACAAATATATAATGCAACACAAATATGATAAAACAATAAATAAACACACAAATGGTTTATAGTGGTTCGAAGGTGGTGTAATCCTTCTACGTTCACTCTACTCCTAGGAACTTCATTAAGTTAGATCGTTTTAAAAGACTTATTTTTACAATCTACAACCTCAACAAGTTTACACCTACAAGGATATATATCCTTAGGCTCGACCCACATAGGATCCTAACAACTCACACAGAGTTAAAGCCTTAACAAACTTAAGACTACCCTACTCAGTGAGGATCTGAATCATTCCAACTGAGAACATATATAAAACAACCTAAGCACACAACACAAAGGTAAAAAGTATATATGGTCTTCAACTGGTGCTTTGAAACAACCTTGTAGATTTTGGAGCTCTTGAAAAACTCGAAGACCTGGCTACTTCACGAAGAGGTTGAGTGACTGAATACTTAGAGAGAAACTTGTGAGATTGTTCTTGCTAGAGAGAATTTGAGAATCAGTATTTCAGTAATTTCTGCAGTCAACTCTTCCTATATATATATATCTGTATGAAATGTGTCTGTTAAAGAAAGACATACTTTGTTTGAATTTGAATTCCCATGATCTTCCTTGATCTTTTTTGCTCTTGTATTAAATGATTCTGAAAAACTGGGGAAGAGTTTCTTGTCTTATTCTGCAGATTATTAATTGTGGCGGACCTCGGCTTCAGGTTTATTGCAGGTAGTTAGCCCACGTATCAGCGAAACACTGGTTCTTCGTACAACTCGATCAGTTCTTTCTACCGGCTATTTTTGATAAGATGAATCCTCGTATAACAGTGATCTTCCTCGTACTACAGATATTACATATTATCTCTTCCTATTTCCTGATCTAAATGTTGCGCTATCTTTCTGTTCTGCCCCAACTTTTTGTTCTGCTTCAGCTTTCTATTCTGCTTAGCTTTCTATTCCGTATCTGCTTTCTGTTCTGCACCTATATTACTGTCTACTGAATGCAATATCTGATAGCGATTCCTTTGCTGAATCCAACTGCTATCAGTAACTTCATTCTTGCTGAATTTCACGGTATTATAATTCTTCAACTCAAATTGATACTTAAGAAAGACTAAGTTTGTCACGCCCCAAAATCTTTTCGTATTTTATCAGAGTTTTACCGTTGGGCGTGAAGAGAGAAATAACAAGAGACGCATAACATACAGAAAAAATAAGCAGGAGACAACAGAAGAAAGAGATTAGGGACGATGAAAATCCTTTTTCAAATCAACAATCGGCCTCTACCGAAAACAATCGGTCTCACTACCGATATAAACATCATAATAAAACAGCGAAAATAACATCAGGATCTCTCGTTCATAGAATACTCCGAATTAGTACAAAACATGAATAAACTTTAAAATATTACAAAACGTGAGTTAAATTAAAACATTATTTTAGAAATGTTTGAGAGACCTCGTCTCATTACAACAAAACCAGAAACAACACGTGGGGATGAGTGCGTGGAATACACTCGTGGGGATAAAATCCGGCTCTTTTAGCAATCAACATATATAAAATACATAAATAGTAACATTCAGTCATATTATCACAGCACATAAAATGCATAGCATGTATTTCGCAACCCAACTCAGGTGCGGGTATCCCCCGTCTTACCCCTACAAATCTCAGGTGCAGGTATTACCTGACTTACCCCTACAAAACTCAGGTACGGGAATCACTCGACCCTACTCAATCTCAGGTACGGGTATCACCCGACCCTACGGAAACTCAGGTACGGGCATCACCCGACCCTACAATATCTCAAGTACGGGTATCTCCCGACCTTACGGAAACTCAGGTACGGTCATCTCCCGACCCTACGTAAGAATGAATGTGGACCCACGTCCTTTCACAGTATATCATGAACATGTATTCAAAGCATATAATCACAACATTTAGTATTCCGTCAATCATACATTTAAATAGGGAAAGCTGTAAACAAATAAAGAGATAGAAATTACCCCCACCTTGTTCGGTGGTTACCCGCGTGAGTCGAAAGTCTCAAATGTCAAATATCTCAAGCGCAATCCAGCAGTAACCCAAGCTCAATCCAATCAAGTAAGTCAATCTTAATCCAACAAATCGCCTACACAAGTTACGGTATACTTAGATCTTTATTAATTATAATTAAAGCGATAAACGTTTCTTCCGGAAGAAAGACGATCGTTAAAAACACGACGAGTCGAGAGCTCTAAGGATTGGATAAGGAACGAGCTCGTTCGGAGTTGATACGATCTCAAACAAAGTATATAGAGTTGGAGGGTAAAAAGGTAAGTACGGAAAAATGATTGGAGAACACGACGTCTCCCGATACACGCCCCACACCCGGCGCCCTCTCCCGACGTGCCCACTCAGTGTACGATCGTGCCCTCCTGGCACGGCCGTGCGCCACCCTTCAGCAACTACTGCCGGCCAGCGCATGACCGTACCCTCCTGGCACGACCGTGCGCCACCATCTAGAAATTCCTCCCCGGCTCAGGCACGACCGTGCGCCAACCTCCAGTGGCTCCTGCTGACTCGCGCACGGTCGTGCCCTCCGGCACGACCGCGCACCAGTGCGCCTAGCAACCTGCTTGCCCGGCAGTTTCTCCGGCTGCCTCCAACGGCAACAACAACACCCGATTCTTCCCCCTCCCGGTCCTCCGGCTGTCTCGTTTCAACACACTACAACATCACTGATATGATACCACTCTATCCCAAACCCATCACACACACAAACATATAAATATACAAACACTCACATACATGCATATAAAACCCCCACCTCGAAAATAGCTCCGACACCTCCACCCACGACGATGTCGTCCCTTCCATAACTCACCATCACTTCTGGGAGAACCTCCGACAACAAACTCCGGCTAAAAGAACAGAGGAAAGAGAGAAAACTGAGGAAAGAGAAAGTTTTGCTAGGGTTAAGGTTTAGGGTTTCAAGAGGATTTTTTGCCATTTTCCAGTGAATGATAAGTCGGAATGGAAATCCAAGATCGATTCTAGACTCGACTCGTCAAAACCTACGTTGTGTGCGAAAATTGGCTGAAACCGGCAACTTTGAAATTTTCTGGCGACTCCGGTGGCAGCACCACCGTGCCGGCGGCAGCTCCAGCGGCGGTGCCGGTGGTGGCGCGCCGGAGGCTAAAAAAGAAACGAGAGAGAGAAGAGAGACGTGTTTTCGGCGCTTTTGGCTCGTTCGAAGAAAGGGGTGAAAATGAACTGAAAGGAGCCTCTATTTATAGAATTGGAAAAGTTACTATTCACCAAAATATCTCGTTTTACTATTCACCGTAAATATCTCCCGATATTTCCGAAACCTCATGTTTTGTTCTTTTCATCGCCGTTTAAGCTACAGATCTCCGATTAACCTCTAGTTCGTTTCTATCTTCTCATTTTTCCAAAATGCATCTAGTGGTATAAAATTACCCTATGTTCCACGTCTAGAAAAATTATCGATCTAATCGTGCAGTAAACACGTATCTGAAACGTATAAATTAAATTAAACAGTTAAACCATACACATGAAATTATTAAATCATAGGTTAAAATATTTAATTAATCAATTATGCTCGTTTTGATCCGGGGCGCTATATCCCTTACCCCTTAAAAAAATTTCGTCCTTGAAATTAAACGCGTACTAAGAACGACTCGGAACTAAACGTGTACTAAGAGCTGCGAATCAAGATACTTTGTCAAAACTCTCATCCTCTCATTTCCTTGTTGCTTCTTTCTTTTTATTTCTCGTCAAGGAAAATAACTCAGACTTGCAAATTCCTTGATTATCTGGCTAAGCTCGATGTTCAGAACTTTTCCCGATCCTGGGCTTCTCCAATTCTTCCTCAAACTTTCCTATTCAGATCTCACTTTTATTTCTCGTTCCTCTTCTTCTTCATCTCATTGTACTATTCGTTGTATTAATCATCCTATATACCTTTTATCTTCATCGTTCACTTGCAGAATAGGTCGTGGAATAGTTGGTATTAGTAAGTCGTATTCCTTCGTCAGCGAATGTAAATAAATTTCGATAGAGGTAAAAAAAAGAGAGAGAGATGGAGAATGAGAAAGAGAGAGAGAGAGAGAGTTGAAGAGACGCGATTAATCTCGATTGTCGCTTGTTGATCCGGTGGAGAGCTAGATAAATCTTCAGTAAAAACGTCTATGCATTCCTTTATCACCGACATCTTCTCGGTAGAAGTTAATGCTTGCTCGGGTTCTTCCCATGTTGACTAACCAAGCTTCGCAGTTCTTTTCGCTAAGCATCTCGGTTGCCTTAGTATCCAAATTATTCCTTGAGTCGACTTTATTTGGGTCTCACAGAAGGTGATCTCTGGTTCTCCAGATGCTTTGAAAGACAGTCTTCCTTGCACGGTATTTGATTACCGCGTGACTGGACTCTAGCCAGTCCATCCCCAAGATTGTGTCAAAATTCTTTATCTCCCAAGCGTGAAGATCACTAGAAGAATCTTATCTTCGAAAATAATTCTAAGGTGACGGTGTAGGTGTTCTGTCCTTTCCGTCTTTCCCGAGGGAATAAAAAAAACTTCTATAGTCCGAGCGACTATCCTGCCGTCCTCATGCTTCAGCAATTATGTTGAGAGATATGAAAGTGCATTTCTCTCCAGTATCAAACAAGATGTAAACAGGTATATCATATACAGATAACTTACCTGTCATCATCTCTATTCCTTCAGCGGCCTCCGGATGTATAAGAGCGAAAGCCCGTGTCCTACTTGCCACTGGCCTCGAGTTTGGGGCTGTAGCCAGTAGGTTTCGAGACCTCGGACAGTTATTAGAGATGTGTCTTGGTATTCCACACCGATAGCAACTTTGTGTCTCTGGCTGGCTTGGAGCTGCAGCTGATCGGTTTCGAGACCTCGGGCAGTTAGTGGAGATGTGTCCTGGTATCCCACACCGATAACAACTTCGTGTCTCTGGCTGACACGGTCCTGTGTGTATCCTTCTGCATCTAGCACACGAGTTTCCGGGTTTGGGAGTGGGGAGAAGTGGCACATTGGCTGCCCTGGGAAATTTGTTCTGAGTAAGTTCCTGGCCAGTCCACTTTCTTTTCCCAGGAGTCGGAAAATCCTTCTGAGGAGATAGAGCATCCAAACTCATCCGTGAAGCGATCTCCTGGGGTCTCTCGATGACACTTGCGTATGTCATCTTCCCCTGCCCAGCGAGAATCGAACTAATTTCTGAATGAAGGCCTTTCTCAAACCTTTGGGCCTTCTTGAGATCGGTATCTACCATGTGTGGAGCGTACCAACTCAGGTGATTGAATTGCCGCTCATAATCTCCCACAATTGAGCTTTCCTGTCGGAGGTAAAGGAACTCTGTCTCCTTCTAGTCCCGATAATGTTGAGGGATGAAGTGATGAGAAACCACTTCTTTGAATTCTTCCCACGACATTCCCTCTCTTTGAGTGGGCAGCAGCGTTCGCTCGTACGAGTCCCACCAGTGACTCACCTCATCGGTGAGCTGAAAGATGGCACAACTGACCATCTGTTCCTTGGAGCACATTAGGTGCCCAAACAATCGGTCGAGTGACCTTAGCCACTCTACCGCATCAGTTGGCTCTCCCTTCCCATCAAAAGTTGGCGGGTTAAACTGTCGGAACTGTTCATAGATGAGATTCGGGTCGGTTCTTGCTGGTTGTGGGGTGGCTCGGGTTTCCTCAAAGTGCTGCGCTAAACCCCTTAGCACTGTAGCCAAGTCACCTACATTAGTGTTCTCCTCCCGCTTCAGCTGATTAGCCGGCTGTGGTTGCTCCTTTCGGGATCTTTCTCTCGACATAATTTTGTTACGATATACATATATGTATAAGTCGTTGGGATAATGCAATATTGTTATACATAAGTAGATTAGCGCGTTACACGTGAAGATGCATAAACATATACTTATATAAAAAGTGTGAGAAAGTACATACGCGTATATACATAGAAGCCTAATAAGGGTAGCCTTACACCATCCAAAAGGTGTATGTACACTATCTACGATATATCAACTACCCTACACATATACATATAGAATACTAAATGTTCATCGTCTGTAATCTATCCCTCGACAGTCTTGGTACTAAGGAGGGTGAACGCTCGTGTCTGGCCTTCGAGTTGCCGCTACTGTTTTTCTGAACCTCTGACAATTAGCCGCAATGTGTCCCAGCTCTCCACACCTATAGCAGAGTCGGGTTCCATGGAGGCAAAGTCCTACATGCGACCCTCCACACTTGGAGCATGAGTTCCCTAACGTGGGAGTAGGGAGAAACGGAGCTTTATTGGCCCGTGAGAACTTATGTCGGCCAGGGCCTTGACTAGGACCGGTCCATTTCCTCTTTCCTGTCGCCACCTCCACCCTCTTGGATGGCTCTCCATCTAAACAGAGACGAGAAGAGATCGCTTGGGCTCTTTCTGTAACCGCGGCATAAGACATTTCTCCATGTCCTGCCAGAATGGAGCCTATCTCCCTACGAAGACCCCTCTCAAAGTGTTGAGTCTTCTTGGCATTCATATCCACTAGATGGGATGCGTACCTACTTAATCGGTTGAATCTCCTCACGTATTCTTCTACGGAGGTGGTTTCTTGATGAATGCGTAGGAAATCTGCCTCTTTTTGGTCACGGTATGACTGGGGCAGGTATTCCTGTTTAATCAACTCCTTGAAGACTCCCCAGGACATAGCGCTCCTGAATTCCGGTGACATACTCCTTTCTTGTCTCTCCCACCAATAGCTGGCTCCTTTGGTTAGTTGCAAAACGGCACAAGAGATCTTCTGCTTCTCTGTGCATGCCAAATGTCCAAAGAATTGATCCAACGTCCTCAACCACTCCTCAGCTTCGATTGGTTCTCCTTCTCCGTTGAAGGTTGGTGGATAGAATTGTCGAAACTGTTCAATGATTCGGTTGGCACCATTTTCATATGATGGTGGTAGCATAGCTTGTGCGGTCTCGTGTTGTCGGGCTGAGTCCCTTAGTAAAGACTTCTAATCTCTCTTCACGGCGTTCACATCATTTTCGGATGGATTCTCCATCGACGGCTAATTCCTTCATGGTCGTCCTCGTGGCATTTCGCTCTATAGACGACATACGAAACTAACCCTTATAATATATCCCACACAACAAGCGAGCATTATATTCCACAAGTATTACAATCAGGGGGGTCACCTATGGAGAGAGGATAGTGCCTATCAATGTCTTTTCAAAAACCTTTTCACGTTTTCAAATCACATGTTTTCCCACTTCAAAACCCATTCCAAAAACCTTTTCTCATTTTCAAATCACACTATTGACATCATGTTTTTCCCATTTTAAAACTAGTTTGAGCAAGTTCTCAACCTTAGAACTACTCTAATACTATTTTTCACGCCCCAAAATCTTTTCATATTTTATCAGAGTTTTACCGTTGGGCGTGAAGAGAGAAATAGCAAGAGACGCATAATATACAGAAAGAATAAGCAGGAGACAACAGAAGAAAGAGATAAGGGACGATAAAAATCCTTTTTCATATCAACAATCGGCCTCTGCCGAAAACAATCGGTCTCACTACCGATATAAACATCATAATAAAACAACGGAAACAACATCAGGATCTCTCGTTCATAGAATACTCCGAATTATTACAAAACATGAATAAACTTTAAAATATTACAAAACGTGAGTTAAACTAAAACATTATTTTAGAAATGTTTGAGAGACCTCATCTCATTACAAAAAAACCAGAAACAACACTTCCTTTCTCCGACTAAGGTTCCTCATGCTCAACATCTCCTGTAACGTGAATTACAGAATAGGGGGTGAGTGCGTGGAATACACTTGTGGGAATGAAATCCGGCTCTTTTAGCAATCAATAGATATAAAATACAGAAATAATAACATTCAGTCATATTATCACAACACATAAAATGCATAGCATGTATTTCGCAACCCAACTCAGGTGCGGGTATCCCCCGTCTTACCCCTAAAATCTCAGGTGCAGGTATTACCTGACTTACCCCTACAAAACTCAGGTACGGGAATCACCCGACCCTACTCAATCTCAGGTACGGGTATCACCCGACCCTATGGAAACTCAGGTACGGGCATCACCCGACCTTACGGAAACTCAGGTACGGGTATCTCCCGACCTTACGGAAACTCAGGTACGGGCATCTCCCGACCCTACGTAAGAATGAATGTGGACCCACGTCCTTTCACAGTATATCATGAACATGTATTCAAAGCATATAATCACAGCATTTAGTATTCCGTCAATCATACATTTAAATAGGAAAAGCTGTAAACAAATAAAGAGATAGAAATTACCCCCACCTTGTTCGGTGGTTACCCGCGTGAGTCGAAAGTCTCAAATGTCAAATATCTCAAGTGCAATCCAGCAATAACCCAAGCTCAATCCAATCAAGTAAGTCAATCTTAATCCAACAAATCGCCTACACAAGTTATGGTATACTTAGATCATTATTAATTATAATTAAAGCGATAAACGTTTCTTCCGGAAGAAAGACGACCGTTAAAACCACGACGAGTCGAGAGCTCTAAGAATTGGATAAGGAACGAGCTCGTTCGGAGTTGATACGATCTCAAACAAAGTATATAGAGTTGGAGGGTAAAAAGGTAAGTACGGAAAAAGGATTGGAGAACACGACGTCTCCCGATACACGCCCCACACCCGACGCCCTCTCATTGGTCGAACCCGCAGGACATCATTCGATAAACCAAGATCGAACACACTCTGTCCAGACCTGACAATGGCTTCACGATATTAAATTGCTTCTCAAATTTTCATCTATTTTATCACATGTGAAACATAACAAAACTTCCTAAACATGATTCCTTAATAATTTTCGAACTATTTCATACAACGTGAAATAAATTTCATACAATATATATGCACTTCACTTACTTGAAACTTGACCTTCTTAGTTAGGATTCATTGTACGGTTGAAAATGTTGAATCAAACTTCGGAAAATTTATTCGAACTTTAGTCGAACACATCATCAAATTAAGGTTTCGGAATATTGAAGGTTTTGCAATTTTAGGGTTAGGGTTTGTGAATTATGCTTGCAATTGGAAAATTTTCAAGTGGTGTGGAGATGATATTGGAGTGTTGTTAGAAGTTTATTTTGTTTTGTCTTTATTTTAATATTTTATTGATAAAGGGTATAATTGTAATGTGGTGGAGTGTGTAAATTTTTTTTACGTGAATATAGATTTATGTGTGGATGTGTTTAGAAATTGGGATGTGTTAAGTAGTGGAGTGTGTATAGCCGAGTCTTAAAAAATATATTAACTATATACAAAGTGAAATTTATTTCTCTTTTTCAAATTAACTCTTTTCAACTCCACATTGTCAATAGAGAAAAATATTTTTCAATTCTCATTTACTTTTTTGGTCAAATCGAGACTTTTCTATTTGTTATTGCTATAGAGAAAGCCAGCGAAAATAAAATGTATCAATGAGTATCGGTGGATGGTGATTCTCACTACTAGGTAAAAAATAAAAATAAATGTACAATAAACTTTAAGTCAAAATTTTCAATTGTTTTATTGATTTGGGCATTATCAGTTTGGCATTGGGATTTCAATTAGTTGTTAGATAACTTAGATGGACTTCTTTTGTGATGGATGAATTTCAAAACTTTGATTTGAGTGTTGAGTTACAGAAGTGAGAAAATGCTTATAAAGTTTGTAGTTTGATGAATATGTATTTTCTTTTATCTATTTTAATTCTTCTATTTTACAATTGATGGTTAATTTTGATTAAGATTTCAATTTACTACATATTGTTTGAGATTTCAATCTTATTGTCTATTTTTTGAATGCAGAGCTATGTTGAGGTATTTTTCAAAAGTTGTTAAAAAGTTATCTTTGCCTAATGTGGGTTCAAAGAAAAAGTGTACAAGATGAATTGTCTAACATCACAATAGAAGTTATTCCATTTGAGAATCATAATAAGCCACCACAAATCTTTGATGCAAATTGTGACTTGCCAAAATTTCCTTCAGATCTAGAGAAACAACCTAAAACTACATATTATCATCCTAATATTCGTGAGATTTAGAAGAAAATACTATTCTTAAGGTCCTTGCCAATATTAAGAATTTCCCACCAAGAAAGTTTGATATTAAAATGAGAAGGTTTAAATGTTCATGGTTTAAAGAATTTACGTTGTTAGAATATAGTATAAGCATGGATTCAGCCTTTTGTTTTTATTGTTACCTTTTTAGAAATGAATTGAGTTATCAAGGAGGTGGAAATGCTTTTGTAAGTGAAGGTTTTCGTGATTGGAAGAACAAATATAAGCTTCAAAGGCACAAGGGGTGATTAACAATGCTCATATGGAAGCTTTTAGTAAATGTATTGATTTACTCTATCAAAAGAAACATATTGGAACAGTCTTTGTCAAGATGACAGATGGAGCAAAAATGGCTTATAAAATGTGGTCAAATGCTTCAATTGAATGTATTAGATGGATTTTGAAGCAAGGACTTGCATTTCGTGGTCATGATGAATCCGAGGAGTCAAAAAATCGAGGTAATTTTCTAGAACTTTTGAAACTCCTTGCAAGTCATAATGAGGATATAAGAAGAGTTGCCCTAAAAAAATACACCCGCGTATCTTCAATTAACTTATCCTTGTATCCAGAAAGCTATTGTTAAGGCTTGTGCATTTGAAACAACCATAGCTATCATTGAAGAAGTTGGTGATGGTTTTTTTAATGTTCTTTCTTGATGATGCTCGTGATGTGTCTATAAAGGAGCAAATGATTGTTGTCTTGAGATTTGTAAATAGAAAAGACCATGTACTTGAAAGAATTTTGGGGTTTAAACATGTCGAGTGCACAACAACTCAATTAAAAGTGCACTTGAAGATCTTTTGAATTCATATGATAGAGCAAGTAATATGCAAGAGGAGTTTAATGGTTTCAAAACTCTTATTATGAAAGAAAATGAAACAATATATTATGTCTATTGTTTTGCATACAAACTCCAACTTGCTATTGTGGCTGTAGCGAAGAAACATATACGTATTTCTAAACTCTTCCTTCAAGAAAGCACTCTCATTCATCATTATGAAGCTCGATGAAGTTCTCATTATGATATTCTTTTGAGACTGATTCATTTATTTAAACCTATAATTGGTACGCTTCGCAAAATTAAAATTGATGGGTCTTTATCTAATCAAATGATTGAAGTATCACGGTTGATAAGAGACATGTTATGTTGACTTTATATTTGATTTACACTTGATTAAAAAGATATTAGGAATTACAAATGATTTCTCTCTAGCATTGCAAAGAAAATATCAAGATATTGTGAATGCTATGAATTTAATGAATGCTCTTCTAAGATAAGACTTCAATCAATGAGAGATGGTGGATGATGAGCTTGTAGACTGTGTGTCTAGTTTTTTCGCAGAAATCATGAAATTGGATGATTGATATGAATGATGTTCGTGTGGGTAGAAGTGGGAAAATCAAAATAGAAAGCAGAGGAAATGAAAAACTTGTATTGGTTTCATCCAGAGGTATTTAATATCATGTTAGATATACAATTGCTTGAATTAAATGGTCGATTCAATGAGGCAAATATGGAATTTTTATTTTGTGTTGTTTGTTTGAATCCATCTCACTCTTTTAAAGCTTTTGACGTACAAAAGTTACTTCAGTTAGAAAAAAATTATCCAAGTGATTTTGATGATGTCGCTCTTTTGAAAATGGAAGACTAACTTGAAAATTTTGTATTGAATATAAGATTGAATATTGATACTTCAAATGTAAATGAATTTGGTGATCTAACTCAATGAATGGTTGAAAGCGAAACAGATAAGGTATATCTATTGCTTTTGCCGGTTGCAACAACTTTGGTAGAAAGAGCATTTTCTGCAATGAGTATTATGAAAATATGGTTTCAGAACCGAATAGGTGATGAATGGATGAATGATAATTTGAAGGTTTAACTTGAAAATGATATATTCAAGCATGTCACTAATGAAGCCATCATTCATAAGTTTTAAAATATGGTGAACTGTCGGGGTCAATTGTAAACGAGATCTTTTCATTTCTTTTTTTGGTTCAAATGGAATGTATAAACTGAATTTTTGAAATCATTGTAAGTTACTTTTAATTGTGCCACCTCCTTGGAAATTTTTTGCGTCCACCACTACAATGGACATATATCACGGTATGAAAGTACGTCTTATGATTTTATAAGGACCACCACACCTCTATGTTTCATGTGAACCATCCACAAATTTCATAGTTGTTTTACTAAACTTCATTCATATGATACAACTCAAGGTCTTATTTGTATTACAAAATTTTTGGCTAATTAGAGAATACCAATTTCCTTCGATTCATATCTATGTGCTCCAGATTCTTTCTCAAATGTTCATCAGCTCTATTTTAGAGGATGTTTGGACTGGACTTGGTCAATTCAGATTTTGGATAAGTTAAGTTCAGTCCATGTTTGGACAAAGATTATTAAAATCCTAAAATCACATTCTACTTTCATACTTTTTCTACAATTTCCAATAAAAATATCTATTTTTTCCACTCTTTCAACAAATCTCAACAAATAACATTTACTTTTTCTACAATTCTCAATGTGAAATATATCTTTATTATAATCCTACCCTACAAAATTACATAACAAACACAAAATTTTCAAAATACATATTCACACAATCCTCCTAAATTTCAAATCCATGCAAAAATCATCTTAAGTGCATAATAAATATAACATTAATGCTTTATGTCATTGATTAGCTACAAATCTATACCTATAAAAGGAGGTTTTGGCTCTCCCAAAGCTTGCCACCTCAATATTTTGGAGAAGTTTACATCCGCCAAGTGTCTCTCCTCTCCAGCCGCCATGTGTGTTTCCTTTCATATTCTAAGAGAGAATGAAACTGTCATTCTCTCTCACACATCCCACCCTCGAACATTTCTTGTTCTTACGCGTTTCTTCTTCGTTCTCTCTCCTACTCTCCACGCCTCAAGGTTTCTTCTATGTTTCTTCGCTGAATCTTGGTTTATTTTGTACGATCAGGAATTTTTTAGAGGCTGTAAATATCATCTTACCCAGGTTATGTATATCTCTATTTCATGTTTTCAGTGGTTCATCTGCAGGAATCTCATATATTTTTTTTGATAAAAGAAGCTGCTAATTAGATGTGCGAGACACACACTGGGAAAGACTTTCAGGCATTCATCACCAAATATAGAAAATTAGAGCCTTTAATTGCCCGATAATTGAAATAGAAAGGTTTGGACTTGGCCATTTTCAATTATTGACATCAACTGTATTTATGTATGCGATGCATAGGCAAATGTTAAAGTTATTACTATTATGATCTAAATTGATGTTCAATATTTAGGTTCATTTTTGGCTTTTTCTTCGAGGAAGAGCCTTCACTTTATTTGGGCTCTCCGACATGATCAGAGAGAAAGAGAAGCCATTGGGGATATTCGACCATCAAGGGCTGGTATCTTTTTAGCCAATTTTTAATTATCTTATAGTCCATTGGGTGGGTGGGGGTGAGAGATTGTTCTGATAAAGGACTACTGATACAGATCATTGTCTACAAGCAGTGTCATGGATAACCATTGCATTTTTGGTTGATGAGCAGAAAAATTAACAGAAGAAAGGTGCAAGATTGGGAATTGGAAGCCCATTGGTTTTCACACTAAAAAAGGTACTGTGTTTTTCATTATTAATTAGCTGAAATTAAATGTTCAAGTGCTAAATTTGAGGTTATTTTGTTGATATTGAACTTCTTTTTCTGATGTTTGGTGAATTTTGTTTCTATTTTTGTATGTTCCACAAAATAAATGTGGGTTGGTTGGGCTGTTAAACTCTTAATTATCGTGATCATCATAAACACCTCTATACTTCCTAATCTTTTGTAAAAACCTCGAGTATTGTTATTCAATTTTGGCTTACAGACGATTTCATTGTGGAGAGTAATGAGTTTTATTTCCTAAATTATGGGAAGTCATGTTTTCTTGAGTATGCTATACAAGATTTTAGCCTGAAAAATGACACAACAAAAAATGTAGAAGTATATGCAATTATGCTCATCTTTAGTTAATAGGAGCTTGTTATTTAAAGTTACCTGAAAGGATAAATTGGGTTGTATTCTTGAAATTTCCATCCATAGTGTATGGCAAAAATTCATGGTAGCTAGTGTTTCTTATATTCTTTTAGATACTATTATGCATCTAATGATGTGTTATGTATTGATTGATTAAAAAAGGATAACCTCATTAAATGCAGTCTTACGTCAAAAGATCTCAACATCTACCAACAATATTGAAGAGATACTTATACAACAAATGCGTGAAGAACTTGAACCTTGATAGTACACCACAAAGTGACTTTAGCAAACCTGAAATTGGAGGTAAAGTATCATGAATTTCTTTAAACATTGTTTATATCCTATTTTACTGTCGTTTCATATTCTCGATATGATTTTGGGATTTTACAACAATATATATTACTATTTGATTAAATTTCTATGATTTTTTTAGTACAGTTGTTTGGTATTCTATCAGTTATATAAGTGTGTATGTTGTGTTTTTTTATTGCAAATCAATTTATGATATACAAACTGTCTTTATTCATGTCTTATACTCAAAAGAAGGTTAGATTTGTTTATTCATTTAAATGATTGTCTAATCTCATTTCAACTTTGTCTCTCAATTCTTTCTATCTTTTCTGTATAATTGAAGTTCGCAAATAAGACTCTGAATTCATCATCAAATCAAGTTCTGTAGAAAAGAGTGTTGTTATAGATAGAGAAAAGGAAATTTCAAAAAATGTGTCTTCAAGAATCTAACTTCTTCTCTAATGAAGAAACAATTTTCTGATGAATTGTAATATGCTTGATATGAATTAGGTGAATGATGAGTCCTATCTACTTTACAAGCATGATTATTCTCTCATTGATGAACAATTGAAGTGATTTCTTAATAGAAGACCTGATAGCGACTATCACAAATTGAAATGGAACCCAAAGGGATATACTCTTCCCAGGTATGATTTTGAATCTGTGTATCATCTTTCGTTAACATGTTGAAAAGTTTGTAGAGATGGCATGCATGATTGTGGTGTGTGGTGATGATTAGTTTCTTAATAATGATTCTTTTAACTTCTATGTGATCACAATTTGCTAATCATGTACAATTATGTTAATGGAAACAAATACATTTATTTGACTATTCGTAAACTCACTTGACATTGAAACTTCTAGGTAAATTTATATAGATGATATTGTCAAATAGTTGATGTATTTTATATTCTCATATGGCACAAGAACTTCAGGAAGTAGAAACGTTTTTTTTTCTTTTCTAAGTGTCTATGACCCTCTATGATGAGAAAGACCCTAACAAAGACCCAACCGTTTGAAATATTTAACAACAATTATTCAAGATTGTGCAGGAACAAATACATACTAAACAAAATAACACTTACAAGTTTATTTTTTAGCCACAACGAGTTTATGAGAACAGAAAAGCTTTGATGTGATTCTGACAATGTTAGATGAGCTTGTGAGAACAGAAAAGCTTTGATGTGATTCTGGCAATACTAGGGAGACTGTACTCACTGTGTTCCTTAGTTTTGAATTAGATCACGACATGTGTTTTTCGACTTTTTTATTTCAACAAAAACACTTTCACATACGTGAGGTTGTCTTCTAAATTTTCATCGAGCAATGTACAAGTCCCACAACCATTACATGATCCCAGATTCTGCTTTGTCTCACATAATATGTTGCTGTTTTTATCCTCTGTGGAGAACTATTCAGTTATCCTCCAACATATTCAAATCACTTGGGATGATTTTTCTCATTTATTCTTTATGCAGCCCTGAATGCCACAAATCTCCACTTATTTGATTTGAGTTCACATTACCTAATTAAATAGAGATATTTTGATGTTGTGGTATCAGACATGCCACTTTACATGGTTGTGCAACTTAATACCTCATAGCCTGAAGCTTATGTGAGAATTGACTAAGTAATAATAATTAGTTATTTCAATATTTAATTGAGGGGAATCATGATTTGAAAATAATACTTAACTACTACATCATTACATTCAAAGTAATTCAAATTCAAAATCAAAATTATAACAATAATATTAAATGTATAGATGAGAGAAAAATCTTGAAATAATAATTAGGTGTAAAAAACAGCTATGCATAATAATAATCTCCTTTAAAATAATAATAATAATAATAATAATAATGGCTTAATTCTCGAGCAATGTACAAGTCCCACTGCCATTACATGATCCCAGATTCTGCTTTGTCTCAATATGTTGCTGTTTTTTATCCTCTGTGAAGAACTATTCAGTTATCCTCCAACAGATTCAAATCACTTGGGAATAATTAGTTGTTTCAATATTTAATTGAGGGAATCATGATTTCAAAATAATACTTAACTACTACATCATTACATTCAAAGTAATTCAAATTCAAAAATCAAAATTATAACAACAATATTAAATGTATGGATGAGAGAAAAATCTTGAAATATCTCCTTTAAATGTATAGATGAAAGAAAAAACTTCAAATACTCACTTCATCAACCAATTTCATTCATCAACTTCTTAGGAAACCAAGTGAAATAGGTAATCAAAATAGTCTTTTCTTCACCGAAAATCAAACCTATTGATAAGATTATTGTCAACTTCACTTTGTTATCTAATTGTTGTACAGGTGATATAAGCCATCAATGAGCATGGAAAAAGAGTCTTCCAAAGATAACCAAATTAAGTCTACATTCAAATCCTTAGTTGAGCTTGTTGGGATATTTCAATGGTTATTTTGATAAGACAAGAACAATATGCGTAACAAGATAAAACAGTTTGCTAAGGGTATCAATACTTAAGTTTCCACTGATTATATGATCTACAACCTATCTATCCTTAGATAAGATCATGTAATGGTTTTCCAAGAGTTAAGGAAAACCAACCTTAGAAGAATTAAAGATACATCTTCTAAGGGTCAGCGAGCTATAATGAACAACAAGCTGAAGAAAGTATCTGCATAAGAAGCAGATAGGGTGCTACAAGTAGAAGATAGTAAGTTGTGGGAACAACATGCTGGAAGATCAACGAAAGAAACAGAAAGCTACAAACAGGAAGCTGTCAACGAAGGAAACAGAAAGCTATAAGCAGGAAGTTGTTAGCAGACTACAGAAGACAACAAGCTGGAAAGGAGCAGCAAGCTGTAGACAGCTAGAAGCAGCATCAGGAAGATCATGCAGTAAGAAGAAGAGTAAAACCAGCTGACATCAAGCAGTCGTTGCATGAACTTCAGCCATGGACCCATACTGACTTGACAGGTCAGCAGGAATGTCAGAGAGGTCCAGGAGCAAATAGTAGGCGCATTAAATGCACATGTCAGGAACAACTCAGAAGCATTTAATGCGGCCACAGAGAAGATCTTGGAAGATCAAAGCTCAGATTCAAAATGGAGAAGTATCTCTCTTCAACGGATATCTTCTTCCAATGGATATATTCTCAAGATATATAAATAGAAGGTGTGGCTGACTGAAAACATTGCTGAACAAACTCGAGAGAAAAATCAGATATATTCCAAAGCTTCTCAAGCTTATCCATGTTCTACCACTCAACCTTCCAGGAGCAGTCTACCATAGCCTTGAAGCCTTCAAAGATCAAGACTGTTCCGCACCAGTTGAAGAACCCTTTTTATTTCTTAACCACTGTGTTGTGTGTGCTAGGTTGTTTATGGTGTAACTTAGTTGAGAGGATTAGATCCTTGCTAAGTGTGTAGTCTAGAAATAGGCTACTTGCCCTTTGTGGGATTGTGAACCCTTTGTGGGTTGTGGCCTCGAACAAGAGTTTGGGATTCTAGTAGGTGTAGTTTGTTAGGAAGATGTTTGTAAAGCGAGGCTTGTAATTTGAACTGACCTAACAAAGTTCCTCCTTGTGTGAAGGAGTAGAGTGGACGTAGAAGACTTACACCACCTTCGAACCACTATAAACTTTATGTGTTTATATGCTTTGATTTACGCACTTTATATCCTATGCATATCTAACCTATTGCATTCCTCACAAGCATTTTGGAAAAGGTTTCTGCTAAAACCATATTTAAAAGGAAAACGTGTTTGCCAATCAGAAACTCTATCAAGTTTATTCCACTACATTGCATTCTGATACAGGGTCAGTAACCTGATTGAGCTTAGGGCTAGGTTGCTGATTCGAGACAGGTTACTGTCTTCTCTGTTGAGATAAGAACCTATCAGTCAGAAAAGTTTTTAAAGTGTTTGCAAAATCGATAGAGGTTCATTCACCCCCCTCTGAACCTCTGTCCACTTGGGACATTTGGGACCAACAGAGTTTAATTGGAAAAGTGGTACATGCTATGTTAGGGTGTGTTTGCTACGTTCATGGGAAGCACGAAACTTCAAACAAGATCGACAATTGATGAATGTTGATCTCCTACTCTTGGATGACAAGGTATATTTATATTTATTTTATAATTACAATGATTATCATAAAATTATTTATGAGTTTGTAGATTTAAAATACATTCGAGTGATTTGGTTTTGGAAAATGGAAATAATTTTATTTGTTTTAAATTCTGGAGATACTTATACAAGCATCTATCCACCATCAGCGAGTAGATCAATTTAAAGATTCTATAATTGAGAGAAGGGTGTTCGACATTAGTCGATTTGATGTAACTAAGAGTAGCAATCGATATAAGTTAACAGATCACATGTTCATGATCCGCTTCATGGATAAAACCACAATGGTCCCCGTTGAAGATGATGATAATTCTATACCTCAACAGAAATTCCGAATAGAAAATTGCAAAAAATTTTAGAGTCTTGTAGATAGGAATGAAGAATTCCAGGTTTCGCTTTCATGAGTTTTATTAAACATTTTCACTATATTTTCTAAAATACCCTACTTCTTATTTATATGACATATTGCTGTAGATTTTACATGCGTAATTTCTTATGGACATTAAAAAATGATTACAAGTTTGCAAAATTTAGTGTTTCTAATCCTTCATCATATAATAATGAGCTCTCTAACATCCACCATCGGTACTTATTCCTAATTCAAGATGCAATTGGAATGTTATATAAAGTTGAGAGACCCGAATTAAAAAAAAATCAAGTAATAGGATTCATCTTCGCCTGATTATGGAAGAGTAAGTGTTCTCCATAACTACACTTTCATTTAAAAAAATTTGTTAATTTTCAGACGCTAATGTTGTGTGCTTTTTGGCAACTTTGTATCTTATACATAGGGGCAAAGAAATAAAGGTAACTGTTTAGGATGATTTAGCTGATATTTTCTTTGAAAAAAACGCGAATGAGAGGTCCAAAAATATTATTGTGATTTTAATAAGTCTTAATCCCATGAAATTTGGAAATAAGCTCTCAAAATTATATATATATATATATATATATATATATATTTACACTAATTTCAATTAGTACTATTAGAAATAATCTCGATGTTATGCTGCATTTTCTTATTTTAATTTGCAGAACACCTCATCCTTAGCACAACATCAGCAACTAAGTTCTATCTAAATCCTACATTTGACATTGTTCAAGACTTTCGAAAAAGGTATGAGTATGAAATATTCATTTTTATAATGACTATGAAATATATGCATCTAATATTAAGTATTTTAATATTTTTTTGCTAATATTCATATGCTCACAGGATGAAGATTGAAAAAGAAGTCGAAGAGATAAATGTGGGCTCATATGAAAACATTGAACACCAAAAATGCCATCGAATTTTGGAATTCAAAGAATTCATATCTAACAACGAAGAGCAAGTCGAATATTTTGCCATAATACATAAGTTAATCCAATAATGTTTTTTAGTTTTAACCTCCATATGTGTAATTCTTTTTAGGAAAAAGACTTCACTTGCATAGTTAAAGTAACCAACATTGTGTATAAAGAGGATGGAGTCATATATATTGTTCAAAATGTGCAAAGAAATTGACCAAGACAGATACTTTTCTTTCCTGCAACAATTGCAATGACCCCAAAGCTATTGGGATCCTCAAGTAAATAAATCCAATAGTTAGCATAAGTCTTGCCAAAGAATGTTCTATATTATATCTAAAAGTTTGTTTTATTTTCGCATTTTTCAGATTTTGAATTGAAGTTATTGGGGAAGACAGAGAGGATTCCACCACATTTGTGATCTTTAATAGAGAAGCCAAAAATTTGACAAACATGACTGCATCAGAATTAACCTCCAAGAGTGTAAGACTTCAAAACATGTAATCTCAAATCTTGTCGTTTCATTTTAAAAAATATAAAATCCAATACTATTCAACAAAATAACATCTCTTGAAATCCTTGGTCTTTTCTACTGACATGTTTCATATCTTCAACTTTATATGTCTTTTGTGAATATTGTTAGCCAACTATCGTTATTATTGTTTCAAATCTATGTAGATAGTATATATTTTATAACATATTCTATTTTAATATCAGGGTGTCTGATTGTATCCTATGTGTATTTCATATTTGATTTGTTTAAACATACAAAAACATTTTAACATAATATAGGTGGCAACACAACAAGAAAAAAGATCAGTATTTGAAACTACTTTCAGTCATGTTTATATTAATGAAAAGGTTTTCTATGTTATTTCTTCCAATAGGTCAAAGAATATGCAGTGACCCATACTATGTTGCTTTTATATTATGGAGTATTCTTAGTATCTACTAAAAAGTTGGTTGTGATGTGGGCGATGTTTATTGGTTGATCAATTCAATTTTTGTGGTTAGCTATTGACATTAAAATTTGGCAGGAAGACAATGCATCAGAAAAGGACCAAGAGAAAGTCGTCCCAAAATGCATTCAATCTATTATGGGTAGGACATTAAGATTAAAAATCAAAATCACACCCTACAATTTCAGGGCTAGGTATGAAAGTTTCATCGTTATATGCATCTTGGAAGACAACAACAACAAAAACACCAAACAAATGGTGCAAAAGGTAAAAATGTTAACCCTTCTTTGTTTTCTCTATATCCAAAGGATAGTGTTGTAGACAACCTGAAAAAAAAAATACCAACAAGCATTACATAAAGATGAGCTTTTGAAGGTGGAATTCGTTGGAAATGATAACACGGTGAAGACCATTTCCCCAAATAAAGAATCAACAAATAAGGAAATCATCGAGGATGAGGCCCTAGAAGATAAAACAATAGAAAATGTAACATTCATGATAATGTTTGTTTCCTAGAGTAAAAATCATGTCACCCAAATCATATTTCAAATACAAATTTGATAATTCTTTCATTGCAATTTCAATGTATTTAATCTAAATTAGCTTGCTATACAATTATTTTGCAGAATGAAGAAGAGACAAATGAGTGTGGTAGCTCATCAACCAAAGAAGTAAAGAAAGAAGACACAAGTATAGAACATACATATGTCGATTTGAAGAGGGAAACAACAAAAGACGCAGGCTACAATCTTCTCAACTCATTTGATGCCACAAAAGTTTTGAATGCCAAAAGATGGAGATACCAGGGCCTTGAATTTCCATCATTATGAAGGATTCAAATTTCCCAATATTAGCACCTGCAACACTTTCGACTCTTAATAAACATGATAGGTTGTAGAAATAATTTATTTGGTAATATCGTGGCCTTTTACAATAAGTGTTGCCTCTTATATAAATTGAGACTTTGCAGGTCATTCTTTCCAATAATATCCATCGTATATTACACGTGGCAAAATAACATTTTGACTTTGAGATAATATAATGATCTTCATTTTAGAATGAGGATAATGTGAGTAAAAGAACCTGGCATGATAATGGTCTTTGAGCGATAATTTGGTGCTTTCACATGATGATTGAATGGCCTTACTGAAGTTGATAGTGCATTGCCTTGATTGCCTTACACGCACCTAGAAAGATTTCCGTAATAATTAGGACAACAACTCATTCAACAAGGGATAAGTCATGTCCCCTGTTGCAACTTGCTAGATTGGTGTCTTAAAATTACTGAATGTATTATTAATTATAAAAGATAGTAGGACTCAGTCTGTGATACAAAGAAAATATGGTTTCTTGTAATACTCATTACAGAAAATGAATTTTCTTTCTCATCTATAAGTAAATGATCTATATATACAAAAGTCAAACTTCTTACAATTAAACTACATTTATACAACGGTGAACATGATTTCTTACTTTAGTTCTAATCCATGCTTCTCCAAAATAACATTAAATTTTGAATTCATGACATCTGGGAAAAAAACCACATTTTTTAGCAACATACTTAAGCACCGAGAGAGGAGAGAGAGAGAGAGAATACTTTCAGAGTTGAAAACAAGACCAACAAAAAATCAATAAACACCAAGTCAAATAAGGAAACAATTAAGAACAATTACGCAGGCTAGGAACATAGAAGCCAACCCATGCTTCAATTTGTATACCAGGTGGCAATAACTGAAGCCCATAACAGACAAAATAATGCAAATAATATATTATAAAAAAAACTAACCGTTCGCTCAGATATCGTTTTTTCAATTCTATCTCTCCATGGTGATTTGTGAGAATTCCACCCATGTTATAATGGACAATTGGTAAAATAGGGATTGGTTCTTTTATAACATCAACACCAGCAAAAATGGATGGGATTTTAGAAATACCAACAAGTCTCTCCTTATAGTACTACAAAAAGGAAAATATTATTGGAACAATTTTAGATGTAATTTAACTTATATAGACAATAATCTAACATAATATGCATGTTTTTTTTATAAATAATGTAAGAATGTACATGTATGATGAAATAATAGAGTTCTTTCATAATTTTATCTGGCTATGAAGATCAAAAGTATACAAAGATTTGGCTATGAATAAATCACATTCACATTCAATTTAACTCCAATTCAAAATTCTAACAACAATTCATTCAAATCCTTATCAGCCATAATTATTATTGAAAATTGAGCTATTACCATTCAATATGGCTAAAGATTACAAATATGATGCAAATTAAACACAGGCTTTTCACCAAATATTTTTCATATTTCAGTTGTTATACAAAAAAACTTTACATACAATACAAAATCATATTGCACCAGCAAAAAACATGGAGGCAGAAAGAATCAATATAAAAAGTCAAAACTGTTTAACATCACAATCAATCGGAGGTAAGTCAATAAGTTGCTCAATCTGAGAAACAAAAACTTTTACATAGATATTATAAATGTTCATAGGCTCTTTCAAAACTAAAAGGACCTAATTTGTTGGTGGCATTCACTGAACAGAAGAAGAAATAAGATTTGATGTATAATCAATGTTATCAAATAAGTCATTTCTCTGATGTGATCATCTATTGGTGGCATCTTCAACATAAGAGAAATAATATATG
Organism: Scutellaria minor; assembly: GCA_954870855.1. Taxonomy (NCBI): domain Eukaryota; kingdom Viridiplantae; phylum Streptophyta; class Magnoliopsida; order Lamiales; family Lamiaceae; genus Scutellaria; species Scutellaria minor. Next base: position 4,621,143 of record OX940732.1, on the reverse strand, counting down.
ATGTTACGCAGTATAATCAGTATAGAAACTAATTTTGCAGATTGCACAGTCAAAGTACAAGTACACATGAACAGTAAAATACAAATGGCATATGCAGAGAACCTTTACTATTTGAATGTAATATACAACTTCATCTTCGTGAGATAAAGATATGGTTGATTTAGGACTCAAGAATAATAACATATAAAAATAGAATTACATGAAATTCATGACAGAAAATAGTTATAGAGAAGAATTGCTACATATACTGTGATAATTTAAAGTGGAAACTACTCATAATACACTTATAGATCGATCATTCAGCATTAGCTAATCCACATCAGAAAAAAAAGATGGATTCAGGAATAAGATAATAAAACAACATGCTAATTCTACAAATAACGAATTAAATGAAAGGAAAATGCTGCAATATTATTTTAATATGATACATTGTTAAGTGGATTTCAGCTGCTTTAACATAACTGAATGACAAGGAGAATAGTTGAAAAATATAAAGATTTTGATATCATGAAGCAAATGACAGTGGTTGAATGACATTACAAGTTATATAGACTAGATCAACAAAGTCTGAAATGCAGTTCTCACTTCTCAGACCACAAATATCCCCAAAAAAAGAGTAAACAAAGGATAGTTTTAAGGCCAAAAATCAATTAAATCTCAGATGTTATGAACTTAAACAAATTAGTGGAGTTTCACAGTTGACCTAATAACAAAGAACAATAATGATTTTCAGAAATGATAAGCCCAGCTCAATTCAAAGCAGCACAAAACAAAAGACAGGAACTGCTACGATCTAAACGAACAGGTATGATTTAAAATAATTTGATTAAATGCTAATATAACAAGCATAACAAAGATGGAACAAAAATTAAGTTAGTTTTCATATTTTAATGACTTTCTATTTTGGTTTCACACAGATTCTATGAAGAATATAAATATGAAGGATTACCAAAATGTGGTTTTGGAATAATGCAAACAAGCAAGAGACGGAGGACGGGAAACAATGAAAAGAAATTTGCAAGCACGTTACAAAAAGGTACAATTCTAAAGTAAGGTCTAATTTGATATAATTATATATTGTAAATGACATTTCACAACTATAGAGATCACACTCAAATTGCTAAAAAAGAATTGACAAACAACCTCAAAAAATTATACCAGACAACTCCGAGTGAACAATAAACTCATGCATAGTGTTTGACCAGTATCTTATTTTCAATATTATATATTAACCAAAATGGCATTTAGATTAATCGAACAAGAAAAACAACAACATTCATAATTGATAGGCTACACTTTGAGTGAACATTCTGCTATTTGATGAGTTTAAAACAAATGAATCAATTATTTTGGCTAATACATAAAACCCCTCATGAATTTCAGAAATAAGGACAGGTGTACAATGCAAAGTCGCAAGAAACAAAAGACTGAACGTACGGAGAAATAAACAAACAGGTGAGATTTTTCATAACGTAAAATATAGCAATTCATAACTAGAATGCGAATATAATTCAAGTTATTGTTATATTTCTCATCAGTGAGATAATTTTACGGTCTCTAACAGATGTAGTGAAGAAGTCCAAGATAGATGGGGCCAAATATTTTGATGTTAACCAATGCAAACAGATGAGATGCAAGACGAGAGATTCTGAAACAAAAAAGAATTGTCACATTTCAACAAGGTACGATCCCAAAAAAAATCAATAAAAAGGATTTATACTCATGGTATTTTTGTTTTTTTTAGGAACACAAGAAGGAGAAAGCTCTAAAACAGGATCTTCATCAATCAAAGAAATAGAACAATTAAAAACACAAGATGAGTTAACAAACTACACACATAATATTTGCAATTAAAATCATTTAAAAATGATAGGATCTCACACATTCTTTCTTTAGGATCAAAACAAAGAACCAATAAAGACGCAAAAGTGTCCATCGATAAAGATTTGAAACGCTTGAAAACCAAAGGTCAGCCAACTGTTAATTTTCTATTACAAAATAATACAACTACACAACAATAACTAACTTTTTTAGGACTTCAGAAACAAATACAGATAACCACAGACTAAAGCCATCAAAATATAACAACTTGCTCAAATGTCCATTTTGCGATGCATTAGTTTGGACGACAGAAGACTAAAAAAAGATACTACAATTGGAAACCTCATATTCACAATATGTTGCCAAAAAGGACATGTAGATTTCCGATGGAGGAAGGAACCGCCACAGATTATAAAAAATCTAATAACACAATGCTTCATTTCGCAGGAATATAAGATCTTACAACTCAATATTAGCATTTACATCCATGGGAGATAAGATTGACAATTTTGTATCCTCGACAAATGGACCATACACATTCAGAGTTTATGGACAAAATCATCATAATATGGGATTATTACTGCCGATGAAAGGGTAAATGTCATGTTTTTGCACAACTATACATATATGATACAGAAAATGAAGTGCAAAACCGTATCAAGACACTTTCGTGGAGACAAGGTACAGAAAAACTAGATGAAAGTATAGTGCAAACATTGATTAAGATGTTGGATTCTAATAATGAATTAGCAAAGATATTCAGAATGGTAAGGGATAGATACGAATCAGGAGAAGTAGAAGAATTTTCGATACAACTTATTGTGCAAAATCAAAGCGGAAGACAATATGACTTACCAACCACTAATGATCTTGTAGGCTTGATTATTAGAGATATATCTTTGACAAATGGGGAAAGAGACGTTATTGTTCAACATCAAACAAACCGCCTTTAGAGAATAAGTAGTTTGCATCCCTTATTTATGGTGTTGCAATATCCAATATTACTCTCTTATGGTGAGAGGGATACCATGAACAAATTTTATAACACCCTAATAAATTAATTAAGATATAAAGATATATATATGTATATATGTGTAGTTTTCTTATTAGTTAACCAGGTAAAATGATTAATTAAATAAGCTTAGGAACTAATTAATTAAGCAATAATTTAATTAAGCAAGGAAATTAATTCAATTAAGTAATGAGCTAAGGATGGCTAGTCACCACTTACACACCATCTCATTTCTCTCCTTCACCAAAACAAGACACCTATGCTTTAAACTAGATAGGTGTGAATTGGAAAAAGAAAGACAATTAAATAGGGAAGAAAAGAAAGAACAACAAAACATAAGAAAGAAAAAGAACAGCAGACTATCCATCTCCCTCTCGCTCGATTCTCTCTCTCCTTCACGGTCTCTTTCTCTCTCTCTCTTTCTCTTGTCCTAGTCCTGCTGCTCCTGCTCTATTTCTGTTGTTCGCTGCCGCCGGGAGTTGCCGGCGTAAGGTATACCGGCATGTGGGCTGTTAGTCACCGCCCCCAGCGGTGACAGGTGTGGGGCACCGCACTGGGAGCGTCTAGTGTGTGTCGAGACATGTACAGGTCGGGTCGTGCATAGGTGTGTGTTGGGGAGGGGTTGTACACGCGTTGGGGATGTGTCGGGCTTGCGCGCGCCGGGTCTGTGCGCGCGCGCGAGGAGCTGCACTGGGCGCACCGGGCAGGCTATTGGGCGCATTTTGTGCTGCTGTTTTGGCTATTTTGTGGTATAGCTGGGTGTGTATGTGTGTTGTCTAGGTATATAGGGGTTTGGATGTTAGTCGGGTGTGAGTTGCCGGCGACGGGGGTTGCCGGAAACGGTGACAGCAGTGACGAAAAGAGGGTCGGTGGCAGTGGGTTTGGGATGATGGGAAGGAGAGTTTCTCTTTGTCACGCCCCGGTTTCTCCCATACAAATATATCAGAGTTTTGATTAAAAACAGAGGCGTGCAAAAGAAGAAGGAGACAAGGGACGATCAGAAGAAGAAGATAGAAGACATCAGAATCTTTCTCATGACTTATCGGACATCGCCGACTTCATATAACACAAACATCGGACACAGCCGATTCTCAAAACATCAACACAGCGGACAAACATCATCAGGATCCATCATCATCAGAGATTACAGAAATATATTTACATTACAAAAGATTGTGATCATTGTTCCTTGAAACTTTATAAAAGATATTTTATGAAAATCCCAAAAGTGGCACCATCTCTCTCTCTACTGCTCTACTGTTCGTCATCTCCTGTAGTGTGAGTACAGATTAAGGGGTCAGTGCATGGAATACACTGGTGGAGATAAATTCTGCATCTTATAACATTCGATAAAGATATATACATATTAATTCGAAAGTTCACAACAAAGAGTCACGTTGTCACAACACGTAGAATGCACAGCAGGCATTAGAAATGGTAAGGGACAAATAGATGCGGGTATTCCCCGTCTTATCCTATAGAAACGGTCTCATTACCGTAGGTGTATTTTCAGGACCACCCAACCCTTTGGAGTAGTAGAAAAGAGTGAGGACAAATGTATGATCAGAGGTGGACCGTAGCCCATGCACAATATAAATATGACACAGCATTTAGCATTTCTCAACCGAGTATCAAAATAGGGAAAACAGTAAACAGATTAAGAATTAGAAAATACCCCCACCTCAATAAGAGGTTATCACGTGATCTGACAAGATAAAGAGTCAAGCCTAATGTGTACGATCCAACCGATAGCCTACAAAAAGTACCGCTATAGCGTAGATCCTCAAAGAATTAAAAGATGAATATAAAATAAAGAAACGATCGAGGAGATGAGACGAATAAGGAAGGCTCGAAGATTAAGGATATCGGGACAAGTGTGGAGGGTAAACTTGGTAAAAAGGGTTGACTCGACCAAGACCCCCGACTCCTGACAAAACAACGGAAGCAAACGACTCGAAACGACCCGTGAAAACACTCGCCGATGCGCCCACAACGCACCCGGCAAACCCAGCGAAACCCCACACACTTCTCTCTCACACGGTCGTGCAAAACTGCCCACGACCGTGCCCCACAACACTCGACCGTGCCCCATCTTCCAGTGGCTACGCACGGTCATTCCCTCCTGGGGGCACGGTCGTGCCCCAACGCACGGTCCTGCGCGGACCAGCTTACACAGCAGCGCCGCCTTCACCATCTTCTTCCTCTAGCTTTGGCCGGTGACTCCCGTCGCCGGCAATACCTCTACCACCATAACCGGCAACTTCCAACAACACACAACACAACAACCCAAGCAAGAACAACACACACACAACACACACACCAAACCCAAGCTTTTCCACCCCAAAACCACTCAAACCCAACTCCAGCCATACCGCCCCTCCGGCGGCTCCACCACCTCCAACCCATGACCAAACACCCCGAAATGGTTACCTACCACCCCGGCAAGAAAGACGAGAGAGAGAAAACAAGAAACGAGGAGAGAGAAAAGGTGATGAACTCAAACAAGATTTTTCCGGCGGTTGACCGGCGATTTGCCGGTGATCCGACCATTGGAACGGAAAAACAAAACCATCACTAGACTCGCCTCGACGAGAGCTACGACCTATGCAAAAACCGTTCGATTCTGAGATAATTGACTTTTCCGGCCACCGGCACCGGCGGCGGCGGCTACCGGAAAAAGAAAGAGAAGAAGGAGAGAAACTTACGTGTGTTTCGATTATGAGCTCGTATGACTCATCGACTTAAAAACGTCCTATATATACTTCTCCAAAAAAATGGCCACTATTCACGTTAAATATCTCGTATTCTACCCTTAGCATACGTCGTATTCTTCGTTCCACTGTTTTCTTCACTACTCGAGCTACGAAGCTCCGATTAACCTCTAGTTCGTTTCTATGTTCTCGTTTTTCCATCACACATCTCATGATATAAAAATCTTCTAGGTTCCATGTCTAAAAATTACGTCCATCTAAACCGGCGTCAAACACATATCTGTAACGCACATAAATAAATTTAAACACCCAAAATTAACACACATAGAATTATTTCAATTACGGGTTTAATTATCCAATTATGCTTCGTTTTGTCCTAGGCGCTACACTCTTTGCAAAATTCTAGGGTTTACTTTACAAGTTTAATCTTATTTTGCACATTACTTTTAAAGTTCAATTTTAACTTTGCAAAATTTAGTTTACTTTGCAAATTGAATTTCTACTTTGCAAATCGAATTTTTACTTTGCAAGATTGATTTATTTTGCAAAGTTGATTTAATTTTGCAAGATTGATTTACTTTGCAAGATTAATTTATTTTGGAAAGGGGTTTCATTCGCCCTAGTGTATCACCCTGGGGAGCTCCAGTATTGTTCGTGAAAAGGAAGATGGTACTTTTCGGATGTGCATAGATTATCGTGAACTAAATAAGAGAACCATTAAAAATAAGTACCCTTTGCCGCGAATCGAAGATTTATTTGATCAGTTAAGGGGTGCAAGCGTATTCTCAAAAATTGATTTGAGATCCGGATATCATCAAGTAAAGATCAAGAAGGAAGATGTGTCCAAGACGGCTTTCAGAATGAGATATGGACATTATGAGTTAGTGGTAATGCCCTTTGGGCTCAGCAATGCACCAACGGTTTCATGGATATGATGAATCGAGTGTTCCATCCGTATTTGGATCGCTTCGTGATAGTATTTATCGATGATATTTTGGTATACTCGCTGGATAGGACCCAACACGAAGAATACTTGAGAATCACATTGGACACTCTGCGAAAGGAAAAGTATACGCAAAATTTAAAAAGTACGAGTTCTGGCTGGATGGAGTTGCTTTTCTCGGACACATAGTTTCTTCAAAGGAAATCGAGGTGGATCCAGCAAAAGTGGAAGCGGTCAGTAATTGGAAAGTGCCAACCAACATGAATGAAGTGCAAAGTTTCTTGGGTTTGGCTGGATATTATAGAAGATTCATTGAAGGATTTTCAAAGATCGTTATCCCCATGACTCGATTAACTTGCAATGAGATAAAGTTCTAATGGACAGATCAATGTGAAAAGAGTTTTCAGGAATTGAAGAAAAGGTTGATTGTTGCACCAGTTTTGGTTATCCGTAATGGAACGAAAGAGTTCGTTGTATATAGTGATGCGTCTAAACAAGGTCTGGGGTGTGTGCTGATGCAACAAGGAAGAGTGGTAGCTTACGCCTCAAGACAGCTGAGAACACATGAACAGAATTATCCAACTCACGATTTGGAGTTAGCCGCTGTAGTGTACGCATTTAAGATTTGGAGACACTATTTGTATGGAGGGAAGTGCGAAATCTATACTGACCACAAGAGCTTAAAATATTTCTTCGAACAGAAAGAACTCAATATGCATCAGAGAAGATGGTTGGAATTAGTGAAGGACTACGATTGCACCATCATTTACCATCCAAAAAAGGCGAATGTGGTCACCGATGCGCTCAGTCGAAAGAGCAAAGGCGAGGTGGCCAGCATGCTTACCAATTACCATCAACTGATAAGTGAAACGTTAGAGTTACGTCTGGAAGTGATCTTACCTCCGAGCAATATTAAGACCCGAATCGCGGCTCTAATGATCAAGCCTACGCTTAGAGGACAGATAATCAAAGCTCAGGAGAAAGATAAATTTTTGCAAAAGATAAAGACTCGTATGGAAAGAGGAGCTGTAGAAGGGTTCATAATGTCAACGGATGGGGCCCTGACTTTTAAGGAAAGACTCTGTGTACCAAAAGATGACATGTTAAGAAGAAGAATCTTAGAGGAAACGTATAATACACCGTATACAGTTCACCCTGGGGGTACAAAAATGTACAGAGATTTGAAGAAAACTTTCTGGTGGAGAAATATGAAAGGGGGCATCGGACAATTTGTCAAGAAATGCTTGGTATGTTAATAGATAAAAATGGAACATCAACAACCGAAGGGAATGTTGATGCCACTGGATATACCTGAGTGGAAATGGGAACATATTACTATGGACTTCGTAGTGGGATTACCTACAACTAATCGTGGGAATCACGCCATATGGGTTATTGTTGACAGATTAACCAAATCTGCTCATTTTCTACCGATTAAGATGGCATTCCAGTTAGATAAGTTGGCCCATATTTATATAAAAAAAATCATCAGACTGCATGGAGTACCAGTCTCTATTATATCAGATAGAGATCCTCATTTTACATCCAAGTTCTGGTAGAGCCTACAAAGAGAATTAAGCACCAAGTTAACTTTCAGTACGCCATTTCATCCTCAGATGGATGGACAAAGTGAATGAACTATACAAATTCTTGAGGATCTACTGCGAGCCAGTGCCCTAGATCTACATGGAAGCTGGGAAGACCGTTTGTACTTAGTGGAATTCGCATAAAACAACAACTATCAATCAACAATTGGAATGGCACCATACGAGGCCCTATATGGAAGAAAATGTTGCTCGCCTCTTTATTGGGATGAAGTAGGTAAAAAAAGGATACTAGGACCAGAACTGGTAGAACGAATAGTAGAAGTAATAAAGAAAGTTCGAGAAAGAATTAAAATGGCGCAAGATCGATAAAAATCCTTTGCAGATAAAATACGAAGAGAGCTAAAGTTTTGAAGTGGGGGATAAAGTCTTTTTGAAAGTATCACCCACAAAAAGAGTTTATCGCTTTGGGAAAAGAGGAAAGCTGAAACCAAGATTTATCGGACCGTTTGAAATTCTCGAACAGGTTGGCGAGGTAGCTTACAGACTAGCCCTACCACCGGACTTTGCAGGAATCCATAACATCTTCCACGTGTCCATGCTACGAAAGTACATATTCGACTCGAGCCATATCATCGATCAATAAGATATCGGACTCGAGAAGGACTTAACGTACGAAGAAATTCCAGTGGCTATCGTGGATAATCGAATTCATAAGTTGAGGAACCGAGAAGTCATCTTAGTCAAAGTCCTTTGGAGCCGTCATGACATCAAAGAGACGACTTGGGAAAAAGAAAAAGAGATTCTAGCGAAACACCCAAATTTACCGTATTATGGTACGTATCTAAATTTCGAGGATGAAATTTCTTTGAAGGAAGGAATGATATAACACCCTAATAAATTAATTAAGGTATAATGATATATATGTATATATATATATGTATGTGTAGTTTTCATATTAGTTAACCAGGTAAAAGGATTAATTAAATAAGCTGTTGTGAAGAATGCACCAAACTAGATCACCAAAGCACAGCAGATTTGCAGAAGACAAGAGAATGCATATGATCGTGAATGCATGAATTTGCATGAACAAGAATCGAAAAGAAAGAACACCCGATTTACGTGGTTCGGATTGAGAAACCAATCCTACATCCACAAGAGTCAAACACCCCAGTGTTTTATTGATGATCGAATCGAGAATTACAGTAATCGAGCAAGAAACAAGGAAGAACACCAAAGTGTAATCCTAGAAACCCTAATTTGTAGAACAAGGAATTTCTAAGCAAATGATCTCTCAATATTAACTGAGCTAAGTATCTGAGCATATATATATAATGTAGGATATGTAATGTATATATAGCTCGTATACACCACTTGGAACTGTTGTAACCAACTAACTTCCCATATAACAACCACATGCATGCAGTTGGCTTGGCTTGAACTTGCTTCAACTGATCTGATAATTCTCAGACATTGGATCACCTCTATTCTCCTCTACTATGGACCACTAGATCTAACAATTCTCCACCTTGTTCCTTAGTTGTCAGCTGCTTGACTCTATCTTGTTTCAATTCATCCACCAGGATCTATGAGATCACCTGGATCCCATACATGAATCAACTTTAGGCAGTATATTAACTTGGCAATAGGTAGAACTTTTGTTAAGGCATCTGTAGGGTTGTTCTCTGTACCAACCTTCTTTACCCTTACCAATCCCTTCTCTATAATATCTCTGATGAAATGAAGCTTGATATCCACATGCTTAGTTCTCTCATGAAACATTGGATTCTTCATCAAATGCAATGCACTTTGATTATCACAATATACTGAAACTTGCTACTCTTCTCCTGTTATTTCTGACATAATTCCCTTCAGCCATAAAGCCTCCTTTATAGCTTCTGTTGCTGCAATGTATTCAGCCTCCGTAGATGATAAAGCCACCACCTTTTGAAGACTTGCTTTCCAGCTAATAGCACCTCCATAACTAATGAATATGTACCCTGATATAGACTTTCTTGTATCCAAACATCCAGCAAATCTGAGTCCACAAATCCTTGTAAAGTTTCTGCATTTTCTTCTCTTTGAGTGTAGCATAAACTGATGCCTGCAGTACCTCTTAGATACCTCATTAACCACTCGAGAGCATGCCAATGAGACCTCCCTGGATTTTCCATAAACCTGCTCAGTATGCTGATTGAATAGGCTAAATCAGGTCTTGTACAAATCATGCAATACATAATACTCCCTATTATGTTAGCATAAGGAATCTCCATCATGTATTTCATATCTTCTTCACTTTCTAGTGCTTGAGTGTTACTAAGCTTGAAATGTGCTGCAATTGGAGTAGCTACAGCCTTAGCTTCTCCCATTCCAAACTTACTTAGAACCTTTTTGATATAATTCTCCTGTGATAGCTGCAAAGTACCTTGATTTCTGTTTCTTGAGATATCAATTCCAAGAATCTTCTTGGCATTCCCCAAATCTTTCATCTCAAACTCCCCTTAGCTTTGATTTGAGCAGATTAATCCTCTCCTTGCTTTTGCCTGCAATCAAGATGTCATCCACATATAATAGCAACAAAATTTGTTGCTCTATTTGTTCTTCACCACTGAAATACACACAACTGTCATACTTGCTGCTCACATATCCAATGGATTTCAAGAAGGTATCAAACCTCTTATTCCATTGCCTTGGTGACTGTTTTAATCCATACAATGGCCTCTTTAGCAGACAAACATTATCTACTCCACCCTCTTCAAAACCAGGAGGTTGTCTCATGTAGATAGTCTCCTCAAGCTCTCCATGTAAAAACGCAGTAGTCACATCCATTTGCTCAAGTTCCAAATTGAACTGAGCTATCAGTGAGAGAAGCATTCTGATTGAGATTTGCTTTACCACAAGTGAAAATATCTCATTGAAATCAACTCCTTCCTTTTGAGTGAAACCCTTGCCACCAACCTAGTTTTATATCTTGGTAATTGAACTCCTGTTATCCCTTCTTTTTTCTTGAAAATCCACTTACACCCAACCAATTTCTGATTCTTTGACTTCTGTACAAGTATCCAGGTTCCATTCTTCTCCAATGACTTCATTTCCTCAACCATGGCTTGCATCCAAAGCTCTTTATTAGTGCTTCTTATAGCTGCTTGGTAAGAATCTGGTTCCTGCTCACTTGCTTCAAGTGTTATGGTTAGAACATAAGCAATAGCATCAGCATAGCCATACCTTTGAGTTGGTTTGATTACTCTCCTTTCTCTGTCTCTGACCAGTTGGTAACCTCCATTTCTTTCATCAGCTTGATGTGTTTCTTCAGTATGATCATCTTCCTCATCTGTTATTTCAGGTTGCTCTTGTCTAAGCTCCACCTCAAGATCAACACCTTTGTCATCAGTAAAGTTGTCTTTTCCTTTAGGTTTGACAAGTGGGAACTCAGCCTCATTGAATACCACATCCCTGCTGATTATACACTTCTCAGATCCAGCTTCCAAACTCCATAGTTTGTATCCCTTAACACCTTCTGGATAACCAATGAATACACACTTGAGGGCTCTTGGCTACAACTTATCTTGTTTAATATGTGCATATGCTGCACATCCAAACACTCTTAAATGCCCTAGATCAGGTTTGCTTCCAGTCCACATTTCTTGAGGACATTTAAAGTTCAATGCAGTAGAGGGATTTCTATTAATCAAGTAAGCTGCTGCTTTCACTGCTTCTCCCCAGAACCTCTTGCTCAATCCAGAGGTAATGAGCATGCATCTAACCCTTTCTAAGAGTGTTCTATTCATTCTCTGTGCTAATCCATTCTGTTGAGGTGTTGATTTTACTGTTTTGTGCCTTGCAATTCCATACTTAGTGCAATAACTGTTGAATTGGTCATTTATAAATTCCAAGCCATTGTCAGTCCTTAGCTTCTTCACTTTCCTGCCCGACTGATTTTCCACTAGAACTTTCCACTGCTTGAAAGCATTGAATGCTTCATCCTTAGTTTTTAGTAACACTATTCATACTTTCCTACTGTGATCATCAATGATGGACATGAAGTATCTTACTCCTCCCATTATAGGGTTCTTTGCAGTCCCCACAAATCTGAGTGTACATAATCAAGTGGTTGATGAGTAGTGTGTTTTCCAGTAGCAAATCTGATTCTAGTGCTCTTGCCAAGAACACAATTTTCACAGAAACTGAGCTTCTCTATCTTATCTCCACATAGCAGCTCTTGTTTGCTTAATTCATTCAAACCTCTTTCACTGATATGACCCAATCTTAAGTGACATAAAACTAATCTATCTTCTTTAACACTTGCAGCAGTAGCTTCAACAGTAGAGCCCTCTAGAATGTATATTCCATTCACAAGATTGGCTTTCATAACAACAAGAGATCCAAATAACACCCTCATTTTCCTTTCTTTAGATCTTACTTCATACCCTTCTTTATCTAGCATTCCAACTGATAATAAATTTCTATAAAGGTCAGGAACATACCTCACATTTGAGATCAACTTGTTTGAGCCAGTAGAGAACTTCATCATTACAGATCCAATCCCCTTGATTTTGTAGATTTGGTTGTTTTCAAGAAATATTGAGCCTCCTTCAAACTCTTTCAACTCCTTGAACCAAGTTTTGTTGGATGTCATGTGGAAAGAGGCATCCGGAGTCTAGCACCCATTCCTTCTCATGCTTGTCATGTGAAACCATAAGAACTGATGGCCGCTTCGATTTCTTGTTGAACTAGAAGTGCCTTGATCTTGATTCTCCACAGGTTGAAATCATTTTCACCACTGAACTTTTCCAAATCAAATTTGGCAGAACTCATATCTTCTTGTGTTGAATGAAGAACTCCCTTACACTGAGAATACTTCATGATCTTCAGGTTTCCAGAATTTGAACTTACTTGGAAGATTACAGATCCCTTCGAGTTCCACGTTCACCGCACTAATTGTTGTGACGAATTCACCAAAGCACAACAGATTTGTAGAAGACAAGAGAATGCATATGATCGTGAATGCATGAATTTGCATGAACAAGAATCGAAAAGAAAGAACACCCGATTTATGTGGTTCGGATTGAGAAACCAATCCTACATCCACGAGAGTCAAACACCCCAGTGTTTTATTGATGATCAAATCGAGAATTATAGTAATCGAGCAAGAAACAAGAAAGAACACCAAAGTGTAATCCTAGAAACCCTAATTTGTAGAACAAGGAATTTCTAAGCAAATGATCTCTCAATATTGACTGAGCTAAGTATCTGAGCATACATATATATATATATATATAATGTAGGATGTGTAATGTATATATAGCTTGTATACACCACTTGGATCTGCTGCAACCAACTAACTTCTCATATAACAACCACATGCATGCAGTTAGCTTGGCTTGAACTTGCTTCAACTGATCTGATAATTCTCAGCCATTGGATCACCTCTATTCTCCTCTACTATGGACCACTAGATCTAACATAAGCCTAAGAACTAACTAATTAAGCAATAATTTAATTAAGCAAGAAAATTAATTCAATTAAGTAATGAGCTAAGGATGGCTAGTCACCACTTACACACCACATCATTTCTCTCTTTCACCAAAACAAGACACCTATGCTTTAAACTAGATAGGTGTGAATTGGAAAAAGAAAGGCAATTAAAGAGGAAAGAAAATAAAGAACAACAAAACATAAGAAAGAAAAAGAATAGCAGGCTATTCATCTCCCTCTCGCTCGATTCTCTCTCTCCTTCACGGTCTCTCTCTCTCTCTTTCTCTTGTCCTAGTCCTGCTGCTCCTGCTCTATTTCTACTGTTCGTTGCCGTCGAGAGTCGCCGGCATAAGATGCACCGGCGTGTGGGTTGTTGGCCACCGCTGGGGGTGGCAGCAGGTGTGGGGCACCACGCTGGGAGCGTCTGGTGTGTGTCGAGGCATGTACAGGTCAGGTCGTACACATGTGTATGCTGGGAAGGGGTTGTACACACGACGGGGATGTGTTGGGTCTGCGTGCGTATATTGTGTGCATACCGGGAGCGTGTGCGCACACGTGCCGGGTCTGTGTGCGCGTGCCGAGAGTTGCGCTGGGTATGTCGGGCAGGCTGTTGGGTGCGTTTTGTGCTGTTGTTTTGGCTATTTTGTGGTGTAGCTGGGTGTGTATGTGTGTTGTCTAGGTATATAGGGGTTTGGATGTCAGTCGGGTGTGAGTCACCGACGATAGGGGTCGCCGGAAAAGGCGACAACAGCGACGGAAAGTGGGTCGGTGGTAGCGGATTTGGGGTGATAGGAAGAAGAGTTTCTCTTTGCAAAATTCAAGGGTTTAATTTACAAGTTTAATCTTATTTTGCAAATTACTTTTCAAGTTCAATTTTAACTTTGCAAAATTTAGTTTACTTTGCAAATTGAATTTCTACTTTGCAAATTGAATTTTTACTTTGCAAGATTGATTTATTTTGCAAAGTTGATTTAATTCTGTAAGATTTATTTATCTAGCAAGATTAAAATTTACTCCTTGCAAGTTAAAGTCTTCCCTTGCAAATTAAGTTCTGTCCTTGCAAGTCTAATTTTTTCCCTTTATAAGTCTTCACTTGCACAAATGCTCGTTTTTCCAAATAGTACGAGTCATCTTCCTTTATATTCAAAAGCTCTTATCTATCGACCTAGGTCATCGACCTTATTTCAAAATATTTCTAATTCACATTCTAATTTAAGTTCTAAGTAGTTTCTTTAAGCCGCTAAAATGAGTTTATATATATATATATTTGTAGGAAATGCAAGCGAGGAACCCCGTTAATTCCTTGAACCATAACAGTTGCTAGAGCCACCACTTATCTAAAGTGGGGGTAAATTCTTGTATCACGTTTAAGTTTCTAAGTGAGTTTGAAGTAAATTTATGTGCCTACGTGAATAGTATGTGTTATTTGATGAAGGTTGCATTATATGATGTACTACGAGTTGCAACGAATGTGGGTTATTTGCAATGGGAATGAGTGGAATTTCGATGAACGTGTTTATGTTAATTAAAGTGAATGAATGTGTTTAGGGTACACCCAAATGTGTATTGTTGGCAATGTGGATGAATGTGTTTGTATTAATGAAATGATGTTCACGGCGGCTAAGAACCGTGATACGGTGGCTAAGAACCACGATATGATGGCTAAGAACCACAATAATGTTTACGACGGCTAATGTTGGGATATTTCAGTTGTTATCTTGATAAGACAAAACACTAACTCAAGAAGAAAAGAACAGTTTGCTTAAGGTATTGATGTCTAGTTTCCACATCACATGATCAAGGAAAGATCATGTATTGGTTTTCCAAGATACAGGGAAAACCAACCTTAGAAGAAGTAAGAACACTTCTAAGGGCTAGCATGCTGAAAGAACAGCAAGCTAGTAGAAGTATCCTGAGCTGAAGAAGAGTCGGGATACTGGAAGAAGCTTGCAGCAGGTTGAGAAGGAACCGGAGTCAGGAAGCTGCAGACAGTAAACTAGGTTGCTACTATGGTGTAAGCTGGCCTAGGTTACACGAGCAGGTTGCTGAGCAGGAAGCTGTTCTGGAAGGAGAATTCAGAAAGCTAGTTGCTGCTGCAAGAACCCGACAAGAGCTGCAAGAACTCGTGCTTACAGTAGAGATTGTCGAGGATACAGGACTGGCCGAGGAAATAGAGTCCTTGCTGAAGACCTTAGGAGAGGATGGTGTTCTGACAAACACTCTCTGAGGATAAGAAGACCTCTGAAGGGGTGAACTGTTGAGACAGTACCCTTTGAGGATGATCGAGGAGAAGCTGAGGTAACTGCTGATCAGCTAGAGTACCTCATAAGGAGGTTGATGCTGCTGCTGCTGCAAGCTCACAAGAACATATCTAGGTTACAACAGCAGAAGTTATTGAGGAAGCTAAAGTCTGCAAGAAGCTGCTGCAAGTATTCATATACAACAAGGCTGCAAGAAAGCAGTTACATCATCGCAGCAAAGAAAGAAGAAACGGCATGCAGCTTCGCTGCAAGAAAAGATACAGGAGTACTGCAAGTAAGGTTACAGCAGTATTGTATGAAGACACTGCAAGAAGGTCTATGTTACAGCAGCACTGTAATGCTTCAACAACTGCAAGCAGACCAAGGATACAGCGCCCTTGACAAGCAACCAACTAAAGAAGTATCCTGAGATCCGAGGAAGGATGAATGCAGTACGAAGGAAAGAGCCGTTCGAGAGAAGACTGAAGTTGCAGACACGGAGCCAATGCGAAGATGCCACGTGGACTGACGCGCTGCAGAAAGCTGCGAGGCGCAATCACCATGATAAAAGCTCCAGAAGAGTCAAGTCATATTAAATGCAAACCATGTCGTTGGTCATATAGCCCAGATGCATTTAATGTGACCTCAGAGAAGATCTTGGAGATCAAAACTTGATTTTGAAGAAGCAAGAAGTATCTCTCTTCAACGGATACTTCTCAACGGATAGAATTTCCAAGACCTATAAATAGAAGGAGTGGCTGACTAGAGAAGTGCTGCTGCAGCTGCTGCTGCTGGACAAGTCGAGTGGAAATTCAGAAATCATCCAAAGCTTTTTAGTTTCCACTTGTCCAAGCCACTCAACCTTCTAGGAGCAGTCAATAACAACAGATGAGCTTTCAGCGAACAAGACTGCTCCGCACCAGTTGAAGATTTTCTTTTTCTTTTTAACCTTAAAGCTGTGTGCGTAGGTTGTTTAGGTGTCAAACAGTTGATAGGAGAGATCCTTGTTGTTTGTATAGTTGTCTAGGTGCTAGGCAGCTTCCCTGTGTGGGAGTGTGGAACCCTGTGTAGGTTAGCCTTTAGAATTTGCAGTGCTGTGTGATCTCTGGATTCTAGTTGGCGGGTCTTTAGAGTTTGCAGTGTTGTGTGATCTCTGGACTCTAGTTGGCGTTTGCTTTGTAAAGTTGACAGGTTGTGAGGAAGAGTCCTGTAATTCAATTTTGTTTAATAAAGTTTCTGCTCGAGGAAGCAGTAGAGTGGATGTAGAGGGCTTACACCACCTTCGAACCACTATAAAGGATAGGATGTTTTTTGTTTTCTCTCTTACGCTTTATCTTGCATATCTCTATCTATCATACACATAAAACATCTTGGAAACGATCATGTTTAAACCAACCAGTCTTGTGCTTCAAAAGAGTTTATCTTTTTGCTGCGCTTAAAACTCTAAGTTACAGCAAGCAACACTGCTTTCTAGTGCTGTAAGCAGTAACTGACTGGTGCTGCAAGTTCACGTAGCTTGCAGAACAGTTTGTTTTGAAAAGGTTTTTAAAAATAGACAGAGGTTCATTCATCCCCCTCTGAACCTCGGACACCGCTTGGGACCCAACAGCTAAGAACCGCGATACGGTGGCTAAGAACTACAATAATGTTCATGGTGACTAAGAACCGCAATACGGTGGCTGAGAACCACGAAATGTTTTCACGGTGGTTAAGAACCGTGATACGGTGTTTAAGAATCACAAAAATGATTTCCAAGGCGGCTCAGACTCGCAACTATATGCTTGAGTTATTATATGGCATTGCTTGTTTTATGTTTTTAACTGCTCACAATCACCACCCCACTGAGTGTCCTTATGTACTCACCCTTTAAATGATTTTATTTTACAGGTTGCAGCCGTTCGGACGGAAGGTGAAAAAGGTGTTGTTTTGTTTTGTTGTATAGAAGATGATTTTGAAATCTTTTGGGAAAATGTAGTTTGCAAAGTCATTCAATTTCCGTTATGCAACAACGAAGCAAATTATTTTTCTTCCGTTATTTATTCATTTATGTTTTATAAAACAGGGATGTTCGAGATGATTTATTTTATTAAAAAATTTAAGTTGCCTCTGGAAATATATGTCTAAACGATTTACTGGACGCCCGTATGAAAATTTTAAAACTTTGATATTTTCAGTAATGAAAAAAAAAATGGGTGTGACAAATTCCATAGAGAAATTCAACAATAAAGAGATCATGTGTCACTATGCGAGAGTTCTATGCACATCAAATACAAACAAGGCTATCCGAGGGAACGACATTAATTAGGTCTGGACGTCTACTACATCAATATGTAGTCGATGCCTACACTACGATTCAACAACAACGACTGTGATGGATTAGAAATAACTAAAAGACTTTAAGAGCAGATGTGTACAATAATGTACGTGATACGGTTACAAGAGACGACAATGATGCAAATTTAATAGGAAAAAGAGTTCTACTACCATCGACATTCACTGGGGGTCCAAGATACATGGTAGAAAATTTCCACAACCCAATGGCAATATGTAGATGGTTCGGAAACCCACAGCTTTTCATTACGATAACATCAAATCTAATTTGGCAAGAAATAATAGATCATCTACAATAATTAGGCCACAGCACAGCGAACGACAGATCGGATATTGAATGTCGTGTATTCAAGATGAAGCTTAAATAACTTCTTACAGATATTCAACAAGGATTTTTTGGAGGTGCACCCCAAACAGGTAACACTAAACTTACTAGTTATTATTCATATGTCTAAAATTAATGGCAATGCAAAAAATTACACAGAAAAATAATTTACAAAACACTTGCTTTCATACTTAATATAAATCATGATGTATTTTTATGCAGTTGTCTACACTATTGAATTCCAGAAATGAGGCCTCCCGCATGCACATATATTGTTCTGGCTACAAGAAAGCTAAACAATTTCGACTCCTGTACTTATTGATTCATTTATTTCAACAGAAATTCCAGATATAAGAATGGACCATGAGGCATACAGATTAGTCGAACAATTTATGATACATGGCCCATGCGGAATGGAATGGCCTCAATCACCATGCATGCATAATGACAAGTGTACAAAAAAGTTTCCAAGGGCTTATAATGAAAGAACAACAATAGATGAAGACGAATGCATACTATATCGTAGAAGAAACGATGTAAAAAAGTTTGTCATGAAAGACAACACAAAATTAGACAAGAGTTCAGTGATACCACACAACATTTCTTTGTTGAGGAAATACAGAGCACATATAAACGTAGAGTGGTGCAACAAGTCTAGAGCAATAAAATATCTATTCAAATATATTACAAAGGGAGTGGACAAAGCAACAATGTTGGTGGAGAAATCACCCTTGGGAAAAAAATAGATGGGAACAGAAAACCATCAAAAACAACAAGTGGGTGAAATAGACAATTACCTCGAATGTCGTTATCTTTCAGCATGTGAAGCAATGTGGAGAATTTTTGCCTTCAACATTCACTACCATAAACCTACAGTGCAATGGTTGAGCTTACATCTACCAAACCAATAGAATCTCATATACGACGAGTTCAAAAATCTAGAAAATGTACTATCACGAGAAAATGCACAAAAGACAATGTTCACTGAATGGATGGAAGAAAATAAACAAAACGATGAAGTAAAAAACCTAACATACATGCAGTTCCCCCAAAAATTTATATGGGATAGAAAAACTAAGGTGTGGACCAGATGCAAACAGGGACCCACAATTGCCAGGATTGTCAATATACATCTAACATCAGGAGAACTCTACTATCTGAAGAGGCTAATTGAAATAGTAAAAGGATCGACATGTTTTGATGATATTCTTACTATTGGGGATATCATCCACCAAACATTCAAAAGTGCATGCTATGCTAGAGGATTGCTCGATGGAGATAAAGAATGACATGAAGCAATGGATGAAGCAGCAAAATGGGCTTCACCAAACCAGCTACACAACCTTTTTGCAACTATCTTGATTTACTGTGAAGTAGGTAGCCCAGCAGCTCTATGGAACCACTATTGGAGATCACTTGCAGAAGACATACCACTCAAACACGAAAAAAATTAGTTTTATAGAGATGGAATTCACAAATGAGGAGCTTCGAAACTACACTTTAATGGAAGTAGAAAAAATATTGATTTAGAGTGATAGATCATTGGCAGACTTCATTAACATGCCAACACCGGACCAAAGACTACTTAGAGAACTAACAAACTCACTCCTAAGAGATGAAACAAATTACAACATTGAGGAACAACAGGAAGAACACAATACATTAATCGAAAGCCTAAATGACGAACAAAAGAATATGCTCGAAAATGTGATTAGATCAGTAGAGGATGGAGAAAGGAAACTTTTTATCTTATATGGCCCTGGCTGAACCGGAAAAACATACTTATACAGAACAATTATTTCAAAACTAAGGGCAGAAAAAAGAATCGTCATCCCAATAGCCTTTTCCGGTATAGCATCATTGTTACTGTCGGGAGGACGGACAACTCACTCACATTTTAAGATCCCGGTAAGTATAACAGAAAATTCAATATGTGACATCAAACCAGGATCAAACCTCGCTGAGCTACTTATTCAAACAGACTTAATTATATGGGATGAAGCACCAATGGCCCATCGTCACACATTCGAAGCATTAGACTGAACTATGAGAGATTTGATATCTATGAAAGACAATGACGCAATGAACAAAACATTTGGAGGAAAGACAGTGTTTCTTAGTGGGGATTTTAGGCAGATTCTTCTAGTGATACCACAAGGAAGCAAACAGGACACAATACTAGCAACAATAAACCGCTCATACTTATGGGATACGTGTTGCGTGCTCAACCTCACGAAGAATATGAGGCTTCAAAAATCGGAAAAAGAATTTGCAAAATGGGTTCTAAATGGTGGTAATGGAAAATCGAGGAAAAACTATACAAAGGAGAATGCATGCGACGAGATAGAAATTATTGACATC
Source organism: Scutellaria minor (assembly GCA_954870855.1). NCBI lineage: Eukaryota > Viridiplantae > Streptophyta > Magnoliopsida > Lamiales > Lamiaceae > Scutellaria > Scutellaria minor. The sequence continues at coordinate 4,600,380 of OX940732.1, read as the reverse complement.
AACAAAGAATTGATACTTCATAGTAATGGACAACCAGTGGAGAAAATTGAAAAATACATGTAACATCCCGGACCAAAAATGAAGCATAATTAATTAATTAAATATTTAAACCTATAATTCGATAACTATTTGTGTATGTTTGACTGTTTAAATAATTACGTGCGTTTCAGAAATATACACGATTTAGATCGATAATTTTCTTAGACTTGGAACATAGAATATTTTTATACCATGAGATGCATAACGGAAAAACGAGAAAATAGAAACAAACTAGGGGTCAATCGGAGACCCGTAGCTCAAATGGCGAAGAAAAGAGCCAAATACGAAGGCTAGGTAAAACGAGAGGGTAAAATCCAGACGAAAGGTAAAACGGAAAAATAATATTTTAATGAATAGTAATTAAAATTTACTTAGTAAATAGTAACTTTGAAAATCTATAAATAGGGGCTCAGACAGTTCAAAATTTTCATTCGGCCGATGAAAACGAGAGCGACGTAAACAAGTAAGTTTCTCTCTTCTCTCTCTTTCTTTTCTGCCGCCGCCGTCCCTGGCAAAGTCGCCGGAACGCCGCAACCATCGCCGGGAAATTCGTCAGAGCGCCATCACCGGTGGTGGCCGGAAAATCCGAAAGTTGTCAGTTTCAGTCGATTTTCGCACACGACGTTCGTCTCGACGAGACGAATCTAGGATAGGTCTCGGAATTCAATTCTGATTTCTCGTTCGCCGGGAAACGACAAAAAACCGTCTCCAAATCCCTAAACCCTAGCCTTGGTGTTGCGAATGTGGTAACGAAGGATTTTGCGGTGAAGTTTCGGGTAATATTCACTGCTGGAATCCGGCGAGGGATGGCCGGAGGTGGTAGCCGGCGGTGAGAGGTTTCCGGCAGACTTGGTGGCGGCGGTGGAAGGCGGCACCGCCGCTGCTGGTGGCGCCGGGAAGAGGCCTGGTCGAGCAGGCCGGCGCCGGGAGAGCTGGCGCGCGCCAGAAGAGGGCCTACCGAGAAAACTCGGCCACCCACCGAGACCCACGCCCCGCTACCGAGAAATCTCGGTCATCCGTCGAGTGCCGGGTGCCGCTGCCGAGAAAACTCGGCCCCTGCCGAGTGTGCTCGGCAGCTGCTGAGAGCTACCGAGACGCCAGGACCTTGCTGCCGAGAAAACTCGGCAATTGTCGAGCCATGACCGAGACCGCCGGGTTTTTCACCCGGTGCCGGGTATGCCGTGCCCCGTCGCACGTGACGCCGTGTTTTCGATCCAAACCCCATTTTTTCCACCGTACGTCAACATCGAGTCATCGCCGATGAGATGTCATTGACCGAAGGTCGTGGGCCCGGTCAAAGTCAATCCTTTGACCAAAATTACCAAAATACCCTTAAACTTAAAATGCTCCATTTGAGCTCGTTTTAACTCCGATTGAGCTCATTCTTTTTCCATCGTAACCCAAATTTCATTCTCTATCATCTCAGCTATGTGGACTGATGATCCATCCTCGTTTCTTAAATTCCAATCTTTAGATCTCTCGATCCGTCGCGTGTTTGACGATCATTTTTCCGCTGGAAACGTTTATAGCTTTGTTCATACTTTATTAAGGATCTAAGATACACCATACTTATGTAGGCTACTGGTTGGATTGAGCGTTGGGTTATCTGACTTTTGGTACTTGCTACTCGAGCCTAAGTTATCAGATCTGTGGTACTCGCTACTCACGTGGTAACCACCGAACAAGGTGGGGGTAACTTCTGAACTCAATATGATTACTGTTTTCCATATTCAATAATTGAACTGTTGAACTCTATGTGCTATGATTATGTGTTGTGATTACTATATTCATGCGTACCTTTTGTATACGATAAACATGGACGGATGTCGTAAGTTATGTTAGGGATGGACTGGGGGCCCGTAAAAAGTACCGAGTATAGTTGAGTGCTCTTAGAGCCGTGTGTTCTACATTGTGTGCTATGCATTTTGTATGATGTGACTACTTGCTGAGCTATTATATATGTTTAATATGTGAACGGCTTAATAATATTAAAAATATGGAAAGTATCCCCATGAGTGTATTAAACGCACTCACCCCTATTTTGTACTCACACTATAGGAACTGATGGGCTTGATGAACCCTAGAAGGAGAGAAGAGGTGTCATATCTGGACCTATTTTGTTAAGTTGGTGTCACACAACATTTTCAAACAATGTTTTAAGAAACTCATGTTTTGTAATATTTGATACATGTGATAGATGTAAGATCCTGATGTATATTCCGCTGCGTGAAATATTGAATATATCGGTATTGAGACCGAATATTATCGGTATTGAGACCGATTGTTGATATGTGAATGTATCACATCGTCCCTCACCTCTTTCTTCTGTCGTCTTTAATCTCCTTCTTCTGTTATCTCTTACTATTTCTTCTTCACGCCCAAAGCAAAACTCTGATATTTTATGAAAAGAAAACGGGTCGTGAGAGGTGGTATCAGAGCCTAGTTCTACTCTTTGTAGGACTTTGCTCAAACTTGTTTTAAAGAGAGAAAATGAGAAAAATGTGTTCCTAAAACATGAAAAGGTTTTTGAAAAGGCATAGATAGGCACTATCCTCTCTCTATGGGTGTCTTTCCCCGATCTTAAGACTTGCGGAATAAATGTCTACCTGATATGCATTACTTTGCTGATATGATATGAATTGTTTAGAACTGATGGGGTGTTAAGGATATTGTTTCACGATGAAATAATTTGTTAAAAACCTTCTTGATGTCATTACAACCACGATAAAAAAATCCTTTAAAAACCCTCTTGAGGTCACTACAATCGACCCACTGCTCTGAGCCACCGCCATAAAGCCACTGACTGCAGCAGCGTGAGCTCGTGTGCGAGTATGGCCGTTCGCGGAAGTTGGTCTTGTGTGACTGAAAGTAGAAACTACCATGGGCCCTTGATTGTAATAGGGTGTGCTAATGAGTGGCTTTTCCCATTCGTGGTTGTGATATGTAAGGTTGGTTTTGATACTTGAGGTCTATAGTGAACCATGTACGGAGGTCGGTGATGTGGTTCATGAGGTTTTGCTTATGTTGTGTTTTCTCTGGTTGGTAGATACAAGTTGATTATACGATATCCCACGTAACGATGTTATGCTATCATGATAAACGAACGACAAAGAATCTTTTGAGATTATTACATGGTTTATGGAGTAATGTTTATCGGTACTATGGTACCAGTTATTAGTTTATCTGTTGTTAAATGATTTATGGAATGATGTTTATCAGTACCATATTACTTAATGTTTGTTAATCTGTTGTTATTCTATGTTGTTGGGTTATGAGGGGTAGATTATAAAGGTTAGTTTTCGTATATTGTCACTAGAATTATGCCTCGAGGTCGACCACGAAAGGTCCAGCCACCAACTGTAAATCCACCTGAACAAAATGTGGATGCTACAATGATGAATTTAGTGTCCGTCCTTAGGGGACTGGCACAATACTTCGAGGTGACTCGAACCACACCCCCGTCAATAATATCCGATCCAAATTTGATATACGAATAGTTCTAGTGTTTCAATCCGCCGATGTTTAACAGAAAAGGTGAATCAGCTGACGCCGAAGAGTGGCTAAGGTCACTCGACCGGTTATTTGGACACTTAACGTGTACCCAGGAGCAGAAGGTCTCCTGTGCAATTTTCCAGCTCACTAAAGAAGCGAGTCATTGGTGGGACTCGTATGAGAGAACCCTAGTGTCAGCTCAAAGGGAGGAGATGACATGGGAGGATTTTAAGAAGATGGTGACTTAATACTTCATACCTTAATCCTACCGAGATAAAAAAGAAACGGAGTTTCTATATCTCCGTCAAGAGAGCTCGACGGTAGGAGAGTACGAACGGAGGTTTAACCATCTGAGCAGATACGCCACTCACTTGGTGGACACTGACACCAATAGGGCCAGACGTTTTGAAAAGGGTCTTCGCTCAGAGATCAGTTCAATTTTGATAGGTCAAGAAGACAGGACCTATGCCAACGTTGTGGAAAGAGCCCAAGAGATCTCCTCTCGTCTGCACTTGGACGTGTTGTCACCCAAAAAGGTTGACGAGATACCTGAAAAGAGGAAGTGGATCGAGCCGAGTCAAGGCTTCGATCAAAACAAACTTCCAAGGACTACCAATGTTCCACTTTCCCTTACTCCTAGGCTAGGAAACTCATGTTCCAAGTGTGGGAAGGCGCATGCGGGACTCTGCCTCTACGGAACCCGAAATTGCTATAAGTATGGGGAACCTGGACATATAGCGCGTCAATGTCAGAAGTCTAAGAATCCAATGAATGCAGCACAAAGGCCAAGGCCGGGAGCAGGCCAGGCTTGAGCATTTGCCCTTACTTGCTCAGAGGCTGTCAAAAGATAAATGACGGGTGATGAACAGTTAGTATTATATATGTAAATAGATATGTAGTGGCTCATACCTTGTGGTAGTGTACATAATCCTTTTGGTATAATGTACGAGCTAGCTATCTTTTGTCTATATATATATTCTAAACTAGATAGTAGTTATCTATTCGATGGAATCCACGTTAACTTCTCCCTTTGCGTTTTGTGTTTTATTTCTTCATCTATAGTATAGTGGTGACACTGGATCTGTTAAAGCAAGAGAACGACTAGATAGTCGCTAAAAAATTTAAGAAGTTAGTATTCCATCGGGAAGAATGATACTGATGAAATATCTCTGCCTGGGTCTAAAGTTTGCGTTTGGGGGTAGAATTCTTTTAGCCGATCTTTATGCGTTAGAGATGAAGGATTTGAGGTGATTATGGAAATGGATTGGCTTACGGTAAAATCATGCAGTGAGCAAGTCTCGTGCGTGAGAGATTATTTTTCAAACACCTGGAGAACCGGAGTTCACCTTTCATGAGACATGAGTTAAGGTTGACTCAAGTATCATATTGAACATGAAGACAACCCAGATGCTTAGCAAAAGGAATTGTGAAGCTTGGTTGGTCAACATGGTGAACCCCGAGCAAGAATCGACTTATATCGAGAAGATGCCGGTGAAAAAGAAATAAATGGACATGTTACCGGAGGATATATCTGGTCTTCCACCGAATCGATAGGTGACCTTTGAGATTGATCTCGTCTCAAGATCAAGATCGGTGTCGAGAGTTCCATATCGGATGGCACCGAAGGAATTGCAAGAACTGAAGGTTCAGTTACAAGAATTTTTTTTGGACAAAGGCTTCATTAGATCGAGCATGTTGTCTTGTGGAGCTCCAGTGCTCTTTGTGAAGAAGAATAATGGAAGCTTTCGGATGTGTAATGATTACCGAGAGCTGACCAAAAGGATAACAAAGAACAAGTATCCACTGCCTCGGATTGAAGATCTTTCGATCAATTAAAAGGTGCTAGTGTGTTCTCGAAGATTGACTTAAGGTCTCACCAGATGAAAGTCAAAGATGCAGATGCATCTAAGACAACATTCAAGATAAAAATGGCCACTACGAGTTTGTAGTAATGTCATTTGGACTAAGCCATGTTTCAACTGTCTTTATGGATTTGATGAATAGCGTCCTCCATCCATAGCTTAATCTTTTCGGCATCATGCGATAGAACGCACCACCTATTCCTCATCCTGCTCCGCAAGTAAATGATGAAGACAAAAGGTATATAGGATGATTAATACAACGATCTGTACCATGAGTTGAAGAATGAGGGGAATGAGAAATAGAAGTGTGATCTGAATAGAAAGGATCGAGAAAGAATTGGAGAAACTCAGGACTGGTAAAAGTTCTGAACATAGAGCTTAGCCAAACAATCGAGGCTTGCAAGTTCCCTGACGAGAAATGGAAGGAAAGAAGCAACAAGGAAATAGGAGAACGATAGTTTTGACGAAGTACCTAGTTACGACGTTCTTAATACGCGTTTAATTTCGAGGACGAAATTATTTTAAGGGGTAAGGAATGTAACATCCCGGACCAAAATCGAAGCATAATTGATTAATTAAATATTTAAACCTATAATTCGATAACTATTTATGTATATTTGACTGTTTAAATAATTACATGCGTTTCAGATATATGCACGATTTAGATCGATAATTTTCTTAGACTTGGAACATAGAATATTTTTATACCATGAGATACGTAACGGAAAAATGAGAAAATAGAAACAAACTAGGGGTCAATCGGAGACCCGTAGCTCAAATGGCAAAGAAAATAGCCAAATACGAAGGCTAGGTAAAACGAGAGGGTAAAATCCAGATGAATGGTAAAACGGAAAAATAATATTTTAATGAATGGTAATTAAAATTTACTTGGTAAATAGTAACTTTGAAAATCTATAAATAGGGGCTCAGACAGTTCAAAATTTTCATTCAGCCGACGAAAACGAGAGCGACGTAAACAAGTTTTTTTCTCCTCTCTCTCTTTCTTTTCCGCCGCCGCCATTGCCGGCAAAGTCGCCGGAGCGCCGCCGCCGTCGCCGGAAAAGTCACCGGAGCGCCGCCGCCGGTGGTGGCCGGAAAATCCGAAAGTTGTCGGTTTCGGCCGATTTTTGCACACGATGTTCATCTCGACGAGACGAATCTAGGATAGGTCTCGGAATTCAATTTCGATTTCTCGTTCGCTGGGAAACGGCAAAAAATCATCTCCAAAACCCTAAACCCTAGCCTTGGTGTTGCGAATGTGGTAACAAAGGATTTTGCGGTGAAGTTTCGGGTATTATTCACCGCCGGAATCCGGCAAGGGGTGGCCGGAGGTGGTAGCCGGCGATAAGAGGTTTCCGACGGACTTGGTGGCGGCGGTGGAAGGCGGCGCCGCCGCGGCTGGTGGCACCGGAAAGAGGCCTGGTCGAGTAGGCCGACGCCAGGAGAGCTGGGCGCGAGGTGGCGCGCGCTGGGAGGGGGCCTACCGAGAAAACTCGGCCACCCTCCGAGACCCACACCCCACTGCCGAGAAATCTTGCCATCCGCCGAGTGCCGGGTGCCGCTGTCGAGAAAACTCGGCCCCTGCCGAGTGTGCACGCCTAGCTGCCGAGAGCTGCCGAGACGCCGGGACCTTGCTGCCAAGAAAACTCAGCAGCTGCCGAGCCATGGCCGAGACCGCTGGGTTTTTCACCTAACGCCGGGTACGGCGTACCCCGTCGCACGCGACGCCGTGTTTTCGATCCGAACCCCATTTTCTCCACCGTACATCAACATCGAGTCATTGCCGACGAGATGTCGTTGACCGAGGGTCGTGGGCCCGGTCAAAGTCAACCCTTTGACCAAAATTACCAAAATACCCCTAAACTTAAAATGCTCCGTTTGAGCTCATTTTAACTCCGATTGAGCTCATTCTTTTTCCATCGTGACCCAAATTTCATTCTCTATCATCTCAGCTATGTGGACTGATGATCCATCTTCGTTTCTTCAACTCCAATCTTTAGATCTCTCGATCCGTCGCGTGTTTAACGATCATTTTTCCGCCGGAAACGTTTATAGCTTTGTTCATACTTTATTAAGGATCTAAGATATACATTACTTATGTAGGCTACTAGTTGGATTGAGCGTTGGGTTATCTGACTTTTTGTACTTGCTACTCGAGCCCTGAGTTATCAGATCTGTGGTACTCGCTACTCACGTGGTAACCACCGAACAAGGTGGGGGTAACTTCTGAACTCAATATGATTACTGTTTTCCATATTCGATAATTGAACTGTTGAACTCTATGTGCTATGATTATGTGCTGTGATTACTATATTCATGCGTACCTTTTGTATACGATAAACAAAGACGGATGTCCTAAGTCATGTTAGGGATAGACTGGTGGCCCGTAAAAAGCACCTTACGTCATGTTAAGGATGGACTGTTGGCCCGTAAAAATCACCATACGTCATGTTAGGGATGGACTGGTGGCCCGTAAAAAGCACCGAGTATAGTTGAGTGCTCTTAGAGTCGTGTGTTCTACATTGCGTGCTATGCATTTTATATGCTGTGACTACTTGTTGAGCTATTATATATGTTTAATATGTGAACGGCTTAATAATATTAAAAACATGGAAAGTATCCCCACGAGTGTATTCAACGCACTCACCCCTATTTTATACTCACACTACAGGAACTGATGGGCTTGATGAACCCTAGAATGAGAGAGGAGGTGTCATATCTGGACCTGTTTTGTTAAGTTGGTGTCACACAATGTTTTCAAACAATGTTTTAAGAAACTCATGTTTTGTAATATTTGATACATGTGATGGATGTAAGATCCTGATATTTATTCCGCTGTGTGAAATGTTGAATATATCGGTATTGAGATTGAATATTATCAGGATTGAGACCGATTGTTGATATGTGAATGTTTCACATCGTCCTTCACCTATTTCTTCTATCGTCTTTAATCTCCTTCTTCTGTTATCTCTTACTATTTCTTCTTCACGCCCAAAGCAAAACTCAGATATTTTATGAAAAGAAAACGGGTCGTGACAATACACGTACTCCAAAATTTTAGAAATACATGACCTTCAGAAATATCTAACAGAGAGAGAGCAATTCTAACACCAACAAATGAAATAATCGATGAAATAAATGATTACATACTCTCCATAATACCTGGAAAGATAGAAGAATACTACAGATCAGACATTGTTGAGCACGAAGCAGGCGATGTTGACAAACAACATACATTTTACCCAACTGAATTCCTAAGTACACTCAAATTCTCTGGACAAAAATACCGATAATGTTGTTGAGAAATTTAAATCAAAAGAAAGGATTGTGCAATTGGACAAGATTGTTGGTAACACGTTTGGGACAGAGAGTTATTGAAGCTGAGATATTCACGGGAACACATATAGGAAACAAGGTGTTGATTCCACGAATCATTCTATCTCCTACAGATACAAAATGGTCATTCAAACTAAAAAGACGTCAATTTCCCATAAGAACCTGTTATGCAATGACAATTAACAAAAGTCAAGGTCAAAGCTTAGAAAAAGTTGGACTCTACCTTCCACGACCGGTGTTTAGCCATGGTCAACTCTACGTAGCAATTTCAAGAGTAACATCAATGGAAGGCCTAAAGGTATTGAACGTAAAAAATAAAGAAAATAAAGAAGACGATGTAGCCAATATCATTTATAGAGAGGTTTTCAACAACCTACCAAAGAACACTCAAACATGAAAGGTAAGTCAACTACCCATATCATTCATTTATTTAACATTACCATAAACAACAAATAATGATACATGGTCTCCTAAAGATTAAATGATGCATTATACTTAATTTTGTCGAAATTCTCTTAACCAGTTTCAGGTGCACATGCATGGCACCAAAGATGAGCGCTTGGAAAATAAAGGTACGGAAAATACAAATCACTACATAGCAAAAATTATTTATAGAGGTTATCAACTATCAAGAAAAGAACACTAAAAAATTATAGTGTGCTAAAAATCCCAACTAATAAAAAAGGCCTGGAAGAGAAGAAGAGACAGCAAAGGCGAGGCATATTTAAAGAATTACAAAAAAAATGACACACGAAGATGACATGGGGAGAAAATACTTCAAAAAAAGATAAGTCGACTCATTTGAATTTTAATAATGCTCAATGAGAATAAAACAACATTTCTAATTAAACTTGAAAATTTTATCTGCTACAGGTGCGGAGAACCAGAGAACGATAATTGAAACATGAAGCCAACGACATCACAAACTTTAAAAACACTTCTCAAATAACAAAAATAAGAGAATTGTATGAAACACTACAGGAAATAAAAAGAGCATAAAAGGACGAATGATGGACAAACTGGATGATGCAACATAGCAAGTCAAACTTCAGATGAACAATTCGGATTTCTCACCCACAACTTCCAACTCCTCACTCTTCAGATCATGAAGTCCAACAAAAAGAAATGTAATAGACAAGGTGACATCAAAGCTCGCAAGAGGCCATTACAAAAAGGTCAGTAAATTGCAATGGATACTTAGTATGAGCTACTAATAAGAGAATTCAATCATCTGTTTTTAGGGATTTACACATTATATATTGAACAATGAAGATTTAATAAATAAATTCTTATGTGTCTCCATAACTGTCTAACATGTCAGCCATTGATCTTCTATTTTAAAAATATTTATATTATATGTAAATAAGAGGATTTTCTTCTACGCCTTTTATTTTTTAATTAGCATTCAGAGTCAATTTTTATAAAAAAAATTATAGTTACAATTTGGTTTAATTTAAATTGTATTTCTAATTTAAAAAGATCAAACTTAGGTGTTTTTGGAGAAGATTGTTTAACTTCAAAATGTGAGCTACAATCCTAAATTTATAGCAATAATTAGGAATTAAGAATTTTGATCTCTCACTTAACTAAACTAAATCATTCAACCAAGGACACATTGGAGACGTCCAAAGCTTGCACCTTTTTTTGAATTGTTATTTTGGAAATGCCCCTAAAGCAACAATCTTCATGCTCAGCTCAAAGTATTGACTCATCAATACATTCGAGACATGAATTCCACAGAAGGATAGACAATGCGAAGTATTGTTTTTCAGAGACTTTCTACAATAAAACAAGCATTATCTACAACAACAATGAAGGGAGGATTTCGGTGAGAAATATCACAAATAGAAGATCAATTCCCCAAATAAAGGGCAAAAAGAAACAACAAATATCAAACCTCAATTCTCCATATTTAAAAGAGGATGCAATAGACTTTCTACAATAAAATATGCATTATCTACAGTGGACCCAAGGAAGGTTTATTTTGCTAAGAAAGATCACAAATTCACGCTAATTTCCCCAAAGAAATAAACAAAAATTTAAGATAATGCCTGAATTTACCCTATGCATGTAAGTATTATTTGAAATGCATCTGGATTCTTCATTGGTTATGTATTGTTTGAAGATTTTAGACATTTTGCATGTTTATGTATTTGCAGTTTTTGATTGTTTATGTATGTCTGACTAAAGATAGAGAAAACACGAAAAACACAAGATGCATCCTACAAACGTCCCACATTATTTAATAACAAAACAAATGAAGAAGACAAAAAGATGTAAGAAGTTGACAATCAACTTTCCTTCACTACAAAGCATTCAAAATCGAACAAGATGCGAGAGAGATAGTTACAAACTTCACATAAAGGATAAGCACTCATCGATTTTGATAGTTCACACCTTAAAAATAGAGTTTCGTTTGGCAAATAGTTAACAAAAAGATCATGTAAAAAAATAAAGTCAGCAAAACAAAACTAAAGCGGCCTATAATGACATGCAACACACTCCAAAACCATTACATAAACAATAACAATGCCGGAAAAACTCAGACCACCAGGTAGAAAAACAAAACCTCCAGCTGCAAAAACAAAGAGCATATAAGAGAAGAAGCATTTCAAAAAAATAGTGTTGTATTCGATCCAAGATTAGAAATTTAAAAGAGGAAAAAATGAAACTTGATAGCAGAGATTACTTCTTATTTAATTTACCTTTGTAGCTTATATCTCTTATTGTAACTGCTAAAAAAATATAACTAATCAATTACATATTCTATCCCACTTTATGCAAATACGTAAAGTATCTTAAAGCATGTATAATTTGATGGAGGAGCTCCACAAATTAATCAAGACATTAATTAAACTTACAAAGTAAATCAAGCAACCAATTTGTTTGTCTCCTCTGCACTTTATTGTTTGATGGATTTCAAATATTTCTTAATATCTTCTATTTTCTTTCAATTCTAAGAACATATGTCGGCATCCATTCGATTAAGATGACAAAAATAATCAATAACATTACTCGAGCTGATGTCACCTAAATGATCATTCTTTATAACCATTTTATCAAACATATAGAGGGCAACAGAATATTACTTCATCTTGGCAAGAATATTTAACAACATATCAAAATCAACAAAATATGGAATCAGTTTCATGACACACTCATTACAACAAACACAAAGGATAAAAAATAAAGATTCAATAAACAAGAAACCAATCAAATAACAATTTCAATGAAATAAAGAAACAAGAAATAACCCAACGCTAATGCAATGTCCATTCATCGGAATTTTGGACGAACGAAATAACATAAGAAGGGAGACTCACCAGAAAATTCAGGGATGAAAATATCTAAAGGATTCATCGAAACATGGAATCTGAATTTAACGAAGGAGCATCAACTCCACTTTAACGTTTAACAACGTATGAGAAGAGTTGATATGGCTTAATTGCCGCAAGATGAATCTATATGGGAAAAAAAAACATCAAAGACCACAGGGCATAAAATTAATGGAAAAATTATTATAATCAGGTCACTTAATAGAGATACACTTATCTTTCACATCAATAATAGCCGAAAGATTTAATACGATGGGTGGCAAAAGGATTAAATACACAGGGAATAGAAAAGGTTGGGAGAGTGGATTAGGTTTAATAACAAATATGATCTATGTAGTATGAAATAATAAAGAACAGTTTGTTCATTAATAAGGGATAATTTTTTTATAATTAAAAAACAAAAAAACATTAATAAGCATAAATGCATCCAAATAAAAATATAAGATCCATTTAATTATGGTAAAATTAACAAGCAGTAGCATTACAAAAGTTATCTAATAAAAAGAAAATTCACAGAAGTTTATTATGGGAATTATAATACACTTACCATCCTATATTACAGTTTACAAATCTACTAGGTCTATCGGAAAAATAAAAAAAAATAAAAATTACAGACTATGGAGGACAATTTTCAATTTTTAAAATCAATTCCTATAATACAGTATCGCATAACTAATTATAGTATAAATATCAATAATAAATCATAAATAAAATTTTATAATTATTTCAATAATTAAATAATACATTAAGTTTTATTTCGGACCGCAACATATTCAAATGTGGAATATGAAGTGCACTATGCATCTTAATCAAATATACTTTTATTTTGGTTGACATCATCTCTTTTAAAGGTAAACAAAAAGACAATGAAATAGAAATATCGAAGCAAAACCAGAAATATTAAAAGCGCAAGGAGAAAAATTTGTTCAAAGGAATTAACAAACAACTTTTAAAATTAAATTTACCAACTATACTCAGTATCTGGATCCATTATTAAATCCAAGTGAACTGCCTAATTTAATTTTTATAATATATATATATATATGAAGAGATTTTAAATTAATGATATTTCACAATACCCACAATTCAAACAAACAAACAAAAAAAGAAAAAAGAAAAAAAACAAGCCCAGAACAACATATACTATTTCCCCAAAAAAAAATATGAACAAAAAAAATTAATAAGCATAAATGCATCCAAATAAAAATATAAGATCTATTTAATTATGGTAAAATTAACAAGCAGTAGCATTACAAAAGTTATCTAATAAAAAGGAAATTCACAAAGGTTTATTATGGGAATTAAAATACACTTACCATCCTATTTTACAATTTACAAATCTACTAGGTCTATCGGAAAAATAAAAACAATAATAATCATAATAATAAATTACAGACTATGGAGGACAATTTTCAATTTTTAAAATCAATTCCTACAATACAATATCACATAACTAATTATAGTATAAAGATCAATAACAAATCATAAATAAAATTTTATAATTACTTCAATAATTTAATAATACATTAAGTTTCATTTAGGGCCGCAACATATTCATATGTGGAATATGTAGTGCACTATACATCGTAATCAAATATACTTTTATTTTGGTTGACATTGTCTCTTTTAAAGGTAAATAAAAATACAATCAAATAGAAATATCAAAGCAAAACCAGAAAAATTGAAAGCGCAAGGAGAAAAATTTATTCAAAAGAATTAACAGACAACTTTTAAAATTAAATTTATCGGTTGTACTCAATATTTGGATGCATTACTAAATCCAAGTGAACTGCCTAATTTAATTTTTATAATATATATATATATGAAGAGAGTTTGAATTAATGATATTTCACAATACCCACAATTCAAATAAAGACAAAATAAAAAAAAAAAATTACCTAGAACAACATATACTATTTCCCCAAAAAAAGATGAAGTTACACATATGAAATAAATAACAAACATTCGAAACAACTCCACAAACAATGCTAAATATAGTGTGGTTTGGTTCTCTCAAGTGATGACACTTGGAGCTCTACAATATTACCTAGTATCCTCCCTTAAAATCATTTTATTTATGAAATATCAAAAAATTAATACCAATTAAATACACACTCCACTACTCTACAAAAATTAAGTGCTTAAAAAAAATATGTAAGTTACAAATGTTTGGAAGAGATTGCTAATGTTGTATGTCTTTTTCTATATGAAATCTTTGATTTCAAACTTGAATAATAGTTTTTGTCCAACATTTGAAATTGAAAAAAAAAAGGGTAAACAATAATGCTCTTGCAAAACTAATGACATTAACAAAAAATAGATGCTAAAAAAACTAAGGATATGTTTACATTGGGAAGTATATAGATTTGTAAGTTTGAAAGTGGATCGTATCGAGAATTGTGGAAAACATACATGATGTTCTATTATTTTATTTAAAAAAACAAAATATTTTTAGTGGGAATTATTTTTAGTAGTAGTAGTAGTAGTAGTAGTGGATCGTATCGAGAATTGTGGAAAACATACATGATGTTCTATTATTTTATTTAAAAAAACAAAATATTTTTAGTGGGAATTATTTTTAGTAGTAGTAGTAGTAGTAGTAGTAGTGGATCGTATCGAGAATTGTGGAAAACATACATGATGTTCTATTATTTTATTTAAAAAAACAAAATATTTTTAGTGGGAATTATTTTTAGTAGTAGTAGTAGTAGGTTCTCTTCTTCTCCTGTAGTGTGAGTACAGAATAGGGGTGAGTGCGTTGAATACACTCGTGGGGATACTTTCCAACTTTTTCAGTTATTAGGTGAGCACAACAAATCCAACATATAGAAGTTCGTCAAGTAGTCACAGCATATAAAATGCATAGCACACAATGTAAAAACACACGGCTCTAAGAGCACTCGACTATACCCGTTGCATTCCTAACGTATGGTGCTTTTTACGGGCCATCAGTCCATCCCTAACGTATGGTGCTTTTTACGGGCCACCAGTTCATCCCTAACATGACTTAGGACATCCGTCCACGTTCATCGTATCATAAACTATGCATGAATACAGTAATCACAGCATATAATCACAACACATAGAGTTCAATTATCAAATATGGAAAACAGTAACATCTTGAGTTTAGAATGTACCCCCACCTCGTTCGGTGGTTACCACGTGAGTCGCAAGTACCAACGATCCCGTATCTCGGATCTCGTGTATGAAATCCCATGTCTAAAATCCCGTATCTCGATATTCAATCCAACTGATAGCCTACATACATAACGGTGTTCTTAGATCCTTAAAAACATATAATTAAAGCGATAACAGACTCCGGCGGAGAATCGATCGTTAACTACGCGACAAATCGAGAGCTCTAAAGATCGGAGTTGAAGAAACGAGAGTGGATATCCAATCCATATGGCTGAGATGATAGAGAATGAAATTTGGGGCACGATGGAAAAAGAATGAGCTTAATCGGAGTTCAAACGAGCTCAAACGGAGCATTTTAGGTTTAGGGGTAAAATGGTAATTTTGGTCAAAGGGTTGACTTTGACCGGGCCCACGACCTTCGGTCAACGACGTCTCGTCGGCGACGACTCGATACGGAAGAACGACGGAAAGAAAACGAGGATCAGATCGAAAACACGGCGTTGCGTGCACGTCGGTACCCGACGGGTGAGCATGGGCGCGCACGGTGCGCGCGCGGCTCTCGGCGCCCGACAGCTGCCGAGTTTTCTCGACAGCCCCTTCCCAGATCTTCCCGACGGTGGCCTGCTCGAGCAGGCCACTTCCCGACATCTCCCGGCGCGGCGGCGTCGTCCCCTGCCGCCACCACCTACCTCGCCGGATTTCTTGCACCGCCGGCTACCTCCTCCGGCCGTCCATCGCCGGATTCCGGCGGTGAATAGTGCTCGAAACTTCGCCGCAAAACCCTTCAAAGCTCAGTTTTTCCAAAAATCCAACCTCACCCAAAAACTCTCCGGCCGGCGACCCTCGTCGCCGGCGACCACCCCCACGCCTCAAGTCACCGGCCGGCGACTTCCAGTCGCCGGCAACCCTCTGATTTCCGGCCACCAACTCCCATACACATAGCAACACACACACGCATACATAAACACACACACTCTCACTGCTCGACTTTGGCCGGCGACTTCCAGTCGCCGGTGACTCTCCCCCTCGCCATCAGAGACTCCGGCCGGCGACCTGTCGTCGCCGGCCACCACTTGTTGGCCGCGCATACACACCCTCCACCACTCAAGACACACACACACGTACAAAAATACATACACACACACACGCTTACAACTGACCTGGCCGGCGGCCACCTGCCGCCGGCCACCACCACCAAAGCCTCGTCGACGACCTCCCGTCGCCGGCCCACCGATCACACACGGCGGCACCACCCGGCGCCGCCCCCACAGCGAGCCACACAACACACACACCACCACCCCGTCACTTACACACACATGCACAATCATGCATATACACACACCGTCCTTCTCCGGCGCCGCCATCCACGGCGGCGCCGGTCCTCCAGCAGGTCACCCTTCCTCCGGCGGTCCTCCGGTCGTCAGCTCCGGCGAGAAGAGAGAGAAAAACAGAGGAGAGAGAGAAGGTGGCACAAGGGTTAGGGTTAGGATTTCAAGGCTGTTTTTCACCGTTTTCCGGCGAACGAGAAATCGGATTTGAAATCCGAGACCTATCCTAGAATCATCTCGTCGAGACGAACGTCGTGTGCGAAAATCAGCCGATTCCGACAACTTGAAATTTTCCGGCGATCGGCCGGCGGCGCCGCGCCGGCGCCGGCGATGGCCCGCCGGAAATAGAAACCCGAAAAGAAAGAGAGGAGAGAGAAGGACTTACTCGTTTTCGTCGCTTTCGGCTCGTTCGGAGAAACGGTGAAAAATGAATCGAAGGAGCCTCTATTTATAGAATTCCGAAAGTTACTATTCACCGAAAATATCCGGATCACTATTCATCCAAAATATCCCATCACTATTCATTGGTTGATTTTTCAACATTACTATTCACGTAAATATCTTCCGGTTTTTCGGATCTTTGGGTTTTGCCCTTTCCGTCGTCGTTCAAGCTACGGGTCTCCGATTGACCCCTAGTTTGTTTCTATCTTCTCGTCTTTCCAAGACGCATCTTATGGTATGAAAATATTCTATATACCATGTCCACAAAAATTATTCGTCTAAGTCACGCGTTAAACACGTATCTGAAACGCGTGTACTAAATTAAACAGTCAAAGTAAATGCACATACTTATTAAGTCATACGTTAAATATTTAATTTAATCAATTATGCTCGTTTTGATCCGGGGCGCTACATCTCTTTCCCCTTAAAATAATTTCATCATCGAAATTGTACGCGTACTTAGAATCGACAAGACTGGCTACTATGCCAGGATCTCATCTTCTCATTCTCGTGTCATTTCGTTCTTTCCATTTCTCGTCAAGGAAATAACTCAGGGTTGCAAGTTCCTTGATTATGTGGCTAAGCTCGAGGTTCAGAACTTTTATCAGTCCTAAGCTTCTCCAATTCCTTCTCATACTTTTTTAACTGAATTGTGAGGAAAGAAGTAAACATGGGTTCCATCGAATAGAAAAAAAGGCAACTGGTATCCTTTACATATATATATATCAACAAAAGATGGTTAGCTCATACATCTTTCAAAAGGATCATGTACATAGTTACAAGATGAGAGTCTCTACATATCTATCTACATATATAACACTAGGAGTTCCTTGTCCGTAAACTATCTTTCGGCAGCCTCTGTATGATTGGGAGTGGAAGCTCGAGCCTTGTCTGCCCCTGACCCTGGATTCTGTACTATTGTTGTGTTACTGAACTTTGGACATCTGATGGCAACATGTCCTGGTTCTCTACATCTAAAGCAAATCTGGGTCCCTAAAAGGCATGATCCTGCATGAGCCTTTCCACACTTGGCACATGAGTTTCTTAGCTTAAGAGCAGGGAGAAGCGGATCATTATCAGTCCTTAGAATTTTGTTCTGATCGAAGCTTGGACTTGGCTCGATCCACTTCCTTTTTCCAAGTGTCTCATCACCCTTCTCGGGCAGTAACACATCCAAGTGCAGACGAAAGGAGATCTCTTGGGCTCTTTCCAAGACATTGACATAGGTCCTGTCTCCTTGACCTGCCAAAATTGAACTGATTTTCGAGCGAAGACCCTTTTCAAAACGTCGGGCCCTCTTGGCATCAGTGTCCACCAAGTGAGTGGCGTATCTGCTCAGCTGGTTAAACCTCCGCTCGTACTCTCCTACCGTCGAGCTCCCTTGTTGGAGATGTAGAAACTCTGTTTTCTTTTTATCTTTGTAGGATTGAGGTATAAAGTGCTGAGTCACCACTTCCTTAAAATCCTCCCATGTCAACTCCTCTCTTTGAGCTGGCACTAGGGTCCGCTCATACGAGTCCCACCAATGACTCGCTTTTTCGGTGAGCTGGAAGATTGCACAGGAGACCTTCTGCTCCTATGTACATGTCAAGTGTCCAAATAACCGGTCGAGTGACCTTAGCCACTCTTCGGCGTCAGCTGATTCACCTTTTCCGTTAAACGTCGGCGGATGGAAACGCCGAAATTGTTCGTATATCAAATTCGGATCGGATCTTGTTGGCGGGGGTGTGGTTCGAGTCACCTCGAAGTGTTGTGCCAGTCCCCTAAGGACGGTCACTAAATCCATTCTTGTGACATCCACATTTTGTTCAGGTGGATTCACATTTTGTTCTGGTGGATTCGCAGTTGGCGGAGCATCCATATTTGGTTCTGGTGAATTTACATCTTATTCTGTTGGATTTTCAGTTGGTGGCTGGACCTTTCGTGGTCGACCTCGAGGCATAATTCTAAAACAAAATACGATAACTATCCCTTATAATTTACCCAATGTAACCCAACATTCTTTATCAACAGATAATCCATAACTGGTACCACGGTACCGGTAAACATTACTCTATAAATCATATAATATTCTCATAAGATTTTCCGTCATTCATTTAACATTATAGCATATATTCTTTGTCATTCGTTCCTCATCATAGCATGATTTCTCTGTCATTCGCTTTTCATCGTAGCATATCATAAGTAGAACATCATAAACAGATCACAGACATCCACACATGATTTCCTATAGACCTCAAGTTTCAAAACCAACCTTACGTATCACAACCACGAACCGGAAAACACACCAACTAGCTCACCCTGTTGTAAACAAAGGTCAATGGTAATCTCAACTGTCAGTCACATAATCTCTACTAATGCAATCAACCATTTACGACACAAGCTCACATTGCTGCAGTCAGCGGCCCTTTGTGGTTACCCACATGAGCTCACACAGTTGCAGTCAGCGGCACTGTGGCGGCGGACGAAAGCAGTGCGTCAATTGTAGTGACGTCAAGATGGTTTTTAAATGATCTTTTTATCATGGTTGTAATGACGTTAAGAAGGTTTTGAAAGACCCTCTTCCATCATGACACTATATCCGTAACACTTCCTCAAACCTTTACCGATCTTCATCAGATAAGCCAGATAACACATAGCAGATAAACACTCCTGGTTAGGGTGGGACACGCGTAGAGAGAGGATGGTGCTTATCCGTTTCTTTTCGCAAACATCTTTCTCATTTTAAAAACACATTTTCCTCGTTTAAAACACTTTTGAAAATAAAAACCCGCTTGAGCAAAGCCCTACTTAGGGTAGAACTAAGCTCTGATACCATCTGTCACGCCCCGAAATCTTTTCGTCAAAATATCAGAGTTTTTCATTTTTGGGCGTTAAGAAAGAAAGTGGAAGGAGGCGTGCATGATATAAAATAGAAAGAAAAAGAAAAGGACAAGGAGTGGTACACTTGAAACATCGGATACAACCGATAAAATGGAGTTTTGAAACCATACGCAGCGGAAAAACATCAGGATCTTTTACAAAGAGGAAGAAATACAGTTTTCTATTACAAACATGGAACATCGTTTCATCATAGCTTTAAAACACAAAACAGAAGATGGACACAGCTGATAGGGCACCCATCTCTCTACGCGTCAAGGTTCTCTTCTTCTCCTGTAGTGTGAGTACAGAATAAGGGTGAGTGCGTTGAATACACTCGTGGGGATACTTTCCAACTTTTTCAGTTATTAGGTGAGCACAACAAATCCAACATATAGAAGTTCGTCAAGTAGTCACAGCATATAAAATGCATAGCACACAATGTAAAAACACACGGCTCTAAGAGCACTCGACTATACCCGTTGCATTCCTAACGTATGGTGCTTTTTACGGGCCACCAGTCCATCCCTAACATATGGTGCTTTTTACGGGCCACCAGTTCATCCCTAACATGACTTAGGACATCCGTCCACGTTCATCGTATCATAAACTATGCATGAAAACTCTCCGACCGGCGACCCTCATCGCCGGCGACCACCCCCACGCCTCCAGTCACCGGCCTGCGACTTCCAGTCGCCGGCAACCCTCTGATTTCCGGCTACCAACTCCCATACACATAGCAACACACACACGCATTCATAAACACACACACTCTCACTGCTCGACTTTGGCCGGCGACTTCCAATCGCCGGTGACTCTCCCCCCCGCCATCAGAGACTCCGGCTGGCAACCTGCCATCGCCGGCCACCACTTGTTGGCCGTGCATACACACCCTCCACCACTCAAGACACACACACACGTACAAAAATACATACACACACACACGCTTACAACTGACCTGGCCGGCGGCCACCTGCCGCCGGCCACCACCACCAAAGCCTCGTCGGCGACCTCCCGTCGCCGGCCCACCGATCACACACGGCGGCGCCACTCGGCGCCGCTCCCACAGCGAGCCACACAACACACACACCACCACCCCGTCACTTACACACACATGCACAATCATGCATATACACACACCGTCCTTCTCCGGCGCCGCCACCCACGGCGGCGCCGGCCCTCCAACAGGTCACCCTTCCTCCGGCGGTCCTCCGGTCGTCAGCTCCGGCGAGAAGAGACAGAAAAACAGAGGAGAGAGAAGGTGGCACAAGGGTTAGGGTTAGGGTTTCAAGGCTGTTTTTCGCCGTTTTCTGGCGAACGAGAAATCGGATTTGAAATCCGAGACCTATCCTAGAATCGTCTCGTCCAGACGAACGTCGTGTGCAAAAATCGGCCGATTCCGACAACTTGAAATTTTCCGACTACCGGCCGGCGGCGCCGCCGCCGCCGGTGGCCCGCCGGAAACAGAAACCCGGAAAGAAAGAGAGGAGAGAGAAGGACTTACTCGTTTTCATCGCTTTCGGCTCGTTCGGAGAAACGGTGAAAAATGAATCGGAGGAGCCTCTATTTATAGAATTCCGAAAGTTACTATTCACCGAAAATATCCTGATCACTATTCATCCAAAATATCTCATCACTATTCATTGGTTGATTTTTCAACATTACTATTCACGTAAATATCTTCCGGTTTGAGTAATTATGAATATAATTATGCACATGTTGTTATGAATATAATTATGCACATGTTGTTGGTACGTTATTCTATCTCTTCCAATGGTATAGTGTGGATTGAGACAATCATCATTTTGTTGGTACATGCTTCTATAGGACATTTGTTGGATTTGCGATAATCAGCAATGTTTAAATGATAAATCAAATTAATCAATCTTATTCTAATAATTTTTTTAAAATATTTCCCAATAAAAGAATTATTGCTGCTACAAAATATTTTTCAAATTTTAATCAAATTTATTTTTGGTCTAAAAATACATATTCTGTAAAAAAATCTCGATTTTTGGATATATCCCAATATTTTACGATATATCTGCGATATTGCCCAATTTTTTTCCAATTTTACACTAAGATGGACGGATATGGATATGGATATGGATACGGATATGGATATTTGCGATATATCTGTGATATATTCAGGATATCCCGGAAAAAAAAAATTACCCCCATATCCATATCACAACCTTCAAAATATGAATATATCATGGATATATCACACGTGTATCAGGATATTTTCATATTGTTTATATGTGTTTGCTACGTCAGTGGGCCAGTAGTTGACAGGGCAACATTGAAACAACATATCTCTCACATTTGAATTAGTGTTACTGACAATAAGTGATATTTGGTATATGGCATGTCATTTGTTGTATATGATTAAGATGTTTGACTTTTTTTCACCTTTTTTTTTTGGCAGATTGAACCAATTATAAGTGAGAATTTACCTCCTGATATGATCCTAGCACATGATGAAGTGTATGAGTATTGTTCAAACAATTTATTTTAATCATATTATATATTATATGGTAAAATATAGTCCTTTTTTCATTATTCTTCCTCATCTATAGTATATTACATAAAATGTAATATATTCATTTTTCATCATTTCCCCTCATCTATGGTATATTACATAAATATGAAAATAATTAGTTGGCATTTAAGTTGTATTTTTTCATTTACCTATTTTCCTAATTGTGGTCAGATTAGACAAATGTTCTCTCATTACAGGAAATATTTGCAAAGTAAGATTAACGTAATATATTAACTGGTTATGTGTGTGGCCGGACTGTTGCTAGAATTTTGAAATTTGGCCATCTTGAATTTGTTGGTACTTCCTATTAATTTGGCCATCTGTTTTGAAACTGCCAAACTTTTACCTGTACTATTAATTGATATAGAAAAATATAAGAATTACCTATATATGAAAAGATATGGGTGATTGAAAGGATGTTATGTATACGAAGGTTCGTACATAGTGTGTTAACTATATATATTATATAGGTTCTATTCTTTTTTTTTCCTTCTTCTCTTTCTCTTTCGTGATTGCTTGTGTTGTCGATTTTGAGAGTTGCCTTAAACCTCTTAAAGAATTATGGAATTGGAAGAAAATATTATCTGTGTATTCATCGTAACTTTGATGCATGTTTGCCTCAACTTTTTCCTATTTCTTTTAGTTTATATAGAGTTCTGAGTTGCTCTCAATATATAATGATGTTTGTGCGATTAATAATTGTTTATAGATTGGGTTTTGGAGATAATAGCTAACAACTTGAGATGGGAGGATATTTTATTTGAAAAGTTGTTTTATACCAACGACTAAAGCTTGAAGAATTCCTAAATGCGGGTTCAATATGTTGTTAGTTGTCATTATTTTTTTCATTGTGCCACAGGAGTAGCAAGAACTTATATGTAGATTTGACAATTAACAATTCATATTTGGCACATTTTCTACTATACACTTTGATTTCAAATAGTAAATTTGTTTGTGTGTTGGTTTATTCGAATATGCCTTACTGCTATTTCTACTTTCTCAGCTCTATCAACCCTTTTGTTTTCATAATCAGATTGTACTCCATTTAATAGAAGCATTTCATCAAACATAAGATTGTGGAAAATATATGAGATCGGTTGACTATTGAGATTGGAAAATCGAAGGAAGTCTTGCATTAGATGACACAAGAATTTCAAGAAGCACAAACATTTTTCCATTTCTTAGTATATGGCCCTATATGATGAGATAGACCCTATGCGAAGCTCAATTGTTTGATATATTGATTTAAAATAGTACTAGTTTTTGCAGGAATAACATACACCTTAAACTAAAAACCAATTTTTTTTTTTTTTTTGTATTAGTTCATTGTGTGTGTTTGTAGACTTTATATATTATTTAATGATGTAATTTTTTATTAAAGTTGACCCAGTGACAATAATTTAAGATTCATGATTTTGAATTCATCAAATTCACCAATGTTTAAGTTTTGAAAATTAAATGAGTGGAATTATTTGTAAATCCCTTTCAAAAAATTCCACATTTTTCTAAAGTATATGGTGTAGACTGTCTTCGCAATCATATTTGGCACAAAAAAAGACATATTATACTTGTAATACAAAATGTAAGTGTTGTGACATGCAATAGAAAAAAAAAACATTTTACTTGCAATACACGCAGTATATTGAATTATTGTGATGCATAATTTTCTTCAATTTAAGCTCAAAATTTAATTTAAGTTTAGGTCTGGTGCTTTATAACTTAAGAGTAGCTGCTGATTTAGGAATTAAATCGACCAATATCCAGGCAAAAGATGTTTATATATTTTGAGCATTTCATTGTGTATAAGATAGTATTTAAGTACGAAGAATTTAAAGGGTTAATGCAATGGTTATAAATAGAGACATTATCTGACTTAAAAATGAGTCACTCTGAGATAATATCAAATATTTTTTTCACCAGCGAAACAATCACTCCAGAATCAATATAAATACGCATACATTGAAAAACATTATGAATACATATAAAATTGAATATCACACTCAAGTATAGGCTCCATTTGGATGGATGGATTTGAGCCTATGGAATTAAAATCTGTAGTCCGAATCCATTCCATATGTTTGGATGAAAAATTAAATGAATGGATTCTCAAATTTAAGTTTTGAAATGAATGGACTTGAAATCTATAATTTGGGCCTTATGAATTTGTAGTTCAGTTTTGAAGGACTTAAAATGCTCTACTAAACTTAGTCATTTTGAAATCTCTCATCACCAGCTTCTCCTCTCTCCTCCCCCACTTGCGGCACATACTCTCTCATCACCGATCTCAGTCTCTCCTCTCTTGATCTCAATCCCTCCTCTCTAACATGCGGTGGCATCTTCTCTCATCTCTCCTCCCTTGAGTTCACTCTCTCTGTCATCGCCGATCTATAAGTTCTCCCTCGACTCTAGTTCTCATCACCGATCTCTCTATTCTCCTCCCTTGCACTCTCTCTTTCCTTACCGATTTCATTCTCTCTATTCTTCCCCTTTTCGCTCTCCTATCTCTTAAAAATCGCACAAAAAAAGATTGAAAAAATAAGATAAATAAATACGATCGAAAAGTTAAACCTCGTGTTCACCTTATTCTTGATTCGAATGTGTAACAGTTTCTTGATTAACCCCTTCTTCATCTAACTCACATATAGAATGTTTTTTTTATCTATTTTGTCTTTTTTTTTTCCCTTCAGTTTTGTAATTATACTATTAAATAATGTTTTGATTGAGATGTTTTATGTTTTGATTTATTTATGTTAATTATATTGTACATGATGTTAATTATATTGAGATTTGGTTTGATTTGGTCAAAAAAAATGTTAATTCTATTGTATATTAACTTTTAATAAATTTATATTTTTTAAATTATTTATTAAATAATTATCAAGCAAAAAAAAAATGAAAAAAATAAAGAATTTCAAATATTCAATCACATTCTGCCAAGCATATATTTTAAATTTATAGATTTGTAAAATAAATCCACACTTTATCCAAACAAAGGACTTTAAAATAGAGGATTTTAAATTGAAGGAATTCAAAAATCATTCATTTCAAATGACTTAAAATCTCAATTCCTCCATCTAAATGGAGCGTTAAAAGGATTTAAAAATATCATATGTAATGAATAAATATAAAATCAGATATTCAACATGACTTTACTTGAAAAATTAAAAATTATAGTATCTCATATTAAACCCGTGCAACGCAATGTCATTCCGCTATCTTATTAAACGATGTCAATTTTTACAACCGAGCAATATATTTTGAAATTTAGTATCGTATGGTATACATTTTATATTTTAGCAGATAATTAATAATTACCTCAAAATGTCAACATGTCAGGCATTTTGGACAATTTGTAATGTCAAAATGTAATAAATCGTCAAGATTTGGTGAAATAACCTGGTAAATTGCGTGTAAATATAGTATGGGTAAATAATGAATACAAGGTTATTTGCAAGAAAAGGACAAAATCCTTTTAAAGGCCGCAATTCTTATCCAAAATAATTTTCCGATACCCGGAAAAAAAGGACGCCAAAAATTTAGAATGTCCGATTCAGACCAGTAAGCAGTAAGCACGTGGTGAAACCGAGAATAAAGGAGCCCAAAATATTAAAAAAAAAAGAAAATAGTAAAATTATTGAAAAACCCAATCCCCAAACCCCCTCGACTATGGACCCTCGCCGCGTTCCCCGCACCGCCAGCGACCCTAAGGTCCGGCACGTCGGGTTCTTCGCTCCGGCGGCTCCTCCTAACCGCTCTCAGTCGGGTCCACCCGCCCCGACATCTTCGTCGCCTCCCCCCTCCGGCGGCTCCTTGTCCCCTGTCATGATCCCGCCGCCGCGCCAGCTCTCCACCGACCTCTCCCGCTACGCGCCTCTCCCACGCGCCGCCGCTGATTCCGGCAGTTATAATCCCTCTGAGATTCTATCCCCTACAGCAACCGCGGATTTTTTTACTAGCTCTGGAAAGTTCGCGAAGTCGTTGCCTGCTGGCGGCTTTGATATGGCGTTGGCTAATCGGAATAATGGCGCTCAATTGCCACCAGGTACACTTCATTTTTTTCCTTTTTTGATTAAGGTTGTTTTTTGGTTTGATGGAATTGTGGAACAAATGGAGGGACAGTGGTGAGTGGAAAGACATTAAAGGAGAAAACGACGAAAGCAGAAAGAAGGGCAATGCAAGAGGCGCAGAGAGCTGCAAAAGCTGCTGCTAAAGGTGAATAGTTTCTGCTTCTTTGCTCATTGTTGGAGATATTTGTTTACGTTTGAATGTTGATATTGCTTCATGCTTGTGGAGAGCATTAGTTACGAGATTCATCAGCCAAACCTTAATCTTCATATAGCAACGTGCTGTGGATAGTTATGGATATGTTACTAATTACTAAATGAATCATTAATTCAAAGATATCCTGCGATTTAGTTGCGATTTTTCCTCATGAATCCATCAGTTTAAAATGTTTAGCTTATAGTATTTGTGGCCATAGGTTTTCTCAGTCATTGGTTAAATGCATTCTGATTGGTAGAATGCATCTCTAGAATGTGCTTGTAAAGTTAGTGGAAAATTGGTCGTTCCATTGGAAGTAATGTTAGTGGAAAATTGTGTCTATATAGGTGAAGGAAGTACGACGTCTTCTACTGCTGGTGAAAATGCCAATACAGGAAAGCCTGTGAAGGCTATTTCACAAAAGAAAGACAGCTCTTCTGTTGCAGCTTCTGAGAAAAAAGGCGGTGATCGGCAACCAGATAAAGATAGAAAGAAAGATGTCCCTCATCCTCGAATGCAGTTTGATGATGCAAATAGAGTTGAGAAGGCGAAGAAGCGATCTGTAGTAAAACAAAATGAAGCCAGGAACAGAGTTGAACTCTTTAGGCATCTACCTCAGTATGAACATGGAACGCAGCTTCCTGACCTGGAATCGAAGTTCTTCCAGCTCGATCCAATTCATCCTGCTGTTTACAATGTAACCTCTGAGGCTCTAAAAATGCTCTAATTTTTTAAAAGGGAAAAAAAACTTAGGACAGAAACACATGAACGATCTTATTTTACTAACAAGGTAAATTTTGATGTTAGTTTTTTGTTACATATGTCAGGTTGGGCTAAGATATCTAGCTGGGGATATATCTGGTGGCAATGCCCGCTGTATTGCTATGCTTCAAGCATTTCAAGAGTCAATCAAAGATTACTCCACACCACCAGAGAAGTCTCTGATAAGGGACTTGACTTCAAAAATAAATGGCTCTGTCTCGTTTCTGATTGAATGTAGACCCCTCTCAATCAGCATGGGGAATGCTATTAAGTTTCTTAAGACTCGAATTGCACAATTACCTTTGAATCTGTCTGAGTCAGAGGCAAAGGCCAATCTTATATCTGGTATTGAGCATTTTATAAGTGAGAAAATAATTCTAGCAGATAAGGTGATTGTGAAACACGCTGTAACCAAAATTAGGGATGGTGATGTTCTTCTCACACATGCTTCATCATCTGCTGTTGAAATGATATTATTGCATGCACACGAGCTTGGTAAACAATTCCGTGTGGTCATAGTGGATTCACGTCCGAAGCTTGAAGGCCAAAAGTTGCTTCGTAGGCTAGTGGCAAAGGGTATTAGTTGTACATACACTCATTTAAATGCTCTTTGTTACATCATGCATGAAGTTACCAGAGTATTTTTGGGCGCATCGTCGGTGTTGTCTAATGGAACAGTATACTCAAGAGTTGGCACTGCATGTGTTGCTATGGTAGCCCATCAGTTCCGTGTACCGGTATTGATATGTTGTGAAGCATACAAGTTCCATGAAAGGGTTCAGCTTGATTCAATTTGCTCTAATGAACTTGGTATGGAACCAAACTATTTCATAACAATTTGCCTTATTATCCTGCTTCTTATTTCTGAAATTGCTTTCACTTATCACTGTAGGTAATCCTGATGCTATTTCGAAGGTTTCTGGTAGAAAGGAAATCAATTCCTTGGATGGTTGGGATAATAACGAGAATCTACAACTCTTAAACCTGATGTAAGAACTATTCTTACCTGGTGGATTTTAAGATAATTCTGTTTGATTGATATCATGTGACTCACCTTATACTTTTCTATTACAACAGTTATGATGCAACGCCTTCAGATTATGTATCAATGATTGTTACCGACTATGGAATGGTAAGTTGTAGACGGTTAAATCATAATTGTACTGCCGTATATTGTCATTTGGTTAAGCTATGATTATAGTATGCTTACTTGAACAAGTTTGTTCTTTCAAGTAGGGGTTGTGGACATTCATACATCATGCTTATAGATTTTATGAAACCATAATTTTTGTAGAAAATGCATCCATGGGCGTGATTTACAATTATGATTATAGTTCTTGTGATGTCAATGTGAAGAAAATTGAAGATTATTCATGTGCATTAATGTTTCATGTGATTTCTATAGATCCCACCGACAAGTGTTCCTGTCATTGTTCGAGAATACAGCAGAGATCACTTGTGGATATAAAGATGAGCTATGTAAATTACTCTCGAAGTCCTTGCTTACAGATTACAAAGTAAATTTTGAGCCCCCCACCGCCTGCAACGGCTTTGCATTACAAATGTTGATCTCAAGATTCTGATTTTCTATATTCTTCGTGTTGTATCCTTTTTCCAAAATCACCCTTCATGTTTCAACACATATTGCTTTTTGTTTTTTGCCCGACCTTGACTCTGTGAAGAGCGCGAATATTCCGCCTCTCCCAAGCAGTTTTTGAAATGTATGATGTGATGAGCTCTTTCATTCTCATAGCAGATATTCGAATTATTGTAATTTTGTTCACAGAAATACTAATAAGAATCGGTGATTCTGTGTGAATTTTCTTCATTTGTGGCTTCTTTCATTGCTTTTGTGGGTAATTTTTTTCCGTATCAAAACATTTAATCGGATTTCTGCGTTTTAAGGGAGCTTTTAATGATGCAAAATGGGATCTTGCTTTCATTGACAAACAAACAGCAGATGAAAATGATTTTTGAGGCATAAAAATGATAGCCAATCCATTTTTTGAAACCAATGACAACCACTTCAAATTATGTTATTTCAAAGATTGATGAAAATCCAACAAACATGAACAATAATATAACCATTACATGTCTATCTGAAAACATACATAATTTGATTGTTGTATCCAGATGGGAAGAGAAACAGACCCACCATGCAATAGAAAGACATGTATAGTGCTTGACTATTTGCCTCAATTTGATCTTCAATAAAAATGTGGTTTGCATGCTAAAAGAACAAGTGTTCATCTCATCTCTCTCCTCTATAGAAACACTTCAAACATTCATGATCCAATGACTAAAGTTTCAATAGTCTTCCGATCTTGAAGCTACTATTCTGCAATTCCTCTAGGAATATCACCTTTTCCATGCAGAGGAGAGAGAACCCCAAGAATGACGAAACCAGCCAAAACAACAACCAAGATCCCCAAAGAATTCACCAACAACGCCTCTGCTGAATAACGTGTTATTACCTTTTGTGTTTGCAGAAATGTCGCCTTCTCCAGAAAACCTGTGGTGCAGGTAGCTACAGCAAGGGCATAAACGTAAACTCCAAAAAACACATGCCATGGCATTAAGCTTGCCCGCCTATTTCTTGATCCACCGGGATACCAAAAGGTGGCAAATCCAGCGGCCCACTACACAAGAATTACTAAATTACCCTCAGAAAATAACTAAATCTCTATGCAAAATGAGAATTATGAAAACACATACGTATCAATTACTAAAGTAATACTAAACTTCTCAAACGGTACCTGAATTCCAAACAAGAAAAGACAGGCTAGCCCTAGCCATGAGTGGAGACTATAGAAGTTATCAATGCCTTTGTCAACGTGAAACTTCCATGCAGCCCATAGTCCAATGATGCTCAAACAGAAAGCCAGGCATTGGAGGAGAAGATGAACTAGCTTTTTGAAGCTTTTTGTTCCTGATACTGTCTTATAAGCTAGCATGGCTGCAAAAATCTATCATGAGCAATTAATACTTTTTTACAAGATTCTCCGATGAATAGGGGTAGATAAGTATACAATCAGTCAGCAAGTTGGCATACAGATAGACAGACGAAAACATCATCTCATGTAATATTTTAAAGCCACAAAGAAAACAAATGAAAATTGCAGATACATATAAAATAAAAATGCAAGGAGATAGAATACAAGGCAGGTGATAATAAAAAGGGGGAAGAGACAAAATGATGTTTTCATTACATAGTTTATAATGTATTTGCAGATAATAGTTTCATTTAAGCAGCTAACTATCAAATAAGCAGAATTTTCATGGATATATATATATATATATATATATATATATATATATATATATATATTTATTCTATAGCCGAATGGCCCAAATCAGCTAATTACAAAAGGTATATATATTTTTAATAAGATAAGATACAAATACCAAAATATCCACTTTAAGAGTTTTTCTATAATATCATATAATTCACCTCTTTATTGACCTATCTGTTTATAGAAATTAATGCAGTAGAAAACAAATTAGTGGTCTCTTTGGGCCTTTAGCATGTTCAATGAATTTGTGGCATCTTTAAACTAGCAAGTTATTTGAGAAACACAGACTTCTAGTACAGCTGCTGGAAGAAGATAACGAATGTCTATACTTTGAGAGCAAACAATTTGTGTTTTTTTGAGGCTAACCACATACATCTAACACGAGTTCTCAACATGACCATTTACATCAATCCTACATTGATTTACAACACAATTCATCGAAAAAAGATACAAATACATGAGGTATGTCATCCATTCTACATTATACAAAGCATTGCCGCGAGAAATTACTGCTTTTGAAGATAGAACAACATATTATCCGAGGCAGACCAACCCAAACTTTAACAAAGTTTCTTTAAAGTAAAATCTATAACTTCATATGTACTTTACCATATAAATATTATTTTTAATTAATCCAAGACCATTAACACACATCCAATTGAATTTATCTAGCTCCTCTGCTGAAGATAATATGACTATAAGCAGTGTTTGCAAAAATCGGTAGGTGGAAGTTGAACAGATAGTGACCGCCTAGCGCCTAAGCCACCTAGCTGTCGATTTTTCTAATTTTTAATTATTTGTGTTATTTTAGCATTCCACCTCAACATTTCTTAATGAATAAATTTAAATCCATAACAACATTATTTCATTCTTTTATTTAAAAGAAATATAATTCCAAGTTGGCTGCCTAAGCACAGCCTAGACGATGCCTAAAAGAATCAGGGACTAATTCCACTGTACTTCATTAAATCGGGTAAGCATATGGACGCCTAGGCCGATTTTTGAAACAATGACTAGATGCAAGATATGTTGATAGTCATGTCTCTTTCAAGCCGATGATCAAATGAATATAATCAAAGACTTTACACCTAAAACAACTGAAAGGAGTAAATTGATAACCAATCATATAAATATAAAGATAATAAAATACAAAGAATTGCATTCTTCACAGGCTATCAACAGGTTATTCTTCATTTATATTTTTACCAGACAGAAGAGAAAAGGAATCTGTAATATGAACAATTTCAGTTAATAAGGATGAATTAGAGCTCATATTGGTCCTACATTCAATTCATACCTTCGCCATTCAGAAGCACAAGGCCAATCACCATTAATACAGGATGAACCTGAAATCAAAAACGAAAAGGAAAACCTCATTCAAAATTAAACCCTCCATTCGAAAACCCAACGGAAAATTGAAGATATTTTATTTTGACCCATGAAATAAAAGAAAGAAAAGGAAGGTGATAATTTACATTAAAAATGAGATCTTTATTATCGGAAATGAGAGCCAACCCGCCTCTGTAATGCACAGTCCATATTAAGACGAGTGAGGCAACTACAATTCCGATTATCCTCACCACCGGAAAGATCGGAAACCATACTACCGGCACCGCCATTTGAAGATTGTGAAAATGGAGTCGATCAAGTACGCGGGGTCAGAGCTGTTGGTGAGGAGAGAGAGAGAGAGAGAGAGAGAGAGTTTTGACTTTCAAGAAGAAGGCTGATGAAGTATTGTTTGGAATTGGTGCTGCGAATTTCAATTACAATTCGTTGAATCTAATAACATAGGAAAGAAATAACAATTTTGAAGATTTTTTTTTTTTATTTGATAAATCAATCTAACAATTAAAAAGCCTCTTACTTTTACTAATATAAAATCCAAAAAGATAAAAGAATAAAATTAACATAAAGATATTAAAAACAATAAAGTAAATTTAAATCTCCATCAAATATATATAATCTTCATTATTCATTTCATTTATGGAACGACTTGCTCTCGAATCAAAATGAAATGAAAATTCAACAACAATCAAACATTAAATATCATGAGATTATAAGTTATTTGGGGATGAGATGTGAATTATTTGACAATTTTGGGATAAGTAATTAATTTACTTATATAATATTTTAAAAATGGAACAGGAAATCTCTATTTTATATAAATGAGATCGATTTCGGGATTAGGGATTGCGTGAGGTCATAAATATCATTCACATACTATCCCACAATTTCTAAATAGAAAATCATTGTCCCCGCTCCATTTCCCGATGCGATTGAAGAATCTTCATTCCATTAACTTTGGTATCCAGCGATGATGATTCCCACGGGAAAATTGTCATACCTCCATCATCAATCGAGGAAGAAAAAGTTGTCGTACTCTCCCCATCAAAAAATTGGCGGTCAATGTAATCACCATCTGCTACAACATTCTCATATGAATTGAATGAGGTGAAAACGTGAACTGTGGAAATTGTGTCATCAATCATGGATCATAACTTTTAAATATCAAGTGACGCAAGTAGAAGCATAATAAAAGATAATTGAAATCCGTTGATTTTGAGAATACCAAGAGAATAATAACAATTTTAAAGAAAACTATTTTTTTTTTCATAAATCAATCAACGCCTAAAACAATTAAGAAAACTTCTATCTATATATCTATTAATAATAAGAATACAACCCAAAATAGTATGCCATATTTTCTCGTCCAAAGTCCCCTCCTATTTTCAATAAGTTGATTTTTTTTTCTTTTAATTGCATTTAATTTTTTTCATAATCAAATTTATTTGTTATTTAGTTTAACTATTGAATATTAATTCATGGAACTTTAAAGTTCCCTAATCATTATTTAATTGTACATTGAAAAAATATATGAAAATATTTTTTTCCTTTTTGTTTAATACAAAATAAAATTTGCAAATTAACTTCATTTAAAGTTCATTGTTAATGCATGCATGACATATTGAATCTATCATTAGTATTTTGTAGTTCTATTTATAAATTGGAGGGTAAAAATTAAATAACTTCTTCATTTAAAATTCATTTTTAATAAATGATGTATCGAATTTATATCTTATTTGTAATTTTATTTATTTTCAATTTTATTTCGTATCTGTA
Organism: Scutellaria minor; assembly: GCA_954870855.1. Taxonomy (NCBI): domain Eukaryota; kingdom Viridiplantae; phylum Streptophyta; class Magnoliopsida; order Lamiales; family Lamiaceae; genus Scutellaria; species Scutellaria minor. The sequence continues at coordinate 4,566,573 of OX940732.1, read as the reverse complement.
ATTTTGAGGTGGGTTATAATCTTTTCTAAACAAAACGTAATGTAAACTTAAAATTTATGCATTTATAATTTGCTTTCAATTAATCGCATATCACATTTATCATTTTGATGATTTTTAATTTGTTGGTTATATTGCATATATAAAGCAAAATATCATAACTAAAATGTTTAAACTTTGGTGAATTAGAATTTTTTTTAATTGATTTGAAGTAGTTTAACCTATAACAAACTAAAATATTTGAGTTAAAAGAATACGTTTTCTAAGTAAAAAATTATGCTGTAAATTTTTACAAATATGAAATAAGATGGCAATAAACAAAATTACAAATTATAAAATTAATAAAATAATATTTTTATTAGTATAATAGATTATTTGAGAACAAAATTATAAACAAATTTTTATATAATTGTTAAAACATAACTATAAATATGACAACTCGGACAATGCACGAGATAAATACTGATTTATATTAATATAAACCTAAAATGATAAAAGATAAAGATCAAATATATATTAATAACAACAAAATTAATATAAATCGTGATCAAATATATTTAATCTCCATCAGATGACGAGTGACAAAGGCATGTTGGGGCAGGGGCAGTGGCAGTGAACCCACCTCAAATTTTAATAATTATAATATATTATAATAATTATGAAATTATTTATAGAAAAAATAAATAAATAATAATATTACTAATTATGAAATTATTTATAGAAAAAATAAATAAATAATAATATTATGAAGTAATAAGTTATTTATCTTTAATATTAGGTGTAAATTGTAATCGAGTTACCATTGTCAATGATTTATATATTTATTTTTTATTGAGTTAATATATATTATTTCTCTTAATTATATATGTTATCTTTACATTTTGCACTAAGTTGATATTCAGTCATTAATTTTTTTATCATTTTAGGTACCAAATTTAAAATAATAGAATGTTTATTTGAATTTTCTAGACAACTGAAATTAGTAAATTAGATTTGTGATCACCTATTTTTGTGTTTTTTTAAGTATCCAACATTTGAGTTTTATCATTTTAGTCTTCAAATTTTTATTGCAAATTTGTTAAAAAAAAAATGCATAGGTAGTCTGCCACAAGTATAATGTACTTGTTTCAAAGGTGAAAAACTAACAATGATCTATATTTTAAAGTTTGTGAAAATAATATCAAAAATCCAAAGTTTAATATGTTCACTGTAAAATTAACATGTGGGTGAATACATATTTAATTTATACTTATATTTATTTTTTATCGGACCCCAAACAAAATTCTTAACTTTGTCCCTAATGGGAACTCAATGAGACTTCTTTGAGGGAAGAGTTTAAGACCTACAACTACAAACTAAATATGTTTCATTTTGTATCTATACATATATAATAATAAGAAAGTCTGGATAATTTTGTTATTTCACAAAAAAAAAAAAAAATTGACTATTTTATAATTTAACAATTTCACTTTAAAACCTAATCTCTTATTGTCTCGCTGTTTCTATAAAATGAAAAATTGTTCATCCTCATTCTCGCTCATCGGTGAAACTGTTTCCCTATCTATTTATACAGTTCAGTAAAAGAAAAGGTGTTGACACCCATATCCATAATTGAGAAGCGTTTCCCTCAAACATCGATCCCTCATCAGTCTATGTTTCTCCCCCTCTCGTCTTCTTCTCGATTGCTTGCAATTCCGTCTAGCAAAGCATGCGGCGGTGCCATGCTCATTTGTTGGGAGTGCAACGGCGGCCATAGATGATATGATTTCCTTGAAAATCATTTACTCTCAATACAAAAAATCATCAATTCCCTCATATACCAATTTATATATGCAACTTCTTCTCTAACCTATTTCTGTGGCTGCAACAATTTCTCATTCTATCTCCTAAGTTGTGCTCAAATCAAGCCCAACTTTATGGGCCCCAATTCTACGCTTCAGAGCTCCGAAAATTTATTTCTTCGAGCCTACGACGTCGTCTAATTTTCTCTCCTCTACTGTGCTCAAGAATTGCCCTAATCAAATCCAATTTTTGGTTGAGCCCAATTCTGCTCAAGACCCACTTAATTTTGATTGAGTAAATGATATCTCACATTTTACTTGATGGTCTTGAATTTCAACAGGTTTTGAATGCAATGTGAAACTTCTAACTATCAATATATATAAATAAAAAGTATATAATTGGAGTGACTGTCATGCACTCAATTATTTTGTTTCCCTTTTAACACATCATCTGCAGACAACTTGATACAGCTGCTGATATGGTGCATAAGTGAAGAAGACTTGGTCAAGCTTGTTAGTTTCTTAGTAAAGTTTCATGTTCTATCGTGTGTTAGTTTTCTTAGTTTTTAGAGGGTTAGTTATGCTTTCAAAATTGTAAAATTATATAGTATTGAGTTGGTTTTGTGTGGAGGTTATCAGATAATCAATCTAGTAATTCTCAAAACTTATCTTCTGCAACTTCTTTTCTCTTTCCCTTCTCTATAGTTTTTGATATCTTATTTCAACTTTGGTGGATATTAGAGGCTTGGAGTTGGAGCATTCAACCTCTTTGTCCTTCAACCAACAAGTCTATCAGGGGATAATGGTTATCATTATAATTTACAGAATTCATAAAAGTTAGAAGGTTTGCTGAAATGTTCGGCTTCCTCCTAATACTAGGTCAATGGAAAGTGAATGCAATAACTTCTATGTTCTAAGAAAGTTTAATGATAAGTAACCATCCAAATTATATATGGTTTTGCACTTAACTACCTAAACTCTTTTTGGTTACAACTAACCATCTTACCTTTGTGTTAATTGCAAATGACCATCTAAGATCATCATAACACCATTTTCCGATCAATTGAATCACGTGTGAGGCACACCCTATACTAATTATGAGGGTATTTATGTCATTTTAGGTTTCATTTTAGAGAAACTAAATAGAATTCATACTCTAAAACCCTAATCATCAATATTCTCCTCAAACTTTGTTGAGTATATACGAGTTGGACAACAGAAAGAAATAATCATGGATGAGATTTTGTTTTTGTGGCCGAACAACTAAAAGAAACACATCTTGGAGTGATTTGAATCCACAAACGTGATTCAATTTGGCCAAAAAATGGTGCTCTGATGGTCTTAGATGGTCATTTGCAATTCGCACAAAGATGAGACGGTTAGTTGTAACGAAAAAAAGTTTAGATATTTAAGTAAATCGAGTATAGTTTTGATGGTTATTTGTAATTAACCCTCCTTGAAGTAAACTAATGTGGACTAATGCAACCTAAAGTTGAATTAGTTTTGGAAATATATTTTTTATATAAATTGTTTCTTTCATTCTAAATTATTAGTAGACTTGAATTTTGTATAAAAAAAATATTACTTCTAATCATATTTTTTAAATAAAACTTATGACTTTTATATAAAATATTTTATATAATTCAAATTTTTGTTCTCATTTATAGAGATGTTATTAATAAGAAATTTTTTGCTAAAACGTTTTAATGTAATATGATGTCATATATAGATCTGTTAAAAAATTAATAAAACTACAAAATAATTATAAAATAATTGTTATCAACAATTGTTACTTTAAATAATTGTTATCATAAATAATATTTGCATCTAAGAAAACGTATGTTCTATGACAATATTTAAAATTATATCACTATAATTTATATATAATTATACATAGTACGGATAAATTACTAGTTAACTTAATAAGATAAAAGTTGTGAGAAGTTGAAAATATTGGAAAGTCGGTGATAGAAGTAATTCTCGTTGATTCCAGAGGATTATAGATCCTTCTTTATTTATTTATATCTTTCCATATCTTGTATCTTTCCTTATTATTATCTCTTGTAATCTTCCATATATTTTGTGAGCTAATGCAATTATCAATTTGAGGTGAATAATACATTTATCATACATGGTATCAAGCCTAACCCTAATCCTCTAAACCACCGCCCTCTCCATTTTTTTTCCGGCATCTTCTCGGCATCAATGCCTCCCTCTGATGAGCCCCTTCCTTTTGCCACACTCATCTATATGATTACTATCAAATTAACCTCGGTACATTATTTGTTGTGGAAAAGCCAACTTGTTCCACTCCTCTCGTGCCAAAACCTGTTAGGTTATATCGATGGATCAACTCCAGAGCCGCCTCTAACAATCACTAATGTCGCTGGTACACAGGTGACAAATGCGGCACATTCAAAGTGGCATCTTCAAGACCAGCGCCTCTTGAGCCTTCTCCTCTCCTCTCTCACCGAGGAGTCTATGGCCGAAGTTATCGGATGCACTACCTCTCACGCCGTTTGGCTTGCGCTTGAAGCCGCGTTCAGTCATCGGTCCAAGTCTCGTGAACTTCGTCTCAAAGACGATCTTCAATTAATAAAGTAGGGGACGCATACTTTCTCTGAATATGGTCGTGAATTTAAATCTTTATGTGACCAACTCGCCGTCATCCGTTGATGACACCAATAAAGCTCATTGGTTCCTTCGTGGTCTCGGATCGTCCTTCTCCAGTTTCTTTGTGGCTCAAATGGCGTCGACTCCCCTGCCCATGTTTTACGACCTCCTCTCCAAAGCTGAAAGTTTCGCCCTCTTTCTGGAGTCCCTAGATACGTCTGGCGTATCAAACGTCACCTTCTATGGTCAACGTCATTCTGCCTCTGGCCACTCCTCTACTTCTGGTTCCAATCAGAACAATCGCGATCGTGACGGCTCTTCTCAAACCCATCGTGGGCGTGGTCGGGGTCTTGGGCGTAGTGGCCAATACCGTCCCTGTAGCACCCAGGACAAAATGAAGCATAATTGGATAATTAAATAATTAAACCCTTAATTGAAATATTTCTATGTGTGTTAATTTTGGGTGTTTAAATTTATTTATGTGCGTTACAGATATGTGTTTGACGCCGGTTTAGAAGGACGTAATTTTTAGACATAGAATCTAGAAGATTTTTTATATTGTGAGATGCGTAACGGAAAAACGAGAAAATAGTAATGAACTAGAGGTCAATCGGAGTTTCGTAGCTCGAGTAGTGAAGAAAACAGTGGAACGAAGAATACGACGTATACGAGAAGTATGCGAAGAGTAGAATATGAGATATTTAGCATGAATAGTGACCATTTTTGAAGAAGTATATATAGGACGTTTTTAAGTTGAAAAATCACACGAGCTCATAATCGAAAAACACGTAAGTTTCTCTCTCTCTTCTCTTTCTTTTTCCGGCGGCCGCCGCCGCCGGTGGCCGGAAAAGTCAACCCTCTCGGAATCGAACAGTTTTTGCATAGGTCGTAGCTCTCATCGAGGCGAGTCTAGTGACGGTCTTATTTCTCCGTTCCGACTGTCGGATCGCCGGCAAATCGCCGGTCAACCGCCGAAAAAACCTTGTTTTGAGTCCATCACCTTTTCTCTCTCCTCGTTTCTTGCTTTCTCCTCTCGTTTTCTTTGCCGGAGTGGTAGATAGCCACCCCGGAGTGTTTGTTCTCGGGTTGAGGGTGGTGGAACCGCCGGTCGGAGGAGCCGGAGTTGTGTGTGTGTGTGTGTGGTGTTAGGAGATCTTTGATGTGTGTTGTGTGTTGTTCTTGTTGGGTTGGGTGTTGCGTGTTGTTGGAGTGTTACCGGCGACGGGAGGTCACCGGCTATGGTGGTAGAAGTGTTGCCGGCTACGGGAGTCGCCGGTCGAAGCTAGAGGAAGAAGATGGTGAAGGCGGCGCTGCTGTGTGGGCTGCTGCGCGCAGGACCGTGCGCTGGGGCACGACCGTGCGCCAGGAGTGAGCGACCGTGCGCGGCCACTGGAAGGTGGCGCACGGTCAAGTGTTGTTGGGGTACGGTCGTATGCAGTTTTTGCACGACCGTGCTAGGGGTTTTGTGTGTGGGGTTTTACCGGGTTTTGCCGGGTACGTCGTGGATGCACCGGTAAGTGTTTTCGTGGGTCGTTTCGAGTTGTTTGTTTCCATCCTTGTGTCGGGAGTCGGGGATCTCGGTCGAGTCAACCCTTTTTTCCATGTTTACCTCTCACACCCTACCCGATATCCTTGATCTTCGAGTCTTGTATAACCGTTCCGCCTTCTCGATCAAACGTTTCTTTTATTTTATATCCGTCTTTTAATCTCTTGAGGATCTAAGATGTCACGGTACTTTTGTAGGCTATCGGTTGGATCGTACGCAATAGGCTTGACTCTTTATCTTGTCAGATCACGTGATAACCTCTTATCGAGGTGGGGGTATCTTCTAATTCTTAATCTGTTTACTGTTTTCCCTATTTTGATACTCGTTTGAGAAAATGCTAAATGTTGTGTACTATAAGTGTTGTGTCATATTTATATTGTGCATGGGTTGCGGTCCACCTCTGATCATGCATTTGTCCTCACTTTTTTCTACTACTCCTGAGGGTTTGGTGGTCCTGAAAATACATCAACGGTAATGAGACCGTTTCTATAGGATAAGACGGGGAACACCAGCACCTATTTATCCCTTACCATTTCTAATGCCTGCTGTGAATTTTACGTGCTGTGACAACGTGCCTCCTTGTTGTGAACTTTCGAATTACTATATATATATCCTTGTCGAATGTTATAAGATGCAGAGTTTATCTCCACCAGTGTATTCCATGCACTGACCCCTTAATCTGTACTCACACTACAGGAGATGACGAACAGTAGAGCAGTAGGGAGAGAGATGGTGCCACTTTTGGGGATTTTCATAAAATGTATTTTACAAAGTTTCAAGAAACAATGATCACAAAATTTTGTAATGTAAATATAATTCTGTAATTTCTAAAGATGATGGATCCTGATAGTACTTTTCCGCTGTGATGACGTTTTTGGAGAATCGGCTGTGACCGATGTTTTGTATGATATGGTATCGGCTGAGTCCGATATGTTATGAGAAAGACTCTGATGTCTTCTATTATCTTCTTCTGATCGTCCTTTGTCTTCTTCTTCTTTTATGCGCCTCTGTTTTAATTAAAGCTCTGATAATATGTGTATGGGAGAAACTGGGGCATGACAGTCCCCCTCATTGTCAGATTTATCATCAAGATAGTCATTATGCTGACGTGTGTGTTGAACGCTATAAGTGTGATTCTACCTCTTCTGCAAACTTGGCCGAAGCGTTCAATATGGGCTGCAACATTACACAACAAAATGCTTCAGATTGGTACTTGGATACTGGTGTTTCTGCGCACATGACGCCCTCTACCTCCTCTCTTGATGCGAATCTGTATACTGGTAATGATCGAGTCACCAAGGGTAACGGTGCTCAACTATTTATCTCACATATTGACACTTCCTCTATCTCAGATACTATTTCTTTGAATGATGTACTTGTCGTACCACAACTCACGAAAAATTTGATCTCCATAAGCAAGCTTACTTTGGATTTTCCTATGGATGTCGCTTTTACTGACTCTTCTTTTATCATTCAGAACCATCACACAAAGGGAATCTTGGCAAGAGGCCGGCGTGATCATGGGCTATATATTTTGCATCATATACACTCTGCTCTAGTTGCTGATTTCAAATCAAATTTTTTACGTGTATCTTTCGAGTTATGGCATGCTCATTTAGGCCATGTGGCCCCTAGTATTATTTCATTATTAGACAAGTGCGGATATTTGCAAGTTAATTCTATTTTTCCTAAATCAACTTTATGTACTTCTTGTGAACTTGCAAAGAACAAGCGACTTCCTTTTTCTCTTAATGAAAAACGTGTGTCATGTGTTTTGGATTTAATTCACTGTGATTTATGGGGATCTGCTCCTGTCTATGCTATCTCTAGTTTTCATTATTATGTGATATTTGTCGATGATTATTCTCGATTTACATGGATGTATCCTCTGATTAGCAAGACTGATTTTTTTGCAAATTTAGTTCAATTTGCAAACCTGGTTGAGACCCAGTTTGGTCGTTCTATTAAGCGTTTTCAAAGCGATGGTGGTACTGAATTTACAAATCATCGAGTTCAGGATTTCTTTCGGGCAAAGGGTATTCATCAAATTGTTTCTTGCCCTTACACACTTTCTCAGAATGGACGAGCTGAAAGGAAACACCGTCATATCACCAAAACAAGCCTTGCAATGATGTTTCATGCACATGTTCCGATAAATTTATGGGTTGATGTCTTCTCAAGTGCGGTATATATTATTAATCGACTTCCTGTCTTCTCTTGGATGGTAAATCACCTTCTGAGCTGCTCTTTCACACTTTCCCGGATTATGCTCATTTTCATCCCTTAAGTTGTCGGGTTTTTCCGTGCTTACGTGACTATACCGCCAACAAATTTGATGTACGTAGCAAACCATGTATTTTCATCGGCTATAGCAGTCATCATAAGGGTTTTAAATGCCTCGACCCTACCACTACACACATTTATATTTCACAGCATGCCAAATTTAATGAGCTCATTTTTCCCTTTACGGGTCATGTTTCTTCATCCTCTCTCTCTCAGATGAACTTCTCCACCTTTATTGAGCCACCGGTTAATGCTCCTCCATCTAATCTATCACCATCATCTCTATCACAACTGCCATTGTCGCCAAGCTCGTACCCAGCTTGCACTTCATCTGATTTTGTTGTCTCGCCGCCCCCAACAGAACAACAGATGCCGCCACTAAATGCGCCAGCTTCACCTGTCACGCCACTTCAACCATCAGGGCACTCGATGATTACTCGCTCGAAAGCAGGCATTTTTCGGCCTCGCCATTTTGCAGACGTTGCCCACACGTCTCTCCTTCAGGCCCTGCTAGCTTCGAGTAAGCCACGTGGTTTCAAATCGGCCGTCAAACACCCTCATTGGATTGCCGTAATGGAAGATGAAATGCGTGCTCTTCGTGACAATCAAACTTGGGATTTAGTTCTACGTCCGCCGGGTGTAAATATTGTTGGCTCGAAATGGGTCTTCCGTATCAAGTTTCTTTCTGATGGCTCGATTGATCGCCACAAAGCACGTCTCGTTGCTCAGGGTTTCACTCAGCTTCCCAGTCTTGACTATCATCACACCTTCAGCCCTGTAGTGAAGGTCTCGATCGTTCGTGTCGTTCTTGCTATCGCTGTCATGCGAAATTGGCCCCTTCATCAGCTCGACATAAAAAATGTCTTTCTAAATGATTTTCTCACTCAACCTGTGTATATGGAGCAACCGCCAGGCTATACGGATCTGCATTACCCTCAGCATGTTTGTCGTTTGGAAAAGACACTATATGGCCTTAAACAAGCGCCCCGAGCGTGGTTCCAATGGTTTAGTGACTTCCTTCTTCAGCTTAGGTTTGTATGCAGTCGCGTTGATACTTCACTTTTTATCTTTTCACGTGGGACCGTTCTTTTTTACTTGCTCGTCTATGTCGATGATATTATTCTTATTGGGAATGACTCTGTGTTTCTCGCAAAATTCAATTCCCACCTTGGTTCTGAATTTGCCTAAGAGGATTTGGGCCGCCTAAATTATTTCTTAGGGCTTCAAGTCAATTATACGTCGGATGGTCTTTTTCTTTGTCAAACGAAGTATGCCCATGTGTTGAAAGTTAATGCTCATTTAGGAATATTCAAGAATAGTCCAAAGTATTGGAGAATATCTAGAATAATCTAAACTATACAAGAATTAGGCCTAAATATCTAGTTAAGGAATATTCAAGATTATGTAGAACATTATAGAGAATTCTAGAGAGGATTAATCTAGTACCTCTCTAGATCCATCCATGGAAGCTTATAAATAGGCACCAAGGCATTGTAAACAAGTTGAATCAACTTGAGCAATAATAAAACCCTTCTCACTCTTTACTAAGTATCTACCATTCTTTCCAATACTTCAACTACTCATCAACTACTTCAATTATTCCTATTAACTACAAATTAAAACCTTTCATCACCAAAGCTTCCATAAACTAAACCTTCCTTAAACTAGCCTTTCATAAACTAACCTTTCATAAACTATCAGTGGTATCAGAGCTCGGTCGGATCATTGACTGGGCGTAACCAATTTCCACTACATCATACAAATTTCATTCCTAAATTACTACCATGGTCACTCCTTCAGGTAACCATCAAATTTCAATTCTCATTTTCTCAGGAGAAAACTATAACTATTGGGCTATCAAAATGAGGACATACGTTATGTCCCAAAGCCTATGGGATATCATCGACAAGGGATACTCTATCCCCGCAGATCAATCTGCTTTGTCTACAACCGATAAAGAAAAATTAGATAAAAATATGGAGAAGGACAACTTGGCACTATACATGCTACAGATGGCTATGGTAAAGTCCATATTTCCAAGAATCAGTGGAGCTCAAACATCGAAGGAAGCTTGGGATACACTAAAGGAAGAATATCAAGGGAGTGATAAGGTACGCCATCTCAAATTACAAACTCTTAGAAGAGATTTGGAGAATTTGAAAATGAAAGAATCTGAGACCGTAAAAGATTACTATACTAGATTAAGATAGATAGTAAATCAACTAAAAGCATACGAAGATAGATAGTAAATCAACTAAAAGCATACAGTGAAAATATTACAGACAACAGAGTAGTTGAAAAAATATTAACTACTCTTCCTGCTAGATTTGATCCGATTGTCACCATAATAGAAGAAACTAAAGATCTAAGTTGTCAGTGACAGAATTAATTGGCTCACTTGAAGCTTATGAGAAAAGACTGAGTATGCGTCAAAATGAATCTGTAGAAAACACATTTTAGTCCAAGTTTAATACACGGTCTCAGAATTCTAAAATTAGGGGGAGAAAATTTGGAGAAAATAAAAGGAAATATGATGGCGCAAAAGGAAAATATCCACCATGTGGAGTCTGCAGAAAAACCAATCATCTGGAGAAGGATTATTGGTTTAAAGACAAACCACAATGTAAAAATTGTGGAAAATTTGGTCACGTACAAAATGATTGTCGCTCCAGAAAAAATCACCAGGCTAATTTTTCTGAAGAAAATGAAAACAACGATAATCTATTCTACCCCTGCCATGCTGCATCAGAAGAAAAGAATGAAACTTGGTTCATAGATAGCGAGTGCAACAATCATATGACTGGAGATAAGAAAAAGTTTAAAGACATCGACAGGTCAATCAAATCTCAAGTCAAGCTTGGGAATGGAGAGCTTGTGGAGGTTGAAGGTAAAGGTACAATAGCAGTCAACACCAACAAAGGTACGCGCCTCATCAAAGATGTACTGCTAGTACCTAAACTAGATGCCAATCTATTAAGTGTCGGGCAAATGATGGAGAAATGATATAAGCTGGTAGTTAAATGAGACACTTGCACAATATATGATAATAAAAATAAAAATGTCATCATAGCTGTAGTAAAAATGCAGCAACAGAGAAATTTCCCACTCCACTGGCAGTACATTGAAGTAGCACTAAAAGCCCAAGAAGACCCATCATGGCTATGGCATCGGAGGTTCGGACACTTCAATCTACATGGATTGAAGATACTTCATAAAAAAATATGATGAAAGATCTTCCATCCATCCAAACAAATGACGAAGTGTGCGAGAAATGCATGGAAGACAAACAACACAGAAAGCCATTCCCTTCTGGCCAAACTAGAAGAGCCAAACAAATTCTCGAGCTCGTCCACACAGATGTATGCGGTCCAATGAAGACTCCAACCTTTGAGAAAAACAGGTACTTCATCCTTTTTATTGACGATTTTACAAGAATGACTTGGGTATATTTTATGAAGAAAAGATCAGAAGTCTTCACTATTTTCAAAAAATTTAAGAATTTGGTGGAGAATCAAAGTGGACGGAGAATTAAAATTCTACGAAGTGATAGAGGAACAAAATATACCTCCAAGGAGTTCAACAAGTTCTGCGAGGATGAAGGAGTCCACCATCAGCTAACTGTCGGCTACGCACCAGAGCAAAATGGTATGTCTGAAAGAAAAAACAGAACAATCATGGAAATAGCTAGGATGATGTTAGCAGAAAAAAGGATGCCAAAGGAATTTTGGGCAGAAGCAGTGTATACTGCAGTTTATCTACTCAACAGGTGCCCTACAAAGGTCGTGCTCAACAAAACTCTAATTGAAGCATGGAGTGGACGAAAGCCATCAGCTCAACATCTAAGAGTTTTCGGGAATATATGTTATATGCACATCCCGAAAGAGAAAAGACACAAACTTGAAGAGAAGACAGAGAAAGGAATATTCCTCGGCTACAGCTCTCAATCAAAAGGATATAGGATCTATAACCTTAAAATAGGAAAACTAATTGTCAACCGAGATGTAGAATTCGATGAAAGTGCGACGTGGAACTGGAAAGAAGAAAAAGTCGAAAGATAAAATATTATGGTCCCATGACCACGCCACTCTACTAGGACTGAAGAAGAAAAAGACGACATTCAGACTCTATCACAATCTTCAAGTCCAAGGACGCCAATACTAACACCATCTTCACATAGAGAAGAATTTTCTCCAGAAACAATTCCAAGAAAAGTCAGATCACTCAGGCAAATCTATGAGGCATGCAACTTTGTAACTATGGAACCAGAAAGCTTTGAAGTTGCAGCCCAGCAAAAGGAATGGATAAAAGTCATGGAGGAAGAAATCAAGATGATCGAGAAGAATGAAACATGGGAATTAGTGGATTTACCTCGTAACAACGAAGTCATTGGTGTTAAGTGGGTCTACAAGACAAAACTTAACCCTGATGTCTCAATTCAAAAACACAAGGCAAGACTGGTAGCAAAGAGATATTCACAATTACCAGGAATCGACTATAATGAGACTTTTGTTCCAGTTGCTCGCTTGGATACTATAAGGGCTCTTATTGCACTAGCAGCTCAGAAGAAATGGAAGATACATCAGCTAGACGTCAAGTCAGCATTCCTCAATGGTTATCTTGAAGAAGAGATATATATTGAACAACCTCAAGGGTTCGTGGTAGAAGGCCAAGAAAACAAAGTCTTAAGACTAAAAAAGACGCTCTATGGACTGAAGCAAGCTCCACGAGCCTTGTACAGTCGAATTGATGACTACTTTATATGCCAAGGATTTGAAAGAAGCAAAAGCGAGCCAACACTCTACATCAAGACTCAAGGTAACAATAACAGACTCATCATTTCTCTATATGTCGATGATCTTATCTATACAGGAAATAATGAAGATATGGTCAAGGAGTTCAAAGAAGCCATGATGAAAAACTTCGAAATGACCGACCTTGGGCAAATGCACTTCTTCCTCGGCATTGAGGTAAAACAAGATGAAAAAGGGATATTTATCTCACAAAAGAAATATACAAAAAGTTTACTTCAGAAATTTAAGATGGAAAGTTGCAAACCTATGGCTACTCCCCTAGTCACAAATGAGAAGCTTAGCAAAGACGACGGCACACCAAAGGCAGTGTTGGAACCGACGGATCGCCGGCCCTATGCTATCGGAATCGGGATCCAAAGATAAATCGCAGCGGAAAGAAATCATACCCTTGTAGACCTCTTGATCTTCTGATGTATTCCTCTGAGCCCTTCTCGAACGTTGCGTGGCCAACGATCCTTCGAGAAAAATCAGTTCCGCTCTCTCTCACTTATCACGTGTTTTCTGTGATCTGTGTTCTGTGTTCTGTGTTCTGTGTTATGAGAGGCGCTGATGAAAAGAGCTATATATAGGCTACACCAGGGACCTAGAGGAGGAATTGGGTTGGGCCTCCTGATGGGCTTTAGTATCCTGTGTTCGGCCCGAACACATAACTGAAGCCCATCAATAATAATTCAGTCCACTAGAGAATTATTATTGAACTACCATCCCAATCCCATATTTAATATGGGCTCCTTCTTATTATGTGTACATTTATTTCCCCGTGTTTAAGATATCGAATGTCCGTAAATTAAATAAGTTACTGACAACTTAAATAATTTACATCTAATTCCAAGAGTAGTATCACTCATCCTTATTATCATGTCGGATTAAATCCACCTGCAGGGTTTACATGATAATCCTTATGAGCTCCTCAAGGGGACATTATCATCCTAAATAATTAGGACACGGATTCCTTCTATAATCAACAGAACACCATATAAACAATGCTATCTCCCAACTCAACGAGTTTATTGATTTATGAATAAATCTCACCCATTGGCAAATTAAAGAAATAAACATTGAGCATACGTGCCCGTTATTATATAGGGATTAAGAAGATGTACATCCATAATAACAGAGGTCTTGTTCTATTATATAGTCAGTATAAAACGAACAACCTCAAATGGTCCTGCTCAATACACACAAAGTGTACTAGTGTAGTTTTATAGTCAAGACAGACTAATACCAAACTACACTACAACCATTCCGATGATTTGTCCAAATCCATCTTGGTTGTGAGCTACTATTTATAATTTATAAGAAACTGATAACATGATCTTCTGTGTGGCACCACACACCAAGTTATCTATAATATAAATTAATTGGACATTGCATAAACATATATAACAAATATAAAATGCAAACATATGACCAATGTGATTCTCATTCCATAAACGATGTTCATACAAAAAACTAGGCTTATAGTATACATCCTAACAGGCAGATGCATCTATATACAGAAGCCTCATTAGAAGTCTACTATATCTAACAGCTACACGACCAGACATCATGTACGTGACAAGTCTACTATCAAGATTTATACAGAATCCAAGCCAAGTCCACTATGGAGCTGCAAAAAGAATATTAAGATATTTGCAAGACACGAAGGATTATGGAATCTGGTATATACACGAAGTCTCTTCAAAACTAATCGATTACACAGATAGTGACTGGGCAGGATCAACAGATGATATGAAAAATACATCTGGCTACTCATTCTCACTTGGATCAGGCTTATTCTTGTGGTCATCCAAAAAGCAAGATTGTGTGGCTCAATCTTCAGCAGAGGCAGAGTATGTCGCAGCAATGACAACTGCAAGTCAAGCAATATGGTTGTGAAGAATACTAACAAATATGGGCGAAGAACAAATCATGCCTACAACAATCTACTGCGATAACAAGTCCACGATAGCGATAGCAAAGAACCCAGTTCATCACAGCAGAACTAAACACATAGCCATCAAATACCACTTCCTGAGAGAAGCAGAAGCCAACAAGGAAATACAAGTGAACTATTGTCCGACCGAGGAACAACTAGCAGACATTTTCACTAAGGCACTTCCCCGGCCAAAATTTGAAGAGCTACGCACAATGCTTGGCACTACCAAAATGAGCATTAAGGAGGAGTGTTGAAAGTTAATGCTCATTTAGGAATATTCAAGAATAGTCCAAAATATTGGAGAATATCTAGAATAATCTAAACTATACAAGAATTAGGCCTAAATATCTAGTTAAGGAATATTCAAGATTATGTAGAACATTATAGAGAATTCTAGAGAGGATTAATCTAGTACCTCTTTAGATCCATCCATGGAAGCTTATAAATAGGCACCAAGACATTGTAAACAAGTTGAATCAACTTGAGCAATAATAAAAACCCTTCTCCCTCTTTACTAAGTGTCTACCATTCTTTCCAATACTTCAACTACTCATCAACTACTTCAATTATTCCTATTAACTACAAATTAAAACCTTTCATCACCAAAGCTTCCATAAACTAAACCTTCCTTAAACTAACCTTTCATAAACTATCACCATGACATTCTCGTACGCTCCAACATGTTGGATTCCAAGCTTATATCCACACCTTTGGCCAAGGACATATCGCTTACCTCCGATGGTGCTCCATTTGATGACTCTATCCATTA
The DNA here is from genome assembly GCA_954870855.1 of Scutellaria minor. Taxonomy (NCBI): domain Eukaryota; kingdom Viridiplantae; phylum Streptophyta; class Magnoliopsida; order Lamiales; family Lamiaceae; genus Scutellaria; species Scutellaria minor. Next base: position 4,550,855 of record OX940732.1, on the reverse strand, counting down.
TCGTTCCTTGGTTGGGGCTCTTCAATATCTAACCATCACCCAGCCTGACCTGTCATTCGCCGTGAATCTCATGAGTCCGTTTCTTCAGCACCCCACCGAGGATCATTTTAAAGCGGTTAAACGAATTCTACGTAATGTGAAAGATACTCTTGATTATGGTTTGTCCTTTCAGCGTGGTTCTCCTTGTGAGTTACTTGCTTATTCAGATGTGGATTAGGCTCATTGTCCCGAAACTCATCGTTCTGCGTATGGCTATTCTATCTTTCTTGGTGGTAATCTTGTTTCTTGGAATGCAAAGAAATAACCAACAGTTGCTCATTCAAGTTGTGAGTCGGAATATCGTGCTCTTGCCAATACCGCTTCAGAACTTGTTTGGCTGACCCATCTTCTTCACGAACTCCACACACAATTATCTCAATCACCACGACTTCTTTGTGACAATAATAGTGCCATTTTCTTAAGCCAAAATCCGGTGGCTCACAAGCATGCCAAACACATTAATATCGACTTCCACTTTGTTAGAGAACTTGTTGCTTCCGGCAAGCTTGCCACTCAGTTTGTTCCCTCGCACTTGCAAATTGTGGATGTTTTCACTAAAGGGCTAGCTCGATCGTTGTTTGAGTTCTTTCGTACCAAGCTTCGCGTGTTCTCTCGATCCACGTCTTGCTTAAAGGGGGGTGATAGAAGTAATTCTCGTTGATTCTAGAGGATTATAGATCCTCCTTTATTTATTTGTATCTTTCCATATCTTGTATCTTTCCTTATCATTGTCCCTTGTAATCTTTTATATATTTTGTGAGATAATGCAATAATCAATTTGAGGTGAATAATACATTTATCATACAGTCGGTTACGAGTTACGTCGTACCATAATAGTAATTAGCACACGACTATATTATTCCAATTGGAACTAGAACAACACCACATAGTGCAGCTTGTTGCAACACATAAGCAACAATAGTGACTTGAATTGATTTCTTAAATTAATTTATTCTCATGTGGTAGATAAATGTCACTCCCGATTTGAATTAGATTGTTGCAATATAGACGCATTCAAACATAGACTAGAACATGAATCTATATCAACATAGTAACCAAAATAACAAATTATGACTGAAACTTGAAGCTTGTTGTAAACAATAAAACATACATTTGATGAAACTTGAAGCTTGTTGTAAACAATAAAACATACACTTGATGAAACAAAATGTAATCTAAAAGACGAAATGTATCACATATCAAACCTATACTTTTTTCATATTAAATAATTCTTTTACAAATTAAATCTATATAATAAATAGAATTTTAAAACTAATTAATATAATTAATTAATGATATTGAATTTAATGTTGAGAATAAACATTACTATATAATATAGGAATTTAAATTTTTTTAGAATAACACATGTTAGACTTTAATATAGAAATCATTTATATATTTTAAAAAAAATTATTTAAAACTTTTATAGAAAATTATAAATAAGGAAGGAAAAAACTAAAATAAACGTGGGATGATTTAAAAGGATTATTCAAACTTTTCAAAGTACTTTTGAAAGTTATTAATTAAGAAAAATTGAATATTTTATGAATATGTATTTTAAAATAAATTATGAAATTTGTTTGAGAAACTTTAACTTTCATTTTCCATCATTTATTTGAAAAGAAACTTTGAGAATTATTCTAAAGTTTAATAATAAAATCAAACTAATAAAATGATGGTAGGATTAAATAATATAATAAACATAAAACACACACACATACATATATATATATATATAATCTAGCATTCCTACTCAACTTAAGTAATTGACTCTCAAGAGAGCACCCAAGATAAATTTCTCAAAATCACAAAAATTAATTAAAATTTTACCATTATATGATTATACAATCATGCATGTTACGTGTTTATTAATCAATCATCAACAACTTGATGAAAATTGATTTTGAGTCATTTACAGAGAGTGACTAAAGGCACCCCATTGAATTATAAGCACACCCATCTACTTAAAACATCCAAATTATTTGATTTATAATACAAATTATTTCTAAGGACAACCCAATAGATTTTCATTATACCCTTTGTGATTAAAAAAATATAAAAAATTAAAATCCCCAATTTTCCCCCTTATCCATTGTCTTCTTCATCCAGCCATGTCTCAAGACCTAATATTCCTCACTTTTCTTCCATTGTCTTTCGTCTCCAATTCATATCTCTTGGTTTCTGAACTTTAATTCCATCTAAAAGATCTTTCTCCATCATGAAAATATACCTCATCCTGACAAACTGAAAATCCTTCTCTCCCCAACCAGCCAAACTGAAAATCTCATTTTTCATTTATAATGAGTTAGTTTTGTAAAAGCATTAGGGTTATTGAGGAAATGGCCGAAAATACCACCAAACATTTAATGCATTCCCTTTTATACCATCAATAATAAGATAGAATCCTCTTATACCATGAAGTATTTGTTTTGATCCCAAAATACCTAATTTTTTTTACCGAGTCAAATTTGAGTAATGAATGACTTGACATGAGGTTGAATTTGTAAGACTGCTTTCTGCTTTATGCAGTGATGGGATTGAGACATGCAAGCCTACACGAAAATTTGCTGAGAACTTTGTATTGTGTATTTTCTTTACGGTGTTTAGGCTACTTTTGTTTTGTTTTAGACTGAATTTCACATGTTGCACAGTGTTGTTTTTGACTCTATTTAAGGAGATGAATACATGAAAATTACACTACAAAAAATTTCCTCTCCCAAAAAAAGGTCCTAGTCCTCTCCCAACAAAATTTTGTGGAGTTAATTTCTGATGATATTTAAATTTTCATGGATAGAAGCCTGTCTTACGGGAAGGCTTAAATTGAAGAATAATCATTTAAAGGTATGTTCAATATATAAAATTTTGTAGTTTACTGGTAATTACTTATTTTCATGTAATGTTGTCCATGAAATAGAATACCTTTATTATATAGGTTAGAGGTTTATTGCTCTCTCTTACAACCTTACACGAATTTAAATTATTTTTGTATAAGACTTTAATTTTTTTATAATTAATTATTTTCGTGTACAAATATAGGTTATAAGTTTATTACTATTTTCTGTTATAGGTTTTAATATTACACGAAATTTAATATTAATATTGGTTAGTGCTTACACAAAAATATAATATTTAATATTAATATAGGTTATTACTATCTACAAGAAATTTAATATTTAATATTAATATATGTTACTAATTACATGAATTTAAATAATTATGTATTGTCAATTATTGTAGGTATTTTTTATTTTCATTTGCAACTTTTTTTAACGAACTTATTTATTTTCGTGTAAAGATATAAGTTATAAATTCATTACTACTTTCTGTTGTAGGTTTAATTTTTAATATTAATACAAGTTACTATTTACATGAAATATTAATATTAATATTAATATTTTAGATGCCTGATTTTTGTCATGAGTACACTACAGTCCCGGAGCAGTCATCTCCCATTCACTTATCTCATTGTCATGATACATACTAGCATGTATCACTGACGCATACTGCCACAGATCAGTATCATTTTTCCATTGTTACATTGTTAATCTGATACCGGTAAGCACAAGGCGTGTCGTCTATGTTTGTAAAGGCTGTACATGGTGATGATGCGTCCACTGGGATGGGACTTGATATGTATGATGAGCTGTTTACACACTTCGAGCGTGTGATAGACAATTGTTTCTCGAAGATGCAAGATTACATTTCAGGACAGGTTTCCCAAATGGAGCAAACAATTATGGATGAGAGCGATCGTTTAGAGCGTTAAATCCCCTCTTTTATTTAGGACCAGCTTGCATCATACTTTGATAATCGGTCCAACCCTCGTTCATCGGAGCAATGGGCAAGTTAGCCAGAAGATGATCAGCACCCTAGTGATTATCAGGCCAGTGGCTATCAATATACTGGTTATCAGGTTAGTGGTTATCACTCCAACGGTTTTTAGTCCAGTGATTATCAGCCTATTGGTTATCAGCCCACTTATCAGCAGCCCATTTATCAGCAGCCCACTAGTTATCAGCACATTACCCCGATCACAGCTATTGTTCCATACTATCCAGATGATTTTGACAGCTCAACAGTATCATGTGATATTGTCACGTCATATGAGATGAACACACCAGACGCATCTGTAGAAATGCTAGCTAGTGATGGTGCAGGTTATCAGATAGGCTCGTGATAACTTGTGTTATTTGATGCATTTTGGGGCTTGATTTCACATCATTTTGTGTTAAAAAATACGCATTCGTGATATTTTAGATAGATTTTATTATATTTTTACGATTTTACGTATTTGCTTAATTTATGAGGAATTTGATAGATTTTAGTACAAAGTGAGCTCAATCGATTGACAAGCCAAGTTGAAGTCAAGATCCAAAGTCGAAAATACACGATTTTGGGAGAAAAATGATATCTCGAACTCTAAAAGTCTAAATTCGATGATTCTTATCTTGTTGGAAAGCTAAGAATACTTTAGACAACTTTCATGTTTAATACTTTTCCTAATTCTGCCTCCAAGAGAGCAGAAAATTGCAAGAAGACGGAAGTTGTGCAAATCGTCCAGTTTTTTGTCTTGACAGAGTTTGAGTATTTTGGGCATAACTTGGTGTAAAAAATTTATATCGGGTTGAAATTAGTGGCATTGGATAGTCAACTTCAAGGGCTACAACTTTCATGAAGATATCAAAGACCAATTCGGCTTACAAAAGTCGTAAAACGTGTCTGAAAGTTGAGATTTGTGTCCTATCAAATATAATATTTAATGTTAGTTAATATATGTTACTAATACTTACATGGAATTTAATATTTAATATTAATATATGTTACTAATTACATGAATTTAAATATTTATTATATTGTTAAGTATCATAGGATTTTTTTTTCGTGTAAGGCATTTTTTTTAACAAATTTAGTTATTTTGGTGTAAAGATATGTGTTATAAGTTTATTACTATTTAATAAAGGTAAATACTTACACGAAATTTATTGTTGAATATTTAATATTAACATAGATTATTCCTTACTGTAGATAGTCAAAATTTTAGCCAATTACAACTTGTCACATGTCAAAGTCCCGCAGATATTATCAAAATAAATAAATAAATTTAATTTGATAATTATCTCAAAGAAGTTGATGTATATCAAATTGTGAAGAATTCTAGAGCTATTAAAACTCTACTTCTACAAGTTATTAGAATCCTAGAGCTATCAGAACTCTACTTCTGGATAGGCATCAAATTATGATGGACCAATCAAATCGCTCCATCAGAATCCTAAACCTATCAGGATTCAACTTCTAATCCTATCAGGACTCTCCATCAACACCTATAAATAGGGGTCTGATTTTCATTATTCCACACATCAGAAGGCAACAAGAAGTGAAGGATTCAAGAGCTCTCCACCAGCAACGGCGACGATCATCGAAGCGATCTTCAAGCGACGACGACGATGATCTTCGAAGCGATCTTCAAGTGGCGACGGCAACGACAACGATCTTCAAAGCGATCTTCAAGCGGCGATGATCTTCGAAACGATCTTCAAGCAACGGCGGTGATCTTCAATTGGCAACGGCGACGACGAGGATCTTCAAAGCATATTTTTTTTGGAAGTGTTTTTTAAACTGCATTTGATTCAAATTAGGTGCTAAACCTTTGAATTCAAACAGTTTCTTTACAAACTGTACCTGATTTGCATAAGGTGCTAAACCTTTGAATCAAGTAGCTTTCTTTTCAAGTCAAGCGCCAAGAAGTCAAGCGTGATCATCGAAGCGATCTTCAAGCAATGACGGCAACGGTGGCGATCATCGAAGCGATCTTCAATCTGCGATGGCAACGATGAGGATCTTCAAAGCATATTTTTTGGAAGCGTTTTTGAAACTGCATTTGATTCAAATAAGGTGTTAGACATTTGAATTCAAACAGTTCTTTCGAAACTGTACCTGATTCGCATAAGGTGCTAAACCTTTGAATCAAGCAGCTTTCTTTTCAAGTCAAACGCCAAGAAATCAAGCGTAAAGTCAAGTCAAGGAAGTCAACGCCAACAAGTCAACAAGTCAAGCGCCAAGAAGTCAAGCGTGAAGTCAAGTCAAGGAAGTCAACGTCAACAAGTCAAGCGCCAAGAAGTCAAGCGTGAAGTCAAGTCAAGGAAGTCAAGCGTGAAGTCAAGTCAAGAAGTCAAGCTTTACGAAGTCAACTGTCAAGAAGTTTACTCTTGAGAGGAATCAAGGGATTCAAGAGATTGAACCCGAAGTTTATTTGATTCAAATCAATAAAAATAATTTGTGCAAATCTTTTGTGTTTATTTAAACGTAAAATTTGTTGTTACAAATTTTTGGCACGCCCGGTGGGACAATCTCTTCCCTTCATCTCTTCTCTCCTCCAAATTACTCAAGATGTCTACACGCAAAACTTCATCAAAGTCTACTTCATCAACTTCTTCAAAAGACACAACCACGAGCTGCGGCGTCACCACAAGAAATATGTTGAAGCAATTGCAAACAACCCAAGAGATGGTTCCCACGAACCAAACAACTGTTCCCAAAGAATCATTGACGCTCACTGATACAAATCAAGATGAGGAAAATTCAAGTGATTCTACGTCATCTACTCCCCGCTCGGCATCAAGTCAATCACACGCAGCACCTGTAATGACTACAAATGCTACAACTTTGGAAGAGCAATTGGCTAGTATCATGAAAGTTATTGAGGGCCTTAGCAAACATGCTCAAGAACAAGATGCAAGAATATCTCTCCTAATGAAGGATAAGGAAGGTGACGTAAGCATAGGACGAACAGTAGATGACCAAGTTGAAAAGCATAATGAAGCTAAGGCATCTGCGGGATAGCAAGTGAATGACAAAGGAAAATCACCAGTCACCGAGGTACAAGTTTCATCTGATGGATTCATCCCGATGAGTCAACTAAGGGAGTTCATCATGGGAACTATCCAAGATAGGTTAGATGGGGGTTTTAAGTCATTAATGACTTATGCTAAACGATACATTACAAGGATCGATAACTTAAGGATGACATTGGGTTATCAACCTCCCAAGTTTCAACAATTTGATGGAAAAGGCAATCCGAGACAACACGTGGCCCACTTCGTAGAAACTTGTAATGATGTTGGGACTTATGGAGACCACATGGTAAAACAGTTTGTTCGTTCCTTAAAAGGAAATGTATTTGATTGGTACGTCGACTTAGAAGCAGATTCAATCGACAGTTGGGAGCAACTACAATAAATCTTTTTCAATCGCTTTTACAGTACCCGACGTACAGTGAGTATGTTGGAACTTACAAACTCACATCAATAGAAAGATAAACCTGTCATCGACTACATCAATCGTTGGAGGAACTTAAGTTTAAATTGTAAAGATAAACTATCAGAGAGCTCAGCGATAGAGATATGCATCCAAGGAATGGACTAGAGTCTACGATACATCCTTCAAGCAATTCAGCCTAAATCTTTTGAAGAGTTGGCTACCAAAGCTCATGACATGGAACTAAGTATCACTGCAAGGGGAGTCAAAGAGTCGCCAGCCCAAGGATCCTGAAGGTTCAAAGAAAAACAAGAAACCAAGAGAGAGGGCAAAAATTTAGTCAATCCGAAATCAAGGGCAGTTAATGCAAGACCTATTAAGTTCCGAACTAAAATGACTAACAAAGTTGAACTAAGAAAGAATGTCACCCAAGAGTGGGGGTAGAGAAAGCTGACTTTGAAAGAAATGCAGGCGAAACAATATCCTTTTCTTGATTCTGACGTCCAATAGATCTTTGACGACTTGCTCAAATGTGATCTAATTGAACTGCCAGAAATGAAGCGACCAGAAGAAGTTGGATGAACTGATGATCCAAAATACTACACATATCATTGATTGGTAGGACATACAATCCAGGATTGTTTTGTCTTCAAAGAAAAAGTGATGCAGTTGGCCCGAGAAGGAAAGATCACATTAGAAGAAGATATCGCTACAACAAATCTTGTTTATATTGCTGACGTGCATGATAAAACACTCTGCAATACAACGAGTGAATTAGATGATGATCTTTATAAAAATGAAGAAGATGACTATGCCACCAAAGAGGATTATGCCTCTGCAATAATTTTTACTGATGACGATTTGCAACTTGGAAATAATTTCCACAACAGGCCATTGTTCATGACAGGATATACTCACAAGCAAAGAGAAAACAAGATACTCATTGATGGAGGTTCCGCAGTCAACATCATGCCTTTGCAAACAATGAAAGAATTGGGGATTTCTGTAGAGGAGCTCACGAACAACCGACTGATGATCCAAGGATTCAACCAAAAAGGTCAAAGAGCTCTTGGAACAATAAAACTCAATTTATTGATGGGTGATATGGCTTCAACAACATTGTTCCATGTTATAGACTCTAGGACCTCATACAACATGCTCATTGACGGACCTTGGTTGCATGAAAATGGAGTGGTGGCTTCTACTTGGCATCAATGTTTGAAATATCATAAAGATGGTATTGTAAAAATGGTTGTTGCTGATGATAAACCATTCACTGAAGCAGAGTCACATTTTGCTGATGCCAAGTATTACTTTGAGAGTGCGAAGACAGTTAAAGCCAAAGGAGAGCCAAAAAATGATCAAATTAAGATGAGTGAGTATAAGTCTTCAACAAAAATCGATAAGAATCTCTCAAAGAATAAGTCATCTCCGGCCAGGGATGAGCCATTTGAAGGGCTAACATTGCCTCTGACTAAACTCGATGCAAAGAAGCCAACTTCACCACCCCTCAAAGGATTTGTTACCCCAAAGAAATGAGCTAAAATAGATCATGGAATGTTCTCAGGACCTGAAATAACTAAGTGTTATACTCCAAATGCTTTTAAACTCTTTGTTCGAGCTGGTTATGACCCGTGAGAGGATTCTACAAGTGGAGAACTTCGCGCTCAAGTTATAAGCCAAGAAGGGCATGCGTTCAATACTACCCGGCAAATGTTGAAAGAGAAAGACCGCACAGAACAAAAGACTAAAACTAGTTTGGGATACACATCACCAAGTCCCATCCGCATAGCCATCAAAAGAGCTAGTGTTAATCACATTGTTGAAGGAGAAATGTCATCAACAGAAGATATATTTACCAAAGATGGAAGAAAAGTCCAACGAGTATCTGTATTTGACAGACTTGGTACGACTAAGAAGATAGGTTACCAAAAGACGAACTTTGCTCGCAAGAAGAACAACAAATCACAAGTGACTCAAAATTCGTGAAGCTCGATTCCATCTCGCATGAAAAGATGCACTAATTTGACTATATCATGCGAAAGAGTATTAAAAGCAAAGATGGAAACCATCATTTTTACAAAAATCCAGAATGATGAGGATGATAGAGAAAGTGTAGCTTCTTCTAGCCACATCATCGGGGACAATTACTATTTACAAGAGTGGGACATGGAATTAGCATACCATATCGCTCTCAATGAAGATACCTCGATTGAAGATGCTGGGATTGCTCCTCCTCAGCTCGAAGAAGGCGTAAAGGCCACGGTGGATGAATTAAAAGAAGTTAACTTGGGTGATGCTGACGAAACACGACCAATCTATAATAGTGCATCGCTGACCAATGAGGAAGAAAAGTCCTATATTAAAATATTGCATGAATTTAAGGATGTGTTCGCATGGTCATACAAAGAAATGCCCGGATTAGATCCAAATGTAGCTGTTCATCATCTAGCCATAAATAAAGGAGCTTGTCCTGTAAAGCAATCTCAACATCGATTTCGGCCTGAGTTAATTCCTTTGATTGAAGCTGAAGTAAACAAGCTCATTGAAGTCGGATTCATCCGAGAAGTTAAGTACCCAACGTGGATATCTAGCATTGTTCCTGTGAGAAAGAAAAATGGGCAAATCAGAGTTTGTGTTGACTTCAGAGACTTGAACATAGCATGCCCCAAAGATGATTTTCCACTACCAATCACTGAACTCATGATTGATGCCACCACGGGAAATAAAGCTTTGTCATTCATGGATGGATCATCCGGCTACAATCAAATACATATGTCTCTAAAGGATGAAGAGTTGACGACTTTCCGAACACCAAAAGGGATATACTGTTACAAGATAATGCCTTTTGGGTTGAAGAATGCAGGCGCCACATATCAGCGAGCAATGCAAAAGATTTTTGATGACATGCTCCATAAGAACGTTGAGTGCTACGTCGATGACTTGGTTGTGAAGTCCAAAAAGCGTCAAGATCACTTAAATGACTTGAGGAAGGTCTTTAAACGCCTCAGAAGATACCAACTGAGAATGAATCCTCTGAAGTGTGCATTTGGAGTAACATCGGGAAAATTTCTTGGATTCATAGTCCGTCGTCAAGGAATAGAAATTGAACAAGCAAAGATTGATGCAATTCTAAAGATGCCTGAACCACGAAACATCCATGAACTCAAAAGTTTGCAAGGAAGATTGGCGTATCTTCGAAGGTTCATTTCAAACCTAGCAGGACGATGTCAACCCTTTAGTAGACTCGTGAAGAAAGGCATGTCATTTGAATGGGATGAATCTTGTAGTAATGCTTTTATAAGGATAAAAGAGCACTTGATGAAAACCCCAGTGTTGGTCGCACCGATAGCTGGAAGACCTCTGATTCTCTACATCGCTGCTCAAGAGCGCTCTGTAGGAGATCTGCTAGCTCAAGCAAATGATAATGGCAAAGAGAACGCGTTATACTACCTCAGCAGAACAATGACGCCAAATGAGTTGAACTATTCACCAATTGAGAAGATATGTCTAGCCCTCATCTTTGCAATTCATAAACTCAAGCACTACTTTCAAGCTCATACTGTCCACCTCGTCTCGAAAGCAAATCCATTAAAATATATCATGTCGAGACCTGTGCTCTCTGATAGACTTGCAAGGTGGTACCTTCAACTACAACAGTTTGAGATAACTTATGTCCCTCAAAAGGCGGTAAAAGAACAAGTGTTAGCTGATTTCTTAGCCAACCACCCCATCCTAGCAGAATGGGAATTGTCCGACAATCTTCCCGATGAAGACGTCCTCGTCATAGAAGTATCACCACCATGGAAGATGTATTTTGATGGAGCATCCCATAGAGAAGGGGCTGGTGCTGGAGTTGTATTCGTGACACCTGATGGAGAAGTGCTTCCATACTCTTTCACTTTGACGGAAAATTGCTCTAATAATGTAGCAGATTATCAGGCCCTTATTCTTGGATTGAAAATGACAATGGAAAATAAACGATTGCATCTCAAAGTTTATGGGGATTCCAAGTTAGTAATCAACCAACTTCTTGGAGAGTATGAAGTTAGGAAACCTGAATTACTCCCGTATGTCAGCTATGCATGAAGAATTATCGAATATCTTGGAGACGTAGAGTTGGGACATGTACCAAGAAAAGATAATAAATAAGCTAACGCATTGGCTAAGCTCGCTTCAACAATAGCCATGCCTGAAAGTGAAATACATATTCCAATATGTAAAAGTTGGGTCATACCGCCAATCCTTGAAGACGAAGCTGATATAGAAGAAGGAAACTACATTTTCGAAGCATTTGAAGTCGAGAAAGAGGATTGACATCAATCTTTCATTGATTATTTGAGTAATGTGAAGTTGCCAGAAGATCCACGACAAAGAGTAGATGTTCGACGACATGCTGACCATTTCATCTATTTCAAAGACACACTTTATAGGCGTTCTTTTGACGGAGTCTTCCTACGATGCTTAAATGATGAAGAAACATGACAAGCTATGGAAGAGGCCCATTCTGGCATTTGTGGCGCTCATCAATCAAGCCCAAAATTGCATTTTCGTATAAAGAGGATGGGCTATTATTGGCCGAGTATGGTGAAAGACTGCATGGACTACACACAAAGGTGTCAAGCTTGTCAGTTTCATGCTAACCTTATCCATCAATCGCCAGAGCCATTACACCCTACAGTTGCCTTCTGGCCATTTGATGCATGGGGGCTAGATGTGGTTGGACCAATGACATTTTGGCTGCAATAGATTATTTCTCCAAGTGGGCTGAAGTCGTACCTCTCAAATAGGTAAAAAAAGAAAATGTGGCTGATTTTATCCGCCTCAACATTATCTATCGCTATGGAGTCCCTCGACATATCATCACCGATAATAGGAAATCTTTTAGCAACAATTTGATAGATAAATTATGTCAAAAGTTTGATTTCAAGCAAAGAAAGTCTTCAATGTACTACGTCGCTGCTAATGGCCTTGCTGAGGCATTCAACAAAACCTTTTGCAATTTGCTGAAGAAGGTGGTTGCAAAATCAAAACATGACTGGCATGAGAGAATTGGAGAAGTTTTATGGGCATACAGGACTACCTACCGAACACTTACCCAAGCAACTCCGTATTCATTAGTATATGGCGTGGAAGTCGTTCTACCTCTTGAGCAACAAATTCCGTTATTAAGGATAGCAATGCAAGAAGGACTCATCGAAGAAGAAAATGCACGATTACGCCTTGAGGAGTTAGAAGCTCTTGATGAGAAAAGACTATAAGCGCAACAAAGGCTTGAGTGTTATCAAGCTCGCATGTCAAAAGCATTCAACAAAAAGGTACGAGCGCGATCTTTCCAAGTAGGAGACTTGGTACTTGTCGTCAGAAGGTCAATCATCACCACACACCGAACTGGAAATAAGTTTACATCAAAGTAGGATGGCCCGTATGTTGTGAAAGAAGTCTACACCAATGGCGCCGGTAAGTTGATATCTGAAGATAGAGTACAAATTGGCCCGATCAATGGGAGGTTCTTGAAGCACTATTATCCCTGAAAAAAAAAAAGCTCCTCGACGCACGAGCTTAAACTGCATGTTACTCCTGGCCCACAAGAGTATAAAATGTGTATGGCAACCACAAAAGGCAGTCCATGTGGTTAAATTGCTTACTTCCCCACCAAAGATAGATACATGTGGTTAAACTGTTAATTTATCCCACTAAAGGTGTTTTAAGTGGTTAAATGATAAATACCCCACTTATCTAAAGTGGTTAAAAAATAGATACTCCTGGCCCGCATGAGTATAAACTATGTACGGCACCCCTCCAAAAAGAAAACACAAAGTGTGAATTTGAACTACGTTATGACTTGACCCTCTTTATGGAGGTACGTAGGCAGCTTAGATATTTTCTAAGTTCAGTTATAAAATGTGTTTTCACTCTTTCAATTGCTGAAAAAAAAAATTCAAATTCAAATTGAAGAACTCCTTGATATGAGTATAAACTATCTATCAAATCCAAATTCAAGCTAAATGGACTATTCCTATGCTTCTCCAAGTTTCAAAAAAGGAGTTCAAGACTCGTCCACTCCAAAACACATCACCGTGAACAAGTCTCGAGGGGGCATTTGTAGATAGTCAAAATTTTAGCCAATTACAATTTGCCACGTGTCAAAGTCCCGCAGATATTATCAAAATAAATAAATAAATTTAATTTGATAATTATCTCAAAGAAGTTGATGTATATCAAATTATGAAGAATTCTAGAGCTATTAAAACTCTACTTCTACAATTATTAGAATCCTAGAGCTATCAGAACTCTACTTCTGGATAGGCATCAAATTATGATGGACCAATCAAATTGCTCCATCAGAATCCTAAACCTATCAGGATTCAACTTCTAATCCTATCAGGACTCTCCATCAACACCTATAAATAGGGGTCTGATTTTCATTATTCCACACATCAGAAGGCAACAAGAAGTGAAGGATTCAAGAGTTCTCCACTAACAACGGCGATAATCATCGAAGCGATCTTCAAGTAGCGATGACGACGATCTTCGAAGCGATCTTCCAGCGGCAACGGCGACGATCTTCGAAGCGATCTTCAAGCGGCAATGGCGATGATCTTCGAAGCGATCTTCAAGTGGTGACGATCTTCGAAACAATCTTCAAGTAACGACGGTGATCTTCAATCGGCGACGGCGACGATGAGGATCTTCAAAGCATATTTTTTTTGGAAGCGTTTTTAAAACTGCATTTGATTCAAATAAGGTGCTAAACCTTTGAATTCAAACAGTTTCTTTAGAAACTGTACCTGATTCGCATAAGGTGCTAAACCTTTGAATCAAGCAGCTTTCTTTTCAAGTCAAGCGCCAAGAAGTCAAGCGTGATCATCGAAGTGATCTTCAAGCAGCGACGGCAACAACGGCGATCATCGAAGCGATCTTCAATCGGCTACGGCAATGACGAGGATCTTCAAAGCATATTTTTTGGAAGCATTTTTGAAACTGCATTTGATTCAAATAAGGTGCTAAATCTTTGAATTCAAACAGTTTCTTTAGAAACTGTACCTGATTCGCATAAGGTGTTAAACCTTTGAATCAAGCAGCTTTCTTTTCAAGTCAAACGCTAAGAAGTCAAGCGTAAAGTCAAGTCAAGGAAGTCAACGCCAACAAGTCAACAAGTCAAGCGCCAAGAAGTCAAGCGTGAAGTCAAGTCAAGGAAGTCAAGCGTGAAGTCAAGTCAAGTCAAGCTTTACGAAGTCAACTGTCAAGAAGTCTACTCTTGAAGAGAGAAATCAAGGGAGTCAAGAGATTGAACCTGAACTTTATTTGATTCAAATCAATAAAAATAATTTGTGCAAATCTTTTGTGTTTATTTAAACGCAAAATTTGTTGTTACAAATTTTTGGCACACCCGGTGGGACAATCTCTTCCCTTCATCTCTTCTCTCCACCAAGTTACTCAAGATGTCTACACACAAAACTTCATCAAAGTCTACTTCATCAACTTCTTCAAAAGACACAACCACGAGCTGCGGCGTCACCACAAGAAATATGTTGAAGCAATTGCAAACAACCCAAGAGATGGTTCCCACGAACCAAACAACTGTTCCCAAAGAATCATTGACGCTCACTGATACAAATCAAGATGAGGAAAATTCAAGTGATTCTACGTCATCTACTCCCCGCTCGGCATCAAGTCAATCACACGCAGCACCTGTAATGACTACAAATGCTACAACTTTGGAAGAGCAATTGGCTAGTATCATGAAAGTTATTGAGGGCCTTAGCAAACATGCTCAAGAACAAGATGCAAGAATATCTCTCCTAATGAAGGATAAGGAAGGTGACGTAAGCATAGGACGAACAGTAGATGACCAAGTTGAAAAGCATAATGAAGCTAAGGCATCTGCGGGATAGCAAGTGAATGACAAAGGAAAATCACCAGTCACCGAGGTACAAGTTTCATCTGATGGATTCATCCCGATGAGTCAACTAAGGGAGTTAACTTAATCAAAAAGTAGAAAAAATGAAAGGTTAGGAATATGATCGAGAATCACATTTGATAATATAAAATAAAACATAAAATATAATACCTCTTCATCCAGTTTATGTGTAACGTTGATTGTCGACCTCATAGTGGACCACTTCAAACATCGAGGCATCACGCCCGGGATATTTAGTCGATAACCAGCATATATGCCAGCCACGAGAATGGTCTCGTAAGCCCATATCTAAATATGAATGGATGGTGTCGATCAGAGGGATCAAAATCTGAGACGCAAAATCGGAGGCCAGTGACGAGAGCAAACTCTCTCCTTAAGAACCGACAAAGATGGTCTCGTCCGATATGAAACCATCTCTTATATTGGTCATCGCCACTCCTATGGGGCACACCACGAGACATGAGGACGTGCAAAAATGTCTTGCATGACTCCATTTCAGTAAGCCATAACAAGAAATGGCCAAATGACGTCGTTATAAATTGACGGAGGCACTCCCTACCTACTGCGACCAGCTCTATCTTTATGTCTTCTAGTACACTCAGCCGTGTATATCCATTAATATAAGCAAGTCGACCCTAACAACCCACACAGACCCATAGATGATCCTAAGGTCCAAATTAAGGGTTAATAATATTACTAATTAAATATAAATATAACTAACTAAGGTTTTTTTTTTCATTTTTGAGTTTATAATTAAAAATTAATTAATTAATTAATGATATATGATTAATTAATTAATATATTATTTACCAACTTGAGGGGATTAAAAAATTTTGAATTTTTAAGAATATCTTGTCCAAAATATATATTACATTAATTATTATCATTAAAAAATATATGATTAATGAAAATTGTTTAAAAATATATTTTTAATTTTTTAGCTAAAGTCTAAAAAAATAAGAATAATACTATGGAATACTTACAATTTAATTAATAAAGGATACAATTAAAAAAATTAATTAGTAAATATTATGATAAAGTATTTATGCATGTCCTTTTTTAAACAAAAACATTTCGGTTCAATAATAAACATTCTAAATGTTTTTCGGCAAAAACACTTAATTTCAGATTTTTCGTGTAAAGGTTCAACTTTGGAAATTTGTGTAAAGGTGATTTTTGGTTTACATTTTTTTAATTCCCTAAATGCTAGAAATTTTGTAATTTTCGTGTAGGCCCAACAAATTTCGTGTAACACTTGAAATTTTGGGAATTATATTTAATTATGTAATTTTCGTGTAAGAATAAAGCATGTAATTTTAGAGTATGCCTATTTTCTGAGTATTTTCATGTAAGACATACATTAAGTAATTTTCATATAAGGTGTATTTTATGAGAATTTTTGTGTAAGGTCAATTTTGAAAAAAATTGTATAAGACCTACATTTTGTTACGTTTCGTTAAAGGCCTAACTTTGGATATTTTGGTCTAAACTGAATTTATTTTGATATTTCTTTTAAGGCCAAAAATTCGTAAGGCCTTTAATTCTATAAAATTTATATAAGGTTCAAACTATGAAATTCAAGAGAGTAAGATCTCGACTAATTCAAAAAAATCACTAAAATTTGTGTATGGTTCAAACTATGAAATTCAAAAGAGTAACATCTCGACTAACTCAAAAAATATCAAAAATTCATGTAAGGTTCAAACTAAGGGTGTAAGATCTCGGCTAATTCAAAAAATCTCTAAAATTCGTGTAAGATTGATTAGCCCTAAATCTAACAGAAAATAAAATTCCCCAAATCAAAAAATAATAAATAAATTCGTGTAAGGCTCTATATTTCCTAAATCAAATAGAAATCAACATGAGAGAAATTAAAATCACCCATTTTCATTAGTGGAAGGTTCATAAGTGTGTGTCTAAACATAAATCAGATACAATTTTGTGTATAGTTCGAACATTCGATATTATTTCAACATAATTTCAACTAAAATTCAAATAGCCCTAAAATCAGATATACTTTAAATGAAAATAAAAAAAATTGTGTATGGTGAAAACATTGATACACTTTCAACGAAAAAATAGACAGCCCTAAAATCGGATAAACTTTCAATGAATTCAAAAACTTTCGTGTATGGTTTGATGAAAAATCACAGCCCTAATTCGATATACTTTAATTGAAAATTAAAAGTTTCATATATGGTTAATTAAATAATTCCCATTTGTTGTTGCATAGTTTTCACTCAAATCTTCTTACACGAAAATTACGGAGCTTTCTGGGTGTCTCTTCTCGGCCTCTTTCAATGAATATTATTGCAGCCTGTTTTTCTTCTTACACGAAAATATTTGGGTGAAAATGGTGAAAGGTACAGTGAAAATGGAACAAAAAAGGTGGGTGGGGTTAAATAGTTTAACCATTAGAAAGAGAGAGAGAGAGAGAGAGAGAGAGAGAGAGAGTGATGGGGTGATGGGATGGTGGTTGTTGGCCCCACTATGCCTCATCAATATGGAATAAAAGTGGGGTATTTATGTCTTTTACTATGATTAGTAGTATTTAGGGATATTTTCTAATATTTGATGGTAGTTTGGGATCTTCTAATTTGTAATGTGGTATATTTGGGTGGTGTCCCTTGATTATTTACCTAAATCGTAATAAAAAATCATGCCTTTGTAAAAAAATTTACACACTTAATCCTGTTTGTTCGGTCCTGGTTTTTCATCGGCCAAGAGTCTCGTTCAATAGGTAGTAGTCGTTCAGTACTCTACTTGTTCGGTTGAGGTAGTTGCTCGATAGGAGTTGTGTTCGGTCAGGTGAACTGAACTACCTACTTGTTCGGCTGATGTAGTTGTTTGGCTTGTATGGTGTTCGATTAGGTTGAACCAAGCAAAAGATAGTGTTTTCAGCAAGGGGTATTTTCATCATTCAATATCTATTTCTTTTTGTATTTTCAAAAGATAGTGTTTTCAGCAAGGGGTATTTTCGTCATTCAATATCTATTTCTTTTTGTATTTTCAAATATGGGGTGTGCTTAGAATTCAATGAGGTGTCTTTGGTCCCTCCCCAATTATAAGTGTGTGTTAATTGTTGACTTTTGTAGGAAGTTTTGACCATACATGTTTGACCATTATTTCGAGGAGCCGAAGTTAAACAAATGTGAAAGTAAAGGGTAAAAGATCATTTTACGTTTTGAGTGGATGATCATAGTGTATTTACACTCTAAAAACCGATTTTCGATGAGTGGAAATTAATTTACGAAGTTGGTGGCTGAAACCTGTTTGGTGGCAAAATGTTGTATTTGATGTTGGGAACATTACGGGCAACATCACTCATCTGCGAAACCCAAAACACAAAAGCCTGTTGGGTAGCCCATTTGGGGAGGCCCATCTCAAAGCCCTTGTGGTTAATGACCTTCCAAATTCTTAGTAACTGATGGTGTAAGGTAGTGGAGAACTCCACTTACTTAGTGGACATAAATGCCTTAAATGCTCATTAATATGATGAGTCCCTTCACTTAGTGGATGTGCCTATAAATATGCATGTTTTTCATAGCTTTGCATACCATTAGAAGCACAAAATTATCTTTGCAAATAGCATATTTTTCATAGCATCTTTAGAAAATCAAACTTGTGTTTTTGAGCATATAGAGTGTGATTTAGTCCTTCCACCATTTTAGTTTGTTGGTGCTTCTAGATTTGTGGTGTTACTAACTAAAAGATATAAGTTGTTTTATCTTTAGGATAGTCATGTCGTACCATAAGCACAAGTCGTGACGTGTTCGTTTTTTAGGGGAAAGGTCTCCTTGACTTGACTTTCCAATTTACATTCACGGTGCATTCCAAAACTCTTCTTCATTGTAGGAAAGTTATTGTTGTTGCTCTCTAAATCCTGTATGTAGCCAAAGCTTGAAGATTCTACTGGAATTTGAATATTCAAAGATTTTTGAAGTCACTACAAGAATCTATTGTCTACAGTGTTGTAAATCATTGACAACATCCGTTTCTAGAATCCTTTGTGTACAGTGTTACAATATTTTTGACAACATTAGTATTCTATAACAGTTTTATTTTCTGGTTTCCCATTGTAATTGGCATTGTTTGGTGCACTATAAAACAACACAAGTCTCATCTTTCAAATTTTGACTCTAATGAATTAAACTTACTCACGACTTAGTTAAAGATAAAAAAAATCAATAAGAACTTGAAAGTGAATGGGGTTTTAAATTATGAACTTGAGTAAATGAATAATCATCTAAACTCAAATTAAAATACTAGCATCCTCAAAACATAATGTCTAAGAGCAATTGCAATGGTGATAGTTATAGTTATATGTTGGGATATTTCTTTTTAGGTTTTGATGAGACAATGTAACTTTATAAGAAAGTTAGAGTACCCCATTTTTCCACATTGTGTAAGTGGATTTTAGCTTTATAAGTTTATCTTTCTTGAGTTGTTTCTTTGTAAAGTTGTAATATTCAGAAAGATGGAGTATACTAATGTTAACAGGATTTTGCACATGAAGAAGTTTCGAAGATTGAATTTCAACTAGGAAAGTTAGTAAGCAGAAAGAAAAAGCAGAATCAGCAAGCTGGATCAGTAAGCAGCATACATATAGCAGTAAGGAAAACTGGAAGCTGACTGCAGGATTTAGGAACAGGAAGCTGTTCTGAATCAGGAAACAAACACAGATCAGAAAGCTGACACAGAACAGTAAGCAGTTACTGCAACCTGAGCAGCAAGTTGTAAGTTATTCTAACTCATTCATTGTAGTACGAGGAATATATTGAATGCAGTACGAGGTATCTGCCTTCTCAAAGTAACCGTAGATGGAAGTTAGCACTCAGCCAATGAGGAAATGTCATCTGGACCGCGCACCTGCAAGAGCACTGTAGCCGAGGAGTGGCGCCATTAATGTGATTCAGAGTAGGACATGCCCTACTTCCCAGTTTTTCCAAACGCATTTATTGTGAAGATTTTGAAGATCAATTTGAATTTCTACAAGGACATGCCTCTCTTCAACGGGCATTTCCTTACAGTATAAATAGAAGGATGGAGTGACCAAGAAGACTACTGAACAACTGATATTTTTCAAGCTATCAAACTCTCAAGTTATTCTCAAGCTTTCTAAGCAAGTTCAGTCACTCAACCTTCAAGAAGTAGTCAAACCAAAAGATTTAGGGTTATCAAGTTCTTAAGGCTGACTTCGAGTTGCACCAGTTGAAGACCTTATATATTTTTAACCATTTGTTGTGTACTAGGTTGTTTTAAGTTTGGTGTCCTTAGTTGGAAGGATTAGATCCTCACTAAGTGTTGAGTCTTGTGTAGGCCATTTACTTTGTGTGAGTTTTGTACCCTATGTGGGAAGTGGTCTAGGAATTTGTTTGATTCTAGTAGGTTAACTCATTAGGAAGAAGTTTGTAAAGCCAAGTCTTGTAAAATAAATTGACCTAGTGGAATTCCTCCCATGTGAAGGAGAAGAGTGAACGTAGAATGATTACACTACCTTCGAACCACTATACACCCCTTGTGTGTTTATTGTTTTTGTTTATTTGTTGCATTGCATTTATATCTATCTTGCTGCATTTATCATAAACATACTGCTAAAAAGATTCTGATAAAATCATACTTGTGAAAAGAAAATCATTTTCCAAAAGAAACTCTATCTTTGATTTCCGCTGCATACTGTGATTATCGAGACAGTAAGCTGAATTAACATTCTGCCAGCTTACTGAATCGAGCAAGTTGCTGCATTCTCTGTAGAATCAGTAACCTATTTACAGAAAAGTTTTTAAAACGCAAAATTTGATAGAGGTTCATTCACCCCCGCTGAACCTCTGACCACTTGGGACCAACATTATATCTCCTCTCTTTCATCTACCTTCCATCTCATCATTTTACTAACTATGACTCACTTTATTTAACTTCTTCAACCATTTACTTGGTTATAACCACTATTTTGGACCCACAATTTAATCAATTTTTTATACATATATTTACATTAAATAAAATCATTTTTCAATTTAATTTGATACTATTGAATTCTTCAGAATTATTATTTTGATTTTAAGAATTTTCGGTGACTAAAATAATTTCGTATTATTATAATTACAGTTGGCAATTGGGACCGTTCGACTTGATCGGATCCAACCTAATAGGACAAACGATATAGTTAGGTCGGGTTAGGCTGACGCATCCTTTGATCGGGCCTATAAAATTGGAGTCTAGCCTAACCATGCTCGGACCAACAGGCCAAATTGATCCAAACCCTAATATTTTTTAAATTGAAAAATTGTTAATTAATTAAACTTTTAGACCAATTTGCATGGAGAAAGAACTTTCTATATGATAATATAACACTTACAATTTAAATTATAGTATTCTATTTATCTAATTGAAGATAATTTATTTAATATAATTAAATTATGAATGAAGGCAATGTCTAATCTTTTTTACTTTTTCTTGTTCATTCAAAAACGTTTCAATTTAATTCACTTAACTTGCAAATGGATTTTAATGATTTACAATCCTAATTTAAATTAGTTAATGATAGTTGAAGAAGAGAATAAATGAGGAAACATAAAAAAAAATAATAATAATAAGAGAGGGGAAATTGAATCACAAGTAGAATTTGTTAATTGCACAAAAAAATATAATAAAAAAATTAAATTCATGAACCTAACGGACCAAAATGTTCCAACATTTTTCGGGCCACTATTATTAGAGCCCAACCCAACAATATTTATGGGCCGATCGGGGCGGCCCATCAGGCCGGGCTCAAATTGTCGGCTCTAATTATAATAGGATAATGTGAATAAAGTAAATTTCGATTACTTTAACTTTTGATTTTTTCAATATATCATATTAAATTTTATATAAATTTTTTCATTTTATCTAAGGAATTATGAAAATGCCAATTTGTTCTATACTCGGGAAAAGAAAATTCATAGTTGTAAAAATTTTTAGAACTATAAATGTGAATTATAAAAATTGTGTATTAAATGCGAATAAAAAAATCAATGTGAATTATATATATATATATATATATATATATATAATTTGGCAATGTGTGTGTTGGAGGATTTGGAAAGCTCGGAATGATATACTATTCAATGGAATGGGAGTAGATATAATTCAAGTTGTCGATGGTGTTAAACTTTGCACTTGGAAGTGGATTAAAGTTCACTACCCTCTCGCTTTTCCATATTCGTTTCATGATTGGCACTCTCATATGTGGGATTGTTTTCCCTCTAAACTGTAATCTTGGTTATGTTTGTTTTCGATAACTCTTTTTGTACGGGATTTTGAGTACCCCTTGTACTCCGTTTTTCTTTATATATTATTCTATTTTACCTTTCCAAAAAAACAAAAATACTGAATTATAGATAATTATTTGAACAAAATAGATAACAATTTAATGAAATTAATAATTATATAAAAGAAAAGGAATGAATGAAATTAATGCAACGGTAATAAATGGTGGCAGCAACAATATTTTGAAATTAATGTTGAGACAAAACTTTAAATGTTGGACGAGAAAATTTAAGAAAAAAAAAATCACAGCACATTAATAATGTATTCCCTCCGTATGAAAATAAATGTAGGTTTAGTAAAGAATTTTTTTTCCAAAATAAGTGTCTTTTTAGATTTCAAAACAATAATCTACTAAAAATATCGTTGTTTACTTCTACCAAATTGAAGAGGGTTGTTAAAAGGAAAGAGAAAAAATTCTCACAATGACTATACTTAACTAGGAATAAACTAGTTATATCATTTTTCTTAATTTGTGCGAAAACAATTAAAACAATATTGATTTTGGAATTGAAGAAGTATTAAAAATGTCAATAACATAATAAATGGTGGCAGCAACAATAGAAAAAATGAAAAAATAAATAATAAATGAAGATTGTCGGGTGGCCCACTGCCATTGGCCAGCCATCCGAACGCCCCAAAGAGCGTGTGCTCAACACACGCCAGTCAATTTGGTGTGTTTCTTGACGCGATTGTGTGTGTGTTTTTTTTTTTACATTGTGATAATCCTTGACACACTCTAATTATAATTCTTAACCAAGATGTCACTTTCATACACATACAAAGGTGTATTGGTTTTAGTTAAATGATTATAACTATATTTTTGTCACCATTGTAAGTGTTTTAACATAAAAAGATGATATAAATGAGGGGAAATGAGAAAGAATATCTTTTTTAAGAATAATGCATATCTTCATCTAAAGCCCTTGGAGACCTAAATTGTGAATGTGCATGGGCGTATCGAGATGATTTTATGATGCTAATTTGAGCACTCTACTCTCTAAATATGTGTGGGTTGGAGCACGACTTGCCCATGTTTGCTCTCTCTCTCTCTCTCTCTGCATTTCCTGTTTTCTTGTCATTTCGAGTGGTTCCTCCCAATTTCTTGATCTATCACCCAGCTTCATGCACTTTTAACTTTTCTTTTCTTTTTTTATATAGATTTTGATAGTTTTGTTATGCTATTTATAAATTATGAATATTATTATTCATGTAATTGCAATTTATCATAATATTTATTTTGGTTTTTCATTCAAGATTTCATGATGCTAAATAAGCGTAGTTGTTAACTCAAATTGTTTTGCCTACCTTACAATATTTTTTTTTCTAACTATTGGTTTCATAAAAATTAATCATAGAATGCAACTTCTAGGAATCATACCATTTTCAACATGAAAAAAATAAATTAATCATGACAACATTTTTTTAACCAATCATGACAACATAAATAAGCATAATGTTGATAACCATATAATACAATTGAAAATCAATACATTTATAATGAGATTCTAAAACTACTCAATATATAATCAATTCTATGATGTCTACTAATTAAATTAAAAAATGTTTGAAGCTTCTATTATATTCAGCAACAAATCCAATTGTCTCAATTGAAGATGCCACCTACAATATCATTAGAGTAATTTTATTTTTATTTAACGTCATGTTATATAATATAAGTTGCTACTTCAAGAGTCATGAACATAAAGAACTTGGATATATTAATATGTGATAAAAATGGTGAAAGCAAATAACTCAAACACGAACGTAATATATAAATAAGTTTTCCAAAATTCATAATTAAATGCATTACACAATATATGCTCCTCACATTCTTAGTTAAGATGTGTATATTTAAAGCAATCCATATTATATAAAACATATTAGTAATAAAATATATAAATTTATAATATGTATATCGATAATTAGAATTATTCATACTAAAATTTAACATCTCATGCATCATACGGACCCACTACTAATGTATTTAATATAAACTAATTAGCCATTAAAAAATACATATTCAATTAAATTAATAAATTACAACTTAAAACACAACCTAATAAATCATTGATCAACATTTTAAACAAGATCAAATGTCTATATATTGCACGAGTACATATCTAGTGGTATGTTGCATGATACAATCTGATTCTCCACAAAATTATATATCAACAAGGATACTGTGTATGATTGGATTTAAATAAACCATCATCAGTTAAATCATTTGTGATTGACATTAGAATCGGCATTTTAGAAACATCATTGGATGTAGACATGCTTAGTTTAGTTTGGTTTTGTTTAAGCTGACCATATAACTTAAATAATTTATTAATAACAATTTTACATCAACAGCCTAATCAAATGTAAATTTAAACCATTAAAGAAAAATTAAAGACCAATCAATACCTCGTCTAAAAAATAAGACCATATCTCACTACACGTGGAAGAATTATTTATTAGTTCTTTTCTTCTTTCTTTTTCTACCTTACTCATCCAACAATATTTCACAAATTTAATTATGTAAGAGATTTAATTATATAAGGTAAATCAATCCAACAATTCATAACTTATTAAATAGAGTTTGATTTGTGAGTGTTTGGATTGTGAGAAAAACTAACTCATATTTAGATCTATTTTGTTATAATTCGTTGCTTGATTTGTATTGAAAAATGAAAATTCTTTTTCCTGATTATAATCTCTTGTAACTCTGATTTTGATTAATTAATTAATAAAAGTGGACAAGGAAAAAAAACGTTTTCTTGCCATGGTAGTTAAACCAAAGTATTCGCTTAAAGGGGACAAGATAAACTAAAAATTATTCGAAAAGAAAGGAAGGGCCCATTTTATAACCAATAAAACAAAAAGAAAAGTTGAAAGAAAAATACAATTGAATTAGTTATTATAATATCCTAAACAACGCGTTTTTTTTTTTTTTTTATATCTTAAACAAAGCGTTTATCTTCAACTGAAGTAAAGCCGCCAGGTTGCTTCATTCCCAAAGCTTCAAACACAACCCACAAACACCGTGGCATTACTGTACATCTACACATTCCCTCAACTAAATCCACAATATTACAAAAAAACCCCCAGATTTCCTACTTATTACACACAAACCCCTTAACTGACTCTTCATCTCCGGGGTAATTTCGTCAAAGGAATTATGTGTCGGGACAAACCCCCCACGTTCTTCACAGAAAGGCGGCCACATGGTATTCCAAAATTACCCTTAACCAACGGATATAAGGTATCGTAGCCATGGGCAGGAATGTCAATTCAAGTATTGGAATTGCTGTCGCGGCATAAAATAGAAAAAAATCGGAGAACGTGAGCGATCCGCGCACACCACGAAAAGTGGGGCTCAGGGTATAAGCTTAGAGAGAGAGAGAAAGGTAGAGAGAGAAAGTTGGTTTCGAGACGTTACCGGATTTAACTTCACCCTATTCGCTGGAATTTGGGAACTATGTTGGCGTCCGCCTCAGGGTTCCCTCGAATTTAGGGTTTAATTTCATTTCTTCACTCAAAATCACGGCTCCGTTCACTGGAATCTGTTGATTCTCTTTGTGATTAGGCCGGGTTTGCGATCTGCGAAACCGTTTTTCAATGTTTACGCCTCAGAAGAAGCTCTGGTTGCTGTCGCCGAGGAGCGAACCGGGCCAAAAGAACGGGCCCGTTTCCGGGCCGGGCTCGAATGGCGAGCCGTCAGCAAAAGGCAAGGCCGTAGGTTTTCTTCGGGGCGACGGGACTTTGGACCCAGAGTCGTTGACTGAGAGGGCCTCCAAGCTGGAAAATGAGGTCTGCACGTGTTTAATTTTGGTGAATTAGTCAATTTTTACAACTTTCTAATAGTCTTTTTAGATGGGTTTTCTGTTATCTCTTGTTTAGTGGTGCTAATTGGTTCCCAGAGTTGGTATATGATATAAGTGTCAGGTCAGTTGTAAAATTGAGAAGAATTCAGTATCGTTCCATGAAATTCCATGGTTAAAAGTTAAGTTAGGTAATAAATCTTGTGAACGAATTATAGCTTGGCAACTTTTAAATTCTTCGAATTTTTTAAAGAAAGTAGCAAATCCGGTCATGGGGAAGTATTTACCTGTGAAATTATTACTTATAGTAAAGAAATATTCTGCAGAAGATTGAGAGGCCATTTGTGGATTGTTCTCTAATTGGCATTCCATTGGGATGGTTTATTTTAGTTTCAGAGTTTTAAGTAGAGTGATTTTGGAGGATCCTAGTCTAATCTAGCCTCCACACTTGTTTCTTTTTTGGAATTGTGTTTGTTATTTAACAACTTCACTTATTTTGATGATTAGTCTTGTTATCTGTTTTCATTTTCTTTGTCCCTGCCACCTTTAAACCATTTTTATTTACTTCTTTATAATATTTTTTCTTAATGTTTCAAGACTGTTTTCGCATTCCAATTCTAGTCATTTCCTGTAAATAAATTTAGGGCAGTTCATGATTTTTGGTAAGTTTATGGGTTGGGAGCTTGCTAACTTTTTAACTGTCTTTGATGTGCTCTGTCCATCCTCAATTACAAAGCTACATGAATTTTAGTTCTCATTCTTTAATTTTCCAAAATTTCATTCACTTACAATTATACAGATTTGTGATGTTTGGTCCTCTACAAATAGTTTAGTTTTAGATTTAAGCCATTTGTTGAAAATATGTTGTACATTAAGCATTTTGTATATATTTTTACTGTTTGATTTATGCAGCTATTTGAGTATCAGTACAATATGGGCCTTCTTTTGATTGAAAAGAAAGAGTGGACTTCCAAGTACGAAGAATTGAAGCAAAACATAGCAGATGCTACCGATAGTCTAAAAAGAGAGCAAACAGCTCATTCTAGTGCAATGCTTGAACTGGAGAAGCGGGAAGAGAGCTTGAAAAAGGCTTTGGGTGTTGAAAGGCAGTGTGTGCTTGATGTAAGATTTGTACTTTCAAATTTAGTTAATTTAGCATATTAAGTATAATAGTTTATTTGAACACATGGAATATTATGTATGGTAAGTATAATAGTCTATTTGAACACATAGGTTAATCAGCTTGAAGCATGTGTTTACTTGTTTCTATTAGTGGAATTGGGACAATATTTATTCAGTTTTATGTCTGTAAGTTTATTTGAACGCATGAATTTTTTTAGTGATGTTATATTCTGTATTTAATTTTATTAATGCAACAATTATGTGATTCATTGCCACAGCTCGAAAAGGCTATACGTGAAATGCGATCTGAACAAGCTGAAATTAAATATAATGCTGATTCCAAACTAGCTGAGGCGAATGCATTAGCCACTAGTGTTGAAGAGAAATCATTAGAGGTTGAAGCAAAGTTTCATGCAGCTGATGCTAAACTTGCTGAGGTTAGCCGGAAGAGCTCAGAAATTGAGAGGAGAATACATGAATTGGAGGCACAAGAAAATGCACTTAGAAGAGAACGGTCTTTCTTCTCTAAAGAGTATGCTTGAGCGATCTGGCTTGTTTTGTCCTTCCTTGCATATTATACATCTCTCGATTCCCGACTGGTCAATAAGTCATATTTGTACTCATGACATCAAATTATTTCAGGTGTGAAACACATGGTACTGCTATATCTAAGCAACAAGAAGACCTACGAGAGTGGGAACACAAGTTACAGGAAGCTGAGGAGAGGCTGGCTGATGGTAGAAGATTGCTAAACGAAAGAGAGAAAAGAGCAAATGAAATTGATAATTCGTTGAAGGAGAAACAGAACAACCTAGCAGAGTTACGAAATAAAATTGAGATTGCTAATTCAACTTTGATATCCAAAGAAGATGAAATAAGAAACAGACTAGCCAGTGTAGCTATTAAGGAGAAGGCTAGTTTCTATGCTACTTAGATTTTGTTAAAAGTTGTGTTTACCATTGCTTGACTTCCAATTACATTTGAATGCAGGAAGTTGATGACTTAGGTAAGAGATTGGAGGATAAAGAGAAACAATTGTTGGAATTAGAAGAAAAGTTAAATCATAGAGAAAACGTAAGCATTTCTCTATTTATTTGATGTGACATCTATTTACTTTTCATTGAAAATTTCACCAGCAACCACTAATGCAACTTTCATTTTGGTTACACTGAACTTCTTTGTACTATTTCTTTTGTGATTCATGCAGTTTGAGATTCAAAAACTATCAGATGAACATCAGAATATCCTTGCTGAAAAGCAGAAGAACTTTGAGTTGGAGTTGGAGCAGAAGAGACAGTTGAATGATGAAGAGTTAAAAAACAAGGTAGTTGAATTGGAGAAGAAGGAAGCTGAGATTAGACATTTGGAAGAGAAAGTAACGAAGCGTGAACAGGCAGTCGAAAAGAAATTCGAGAAGGTGAGGGAAAAGGAAATGGATATTGATACCAAGTCAAAAGCTTTGAAGGAAAGAGAGAAGTCTCTTAAAGTTGAGGTGCAAAACATGGAGAGTGAGAGAAAAAATCTGCTTGAAGAGAAGCAAGAATTACTCAGTCTCAAGGCTACAATTGAGAATCTCAAAACTGACAATGAGAAACTACAGCTGAGACTTGTCGAAGAGAGGGAACGGCTAAAAGTAACTGAAGATGAAAGAGAAGAATTTGCTCGATTGCAATATGAGTTGAAACAAGAAATAGACAGGTACAGACTGCAAAGTGATCAACTCATAAAGCAAGCAGATTATTTGAAGCAAGAAAAGGAGAAATTTGAGAAAGAATGGGAAGAGCTGGATGTCAAAAGAGTGGAGATAAAGAAAGAACAAGAGGATGTTCTTGAACAGAACAGGAATTTGCAAAGACTAAAACAGTCGGAAGAGGAAAGGCTACACAATCAGAGGCTGGAAACAGAGCAGTATGTTCAGAGGGAATTGGAATCTCTTAGATTAGAAAAAGATTCTTTTGCTGCTAGCATGGAGCATGAAAGGTCAACATTTGATGAAAAAATCCAAAGTGAAAAAAGTAAATTGAGTCATGACTTTGAAATGCAGAAGCAAGAATTTATGACGCGGATGCAAAGGCAACAGGAAGAACTAGAGGCTTCTTTGGATGAGAGGGTCAAATCGTTTGAACAAGAGAAAGAGAGGGAAAATAGCAACATTAATTACCTGAGGGAAGTGGCCAGAAGAGAAATGGAAGAGATGAAGTTAGAAAGACTTCGGATAGATAAAGAAAAATTGGAAATTTTGGAGAATAAGAAACATGTAGAGGCACAACAGAGTGAGATAAAAAAAGATATTGATGAGTTAGTTGCCGTGAGTCGGAAGTTAAAGGATCAAAGGGAACAATTCATCAAGGAAAGAGAACGCTTTATTGCATTTGCTGAGAAACAGAAGAGCTGCAACATATGTGGGGAGATTATTCGTGAATTTATCCTGTCTGATCTTCATACTTTAGCCGAACTAGAGAATCTTGAGGCCCCTCCACTGCCACTGGCAGCTGAGAATTATTTGAAGGAGGCAGTTGAAGGTACTGTTGAGAGGTTTGATGCTGAATCTTCCCCTGGTCTAATTAATTCAGGATCTCCTATATCTTGGCTTCGTAAATGTACCTCGAAGATTTTTAAATTCTCACCCGGAAAGATACTTGAACTTGATAATTCACGGGACCAAGTTGCAAAGGCAGAACCATCTTTTCAAGTTGTAAATGATTCTGTTGATGTTGAGATAGTTGAATCTGATGCTACCCGGGAAGATGTTCGAGCTCTATTCATTGATCAAGATGCACTGAAGATCCCAGAAAATAATGATCTTAAGGTGCGTCAGGATGGAGCTGGCAAGAGAGGCCGGCCTAGGGGAAGCCAAACACGATCAGGGAAAGATGGTCTTACTGGATCTAAGACCAATGGTGATGTTGAGAATTCAGTTTACACTAATGATGAAAGCCGAGCAGATTCTGATCATATCGAAGCACCAAAAACTAGAAGAAAACGAGACCGTGTTGATCTATCACAAGCAACAGTAAGTGACAACCAAACTGAAGGTCATTCAGAGAGCATCAAGGATGGTGATCGCCCAACGAGGCGACAGAGAGTTACGGCAGAACCAAGCCTTGGTCAGAAACGGTACAATCTCCGGCAAACCAAGAGGTAATTGGATGTACATATATATTAGTGTCTTTTGGTTTTAGTTTTTCGAGGGTGAATGCAGCCATCTGCTTTCAAGTGTTGTTCTTTTTTTTTTTTCATGCTTTGACTATTTTCCTTGTTTTCAAGTTGAGTGGTTTCTTATAGATGTAAGCAGCCCAAATGAATGAATGTTGTCTGTTGGTCAATAACTTTACCAAATTGATTTCCACAGGCCCACATTTGTCTGAAGCTGTAAATAGGGAATATTGTTTTGGTCACATTTCCATTCATTTTTAATTGTTTGGAAGCTGTGAGATTCTTATGGTGCTTTATAAATTTTCTTCTCAGATCAGTGAGAACGGTGGCTAATGGATCCTTAGCTCAAGTAAGAAAGGGCAAGGAGAAGAAATCCGACCAATTGCCTGCGTTAGAAGCTCAATCTGAAAATGCTGAAATTGGTGGAGCTTCAAGGGAAGAAATCAACAAATCTGAAGCAGCAGCCCAATTTTCTAGAAGATCAGAAGGCAGAGATGGTGGTGATGAGCTTGTAAGAAGCACTGGGCCTGCAAGCGAGTTTTCTGCAGACAGTCCTGTGAGCACTCTTTTTCTCCCTCTTTACGTGACTGAGTTATGCATGTGTTTTCGGGAGCCTGCTTAGTCTTCTTCCCTCGAGGAGAAGACCTACTTGTCGTCTTTGGTCCTTTGATTATAGCTGCTATGAATATCCAATGAGCTCTCTTTCTGATACTCCCTCTATCAAAAAAAAAAAAAAGTCATGTTTCAAAAGAAGTTTGTCCCAAGAGTCATGTTTCAAAAGTTAAAGTTACAATCTATTGTACTGTTAATAACAAACTTTGAATGATGGCTTAATGAATAGATTGAGGAATATGAGTGTTTGTGACAGACGGAATATATCTTAATATCTTCCTAACTTTTTCTGCTCGCATACAGTTGAAAAGTGTGGGAGGTATCAATGGTGTGCATGTTGATGCGGCAGACGCTTACATAGACGATGTAGTTCTAAGCGAGGAGGTGAATGGAGAGATGGAATACAGTGATGAAGAGTGCAAGACAGAGAGCCATGAGGAAGATGACAACGACAACGACGAGGAGGTACCACATCCTGGTGAAGTATCTATTGGAAAGAAGCTCTGGACTTTCCTCACCACATAAAATGCCCGTCTTCTTGCTCCTTAATTATATCAGTGTTTCTCTTGTTTTTGGCTATGAAGAAGCTTAGTGGTGTGTTTGTTTTAGTTTGTTAACATGACATAGATAGGTGGCATGATTCAGTTTAGAGTAAAACCTGTCCGATGCCACGTTATCGACTACTAGTGAGAAATCGTTGGGGTTTGTTTGGTGTCTGCAGTTTCGATGTAGAGATAAGTAATGTAGTAATATTCTTGCACAGTGCATCCATTGACACTGGATTTGGTTTCCTTCCTTTTCCTAACCCTCTCATATATTTGTACTATTGATTTGTGTTTGCCATCTGTGTGGAACTTCACTTGGATTCTCTTTTTTCTTGATAAAATGTACCTATGATTTCCAACATTTTACTGCCCCTTCTCTCTATATTCAAATCAACCACCAAAGAAACATATGCATAAACTGACTTATTTCATGACATGATAAATCAGATACAGTATTATCATTGAAATATATCATCACAATTGAATTACAATGCATAGTTTTAGAAGTTCATCAGATGGATGAAGTGGAACTCAATTCTTGCATGTTTGTTCTATTTTCATAATCCACTCTGTTTAAATTAAGTCCTTATTTTTGTGCTTTTAATTTCTGATTTGATTTTCTGCATCATATCTACTAGGTGGCCTTTTTTAACCCACCATTGTTTCACCTATTAGCATTTATTAATTTTTCAACTTTACTTTGAAAAAGATGATCTTTCTTTTTTGAATAAAAAAGGGATAAGATGACTCTGTTTGATCAACTTTATCGTAAAAAATGGCTGTCATCAACTTAAAAATTTGTCTTGTAAAAGTGGGCTGTCGTAAAATATGGGTGTCATCAACTTTGTAATAAACTATTACCAATTACTAATTTATAAATATGCACTAAGCCCTGTAAGTTATAGGACTATAAAAAAATAATTTATTATGCAACTTTCAAAAATAATTATCTAATTGTCTTTTATTTTTTAGCAAATACACACTATAAAACATGATCCAATATACTAGTTGAAGTGGAAAAATAGAATCTAAAGAAACGAAAAAATAGAAAATTAAAATGACAAAATGTATAACTTGAAAAGTTGGGAAGTAAAGATGAGTTTGCTCAATAGATTATCATATGATATTAGATCACATGCATAAATATATGTAT
This sequence comes from Scutellaria minor, assembly GCA_954870855.1. Lineage (NCBI taxonomy): Eukaryota > Viridiplantae > Streptophyta > Magnoliopsida > Lamiales > Lamiaceae > Scutellaria > Scutellaria minor. The sequence continues at coordinate 4,517,942 of OX940732.1, read as the reverse complement.
TCACAAATTATTTAAAAGGGATTCTGATTAATCAAATTAATTAAAAAGACAGTTACAATTTGACAATTATAAAACGAAAAATTAGTATAATTACAAATTATATGTGTATATATATATATATTATAATATATGCTTAAAGAGAGAAAAAAAAGAAAGAATTGTTGATTTTTCTTGAATACCACCTCAAAATAACCTACTATAATACTCCATTCATCCCAAAATAAATGTTGTTTTAGATATAAAAGAACTAGTCGCAATATAAAAGTCATTATAGAATTTCAACATATATTTGCTTATATTTTATCGAAATTGCTTTCATTTACTAATTTTAAATTAAATAAAATATAAATTGATTATTAGAAATTTACATATAACAATTGTATTTCAATAATGTAGACTTAATATTATTATTAGCTTCCTTAATTTGTGTGCAAAAATCTAAAACGACATATTTCCGGACAGTTGAAGTAATGTTTCATTTTAACATATTACAAGACTACCAAGTTACAACTCCACATATAAAGAGAAAAATTAAAACAAAGACAGAAATTTTCAAACACGATATTATCATATTTGGACAAGTTCAGACATTAAAATTGTCTTTATTCCAAGAGTAAGTCTTCCATACACTAAATCCGTGCAACTGGGCTGCCCCGCTCCGGATCCAGATCCATATGGAAAGTATATATAATTTTTCTTTTTTTTTTCTTCATCACTTTCACGCTATCCCTCTCTTCTGTGTCTTCTTTCTCTTCTCTGCGTCTCTCTTCTACATCTCTTCATCGTCTTCTCTCTGCTTCTTCTTCAGGTAATATATTATTATTATTATTATTATTATTTTTTACCTTAACCTTTCTTCTCTCTGGTTCTTCTCCATTGCTCTCTGCTTCTTCTCCATATTCTCGCCCTTCTCTCAACTTCATCTGAACTTCTCATTCTCCATTTTGCACTTAATTCTTCTTCTTCCTTCAATTTCCAATCCGAAAACCTTCTTCTTCTTCTCCATCTTCGCACTTCTCTTTGCCTCTTGTCCATGAATTGTAGACAAGAAACATGAAAGATAAAGATGAAAATTTCAGATAATCGTGCGAAAACATAATCCATCTTTATTAGTTTGAAAAACATGAAATTGTATCAGATTTCGTATTCTTAATGTTCTATAACAGGTGATTGTTCAAATACAAATGAAATACTTGAGTTCTACTGATAAAGATGGATTTGTTGATGGGTTTGATACTATTTCTGAAATAAGTGAGGGTAAGAAATATATCTCATAAAGGTATCATACTTATAACATAAAGGTCATCATTATATAATTGAAATGTAACATTTGTAATACATAAAGGTATTAACTGAAATAGAAGTAAGAGTATTACTTGTATCACATAAAAGTGTTAACTACATTACGTAAAGGTATTAACCATACTACGTAAATGTATTAGTGCATTTATTTAAAGATATTACTTTATTTTATATAAAAAATGATTTTATTATTTTATTACCACATAAAAATATAAGTTTTATTGAATAAAGGTATTCGTTGTTTCATATAAAAGGTATAAGTTTTATTGAATAAAGGTATTAGTTGTTTCACATAAAGGTGTTACTTGATTTGCATAAATGTATTACTACATTTCATTGAAATATAATATAATGTAAAAAGGTATAAATGTTAAATGATATAAAAAGGTATAAATCATTTAACATAAAAATATTACTATATTAACATAAAGGTATTATTTTATTTTAATTAAAAATGATTGTATATTTCCATTTTTACTAGAATATATTAGTTATATTGCATAAAGATATCAATTGTATTACATAAAGATATTAACTGTATCATGTAAAAGTTTTACCTTATTTACTAAGATATAACATAAAAGGTAATATTACCATAACTAAAAGGTCTAATACGTTTAACTTAAAGGTTTGATACGCATAACTAAAAAATATAAATAGCATAGCTAAAAGGATATAAAATTTTGACAGAAAGTGTAAAGGTATAAAGATATGAAGATCATAGCATAAATGTATGAAACTCATAACATAAACGTACGAAAGTCATAACTAAAAGGTACACATATTTTCCAGAAAACTGCAAAAACTAGACCAAATATGTTGCACCCTCTTCCCGGTGCGTGGGGGCGCGTGTCAGTGCTTGGATAGCCGTGCCGACGAGTGGAATACTGTACCGGGTCGGGCCGACCCGAATTGCACGGATCCTAAATCCGTGCACCAGTTTCACAGGAGTTTTTGTCTTATTCCAAAAACATAATAGTGACTTTATACTCAAAAAGTTAACTCGATCACCAAATACTTGGAACACTTGAAAAGTTATAGTTTCGGATCATACTAAATATAAAATAAAGTCAGAAATCTTCAGAAAACAAAAGCAACACAGAGCCATCAGGAAACACTCAGGACCCGAATCAGACACAAAGCCAAAGGGCAGTAGACGGTCATGGTTGAGGATCCAAACCTAACCGGCTAGGTTCTGAATTGAACCCAGCAGGTCCTGAGCATCAATTCAAGCAATAAATAGTACAGATAATGGTAAGAAGTATGGATAATATGAAGAGCCAAATTCAAATAACCTGTATATATTCTATCGTTTTTAGATTAGAGATTAAATTGTCCACACAGAGGGAGAAGTAGTTATCGTGGAGATGAAGAATATGGAAAAGAAGCATAGTGGGCATGGCTTGAGGAATCATCATAAACTAAAGGGCTTCTTCTACCTCTTTCTGACCAGGATCTGCCATATCTGGAGCTCCAAGGTGTGGATGGGCTATCTCGTGGACTCAGGGAGTAGTAGCTCGATTCAACGTCACCGTATCTTGAAAAATGATTGGCCAGTGAGGGGCTAGTTCCAGGATCACAACCAGGAGGTCCATCGTCTTCGTAGTCCCTAGACCACCTCTGTTCGTTATAATGCCCCCCTCTGCTTGGATTTTCATACGAGTGGGAGTGGGAGTGGTTGTTTCTGCGGTGTGAACCATGCCTAGATGGATTATTATGATTTGAAGAGCTTGGTGGTGGGGCCCAAAGTCTTTCATTGGCATTTTCTGGTATTGGGGCATTTATCCCTGGAAATTCAACTGTCATTTTCCTGGATGACTCGGTGTGTCCTGCATCAAGAATTTCCCCTTCTTCACTTTGGTCCTTATTTGCTTCATCACCAAAAATCGTGATGCCTGAAGGTTCATCTTCCAAGTTTGCATCTAAGAAATTCAATTGAAAACCACATCAGAAAAACATGCAGTAAGATAACCCACATAACCCAACCCAACCCAACCAGTGTATGAATGCGTGGTTGTGTGTGAAATTTGTTATAATTCCACACCTGCTGGAATGTAAGGGACCCAACCCAGCTCCAGACAAAGCATAAAACTAACTTATCACACCACAATAGGCCCAAACTCTTTACCTAGATAACCCGGTGGGTATCCAATTTCTCGCATTCTGTTAAGCCATGGAGGTGGATCAAGCTCCTACATAAAAATTGAATGGTCAAGGATATGAATATTCAACAAAAAGACTATTAAAAGTCTGTAGTAATATTCTATGTTGTCAGGTTGAACTAGCAATATAATATAAGTCAAGCAAAATATAAAAACTTTTCAAGTTAAACAAAGAGTTTATCTTACCCCAAGGCCCAAAACTTGTCGGGTTTCAACATCAAGCACACCTGGTGTCAAACCATCATATTTTCCTCCCCGGGAACTTTGATAATATCGAGTTGAATTACGAGCATTGGCATGTTGATTTCGTTTCAAATTGTGTTGCTTCCGAGCATTGTTGACAACAACATTATCACGTGGCTTGGGGCAATCTTTCAGTGCATGGCTGTATGAACTACAGTTGAAACAACGGGAAGTATCCAGCTTTTCTGCTCCTCTGCAGGACAAATGAAGATTATCAGTCAGATGTGAATTATAAGATGATTATAGAACTAAGATAAGAGAACAAATTTATGTCTTTGTTTCTTTGATTTTAGAACTGAGATAAGAGAATAAGTTTTGTCTTTGTTTCTTCAATTAATTTACGTGTTCCCAAATGACTCATCAAAGAGTTCATCTGCACCGATGATCCACAACTTGCGACATCCCTAGCAAGAAACAATTTGCAGATATTTGCAATAGCTTCGGTCTTATATTCATTGTTGCGTGGATATAAGATACACAGGAAAAAAAAGAACCACACAGGCAGAGAGAGAACTTGAAAGTAGACTGACAGTCACATCAGTCAGCATACTTCACCAGTAAATGAATCCTTCTGTTAAACCGTAAAATAACAATATAAAGAACGGATAAAAGGACTTCGAAAGGAAAAAAAAGGTTCTTAAGGGCATAAACAGAAAGCAGGAAAAACCTTTTCAGAGGCAGTTATTGATAAAAACCAACCCTCAAGGAGATAATAACAAACATACCCATCCAAACCATTGGAACCATCTGGCGAAGTCAAAGCTAGAGAATATCCACGATCATACAGAGGAACAGAAGTGCTATCCAATGGTACAAACTCCTTACTTGACTGTAAGTTTGTTTGGTTATCCACCCAAAAGGTCTACATAGAAATAATAGATACAATAACGATCCAGTTTAAAATATAACAATTTCTTGATAATTAATGTAGGATGAAGGTATTCATGGACACTGAGTTCACCACAAGAAAGGCAAAGTGGAATGAGAATAAAACAGATGTGTTTTTAAAAAAAAAACTCATTTTTAGAATATCAAAGCAGATAGAAAGCAATACTGAATAGCACCGTCAAATCCAATTCCAACTTTTATCTGACTAAGCTGTGGGAAAACAGAAGGATCCATATACAGTTTATATTACAAGCATTGAAGGGAATCTCAATGTAGAAGTATAGTACTGGACCATCCAAAATACTAGACCTGTAAACCGACCCAGATTCAATTGGTTGCATCTGTTAAGAACTCCTTCCAAACAATCCACTGTAGTTATTTAGTGATGATCACAATAAAGCATGCACCACACGACTATAATATTTTTAAAGAAGCAAAAAAGTTTGAAGCCATAAGATCAAGTTTGATGTATCTCAGCCATTAGACGTATAAATAATCCATATATTTCCATTTTTCAGTCATAATATTTACATATATATATATATATATATGAGTTCTGAAAAAAAAAAAAAAAACCTGTATAGAGAGATTTATAGTTAAATATTTGGAAAAAAAAAAACCGAATCTGGACATGGTTCATCCAAAAATGCTTTCCACAATAAGTAAGAAAGTACAATGGGAGGAGAATCATACTACTGCAGAAGGCTTATCCAAGCCAATGCGAAGAGCAGGGAAATAGGTCTTTTCTCCGGATTCCAGCACCACATTTGAATCCTGAGTGAATTCGTGTGAAACATGATAATTAGGAGGCCAAAGATGAAAAATATACGATAATAATATTTACATGTAGAAAAACAGGCTTACATGTTTTGAAGAAAACCTCTGTGAATGCCACTGAGACCACTGCTCCAATAGTTTTTCAAGCTTTTGTTTACTTTCTCTGACAATGGACACAAAGGCTTATAAGTGTCAAGTTATCAACAACTATTCAGAGAAAAAATGTGAGCATAGAAAAAGTAGCATACCTTGGTAAAGAGCTATAGATTACATGCACTGAAGGTTGCTGCTCATCAACAGTCACTCGAGGTCTCTTAACACCAGACAAAGCTGGAATATCAAGTTACGGAAATTATAAAACCAGGAAACTGGTGATAGGTGAATGAAGCAAAGATGAGGAGAATGTGAAACAACAAATTTATTACATAAAAATATAGCAAATCCTAATTGTACCTAGATCAAATATATAGCAAACAAGTAATACTACCAAACTTTGTGAAAAGGATACAACTTGCATCTACCTCCCTTTTAATTAAAAATGCTTCAGTTTTCTCTCGATGGCTGAAATTTAGCTCCCTTTGAACAGGTAGAGATCCATTTTCAACATGCACAAAACTATTAGAGGCCATTTTTTCTACTTCTGCAACCGAATTTGTTATTACAAAATCGATTTGTGGAGCAGCAGAGTTGCTGTCTGTGCCTTTTTCCGAATGAGTCATCATCAAGGTGTCCACAGTTTCATGCAAACCATCCGACGTGGCTCCCATGTTCTCCTCATTAATCTCATTGATAACCTCAGAGGTCTGAGGCAGAGGATCTGATTTAATTGCTTCAGAACCAGATTCACATGTATCAACATGCTCATTTTCGTTTTCTGAGTTACTAGAAGCAAGAAATCTAATTATATCCTCTGTTTCCATTCTATGGTGTATCTGTTTCTGCATAAGAGTAAAAGTCACTACAATGAGTATATTTCACTGGAGAATAAAAATTATCTATTCAAGGATGCAACTTCACAAAGATTTTCACAAGTAAAGATATTAGAAAATTGTTGATCGTAGTGCAGTTGAAGTATTTCATACAAGATATAACATTTTATAGTATTTAAATGCACAGAGCCCAAACTAGATAAGCTCTGAAAAATGTTCCAAGTTCTACAACTTCACTCAACTGATTTGTGAAACTTCTTTCCACATACGAAATGAAGATATCTTAAAAGGGCAAATTATTCAGAAGTATATTGTTCTTCAGGTGGGACTGACATTTAAAATTAAATAAAAATTGAGCATTAATTATTCACATTCAACACAAGATTCTACTTTTCCTCCAACAAAATGCTGAACTTCGAGTGTCAATATGTAGAACCTCAATTACTTATTAAATAAATGGGATATTTTATTATGCCACCACTGCTGCAAAATACAAAAAACAGATGGTAGAAAAACCTAGATCCAGAACACCCAATTTTATCCCCAAACCCTAGAGGTCGAAGCTCGTTGACATTTGTATCAAGTTTCAAAGCTAAAGCTCCTGAAACACATCAAATCCGGAATCTGAACTAATGCATGACATGCGTCAGGGAATTTAAAACCACACACACATACATAAAATTAAAGTCAAATCAAGATGAGGATTTTGCTTAACTAGAATTTTCAGTATTTGAATTTGGAGGACAAAGTACTTCATCTGAGTATCGAAAAAAAAAAAAAACTTAGGGTTTCCAAATACCTGAAAATTTTGGGATGGCTGAATGAAGCGAGAACTGAGAATCTGCAGAGACTTCAGAAATAAGAAAAGCCGACCAAGTGACCAAGCTCCTTTGAAGCGCCAAAATCAATCTGGAGAGAGAGAGAGAGAGAGAGAGAGAGAGAGAGAGAGAGAGAATTATTGATTTTCCGTCACCTTCGAACTCACCCAATCATATCCATATCATAGACAACACAAACAATATAAACTGACTATTTATTTATTTTTCTTTTTTTCTTCTTTGTTGGTGCCTTTTCCAATTGCATTCTCATTAGAAATGTAAATGAATTACGCTATCCGTAACTATTCGGTGGTCTATAAAAGTTTATTTGAATTCATTTATTATGTTTCGTTAAATCAAACAAATAAATTCAAATCTAAAGTTATTCAGTTTATTAGCTTATTTATAAATTCGAATTCGTTAGAAGGTTTGTGATGTAGTTGGTAAGATATAATATTAATGTTTGATATTTTGATATATAATTTTTATACTTTTACTTATGATAAATATATAAATATAAATAAAATAATATATAAATATTATTAGATATTTATATATAAATATATAAATATTTAATAATACATATTTTCATAATTAAATTATAAATTTTAGATAATATATTATATTTCTTAAGAATATATAATTTATTTTATTAATAATTTGATGGATAAAATAATTTATTATTTTATTAAGTTTGTTATGGTTCGATTAAGTTTCAGTGAGTTCGTGAATTATGAATGTATTTGGTAAATTAAACTTGAGTTTGTTCAACAACTAGATTAACCACATTTAAACACTTAATAATTTGGTTTGATTTGATTTGAGTACATCCCTAACTCTAGTGTAACTTCAGAATTAACATTAATGGCACCAGCCAATCACAACAATTTTGTTAGTGACATCCCAAACAATTTTGTAATTATACTAGAGGGAAGCAAAGATGAATAAATAATATAAATATTTTAGTTTAAGTTTGAAATGGATTCTTGAAGGATATATAGGAAAACGAGAGATAAGAGCATATGAAAGTTAGTGTGGTACAGATTTAATAATGAGAGACAATGCATGTGGAAGCTAACATAAAATATGATAGTTGTTTTGGGGAGCTAGAAATTGAGAGATAAGAGTATATGAAAGCTAGTGTGATACGGATTCAATAATAAGAGACAGTGCACGTGGAAACTAGCATAAAGTTTGATAAAAATGGTTGCTTTTGGGAGCTAGTAGAAATGAGAAACAAAAGCATGTGAAAACAAGCATAAAGTTTGTTATAGACAACTCACTATTGAGAAGCAAATACATGTGAATTCATTTTGAATATGTCAATTTGTTATATGCATGTGAAAGTTATGAAAATGATTCAAAGTAAAATAGACAACTCAATTACATAATTAAAATTATTAATTAGAATTAGATGAAATTACCTAAAATTATACAATTTATAAGGTTTACAAGACAATAATTAAAATGATATAAACTAAAATTATATGAAAATAAAATACACTCATTGTTTGATCACGATGGAGATAGGTGATATGTGATCATAAAGTACACTCGTTTATTCATCTTATGGAGATAGGTGATCCTTCGCCACAATATATTCAACCTAACTTGATTCATCTTCATAATCTTCATTTGTTCCCTTTTTAGCTCCAATTCGATCTCAAAATATCTCAATGTGCTCATAACTTCAACTTTATTGTCACTAGTGAGTCATAATACATGAATTTCTACAACAACTTCATTAGTAGAAAAAATATTAGGAATTTATGTTTAGATTTTGATGAGACAAAATGGTAATGTAATATGAATTTAGAGTACCTCATTTTTCCAAATTGTTAAAGTGGAAACTTAGATTAGTTTCAAGTCTTAAAAGTCTAAGTTGAAGAACAGAGAAACTTAGAAATCTGTAAGAAAATTCCTGTTAGCAGTCTGATACAGTGGAGAAATCGTATTGGATACTGCATACAGTAAGCAACAAATACAACAAGGAGCAAGAATACAGTGGCGAACAGAAAGTCTCGCTACAGTTTCAAGGTGCAGTAAGCTGGCACAACATTCCAGAACTGAAAGTAGGAAGAGACATTTACGCACAACAATGTTGTACGGGGAAGATCACTGCTATACGAGAATACATCTTGTCAAATATAACCGGTAGAGACAAGTGATCAAACTGTACGAAGAACCAGTATCCCACCCACACGTGGACCGACAGACTGCAACAACCCTGAAGCATAGAACAATTGCATTAAATGAGCTGCAAAATAAGATAAGGAATTCATTCCCAGATTTTCAGAGACATTGAATGCAAGATCAAGGACAATCAAGGGGAATTCAAATTCAAATTAAGTGTGTCTCTCTTCAACAGACACATTTCTTACATCTATAAATAGAAGAAGAGTTGACTGAAGAAATCACTAAAATACTAATACTCAAAATTCTCTCTTGCTAGAACAAATACTCAAGTATCTTACTCTCTAAGTTTTCAGTCACTCAACCAAATAGTGAAGCAGTCAAACCTTCAAGATATCAAGCTCCAGAATCATCAAGGCTACTTCAAGCACCAGTTGAAGAAAAATCTATATACTTTTAACCTCTGTGTTGTGTGCTTAGGTTTTTTTTAGTGGTGTCCTCCTTTGATAGGATTTAGATCATTGCTGAGTGTTTGTCTTAAGTTGTTAAGACAGTAACTCTGTATGAGTTAGTAGGATCCTGTGTGGGTCAGCTTGTAGATTCGAGCAACCCGTGTGTAAGCTGAATCCTTGTAGGTGAAAACCTTGTTTAGGTGATAGATTGTTAGGACGAGTCTTGTAATTCAATCTAACCTAACGAAATTCCTCATCGTAGTAGGGGTAGAGTGAATGTTGAAGGGTTACATCAGATTCGAACTACTATAAGCCTCTTATGTTCTTTTTCTGTTCTTAGTTTATCTGTGTTGCATCTTATAACTTATCATTCTGTGTTCAAAGTTTTGCAAAGAGCATATTTGAGAAAATATTTTCAAAAGAAACTCTATCAAGTTTATTTCCGCTGCATAACAGAACTCCGATATAGTAAGCTGCACAACATTCCCGCCAAACTTATTGTACTGCATTCAGTGTTGTATTCTACGATAGAATATAGCGCCGAAAGTTCATAAAGTTTTTTAAAAAAGAAAAATCGACAGAGGTTTATTCACCCCTTCTTCTGAACCTCTGAACCACTTAGAACCAACAAGTGGTATCAGAATAAGTTAGGTTAAAAGCCAACTTGTCTGGTCACCTACTCAAATCCACCCGTTTCTGTTGTGAAAACCGTTTTCCTTTTCTACTTTCCAAAACTCATTATTTAGCATAAGCATGGATCTCTCACATCACAAGCTACCTATGTTTTCCATAGAAGAATATGACGACTGGAAGATCAGAATGGAAACACATCTCTCTGCTATGCATGATGGGATGTGGTACGTCATCATTGAAGGACCACCAGTCATCACTAAGTCGAATCCAACCCTTGGAAGAGAATAGAGGAAAAGACAAAGAGCTAAAGTTGAGGCGGCTGCAGCACATACAGCGGCAGCAGTAGTTGCTGAAGTAGAAACAACAATGGAAGAAACAGTAATCGATGAAGGTACTGAAGGAGCAAACCCTAGACCTCATCCTGCACGACCACTACCTGCAGCAGCTAGAGCTAATATACCTGATTACAGAAGAGTACCACCACCTGCTGAGTACTTGATAAAGATAAGACATGAATATATTGCTGAAGATAGAAATAGGGCCAACCTAGACAATATTGCCAAAAATGCATTGTTTCTCACATTGGACAAAAGAACTTTCAGCAAAGTAAAGACATGCAAAACTGCCAAGGAAATTTAGGACAAGTTAGAACAGATTTGTGAAGGAACTGAACTAGCAAAGGATAACAAGATATCCACTGCAACTCAATTGTTTGAGCTGATCAAAATGAAGCTTGAAGAATCACTAGAAGAATTGGACTTAAGATTCACATCCATTGTGAATGAGTTAGAGTCTCTGGGAAAATACTACAACTAGAAAGAGAAAAATCTCAAAGTACTTAGGGCATTACCTGTTGAGTGGGGATAGCAAAACCACAGCCATGAGACTATCAATGGATTTGAAAACAATAAGTACATTTGATCTATTCTCAAACCTCAAAGCATTCGAGTTCGACATCAATAGAAGAAAGATAGAGGCTGAAAAATCAAACATTAAAGTCACTGCACTTACAGCAAGATCCAAAGATACTACGACAAAATGTAAGCAACAACAAGCAAAAAAAGCTGCATGTAGAAGATGCAAAAGAAGAAATGACGCTACTCTCGAAGAAATTCAAGAAGTTTCTGAAAACCAACAAAAGAGAAAAAAACTTTAAGAAGAAATCCCCTATCCTATAGGTAAATCAAGTATCACAATCTAATGCAATTTCTTCTGACCTTTGTTACAACTGTAGGAAACCAGGATATTATGCAAGAAACTTTTTTAATCCTCAAGTGCACAAATATCCTGAAGAATAAAGAAAACAAATGAGAGAAAATAAGAAGGATGAGAAACAAAAACTGATAGCACTTCTTGGTGAAGCTGAAATGCTGAAAGCAACAAGCTCAACCAACGAAGAGTCAAAAGAACAAAACTCATCTGAGAGCGATAGTGATAGCTCTATCTTTGATGAAGAAACATTGTTATGTCTTATGATAAAAGACTGTGAAGATGAAGATGATGAGGTAACCTCCCAATTCTTTGATGATTCTGGTAGAGAAAATCTAAACATGATCCAATTTTTTAGACAGATCATGAGTGACTTTGAGCAGATAAACTCAACCCATGAGGAACTAAAGAAGAAAATTTGATGCTCAAGAGTGAGCAAACTGCACTGGAAGGGAAACTCTCAGATCTTGAGTACTACAGTGCAGAATGCAATAATCTCAGAGTAGAAGTCTTTAAGTTCAAACTGCTAGCACTAAACTAGAATCTGAGAAAGAAAGTCTACAAAATATAATTGGTGTATACAACCAAGATGACACAAGATTGTATCATTGAGACTCAAAATGCCTTTAAAGGAAATGGTCTAGGATACAGTGCTGAAAGCTCTTAGAATACAACAAGAACAATTGAGACTGAGAAGTTTGTTTAGGCAAGAGTAGCATTCTCTGAAGAGCTCTTTCAATCCAAGGAAACCTTGAACAAACTAAGCTCAACTAATAAGGGAAATAAACCCTTGTTGGAAACTACAGAAAGTAAGACTGCACAGGCTCGCAGGATGCAACAAAGTTAAAATATTGCAACCAAAGTAAGAATGCAATAATATCACAAGTTACAACAAAAGACTTTCTATCCATCTTATACCAAAACTAACATGTTTAAATCCAAATGAGCCTATACTCCATGAAGGTATAAGAGAAGACCTCACTCTAGCAGTGATAGTAACATAAGGAAAGTTCCTACACACATTGTCCACAAATAACATTTTGTAAAGAATGCTTACAAAAAGAGAATCACCTAAGCTAATAACAAATTAATTGTCATTAAGCAAGTGTGGATCCAAAGAAAACTAACCCCAAAGGACCCGTACTTGTATGTGTACCTAAATCTGCCTGAATTGTATGCATGAACAGTTGCCAAGAAGCAGCAGTGATGTATGGTATATTGATAGCGGCTGCTAAAGACACATGACTGGCAACAGAGAAGCCTTGAAAGACTTTCAACCATATAAAAGCCCGAAAGTAGTGTTTAGAGATGATTCAAAGAAAGCACCAAGGGTATGAGAAGCTTGATCAATGACAACACATGCATCAATGATGTGTCATATGTAAAGGGACTGAAGTATAACCTTCTGAGCTTTAGTCAATTTTGTGACAAAGGATGCTCTATGGAATTTAACTTCAACAAGTGTCTGATCAGAGATAACAAGTCTAATGAGGTCAAACTTACTAGAACCAGAAGGGGAAATATTTATCTTACTGATTGGAGTTCAACAGTACAGCCAACTTGTTTTATTGCAAATAGTACACCTGAATTAAGTTGGTTATAACATAAAAGGATGAGTCACTTGAACTTCAAAACCATTAACAAGCTAGCAAGAAAGAATTTAGTCAGAGGCTTGCCAGATGTAGCCTTTAAAAAGGAAAATGTTTGTGGAGCATGCCAAAAGAGAAAACAAGTTAGAAGCTCATTTAAGGAGAAAGTACAAAGATCATCCCATAAGATTTTGGATCTACTTCACATGGATCTCTTTGGACCAGTTGAGCCTGTATGTATAACTGGGAAGAAGTATTCCCTAGTGGTTGTGGATGACTACTCTAGATTTACTTGGACAATCTTTCTAGCCAAAAAATCAGAAACTCAAAACAGGCTACCAGAATTTATGAAGAGAATTCAAAATGAGAAGAGTTTGAGCATTGTGAAGATAAGATCTAACAGAAGAACATAATTCACGAACAAATTCATTGAGAAATACTGTTTAGAAAATGGGATCAGTCATGAATACTTTGCAGCTAGAACACCCCAACAGAATGGAGTTGTAGAAAGAATGAACATAATAGTGAAGGATGTAGCAAGAACAATGATTGCAAAAGCTATTATACCTAAAAGATTTTGGGCTGAAGCTACCAATACAACATGTTATACCCAAAACAAATGTCTTATCAACAAAGATCATGACAAAACTCCTTATGAGGTTTGGTATGACTATACACCAAATATTTTATATCTATATATTTTTAGATACAGATGTTATATCTTGAACAATGGTAAAGAACATCTGAAGACCTTTGATGCAAAATCAAATGAATGAGTATTTCTAAGATACTCATGTTCCTCAACAAAAGGACCCTCGTTGTAGAAGAATCAATACATATGGTATTCGATGAATCACATTGTGATACAACAGAGCTTGACAAGCTGAATGAAGATCTATCTAAGATAATGATCAATGATCATTGAGTTAAGGACATTGAAGGAGTTCCACTGCTTGCTGAAATTATTGCTGAAAATAGCACAGAAGTTCCTATAACCGGGAATACAGCAAGTCCTGTTACAGCACGACAAGCCGATAAAATACAACAACTTGACAGAACTCAACATGATGAAGCTAATCAACAATTTATCGATCATCAACTCTTGTACAACTTTGAACCAGATAGAACATAGCTCATGAACCATCCAAGAGAACTCATCATTGGATACCTTAATGTTGGAGAAAGAATAAGAAAATCAAGACCACATGAAACAATGTTTGCATGTTTTAATCACAAGTGGAACCCAAAACCATTGAAGAAGCTCTTGAAGACAACAATTAGATTCAAACTATGCAAGAAGAGCTAAATGGATTTGAAATGAATCAAGTATAGAAATTAGTTCCTAAACCTGATCATCAAAGTGTAATCGGAACAAAGTAGGTATTCAAGAATAAGCTGGATGAATCTGGTGTTGTTGTCAGAAACAAGACAAGATTAGTTGCTAAGGGATATTATTAGGAAGAATGAATTGATTTTGATGAGACTTTTGTACCAGTAGCAAGACTTGAAGCTATCCGATTTTTTCTTGCCTAAGCTGCACACAAGAACTTTAATGTATATTAGATGGATGTCAAATGTGCATTCTTAAATGGTCTCTTATCTAAAGAAGTCTATGTGGAACAACCTTCAGGATTAACCTGAAGACAAGGTTTTTAGACTACAGAAAGCTCTGTATAGATTGAAGCAAACACCGAGAGCTTGGTATGATACTTTGTCATTGTACTTATTAGAGAATGGATTTCAAAAAGAAACTGTGGACAGAGCTCTTTTCAAAATACAGATTGGTGATAGCATTCTGCTCGTATAAATCTACGTGAATGATATCATCTTTGGATCCACAAACAAAGATCTTTGCAAAAAAGTTTGAAATGAGCATGATGAGAGAGTTAAGTTTCTTTCCTGGTTTGCAAGTCAAGAAATTGGACAATGGTATTTTTATCAATTAAGTTAAGTATATCAAGGAGATGATCAAGAAATTTGGAATGGAAAATAGATCATCAATGAGAATTTCTATGGTTACGTCAATCAGTCTTGATAAAGATGAAAGTGGAAAAGATATGGATATCACAAAATACAGGAGATTAATTGGCTTCATATTGTATCTTACAGCAAGCAGACCGAATATTATATTTGTAGTAGGCGTATGTGCAAGATTTCAAACAACTCCGAAAGAATCACATCTTCCAGCTGTAAAAAGAATCATAAAATATCTGAAAGAAACTCAAGATGTTGGCTTATGGTATCCTAAGGAATGAGACTTCAGCTTAAAAGGATACTAGGATTCTAATTTTGCAGGATGTAAAATTGACAGAAAAAGTACTAGTGGTATGTGTCAATTTCTTGGAGAAAGACTAGTTTCTTGGTTCTGCAAGAAACAAACATCCATAGCAACTTCAACAACAGAAGCAGAATATGTCGCCGCAGGAAGCTGTTGTGCTCAAATTCTATGGATACAACAACAACTTAAAGATTATGGGATTACAGAAAGAGAAACTCTCATTCTATGTGATAATATAAGTACAATAGCTATAACACACAATCCTGTCATTCACTCAAGAACGAAACATATAGACGTGAGACATCACTTCATAAGGGATCAAGTATAAAAGAAAGACATTATGCTTGAAAAGGTTCATACAAATCTATAGCTGACAAATATCTTTACAAAACCTGTGTATGAATCCAGGTTTTCTATGCTAAAAAATGAACTTGGGATTATCAAGTTGCGATATCTGGAACGAGTGTCTTTCGAAAGGAAGAGTAAGTATAAAGTAAGAGGGAATACAGTATTTTCACAAGAATACAACAAGATGATATAGCAGAAAGTTAAGGATACAACATCTCAGGATATAACATTTATTGCTACTGCATTTAAAAGCCAACTTCGTATCAGGAACAGTAACCTTAAACACTAATCATTTGAGCGGCAAAAGCGTATCTCGCATTTAATGAAAATCTACCTTTTCAGAATGTCAACAGTCGTGTCTTATATTCCGACCTCAGAAGTTTTATATATTGCAAAGGAGCCCCTCTCTATCTTTATCTCAGCCGTCAGATTTCACGCCTCTCTTACAATCTTTTAGTCGCGACTGTTGATCATAAACTATCACATATTTGAATTAGAACTGCTCACCATCTTCTTCATTCAATCTATAACCCTTCTTCAAGTAAAAATCTCTCTCTCGTTCAAGATACTCCAAAATCTCACCATCAACAAACCTTATTAATCATCCATGGCCACCGGAAGAGAAACCAATGTTCTTGAAGGACGTCTCGTCAACCCAGAAGCGTTGATCGCTGAGGAAAACATCTTTGACAGATATACCATCTCCAAAGTATGGGAATGTTTGGAGAAAAAACATATCTGGTATTCTAACAATGAGATACAAGGGTATATCAGTCCCTGTCATTCAAAGATTCTATGTCTTCACTAGGATTTCTAAGGATAATAGGTGCATCATCTTCAAGATGGATGCAGAGGGAGAATAACACACTCTGACGTCGAAGGACATTGCGTCCACGTTCGACATTTCTGTGAAAGGGTTACCTCCATCGGAGTTGGAGAGATATGGAACGAAATACACAGATGAGATGTGGAATCTATTCAAGTAGGATTCTGTTACCAGTCTCATCAAGCAGAGTTATAAGAAGAATAAACTAAAGCTAAAGTATGAGTTTCTTCCTGACGTCTGTGCATACTCCATTGAAGGGAGATGCAGTAGTTTCGATAAATGCACAAACCTCCGCTTCTGAATCATGACCACCATCATGAAGGGAGTACCTGTCAACTGGAGTAGATTCATTCTAAGAAGAATCTAGGAGGAAATTGCCAAGAAAACCCTAAGGAGAAGCTTTGGCATGATGATCATCTCCATCCTTTATAGAATGGGCATTGAAGTAGAGGAGACAGTACCTATCCCTTCTGGATGGTACTTAGGAGTGAAGAAATGGACCTTCAGAAAGAATGATGTGAAGAGTGCACAACAACTAAAAAGAAAGCAACTTGCTGCAGCAAGCAATATTGCAGCAAGTGACTCCGAACAAGATACAACAGCAGGTTACAACACCGATGCTGAGAAAGAAGTTATTGAACCTTCATCCTTCAATAATGATGATGATGATGATATATCTTTTATGAGGATACTAAAAAGGAAAACAACTGTACATCAAGAAACAACAGCTGCAAAAACTTTGGAGGAGGAAGAACAACATAAAGATAAGAACTCTGAGTCTAGAAAAGTTGATGATAATATGGCTCTTGTACCAATTCCTCAAATGAAGCAGCTCATCTTACCGAGCCGCAGAGAGGTGAAGAAAAAGAAGAATCAGAGGCTTGAGCAGAGGAGAAAAGAGCTGAGAGATAGAAAGCTCAAGAAAATGATGAAGAAAAAGCAAGCACTCGTGGTGAGGGACACAGTGAAGAACCAATTACCCAGATCGAAGCTTGGGTCGATTATGAGAAGACCATCAGTGACATTGATTCAAACTTGGCACATTTCCTTCTCTGTCACTCTGCTGAGTCAATTAATGAAAATTTCTTCAATCTCTACCAGCATTGGAGGAGGTTGCGTTTGTCTAGAGGACAAGATCTGTTGGCTTGGAAGGACTTCCTCAGAGTAGAGACAATATTCCTTGACTGGGCTCAATATGATGATATAATGTCTCTACTGCAACCAAGATTTGCTGAATCCTATAGAGAAACAAAACTAAAAGAGATTGTTGAAAGACAAGAAACTATAAGGAAGCACAAAACTGCAAAATGAAAGAATCCATTCGATAGTGCAGAGAGTGAACGATCGATGACAGCAGGGGTAGACAACATATTGATGAACCCCAACACTGAGATTGTAGGGAACTCGATGGAATTAGAGATTTTAGAAATACAGATGGCACATCTCGATGTGGAAGAAGCCAACAAGAGGATGTTACAACTGGGGCTGCAAGCAAGTATTGCTGAACCACCTAGGCAGACTCCGTACAAGCTACAACAAGGTGAAGGAGGAAGTAGAGTCGAAGCCCATGACTCACCATATTTCCAATATATGACAGCTGCTATATCACCCATTGTTAGTCTTGAAACAATGAAGATAGATGAATAAGAGCTAGTGGATTATGAAGATTCCCCAAAATACATGGAAAATATATCTGAGGGGGAAGCTTTTGAGAAGATCAAATGAGTCCTAGCAAGCCTGAATGAAGAAATTGTCGATGATGCAACCACGGAGGATGATGAAGAAATTGAAGAAGAAGTCATCCATATCATCAAAGCTAAATTTGAAATGTTAGAAGATGACCAATTCTTGGTGGAATTCCAGCATATCATTGAATGCATATACACCGATGCTCAAAATCTGGATATTCTCGATGCTACCATCAGAATTACCAAAGTAAGAAAAGTTACAGCGATGTAGCTGGAGGATCAGATGCAGTAGTGAAGAGCTGTAGAGATTGTTGTTGAGACAACATCTCCGATGAAGACCTCAGACGCAACTACCATGAAGTGAATATGGTCAAGAGAATCAACATGAGCAATAAATCTCATTTTTCATCCATAGAGAATCTAATAAGGGAGTTAGCTGGGCTTCCCTTCAGAATATAAATAAGGCTCAATGTTGAATGAATTGCACAACATCATGAGCGACAGAGAGTTGAAAGAGCACGTCAAGCTGCAAGTGAAGTAAGTGACAGGTTTGTTGATGAGATTAAAAACACCATTCTTGTACAAAATTTAGTACTCAACTCTCTGCAGGAAAGCGTGTCAACTCAAGCTCGTGTTTCTCAAAGCACGAATGACAGGATTAACAACCTTAAATTATTTGTTGGAAAAATAAGAATAATCCTGCATCATGCTTTTTCTCAATTTGTCCCTACTGAGCAAGAATCAGCATATCTCCAGATTACCCTAGTTGATGATGACAAAAAGGGGGAATGGAATAAAAGATCAGCAGATAAGAAGATGGATGTTGCAGTAGAGGATGTTATGAAGGAGTTGGAGAAGGATGATGAAGAAGACAAGGAGCCCATGACCAGCAAGAAGCGAAGGAGATCAGATTCTGGACACGACTAGAGCCCTCAACACAAAATATGAAAGGACGACAAAGATGAAAGAGGTGCAGGTGCTGGGATTACTGTATCCAAAACAATAAGCAATACTGCATCCAAACAAGTAGAAATAAGAGAAGTTGCATCGGCTCAAAGAATGAGTAGTAGACAACAGCAACAACTAAATTAAAAGAGTAAACCTTTAAGTGTTGCTGCAGTCAGAAGGCTTGATGAAGAAAGGTGGAGACAGCTGAAAGAAGCTGAGGAGAAAAGAAGAAGAGACAAGAAAGACTGGATGTCAAGACTTGGAGTGATAGGGGAAAAGAAGTCAGAGCTTGCAAAGAAAGTTGATGAAGCTCTATACCAATACCCTCTACAAGATGTTCCCTACTTTGATCCGGACCACGTATCTGTTGAAGTATATATGATGTTGGGTCAGAGGCCCCTCAAAGAAAGTCATGCTTGAAATTTGAAAATTTTTGACGAGGTGATTCTACCAAAGCATATAAATCCCACGTTCGAAGAGATAACCCTCTACAAAAGATCAGAATATCTAAGAGATTTTAGACACCTTTGTCAGTTGAATTATTTTGCAAGATATGCTACGTGTCTTGTTGCACTGGAAATGTATGAACAGTTAGCAAGAGATGGAGAGCTGAAAAATCAAAATGAGTTTATTAAGAAGATCAAGCAAGGAGCGCAAATATCATTTGTAGATTTCTGACTCAGATGGATTCAAATTCCTGATATCAAGAAGCAGCTTGAAGAAACATACCAAGAATCAATTATCAACTAGTGGAAGGGAACTAAATTTGAGTAGAGGAAGACACTAGAAGATGATACAACAAGAAAAAAGATATTTAGAAATCGACAATCCTAATGAAATATGCACGAGACCAACAACTTACTGCTCTTATCTGTATAACTTATCTATAAGCTAATTCCCTGTAACTTGTAAACTCTGTTTTCTAATATACTCAAATTACTGATGTTGGAACATATTCACACTATGTGCACTTCATGATTTTTGTTACCTAATATAGGACAACATGCTAGATATATCTGCCTGAACATATGAGTTGTTAGTTTATAAGATAGGATGCTAGCTCATTTGAATCAATGCATGAAAAATCCTGGTACTATGTAATCATTTCCATATAATGTATGAAAAGGATATGCTGCATGACACTCTGAATTCTCGTAATGAACTGCATAATGTAAAAGTTTTATCATCACTAAAAAGGGGAAAATTGTTAAGAAATTTATATTTAGATTTTGATAAGACAAAACTGTATTGTAATAGGAATTTAGAGTACCCTATTTTTCTATACTATTTTAATGGAAACTTAGATTAGTTTTTGAGTCTTAAAAGTTGAAGCTGAAGAATGGAAGAACTCGGAAATTAGTAAGAAGAAGGTCTCTAGTAGTAGTCGGATACAACAGAAAAATCATACTGGATACTACATAGAGTAAGCAACAGATATTGCATGTAGCAAGCAAGAATACATTAAGATGAATAGAAAATCTTACCGCAGTTTCAAGTTGCAGTAAGTTGGCACAACATTCCAGAATTGAAAACAGGAAGAGACAGTTACGCACAACAATGTTGTATGAAGAAGATCATTGCTATATGAGAATACGTCTTGTCAAATATATCCAGTAGAGACAAGTGATCGAACTGTATGAAGAACTAGTGTCTCACCGACACATAGACCAACAGACTGTAACAACCCTGAAGCGCAGAACAGTCTCATTAAATAAGCTGCAGAATAAAACAAATAATTAATTCCCAGATTTTCAGAGACATTCAATGCAAGATCAAGGATGATCAAAAGGAATTCAAATTCAAACGAAGTGTGTCTCTCTTCAATGAGAACATTTCTTACATCTATAAATTGAGAAAGAGTCGACTAAAGAGAGTACTGAAAAACTGATATTCAAAATTCACTTTCGCAAGAGCAAGTACTTAAGCTTTCTACTCTCTAAGTTTTCAGTCACTCAACCTCCTAGTGAAGCAGTCAAGCTTCAAGATATCAAGCTCCAGAGTTATCAAGGTTGCTTCAAGCAAAGTTGAAGAAAAACCAATATACTTTTAACATTTGTGTTGTGTGTTTAGGTTGTTTTAGTGGTGTCCTCAGTTGATAGGATTTAGATCATTGCTGGTTGTTTGTCTTAAGTTGTTAAGATAGTAACTTTGTGTGAGTTAATAGGATCCTATATGGGTCAGCCTGTGGATTCGAGCAACCTGTGTGGAAGCTGAATCCTTGTAGGAGAAAACCTTATTTGGTGATAGATTGTTAGGACGAGTCTTGTAATTCAATCTATTTTAAATTCAAAATAAAGTGTGTGTTTCTTCATCGGGCACATTTCTTACATCTATAAATAGAGGAAGAGTCGACTAAAGAGAGTACTGAAAAACTGATATTCAAAATTCACTTTCGCAAGAGCAAGTACTTAAGCTTTCTACTCTCTAAGTTTTCAGTCACTCAACCTCCTAGTGAAGTAGTCAAGCCTTCGAGTCATGAAGCTCTAAAGTCATCAAGACTGCTTCAAGCACCAATTGAAGAAAAACCTATATACTTTTAACCTTTGTGTTGTATGCTTAGGTTGTTTTAGTGGTGTCCTCAGTTGATAGGATTTAGATCCTTGCTGAGTATTTTAATCTTAAGTTGTTAAGGTAATAACTCTGTGTGAGTTAGTACGATCCTGTGTGGGTCAGCCTGTGGATTCGAGCAACCTGTGTGGAAGCTGAATCCTTATAGGTGAAAAGTTATTAGTTTAACAGATTGTAATGTTAAGTCCTATAATTCAATCTTGTTTAATAAAGTTCATCCTCAAAGTAAGAGTAGAGTGGACGTAGAAAGGTTACACCACCTTCGAACCACTATAAACCTTGTGTGTTTATTTTCTGTTTTTAATATCTCCGTGCTGCATTTTATATCCTATCATTCTGCATTCAAAGTTTAGCAAAAAACATATTTGAAAAAATATTTTCAAAAGAAACTCTATCAAAGTTTATTTCCGCTGCATACAAAACTCCGATACAGTAAGCTGAGCAACATTCTCGCCCAGCTCATTGTACTGCATCCAGTGTTGTATTCTGCAATAGAATACAAAGCCGAAAGTTTGTATATAGTTTAAAAAAAAATCGATAGATGTTCATTCACCCCCCTCTGAACATCTGAACCACTTGAGACCAACAAAATGTCGTGTATTTTGATTGAGAAATGAAAAAAATCAAATTTTGAAAGCTTAGTTGTCAACAATGGAGTTTTTCGATGAGAGGTGGTGGCGAGTAAAAAATTTTTTGTTGGGTTTAATGTCTGTTTTTTTTTTAAATTTTGAAGGAAATATGATTTTTGGATTTATTAGAATTTATTTTGTAAAGTGTGGTAAACGATGAAAAATTTTGGGATTTTCCAGCAGTGACGGTAGTGGTCCAATAGAGGCGCGGCGGAGTCGGAAGTGGTTGGAAAAGAGATGCAACAATTACTTTTTTTTTCAATTTTCTTTTTTCATTTATTTTTTTATAATATTTTTTAAATTCCATATGGGTTGATTGGATGATGATTGAGCTTCAATTTTTGATTTCGGGATCCACATCAGCAATTGGAGCCCGAAAAGCCCATATATGTATCGAATTGAAACAAGTGTTAAGTTAAACATTTTTGATGTTATAGTAAAAAATTCATGTCGCAATTGAAACTAAGTTCATGTTTTTAATGTAATCAACCCTACAATATATTGCAGATTGTAACCTATTTAAATTTTTTTGAGATTTTTGTTAAAGTTGTAAATTGTATATTTATTATTTATCCAATTGATTGATTGAAAACTAATATGGATATAAGAAATTTGAGGATGTTTATGTATATATTATTTTATACATATTTAAATTAAATTTAAAATTGCCAATGGGGCCTTAGTGAGGAATGAGACGATGAGGTAACAAACATCCAACAATATCCCAAATTCTACTTTCACAAATCAAGTACTTGGCTTCAAACTTATATATTGAGAGTGGAGCTAATCATAATTTCATATTGCTTTTTTTTTAAATACAACTATTTTATTAGACACAATTTGTATAATAATTACGCATAATTTAGTTGCCTAATATATCCTTGTAAACTATCAAACATAGTTGAACAATACCGTTAAAATAATAATTTATTCCTAATATTGGGATTAAAAATTTTACATTTCATCAATGCATTATTCTCATGGACTCTATCTCAAGAAATTACATTCACCATCTCACATGAGACCTTAGCGAGTAAAAGACATGATTATTCTTAGACCCCATTTGGTTCATGGGTTTAGGTTGGTTTGAGATTTTTAACTAACCTAAACCCATGTTTGGGGTATTGGTTTGCGGCTTGGTTTTAGCATTGGGCCCGGAGTAATAACTTGGGTTTACAAGGGATTAGAGGTAGGTTTATAAACCCACCATACTTGGTGGGTTTATTTGAAGCCCAACAGTGACATACTTAAAGTTACCGCAATGTCCTTGCTTTTGGTAGGAAGATTACTTAACTACCCTTATGTTTCTAATAAACAACATTTTTGCCACCACATATAAGAGCCATCAATCCATCTTCATCAACCAAACCCTACCCTCTCCAACAACTGAAGCGATAGTGGCGATCCCGTTTCTCCTCCATGTAGATCTCGTTCCACCTTCTGCTAGGACCACACCTGTAACTCCATATGTCCAAACCTCCGTGTAGATCTCGTTTCACCCATAGCTTATTTTCTTCAAAGATAAACTCATCTCCAAAGTTCACATCCTGTGACGATCTTTAATCCTCCTTCATGTAGATCGTGTTTTTGTACTAAGAGAGGACCACTCCTGCAACTCTAGTCTCTAAACATCCATATTTGCCCTCAACCATTTGTTGTTTTCATTGGATATAAGTATCAATCGAAGAAGTGTTCAAAGAATAAAGGGTCTCCAACCATTCTAAAATAATAGTCAGGTATGATACACTATAATAATGTTTACTCTTGATTGTGAACATTTGTTATGCACTTGTGTGAATTTGTAATTGTTGGATGAGCCCTAATTTTTTTCAGATTTTTTCCTTAAATTTTGTCTTCTCTAAAATCATATTAGGGCTATGACATTCTTAATCAGATTAGGGCTATGAACAGTCTACTGGCTTTTTTATGTCTATTTTTTCTTATGATTTTATTGAACCCATTAAGTTTTTCAAATAAGATAAATTTATGTTATTATATGAAAAAAGTGGTTTGTAGTGTACTTGACACATTTTTACAAAAGTAACGTAGTTTAATTTCTAACAAAATAAGTCCTAATATGTTATTTGAAATCAATCTGATCTTTTGATATATTTGTGTGGTGGAATGATTAAGTGTATAATATTGTATTTGTGTCCCTTTGATCTATATTGATTTAATGATGGTGATATGATGAAAATTAAAAACAGTCTCATCCCTGTGAAGTAATTTTGTTTTTCCATGCATATTTTTTTAATAGGAAAATAAATTAATCATACCAAAACTCATAAGTTTATCTTAGACCATTCTGTCTAAAATATTTCATCAATCATAGAAATAACCAATCAGATTTCTTGGGAATATCTTATCTCATGTTTCTTTAAAAGTATGGTAATAACACCTATGATTTTGAAATAATTTTAAGTGTTTGGTATGGAATTTGTGATTCAATATTCCCCGCACATGAGTTCATATTCAATTTAGTGTGAAATAAACATAAGTCATCCACATGTATGCTTATGTTTCTAGGTTTAGATACATACCTTAATCTTTAATGCTTGTTGACATTTTTGTCTTCAATCACACAATCAAATTACATTTTAGGTTTAAATGTTTACATTAGATTAGATGCAGTCTTTATAATTTGTGAAATGCCTTCTTAAATTTTTTTACCCTGTCCAAATCACCTGGATTAATCCATATGTATTGATGCTTGCATGTTTATTTCATGTACATCCTATGTTGGTGCAAAAGCTTTCCATAACTTGCATTGCCACTGCTATTAATGGATGTCATTAGACCACATTTTGCAGGTAAAAAAACTTCTAATATCCATTTACTTATTTATTATACAACAAGACATGCATATTTGAATATATACATACATGCATTTGAGTTTTGGCATGGACAATAAAATAATTTGCTTTTGACGTAAAATAGTTTGAACCTGAAGCACCACTTTGGATATCGAGGTGATTTTACACTTGTGTTTTGCTTTCTCTACCAGGTTAGTTCTTTCTAAATAGAGACTGCAGTTCAGCTAAATAATTTGTTCATATTTGAATATGTTAATTTACATCATTAGAATTAGGCTTGGGTTCGTTTGCTGTAGTTTTAGGATTTATGTGCTATGAGTTTTTAATACCTCAAAAGTGTTAAATAATTTTTCATGAGCATGAATTATCTTATTGTAAATACTAGGATATATATATATATATACAAATGAGTTTTAAAATATGTTACAAATTAGGAGATCCTAATTGGATGATCATGTATAAAGATAAATTGCTTGAAAGTGAAGACTATAATAGACATTAATCTAGGAGATCCTAATTGGATGAGGTCATTGTATCATTTTTTCATTGCATCTATGTGTATGTTGCATTAATCAAACTTAAACATCATATAATCCAATTTTTCTAAAACCTACGTAGTAGATCACTCATTCATTCATCTCTCACTATCTGGCCAAAGATAAGTTCAACGTAACAAATCTATTGATTGTGATTAGTGTGTACACAATATGTGAACACATCACATCTTGCACCATATCTTATACCAATGTTAACTCAACCTCAACTCCAATGTTCTTCCCTAAAAAAATAATCACTACGATACATAACACACCACTTCCAACTTAAAAAGATGTAATATCCAAATTCGATGATTTACTTACCTGAACTACATAATCACTTCTAATAATTATATTTAAGGACCTTATTATTGTCTTAATATATTGATGAAAATAATAGATGCATGAGTTGTTTGAAATAGGTGAATCCCAACTTAAACATCTCATGCTCTATTGACAATTCATTTATACCTTCTGCAACAACCATCTTTTTATAATCTTATGCATAGGCCTCATCAACCATGGCAATAAAAAGATCTCCAAAAATTTTGGCATTTGCATTTAATCGGTGTACAACCTGTTGTTACACACTTCAACTAAATTTTTAACTCCACTTAATCAACAATAATGTTTTATGAACAAATGTGTCTCTATTTTGTAACATCCGAAATGTTTTTAATAGTGTACAAAAAATGGATCACTACATGGAGCTCGAGGTGATTTGTTGAGATGTCGAAGCAATCAATGCTTCATTCAAATCTTTTTTGATGTTAATGACTTTCGCTTATATAAGGTTTTATCTCACAAATAGATCAATTCGAACTCATCCATGTAGAGCCAGAAAGTACAACTTGTCAAGTAAAATTTCCCGTCAATTGGAACACATTCGTAACCTCACTCTAATAAGCAATGAGACATGTGTCAACCATCTCCATATGAGTCGTGATACTTTTAGTCGTCTATGTTATCTTTTGGAGCACCTAGGAGGTCTTCAACCATCTTGAAGTCTACCAATACCTGAACAAGTAGTAATCTTTCTTTCAATCATTTCCCATTATAAGAAAAATAGAGTTGTGAAGGATGATTTCAGTAGAAGTGGATGCACAAGAAGCAAACACTTCAATTCTGTCCTCAAGTATTTGTTAAAATTACACACTATACTTCTCGTTCAACCCAAACCTATTGACGAGGATGAGCTCATAAATCGTTGGAAATATTTTAAGGTAACATGTCATTCCCTTTACACTATCCGTCTATCCATTATGTAAATTAAATAACATTGTTTCCATTTTTAAAACGCTAATTTCATTCCACAATCCAATCAATATATTTCTCCAAATATATAGGGTTGTCTTCGTGCTCTGGATGGCACCTACGTCTCTGTGAAGGTCCCACTCACTGAAAAACCAAGATATATGAACAGAAAATGTTTTGTTTCTGTTAATGTCTTGGGTGTTTCCGACCGTGACTTGAACTATGTGTACGTGTAAATTGGGTGGGAGAGATCTGCGGCCGATGGTCGGGTGTTGCGTGATGCCATCTCCCGACCAAATGGATTAAAATTCCCAATTGGTAAACTCTTCAATCATTATCTAACCTCAAAATCAATTTCCTTCCATTATATAATCGAATTGAATGTACAATGGTTCTAATATATCATATATTACGACCATTGGGTCTCATTCCCAAATGTTCATTATGTATGGCAGCAGGGGTGGATCCTTCTTATGTGGGAGGGGGGCTTTAGCCCCCCTAACTTTTTTAAAAAAATTAAATATTATATATATTTATTAATTAAAATTAATTATATATCAATTAAGCCCCCAAATAGGACAACCACATGTTAAGATTTATTATTATATTATATATAAGTGGTCCCATGTATCCACATAAATTATTATATTATATTTTTCTCTCTTCTTCAAAGAATTTTGGTTTCACACTTTCACTTTACCTTCTCTCATTCTCTGCAAGTAAGTCTGCAACTTCCATTTCCCAACTTCCAAAAATGCAAAGCAAACCCTTTTAAATGTCAATTTCCTTTTTGTTTTATTTAATATGTCATATACCATTGGTCCCCATTTCCACTAAAACTCAAACTTTTGAGTTCCCCACTTCACCTTATTCAACATTGATGATAAATTAGGTATTACTCTTTTAACCTTATTTTTCCAATTGATGTTTATAGTTATGTAATTTATTTGTTTGAAATTTGAAAACTTAAATTGAAGAACAATATATTGGATGTTTTATTTTATAAGTGATTATTGATTACAAATTATTGATTTGAGTTACTAAGTAGTTAGTATATTTGATAAATTACTTTATGTGACGACTAGGATTTTACCGATGCATAATTTGATAATTAACTATCTAAACCCTTAATTATTTGATTTATTTTACGTGCGTTTCGGAAAATTTAATTATAAGCATACTTTAATTAAGTTAACTTTTGGGAGATTTATTTCGTAAAAATACAAAGTCAACAAAATAATTCATAAGTGGGACGAGATGAACGAGAACGAAAAATCGAACAAAACGCAAAAAGAATGGATCAAATCAGAGTTCGTTTGATATCCCAAATTAATTAATATCATAAGAATGGTTAGTATAAAGTTTAAGATTATAATATTTTTAATTATATAATTAAGCAAAGTATATAACTCATTTTCTAACCTAAGTAAATATCATACACTAAAATTAACCTAAGGTAATAAATGTCATATGCTCCTCCTTCTCTCCTCTTCTCCGGCGGCCGGCCGGCCGGAGCGCCGCCGTCGCCGCCGCCGGCGACCACTGTCGCCGGAATTTTCATCGAACCGAAATGTATCGTAACCTACACCATCTTGAAGCTCTCGCCGAGCCCGTTCCAACCCCAGGCTCGGAATTGTCATCCGCCGCCGCGTTCGCCGGCAATTCGCCGGAGAAGACACGGCTTTCTCTCTCTAGAAAACCCTCACTTTCTCTCTCTTCGTTCTCGGCCATCCGGCCACCGATCGGGGCGATTCTTGAGCCTAAAGTGAAGTTCTCGCCGAGCCCGTCTCAATTCTGGGCTCGGATCGTTGATCGGACCGACCAAACTCCGGTGGTGGCCGGTCAAAGTTCTGCATGCAATGTGTTTCTCTCTCCTCTCCTTTACCCTCTCTCTCTCCCCGATCATCTCTCTCTCTCTCGCGATCATCTCTCCCTCTCCGTCTGGTCTGATGCTGGAGGCGGCGCATGCAGCGCCGCCGTGGGGACGATCGGCCGGCGCAAGGGGCGCCGGCAATGGTTGGGTTTTGGTTGGAGTTGAGGCTGTGTAGGTTGGGTTGGTGGTGGTGGAGAAGGGTATTTGATGGCGGCTTTCCCAGCGCCGCCGTGGTCGGAGAAGGCCGGCGCTCGGTGCGCCGGCGAGGAGGGAGTGTTGGGGCGGAGTTCGCCGGCGACAGGGACCGCCGGCGCCGGAAAACTGGAGCTGGCAGTGGCGGGGTGGCGGGAGCAGTGTTGGTTGGGGGTTGGGGTGGGTTTTGGGAATTGGACTTTGTCCAGGGACTTCCTTGCAATTTTTCAAAGTTCTGCTTATTTTCAGTTTGGTCCTCTAGCTTCTTTTCTATACATTTTGGTCCTCAAAGTTTTGGAAACTATAGTTTCAACCCCAAAACTTCTCAAGACTTGGATTTTCACCCCAAGACTTTCCGATATTGCAGTTCAACCCCTTCCGGATTCCTGAAACTTCGTTTCGACCCCAAACTTTATCTGTAATTACAGTTTTACCCCTCAAACCCTCCAAACCCTAAAATGCTTCGTTTAGCTTCGTTTCTTATCCGTTTTAATCCGTTCTCATCTCTAAACCTTCCTTTTTGAATCCTCTATATTTCTAGACCTAATCGGGTCGAGTTCTGTTCTATTTTCAATTCGTAGTTTCTTTCGAGCATTTAATTAAAAACGCTTAAATAATTACATAATCTAATAATTTTATGTTGTGTGTTTGTAGGCCCAAACGCATCGAACTCATCACCAAATTAAAAGGAAAAGAACGTGTTAATCGCACCGCCCAGGCTGAGGTGGGGGTAATTTCTGAATTAATGTTTAACTTTACGTTTATCCTGCATAGTCGCATGTTAGGGTTTTCGATAAATTATATTATGATGACGAACGTTATATGATTTACGACTTGAGTTTATGAGCATGAAAGATGATTGATGATATCAGTATGCTATTAAGCGTTATACATGTTCGTATTTATATGCTTTGACTACGTGCTGTGAGTTAAATCTTTTGTTGGAATTAAGATATGTGTTCATGTGCACGGTCTTTGGGAAGACAGGTTGGGATTAAGTCCTAACAGGAAAACGGAGGATTGGTGAAGTCCCCCTGATCAAATAATCACCAGGAGGATAAGGTGGTGGGGTAAGGCGGGATATACCTGCGCCCACATCATTTACGTGCTGTGCATTGTACTTGCTGTGATTAACTGCTTATCTGTCTTAAAGTTTTATGTTAATTTATGAACTTGCCTCCACGGGGTGTATTTCTATGCACTCACCCCGCTTACGTGTTCGTTACAGGTGATGATTTTGTTGGGAGAAGTTGAAGGGAGAGATGTGCCCTGTCTGCTAAAGTTTCCCTTTTGTTAATTTCGATATTTTGTTAAACTGTTTCGAAACAACGTACATTTACGTTTCTGTTGGGTTTAAACACGTATTTTAAGATCCGCTGCTGTACATAGTTAACTTTCAAAGTTCGTTATATACATATATATGTATCATCTTCGTTTCTCTTTTCTTTCTTTCTTCTTTCCTGCACGCCTGTCGAGGACACTCTGATAATATAAAAATGTTTTTCATAAAATTTATTAATCTTTTGTAATAAAATAGGGTTAAGTTTCGGGGCGTGACAGTTATGGTATCAGAGCAAGGTCCTGCCCTTTAGGACCCTGTTCGCTTCTTTTTATTTTATTCTAACGTATGTTTTGAAAACAGGGACAAGCACATCTCTCTCCGCAAGACTTCTCCACCCTGAGTTTGATATTCTGAGTATTGTTTATTTATTTTATGTTGATGTTTATGTTTATGTTTATGTGATAGTTGGGATTTTCTGTAGTTTCTGTTTTATGCTTTCCTTTTAAGTTAGTTGCGTATAGTCGGGTAGTTATGTTATGACGACACAGATGGCAAGGACGAAACTCACGGCTCTAAAAAGCACAGGTGGACAAGTAATACCAGCTCAAGTTTGGATGGCATTCTACGGAGCTAGAATGGAGCCGGGAGAGTCAGTAGGTATGTTCTTAACGCGTCTACTTACTCTCTAGAGGAGAACCCACGGAGCGATCTCTGAGACAAATGCCAGCGAACACGTGGTCAACATGCTACCCGGACGGTGGACCGAAGTCGCCCAAAGGGTACACCAGAATGAAGTCGTTTACGATATCCGTACGGGACAGCCGATCATCTTATTTCCTCACTTTATTGGTATACTCCTTGACATATGGGTACGCGAGGGACAGCCGATGATGCCTCCACCCGGACCCTTCGATCCTCCAGGCAGCGATGAAGAAGAAGAGCCTGAAGAAGATCCAGAGAAGGTGCCCAGCCCTCCTCACCGTCGTTTCAGGGGACCACCTCCACCGCCCCCAGCTGCCGGAGCTGCAGCGATTGTTGTGTAGCTGCTCCTAGTTTCCTTTCCTTTCTTTTCTATCTTTTCTGCTCGAGACTATGTTTACTTTTGTTCAGATGTATGTTGGTGCTTGACACTTTTTATTTTGGATTCTGTTGTATGGTTCCGAGCTACTCTCCTATCTATCTTTTGCGATGTTATGTATATCTTTACCTCTTTTCTACGACTCGCGTATTTTCTGTTTCTTCGTTTCTTTATGACGTATTCAGATCTTTTATTTTCTACGATGAGCGTATGGAATTTATCATATTCCTCGAAGATTTCTACTTGGAGCCTTGTGTGTGATGATTATATCATGTCTCTTATTAGATACTTATGCCCCGAGGAAGACCCAGGAAGAATCCAGCATCAATGGCGGACCCATCGTCGGCTAATGCAAACAATATCATGGAAGACCTAGTGTCAGTATTACGTGGCCTAGCTCAACATTTTCAATCAACTCAGCCGGCTTCAACGACATCGAGCAGGAATGATACAAATCAAGTAGTGGAACAATTTCGACGTTTCAACCCCCCGACCTTCTCAGGCAAGGGAGGTCCGGCCGAGGCAGAGGAGTGGCTGAGGGCGTTGGATCGCCTGTTTGGACATTTATCGTGCACCGAAAACCAGAAAGTTTCTTGTGCAGTATTTCAGATGATCGAGGAAGCTGGTCATTGGTGGGAGTCACACGCCAGGACTCTGACACAAGAACAAGTAGAAGAGCTAACTTGGGCAGACTTTAAAGAACAGGTTACTCAAGGTTTCGTACCGCAGTCATACAGGGACCGAAAGGAAACTGAATTCTTACATCTACGACAGGGGACCTCATCGGTAGGGGAATATGAAAGAAGTTTTAATCAGTTGAGCAGGTATGCACCTCACCTAGTAGATTCGGAAGTTAAGAAAGCTCGACGGTTCGAGAGGGGCCTCCGTTCCGAGATCAGTTCCATTCTTGCCGGACAAGGCATAACGTCATATTCAGTGGTTGTAGAACGAGCTCAGGAGATTTCCTCAAGACTACGGTTAGACACCGCGCCTCCCAAGAAGATAGAGACGCGACTCGGGAAACGGAAGTGGACGGGACCCAACCGGAGCTTTACTCAGAACCGACCACAACCACCCAACAATGCTCCTCTCTTTCAGAATCCTAATTCAAGAAACCCTTGTCAAAACTGTGGAAGAATCCATGTGGGGCCTTGTATGAGGACGTCTCCGGCTTGTTACAGGTGCGGAAGACCAGGCCATATTACGGCCTCTTGCCCAAACTGCTTCAACTGTGGAGAACCGGGTCATAAAGCGAACTCTTGCTCAAAGCCAAGAAGAACAAATGCTGCACCAAGACCCAGATCCGGAACCGGACCAGCAAGAGCCTTCGCTCTTACCAGAACAGAGGCAGCTGAAGGACCGGAAACAATGACAGGTATGTTGTCAGTGTGTGGCGTGCCTGCTTTAATTTTATTCGACACTGGAGCATCTCATTCCTTTATATCTACCAAGTTCTGTGATCTGTTAAAACATGAGGACGGTAGGATAGTCGCTGAAACCCTAGACGTTAGCATTCCCTCTGGAAAAGTGATAAAAACGAAACATTCATACCGAGATCTGGAGATCGCTTTCGGAAACAGAATCCTACTTGCCAATCTACATGCGCTGGATATGCGAGATTTTGATGTCATTCTAGGGATGGATTGGTTGAAGGCTAATCGTGCGGTAATTAGATGTCATGTCAAGGAGATTATTCTACGAACCTCAGATGGCGAAGAATTTACATTTTCCGGGACTCCAGTCGAAAGCAACCAGAGAGTTATATCAGCAATGAAAGCAGTCAAAATTCTCAAGAACGACGATTGTAAGGCATGGATAGTGAACGTTATGAGCTCCGAACGGGAGATGAATCCTATTGAAAGAGTACCTGTTATCAGAGAGTACGTTGATGTCTTTCCAGATGACTTACCAGGCCCTCCACCGGAACGTCAGGTTGCATTCGAGATCGACCTCATTCCAGGTTCAACACCAGTGTCAAAAGCACCATACAGAATGGCACCAAAGGAACTGCAGGAACTAAAGGTCCAACTCCAAGAACTGTTAGATAAGGGTTTCATTCGTCCGAGTGTATCACCTTGGGGAGCTCCAGTGTTATTCGTGAAAAAGAAAGACGGAAGTTTTCGGATGTGTATTGACTACCGGGAGCTTAACAAGCGTACCATCAAGAACAAGTATCATCTGCCCAGAATTGAAGATCTTTTTGATCAACTAAGGGGTACCAGTGTATTTTCAAAGATAGACCTCAGATCGGGATACCATCAAGTCAAAGTAAAGGAGACGGATGTACCAAAGACGGCTTTCAGAACGAGATACGGGCACTATGAATTTGTGGTCATGCCTTTCGGACTCAGCAACGCACCCGCCGTCTTCATGGATTTGATGAATCGTGTTTTTCACCCTTATCTTGATCGTTTTGTCATAGTTTTTATAGATGACATCCTGGTTTATTCTCGTGACAAACTTCAACATGAACAGCATCTCCGGATCGTATTGGAAACCTTGCGTCAGGAGAAACTCTACGCCAAATTCAAGAAATGTGAGTTCTGGTTGGAAAAGGTGGCCTTCCTTGGACATATTATAACTGCTAAAGGAATTGAAGTAGATCCAGAAAAAGTAACAGCGGTCAGCAAGTGGAAGACACCGACAAATGTTAATGAAGTACGAAGTTTTTTGGGGTTAGCTGGATATTACCGTAGATTCATTGAGGGATTTTCGAAGATTGCTAATCCGATGACTCGTTTAACTCGAAAGGGGATAAAGTACCAATGGACAGAGCAATGTGAACACAGTTTCCAAGAATTGAAGCGAAGATTGACGGAAGCACCAGTGCTGACCATTCCAGACACAACAAAGGACTTCGTAGTCTACAGCGACGCTTCTAAACAAGGCTTGGGGTGTGTTCTAATGCAGGAAGGAAAAGTGGTGGCCTACGCGTCAAGACAGTTGAAACCTCACGAGCAGAACTATCCGACACACGACCTGGAATTAGCCGCAGTCGTTCATGCACTCAAGATATGGAGACATTACCTCTATGGCGGACACTGCGATATCTACACCGATCACAAAAGCTTGAAGTACTTCTTCGAGCAAAAAGAACTTAATATGAGGCAAAGAAGATGGTTAGAACTGGTCAAGGATTATGATTGTACGATTCAGTATCATCCAGGAAAGGCAAATGTGGTAGCCGACGCACTCAGCAGAAAGGGAAAGGGATCTATAACAAGGATGATTACAATTCAAGATTCACTAATCGAAGACATGGCGAAGCTAAACTTGGAAATAATCACACCACCAGATAGCATCCAGGCCACACTCTCAACGCTGTTTCTGAAACCCAAACTTCGCGAACGTATAATCAATGCTCAAGGAAAGGATTGTTGGAACCGACGGATCGCCGGCCCTATGCTATCGGAATCGGGATCCAAAGATAAATCGCAGCGGAAAGAAATCATACCCTTGTAGACCTCTTGATCTTCTGATGTATTCCTCTGAGCCCTTCTCGAACGTTGCGTGGCCAACGATCCTTCGAGAAAAATCAGTTCCGCTCTCTCTCACTTATCACGTGTTTTCTGTGATCTGAGTTCTGTGTTATGAGAGGCGCTGATGAAAAGAGCTATATATAGGCTACACCAGGGACCTAGAGGAGGAATTGGGTTGGGCCTCCTGATGGGCTTTAGTATCCTGCGTTCGGCCCGAACACATAACTGAAGCCCATCAATAATAATTCAGTCCACTAGAGAATTATTATTGAACTACCATCCCAATCCCATATTTAATATGGGCTCCTTATTATGTGTACATTTATTTCCCCGTGTTTAAGATATCGAATGTCCGTAAATTAAATAAGTTACTGACAACTTAAATAATTTACATCTAATTCCAAGAGTAGTACCACTCATCCTTATTATCATGTCGGATTAAATCCACCTGCAGGGTTTACATGATAATCCTTATGAGCTCCTCAAGGGGACATTATCATCCTAAATAATTAGGACACGGATTCCTTCTATAATCAACAGAACACCATATAAACAATGCTATCTCCCAACTCACCGAGTTTATTGATTTATGAATAAATCTCACCCATTGGCAAATTAAAGAAATAAACATTGAGCATACGTGCCCGTTATTATATAGGGATTAAGAAGATGTACATCCATAATAACAGAGGTCTTGTTCTATTATATAGTCAGTATAAAACGAACAACCTCAAATGGTCCTGCTCAATACACACAAAGTGTACTAGTGTAGTTTTATAGTCAAGACAGACTAATACCAAACTACACTACAACCATTCCGATGATTTGTCCAAATCCATCTTGGTTGTGAGCTACTATTTATAATTTATAAGAAACTGATAACATGATCTTCTGTGTGGCACCACACACCAAGTTATCTATAATATAAATTAATTGGACATTGCATAAACATATATAACAAATATAAAATGCAAACATATGACCAATGTGATTCTCATTCCATAAACGATGTTCATACAAAAAACAAGGCTTATAGTATACATCCTAACAAGGATGAGTTCCTGAAGAAGAAGAAGACTCGTATGGATACTGGAAAAGAAGAAGGATTTACCCTATCACCAGATGGAGCTTTGATTTTTGAAGGAAGACTATGCGTACCAGAAGACGAAGAATTACAAAAAGAGATCTTAGAAGAAGCTCATTGCTCGCCTCTATCAGCACATCCTGGAGGCACAAAGATGTATAAAGACTTGAAGAAAAACTTCTGGTGGAATAACATGAAGTCTAGCATCGGAATGTTCGTAAAACAGTGTTTGACATGTCAGCAAGTGAAGGCTGAACATCAACGACCAGCGGGACTTCTGACCCCATTGGAGATACCCGAATGGAAATGGGAACATGTCGCTATGGATTTCGTCGTCGGATTACCAAGATCTAAACGCGGGAACCACGCCGTCTGGGTGATTGTGGACAGATTGACTAAGTCCGCTCATTTCTTGCCAGTCAAAATGACATACGGAATGGACAAGTTAGCTCGGATTTACCTCGAGGAAATTGTCAGACTACATGGAGTGCCAGTATCCATCGTTTCCGACAGAGATCCACGATTCACATCAAGATTTTGGCAAAGACTTCAGGAGGAACTAGGGACTCGACTAGCTTTTAGCACTGCTTTTCATCCTCAGACAGACGGACAGACAGAGAGGACGATTCAAATTCTAGAAGATATGTTGAGAGCCTGCACCATAGACTTACACGGGAGCTGGGAAGAACATATTTGCTTAGTAGAATTTGCATATAACAATAGCTACCAATCAACAATCGGCATGGCACCATACGAAGCATTATACGGAAGAAAATGTCGATCTCCATTGTGCTGGGATGAAGTCGGTGAAAAGAAAGTGCTGGGAACTGATTTGGTTGAGCAGACAGTCGAGGTAATCAGAAAAATCCGTGAACGAATCAAAGCAGCTCAAGATAGACAGAAGGCTTACGCAGATAAAAGACGCAGGGAGTTACAGTTCGAGGTAGGAACCAAAGTTTTTCTGAAGATATCCCCTACAAAAGGAGTATACCGATTTGGGAAAAGAGGAAAACTAAGACCAAGATATGTGGGACCATTCGAGATTTTGGAACGAGTCGGAAACGTTGCCTATCGCTTAGCACTGCCGCCTAATCTTGCAGGAGTACATGACGTATTTCATATATCGATGTTGAGAAAGTATGTTTTCGATCCGAGCCATGTGGTCGACCAGAACAACCTTGAAGTTAGAGACGATCTATCATACGAAGAAGTTCCAGTGGCCATCCTAGATCGGAAGATGCGTACGTTGAGAAACCGGGAGATGGCTCTAGTAAAGGTCCAATGGAATCGCCACGGATTGGAAGAAGCAACATGGGAGTATGAAGACGAGATTTTGTCAAAGTTTCTAGATCTTCCGTCCATAGGTATGTTTTTGAATTTCGAGGACGAAATTCTTTTAAGGGGTAAGGGGTGTGACGACTAGGATTTTACCGATGCATAATTTGATAATTAACTATCTAAACCCTTAATTATTTGATTTATTTTACGTGCGTTTCGGAAAATTTAATTATAAGCATACTTTAATTAAGTTAACTTTTGGGAGATTTATTTCGTAAAAATACAAAGTCAACAAAATAATTCATAAGTGGGACGAGATGAACGAGAACGAAAAATCGAACAAAACGCAAAAAGAATGGATCAAATCAGAGTTCGTTTGATATCCCAAATTAATTAATATCATAAGAATGGTTAGTATAAAGTTTAAGATTATAATATTTTTAATTATATAATTAAGCAAAGTATATAACTCATTTTCTAACCTAAGTAAATATCATACACTAAAATTAACCTAAGGTAATAAATGTCATATGCTCCTCCTTCTCTCCTCTTCTCCGGCGGCCGGCCGGCCGGAGCGCCGCCGTCGCCGCCGCCGGCGACCACTGTCGCCGGAATTTTCATCGAACCGAAATGTATCGTAACCTACACCATCTTGAAGCTCTCGCCGAGCCCGTTCCAACCCCAGGCTCGGAATTGTCATCCGCCGCCGCGTTCGCCGGCAATTCGCCGGAGAAGACACGGCTTTCTCTCTCTAGAAAACCCTCACTTTCTCTCTCTTCGTTCTCGGCCATCCGGCCACCGATCGGGGCGATTCTTGAGCCTAAAGTGAAGTTCTCGCCGAGCCCGTCTCAATTCTGGGCTCGGATCGTTGATCGGACCGACCAAACTCCGGTGGTGGCCGGTCAAAGTTCTGCATGCAATGTGTTTCTCTCTCCTCTCCTTTACCCTCTCTCTCTCCCCGATCATCTCTCTCTCTCTCGCGATCATCTCTCCCTCTCCGTCTGGTCTGATGCTGGAGGCGGCGCATGCAGCGCCGCCGTGGGGACGATCGGCCGGCGCAAGGGGCGCCGGCAATGGTTGGGTTTTGGTTGGAGTTGAGGCTGTGTAGGTTGGGTTGGTGGTGGTGGAGAAGGGTATTTGATGGCGGCTTTCCCAGCGCCGCCGTGGTCGGAGAAGGCCGGCGCTCGGTGCGCCGGCGAGGAGGGAGTGTTGGGGCGGAGTTCGCCGGCGACAGGGACCGCCGGCGCCGGAAAACTGGAGCTGGCAGTGGCGGGGTGGCGGGAGCAGTGTTGGTTGGGGGTTGGGGTGGGTTTTGGGAATTGGACTTTGTCCAGGGACTTCCTTGCAATTTTTCAAAGTTCTGCTTATTTTCAGTTTGGTCCTCTAGCTTCTTTTCTATACATTTTGGTCCTCAAAGTTTTGGAAACTATAGTTTCAACCCCAAAACTTCTCAAGACTTGGATTTTCACCCCAAGACTTTCCGATATTGCAGTTCAACCCCTTCCGGATTCCTGAAACTTCGTTTCGACCCCAAACTTTATCTGTAATTACAGTTTTACCCCTCAAACCCTCCAAACCCTAAAATGCTTCGTTTAGCTTCGTTTCTTATCCGTTTTAATCCGTTCTCATCTCTAAACCTTCCTTTTTGAATCCTCTATATTTCTAGACCTAATCGGGTCGAGTTCTGTTCTATTTTCAATTCGTAGTTTCTTTCGAGCATTTAATTAAAAACGCTTAAATAATTACATAATCTAATAATTTTATGTTGTGTGTTTGTAGGCCCAAACGCATCGAACTCATCACCAAATTAAAAGGAAAAGAACGTGTTAATCGCACCGCCCAGGCTGAGGTGGGGGTAATTTCTGAATTAATGTTTAACTTTACGTTTATCCTGCATAGTCGCATGTTAGGGTTTTCGATAAATTATATTATGATGACGAACGTTATATGATTTACGACTTGAGTTTATGAGCATGAAAGATGATTGATGATATCAGTATGCTATTAAGCGTTATACATGTTCGTATTTATATGCTTTGACTACGTGCTATGAGTTAAATCTTTTGTTGGAATTAAGATATGTGTTCATGTGCACGGTCTTTGGGAAGACAGGTTGGGATTAAGTCCTAACAGGAAAACGGAGGATTGGTGAAGTCCCCCTGACCAAATAATCACCAGGAGGATAAGGTGGTGGGGTAAGGCGGGATATACCTGCGCCCACATCATTTACGTGTTGTGCATTGTACTTGCTGTGATTAACTGCTTATCTGTCTTAAAGTTTTATGTTAATTTATGAACTTGCCTCCACGGGGTGTATTTCTATGCACTCACCCCGCTTACGTGTTCGTTACAGGTGATGATTTTGTTGGGAGAAGTTGAAGGGAGAGATGTGCCCTGTCTGCTAAAGTTTCCCTTTTGTTAATTTCGATATTTTGTTAAACTGTTTCGAAACAACGTACATTTACGTTTCTGTTGGGTTTAAACACATATTTTAAGATCCGCTGCTGTACATAGTTAACTTTCAAAGTTCGTTATATACATATATATGTATCATCTTCGTTTCTCTTTTCTTTCTTTCTTCTTTCCTGCACGCCTGTCGGGGACACTCTGATAATATAAAAATGTTTTTCATAAAATTTATTAATCTTTTGTAATAAAATAGGGTTAAGTTTCGGGGCGTGACACTTTACTTCTTGCATTTTTGTATTAGCTAGTTGTAATTTTTATAGATATTTGATTGTCGTTTTACTTTTAGGATTTTTGTATTGGATAATTGTAATATAGGTACATTTTGACAATTTCTCAAATTACAATCATGTAAATAAGAAATTATTTTAGTTGTGGATCTTTGGTTTTGTTTTGTGTAATATTTTTTCATTTTTAATTATGTAAATGTCTCTATTATTGAATTTGATATTTAATTAGATTTTTCTTAATTTAAGTAAAATTGTGGATCTTTATTTTTTAGTTATACATATGGGAAAATCAAGGACCATTTATGCATTCTTCAAAAGAAAGGATGATTCTACGCTGACACCCAACCCAACAAATCCAACACTACACCATCCAACAATTGAGCCACCAATTATTGATTCAACATGTGCCGAATCGGGTAGCTCTATGCATCGATGGTTGAGTGCTACACAAATGGATGCTTGTCATTTTGAAAGAGATCCTGGATTATGACCATTAATATGGGAATTTCCTGTGAATCAACGAGATGAAATTCATCGAGCTTATCTCAAGGTTGGACCATATCAACCAAGACTCCCACAAGAAGCCTATCCATTTTCTATTGGTAAAAATCAACGTCGTCAATTTCAGCTTTCTTGGTATGATCTATATCCTTCTTGGTTGGAATATTCTAAGGCACAAGATGTTATATATTGTCTGCAATGCTACCTTTTCAGTAAGCAATCTTCAGGTCATCGAGGTTCAAATGCTTTTGTTGAACATGGTTTTAGAAATTGGAAGAAAGTAAATAGTGGATCCGATTGTTCACTTCTAAATCATATTGGCAAAGGTCCCAATTCACCACATTATAATGCCATGAAATATTGTGATGACTTAATGAAGCAATCACAACATATTGATATGCTTATCATAAAGCAAGCGTCCAAAGAAGTTGAAAACAACCGACTTAGACTCAAAGCTTCAATTGATTGTATTAAATGGTTGTCATTTCAAGGTTGTGCATTTAGAGGTCATGATGAAAGTGAAAACTCAAAGAATCGAGGAAACTTCATTGAAATGTTGAAGCTTTTAGGTTCTTATAATGACAATGTTCAAAAGCAAGTTTTGGAAAATTCTCCAAGGGTAGCCAAGTATTCATCTAGAAATATTCAACAAGATATTCTCCATATTCTTGCAAGAAATGTAAGAAATGCAATTAGAGATGAAATTGGAGATGCCAAATTTTGTGTTCTTATTGATAAGGCTGGGGATGAATCTAAAAAGGAGCAAATGACTATTGTCTTGCGATTTGTTAGTAGGGATGGTTTTATTCAAGAAAGGTTTTTTGATATTGAGCATGTCACTGACACTTGTGCATTAACTTTGAAGAAAGGATTGGAATCAGTACTTTCTCGACATGATCTCCTTCTTGAAAATATTCGAGGTCAAGGATATGATGGTGCAAGCAATATGCGTGGGGAATGGAATGGATTGCAAGCTTTGCTTCTTAAAGATTGTCCTTATGTATATTATGTCCATTGTTTCGCTCATAGGTTGCAGTTAGCTTTGGTTGCTACTTCAAGAGAGGTTATCCATATTTATGATTTTTTCACACAATTGACTTCTATTGTAAATATTGTTGGTGCTTCTTCCAAACGACATGATCAATTACAAGAAGCTCAAGCAAATAACATTGCTTACAGAATTTCACTTGGTGAACTTGAAACAGGCAGAGGAGCAAATCAAGTTGGAACTTTACAAAGAGCAGGAGATACTCGTTGGGGTTCTCATTTTAATTCTATTTGCAGTTTGATGATAAATTTTTCTGCAGCTTGTACGGTTGTTGAGAATATTATGGAAGAAGCGACTACTTATGCACAAAGAGGTGATGCTTATGCAGTAAATAAAGTATTACTATCATTTAAGTTTGCTTTCGCTTTGCATTTGATGCATGAAATCATGGGAATCACTAATGATCTTTGTCAAGCATTACAACATCACTCACAAGATATCTTGAATGCTATGAATCTTGTTTGCACAACAAAAGCGCTTCTTCAACAATTTAGAGAAGATGGATGGACAGATTTACTTGAGAATGTGAAACTTTTTAATTTGTGGAAAACATGAGATTGAGATTCCTGATATGGATTCACTTTACACTATAGGAAGGGGTCGATCTCGAAAACCAAATGTAAGTAAGGATCATCATTTTTGAGTGGAGATATTCTTGGCGGCAATAGACTCACAGTTGCAAGAGTTGAATAGCAGATTTAATGAGCAAACTGTGGAACTCCTAACTTTGAGCTCTGCTTTGGATCCTAATGACAATTATAGGTCATTCAACAATGAGAAAATATTCAAGCTAGCATTGAAGTTTTATCCTGGAGATTTCACGGAACAAGAAAAAAGTCATCTAGAGTTTCCGCTACGTCACTATAAACTTGATATATCAAATCACCTAGATTTTTAAGGAATTCTTACACTTTCACAATTATGCCGAAAATTGACAGAAACGGGAAAGTGCAAAACTTATTACTTGGTTGATCGGTTAATTCGCCTTGCATTGACTCTTCCGGTATCTACTGCAACTACAGAAAGAGCTTTTTCAGCAATGAAAAAAATCAAAACAAGACTTCGAAGCAAAATGGATGATGAGTTTCTTACTGATAATTTAATTATTTACATTGAGAAGGAAATTGCTACTACTTTTAGCACAGATTCTATTATAGCTGATTTTGAATCAATGAAGAAGCGTCGTGTACAATTTTCTTAGATTTTGAATATAAATGTAAGTAAATTCTCTATAATTTCTTTTGGTTTGTGAATTATGAATTATTATCGCATTTTGTGTTCTTTTTATTTTTATCATATGTTTCAACAGTGAAAAAGATTTATTTCAGGATTGGGATTGTCTCTGATTTTGATATTTCAAATATCTCAATCTTTAGGTACAACAAATTGACAGAGATAAAAAATGACAAGATGAATACATCTAGTGGTGATCTAATAAGAGGAGACAGCCTTCTTGAGGATCCTGTAAGGAATCTTCTATTTGCAATTGCAAGTTTACTACTCTCATCTTTCTTTATTATGATTGTAGACTCTTCACTTTGCTGCAGTCAGCTGAACTGCATATATATACTGACTTCCTAAGACTTGTGTTGGAGATACTGAATGTGATCCTAACTTATGCATGGTGTAACAAGTGCACAACATTTTTTTATTTTTTGTTTGTTCCAGGTGTTGGATTTCTTTAATAGCCGTATTTTTTTTCTCTTTAGCCCCCCCGAGCATTTTGGTCTAGCTCCGCCCCTGTATGGTAGGCAATTACTATTTGTGTGATGGAGGATACACAAATAGGAATTGATTTCTTGCACCTTACCGGGGTATAAGATATTATTTACAAGAATGACATCATGCATCCCAAACACCTCAAACACCTCAAGAATAATACAACATGATGCATGCTAGAGACCGTAACGTAATTAAGCATTTCTTTGGCATACTGAAGGCACATTGGAGCATTCTTAGGAGCAACTCTTATAATTCAATCAAAACACAAAATCACATAATATTGGTTTGTTGTTTGCTTCACAATTTCATTCGCACCAACACTACCATCACCTAATTAAGAGTGAGGTGCCTGACATCTGTAGTGATCCTGATTTTAAGCTAATTCCGGACATCGTCTATGTTAACCAAGTTGAGTCTTCAGAAGAGTGGACATCATGGAGAGAGAACATAACTATGCAAATGTGGAATAACAGGAATTTGTAAATTTTGGACATTTGAACCCTTATGAAATTCCAACTACTGTTGTAAACTTACTAATTAATTAGGAGCCTTCAAGACATTTAATCTGTAACAAATATTGCATGCCGTTTTTTTACATGATGAAATCTTGTTTCATCCATTGTCTATTTCTTTATACTTAATTGCATATTGTCTTTCCAACTAAGCAATAACATTATACACACCTTCATGAACTTTTTAGGGGTATATATTGAAGCTGGTGTATCTTTAATTCGTAGCCATGAACAACAAGTCTGTGAACATGAAGAATAAGACAACTATCCAATCAAGGACTTGAAGTTTTAATGAGGAGCAACAACTCATCGATGCATTAAAAGAGTTGGTTGCTAGAGGCTATAAGTTTGACAATGGATTTAGGACGGGTTATCTTAATTTGTTGGAACAGTACTTGGTCCAACGCTTTCCCAGCACAGACTTGAAGGTCGAGCTACATATTTCCAGTAAAATTCATACTTTGAAGAAAAATTACAATTCACTATCTCTAATGTTTGAAAAAAGTAGGATCGGGTTGGGCACTAACTACATGATCGACACCACAGATGAAGTCTGCGAGGCGTATCTCAAGGTAATCTCAAAATACATCAATTATATGTTTTTAGTTGTAAACTTCAATTGGTAAAAAATGGCAACAACTAATAAGTCTGACAAGTTGCTTAACAGATTGACAACACTGTTCGAACTATGTGTTTCAAGACATGACCATTTTTTAACGATTGGATTGAGATATTTGGGAAGGATCGGGCCACTGGTGGTTCACAGATGTCATGCAAGATTTCTTAAACACCGGCAATACCGAACCCAATAGGTCATCATTCCCGCCCCAACAAACAGTCAACGAAGA
Organism: Scutellaria minor; assembly: GCA_954870855.1. Taxonomy (NCBI): domain Eukaryota; kingdom Viridiplantae; phylum Streptophyta; class Magnoliopsida; order Lamiales; family Lamiaceae; genus Scutellaria; species Scutellaria minor. Next base: position 4,473,326 of record OX940732.1, on the reverse strand, counting down.
GTCATCTACCGTCTTCATGCTAAAGGATATTGCAGATAGCTCAAACACCTCCAAACGAAGTAGGAAGACCAAGGCAAGAAGGATTGAAAGTGAGAATGGAGACTCATTCATCGAAAAGGTCAACGAGTATTTTGAGAGAAATGATAATCACATGGGTGAGATAGCTAGGGAAATAGGTGACTTAGCCAAGAGGAAGACTTCAACTTTAGAGCCAACTGAAGAACGTTCACAAGTGTACAAAATGCTTGACAACTTTGACTTTCCTTGCCTAGAGACACGGGTGCACATTGTTCGGTACTTATGCAACAATGAGAGTGACTTTAATTTTTTTTTCAGCATACCAGATGAAGCTAAAGATGTGTTGTTGAAGGATATTATGGATAAAATGTAAATAACACATGATGTATGTCGTTCTTGAAGTAGGTGTCTTTAATCCGAAGATAACTTGTTTGTTTTTTTGTAAGATGTGTTTTCATGGCCCATCATCAAGACTTATATTATATTAGGTCCTTACACTCAGAATAATATTATATTAGGCCACTTAATACTCCTTTTTGGTAATCTCGAATGGTGGCAACCACTTGGGCTATGTTTACTTTGGTGGTAAGGGATTAAATTGTCTTGATAAATGGTAGGATAATTATTGGGATAGTGATAAATTTGAAAAACCAATCCATCATTTACTTTGTATGATTAATTGTAGGATGTAATTTTTTTCTTTTATACTGCATTAATTTTAATAAGTGAAAAATAATGAAATCACCTAAACACCCATCATCTCTTCCCCCTCTTCTTGTCTTCCTCAAAATTCTCGTGTGCTCTGCAACTTACATTCTCCATCTCAATTGGAATGTTCAAACTATTAAAATGGGTATAAATTCTTGTTTACACTCATTAAATTAAGCATTAATTTATAATTACTGTAGTTAAGAAAAAAAAAAAAGCAAAGTAGCCCTAAATTTATAGGATTCATTTTGTGGTATAATCCGGGCATTTTTCCCAGTCTCTTCCTAAGCTATACGTTGTCAAAAGCTTTCTGCTGATATCTTCCCTTTCTTTAACCAAATGGCCTAGTTTTCCAACCACTTCATTTGCCTACTGCTTCCTCTGAAGCCTTCTGTTCGAGCTCTGTGATCATTCTGTCTATTGCTTTCTTTTCGGTTCTTAAAGAACGCTGGATGATCAAACACAAAAGCAAATGTGGGACATAATGTTTTCATGGAAATGTCGGTGTGAGAAAAATGGAAGGAACACATTTGTTTTTACTCTCTTTTCCAGAAACTTTCCAAGGTCTAAACCTTGTAGCTTTTTCTTCTTCTAAAAGATGCAGCAATATCGTACTAGCACTGCTAGTAACACCAAGATCATCGTTTCAACTGAGAGAAAAGCAGTTTCTGAATCAACTTACTTGAGACAGAAAAAAAGGCCAGAAGAATCCTTAGATCTACCACAAAATGCTGCAGAGCACTCTGACATAGATTGAACAAGAATTTACCTGCTTGTTCGGATTATAGAAACAATATAATCATGAACATGAAAGGACAAAAGATGTGCGCAAACACAATACACAGAAAGAGAGAGAGAGAGAGATTAGAATTACTAGGATTAGATTCAGACAGGTAGATGGAACTGGAAGCTGGAATGAGACAGGTGAATACAACACTTTTGGGTTTCAAAGCAGATACATAAATGTATTCTCCAATTTTCTGGGAAATTTATTCTTCCATTTCCATCTGAGAGATATAGACAGCGTAACCGGAGCAATCAAGAACTGGATTCACTTGTATTACAGAATTCAAACTAGCTGATTCAGGGAATTTTCTGAGAACTCCTGTGGGTGAAAATGAATAAAGAAATCCATCCAATGAGCCATAAGATATCCAACCTGTTTCATCAATCTCACCTGTTAGTATTTGAGTATTCTTAAAACTAATTCACCAAAACATATGCATTTTTACAAGGCGAAGAAGATCTTCCTACCATTTGCATCAATCACAGGCTCGTAATCTGCTGAACTTAATGGCCCAATATTTCCTTGCCACAAAACATTTCCTGTGTGAACATCCAATGCCACGATAAGACCTCTATCCGGTACAGTAACAAAAAGACGACCATTGTTCCCAGAAGTAATCGTGTATGCTTTTCCAAACGAGCTAAGATCTTGGATCCACTTAAAATAAGGACCACGGAGTGATAACGAGTATAATTCCCCTACTGTGTTTGAGTTCTGTAAGTAAAACAAACTCTTTAAAGAAACTGAGGAATTTACAAAAAAGAAGAATAAAGATGTAATAAATGGAGCTTACAAATATACTAGCTTCACAGTGATCAATGACAGGAGGTGAAGTAAAATAACAGTCAGTGATATTTTTCCTACAACCTTGGCGATATCCATGCTGATAAAGCACCGGACCAGCACTCCAGAGAAGCTCTCCATAAAGTCTATACGAAAAGAGGCCCCGGTTTTTAACGTTACTGAGCAGACAAGAACTAGAAATGCTTGCAGAGATGCTGATAATTTCCCCTGGTTCTTGTGCACCTTGCCTTGGACCAAAGAACACGTCAACAGCAGCTTCAGAAGTTCCAATTCTTGATGGATAGATTTTTAGTGCCCTGTTTTCTGCAACCAAGTATATCTGCCCAGTAGTTGGCCTTGTCAAAATTAATCTCCAGACCAAAGAATAACATTGTAGAAATTGTTGATAGAGTAACAATAGAACATGATACAAATTCATGAAACTTAAATGTTGGTATTTTTATGGTAAACATCCATATCTTGATAGAATTGATGTTCATTCAAACAAATCTCTATATATTTTCTTAATTAAGATTGCCTTCATCATAAATTGCATATATTCATATCTTATCATTGTAGAAAACTAGAGTCTACATGGCTACACCTAGTTAACAAAATATATATGCATACAATTAAGTGAAAATGGAAATATGATAAAACCACCTCATAATGAAATTGAAATAGATTCAATAGAGAGAGTGAGTCTTGCCTTTGTAGACCCTCCATGAATTGGCGCTATATTAGCATTGCAAGTATAATTCAAGTGTAGCATCCACGCAATAGAACCGTTGTTTTCAAATGAAAAGAAGTTCTTCCCGGAACAAGCATAAATGCGGCCATCATCTCCGATGAAATTCTTGAAAAGTCTGTGAGCAGCTTTCATGGAAGGTTCATCAGCTGAAACAAAATGCATCTAATCTTAGACAACACGGTCATAGAAAGGAGTTCTCCGCCATTACTAGTTCATTAAATAGATAAATGGGCTTCGATCAAAGAGGCAAAATAAGGAGAAATGTGAAAGACAGGCAGAATTAAATAATTTAATAAATAAATAAATAAGATTTTCCGATTCCTAAGCGTGTTTTGATGAAGCAGTAAAGAGAATGGCAGAGAGAACCTGAAAATGAGTGAGAATATGGAGAATCGTGCAAATGTTTGGAGTAATAAGGTAGAGCAAACCCTAATGGTAGAAAGAGGGCAAAGATTATCAGAGTTGAATGGATGTGAACAGCCAGAGACATGGTAGATATGATGAAAATCTCTTCACTGAGGAATCGAAAACAGTTTTTTGAAGAAACTGTTCCCGCCATTGTTATAAGCAGTTTATGGCGGTTTAGAGAGAGACCTTATCCATTTCTTCACTTAGAAGAAGAAAAAGATGGTTGAAACTTGGAAATCAAATTCTCAATTGATTGAATTTATAAATGTGATTTGGCAGAAAATGTCTGATCATAGCAGCGGCGACAACGGATTTAACAACGGCGGTTCCACCAGCAACACCGCCAGCCTAGAATAAGAGAAGTCAGTTGTTAGTTTGTAGAATTTTATTTTCGATTTCAAATCGGATTCTATCGTGTTTGTGATTCTCGTGTTTTTTTGCATGCATACCAAGTATAGTGGCGTGCATGTCATTCATTTCATCTTTGTTTGCAAGTTGGTTTTGCTATTTATATGTAAAACAATGTTTCTTCCAAGTGTTTTAGGAATAGTGGAAATAGGAACATTGCTTTGTGATCCAAGTTAAGTTCACAAAATCAAACTCAATTTTCAGTGTTACTACTTAAAGTTACACTTGCGAAATTAGAGTTGGCAATATCCAAATTTTTTTGCCATGATAACTTTTTTTATTCATTTTTACCTTCGCAATACTTTCATTAACACGAGGAGAAAAGTCACTTGACTCAGCGAGTAAAAATAAACAAATAATTATTCACCTATGGATAAGTCACTCCTTTTCTACAGAAGCGAGAAACATCAGCTAAGAAACAATGAAGCAAACTTTATCATATAGAAGAAACTAACATGTGTATGAAAATCACTATCTAACGAGTGCCACTTGAGTTCACCATGTTCGAATACGAAGCTGTATCATTAAGGAAAAGCCAATGGATGAAAAGGCGAAGCTCTCGTTCTGGGGGTTAAAAAGGGCTGACCTTGCCGGCTAATGTTAGCAGTATTTCAGGTACAAAACGTCTTTTTACAGGAACCATAGCATCCCTATCAAGAGATTCCTTGTCTCTGGCATCTATAAAGGCAATCAAATAGTCGAGAAACTCTACTCTACCACCTCGGAGATGATCCTACATTTGAGAAACACATCAGCACTCTAAATTGATGTAATTGCACAGTAATTGATCTTATAAGCTCTAAAATCATCTAATAAGATGTTTTATCTTATTTTGAAAGTAAGTTGTTCAAGAATTCGGATAAATAAAATGATGAAACTTATAAGAATTAGCAATGATAATGGTGCAATGAATTTAAATGGTGAATTTGCCAAAACTAAAGATCTTACTTTAGAAAAAGATGGGATCTTCTTACTTTTCAAAAAAACAACTTATAGGCTTCTAACATCTTAATTTATGATGAGGTAATATTTTTTGAATTTTTCTGAAACACTCTTAAGGAGCTTGTAAGTGTCTTGAAACTGAACTTGTGAAATGTAATACAACAATGGAATATTAAGTTTCATAGTATTGGGTTAGTCTCTCTGTATCTTATGCATTAAAATGACAGTTTTTATTAGATATGATCATTAGGTAAACAAATAGAGAAAAGAATTAAACAGAAATTACTCACTTGGAGGAATAAATCAGTATGAGTTTTCCCATCATATAAGATGAGATCTGCCTGAGCCCCTAATCTTTGGAGTGTATCCACAAATCTTTTGCTGCATATAACGCATAAGTAAATATTTTAGTTGTTCTCACAGATAAAGGTCATGGAAATCTTGATTAAATAAGGATCTGGTGAAGTCATCTATCAGATAAAGAGTAATGAATATTAGCAACTTCAGAACTTTATACAAATAAATTGAACAGAAGCTTTTCCAATATGGTTCACATATCAACGAATATGTTACATTCGACATAGTACATAGTTAGATAACTTACTGAAGAAGTCATCAAACACACTTTCAACAAACAAAGGTCCAATTTGATGGAAGATATAACAACTCATTCTGCTAACTAGTCCTTTTAACCTATCTACAAGTAATGGTAGCCACTAAATCTTCAATTAAATTTTTATTCAACTGTTGGGGATTTATAATTAGTTTGGTTGACCAGAAAATACAATTTGGAAGTTTTGATCCGATACAAGGAAATGATTCAGTTCCATAGCTAAAGATCGTAGTTCTCAGGTAAACAATTTTTAACCCCAAACTGAGTAGTTAAGAACTAAGGGCAGGATACTACATTTTTTAACCCATTTTTATTTTGCCTATAAGTATTGAAGCAGGCATCTTATCACTTTTCTTAATTTTGATTTCCAGGATGGCCCTTTGTCAGAGGGGATCAGGTAGCAGTAACTGTAATCATAATAATTTACATTGGAGATTGAGAGTTAACGTCATGAGTGGCTTGGCATCTTTGTCAAGTTCTACTTTCGATACAAGAAAACCATTCTGTATATAAAAACTTTTGAAACTAAAATATACACAATCAAACACAGAATTTATCCAGCCAAAAACTAGAAAAGATCAACTTCACTTTCCCTACGCTCGTGAAGTTGCAGTTTTTCGTATCATTAGACAGGCAAACTTACCTTTCATCGCATGGCATTGAATAATCTGAGGTACCATGGAGAAGAATAATATGTGGCAGCATAGAAACTGCACTACTTGAGCTTGGCTTTTGTACGATTATTTCAGGAGAAAATTGTTCTAATCCTTTTTCCCCTTCCATGATACTGTGATCACAGATAAAAATAGCTGTCAGAACAATCAAAGAATTGTCTAGGACCCAAAGTTCATGTAAAAGTATGTATACAGGCATGCATAGCATCTGGAACAGATTCTATACCTCAGAAAGATGGATCGATACAAGCCTCGACTATGGAAATGATCAACTAATTTGAGTAAATTGTACCTGTCAATATGATTATTAGGCATTTCACACGAGCACAATGTCAATGATTATGTAATCTAGAAATAAGGGCTCATCAACAAGAAGAAAAGAAAATATAACTCTTTAGTCTTTGGAAACTTACCCTCCAGATAAACCAAAATAAGCATTTATCTGGGACACACTCCAAGAAATGCTCTCACCTCTGGATTCTTTAATTGCCTGCTGCAAAAGAGCACAGGCAGAAATATGTGCACCCGCAGATTGGCCCATTAGATAAATCCTGTAAAATACAAATGTCACATCTCTGCATAACATTTTTATGATGATTGCAAGTGCCATACTGCTTAGTCAAAAATTCACAAGCCTTGGTACCAATTAAATTCTGGTTTAAGATGCCTCATCAAGTAATGATATTTACACAATGAACTTGCTAAAGTAGAATGTATCCCATTTTGAGGTAAAAATTTCTTCATGAATAGTTCCTGACCATGGTGAAATAAAATTGCATGGTTCAAATATGTAATAATGATTAGTATAGCTAATAATAATAGAAACAAAAGTTGGAAATATGAGGCTTATAATCAGTATCTTCTTAGATTATGGAACACCATGATACATTTTTCGGCATATGAACACAAGGTAGGTGCTCCAACTATGTCAATCAGTAATCTTTGTTATAACATAATTTTGCCATTTTCCACTTCAAAGAATCAAAAATCCTTGGTTTTCTTTATTTGGAGTTAAGAAGAAAGCAATGAAATACAAAAGAACTGGAAGGAAAAAAAAACTCACTTATTTGGATCACCTCCTAGTTCAACAATATTGTTGTAAATGAACGCAATTCCTTGACTAACGTCACTAATCATATCACTAATAGTCCCCTGTGGAAAATTTCTGCAACAGAATCCAAAGAAATTATGATCAGGCAACAAATCAATAATCATACACACATATAAACATTTGGTAGATAGATTAGAAAGGGAAACATGGTTGTTCCTAAATACTAAACTTTTACTAAATTACTTCACCAACTTATAATAAAGTACATGAGACACACCAACATGCTTGCTTGTTCCAAAGAGATGAAAGCTAGAGCAGCTTCTAATAAAGTTGGCACGTTCTGTTTGAGATATGCATGTTAATTTCCGGTAGCATCTATTGCACCATTCTTCAGTATTTAATGAAGTATCCACATCACATCATTCTCTATAGCTCATAGACTGAAGGATTGGCGCACCAACCATACAACCAATCTGGTATTTGGAACTAAAACCTAATTGCTTAAGTTCCATTTACAAAATCACAACTATAGAAGTTCGCTTAGTAATTAATATCAGGACTAGCATCTCATTACTCAAACAGACGCAAGTACCTGTAGTCAAGGCATGCCACTATGATGTCAGTTTCTGCCAGGTGTAGTCCTAGGAGGGAACCCCATGCCTTATACCTGCATTAAACCTATGACATTACTTCTCTGAAAGTATAGTAACTAGAGGATGCATCTACTGATCTACATATGCAGCTACATGCATTTAAATTACAATGCATAGAAGACAATACAACACAATTTGTAACAATGGATTAGTAGGATGTTATGCTTTAACAATCAATTCTGAGCCTCCATTTAGGGTAGAAAAGAGGCACTCACATTCAAGGATAAAGTATATTACTAAATGCAGAGAAAACTGCCACTTCAGACACAACATACAAACATACATTTAACTTCGGGTTATTACATGCAGTGTCTCTATTAAAAGTTGAAATTTATCTATGAAAGGAAAAGAGTTGCCTCCTATTGATTATGCCAATACTGAAGGTAGCTCAGTAACTGGTCATATGCTTAATAAGGCATCGGCAATGCAGCAAAAAGGATTCTCACAGATTTATTCTTGATTCTGGACAAAGTTTTCCTCCTCCTTCCAAAAGTTGTAAATTATGTACCTTACACACACAGACCTGTAGTAGTAATTCCAAATACACAAAATATATGGGTAGCCACTGTATTTTTTACTTCAACAACACTCCATAGATTCTTTTTAAGATTTGTAGTTCCAGATGCAAGTCACATTTTTACATTGACATAGAATCTATCTTCTACTTATCTGTTAATAAGTTGGAGAATTTCTACTTAAGGTGTCTGGATTTAGCAAGAGCAAATATGCATTGTTGGTCCTGTAAGTTTTAAATACTTCATCTGAAAAGGAACTTGCCCATAATTATAACACTCTTTAAAGTCAAAATAACAGCGTACTCTACCATCTCCACCCCAACACCCCCCAACAGAAGAATAGGTAAAAAAATAGTCACCGCTGACTCACCCGATAATCCATGCCCCGCCAGTTACAAATATCAACACAGGCTTCAAGTCACCATTACTTGAAGGTAAATATAAATCCATCCTGCAGAAAAAATTTTGCTTTTATAATCAACATGATTGTAAATAAAGTACAGAATAGAAATAACATAGAAGACCCAAATAGTACCTATTTCTTGGTTGATCTCCATAAACAATACTCCGACGAACTTTGCTTGAAAAGAAATAGCAGAAGGCAACTGCCAGGGAGCAAGATTAACAGATTTTATTTTCAACAGCTACTCTGAGCCAAACTACAAACTAGCACAATAATACTTGAAAACTTGGGGTGGGGGAATCTGAATGCAGGATTATAGATCTATAAATACAATGCTAAGACATCATTTATAGATACACAAAGTCCAACAACTTTGTCTAAATAAGAAGTCCAAAGCTTTTCAGCATCAGCAAAGAATTGGACAAATACAAATAACAAAACTATCAAGGTGATAAGGTAGATACAAAAGCTTAACCAAAAATAAAGAAAAAGATTAAAAAATAGAATAAAATAATAAAAAACCTCTGCCTTGCAAAGATTACACTTTCACAAGGGACAACAACAAAACTTTACTACTGCCTTCCATATTTTTAATTACCTAACATCATCATCTAGTCAGTAGGCTCAACATAATTTTCCAGATATTTAGCAAATTCATAGTCTTCTCACAAAAAAAAAAAGGATCCCTAGAGAATGTACACATTCTTCAGCTCTAGCTTATCATAAGATTAAAACAAGAAATATTTCCAGTTCCAACCTTCAACCATCACGTTTTCCACATAGAAAAAGTGAGAAGGTCATTCTAATATTTCAGTCGTTGCTTGACAAATTTTGGGTTATATAAAGATTATTGCAATATTTTCTATTTTACATGTCAAAAGAATCATAGAATTATCTGAAATTTTGAAAATTACCTTGGAGGAAACCAGGCATAAGCAGCATCGCGTAAAGAGCAAGAGCTAGTAGTCTTGTCATCCATCGGTAGCCTAACCTGAATAAAGAAATGATCAGGAAAACATCTAAGCTTACCAGCTACCTGGTGCAAATGGTGTGGGTTGACCGTTGATGTTTCCATAAATTGCAAACAACGAGCAACCTCAACCCTAGATCAAATGGAATTAAATGGCAGTACAATAGGGGCATAAAAATATGGGAATCTTGCATCAAAACAGCAATAAATATGGTGAAAAGTAAGTCCAGCTCCCAGAAGGGCATTGAAGACAGGCATATAATTGTAGCCAGAATTTCCACAGTATTGTCCATTAATGCACAAGAAATTAATTTTAATCAAAAGACGCATACACGGCCTGTCAATACACTCAATAATCTTCCAACTTAACTTCAGAACCCCAATAAAGCAATTAAAATAGGATTTCAAGTTTATAGAACTTAATCATTGCTCATAAGTCATACCTTTTGGTCATAACATAATGTTATACAAAAGCATCAAATACTTCTCAATAACACTACACGTTTGTTCAAATTCCACAACCAAAATCCAAATTCAACTATGCCAACTCAACTGATCACATAAATCGAGAAATTACTTCTTGTTGTTGCTGTAACAATTAACAAACTCGAACACAAAGCATAAAATCAAGTGAGCAATTGAAAATAGAGAAAAAGAAAGAGTAAAGTTAGTATGATACCCAAGATAGCCAAGCAGCTTGAAGCTGAGTCGAGTGAGCAAATAAGTCTCGGCAGCCGCATGGCTGATCTCACGGCTGAACGACTGCTGACGACGAGGTCGAGCAGCAAATGGCGCCGTTTTGCTGCCACCTCTCCGCCTCCGTTGCTGGTTCAGAGAAGCACTTGGAAAACTCGACACCCTAACCAGATTGTCGGTCTCTGTAACTTCCATAATTTCGTCGATGGAATCTCGGGAAAGAAGATTCGCTGGCACAGACGACGACGACTCCATCGCAGACGGCGGCGCGTGCAGTGATATGCGGCGGATGTTCAGCTAATGGGAGTAGTGTGTTGGATAAATACTAAAAAATGGGGTGGTGGTCCTTACTGGGTTCGTTGGGCGATGTGATGATCTGACAACTGTCCGATTGCAACGGATTGCGTAAACCCAGAAATTCTATCGTGTTACACTTTTGTCATCTTCAAAAGAGTAATCATCAATTTCTTTTATATAATTTTTTTTAAATATTCATATCATATATTCTGCAAAATGAAGATATTAATATTAAGTATTAGAATTTCTCACATCGTATCTGTCATAATATTTCCAAAGCTATGGTTTGAGATTTATTAAATTTTTATTGTTTGATTACGCAATTGTTTAACTTTGAAATGATTAGTTTCAATAACGTAGAAATAGTGGTCATTGCAAATATAAATCCACTCAAATTTCAGGAATCTAAAATAAAATTGTACTTGGGGAATATCTATTTATAGTTTTTTTAGGGTTAATTATAGATTTGGTATCTATTGATAATATGGACTCTCTCCCTTCTTTAAGCAACTTTTCAGTTTTTTCTGAAGTATCAAATTTTTGACTCTTGAGATGATGATGAGGTGTGGATATGTGTGAATAGCTATAATAGTTATTCATCGTCATCGAGAGATTTATGTTTGAATACGTGGTCAAGAAAGTTTGTAGATCGAGTTGATGGATCTTGGGGAATCGATTACTCTTCCACTTCAAATTGATAAGTCGATTCAGTGCATATTCGTATTAAGATATGTTTTAATGTAGAAAAAAAAAGATGTAATATATAGAGAAACGAAGAATAAGATGACTCTTGTCCACAAATCAGCAAAAGAGAAAAGATCGATGATTAAAGCTCAACGTGGCGAAGATCTTCTCAAAGCGGGGAAGTTGCTGCAAAATATCGCGCAACGGGGGACTGGCCTGAAGGAACTACTTGGATGATTCTGAAGATGAATGGATCAAGTATGAAGATGAAGTTACTTGTGTAAAATAATTATTTTTTTATTTTTCATTTGGATGTGTTGTATCCCTAACCCGAGTCGAACAAAATCGGACACGTGGAGGATTACGGGTGGCATACCAAGAATTGAACTGGCTAGACATCCGAGCAAAGGTCACCCAAACTGGGCCAACCAGATCAACTTTAAGGGACCGACCTCAAGCTAGGGGCTGACTAGAAGAGACCAAGTTGGCCAAGGAGGCCGACCAGACTGAGTCAACCAGAGATGTATCTTTGGACGACCAGAGATATCATGAGCCGATCAGAGATGTATCTTCGGACGATCAATCTAGGATTTGGCCGATCAGAGATGATCGAGCCGACCAGATATACTCTATATATTAACCGACCAGAGAATACTTAGCCAACCTGAGATTTGATGGTCCACGTGAGCCAATTAAGACGGATGTAAGGATATGGGAGACCAGATGATCAGAGAACACAAAATCAATTTATTTGAGAAGAGCTCAACCGCCTTGGAAGTTTACTTCAAGAAGTGATCTTCAAGTTCAAGAAGGAAACAAATCCAAGTTTAAATCAAATCTACTAAAGATAGAGATAAATCTATATTTTCCTTATCTAGACCCTAAAATCAATGAGTTTAGTTCTTATTCACCAAGTTATGTATCTTAGACATAGTCTATAAATAGGATCTAGATTATCATTGAAAATGATCTGAATTTAGATCCAAAAAATAATTGTAAAAGAGCAAATAGAGACTATTTTTTCCTCTCAAAGCATACATAAAATAACGTTCTACCGGCCTACCGGCCAGAATAGCCTAAACACAAGCCAAAATAGCCTAAACACAAGAACCGGCCAGAATAGCCTAAACACAAGGCCTAAACACAGGAACCGGCCAGAATAGCCTAAACACAAGCCAAACAAAAACACAAGCTAGAATAGCTTAAATACAATTGCCCAGCCAGAATAGCCTAAACATAAGAACCGACCAGAATAGCCTAAACACAAACACAAGCCAGAATAGCCTAAACACAAGAACCAGACAGAATAACCTAAACATAATTGCCCGGGTATGTACCGGGCATCGTCTTTGTGTTTTTTATATGCTTTATTCCCATTATCCAGAATAGCCTAAACACAATTTCGCAGGTGGGCACTAGATATTGTCTTTATGTTCTTTTATATGCTTTATTCCAATTATTTCGATATATCTTATCTTATTCGATTCGATTTATTTGGTGTTCGACCTGAGTTTATCCCGTACAAATTTTGGCGTCAACAAGATGGATGTCTATTTATTTATCAGTTACATTATGTTGTGATTTGGTGTAGAATTATTTGTTGTTCATATATAACGAGTGCATATTGATATCTCACTTATCAGTATTGTTTTATAGCTTCATTCTGGTGAAAGTTAGTTGCTTTGTTTGTGAAGAAAAGGAAATTGAATCAAGTTTGTAAGGAATTTTAAGATTTATTTGGTACGGTTTTTAATTTGAGATGCTTTTCCAAAGCCCATTTTCATTTGCTTTCAACTCGGAATCCCAAGCATTTATTTGAAGGTGAATGGAGAAGAATTTAAAAAAAAAAGTGAAATACTATAAAAATTGATGTTTCAGAGCAAAAAAAAGAAAACTGAATGTTTGGCACAATTTTTTTTTTATAATGAAATTAGGGTTTTTTCCCACCAAATGGAGGAAGTTAGTTAACTTTTGTCCAAGTGGACGGATTTTTTTTACGGTGATGACAAAATGTGATGACTTTTACATAAATTGATACCATAACTGTCACGCCCCGAAACTTAACCATGAATTATTACAAATGATTAACAAACTTAGGAAAAATATTTTGACATTATCAGAGTATCCCGACAGGCGTGCAGGAAAAAGAAAAAGAATGGGAAGAGAAACGATAAAGATATATATATATATATATACATCGAACTTTATAAGTTATCGATTTACAGCAGCGGATTTTAACAACACGTGTTTAGACCAAAAGAAAACGTAAGCGTATGTTGTTCCGAAACAGTTTAACAAATCATCATAACAAAATATCGTAATAATAAAAGAAATCTTTAACAAACAGGGCACATCTCTCCCTTCAACTCCTCCCAACAAAATCATCACCTGTAACGAACACGTAAGCGAGGTGAGTGCATAGAAATACACCCCGTGGAGGCAAGTTCATAAATTAACATAAAACTTTAAATCAGATAAGCAGTTAATCACAGCAAGTACAATGCACAGCACATAAATGACGTGGGCGCAGGTATATCCCGTCTTACCCTACCACCTTATCCTCCGGGTGATTATTTGGTTAGGGGAACTTCACCAATCCTCCATTTTCCTGTTAGGACTTAATCCCAACCTGTCTTCCCAAAGACCGTGCACATGAACACATATCTTAATCCCAATAATAGATTCAATTCACAGCACGTAGACATAGCACATAAAACGGACATGTATAACAATTAATAGCATGCTGATATCATCAATCACATTTCATGCTCATAATCTCAAATCGCATATCATATAACGTTCATCATTATATCATAGTTTATCGAAAACCCTAGCATGCGACTATACAAAATAAATGTAAAGTTAAACGTTAATTCAGAAATTACCCCCACCTCAGCCTGAGCGGTGCGATTAACACGTTCTTTTCCTTTTAGTTTTGAGATGGGTTCGATGCGTTTGGGCCTACAAACACACAACATAAATTATTAGGTTACACTTATTAATTAAGCGTTTATAATTAAATGCTCGGAAGAAACAACAAATTGAAAACAGAACATAACCCGACCCTACTAGGTCCAGAAATATAGAGGATTCAAAAAGGAAGCTTTAGAGATGAGAACGGATTAAAACGGATAAGAAACGAAGCTAAACGAAGCATTTTAAGGTTTGGAGGGTTTGAGGGGTAAAACTGTAATTACAGATAAGGTTTGGGGTCGAAATGGAGTTTCTGGAATTTTTGGGGGGGGTCAGAATGCAAATTCAGAAAGTCTTGGGGAGAAAAGTTAAAGCCTTGAGAAGTTTTGGGAGTGGAAATATAATTTCCAGAACTTTGAGGACCAAAGTGTAGAGAATAGAAGTTGGAGGACCAAAATGAAAATAAGCACAAACTGAAGGATTTGCAAAGAGGTCCCTGAAGAATATCAAATTCCCAAAAATCACCCCAACCCCAAACCACCCACTGCCATCCCCCGTCGCCACTGCCACCTCCCGTTTCCAACGCCGGCGACCCCTACCACCGGCGAACTCCACCTCCAACACTCCCCTCCTCGCCGGCGCACCGAGCACCAGCCTTCTCCGACCACGGCAGTGCTGGGAAAGCCACCGCCAAACACCACTCCACCACCACCAAATTCATCCAAACACAGCTCCAATACCAGTTTCGTCGGCGCTCCTTGCGCCGGTCGATCACTCCCACGGCGGCGCTGCATGCGCCGCCCCGACTACCCACCACCGGAAGAGAGACGAGAGAGAGCCGAGAGAGATCGAGAGAGGGACAAGAGAGAGAGGGTCGGAGAGAGAGAAAGAGCAAGGGAGAGGAGAGAGAAAAGTAACTGCAGAAACTTTGACCGCTTCATGTCGGAGAACGAGCCGGCCGATCGACGATCCGAGCCCGGAATCGAGACGGGCTCGGTGAGAACTTCGATCTAGGCTCAAGAATCGCCCCGATCGGTGGTCGGATGGCTGAGAACAAAGAGAGAGAAAGTAGAGGGTTTTTAGAGAGAGAAACCGAAATTTCTCCGGCCAATTGCCGGCGAACGAGGCGGCGGATGACAATTCCGAGCCCGGGGTTGGAACGGGCTCGGCGAGAGCTTTAAGATGGTGTAGGGTTCGATACGTTTCGGTCGGAAAAAAATTCCGACGACGGTGGTCGCCGGCGGCGCTCCGGCCGGTCGGCCGCCGGAGAAGATGAGAGAAGGAGGAGAGAAGGAAGAGCATTATTTCATACTTACCTTAGGTTAAAACTTAGGGTATAGTTTTTTACTTAGGATTATTCACCATTTATACTTTAGGTTAATTGTATGATTAATTTTAAACTTTATATTAAACTTTCTTATGATATTAATTAATTTGGGATATCAAACGAACTCCGATTTGATCCATTTTTTTTGTGTTTTGTTCAATTTTTCATTCTCCTTCATCTCGTCCCACTTATGAATTATTTTATCGACTTTGTATTTTTACAAAATAAATCTCCCAAACGTTAAACTTAAATTAAAGCATACTTAAAGTTAAATTTTCTGAAACGCACGTAAAATAAATCAAATAATTAGGGGTTTAGATATTTAGTTATCAAATTATGCATCGCTAAATCCTAGTCGTCACACCCCTTACCCCTTAAAAGAATTTCGTCCTCGAAATTCAGAAACGTACCTATGAATGGAAGATCTGGAAACTTTGACAAAATCTCATCTTCATACTCCCATGTTGCTTCTTCCACTCCGTGGCGATTCCATTGGATCTTTACTAAAGCCATCTCCCGGTTTCTCCATGTACGAATCTTCCGATCTAGGATGGCCATTGGAACTTCTTCGTATGATAGATCGTCCCTAACTTCAAGGTTGTTCTGGTCGACCACATGGCTCGGATCGAAAACATACCTCCTCAGCATCGATATATGAAATACGTCATATACTCCTGCAAGATTAGACAGCAGTGCTAAGCAATAGGCAACGTTTTCGACTCGTTTCAGAATCTCGAACGGTCCCACATATCTTGGCCTTAGCTTTCCTCTTTTTCCAAATCGGTGTATTCCTTTTGTAGGGGATATCTTCAGAAAAACTTTTGTTCCCACTTCGAATTGTAACTCTCTGCGTCTTCTATCCGCGTAAGCCTTCTGCTTGTCTTGAGCTGCTTTGATTCGTTCACGGATTTTTCTGATTACTTCGACTGTCTCCTCAACCAAATCAGTTCCTAGCATAATGGAGATCGACATTTTCTTCTGTATAATGCTTCGTATGGTGCCATGCCGATTGTTGATTGATAGCTGTTGTTATATGTAAATTCCACTAAACAAATGTGTTCTTCCCAGCTCCCGTGCAAGTCTATGATGCAGGCTCTTAACATATCTTCTAGAATTTGAATCGTCATCTCTGTCTGTCCGTCTGTTTGAGGATGAAAAACGGTGCTAAAAGCTAGTCGAGTCCCTAGTTCCTCTTGAAGTCTTTACCAAAATCTCGATGTAAAACGTGGATCTCTATCGGAAATGATGGATACTGGCACTCCATGTAGTCTGACAATTTCCTTGACGTAAATCTGAGCTAGCTTGTCCATTCCGTATGTCATTTTGATTGATAAGAAATGAGCGGACTTAGTCAGCCTGTCCACAATCACCCAGACAGCGTGGTTCCCACGTTTAGATCCTGGTAATCCGACGACAAAATCCATGGCGAAATGTTCCCATTTCCATTCGGGTATCTCCAATGGGGTCAGAAGTCCCGCTGGTCGTTGGTGTTCAGCTTTCACTTGCAAGACTTGGATAGTGAACATTATGAGTTCTGAACGAGAGACGAATCCTATTGAGAAAGTACCTGTCGTGAGAGAATACATTGATGTCTTTCCAGATGATTTACCAGGCCTTCCACCGAAACGTCAGATTGCTTTCGAGATCGACCTTATTCTAGGTTCAACTCCAGTGTCGAAGGCACCATACAGAATGGCACCAAAGGAACTACAGGAACTAAAGATCCAACTCCAAGAACTGTTAGATAAGGGTTTCATCCATCTGAGCGTATCACCTTGGGGAGCTCCAGTGCTGTTCGTGAAAAAGAAAGACGGAAGTTTTCGAATGTGTATCGACTATCAAGAGCTTAACAAGCGTACCATCAAGAATAAGTATCATCTGCCCAGAATTGAAGATCTTTTCGATCAAGCTAAGGGGTACCAGTGTATTTTCAAAGATAGACCTCAGATCGGGATACCATCAAGTCAAAGTAAAGGAGACAGATGTACCGAAAACGGCTTTCAGAATGAGATACGGACACTATGAATTCGTGGTTATGCCCTTCGGACTCAGCAACGCACCCGCCGTCTTCATGGATTTGATGAATCGTGTTTTTCACCCTTATCTCGATCATTTTGTCATAGTCTTTATAGACGACATCCTGGTTTATTTCCGCGACAAACTTCAGCATGAACAGCATCTCAGAATCGTATTGGAAACCTTGCGTCAGGAGAAACTCTATGCTAAATTCAAGAAATACGAATTCTGGTTGGAAAAGTGGTGGCCTACGCATCAAGACAGTTGAAACCTCATGAGCAGAACTATCCGACACACAATCTGGAGTTAGCTGCAGTCGTCCATGCACTCAAGATATAGAGACATTACCTTTATGGCGGACGTTGCGATATCTACACCGATCATAAAAGCTTGAAGTACTTATTCGAACAAAAAGAACTTAATATAAGGCAACGAAGGTGGTTAGAGCTGGTCAAGGATTACGATTGTACGATTCAGTATCATCCAGGGAAAGCAAATGTGGTAGCTGACGCACTCAGCAGAAAGGGAAAGAGATCTATAGCAAGAATGATTACAATTCAAGACTCACTAATCGAAGATATGGTGAAGCTAAGCTTGGAAATAATCACACCACCAGATAGCATCCAGGCCACACTCTCAACGCTGTTTCTGAAACCCAAACTTCGCGAACGTGTAGTCGAAGCTCAAGGAAATGATGAGTTCCTGAAGAAGAAGAAGAAGAAGAAGACTCGTATGAATACTGGAAAAGAATAAGGATTTACCCTGGCACCAGATGGAGCTTTGATTTTTAAAGGAAGACTATGCGTACCAGAAGATGAAGAATTACGAAAGGAGATCTTAGAAGAAGCTTATTGCTCGCCTCTATCAGCACATCCTGGAGGCACAAAGATGTACAAAGACTTAAAGAAAAACTTCTGGTGGAATAACATGAAGTTTAGCATCGGATTGTTCATAAAACAATGTTTGACCTGTCAACAAGTAAAGGCTGAACACCAACGACCAGCGGGACTTCTGACCCCATTGGAGATACCCGAATGGAAATGGGAACATGTCGCCATGGATTTTATCGTCGAATTACCAAGATCTAAACACGGAAATCACGTCATCTGGGTGATTGTGGACAGGCTGACTGAGTCCGCTCATTTCTTACCAGTCAAAATGACATACGGAATGGACAAGCTAGCTCGGATTTACCTCGAGGAAATTGTCAAACTACATGGAGTGCTAGTATCCATCGCTTCCGACAAAGATCCACATTTTACATCATGATTTTGGCAAGGACTTTAGGAAGAACTAGGGACTCGACTAGCTTTTAGCACCACTTTTCATCCTCAGATAGACGGACAGACTGAGAGGACAATTCAAATTCTGGAAGATATGTTAAATGCCTGCACCATAGACTTGCATGGGAGCTGGGAAGAACACATTTGCTTAGTGGAGTTTGCATATAACAACAGCTATCAATCAACAATCGGCATGGCACCATACGAAGCATTATACAGAAGAAAATGTCGATCTCCATTATGCTGGGATGAAGTCGGTAAAAAGAAAGTTTTGGGAACTGATTTGGTTGAGGAGACAGTCGAAGTAATCAGAAAAATCCGTGAACGAATCAAAGCAGCTCAAGACAGGCAGAAGACTTATGCGGATAGAAGACGCAGGGAGTTACAATTCGAAGTGGGAACAAAAGTTTTTCTGAAGATATCCCCTACAAAAGGAATATATCGATTCGGGAAAAAGGGGAAAGTTAAGGCCAAGATATGTGGGACCATTCGAGATTCTGGAGCGAGTCAGAAACGTTGCCTATCGCTTAGCACTGCCGCCTAATCTTGCAGGAGTACATGACGTATTTCATAGATCGATATTGAGAAGATATGTTTTCGACCCAAGCCATGTAGTCGACCAGAACAACCTTGAAGTTAGGGATGATCTATCATACGAAGAAGTTCTAGTGGCTATCCTAGACCGAAAGATTTGTACGTTGAGAAACCGAGAGATGGCTTTAGTAAAGGTCCAATGGAATCGCCACGGAGTAGAAGAAGCAACGTGGGAGTATGAAGATGAGATTTTGTCAAAGTTTCCAGATCTTCCGTTCATAGATACGTTTCTGAATTTCGAGGACGAAATTCTTTTAAGGGGTAAGGGGTGTGACGATTAGGATTTATCGATGCATAATTTGATAACTAAATATCTAAATCCCTAATTATTTGATTTATTTGTTGGAACCGACGGATCGCCGACCCTATGCTATCGGAATCGGGATCCATAAATAATACGCAGTGGAAAGAAATCAAACCCTTGTAGACCTCTTTGATCTTCTGATGTATTCCTACAGCCTTTCTCAAACGTTGTGTGGCCAACGATCCTTCGAGAAATCTCAGTTCTGCTCTCTCTCTCACTATCACGTGTTTTCTGTGATCTGTATTTTTTGAGGCGCTGATGGAAAAAGGCTATATATAGGCTACACTAGGGACCTAGAGGAGGAATTGGGTTGGGCCTCCTGATGGGCTTAAGTATCCTGTGTTCGGCCCGAACACAACTTAAATCCATCAATAATAATTCAGTCCACTAAAGAATTATTATTGAACTACCGTCCCAATCTCATATTTAATATGGGCTCCTTCTTATTATGTGCACGTTTATCTCCCTATGTTTAAGATATCGAATGTCCGTTAATTAAATAAGTTACTGACAACTTAATTAATTAACATCTAATTCCAAGAGTAGTACCACTCAACTTTATTATCATGACGGATTAAATCCACCTGCAGGGTTTACATGATAATCCTTATGAGCTCCTCAAGGGGACATCATCATCCTAAATAATTAGGACACAGATTCCTTCTATAATCAACAGTACACCATATAGACAATATTGTTTCCCAATTCACTGAGTTTATTGATTTAATAAATAAATCTCACTCATTGGCAAATTAAAGAAACAAATTTTATGTATACGTGGCTGTTATTATATAGGGATTAAGAGAACGTACATCCATAATAACAGAGGTCTTGTTCTATTATATAGTCAGTATAAAACGAACAACCTCAAATGGTCCTGCTCAATACACACAAAGTGTACTAGTGTAGTTTTATAGTCAAGACAGACTAATACCAAACTACACTACAACCATTCCGATGATTTGTCCAAATCCATCTTGGTTGTGAGTTACTATTTATAATTTATAAGAAACTGATAACATGATCTTCTGTGTGGCACCACACACCAAGTTATCTATAATATAAATTAATTGGACATTGCATAAACATATATAACAAATATAAAATGCAAACATATGACCAAAGTGATTCTCATTCCATAAAAGATGTTCATACAAAAGCTAGGCTTATAGTATACATCCTAACATTATTTTTATGTGCGTTTCAGAAAATTTAATTATAAGTATGTTTTAATTAAGTTTAACGTTTGGGAGATTTATTTCGTAAAAATAAAAAGTCGATAAAATAATTCATAAGTGGGACGAGATAAACGAGAACGAAAAATCAAACAAAACGCAAAAAGAATGGATCAAATCGGAGTTCGTTTGATATCCCAAATTAATTAATATTATAAGAAAGTTTAATATAAAGTTTAAGATTAATCATACAATTAACCTAAAGTATAAATGGTGAATAATCCTAAGTAAAAAACTATACCCTAAGTTTTAACCTAAGGTAAGTATGAAATAATGCTCTTCCTTCTCTCCTCATTCTCTCATCTTCTCCAGCGGCCGGTCGGCCGGAGCGCTGTCGTCGCCGCCGCCGGCGACCACCGTTGCCGGAATTTTCTTCCGATCAAAATGTATCGAACCCTACACCATCTTGAAGCCCTCGCCGAGCCGTTCCAACCCCGGGCTCGAAATTGTCATCCGCCACCGCGTTCGCCGACAAATCGCCGGAGAAGTTCTGTTTCTCTCTAGAAACCCATATTTTTCTCTCTTCGTTCTCGGTCATCTAGCCACCGATCGGGTTCTTGAGCCTATAGTGAAGTTCTTGCCGAGCCCGTCTCGAATTCGGGCTCGGATCGTTGATCGGACCGGCCGATTTCCGGCAACGGCCGGTCAAAGTTTCTGCAGTTTGCTTTCTCTCTCTAACCTCTCCATCTCTCTCTCTTCGATCTCTTCTCTCTGTCTCTTGCTCGGTGTCGCCGGAAAGGATGGTCGGAGGCGGCGCATGCAGCACCACCGTGTGGGTGTATAACCGGTGCAAGGAGCGCCGGCGATATGGGAGTGCAGAGCCGGCGGCAATAGCCGCCGGGAAAGAGTATATATGCATGTGTAAGTGGTTGTGTTTGGTGGTGTGTGGTGGTGTTTGGGGCAGCGTTTCCGACGCCGCCGTGACCGGAGGAGGCCGGCGCTCAGTGCGCCGGCGTATGGTGGTGGTCCGGGGAGGTGGCCGGTGACACGATGTCGCCGGCGGTGGCTGGTAGTGGCGGTTTTGGTGGAGGCGCAGTGGGTGGTTTGGTGGGGTGGATTTTGGAAATTAGATAATCTTCAGGGACCTCTTTGCAATTTCTTCAATTTGTGCTCATTCTCATTTTGGTCCTCCAACTTTTATTCTCTACACTTTGGTCCTCACAGTTCTGGAAATTATATTTTCACCCCCAAAACTTCTCAAGGCTTTAACTTTCCTCCCCAAGACTTTCTGAATTTGCATTCTGACCCCCCAAAATTTCAGAAACTCCATTTTGACCCCAAAACTTGTCTGTAATTATAGTTTTACCCCTCAAACCCTCCAAACCCTAAAATGCTTCGTTTAGCTTCGTTTCTTATCCGTTTTAATCCGTTCTCGTCTCTAAAGCTTCCTTTTTGAATCCTCTATATTTCTGGATCTAGTCGGGTCGGGTTATGTTCTGTTTTCAATTCGTTGTTTCTTCCGAGCATTTAATTATAAACGCTTAATTAATAAGTGTAACCTAATAATTTACGTTGTGTGTTTGTAGGCCCAAACGCATCGAACCCATCTCAAAACAAAAAGGAAAAGAACGTGATAATCGCACCGCCCAGGCTGAGGTGGGGGTAATTTCTGAATTAACGTTTAACTTTACGTTTATTTTGTATAGTCGCATGCTAGGGTTTTCGATAAACTATGATATGATGATGAACGTTACATGATATGCGATTTGAGATTATGAGCATGAAATGTGATTGATGATATCAGCATGCTATTACTTGTTATACATGTCCGTTATATGTGCTTTGTCTACGTGCTGTGAATTGAATCTTTTGTTGGGATTAAGATAAGATATGTGTTCATGTGCACGGTCTTTGGGAAGACAGGTTGGGATTAAGTCCTAACAGGAAAATGGAGGATTGGTGAAGTCCCCCTAACCAAATAATCACCCGGAGGATAAGGTGGTGGGGTAAGGCAGGATATACCTGCGCCCACGTCATTTATGTGTTGTGCATTGTACTTGTTGTGTTTAACTGCTTATCTGATTTAAAGTTTTATGTTAATTTACGAACTTGCCTCCACGGGGTGTATTTCTATGCACTCACCCCGCTTATGTGTTCGTTACAGGTGATGATTTTGTTAGGAGGAGTTGAAGGGAGAGATGTGCCCTGTCTGATAAAGATGTTTTATCTTGGTGTTTTGTTAAATTGTCGGAACAACTTATTCTTATGTTTTTATTTGGTTTCAACACGTATTTTAAAATCCACTACTGTAATTTGTTAACTTATAAAGTTCGATCTATATATATATATCTTCTTCGTTTCTCTTCTCTTTCTTTTTCTTTCCTGCACGCCTGTCGGGTATACTCTAATAATTTAAAAATGTTTTTCCTAAACTTGTTAATCTTTTATAATAATTTATGGTTAAGTTTCGGGGCGTGACAGTTATGGTATCAGAGCAAGGTCCTGCCCTTTAGGACCCTGTTCGTTTCTTTATATTTTTTTTTTTTCGTATGTTTTGAAAACAGGGACAAGCACTTCTCTCTCCACACGACTCCTCCACCCTGAGATTGATGTTCTGAGTATTGTTTATTTATACTATGTTGATGTTTATGTTTATGTTTATGTGATAGTTGGGATTTTCTGTAGTTTCTGTTTTATGCTTCCCTTTTAAGTTAGTTGCGTATAGTCGAGTAGTTATGTTATGACGACACAGATGGTGTTTTACGGGGCTATGATCGAGCCAGGAGAATCTGTGGGTATGTTCTTAGCACGTTTACTTACTCTCTGGAGGAGCACTCGCGGAGGGATTTCTGAGACAGATGCTAGTGAACATGTGGTCGACATGCTACCGGGACGATGGACCGAAGTCGCCCACAGAGTATACCAGAACGAAGTGGTTTACGATATCCGTACGGGACGACCGATTATCTCCTTTCCTCGCTTTATTGGTATACTCCTGGACATATGGGTACGCGAGGGACAGCCGACGATGCCTCCACCCGGACCCTTCGACCCTCCAGGCAGCGATGAAGAAGAAGAGCCTGAAGAAGATCCAGAGGAGGTGTCAAACCCTCCACACCATCGTTTCAGGGGACCACCCCCACCGCCCCCAGCTGCCGGAGCTGCAGCGATTGTTGTGTAGCTGCTTTTAGTTTCCTTTCCTTTCTATCTTTTCTGCTCGAGACTGATGAGACTATGTTTATTTTTGTTCAGATGTATGTTTGTGCTTGACACTTTTGATTTTGAGTTCTGTTGTATGGTTCTGAGCTACCTTCCTATCGATCCTTGTGATGTTATATATATCTTACTTCTTTTCTACGACTCGCGTATCTTTTGTTTCTTCGTTTCTTTATGACGTATTCAGATCTCTTCTTTTCTGCGATGAACGTATGGAATTAATCGTATTCCTTGAAGACTTCTACTTGGTGCCTCATGTATGATGAATATACCATATTTCTTATTAGATACTTATGCCCCGAGGAAGACCAAGGAAGAATCTAGCATCAATGGCGGACCCATCATCGGCTAATGCAAACAACACCATGGAAGACCTAGTGTCAGTGTTACGCGGCCTAGCTCAACATTTTCAATCAACTCAGCCGGCGTCGGAACTGGAAGCTGGTAGTGGCGGATGGGGGGGCAGTGGGTGGTTGGGGGGTGGGTTTGGTTTTGAGAATTTGATTTTCTCCAAGGACCTCTTTGCAATTCTTTAGTTTTGTGCTTATTTTCATTTTGGTCCTCCAACTTCTATTCTCTACACTTTGGTCCTCAAAGTTCTGGAAATTATATTTCCACCCCCAAAACTTCTCAAGGCTTTAACTTTTCTCTCCAAGACTTTCTGAATTTGCATTCTGACCCCCCAGAATTCCTGAAACTTCGTTTTGACCCCAAAACTTATATGTAATTACAGTTTTACCCCTCAAACCCTCCAAACCCTAAAATGCTTCGTTTAGCTTCGTTTCTTATCCGTTTTAATCCGTTCTCGTCTCTAAATCTTCCTTTTTGAATCCTCTATATTTCTAGACCTAGTCGGGTCGAGTACTGTTCTGTTTTCAATTCATTATTTCTTCCGAGCATTTAATTATAAACGCTTAAATAATTATATAACCTAATAATTTACGTTGTGTGTTTATAGGCCCAAACGCATCGAACCCATCTCAAAACAAAAAGGAAAAGAACGTGATAATCGCACCGCCCAGGCTGAGGTGGGGGTAATTTCTGAATTAACGTTTAACTTTACGTTTATCCTGTATAGTCGCATGCTAGGGTTTTCGTTAAGCTATGATATGATAATGAACGTTATATGATATGCGATTTGAGATTATGAGCATGAAATGAGATTGATGATATCAGCATGCTATTAATTGTTATATATGTCCATTATATGTGCTTTGTCTACGTGCTGTGAATTGAATCTTTTGTTGGGATTAAAATAAGATATGTGTTCATGTGCACGATCTTTGGGAAGACAGGTTGGGATTAAGTCCTAACAGAAAAATGGAGGATTGGTGAAGTCCCCCTAACCAAATAATCACCCGGAGGATAAGGTGGTGGGATAAGGCGGGATATACCTGCGCCCACGTCATTTATGTGATGTGCATTGTACTTGTTGTGATTAATTGTTTATCTGATTTAAAGTTTTATGTTAATTTATGAACTTGCCTCCACAGGGTGTATTTCTATACACTCACCCCGCTTACGTGTTCGTTACAGGTGATGGTTTTGTTGGGAGGAGTTGAAGAGAGAGATGTGCCCTGTCTGTTAAAGATTTCTTTGTTGTTATGATATTTTGTTATGATGATTTGTTAAACTGTTTCGGAACAACGTACGCTTACGTTTTCTTTTGGGTCTAAACACGTGTTATTAAAATCCGTTGTTGTACATCGTTGACTTATAAAGTTCGATATATATATATATCATCTTCGTTCTCTTTCCTTTCTTTTTCTTCTTTCCTGCACGCCTGTCGGGGATACTCTGATAATTTAAAAATAATTTTCCTAAATTTATCAATCTTTTATAATAAAATATGGTTAAGTTTCGGTGATCAGTGACTCATGGGTACAAATCCTGAAATAAGACCTATTTTTCAATACCAAATCAATAATTAATCCTCTTTTTTTTAATTTTCAGCTCGATTTATAAATTGCCCTTATAAAATATTCTCTATTTTACTTTTGAGTTTTCTATTGATGATTGATGAACTTTATAGATAGGTATTATTTAAAAAGTATGTATCTTGTTCACCAATTGCATGGATCCTAGGATCCGTACCACTCAAACCCGACCATGACCTGCGTTTCTATTTAAAATAGGTTTTTTTTTTTTTTTAATTGTGTGAGTATGTATCTTGTTCACCAATTGCATGGATCTTAGGATATATACAACTCAAACCCGACCATGACCTGCGTTTCTATTTAAAATAGGTTTTTTTTTTTTTTAATTGTGTGAGTATGTATCTTGTTCGCCAATTGCATTTATCTTGTGAGTATTTTAAAATGACATTTTCTGGTATTGGGGCATTTATCCCTGGAAATTCAACTGTCATTTTCCTGGATGACTCGGTGTGTGCTGCATCAAGAATTTCCCCTTCTTCACTTTGGTCCTTATTTGCTTCATCACCAAAAATCGTGATGCCTGAAGGTTCATCTTCCAAGTTTGCATCTAAGAAATTCAATTGAAAACCACATCAGAAAAATATGCAGTAAGATAACCCACATAACCCAACCCAACCCAACCAGTGTATGAATGCGTGGTTGTGTGTGAAATTTGTTATAATTCCACATCTGCTGGAATGCAAGGGACCCAACCCAGCTCCAGACAAAGCATAAAACTAACTTATCACACCACAATAGGCCCAAACTCTTTACCTAGATAACCCGGTGGGTATCCAATTTCTCGCATTCTGTTAAGCCATGGAGGTGGATCAAGCTCCTACATAAAAATTGAATGGTCAAGGATATGAAGATTCAACAAAAAGACTATTAACAGTCTCTAGTAATATTCTATGTCGTCAGGTTGAACTAGCACTATAATATAAGTCAAGCAAAATATAAAAACTTTTCAAGTTAAACAAAGAGTTTATCTTACCCCAAGGCCCAAAACTTGTCGGGTTTCAACATCAAGCACACCTGGTGTCAAACCATCATATTTTCCTCCCCGGGAACTTTGATAATATCGAGTTGAATTACGAGCATTGGCATGTTGATTTCGTTTCAAATTGTGTTGCTTCCGAGCATTGTTGACAACAACATTATCACGTGGCTTAGGGCAATCTTTCAGTGCATGGCTGTATGAACCACAGTTGAAACAACGGGAAGTATCCAGCTTCACTGCTCCTCTGCAGGACAAATGAAGATTATCAGTCAGATGTGAATTATAAGATGATTATAGAACTAAGATAAGAGAACAAATTTATGTCTTTGTTTCTTTGATTTTAGAACTGAGATAAGAGAATAAATTTGTCTTTGTTTCTTCAATTAATTTACGAGTTCCCAACTGACTCATCAAAGAGTTCAACTGCACCTATGATCCACAACTTGTGACATCCCTAGCAAGAAACAATTTGCAGATATTTGCAATAGCTTCAGTCTTGTATTCATTGTTGCGTGGATATAAGATACACAGGAAAAAAAAGAACCACACAGGCATAGAGAGAACTTGAAAGTAGACTGACAGTCACATCAGTCAGCATACTTCACCAGTAAATGAATCCTTCTGTTAAACCGTAAAATAACAATATAAAGAACTGATAAAAGGACTTCAAAAGGAAAAAAAAGGTTCTTAAGGGCATAAACAGAAAGCAGGAAAACCCTTTTCAGGGGCAGTTATTGATAAAAACCAACCCTGAAGGAGATAATAACAAACATACCCATCCAAATCACTGGAACCATCTGGCGAAGTCAAGGCTAGAGAATATCCACGATCATACAGAGGAACAGAAGTGCTATCCAATGGTACAAACTCCTTACTTGACTGTAAGTTTGTTTGGTTATCCACCCAAAAGGTCTACATAGAAATAATAGATACAATAACTATCGAGTTTAAAATATAACAATTTCTTGATAATTAATGTAGGATGAAGGTATTCATGGACACTGAGTTCACTACAAGAAAGGCAAAGTGGAATGAGAATAAAACAGATGTGTTAAAAAAAAAAAAAAAAACTCATTTTTAGAATATCAAAGCAGATAGAAAGCAATACTGAATAGCACCGTCAAATCCAATTCCAACTTCTATCTGACTAAGCTGTGGGAAAACAGAAGGGTTCATATACAGTTTATATTACAAGCATTGAAGGGAATCTCAATGTAGAAGTATAGTACTGGACCATCCAAAATACTAGACCTGTAAACCGGCCCAGGTTCAATTGGTTGCATCTGTTAAGAACTCCTTCCAAACAATCCACTGTAGTTATTTAGTGATGATCACAATAAAGCATGCATCACATGACTACAATATTTTTAAAAAAGCAAAAAAAAGTTTGAAGCCATAAGATCAAGTTTGATGTATCTCAGCCAGTAGACATATAAATAATCCATATATTTCCATTTTTCAGTCATAATCTTTATATATATATGGGTTCTGAAAAAAAATACCTGTATATAGAGATTTATAGTTAAATATTTGAAAAAAAAAAAAAAAAAAAACGAATTTGGACATGGTTCATCCAAAAATGCTTTCCACAATAAGTAAGAAAGTACAATGGGAGGAGAATCATACTACTGCAGAAGGCTTATCCAAGCCAATGCGAAGAGCAGGGAAATAGGTCTTTTCTCCGGATTCCAGCACCACATTTGAATCCTGAGTGAATTAGTGTGAAACATGAGAATTAGGAGGCCAAAGATGAAAAATATACGATAATAATATTTACATGTAGAAAAACAGGCTTACATGTTTTGAAGAAAACCCCTGTGAATGCCACTGAGACCACTGCTCCAATAGTTTTTCAAGCTTTTGTTTACTTTCTCTGACAATGGACACAAAGGCTTATAAGTGTCAAGTTATCAACAACTATTCAGAGGAAAAATGTGAGCATAGAAAAAGTAGCATACCTTGGTAAAGAGCTATAGATTACATGCACTGAAGGTTGCTGCTCATCAACAGTCACTCGAGGTCTCTTAACACCAGACAAAGCTGGAATATCAAGTTATGGAAATTATAAAACCAAGAAACTAGTGATAGGTGAATGAAGCAAAGATGAGGAGAATGTGAAACAACAAATATATTACATAAAAATATAGCAAATCCTAATTGTACCTAGATCAAATATATAGCAAGCAAGTAATACTACCAAAACTTGAGAAAAGGATACAACTTGCATCTACCTCCCTTTTAATTAAAAATGCTTCAGTTTTCTCTCGATGGCTGAAATTTACTTCACTTTGAACAGGTAGAGATCCATTTTCAACATGCACAAAACTATTAGAGGCCATTTTTTCTACTTCTGCAACCGAATTTGTTATTACAAAATCGATTTGTGGAGCAGCAGAGTTGCTGTCTGTGCCTTTTTCCGAATGAGTCATCATCAAGGTGTCCACAGTTTCATGCAAACCATCCGACGTGGCTCCCATGTTCTCATTAATCTCATTGATAACCTCAGAGGTCTGAGGCAGAGGATCTGATTTAATTGCTTCAGAACCAGATTCACATGTATCAACATGCTCATTTTCGTTTTCTGAGTTACTAGAAGCAGGAAATCTAATTATATCCTCTGTTTCCATTCTATGGTGCATCTGTTTCTGCATAAGAGTAAAACTCACTGCAATGAGTATATTTCACTGGAGAATAAAAATTATCTATTCAAGGATGCAACTTCACAAAGATTTTCACAAGTAAAGATATTAGAAAATTGTTGATCGTAGTGCAGTTGAAGTATTTCATACAGCACATAACATTTTATAGAATTTAAATGCACAGAGCCCGAACTAGATAAGCTCTGAAAAATGTTCCAAGTTCTACAACTTAAGATTAAAACACTCAACAAGGATCTAAATCCTATCAACTGAGGACACCGCTAAAATAACCTAAGCACACAACACAAAGGTTAAACATATATAGACATGTTTAGCCGTAAGTTCTACGTACGTCTAGAAATATATAGGTATTACAAATACAAATATTTAAAAAAAGTAGACCAAACTTTAAGGTAATAATTTGCCATGATAATAATTAATAAACAAACGCAAAGATCCTAGCCAGTGAAAGACACAGTTCTTCTTCTTAAGCTTCTACTTTCCCTATCTGTATTTCCCACTGTTGTTTCCTCATCATCACTCCTCTTCTTCATTTCCTCTATTTCACTAAATGAATGCTTATAAAACATTGGATTTACAAATCCCTGTGAAGATGAAGAGGTGGTGGCAATGTGCTCTCTCTCATGAATCTCATCATCACCAGAGCTTTCATCTTCAACTGCAGCTTTTCCCTTTCCCTTTGTCTTTGCATAATTCGCAACAACTTCATCATCTTCAGACAAGTCATCGTCAGCTTCTTCCATCAAGCTGTTGTACCCTTCAGAACTACTACTACTACTACTGCCACTATGTCTCCAAAATATTCCAACACTACTCTCATTCTTGGATCCTTGAAAGGAGTAGCTTCTTGCTTTTCCATCATACAATGGAAGAAGAGACTTGGACCCCCGTTTTTCCCCGTCTCTTCCTAAGCTATACGTTGTCAAAAGCTTTCTGCTGATATCTTCCCTTTCTTTAACCAAATGGCCTAGTTTTCCAACCACTTCATTGCCTACTGCTTCCTCTGAAGCCTTCTGTTCGATCTCTATGATCATTCTGTCGATTGCTTTCTTTTCGGTTCTTAAAGAACGCTGGACGATCAAACACAAAAGCAAATGTGGGACATAAATGTTTTCATGGAAATGTTGGTGTGAGAAAAATGGAAGGATTTGTTCTTACTCTCTTTTCCAGAAACTTTCCAAGGTCTAAACCTTGTAGCTTTTTCTTCTTCCAAAAGATGCAGCAATATCGTACTAGCACTGCTAGTAACACCAAGATCATCGTTTCAATTGAGAGAAACAATATAATTGTTTTCTCATTACCTGCATCATAAAGGAAGACGTTAATCTGCAAACTTTTATTCTTATAATATGAAGAGTAGAATTACCTGTGTAGATACTTATGCTCTTCAGCTTCACTTGTGAACAGCTGGATGCTAGCTTCTGACCTAAATCCGAATAATGATAAACATTAGATACGTACAGATGAGTTTGATTAATGTAGAAAAGAAAAATCTTACGTGTGGTACGACAAGGCAATGGGTTGCCGTTTCCTGTGTCATGGAGAGAATTTCTGATTAAGCTTTTGTTAGCTATGCAACTGAGAGAAAAGCAGTTTCTGAATCAACTTACTTGAGACAGCAAAAAAGGCCAGAAGAATCCTTAGATCTACCACAAAATGCTGCAGATCACTCTGAGATAGATTGAACAAGAATTTACCTGCTTGTTTGGATTATAGAAACAATATAATCATGAACATGAATGGACAAAAGATGCGCGCAAACACAATACACAGAGAGAGAGAGGGAGATTAGA
Source organism: Scutellaria minor (assembly GCA_954870855.1). Taxonomy (NCBI): domain Eukaryota; kingdom Viridiplantae; phylum Streptophyta; class Magnoliopsida; order Lamiales; family Lamiaceae; genus Scutellaria; species Scutellaria minor. The sequence continues at coordinate 4,441,768 of OX940732.1, read as the reverse complement.
ATTACTAGGATTAGATTCAGACAGGTAGATGGAACTGGAAGCTGGAATGAGACAGGTGAATACAACACTTTTGGGTTTCAAAGCAGATACATAAGTGTATTCTCCAATTTTCTGGGAAATCTTTTCTTCCATTTCCGTCTGAGAGATATAGACAGCATAACCGGAGCAATCAAGAACTGGATTCACTTGTATTACAGAATTCAAACTAGCTGATTCAGGGAATTTTCGGAGAACTCCTGTGGGTGAAAATGAATAAAGAAATCCATCCAATGAGCCATAAGATATCCAACCTGTTTCATCAATCTCACCTGTTAGTATTTGAGCATTTCTTAAAACTAATTCACCAAAACATATGCTTTTTTACAAGGCGAATAAGATCTTCCTACCATTTGCATCAATCACAGGCTCGTAATCTGCTGAACTTAATGGCCCAATATTTCCTTGCCACAAAACATTTCCTGTGTGAACATCCAATGCCACGATGAGACCTCTATCCGGTACAGTGATATAAAGACGACCATTGTTCCCAGAAGTAATCGTGTATGCTTTTCCAAACGAGCTAAGATCTTGGATCCACTTAAAATGAGGACCACGGACTGATAACGAGTATAATTCCCCTACTGTGTTTGAGATCTGTAAGAAAAACAAACTCTTTAAAGCAACTGACGAATTTACAAAAAAGAAGAATAAAGATGTAATAAATGGAGCTTACAAATATACTAGCTTCACAGTGATCAATGACAGGAGGTGAAGTAAAATAACAGGCACTGATATTTTTCCTACAACCTTGGCGATATCCATGCTGATAAAGCACCGGACCAGCACTCCAGAGAAGCTGTCCATACAATCTATACGAAAAGAGGCCCCGGTTTTTAACGTTAATGAGCAGACAAGAACTAGAAATGCTTGCAGAGATGCCGATAATTTCCCCTGGTTCTTGTGCACCTTGCCTTGGACCAAAGAACACTTCAACAGCAGCTTCAGAAGTTCCAATCCTTGATGGATAGATTTTTAGTACCCTGTTTTCTGCAACCAAGTATATCTGCCCAGTAGTTGGCCTTGTCAAAATTAATCTCCAGACCAAAGAATAACATTGTAGAAATTGTTGATAGAATAACAATAGAACATGATACAAATTCATGAAACTTAAATGTTGGTATTTTTATGGTAAACATCCATATCTTGATAGAATTGATGTTCATTCAAACAAATCTCTATATATTTTCTTAATTAAGATTGCCTTCATCATAAATTGCATATATTCATATCTTATCATTGTAGAAAACTAGAGTCTACATGGCTACACCTAGTTAGCAAAATATATATGCTACAATTAAGTGAAAATGGAAATATGATAAAACCACCTCATAATGAAATTGTAATAGATTCAATAGAGAGAGAGTGAGTCTTGCCTTTGTAGACCCTCCATGAATTGGCGCTATATTAGCATTGCAAGTATAATTCAAGTGTAGCATCCACGCAATAGAACCGTTGTTTTCAAATGAAAAGAAGTTCTTCCCGGAACAAGCATAAATGCGGCCATCATCTCCGATGAAGTTCTTGAAAAGTTTGTGAGCAGCTTTCATGGAAGGTTCATCAGCTGAAACAAAATGCATCTAATCTTAGATAACACGGTCATAGAAAGGAGTTATCCGCCATTATTAATTCATTAAATAGATAAATGGGCTTCGATCAGAGAGAAATGTGAAAGACAGGCAGAATAAATAATTTAATAAATAAATAAATAAGATTTTCCGATTCCTAAGCGTATTTTGGTGAAGCAGTAAAGAGAATGACAGAAAGAACCTGAAAATGAGTGAGAATATGGAGAATCGTGCAAATATTTGGAGTAATAAGGTAGAGCAAACCCTAATAGTAGAAAGAGGGCAAAGATTATCAGAGTTGAAACAGACATGGTAGAAATAATGAAAATCTCTTCACTGAGGAATCGAAAACAGGTTTTTGAAGAAACTGTTCCCGCCATTGTTATAAGCAGTTTATGTTCACAAAAACAAACGGCGGTTTAGAGAGAGACCTTATCCATTGCTGGTTCAGAGAAACACTTGGAAAACTCGACACCCTAACCAGATTGTCGGTTTCTGTAACTTCCATAATTTCGTCGATGGAATCTCGGGAAAGGAGATTCGCTGGCACAGACGACGACGACTCCATCGCCGACGGCGGCGCGTGCAGTGATATGCGGCGGATGTTCAGCTAATGGGAGTAGTGTGTTGGGCGATGTGACGAGTTGGGGACAGATCCGTGTCCCGGTACATATAAGTTTTTGTGGAAATAAAATTGTACTTCATTAGATGGGGAATATCTATTAATAGTTTTTTTTTGGGGTTAATTATAGATTTGGTATCTATTGATAATATGGATTCTCTCCCTGATGAGGTGTGAATATGTGTGAATAGTTCTAATATTTATTCACCGCCATCGAGAAATTTGTGTTTGAGTACGTGATCAAGAAAACTTGTAGATCGAATTGATGGATCTTAGGGAATCAATTACTCTTCCACTTCAAATTGATAAGTCGATTCAGTGCATATTCGTAATAAAGATATGCTTTAATGTAGAAAAAAAAGATGTAATATATAGAGAAACGAAGAATAAGATGGATCTTGTCCACAAATCAGCAAAAGAGAAGCAAGTGATGATTGAAGCTCAACGTGGCGAAGATATTCTCAAAGCAGAGAAGTTGCTGCAAAATATCACGCAACGGGGGACTGGCCTGAAGAAACTACTTGGATGATTCTGAAGATGAATAGATCAAGTATGAAGATGAAGTTAATTGTGTAAAATAATTATTTTTTTGTTTTTCATTTGGATGTGTTGTACATTTGGATGTGTTGTACCCCTAACTCGAGTAGAACAAAATCGGACACGTGGAGGATTAAGGTTGGGCTACCAAGAATCGAACTAGCCAGACATCCGAGCAAAGGTCGCCCAAACCGGGCCAACCAGATCAACTTTAAGGGACCGACCTCAAGCTGGGGCTGACCAGAAGAGACCAAGTTGGCCAAGGAGGCCGACCAGACTGAGTCAAGCTTGGCTCAGTCAACCAGAGATGTATCTTCGGACGACCAGAGATATCATGAGCCGACCAGAGATGTATCTTCAGACGATCAATCTAGGATTTGGCCGATCAGAGATGGTCAAGCCGACCAAATATACTCTATATATTAACCGACCAGAGAATACTTAGCCAACCTAAGATTTGATGGTCCACGTGAGCCAATTAAAACAGATCTAAGGATATGGGATACCAGATGGCCAGATAACACAAAATCAATTTATCCGAGAAGAGCTCAACCGTCTTGAAAGTTTACTTCAAGAAGAGATCTTCAAGTTCAAGAAGGAAACAACTCCAAGATTAAATCAAATCTACTAAAGATAGAGATAAATCTATATTTTCCTTATTTAGAAATCAAGGGATTTAGTTCTTATAGGGATTTAGTTCTTATTCACCAAGTTATGCATCTTAGGTATAGTTTATAAATAGGTCCTAAATTATCATTGAAAATGATCCGAATTCAGATCCAAAAAATAATTGTAAAAGAGCAAATAGAGAGATTTTTTTCCTCTCAAAGCATATAAAAAAAATGTTATGACCAGTCAGAATAGCCTAAACACAAGAACCGGCCAGAATAGCCTACACACAATTGCCCAGGTATGTACCGGACACCGTCTTTGTGTTTTTTATATGCTTTATTCCCATTATCCAGAATAGCCTAAACACAATTACATAGGTGGGCATTGGATACTGTCTTTATGTTCTTTTATATGCTTTATTCCAATTATTTCAATATATTTTATCTTATTCGATTCGATTTATTTGGTGTTCGACTTGAGTTTATCCCGTACAAATTTTGGCGTCAACAAGATGGATGTCTATTTATTTATCAATTATATTATGTTGTGATTCGGTGTAGAATTATTTATTGTTCATTTATAACGTGTGCATATTGATATCTCACTTATCAGTATTGTTTTATAGCTTCATTCTAGTGAAAGTTAGTTGCTTTGTTTGTGAAGAAAAGGAAATTGAATCAAGTTTGTAAGGAATTTTGAGATTTATTTGGTACGGTTTTTAATTTGAGATGCTTTTCCAAAGCCCATTTTCATTTGCTTTCAACTTGGAATCCCAAGCATTTATTTGAAGGTGAATGGAGAAGAATTAAAAAAAAAAGTGAAATACTATAAGAATTGATGTTTCAAAGCCAAAAATGAAAATTGAATGTTTGGCCCAAATTTTTTTTTTTTTTAATGAAATTAGGGTTTTTCCCACCAAATGGAAGAAGTTAGTTAACTTTTGTCCAAGTGGATGGATTTTTTTTCCCGTGATGACCAAATGTGATGACTTTTACATAAATTGGGGATTACTTATGATAACTAATGACTTATGGGTACAAATCCTGCCTTATGACTTATAAGACTTAATTTCCAGTACCAAATCTGTAATTAATCCTTTTTTTTTTTTAATTTTCAGCTTGATCTATAAATTGCCCTTATAAAATATTCTTTATTTTACTCTGAGTTTTCTATTGATGATTGATGAACTTTATAGATAGGTATTATTTAAAAAGTATGTATCTTGTTCACCAATTGCATGGATCCTAGGATCCATACAACTCAAACCCGACCATATTAGCGTTTCTATTTAAAATAGGTTTTTTTTTATTGTGTTAACCTAGCAGGTGACGTCTTCCTCCATTTCTCCCGCAGCTTGCGGCTTCTCCCTTTCTCTCTCAGGTTGTGGCTTCTTCTTCTGCTCAAGAATTTTTCCACGAACACAACTTCTATCGACCTGATAAGTAGAAAAATATGCATGAATTAAATTGATAAATATGTGTTTTGATGCATTTTATTTATTTGCACGGTATGTTTCTCTACTTATCTTATCTTAGTATCCAATTCTCCAACTATTGTTTTTCTTGATTAATTCAGTGAATTTGGAGTATTTTTAGGCTGAAGAATCACTACAAGAAAAATGGCCAACAACAACCCCTGAAAGACAATGCTGTTGTCTTTCTGAAATTAACAACCCTTTTTCCGAAAAACGTTGTCTTTTTTCAAAAAATGTGTTGAAAGACAACTCTTTTTACATAGGGTTGTCTTTCAGCGGATTTTTTTTAAAAAAAGACAACGTTTTTGTGCAATGCTTTTTTCAAAGGGTTGTCTTTCAGCGGATTTTTTTAAAAAAAGACAACCCTTTTATACAACGCTCTTTATGCGTTGTCTTTCAGCAGATTTTTTTAAAAAAAGACAAATCTTTTATGCAACACTCTTTATGCGTTGTCTTTTAGTTGATTTTACAAAACACAGACAACCCATTATGTAACGCTTTTTTTTATGTGTTGTGTTAATTGTGCACCTTTTCATAATATTAATTATTTTTTAATTAAATTAATTTTGAAAAGTTTAATTATTTTATGATGTTATCTTATATTATTTGCATTAATATTATCTTATATGAACAAACTCATAATTTTATAAAAATAGTATTTTTATAAAATATATTAAAAATATGCACTAGTATATTTTATAATTGTCTTAAAATGAAATTAGATTAAACATTACTAAACATATTAATTAGTCATTAATCTTCCAATTATATAAATATATATATTGTTAACCTTTTAAAATATATTAAAAATACAAATAATATTGTGATTCTTCAATAATATTTTAGGTATTGAATAAATCTATGTACGTAAAAATATATGTAAGTAAATCTATATTCGCAGTATAACAAATAGTCCAACAAATTAATTGAGCAAGAGTCAATTGACGGATGAGCCTTGAAGATTGAGCGTTAATAAAAGAACAATCGAACCACATTGGGTGACCCGATATGAGGCCACTCTCATAAATCAGTCGCTTGGGGTCAAGATTCCACTTAGGCCCGTCTAGATAGTATAAAGGTAGAAAAATGCCCTAGCAAAACCATGTAGAATCAGGTAGCGAATAAGAATTGATCTTCCTTAATTCTTCTTTCTTCTTTATCATGTTTATCTATATTTTTAGGATTATTTACATTGTGATATACGATTAGATTTTAGTTTTATAGATCCGAAGGGATGTTTGAATCTTATGTTATTTTTAGGATTATTTACATTGAGATATATGATTAGATTTTAGTTTTATAGATCGAAGGGATGTTTGAATCTTATGTTTTGAATGTTTCGTGATTAATCACGTAACGTTTTCTTAGTCTTAATCTTAATATTTTCACAAAAACTCATGTGAGACGATCTCACGGATAGTTACCATAAGATGAAGCTCCATCACCCACAAAGAACATGTGAATCGTAGGGTTTGGGTTGTGGGTCGACGCGTCTCACGCAATGCTCCATCACCCACAAACAACATGTGAATCATAGGGTTTGGGTTGTAGGTGATTGGGTTGTGGGTCGACAAGTCTCACGCAATGCAATAAAAATTCGTGAGACGGTCTCACAAGAGACTCACTCTAATATTTTATGTCATTTGTTCTATTTAAGATATGTGTATCTTGATATAGAAAATCTTCTTCATTTTGTGTCGTTCTGGAGTTGTTGTCATATAATCCATAAAATTTGGACAAATATACTCTTATTAATTAAGTAATGTAGTATTTAAAATTGGAAAGACAATCAAATTAATTTCATTAAAAGTATTATATCAAATCCCCAAATTTTATCTAATTTATTAATAGGGATAATTTGAAAATAAAATTGTATATATGTGTCAAACAACATTAAATTTAAAATAAAATTTAAAACAAAATTTAAACTTTAGAACAATATTTATAGCCCTAACCTTCTAGTTTGTCGAACCTAACATTTTAGTTATGTTCGCATAACCTTTTACAATGTATAACAAACTTATAATATCTTTCAAAACCTTTATGTTGTAATAATATAATTTTTATGCATAACCTTTTGCAATGTATAACAGACTTATAATATACTTCAAAATCTTTCAAACCTTTGTGTTGTAATAATATAACTTTTATGCATAATAACTTAACATTTTCGTTATAATAATATAACCTTATGTTATTTTTTAAGTACATAAAGATTATGATATTTGTACATAAAGGTTATACTAATATAACATAAATGTTAAATTATTATAACATAAAGGTTAAGCCATAATATATTAATTTTTATAGTGAATTTTTTTTAAGTAATATCACTTAAAGGTTATGATATATGTATGTAAAGGTTATATTAATATAATATAAAAGTTATACTCGGTTAACATAAATGTTACATAACTTTTAATTATGTTTTTTATATTGAAAAAAGTCTAAGTGATTTTACTTAATGGTTATAATATTTGTACATAAAGGTTATACTCTGTAAACATAAAGGTTATATTGGATAAACATAAAAGTTATGTCATAAATAAATAAAACATTGGCGCAGATCTGAACCAGACCTGATCGAATCCGACCCCTAGAGACATTAGACTACCCACACTCATAACCCTCCCTCAACCCAATCTAAAATAAAATATTAATTTCTCTCACATCCACCTATTCAACCTACAACTCAAATTAACTTTACCTTTTTTATACCCACATCCACAACCTAACCCAACCTAAAATAATAATAATTATTTTATTATTTATTAATTACATATATTTTATAATCAATATTTATTATATTTAAAATGTATAAAAAATACATTAAATAATTTAATATTCTAAATCTGTAATTATATTATGGAAAATAATTTAAAACACATTTAAGATAAGATACAATAACGAAATTACAGTTACAAGAGTTGAAATACGAAATTGAAAAAAAAAAATCAAACTACAAGTAGATGCATGAAATAAAAAAAATTACAAATACAGAAGATGCAAATTACATATTAATTCCTAGCTGGTTCCAAATTTTTGTCATATATGCTCAATCAAGTCGTTTCTTAGAGGGTTGTGAGCTTCTCTGTTGCGAAGTTTTTCCCTATTAATCATATAAGTGGACAAGTTCGCAATGCGTTCAGTAGAGTATTGAAAACGTTGATCATCATTTGTAGGATCATCCACTAAAAATTCAATGGGATCAAAATAATTTTGGTAAGTGTCTCGTTCATCCTCTACTATCATATTGTGCATGATGATACACGCCATCATAATTTTTTCCATCAACAGTTTATCCCAAACAAGACATGAACGTCGAAGAAATGCAAAACGAGCTTGTAAAACCCCAAATGCTCGTTCAACATCTTTTCGCACAGTCTCTTGGTGTTGAGCGAACAACTTGTGCTTTTGGAGCTGTGGAGAAGTAATTGACTTGACAAATGCAGTCCATAAAGGATATATGCCATCAGTGAGATAATATGTTCTATCATTTTCCCGACCATTCACAACGTATCTAACCTTTGGTGCTCGACCTTCCAAAATATCACTAAAAATTGGAGATCGGTGGAGTACATTAATATCATTGCACGAATCTGGTGTTCCAAAGAAAGCATGTCATATCCATAAGTCATAAGATGCAACAACTTCCAAAATGATTGTTGGTTTTCCACTTCTCTCTGTATATTGTCCAGCCCATGCAATAGGACAATTTTTCCATTCCCAATGCATGCAGTCAATACTACCTATCATGCCTGGGAATCCATGTTGTTCCCCAACATAGAACAGTCTTGCCAGATCATGTTCATTGGGTCTTCTGAGATACTCATTACCGAAGCAGAATATGACCCCTTCTACAAATTATATGAGAGATTGGCTTATCACAGTTGCACTCATTCGTAAGTATTCATCAACGGCATCGGAAGATGTCCCATATGCCAACACCCTCATAGCTCCAGTGCATTTCTGAATCGGTGAAAGACCTTGTCTACCAATTGCATCACGCCTTTGTTGAAAATATACGTCATTGACAGTTACAACTTCCACTATACAAAGGAATACTGATTTTTGCATGCAAAATCTACGTCGAAAGACCTCAGAAGTACACGTCGGTCTATCGACAAAATAGTCGTTCATCAAACGTTTCTCACCAATCTCCTGTTCTCTTTCACAATACCTTTTTCTGACTCTAGGAGTGTGATCTCCTATGACCGGATTGAGATTGTTTATGATCATATCCTCTATGATACAATCAAATTGACGATTTTGTTGAGCAACTTGTTCCTCCAATTCATCAATTTCCTCCCATTTATTGTTAGAACTAGAGCTTGAATTTGAATATGCGGATGAATTTTCATTGAGAGATATTTGTAAAGTGGATTGTGAAGGAGAGTAAGATATAAGAATTTTAGTGTGCTAGTCTGATATGAATCCAATTCGTATATATAGACAAGAGTTAAAATACATATGCATGTGATGCATGCCAATAAGTGTCAAGATGGATGCATGTGATGAAAGTTGAAAATTGACAAGACAAATGCATGTGATGAAAGCTGAAAACTGGTACGAAATTGACAATTGCATGCCAAAAAGTGACAAGACAAATGCATGTGATAAAAGCTGAAAATTGGTACGACATTGATAAGTGCATGCCAAAAAGTGACAAGACAAATGCATGTGATGAAAGCTGAAAATTGGTATGAAAAATACATTATTTATAGAAGGAAAAATGTGGGTGACATTAAACTAAATGAAAGAAAAAGTGTATATCACTTTTAAATTGCTAGCACTTATATGATTATATCCACCTATATCACTTTTAAATTGCTAGCACTTATATGACTATATCCACCTTTATTAGCAATCTTGATAATTAATGAAAAAAAAAATAATAAACTTGAAACTCTTTTATTACCTTAATTAAAAAAAGCATTAGGATTAATTGGCAAATTTATAAAAAAGTGCATGCATTGTGGTTGCTCTAAATAACACAAATAAAAATTACATTAATTAAAATTACATAAACTAAAATTACATGAATTTAAATAACATAAATTAAATGACATAAATTAAAATAACATGAAAACAAACTACATTGACTGTTTGGACACAAATTTCATTAGATGACGTTTCATCTCTTCCTCTTCTGGGGATAAGTTATCTTTAGCTAACAATGTCCTCAAAATACCAGAATTTATCTTCATAATCTTCCTTTACTCCTTTCTTTTCTAAAATTCAAGTCTCTCTCTTTCCAATTGGTTCATCTTTTCAGCTTCACTTTCTCTAGTGAGCCTCATTGCATGAATTTCTGCAGCAATTTCAATAAAACTTTCATATTGTGAATTCTTACATTTTCCCTTTCTTTTCGCCATATCTTGGCTTATGGGACGGGGATTAGTTGAGCATCCACTAGTTGGAGTTTCTGGATTGGATGGGGTGGAATAATCCCCACTTTCACTAGTTTTTGCTCTCTTTGAGCTGCCACCACTTTCTTCATTACTCACTATATTTTCTTCATGTATTGAACCATGATCTAGTTTTAAAGCCCATTTGTCATTTTTACTCATAACCTCATTGAATACAAACAAGTCCTGAAACTTGTTACCACCCCCTGGTTCTTTTCCAAAAAGTGCATGAGCTTCTCCCTCAATATCCATCTGGCTCATTCCACTTCTTTTCCGAGAATGTGCTTCAGTATAAGCAGCAATCCATTTATTTGCACTCTCATTAAGTCGTTTCCAACGACCTTTTAGAGAGTCTACATTTCTTTCGCTTATCTCCTCCGCATTTTTATCTCGATGATTTGTGTACATTTTATGTACTCTTGCCCACGTAGAGACAGACTTTTGATTTTTGCCACGTTTGCTATCTTCACTAACAAAACACTAAGACGACATTAAAGCTATATCTTTCACAGTCCAACCTACACTTTTTACCCCCTTTTGATTTGTGTTTCATTGTTGAACATTTTGGAACAAATTTCGGGAGGTATTTTGTGGTAGTTGGACATGGTCAGAGGTAGGATCTTGATTTAAATTTGGAGAAAATTGAGAGTTTTGATAATAACTTGGATAATCTTTTGAGAGCGGAAAAGATTGAGAGTTAAGAATTGAAAGCTTGGATAATTTTGAGAGTTTGAATAATTTTGGGAGTTTGGAAAATAATTAGGATGGTTTGGATCCATGATTGAAATTGAGAGATGAATGATAAAACATAGAGGAGAAATAGAGAATTTTAGATGGTGTTCCAAAATATGTCAATATTGTTGTCTATTTATAGAGAATTAAAAAATATGAATTTTGATATATATATATATGTATGTATATTTTAAATACATATTATCCACAATATTTACAATATACATTTTATCCATATAAAATCTAATTGAACAAATAAAAAAAATGACATGTGTCAAATTTTAATTGGTTAACCCAAATTGAGAAGTTTGGTAGATAAGGTTGATATTTCAACCAATTCTTCACCCGGTTGCCACCGTGGATTTTATTTTCATTTTCTTTTTTTTTCTTTTTTTTTGTCTTTTTCCTTATTTAGGTTGACGACCTCTGGCGATGGGGATAGTCTTGATCATGATCCATACACTTGATGCATACAAATACTACTCTTGAATTTAATACTTAAAAATAAAGAAAAGAAAACGACAGTGGCAAGGACCACTGACCATACTAGAAGAGAGTAGAATCAAAACTGAACATTTCAGAAACCAATACCAATCCCACAAAGTAATTACAATAACAACTAAATTTATATAACTCAAAATAATATTTACCTAATTTATTGTATCAACTAGCATAATGCGCGTGTATTACATAAATTTAAATAAATTGAATTTAATAAAATAAAATAAGAATAAAATATTATTTATATTGACAAAAAATATTTATGATTCTGTATTATAATTATCATCTAAATTAATACTAAATATAATGTACTTTTGATTAATATATTATTTAACTATTAAAATAAAAGATTAAGATTTCTAATTATATGTAAGAATAAATAGTATTTTATACATATTGAAATCTTTTTTTAAAATTTTATTTGTGGATTTTTAAATTTAAAATTTTAATATGTTAAATTTAAAGTAATGCTAAATTTCTTTCCAATTAAATGATAAAGAAAATGAAAATTGAAATTTCTTGAATAATTTTATAGATTATCTTAAAACACATATTCACAAAATCTATTTATTTTTCTTAATAATAAAAATAATCATTTTTAATCAACTCACATTTTTTTATTTTTCTCTTTTAAAAAAAAAATTATCTTCAAATTTTAAATTAAACAAAAAATGTATAAATGATTTCTATATTTGAACGTCTAACATGTGTTATTTTAAAAATGTAACTAAAATTTTATATATTATTTACTAATAATATCATCAACGTAATTAAATTAATATCATTAAATAATTACATTAATTAATTTTAAAATTCTATTTATTACAAATTTAATTTGTAAAATTAAAATATAATTAATATAAAAAATTATATGATTGACATTTCACATATGTAATCTTACTTTTATATATATAACTTTGTATATACAAGGATATGTACCATATTAATGGAGCGACGTCATCATAATTGTTATGATTAATGTACAAAACATAACATTATTTTATCCCAGCGGATATAATATGATGGGAATGTAGACAAAAGTTTAAATATTGAATATCGTCATTTTCTAAAATTAATTTGTAAAATCGAAAATATATATATATATATATATATATTAAATTTAATTTGTAAAATCGAAATATATATATATATATATATATATATATAATTAAAAAAAAAGGAAAGAGATTTTCAAATTGACAGGCCATCAGCAAAAGCAAACATCTGGCAACAATTGGTGCCAGATGGAGTTATGACAAAGTCTCACACAGAATAATGGTTGATTGGAGATTTTACACTAACATTTGGGCTATGTTCAGATTAATTCAATATTTATATTTATTTTGCAAATGAAGTTTTATTTTGGTGCTTTAAATTTTTATTATATTTATACACATCGTATTTAGTGATAAATACACAAAATAATAATCTTTATATATATAAAAAATAAATCAAAAGGACACTTGACAAGCATACAATGTTCTCACATTAAGTATGATTAATTAATTACTTCAAATTTTATATTACTAAGATATATTATTAATTAAATAATATAAAAATATTAGTTGAACTTATTTAAATTATATATGCTAAACTTTAATGATATACATTATTTACATATTTGAAATTTTTTTAATTTAAAAGTTTAAAGAAAAAATATATATTAAAAAAAAATAAAAAAATAAAGACGAGTTGATTAAAAATGATTGTTGAAACTATTCAAACTTATTAATTAATGAAATTGAATATTTTTTCTTTAATATGAGTTTTAAAATAAATAATGAAATTTATTTGTAAAATTGTGATTTTTATTTTTTATTATTTAATTGAAAAGAAAAATTGATGGTTGTTACAAACGTTAAACTAAAACAACAAACTAAAAACAATGTTGGGTGGATTGAACAATATAATAGACAAAGCAATATATATATATATATATATATATATATATATATATATATATATATATATTCTTTTTAAAATAATGAATAAAAAAATATTTATAATCCTCTACAACTTATATTTCCATAATTAAATAATAATTCAATCATTTTATGTTATATTTAATATTAAATTAGGCGACATGTATTGCACAAATCATAAATAATATTTAGAATTTTTTAAATTTTATCAAGTTATTTTTTAATAAACTTCTGTGTCTTACACGGCCCTATACTATACTAGTAATAATAATAAATCTTTGGATACTATTATGGTTTCTGCCTCTTTGGGCCTATACGGCAAAAATTCAAAAAGTAAAAATATATATATGTACATACATATACATATACGTAAAACCAAGGCTATTAATGTATGTCAAATTTGTAATGTGAGAAAAACATGATGAGGGTCTGAAATAGAATTGAGCTAAACAATATATCATTTTACAACACTGTAAGCACAAGTTGCTATAAAATTAAAAGAAACATCTCCAACAAGGGATATTACGATGCAAATGGTCAAAGAGGGAGCTAATATCAGAAATTAGTAGAGCATCTATATGCATGAAATAATCATGCAACAAGAACATAATATCAGTTCATCTTATGCCAGAGTGAAAACTATAACCTGGAAAGTAGAGAAGAAAATCCCTTGAAGCATAGCATAGCCGAAAAACAAGAGATGGTGGCTCTAACTTCCTTCACCTAAACCACCATCTTTGTATGGCAGAAATTGGAGTGTTGAGAAACGGAGCATAGCGTTGGATCAACGGATTTGCAGTTCCCCCGATCTTGGTCCATCCACTTTGATGGTAACCAGCCGTAGCAGGCGCGTGGTACATCAGCTTCAACAGCTACAATTCAAACAAACACCATTTCAACTTTTAGTTTTTGCATAAATAGTTCGTGGTAATCAAGAATGCAACTCCAGATATGAGGTCGATAATGGCTCAAGAAACCGCATATTAAAGAAATTAGTACCTGCCAGTACATAAATGCTTGTATGATATTCCGCTGTGGCCTGCATATTTAAATGGTACAAGTATTTTTAAATTGTGAAAAAACTTAAGAAATATATTTGCTACAAAGAGTATGATGAAGGGAAAAGTGCTGAAATACTGACGATAAGAGAGAAATAATGAGAAGGAATCCAATTCCAATCTCGGCTTGGGAGGACAGAATATTGAGAGTTGTTGTGTTCGAGTCTACCCAAACACAAGCCTCTTCCAAGTACTTCCTGTACAAACACATCACAACAGAACAAATTATTAACCATCCACCACTCAACCTATTCCGAGTAGAAATGATACTGAAAATTCCATTGAAGTACCCTGCATATAATACATATTCAGAGTCCTCATGCATCATGTGAAAGACCGCTAAAAATATTAACTCAGAGATCATAGAAAGAAATAACAGAATGCAAATGTAGTCATCTCATACAACATTCATATGACCCTGGAAAATTATTCAAAAATGTAGGCTCACTCACCTGTACAAGGTGGATCTGGTAAAGTTACGCCTCAGGAACTTGGCGACATGCTCAAGGGAACGGCATAGTACGGGAATTAAAGCAACTGCCAAGAATTATGCGCTTAATTAGAAGAGAGCCAGATATCAATCAACTTAAAAAAAAAAACACTAAACTTAGATGCTAAATGGATACTAACATTTGAGGCACAAATGCGAAGTGACAAAACAAAGGCAATATATCGAGTAGATAAAATCTTTGGTGAGAACAACTGACTGAAACCACACTTGCAAAGCTGCCAAGTTCCATGCTCTAGGTTTCTGTGACAATGGTTAGTAACAGCTAACAGATGGTAAATTTCGCAGTGAGCAAATTAAGAAACTAATTAGAGCATTACCCCGTATAATGAGTACAAAGAATACACAGAAGAACATGCAGTCCCCAAGAAGGAAAGCCGATATGCCCGATTCGAGAGATGTTTTGGCACAAGAGGAAAAATTGCAAGAATTGCCACAATAAAGACCTGCGAGAAAAATGATAGAGTAAGCAAAGTGTTTAGAAATGATCACAATTCCTCACCTATCAAGAAATGATCATAATTCCTCACCTATCAAGAAAAGAGCGATAGAAAAACAAACCATAGTTACTCAAATTCTATTACAGGGAATAACAAATAATAAAGAGTCAAACAGATATCCATAAATTTTCTAATTCTTGATCATAGAAAACCACGCACCCCCCACCCCCCAAAAAAAAAAAATCCATGTTTTCTCAACCTTGAGTGAATAATTACTTTGGACCTCTGCAATAATATTCAATCTACAACATACAAGAAAGCATTTGACAGATCCTCCAAAAAACCAACCAACAAGCCTAAAAGTTCCAAAAGAATAAAAACTAGGTCACGACACATAGAGTTCCACACCCATTAAGATATACTAAATTGGAAAAAAAGAAATTCACCAAGATGGATAACTAATAAATGATAACATGCAGTAGCCTAACGGATGTATATATAACAAAATATTGCATATATTATATGGCATGCATAGTCCACATGTAATACCAACACTAGAGAGAGAGGCTAATCATGATTCATGAACCAAATCAACCTGTAACGCAATGTCATCCCTAAAATTACATAGCTCCCTGATACTACATATTCTTCATGCCATTAGATGACAATGGTAAATATTTGTAATTGCTACTACAAGATTTAATTTCTACATACATTTTACTCAAAAAAACAGGGATATATGCAACATGCAGAGACAAAAAAATCATCCTCAAAACAAAGCACTAGGTATACCAAGGTGAGCTAGTCTAAAAAGTTCAAGGGCGGAAATTAACAGGATGTAAATCCCAAACTTCGACACATATTGAAAAGGTAACCAACCCAACAACCTTAGAGAGCAAACAAAAATTTTAAGCACTTCATATTACAACCACCCCTTGAGACACAATGGACAAAATAGCAGAAAAAGCCCATGCAATTAAAAGAGTGCATATAACCATAACAGACAGTCAAGTTCAAACATACATAATGCACTCAATGTTTCAGATTCATCAAAAATATTGATATTCCCAACTTACATGCTGGACATAAAACTCTTCATACTCATATTTTTCTAAAAGAGGTTATCCTTAGTTTAGCATCCAACGATTAACATACCCAAGCATTGACAGAAAACTGAATGGTTTGTTGATCACAGCGCAATGACGTAGAAACCGGAGGTGGAGCTGTTGATGCTCCTGATGTTCTACTCGAAGACCCTACAAGATGCACTTTTATAGGTTCAAGTCCAAGAATATCCATCAACTAAAGAAAGCATAGGCGAAGATATCCTTAGAAAGCCATATCCGAAAGTATTCATTCTCATCTTTTGAAGTTGACAATGAAACTATAATTTTAGACCTGAACTCCGCTGGCGTGTATTACTATTAGAAGCAGAGGATGATGAAGACTGTGGTGGTGGTGTTGGTGTTCTTGATGGTTCAGATGTGCTGCTACTACTTATTGGTTCCACAATTAGTTCAGAATCCTGAAAAGTAAAACAGAACATGTTAGTGAAAACTAATGGTAAAATGAAGAATCTAGGTAAACTAAAATGCCATTAACATTTTGCCTCCTAATTCAACATTCAAATAACAATAGAAATTTAACATGTAACTCATTAATTCCATCTGTAAAGAATCACAAAAATCAGATACCAATGCAACGCCCCACCTATATTCTATCAACGTTTAAAGTCACGCAATACAAAGAAACATTGGATTCAAATCCCCAAAATTGAAAACTCAATTGAATGATTCCAGAAAAAAAAAAATCGAACTTAACAATAAATATCCAGATATCTCTGCATTGAGTTTAAGTCTATGGCACATAAATTTAGCTAATTAGAACTTCTGCCCACGCTCAAGCAGACAACAAGTACATTCCTCTGCTCACACATCAAACACCATATTTAAACAAACGAAAAAGAGTCTTGATATTCTTGAAAACATTCAGTTAAGAAAAGGAGAACCCTGATTAAATTGACTGAGAGTTAACAATAACCAGATTCCAATGAATTAAAATCGCAATTAAGGAATAATACAATGTAACGCTGGTAGAACTTGTGCTTGAAGTGGTTGACGACATCGTTGCGGGAGGCCATGTGGGGCGGAATAAGGACGTTTGACCAGTAATCAGCCCAGCGTGGGTCGTTCTCATAGTCGTACGCCGCCGCCGCAATCCGCCTCAACTTCTGGGGATCCTCGCCTTCTCCGCCGCCCATGATTTCTCGATCACCGATGCTTTTCTGTCTTCTTTGGAAAGGAAAGGAAGAGATGAACAGATTGATTGGGTTTAATGGGTCTAAGCTTCTGCGCTCTAGACTTATAGTACAAAGAAGAATCTCGAGTTGAGTACTCCTCTCTCTCTTATTTTTATATTTTTACTT
This sequence comes from Scutellaria minor, assembly GCA_954870855.1. NCBI lineage: Eukaryota > Viridiplantae > Streptophyta > Magnoliopsida > Lamiales > Lamiaceae > Scutellaria > Scutellaria minor. The sequence goes on along the minus strand of OX940732.1, from coordinate 4,423,925 downwards.
TTTAACACATTATTTTACATTAACTGTTGGCCGTTAATCAATTTAAAGTTTTGTACGATGCTAAACTTTAACTTTTAAGAATTGATTTTATGTGCACTTGGTGCACATGCAATCCGAGTCGACTCAGTTTTTGATCTGGATCTGCGTGTTTTTGAATTTTGTTTTGTTTTTTTTTTTTGCTTCAGGTTGTAATCTTTATGTTATAAATGTGTGACCTTTATGTACAACTATCATGACCTTTATGTACTGTAACTCAGAAAAAAATGAAGATTTTCAATATAATTTAAACTGTACACCTTTATGTGATATCAATGCGACCTTTATATTATATTATGTCACTTTTATGTATAAATATTCTGACCTTTATATAATATATATTATGTCACCTTTATATATAAATATTCTGACCTTTATATAATATATAAAGATGCATAAAGATCAGAATATTTGTACATAAAGGTGACATAATATAACATAAATGTCACATTAATATCACATAAAGGTACATAGTACAAATTGTGTTGAAAATCTTCATTTTTTTCCTAAGTTACAGTGCATAAAAGTAAAGATAGTTGTACATAAAGGTCACATATTTATAACGTAAATGTCATACATTTATAACATAAAGGTTAGAACAACAATCTGGAAAATAAAAAATAAAAAAAATAAAAAACTCGCGGATCCAGGTCGGCTCAACCCAATTTTTGACCTGGATCCGCGTGTTTTTGAATTTTGCCTTTTTTTTTTGGTTGTGACCTTTATGTTGTAACAATTTGAATTGTACACATTTATGTGATATCAATGTGACCTTTATGTAGTGATGCCCAAACGGTTCGGAAAACCGGAACCGGGCCGGTTCAAACCGGCGGTCAACGGTTCGGGGAACTGTTGACCCGGTTTCGGTTCCAAACTGGAATCGGGAACCGCCGAGAACCGGTTCGATTTCGGTTCTCAATTTGACAAACCGGCAAACCGGCGGTTTAACCGGCGGTTCCAACCGTCGGTTTTTGTATTTTTTTTGTATAAAATTGGGTCAGTACCGCGGTACTGGATATTAGTACCGCGGTACTGAGATTTTTTTTTATATAAAATTGGTTCAGTACCGCGGTATTGAGACGCAAAATTCAGTGCTTTGGTTCTCTGCATCTCAGTACCGCGGTATCCATATCCAGTACCACGGTACTGACCCAAATTTCTTCAGTTTTCTTCAAACCGCCGGTTCGAACCGGCCGAACCGTCCGGTTCCGGTTGAACCGGCGGTTTGGAACCTAAACCGAAACCGCCGATCACACGGTTCGGTTCCGATTCCACCAATCCGGAACCGCCAAACCGGCGGTTCGAACCGAAACCGGAATCGGCGAACCGTTTGGGCATCACTACCTTTATGTTATATTATGTCACCTTTATGTACAAATATTCTGACCTTTATATAATATATAAAGATGCAAAAAGGTCAGAATATTTGTACATAAAGGTGACATAATATAACATAAATGTCACATTGATATCACATAAAGGTACATAGTATAAATTGTGTTGAAAATCTTCATTTTTTTCCTAAATTACAGTGCATAAAGGTAGAGATAGTTGTACATAAAGGTCACACATTTATAACGTAAATGTCATACATTTATAACATAAAGGTCAGGACAAAAATCTAAAAAAAAAAATCGAATCGACCCGGATTGCACGGATCTTAGATCCGTGCACCTGGTATACAGGAGTTTTTGTGAACTTTTAATGAAGGGCTAATAAATGCAAAAACGGGTTAAATTTTAATTTGCAATCTAAATTATTTTTTTAGTCCGATTATAATTTGAAGTTCAAGATTTTTTCAAAGTACAATCTAAACTTTATTTCGACAATTTTTCCGATGAAAATGCACCTCAAGTAATTTTGATATAACTTTTAGAAGAATAAAAACTTTTTGAAGTATTACTGTTTTTCAATTTGTAATTTGAAGTATACATTATTTTTTCAACTTGAAACCTAAAATTTTATAAAATGGCAAATTAGTCATAGTAATAATCACGTGTTGTGCATTCATTGGAAAAGTTGTCGGAAAAAAAAATGATGTTGCAATTTGAAAAACTATTGAACTTTGAATTGCAATCGGATAAAAAAAATTAGATTGCAAATTGAAAAACAATCATTTTAGTTAGTGAAAAATAATACAAATATTTCCTTCCTTTTATTTTCCATTTGTATATATCTTATTGTTGTTTACTTACATTAGTTAAGACATGATTATGGGAGATTTGTTCCCATTTTAATATACTCTTCTCTGTATATGTATTCTATAGGTTCAATGAATAAAAGTTAGTTTTCAGCCAATATTTTCATGGCACCAGAGCAGAGATAGATCCACAATAGTTTTAGTCTCCTCATCATCTTCTTCTTCGTCTATCCTACATAATGACGAAGCCTGGAAAAGAAAAATCAGTCACCATGGTTAATTCCCCTACTATAGACGTTATGTTTCCATTTTTTGTTTCCTCGTCGGATAACCTTGGTCAGGTGTTTGTTAGCGAAGTTCTTCATGACGGAAACTATGACGACTTGGCAAATAAGATGAGCAACGCCCTTTTTGCCAAAAATAAGTTTGGATTCGTGGATGGCTTGATCCCCATCTCGAAAGAAGGTACTGATGAGTTTATGCTTTGGAAGCGATGCAACGCAATGGTTCGTGGATGGTTGAATAGCACCATGGACAAAGAAATATGCAATATCGTAAAATTTACAAAAACGGCTGATGAGATATGGGACGATCTTGAGGAGCACTTTGGAAAGGAGTGTGCACCTAGGGCTTACGAGTTGAAGAGGGCCCTGACACACACAAGACAAGAAAATATGACGGTTTCGGCATACTACACCAAATTAAGAGGTATTTGGGATGAGATACAATATGTTTCCTCCTTGCCGAAGTACAAGTGCGGAAAGTGCACTTGTGATATCTCAAAGCAGTTTCAAGCAATGCGTGAGAAAGAAAGGTTGTACGAATTTCTCATGGGACTTGATGAATCTTATGAAATAGTAAGAACACAGATTTTGAGTACCAAACCTATGCTAGGTTTAAGCGCTGCTTATCATCTAGTTGCTGAGGATGAGGCACAAAAAAATATCATTGTTGCACGCAAACTTTGAGTAGAAGTAGTGGTGTTTCAGTCACATGTGTGACGCAATGATGGTATAACCAAGATCGAAAACAGGGGAGACGTGAGCCAAAAAAATGCACTCACTGTCAACATTTGTATCATACTAAAGAAGAGTGTTATGAGTTGATAGGTTACCCGGATGAATCGAAACATAAAGGTCGGGGTGTTGAGAAGAAGGATTATAGACAAAAGGAGAGTCGGGGTGTTCCTAAGGCTGCTCACACTAGCACTGACAATAACAAAGCTACTGGTAGTAGGCCGGTCAATAACCCAGTACCAGGATTGACCCAAGAACAATACATGTGTGTTGTCTAATTTTTTAGTAATGAAGCTAGAAATTCTAGAGAAGGTTCAATACAAAATCAACCCAATGTTAACATGACAAGTAAGAGAAATTTTGATAGGCCTTGGATTATCGATTCCGGTGCTACTGAACATATTACTTGCAATGCAAAAATTCTCAAAACCCAACAGAGATATGAGGTAGGGGTTCCCGTTGAAATTTTGAATGGTGAAAATGTTCCTGTTAAGAGCATCGGGAATACTTGTTTGCCTAATGGGTTGAAAGTTGATCGTGTTTTAAATATTCCAGATTTTAAATGTAACTTGCTCTCGGTTAGCAGGTTGACTAAGGAATTGAATTGTGCCCTAACCTTTTTCTCGGATTTTTGTATCATGCAGGATTTACCTTCGAGGAACCTGATTGGAGTGGGTAAAGAATGCGATGATTTATATTGTTTAGAGCCAGTGAAGAAAGGAAGTGTGGTGTTTTCAGTTACTATTGAACCAAGAATTTGGCATCAAAGGTTAGGGCATGCCTCTGATGTGAAGCTTCGACATATTAGCTCTTTAAATTTCAAGAATAATATTGGTCATTGTGACTCTTGTTTACATGCAAAACAGACTCGTCTGCCTTTTTCTATTAGTCAAACTAAAACAAATACGTGTTTTGAACTTTTGCATTGTGATATTTGGGGAAGTTATAAAGTTGCTTCATTTTCAGGTGCACATTACTTTTTGATTATTGTGGATGATTACAATAGGGTTGTGTGGGTTTTCTTATTGAAACAAAAGTCTGACGTGGCACATTACTTGTTTATCATTACTTGATTATGTTTTGCAATATGGTTCAACGACAGTTTAACAAAAATGTGAAGCGTATCAGAAGTGATAATGGGGTTAAATTCCAATCAAATGAGATGATGAATTATTATGTCCAAAGTGGCATAATTTTTGAGACTTCGTGCACTGATACACCCCAGCAAAATGGTGTAGTAGAAATGAAACATCGACACATTCTTGAAGTGGCAAGAGCACTTCGATTTGAAGCAGGGTTATCTATAGAATTTTTGGGAGAATGTGTCTTTACTGCTACATACATCATCAATCGTTTGCCATCTAATGTCATTGAACATAAAACGCCATGTGAAATTTTGTTAAAAAATATCATCATATGCGAGTGTTTGGGTGTCTTGTATATGCACATGATAATAAACAAGAGAGAGACAAGTTTAGCGAGAGGGGGAGACCTTGTATTTTTGTAGGATATCTGAATGCACAAAAGGGGTATCGAGTTTACGACTTAAAAGCTGGCAAGATTTATACCTCAAGAGATGTCACATTCTTTGAGAAAAATTTTCCCTTCAAACAAAATGTATTCACTGCTCTAAGTAATAACATTGAAACTTGGAGAGAAAAAGAATGGGAAACAGACTCTGAAAATTTGGTAGTTGGGCTATATGAAGGTGAACCAAAAGTTACTCTTCACTCCACCGTGCATGTACAACCCAAACATGTTGAAATGGATGGTAATGGAGCTAATGGGCCTGACCAGAATAGTATATCCGCTCAATCTGTGCTTCCGCAAGCTGAAAATGCTTCTATTCACTGAAGTGAAAGAGTCCGTCACAGGCCCAAACTTCTTGAAAATTATAAAATAGATTTGCCACCTTCCCTCGACCATTCGCAACCCACTTCAAGTTCGAGAACCTCGACGGTACATCCTCTCTCTCACTTTGTATCTTATACTAAATTTTCGGCTGCTCATAAGTCTTACCTTGTGGCCATCACTTCACATGATGAGCCAAAATATTTCCATCAAGCTGTGAAGAGAGGCTATACAACGAGAGATAGAAGCTTTAGAGGCAAATAAAACATGGACTATGGAAAATTTACCACCGGGAAAACAGACCATTGATTCGAAATGGGTTTATAAGATTAAATATAAACCCAATGGTGAAGTTGAGCGTTATAAAGCTCGTTTAGTGGCCAAAAGATTCACGCAAATTGAGGTATAGACTTTCATGAGACATTCACACCCGTCGTGAAACTTGTTACTGTTCGTAGTATGTTGGCAAGTGTTGCCCAAAGGAGTTGGGCTATTTATCAACTAGACATAAATAACGTCTTTCTTCATGGCGATCTTAATGAGGAAGTTTACATGAAGATTCTGTAGGGGTTTGCAAAGAAAAACGATTCTCGAGTTTGTAAGCTTTGTAACCTTGTACGAACTTCGTTAAGCTTCCCGTAATTGGTATAAAAAGTTTACACAATCCCTTCTTGAGATTGGTTTTCGCCAATCAAAGGCAGATCATTCATTGTTCATTTTAGAGAAAGGTACCACGTTTCTTTTGGCTCTAATCTATGTTGATGATGTTATTCTTGTTGGGAATGATGATATAACAATTTGGTGAAGTGAAACTTTTCCTTGATCGTCGTTTTAGTATCAAAGATTTAGGTAACTTGAAGTATTTTTTGGGCATTGAAGTAGCCCGTTCTCCGGAAGACATCGTTCTTAGCCAACAAAAATATACCCTTGACATTTTGGAAGAGAGTGGAATGCAAGGAAGTCATCCGAGTGCATTCCCCATGGAACAAAATCTGAGATTTGTTGCTAATGATGACACTCCTGAGGTTGATACATCACAATACCGTCGTCTTGTTGGATGCTAATTGTATCTCACTGTAATGCGGCCGGATATCACTTTTGTAGTTAATTTACTTAGTCAGTTTCTTAACAGGCCTCGTCAATCTCATTTTGATGCAGCGACATGGGTTATTTGATATTTGAAAACTACACCGGGTCAAGGAATTTTTCTTCTAGCTAGTGGTGATTTGAAATTAGAAGCATATTGTGATGCAGATTGGGGACGATGTGCTCTCACTCGTCGCTCTAGTTTTGGGTATTTTATATCACTTGACGGTTCACCGATTTCATGGAGAACAAAGAAACAATCTGTTGTAGTACGTTCTTCCATCGAGGTCGAGTATCGTGCTATGGCCACCACCATTTGTGAAGTTTTGTGGTTGCGTTGGTTACTTTATGATTTACGTGTAGTGCAGCATGGTCCAACACCTTTGTATTGTGATAATCAAGCTGCTTGTCACATTGCGAACAACCCCATCTATCACGAGCGCACTAAGCATGTTGAAATGGATTGTTATTTTGTTCGAGAACGTGTGGAGATGAAAGAAATTGAGCCACGGGCTATCTCAACGTCAAACCAAGTGGCTGACATTTTTACGAAAGCATTGGGAGCTGAACAATTTTGTTTCCTCGTTGGTAAGTTGGGTGTTCGTAACCTTCACCATCCAACTTGAGGGGGAGTGAAGCATAATAAAAATATTTCCTTCCTTTTATTTTCCATTTATATATATCTTATTGTTTTTTTTACTTACCTTAATTAAGGCATGATTATGGGAGATTTGTTCCCATCTTGATATACTCTTCTCTGTATATGTATTCTATAGGTTCAATGAATAAAAATAAGTTTTCAGCCAATATTTTCAGTTGGTTTTTTTTTGTATTTAACCCTTAATAAAATAACATTATAAATATTTTTTTATGGGAACATGATAAAATTATAAAACTTTGTAATAGTGGTAATTTTGTGATATGGTTAATATCAAAAATCAATTGGAAATATGATATTCTTTTAATCTGCAATCTAAACATTTTTCTTTTGAGTAGGTCTCATGTGCAAGGTTCTTAGATCCATACACTCGGGTTGGGTTAGATCGGATCTAATCCGGATCCATACTTTTTTTTTCCTAACTTTTATGTTATGTTGGCCATACATTTATGTTATATTAGTCATACTTTTATGTTATATTTATCATACATTTATGTCCAAATATCATAACCTTAGTGTAATATTTTAATTTTAAAAAAAACGTTGACCTTTATACTATGTTAGTCATACCTTTACGTACAAATATCATACATATATTAAGGTACAACTAGCATTAGTAAATGTATGACTAGCATAGCTAAATGGTATGACTAGCACTATTAAAAGGTATGATTAGTACAACATAAATGTATGACACCTAGGATCATGTTAAGGTGAATTTGTGCGCGACTTGGGTGGAGCGTACGGGCGCTTGGTGGCATGTGGTGGCTGGATCAACCCGAGTGCACGGACCCTAGATCCGTGCACCAGGTGTATAGAAATTTTTGTGTTTTCTTTTTTCAATTGTACTTAAAATTTTATGATTTTTTTAAACTACAGTTAGAACCAATCTGATAAAATCGAATTTTTTTATTCAAATTTTGCTCAAAATGAGCTTGAATCGAATGGAAAGAAAATGAGTTGGTCTTGTGTGCATTTGGTGCACATGCAATCCGGGTCAACCCAGGTTTTGACCCGGATCCGCGTGTTTTTGAATTTTGTCATTTTTTTTTTGCTTCAGGTTGTGACCTTTATGTTGTAAATGTGTGACCTTTATGTTAAAAATGTGTGACCTTTATGTACAACTATCATGACCTTTATGTACTGTAACTTAGAAAAAAATGAAGATTTTCAATATAATTTGAACTGTACATCTTTATGTGATATCAATGCGACTTTTATGTTATATTATGTCACCTTTATGTACAAATATTCTGACTTTTATATAATATATAAAGATGCATAAAGGTCAGAATATTTGTATATAAATGTGACATAATATAACATAAATGTCATATTAATATCACATAAAGGCACATAGTACAAATTGTGTTGAAAATCTTCATTTTTTTCCTAAGTTACAGTACATAAAGGTAGAGATAGTTGTACATAAAAGTCACACATTTATAACGTAAAGGTCATACATTTATAACATAAAGGTCAGAACAAAAATCTGGAAAAAAAAATTAAAAATTCGCGGATTTGGGTCGGATCGACCCGGATTGCACGGATCTTAGATCCGTGCACCTGGTGCACAGGAGTTTTTGTGTTTGAAAATTGAATAGGGGTTTCCATTTATTTTGAAATGTGAAGGTTTTGTCTGGGTTTTATCGTATTTTAGTTAAAAAAAATTGGGACATGAGATACGCTTATCTGAAAAAGTGATCGGAGAATGACATATGGTTGTAATTTAAAGAAAAAAATCATAATGTAAGCAAAAAAAGAGAAAAAGTTTATATATTAAAAAGAGTAATAATTGCATGCACTAGTTGTTGCATGGTGCAATTGGGCACGATCCGAATCCGACTCTGATCCGTGCTAGATTATATTTAATTTTTTTTAATTCATGCATTAACCTTTATGCTATATTAGTATAACCTTCTATGTTATATTAATATAATTTTTATGATAAATATCATAACTTTTATGTGATATTACTTATATTTTTCTAAGCATAATCATACCTTTAAAAATTCAACCATACCATTTAATTTTACTTATGCATTTATATTACTCATACCTTTACTCATACCATTTAATATTACTCATACATTTATATCAACATAAAAATTATATTATTATAACATAAAAGTTTAAAAGGTATTACATGCATATCTGTAGGGCTCTAAATGAACACACTATTTGCAAACTGTTTGTGAATGAGCCCGATAAGAGCTCGTTTGTATTTGGTTTATTTATTAAATGAATAATAAATGAGCCGAATTACGTGTTTGTTTATTAATTGTTAGGATATTTCTGACTAGATTTTGATGAGATAATGTAATTTTAGATGAGAATTTAAAATACCCATTTTCCACGTTTTATAAGTGGAATGTAGCTAATAAGTTTATCTTTCTAAGTGATATTTTGTAAAGAAGTAAAAATCAGAAAGATATAATATACTGATATAAGCAGGATTATGGACTTAAAGAAACCTTGAAGACTGATTTTCAGCAAGGAAAGTCAGTAAGCTGGAACAGGAAGTTGTTCAGGATCAGGAAGCTGACAGCAGGTTTCAGGAACAGGAAGCTGTTTTGAAACAGGAAGCTGACGCAGACAGAAAGCTGGCACAAAACAGGAAGCAACTATTGTAATCTGAGCAACAAGCTGTTAGTTCTTCTAACTTATTCATTACAGTACAAGGAATAAAATGAATGCACTACAAGGATTCGATCTTGTCTAAGTTACCAGTAGACAGAAGTTAGTGCCTAGCCAATGAGGTGATGCCACCTGGACCGCGGCTCTGCAAAAGCACTGTAGCTGAGGAGTGGCGCCATTAATGCGAATCAGAGAAGGACAAACCCTTCTTCCCAGTTTTTCAAAACGCATTAATTGTGAAGATACGCAAGATCAGTTTAAATTTCTACAAGGACAATGTCTCTCTTCAAAGGGCATTTTCCAGCAGTATAAATAGAATGATAGAGTGACTGTGAAGACTACTGAACACATTACTAATTCTCTAAGCTATTCTTCTTCAAGCTATTAAGTTCAGTCACTCAACCTTCAAAAGCAGTCGATTCAAGCAATGAGCTTTCAAGTTCAAGGCTGACTTCGTGTTGCACCAGTTGAAAAAACATATATACTTTTAACCATTTGCTGTGTGCTAGGTTATTTTAGTTTTGGTGTCCTTAGTTGACAGGATTAGATCCTTGTTAAGTGTTTAGTCTTGTGTAGGCTATTTTCTCTATGTGAGATATTGCACCCTGTGTGGGATTTGACCTAGGAATCTGATGTGTCTTTATTTGTATATATTTTATCATCATAATTATCCTTGGTTATAGTCCATTTGTGCTTTAATTGATTTAATTATTATTGTTATTTGTAGAAATAGACTTTGATGGGCTTTGAGAAAAATTAGGTTTAAAATGATCAAATTATGCTTAAAAAGTGAAGATGGACTTAATGGGCTTGAAGGAGGATTATTTCAAATGGGCTTAATGGCTTGGAGGAGAAGAAAGGGGCAAAGAAGAGAATTCTCTCTCACATTTTTGTAGGGACTTTTATGTCCTTGGTATTTATTTCTTTAGTTTCATTAGGTTTAGAGGATATTCTATCATTCCATAATTCTAATCATTCTCCCAATTCTCTACACACATTCTAGTTTTTCTCTCTCTAGTTTTTCTCTTGAAGATTACATTGCAGATGATTAATCAAAGCATGAGTGGCTAATTTCCCCTCCGATTCAAGAGTCGTTTAATTCGATTGTTATTATTGTGAAGCTTTGTGCTTGATTTTATTTCTTGTTTTATTCAAGTATCTGTTGATTCATGATTTAATTTCATATAGTAATATATAGTTTAGGTTGATCTGACAATTCGATTTGAATTATATATTGCTAATGTTATCCATGAGTTCTGTTTTATATGTTGCTGGGATGTATGATTGATGAATGATTGGAACTTAGTAGCAATAGGTTGATTATGCTTTTGCTGGGATTGTGTAATTGCCTAATGAATCAACGGGACTAACGGAACCATAGGCTTAGTAATTACAGCTATCTCGATTATTAGGTTCTAGGTTTCTGTTTAGGTTTAACTGTTTTCATCGGAGCTTAATGCGGTTGTTAATTAATTTGGAAAGCTCACCAATTAGTTAATAGCTAGTTTTGATTGGATGCTGGGTTCGATCAATTAAATTTGGAAAACATGGACTTCTCTACGGCTTCATGTTTAGTCTAAGGTTGAATGCTTGAATGTGTAAGAAGCTATTTGTAGCCTATGATCGATGATGCAATAGAATGTCGACATCCTTGAATCGGAGCTTCGTGAGGTTAATCTCTCTCCTATTTCTTCTCTTCATTCGTTGTTTATTTCATTTGTATTTTATTTGATGTTTTCTTAGTTTAGTTTCATTAGTTTAGTAGATATTATCCTCCCCCTTTTTGTTCGTTTTATGCTCAAAAGAATTAAGCATTGTTCCCTGTGGATCGACTCTACTTCCCATTATACTCGTGCTTTTGCTCATTTGGAGTAGGTTTTTATCTTTGATTGGTCTGACAAACCGACTAGAATCCTTTGATTCTAGTAGGTAAACTTGATAGGAAGGGGTTTGTAAAGTTGAGTCTTGTAAAACAAACTGACCTAACAAAGTTCCTCTTTAGTGAAGGAGTTGAGTGGACGTAGAAGGATTACACCACCTTCAAACCATTATAAACCCTTGTGTGTTTACTGCTTTTGATTACTTGCTGCATTGCATTGTTATATATCTATCTTGCTGCATTTTTCATAAGCATACTGCTAAAAGATTTGTGATAAAATCATACTTATGAAAAGAAAACTGGTTTTCAAAAGAAACTCTATTGTTGTTTTTTCCACTACATACTGTGATATCCGAGTCAGTAACCTAAATCAGCATATTGCCAGGTTTCTGAGTCGAGTCAGTTTACTGCATTCTTCATAGAATCAGTAATCTGTTTACAGAAAAGTTTTAAAACGCAAAATTTGATAGAGATTCATTCACCCCCTCTGAACCTCTAACCACTTGGGACCAACATTAATAAAAACTGAACACAAACAAGATGTTGAGATATTTCTGATTTAGTTTTGATGAGATAATATAACTTTAGACAGGAAATTAGAGTACCCCATTTTTCCACAATGTTTAAATCGTAAAGTTTGTAAAGTTTTTCTTTATGTACTGTACTTGTTTAAATTATAAAGATCAGAAAGAAGTAGATTACTGATAACAGCAGGAAGCTGAGTTTAAAGGAATATCGGATGCTGGACTTCTTCAAGAGGAGTCAGCAAGCTGTATTGGTAAGCAGCATACATAATGATATAAGGAGGATTGGAAGCTGACTACAAGATTCTGGAACGGAAGCTGTTTTGAATCAGACAACAAGCGCAGATCAGGAAGCTGGCACAAGGCAGTAAGCAGTTATTGCAACCTGAGCAGTAAGCTGTATATTTATTTAGCCTTACTTATTGCAGTATGAGGTTTTATTGAATGCAGTACGAGGTTTTATTGAATGCAGTACGAGGTTTCTGCATGATCTATGTTACTGGTAGATGAAAGTTAGCATCTGACCAATAAGAACACACCATCTAGGCCGCGGCTCTACAAAAACATTGTTGCCAAGGAGTGGCGTCATTAATACAAATCAGAGTAAGACATGCCCAGTTTCTCCAGATGCATTAAATGCAAAAGATCATGAAGATCAAGTTTTGAATTGCTACATGAAATATGCCTTTCTTCAACGGGCATATTTCTATAAATATAAATAGAAGGTGGAAGTGACCAAGAAGACTACTTAACTTACTACTCATTTTCTAAGTTATCTACTCTCAAGCAAAATACAAGTTTTCTTCTAGTTCAGTCACTCAACCTTCAGAAGTAGCCAAGCCCGAGATTCAGATTTGTCAAGTTCTTAAGGCTGACTTCGAAAGCAACAGTTGAAGACCATATACCTTTTTAACCATTTGTTGTGTGCTAGGTTGTTTTATTTTGGTGTCCTTAGTTGGTAGGATTAGATTCTCGCTAAGTGTTGAGTCTTGTGTAGGCTTATAACTCTATGTGAGTTTTGTACCCTATATGGGATAGAGCCTAGGAATCTGTTGAGTATAGTAGGTTAAACTTGATAGGAAGAGGTTTGTAAAGCTGAGTCTTGTAAATCAAACTGACCTAACAAAGTTCCTCCTCAATGAAGGAGTAGAGTGACGTAGAAGGATTACACCACATTCGAACCACTACAAAACCTTTGTGTGTTTACTGCTTTTGATCACTTGCTGCATTGCATTGTTATACATCCATCTTGTTGCATTTGTCATAAGCATACTGCTGAAAGGATTCTAACAAAATCATACTTGTGAAAAGAAAACTGATTTTCATCAAGAAACTCTATCTTTGTTATTTCCGCTGCATACTGTGATACCGAGACAGTAAGCTGAAACAACATTCTGTCAGCTTACTGAATCGAGTGAGTTACTGTATTCTCTGTAGAATCAGCAACTTGTTTACAGAAAAATTTTTAAAACAAATTTTTTATAGAGGTTCATTCCCCCCTGAACCTCTGACCACTTGGGACCAACACAAGACAAAGCTCAACTCATTTATATTTACGAACAAATTTGTTTACTGTTTATGAACAAACTCATTTATATACTCATTTATTTAGTCATTAATATTTTTCATTATTTTCTAATAATTATATAGAAAATATATAAAGATAAAGTTAAAACCATATCTTCAATTTCGAATAGAATTAAGTTCTTAGATAATATTTGAAAAAAAAATATACTAATAAAATTATAAACTGAATTTGGTGAAAATGTTTGAAAATCTAAAAGTTATATTTTAATAATATGAAAATAAACAACAAATATACATTTTTTTAATAATAATTATATTATTTAGATTATAGTGCTAAATCTAAAAATTAAATCAACAAGTTAAATTTAAAAAAAATAGTTTAATATCTATACAATATTATTTATTCAAACAGATTGGGAATTATTTGTTTCAAACAAATAAAGTAGTAGAATAATTGAAAAATTGTTTAGTGTTAGTGAAGAAGCTCATTCAAGTCGTATCCAAGCTTGTTTGTGAAAAAAGTTTATTTAATGTTCGCGAACAAGATGTTTAAATTATTCAAGTTTGTTCACAAGCGTTAAACAAACGAACATGAACATTAAAAACTAAATTTGAACAAACTCGAACACACAAACATAATTCTAAACGAGATCAAGCTGAGCTTGAACAACCCACTAACTAAATGAACCAACAATGAACAAATCAAACTCGGCTCATTTGCAGCCTTACATGTCTATGTGAAATATTATTATAATATAAAAGTTATATTATTATAACATAAATGTTACACTAACATAACTAAAAGGTCTAACATGCGGGATAAAGTGTAGGCGCGGATTCTAGACGCGTGAGGGCACTTGGAGCGTGAAAAAATCACTTTCCGAGTTAGATTGATTTGGTTGCACATATATATGATCCATGAATCTAATACACACAAATAATTATTATAAAAAAAGACTAAGTTTCAGGTTAATGGTATGAATATTGACTCTTCTAACAAAGAGGAGCATATTTTGGATCCATCAAAATAATATGTTATATAACAATAATTTGGGTTTTCTTACTTTAAAAAACAAATTATAACACTGAAAATAAGATTTTGAGTTAGTGAAATAATAGAGGAAGGTGGTTATAGGAATAGCAGTTTCGTTGGTAAATGAAAGAAGATACTTGGGTATAAGAATGGCAGTTTCACGGATATATGTGGATAACCTACCCGTCTAAATCCTAATAGACGGGAACGAATAGTTCTAAATTGGAATGAATGTGTTTGGAATTAAAAAAATCTCATTAGGATATGGGTAGGATTCAGGTACATAATTGGTATAAAAATGACAGTTTCACGGATAAACAAAGGGAGGTGGGTATAAGAATGACAGTTTCGCGGGTATCCCTTAATAAGGTTGGAACAAATATTTCTAAATGGAAATGAGACAGGTTTTGAAACAATAAAAAAAAGTCCCATTAGGGTATATAGGTAGGGTTCAGGTACATAGTGGGGTATAGGAATGAAAGTTTCACGGATAAATGGAGGGAGGTGAGTATAGAAATAGCAGTTTTGCAGGTAAATAAGAGTACCCTACCCACTTGAATTCTAATAGAGTAGAAATGGATAGTTTTAAATGAGAATGAAATGAGTTTGGAAATAAAACGGGTACATACCCTCTACACATGGGTACCTACTCATTAAAACTCATACAATATATATGTATAGCATGTGTTATATGCACCTTTCATTGAAATAGGACATTTATCACTAAGTTAGTTGGTAATTTGTGATAAAATAATCAATAAAAACGTATATAAATATAACAAATACTACAAAGTAAAAAAAATGAAATACTCTTTTAAAATATTCATTTGGATTCAAATAAAAAATAATTCTAATTAAATGAGAATGAGATGAGTACAAATAATATAATATTAATAGGGTTAGAGTCGTCTGAGATTTCCTAAATGATAGAGTATCCTACCCGTTGTCATCCCTAAATGGGTATATGATGTACACCAAATTGAAAAGAAAACATAGTTATATATTTTCGTATATTATATCTTCTAATTAATTTAAAATTATAATGTTGTCATTTATAATAATTAAATAATAAAAAATATAAATATTGTGTTTGAATTGAAGACGGATAATCCACCTTCACATTACAGTCACCAATCACAATTTCAACTAGAAGTATTAATATTTATTGTATGATTTAGTTAATTAATTAATTACTATGATATAGGTTGTCGATAAAATTAATGTTCTGAGTGAACCCAAACTAGCTTTCCTTCAGAAATAAGGTTCTGATGAAAAATGAGGTTTTTGAGTTTGTGATAAATTTGTTATTTTATAGGTTGTCATCGTGATTAAAAAATTATTAAACGATTAAGGTTATTTCTTTTTATATAAAAAATCTCCGAAATTTGGTGGAATTTCGAAGATTATCTTTTCCTAAATTGGTTCGGACCATGCTACCCTTTATATTTTCATAGAATCATTTTGGGGGAACGTGTGAACTGAGACCATGTTAAAACGAGATTACTGCCGAGCAGCCAGCAGTTCCAAGCGGCACCCTTCATGACCACTGGTGGATCCAAGATTTTAAAAAATGAGAGTACGAAAAAAATAAACAAATAGATAATAGAAAAAAAATTGTACATAAACATTGTTTGATATTTAAAGTTGTAGGACAAACTATGTGTATATAAGATTTAATTAAAGATTCAAATATAACTACAAACTACAATTTGAACCGTCGAGTCTTCATATTTTGGAAACGATCTATCACATTAGATATTTGTAAGAAGAACATATCATTCTCATGAAAGTGGCCGAAAAGTCATTTAATAATTGATCGTCCATGTTAATATGCTATAAAATCATATAAAAATAAATACATTCAATTCTATATCAAATACAACTACAATGATAATTCAAAACAATTTCAAAAAGATTCACAACACGTTTATCACAAATTTAAAAAAATTCACACATGAAAAAATACAAACTCTAATTTATGAACAAACAACACATCAAATCAACTAATTAATAAGTTAAACTAAATAATAAATATGAATTAGCTAAAACAGCAACGAGTTTGTTTGAAGAGTTGTGATTATGCAATGTTATATTTGTTTATTATTTAAGTAATTAAAATAATTGTAATTATAAATTTTAATAGGGGTGATATTTTTAAAATATATATAATTTTTTTTTTAAATCGAGGGTATAGTTGTACCCCTTGTCCCTCAGCTGGATCCGCCAGTGTTCCTAGCAATCATTATCGTATGAACGTACTTCTTGATGTTGTTTGTAGGGTGAATGTAGAAGAATTATATTGTTCAACTTGGGACAATCACATGACCATCACCATTAAAAGAGAGCATCTTCGTACTGCGAAGGGGCGTAGAAGGGGAAGGGACCGACTGAATCGAGCAGGGGGACCAAGATCGCCTGCAACGAAGACGGGGAAAGTCGACATGGGTTGCCACCCGTGTGAATAATTAATTGCTCGATCAAGTTTTATAGATGATCAAACTATGCCTTATGTTCCATATATATGTCCTACGTACAAACCCTTCTCTACTATGTCAAGACGTTGAGTTTGGAAAAGCTCGTCATGATGAATTTTGGATCCGTCAGGTCAGACCAAACTCTTAACTGCACTCAATTAAGATAAAATAAAGTTCCACATACTACGGTTTGTAACGTGCCCTAATCACTAGACTCCAATTTCTGATACCTTCCCTAATAACAAAAAAAAAAAAAAAGTTATTTAAATACTAATTCTAACCAAATTCCATAGGTCTAATTGGTCTAATAACGAGATACTCGAATAACTAAACAGAAATAAAACGGCAAAACATCAAAAAATTAATCTAAATCCACCGCGTATCACCTATTATATGATTTATATGCAAATACATGTATCATTTGCTAACAATTTAAATAATAATTTCAACAGTAATCATATTTCATTACACAAGTTTATGATTGGCAGAGATATAATCATCATTTTTGCACTCCCTAACAGCCAAATAAAAAAAACACAGAGTTGATAAGAAATATGAATCATATAATATAAAGAATGAAATCCAATTAATTTAATTAGCTACGACCATAAAATTTACATCCAAAATTAGAGTAGGAACCAAACGATTATGCAACATAAAACTCTAATTACAAAGGTAAGTTGGAAAAATTAAGCATTAATTCACAAAAATCGGCCGTGCCCCCTCAAGATAAACGATTTGAACGTTGCTTGAAACTTACGAGGGCATACGCTTCGGCATTTTGAAGTTAATGGTACAGAAAAATGTTTGCATTTGAAGCAGATGATGAAGGATCAACTCCTCCAACTGCTTTGAGAGTTATTCATATTTTCTGAACTGTAATCTTGACTTCCAAAAGCCATCCTTTGGAACATTCTGATCTGAGCAGAATGTTCCCTGGAAGTGAAAATCCCACTTTGCCCTGGCTTCATTCCGTTGTTCAAATCTGCCAACTCTTCCATGGATTCTAAAGCTCTGACTACCTGAAAACGGGAGAGAAGATCAAAATGCGAAAGGTGAAGTGTGTAGTTGAGTTGAGTGCATTTGAGTTGGTTTAGTTACCTGACTCATACGAGGCCTTTTAGAAGCTAAATGGCGCACACAAGCTGCAGCAGCTTCAATCATCCGGAACATTTCACTTGGGACGAAGTTATCTCCCAAACGAGCATCAACCACTTCGCCAAACTCTTCTTTGTCTAGTGCTTCTGTCAGCAATGGTCGAGCCTGCAAGAGAAGCACTATCAAAATATGAACCGTTTTTTGTGATGGAGAGAGAAAGGGGGGTTGATGGAACTTACCCATTCAACGAGGCTTTCATCGCCTAAAGGTTGAGATGAGTCAACAGGCTTACGACCCGTAATGAGCTCCAAAAGCACGACACCAAATGAATAAACATCAGATTTCTCGGTGAGTTTACCAGTTGACGCATACTCTGGAGCCAAGTATCTGCAACATCCAAATGATCCAGTAAATGATGGATGCTAAAGATATTCATATTATGCTCCTTTCACTCCACAATAACTAGCTCATGCAACACATTACAGCTTAGACCAATAAAAGTTAAGTATCTTAAAAAATATCTTGACAGGTAACCTTCAAGAAATAATATTTGTGGTGACCTACCCGAAGGTTCCCATCACACGAGTTGAAACATGCGTATGTAATTCAAGTTCTAATGCTAGCTTTGCAAGCCCAAAATCTGCAACCTGCACATAAGTGGTAAAAGAACGCTTAATGGAGAAGATTTTGTTTGATAGATAGACTGTGTTATCAGATTCTTGAGAAATTATGTAGCTATAAGAAAAAAAATTGGCCAATTTTTTGTTTAGGATTAAAAGAATAAGCATACCAGCGCTTCAAAGTTGTTATCCAAGAGAATGTTTGTCGACTTAATATCTCTATGAATAATTCGGGGTTGACCTGACAAACACAGCCAACATTAGGTGATTCCTCAACAAAATTCAGATTATACATGATACAAACTGGAGTGTGAAAGAAAATTTAAATTGGAGTTAAAGAATATAAACCATAATATTTGAGTGGAGAAAGTAAGAAACTAAAAAAATGGCAGAGCTTACAGTCTTCATGAAGATATGCCAGTCCACGTGCTGCGCCAGCAGCAACTTTAACTCGACTAGCCCAATCCATTACAGCAGACTTGTTTTTATCTGCCCAAGTCATAGCTCAAATACTAAACTCCATTTTTCTCTGAAATGCAAAATATGTTGGCAAAACCAGAAACGTAAATCTAGGCTTACCATGCAGGTGATAGTGCAGGGTGTCGTTTGGCACGTAATCATAAACAAGCAACCTCTGATTTTCAGCGATACAGTAACCAACAAGTGATACTAAATGTCTATGGTGTATTCGGCTAATGATCTCGACTTCTGCTCTGAATTCACGCTCTCCTTGTCCACCACCAGCCTTTAGCTGTTTAACAGCAACTTCTCTTCCATCTACAAGATTTCCTTTATAAACACAGCCAAATCCACCTTCACCCAGAACTTTATATTCTGAAAATCCATCTGTAGCCGTAGATAGCTCTTGATACGAGAAACACGACCTTGAAGAGCCTATGCCACCATCTGGTGAGTACATGTAATTAGTTGCTGAAGCACTTCCAGCCAGTTGAGATGAATACTGAGATCTTAGAAATGATGAATCTGGAAATAACAAGAAAGAGCAAAATCGTAATTCAACACACAACACAACACTCATGAACATGTTTATGTTATTCCACCATAAAAGCACTACTTTGGATTATGAAGCAAAGTTAGTTAGCTTACACTGAATTGTAACATAATTATTTAACTTTTTATCAATAATTAAGCTGAGCCAAGCTGTGGCCTTGATGTTTTTAAACTAAGAAAAGGAAAAGTGTTAGGAATATAAGCAAGGGCTTAACCCAAAACCATGGTCAAAGGTAAAGGATTGACTCCCTCTTATATACCCTTCCACACTTTCATGTGGAACCGATGTGGGATATCGTAACAATCCATCCCTCTTCAAACCGGACGTCCACGGACGGCACACTCCGGGTGGCAACCCACATAACAAGGCCCACTTCCCGGGTGGCAACCCCCCTTGGGCCCACATCCGGGGTGGCAACCCCTGGGCCCACCATCGGGTAGCTCCTTTCCGCAGACCGCCTGAATCCGGCAGGTCGGACCAAATTGTTAGGAATATAAGCAAGGGAGCCCTAACTTAACCCAAAACCATGGTCAAAGGTAAAGGATTGACTCCCTCTTATATACCCTTCCACACTTTCATGTGGAACCGATGTGGGATATCGTAACAAAAAGGCATATTCATGTCTTACAATAAGCTGAAAACATGATCAAGATTCAAATTTTCTAAGATTGCATTTGAAATAAATATGGAGGATATTCAAATTCCACAATAAGAAATTCATGACATAAAAGACTTGAACCCCATATCATCATATAATACACAAAAGGTAAAAACATGTGATCAAGTAGTACCTGAATTTTGGGAGGATGCAAAAGGCGAAGGCATGGTGTAATTGAGATTAAACCCATTCTTTCTTCTCTTTCTTTTATGGGTATACCAGGCAGCCAGAATCACAAGAGACAGTGCCAAAAACCCCATTATACCTCCCATTGCTGCTGCACCTCCGGCTCTGAAGCCACCGGAATTCCTCGACGTTGAATCTGATGTTATATTCGAATCAGACGGAGTCGATCTGGCCGTAGGTTTCTCAGTCGGAGGTGGCGAGGCTGGCAGTGTTCCAT
This sequence comes from Scutellaria minor, assembly GCA_954870855.1. Lineage (NCBI taxonomy): Eukaryota > Viridiplantae > Streptophyta > Magnoliopsida > Lamiales > Lamiaceae > Scutellaria > Scutellaria minor. Next base: position 4,403,273 of record OX940732.1, on the reverse strand, counting down.
TGGAGGATGCATTGGTATATGGCGCAGGATGAGGAGATATGGCTGGTGGCAGAGATGATGAAGGGTCAGAAGGCGGCGATGCGGTGGAAGCTGGGGGAGGACTGGTGGTGGGTGGAATGGGCGGGGAACTGGCCGGAGGGGGGGTCAATGTGGGTGGTGGAGGAGAATGTTTCGGTGACTGTGCGTGATGTGGCGGCGGAGGACTGGTGGCGGGAGGCGGGGCGGTGGCCGGAGGGGGAGGAGAGGGGGAAGTGGTTGGGGGCGGAGGAGGCGGTGCCACCGTGGGGGAAGGGGATTCGGGCGGTGGAGAAGCAGCTGACGGCGGCGGAGGCGACGCGGACGGTGGCGGAGGCGGAGATGCAGGGGGAGATGGCGGCGGTGCTACTGGAGAAGGTGGCGGTGCTACTGGAGAAGGTGGCGGTGCTACTGGAGAAGGTGGCGGAGATGGTGGCGGTTTAGGCGGTGGTGGTGATGGTGTTTCTGGCGGAGGGGTGGAAGGAGCTGGCGGCGGAGAGGATTGAGGCGGCGGCGCGGACGGCAGAGGAGGGGCGGAGGGAGGCGGCGCGTCGGTTGTTTGATTAGGATTCGTTGAATTTGTTGGAGAAACTGGCGGAATAATACTTGATGAATTTGAAATTGGTAGAATTGAAGCCATGTTTACCGGAAAAAATATTTTGCAGTCAAATTGAAGATCACAACATCTCCATTGAAATGCAGTTCATCTTAACACTGAATCTCCATTCTCTAACACCATCATTCACCACAAATTTCCAGAATTACCATAATCAACATTGAAAGCAGAGCAAAAATTGAACAGATTTAAAACTTAAAATCTGAAAGTGAAATGTAGCACAAATGAATCAGCAACCAAATGCGAGAGAAGCTTTCATCTCTCAAAACAGGTCGGAATCTTAATTTCTAGAAAGTGAAGAAAAATAACCAGAGAAACTTCTCTCACTAAGATATGATGAGAGAGAGAGAGAGAGAAGAAATGTAACGTGGCTACGACTTCGCAATAATATTGAATTACTTTGGACAATTTTTGAGACAACAATGCCATCTAAGTTTGAGCATGCGAATGAGCACTACTGCAAATACTTAGCTGTCTGTATTTACCAAATTTATTTATTTATTATTTTCTTCAAAATAAATAAAAAAATTGTAATAGCAGAGAATAATGAGACGTTAAATCAGAATGTGAACGTGAACGTGGGATTATAGAATTGAAGCAAGAACGTTGTAATGAAACAAAGTCAAAGAAAACATCATGAATGCCATGTTCACTTCCTGCTTCTACCATTCAATCATTCCCCACATTTATTTTATTCTTTTCTCTCTGATTTTATGTTTTTTTTTTTTTAATTTCTCATTCGAATTACTATCCTTTAATTACCATTTCGTTTCTCAGATTTTTAGTTAAATGCGCAGTAAATGTAATAACTAATAAGATATCATTGGAATGAGGGAACGCGTCAACACTCATAATAACTTTCCTTTTTGGGTCTCAAGATTTCTTTTTGTTTTATTCTTTTATAATTCAATTTTATATTAACGTTTTATTAATTTGAAAATAATACCCCAATCATTTAAATGGTGCTCCCTCGATTTCAAAAATAAAGGATGCTCAGTCTAGTGTACCACAAGATATATAAGTATCAACAAATTTATCATAAAATATAGTGATTTGACTGAAATACCACAAAATATAATACTTTTACAAAAATACCATATTTTTTAATCGATCCTAATGTGAATAGTGAGCTGATGAGATTTAAAATGTATTGGGTCAACTAACAATCAAATCACTTTGTGGATATTAAACGAAAATTTGCACATTTGCACATTAAACGAATATTTGCTCAATTTGTAATATTAAACGAAAATTTGCAAATTACATGCTTTAGGCAAATTTTCGTTTAATAGTGCAAAATGTCTACCACTATTAAATGAAAGTGACACTATTAAACGAAAATTTATGCACTTACTAAACGAAAATTTCATTTAATTCATGCACTTATTACAATTCATTTAACAATTATTTAAGACATGCAAGTATTTAATACATAAACTTGCATGTCATAAATTTTCGAAATTGTCGTTTAATACTTGCATTTCGTTTTAACTTACATTTTCGTTTAACTTACATGTATTAAATTTAAAATTCGTTTAAATTAAATGCGTACCACAATTTGCACTATTAAACAAAAATTTGTAAATTTTAAACATTAATTCGTTTAATAGTGCAACATGAATTAAGTTTAACATTAAACGAAACTTAAGTTTAGAATTTTCATTTTAAATTTAATTCAGAATTTCTATTATAAAACTTAAATTTTCGTTTAATATTTTAAACGAAGTATCATTAATTTCTTAAACATTTTCGTTTAATACTTTCATATAAATTGCACTTCTTTTAAGTTTCATTTAAACATTAAAACTTTTCGTTTAAACATTAAGAATATTAAACATTTTAAGAATATTTTCATTCAACATCTTCGTTTAAACATTAAAATTTAAGAATTACAATTTTCGTCTAAACAATATCTCAAAACATTAATATTTTCTTTTAAACATTGTAATTTTCGTTTAATAATTAATATTTTCTTGATTTCGTTTAAACATTAATATTTTCGTTTAATAATTCATATGTCACAAAACACTATTACACGATTTCAACACTATTTACATTTTTGTTTAGTAGTACAAATTTGTAAATTTAGCCTGCACATGTCATAAATTGTATGAAGCCTTGCAGTGTTTAGGGTTTAGGGTTGAAGCCTTGCAGTTATTCATAAATTGCAGTGTTTCAGGAGTGAAGATGGGATGGAAGCCTGCATAACTTTACTTTAATTTGATAGAGAATGGTAGTTGGGTAATTTGACTATTTCCTCCTCGATTTAAAGACACAAACATACACGAATATATTTATATTCCCCTTTCATTTTTTTTATATGATAAGAAATACTAAGAAGCAGAGTCGGGGAGCTTGAGGCCATTAATTTTTCCACGAATAAGGTATGTATATCATTTTCAAGTGTATTGAAACAATGTCAATTTGTCGTGTAAATGTGTATATTATATGCTATGCAATTCTCATTTTATGCTAATATTCGTTTAACTTATTGTTGAATAATTTAATTCTTGTATGTATGTAACATTTTCATTATTTTAGTATGTGTATTCCTTAATTTTCGTTTAACTATATATATACATTGAAGACAATGACAAATAAGGGCTTAAATGAATATTTGTGGCTTAAACGAAAAATAATGTGCAATGTTAATAAGGGTTTATATTTATTTATGAAGGGCTTAAACGAAAACAAAATGTGCACTGTTAGAAAATAAATTGTACACTGTTAAACGAATATAAAATGTATAGATTGTTAAACGATTTTTTATAGACATTGTTAAACGAAAAGATGGAATTTAAATATATAGGCATTGTTAAACGAATTTTTAATAAGGGAGTTAAACGAATTTTTTATATAGGTTAAACGAATAAAACTGTAAGCGAATTTTTATGGCGATTAGTAAACGAAATTGTAATGAATTTTTATGACCATTAGTAAACGAATTTTTATGGCCATTATTAAACGAATTTTTTATGCTATATAGGTTAAATGAATTTCAATGCCATTAATATAGTTTAAACAATTTTTTATGCTATATATGTTAAACGAATTTCAATGCCATTAATATAGTTTAAACAATTTTTTATGCTATATAGGTTAAACGAAGTTTAGTGCCATTAATATAGGTTAACCGAATTTTTAACACTATATAGACCTAATATCATTCTCTGTTTCACATCTAATATCAATATAGATTAAATGTCATTCTCTGTTTTACACCTAATATCAATTGAAATAGCCTGTTGTTCAATGTTTTACACCTTATTATTCTTAAACAAAGTTAGGCTTTATAGATTATTGTTTACTGTTTTACACCTTATACAAATTGAATATGATAACATTTGGACTCACTTTACACGAAAATTAGACATGTATCATTCATCTATATTTTTTTTTATATATAATACTTAAGTGTTTGTAAATTGATAATATTGTTCATTTTGGTTTAAATATTCGTTTTTTAATAGTGACACGAAAAGATGAGTTTTATCTCCGTAGTGGTTTGGTTTGGAGGGTATTTGGAAGGGTTAGAGTACAAAAATGGTTCTCGAGAGTGGATTCACCTTCAAAGAATCGGATATCCTGATTTACTCGACTCAATTCATGGACTTGTACATGCTGATATGAATTTTTGGGGATATGCGATCCATGCATTAATCTCGATAGATGGCTTTGTGAAAAAGATGAAAATAAAGAATGATTCTAATCTGGACCGATTATTCCAAATGGGAAATGAGGAGATCATCATTTTTGTTTCCCTTAAAAGGATGGATGTTGGAGTTAACTTGTACTCCGAAAGAAAGAAATGTGTTGGATGATATTCCAAATGTTTATCCTTCTACGTGTGTTGTAGATATGACAAATTGAAATGATTATTTTGCTAATAATTTGGAAAATCCAAATGTTCCCTATGGACTACAAAACGATGAATCATTTTATGCAAAATTTGGTTTATCAAATGAGGATCATATGAGACAGGTTGGGACATCATCAGTTGGTTGTGTAGACTACGTCACAGTGACTTCGGGACTTGACATGTTCGACTTGAATAGGTCTCCTACTGCGTCTAGACAACATGAAGAAATATATCATAATGAATTACCACTTCCAATTGGTGAAGACTTTGGACTACAACAGAGACATGATGACCGAAATGGTAATAATTTTTATTTCATTTTTAACCAACCCAATCAAATTACTTCATTTGAAATTTTATTTTGTTTAACTTAAGTCTACCTTGTATATAGATTCGAACAATGAGGAAGATAGATCTGGATCATCCTTTGTCAATGTAGAAGATGACCTTGAGTTGGATGAAGAGGAGGAGACTGCTTTGGATGTAGACCAATGAATCACTCTTGAGGAATTTATGACATACATTGATAGACAAAACTAGTTTATTCTGGATATTCCAACCTTTAAGGAGCCCCGTATAACATATTTCGATGATAACGAGTCGTCTACACATGGTCTGCACAAAAAAGCCACGTTTTATAGTAAAATTGAGTTGAAGAACGTTGTTGGTTTCTACCATTTGGAGAATCAAGTTGAATATTGTGTTGACCATTCGGACAAACACAGATGGTTCGTGAAATGTAGATTAAATAACTGCATTCAGGCTCTACGCCTCGGAGAAATATGGAATTTGGAAAATAACCAAAAGTGTCTTGCCACATGAATGCTCAATTAAGCTGAACTCGACTGCCCAACACTGACTTTCATCTACTTTGATAGGTCAGTATTATGTTGACACAATTCAAAAAGAGAACTCGAGGCTCGTTCCCAGGACCATCATTGAATAAATGAACCAGCATCACGGTTTGAAGCTCAGTTGCAGGGTTGCATTGAGTGTGAAACGTCATGCGATGCGGGAGACATACGGAGATCCCAGATAGTCATTTGCAATGTTATCTCTGTACTTGTCAGCATTGGAAGGTTCAAATCTCAGTACGTATACAAAATTGGAAACACACGAATCCAGAAAATTTAAATATGTGTTTTTTGCTTTGGATGCATCTATTCACGGATTCCAGCGGTATTCACGTCCGGTGATAGTATTGGATGGTTGTCACTTGAAAGGACAATATAAAGAAATCAGATTTGTCGTTGTGACGAAAGATGAAAATGAGCAAATCTTCCCTCTAGCAATTGGGATAGGCGATATGGAAAATGATGAATCATGGACTTGGTTTTTGAACCAAGTTCATGTAGCATTTGGATACCCCGATCAACTACTTCTCGTATCCGATCAACACACCAGCATCGGTAATACTATCAAAGCGGTGTACCCAAAAGCCACTCATGGTCTATGTTGTTTTCATCTACAACAAAATTTAGCCAAATATGGGTCACGTTTCGTTAGACTATTCCACAAAACAGCCTATTCTTATCAGCTCCTTGAATTCGAACGGTAATTTTTATCGAACTAAGATATATATTGTTGAAACATTTTAGAAGAGCATATTTGGTTGTTAGAAAATTTTATGGATTTAACTTTAATTTTGATAGGTACGTCACCGACATCGAAGATACGAACATAGAAGATGCACTTGATACCTTAAGAAAAGCAGGTACGAGTAGGTGGTCCCGTGTAAAATGTCCCGTTCGACGATTCAATTTCATGACGTCAAATGCTATCGAGACATGGAATGCTCGCCTTCTTTGGGCCAGAAAGCTACCAGTTTGTTCATTTTTGGAGTGTACTCGGCGGATTATAGAAAGGTGGTTTTACGAGAGGAGGACAACTGCACTAGAGAGACAAAACATACTGACAAAGTCCGCCCATGAGATATTGTTAGAATACACCAAACTCGGATGGCGTATACAAGTTGAGCCACTCTCACAATTCAAATACAAAGTCATAGATGGGAGTAAGATTTTTCTCGTTGATCTCTCCTGATACGATTGCTCTTGTTGTATTTATCAAGTAGTGTTGATACCATGTTCACATGCATGTGCAGCAATAAGGTAATCTCGATCGAGAAAATAAACCATTTATCAATTCAGAATATGCAACAATAATATAAAAACTAATGTTTTATTTCCCTCTCTTACTGCATGCAGTTTTGCGAATGGTACAATCACTTCTTACGTTGGCACATATTACACAATAGAATGGTTGAGGGGGATGTGGGCCGATGAGGTTAATTCCGTGCCTGATCCGCAAGATTGGGATGTGTCTGACAATGTGACAAACAAACGATGTATTCCGCCAGACAAACCAAAACAAGCTGGTCGTCCGAAATCTACACGTATTCCCTCAACCGGTGAGCATACCGGACCTTCACGCAAACCCACTGCATGTAGTCGTTGTGGCAAATCGGGTCTAAATAAGTCGAGATGTATTGAACTCTTGCCCTTGGAATATCAAGTACTCGATGACGAGCTCGATAATGAAAATACAGTCCAAAATGAGGGTCAAGCCAGACGAATGAAGAAAAAACATTGCTCAGTTTGTGGGTCGATAGAGCATACCAGACGAAAATGTCCAATTTATTCGGCATCGAATGTATAAAACGTATAATGTGTCCAATGAATAGAAAAAAACAATATTAAATGAAATTGTCTTAGTGTAATAATGTTGCACTTTCAGTATCAACTTATTACACGAAACTTTGCAAATTTTAACACTACTAAAATGGATAACACTATTAAACGATATTTACAAATTTTAACACTATTAAATGAAAATTTGGACGATTTTAACTCTATTAAATGAAAATTTGTTGTATTTATCAAGCAGTGTATCAATTTATTAAACGAAACTTTACAAATTTTAACACTACTAAAATGGATAACATTATTAAACGATATTTACAAATTTTCGTTTAATAGTGTTAGGTTGTGAAAATTAAACGAATTCATATTCCACTATTAAACAAATTAATATTTCAAATTCTACAAATTTTAGTTTAATAGTGTTAAAATCATTACAAATTTTCGTTTACTGCCAATTTCGTGTAAAAAAATTTCTCCAAAATTGTTAGATGAATTTGTTCTAAAAATTGTTAAATAAAATTCGTGTAACATAATTCGCCAAATGAATTATTAAACGAATTTGGATTTTTCGTTTAACAATTCATTTCGTTTAATTGTTAAAATTTTCAAATTTTCGTTTAAGCTCATATATTTTTTGTCTTCATTTCGTTTACCCCTCTCTTTATCTTTGTCTTCTTTCCTATCACCATTCTTGTATATTCTTAACCTTACATTTTGAGCACACAACCGCCGCTTCATGTCAATTTCTACCTTGAAGTAGCAATTTTTTTCGTTTATTAACAATTGGTGTACACTCTTATTTTTCGAACTGCAAGCTTCACGCAATTTTGGTGCACAACATTTTTTGAAAAAGGGTGAAATTCGTGGAAGCTCTATGCATTTGGGCGAACTTGTTTCGTGGAATCGGTTAGATTTTCATGGAAGAAGAACAATCCACAGAGAACCAGGTCAGTTTCCTAAATCCATGAATTTCGTTGAAGCATGTTTCATTTTGTCGACAATTTTCAATATGTATGCATTTGAGTACAAAATTTGGCTTCCATTTATGAATTTTGAATAGAAAATTTATGTTTAATTTGGGTTATCTTCTTCTTGTTCGTGTAATAATGATAAATTTGGGGTGTTTTGTATAGTTCAACTGATGTAGATTTATGAACTGTTAAACGAAAATCTGTTTGTTGAATAGTTAAATGATTTTTTTTCAAATATTAAAATTTGTAATTTTAGTTCGAAAAATGTTAAGCGTAGCATGTTTCATTTTTTTTTCAACTATTAAACGAAAATTATTAAATTTAAAGGTTGGTTTGAATTGTTAAACGAAAATGTTGGACAAGAGTTAAACGAAAATGTTGTTGAACGAAATTGTTAAACGAAAATTTATAAAAAAAAATTGGTGTGACTTTTATGTTTTTTAAACGAAAATTTTGGTAAGAATAGTTACACGAAAATTGATATAAATTGTTTGATTTTGGTATTATAAACGAAAATAGAGTTTGTAATTTATATGTTTTTCTTTTATTTTTTTTGGCCGAACCTTCTGTTATTTATTTTTTCTTTGTTTGTAATTTTTTAATATATTTGAGAATTAGATAATATTATTTTAGCAATAATATTTTTATTAATGTCCCTATCAAAATAAATCCTACGTTGTTATATATATTAATTTGCAATTCTTGTACATATTTTAATTGGATCGTGTATGGGTCTGAAGGGATTTTCAGGGTCATTCGGCTTATATTAACGGATACATGCATCTTAATATATTGAATGACATAAGAATAGAGTTAAACGAAGTTGGTATTGACTGCTTGATGCAATTTAGAGCGACATGTTTCCACCATTTCATTTTGTGGTTCACAAGTAAGGAGTCATGCAAGGCCTTTCTCCATATTCTCATGTCTCGTGAGGTTTCTCGTATGAGTCATGATAAGTAGTACGAGAGATGATTTTGCATTGGGCGAGACCGTCTTTATCGATTCTCGAAAAGGAAGTTCGCTCTCATCACCGGTCTACATTTTGGTGACTCTAACTTCGATCCATATGGCGAACATATACCACCAGAAGGTGGATTACACGACAGAGTGGTTGCCGGAGATCCATCTCTGACTGTTTTGTATATACGAAATTGATTTGTTGTTGGGGAGTGACGTTATAGTATCGAGGATACAATTAAGATTGCTAAGATTCTTATGCTCTACAGTATTGTACTAGGGGTCGACCTCGGAAAGACCAAAGTAGAGAATTGGGTCTGGGTTTTAGCGGATCAGGAGGACCTCTGGGAGAGCTTCCCATGGGGGAAGTTCTCCTATCTCAACCTGTTGCGACATATGGATAAGCTCGCCACCACTGTTCCACCTTCGGATGAGCGACAACCCACTTACCACTTCTACGGTTTCACAACTGCTCTACTGGTGAGTATCTTTTTAACTAATATAAATTCAACGTGTATTATGTTATTTGTAAGCTTCAATACTAACATTATAACTTCATGTTCTAGATATGGGCTTACGAGGCCATTTCCGTGACTGGAACAATTGTCGGTCGTCCACTGGATGTCTCACATCAATTACCTAGATGTTTGAAGTGGTCTACTAAGAGGGCCCTGGATAATATCACTAATATACTTAGCCAGTAGGTATGAAATTTGTTCTTTCTTTGTTTCAGTATAGGAAATCAGATGATTTGCTTTATGTACTGTTTTGAACCTGCTTCTATTTGACTGTTTTATGTAGGTTGAAGTAAATGAGACTCTTGAGCCGAGTCACGAGGCGGAACAACAGATTTATTGGCAGGGAATAGATGACGACCTCTTACTAGGAGTTCAGCCTCATGGAAAAAGTCGTAGTGGGAGAGCAAGAGCGGATCCAGGTCCGTCGATTGGTGTTACCACTTCTCGGACCAGCCGATCGAATACACGTCAGTCGACATGTGGGATGAGCCGCCGTATCATACCAGCAAGCACTCCTGATATGATCCTAGATTATACTACCGTGCAGGAGCATGCACTTCCAGTTTACATGCCCGATCAGGATTATGCATACCAATATCGTTCGCCACCCCAGCATGCATCTGAGATTGCTGATACACCAGTAGCGACTCCTAGGAATCCGTGAAGACGTGCATGATTTGTGTCGTCTTCATCGACCGAAGTTTCTCAGCCTGAGTTGGAAAAGAGCGATCACGATAGCGTTTATGACCGCATGTTCGAACGTTTTGAGCGCATGGTAGATAATCGGTACAATATCATGCAGAATTACATGGATGACAAGTTTGATTAGATGGAACAGGCCATTAGGGATGAGAGTGACCGTTTGGAACGTCAGATTCCTTTGCTTATTTAGGATGAGTTCAGATCATATTATGGTACTCAGTACACATCTCACTCATCCGAGCCTTGGGCATCTTGGCCTGAGGAGGACCATCATCGCTCTACTTGGAATGCATCGGGATTCGATCATTTCGCTCATCATCCCACTGATGTGGAGCACTCTGGTTCTTACACCACTGATCATGTCACTCCTAATGCATACGTCCCACACTCCGCCTCTGATATTCACCATAACACTTATCATGCCACCGCCGCGGTGCCGATCATAGCTATTATTCCTTATCAGCACAACGATTATGGCTGTGACCCATCTTTTGATGTCGGCACACCATCCGAGATGAATACACAATAGGCACCCACTTTGAGGATATGATTTGGTGATCCCGACTACGTTACAGGCTCGATATCAAGCACAACTAGATATGAAATTTCGGATACGAGTGCCGGAATCCATGAAGTTCGACGGAGAGATCTATCTCATTTTTTGTGAAGTCCATTCATGGGGCCTTGGCCTAGAAGGGGTGATCATAGCATGCAAGATTTCAAACTGTGGATGGAGCTTGGACCGAAGCTGATCGGTAAGTTTTACCTGTTTCAATTTTGATAATTTATTTCACACTACTTACATCATGTTAATTTTATCTGACAGACACAACGTTGGACTCGGTTATCCAATTGGACCTCACTTCTTCGAGCCAATTATGGATCCCTTCAAATATATTGATAGAGAGGTACTAGTCTGATCAGTTATTATGTCCTTAAACATAAGCACAATTGATGTACTTACCCACTTATATTGTTAAATTATTTTATATTGTAGGTTCTCGATGCATATCTCACGGTGCTACAAAGCCGTCCACGAGTATTTGGTATGAGAGTGGATCAAGATTTGAAGGGCCTGATCCAAATTATTGACTGCATGTTTAATGTAAGTATTATTTTTTAATGTAAGTATTTAAACAATATTATATATAGGGGATAAGAACTGTTATGCTTTAATTGGTTTGAAATGAATTGTCATTCCAGGAAATGTGCAAGGATATTTGGAAGATGAAGCATGCACGTGATCGACCAAATGCACGTTACAGCGAAGATATTCGTGAGGAGTTTGATCCCTTAGAGCTCGATCGACTTGTCCCTTATATAAACGGTGAAAAATCAAAGTGGATGAATATCAAACCTCGGTCAGAAAATGTGAAAAAGGTACATTTGCAGATAATAAATGAATGTTAGGAGTAATTTATTCTTAATCATTCACATACGTTCTATTTACATTTTTTTATTCCTTTCGATTTGAAAATAGGTATTTTTGATCCTCAATTTGGACGAACATTGGGTGGCTGCTGAACTCCATCTCTGGGATATGAGTTTGACACTGTTCGATAGTAAAAGACACGAATGGACTCCGGAGTTGGAAGAGCTTAGGAGGATACAGACCCTACCCCTGAGGCAGGTATTACCACGTGTGTTAGAGCATGCTGGACATTTTGAGAAGTTAGACTATCATCAATTTCGCCCAGCTATGATTTCCCTCAAGTCTGCGGAGCCACACCTTTGTTATAGGCAAGACGATCCTACTCTTTATGGCATTTACGCACTAAAGGTGATTGAGAGTTGTATCAGTTTCATTTTTCCCAGACTGGATATCACTCTAGGTATCTTCGAGATGAGGCATCAGACGACACTCAAAATATACAAATACTCTGCAGATGGTGACACCGTTCAGTATGATGATTTGGACTGACTATGTATTGTTTAATCCATGATTTATGAACATGTATTAGGTATTATTATAATGGATGATGATTGATTCTTGTGTGAAATTGTGTTTTATGGTAAATGGGTTAATTTTGGATTTATGAATTTTCGTTTAATTGTTTCATTAGCACGTATTGTTAAACAAAATTTGCCATACCTGAGTTTGTATTGTTAAATTTTTTTTACAAAATTCGTGTAACAATTGAAACGTAAAAACATTAAAAATTGTTACAGGAATTTTTTTTAAACGAAATTGGCATTAAACGAAAATTTGTAAATTTGCACTACTAATCAAAAATTGAATAGTGTTGAAACACTGCATAATATTAAACGAAAATTTACATTAAATGAATAATGTAACAATATTACACGAAATTGTAATAGTGTAATAATGTTGCACTTTCAGGATCAATTTATTAAACGAAAATTTACAAATTTTAACACTATTAAAATGGATACCAATGTTAAACGAAAATTTACAAATTGTAACACTATTAAACGAAAATTTCCAAATTTTAACATTATTAAAAGAAAATTGTGGAATTTGAAACATTAATTCGTTTAATAGTGGAATATGAAACTTATTAATTTTCACATGAACTATTAAACGAAAATTTGTAAATTTTAACACTATTAAAATGGATACCACTATTAAACGAAAATTTACAAATTTTAACAATATTAAACGAAAATTTGTAATGATTTTAACACTATTAAACGAAAATTTGTGGACTGAAACATTAATTCGTTTAATGTGGAATATGAATTCGTTTAATTTTCACATGAACTATTAAACGAAAATTACAAATTTTAACACTATTAAATGAAAAATTGTAAATTTTAACAATATTAAATGAAAAATTGTGGAATTTGAAACATTAATTCGTTTAATAGTGGAATATGAATTCGTTTAATTTTCACAACCACGAAAATTGTTTAATGCATATAATAATGTTTAAAAAAATTAAACAAAATTCGTGTAACAATTGAAAAGTTAAAACATTACAAATTGTTATAGGCATTAAACGAAGTTTCTTAAATTTGCACTATGTTGAAACACTGCATACTATTAAACTAATTTCTGAACTTAAATGAATAATGTAACAACATTTAAACGAATCCAGGATCAACTTAAACGAATTCATGTTTAAAATTGGCAAATTTTTCGTTTAATAGTACTAGGCATTTAAATCTGATTTCATGTTGTATTTTTTTTAATCTTATTTAATTAAAGTGATTTGATTGTTAGTTACAACAAATAGTATTTCAATCTCATCAGCTCAAAAGCGGTCAAAATTTGTGGTAGTTTTGTAACTTTTTTATATAATGTGGTATTTAAGTAGTTATTTTATTTGAGGTGGTAGAATTTTCATTAACTATTACATTTTGGGTACAACAACCTATTTACCCCAAAAATAAATATCATTTTACTATTTTACACGCAAATTAAAATTTTGATAAAAATATTGATTTACCTAAATTTAAGAGTAATTATTATAGCTAAATTTCAAATAGTCATTTTATATCTTATTTAATTTAAGAATATTAAATACGAGCATTTTATGGTGTAATATGAACATATATATTTTTAAATCTTATAACGACACTAAATTTAGAACGATTTTTTGGTTTAAATGATATTTATGAGACAGAATTAGTATATCTAATAATTTGAATCCACCTCATTTATCATTCATCTATATCGGACAAATAAGATTTCTTTTCATTATTATTATTATTATTATTATTATTATTATTATTATTATTATTATTATTATTATTATTATTGCATAATAGGATAACTCCTATTACTCACGTTTTCATTTTTTTGCTTAATTAGGTGAGTGACCTCTTAATTCTAAGAAATTCAACTGCATACTTATACAATTATTGTCACGCCCCGTTTTCTTTCATAAAAATATCAGAGTTTTCCTTACGGGCGTGAAGAAAGAAATGGTAAGAGACATTTTCATAAACAGAAGATGAAGGTAGGAGACGACAGAAGAATGAGGTAAGGGACGATGTGAATCGTTCACATATCAACAATCGGTTTCAACCGATTAACATAACATAGCAGTGGAAAATATCATCAAGATCCATCATCCAAAACATATACAAGATTTTTATTACAAAACGTGAGTTATAAAAATCATTGTGTGAAAATGTTGTGAGACATCAAACTTAAGTATACAGGTCCAGATATAGCACCACCTCTCTCCTAAGGTTCATCATGCTCGTCATCTCCTGTAACGTGAATTACAGAATAGGGGGTGAGTGCGTAGAATACACTCATGGGAATAACATCTGCATCTTATAATAGTCAACAAATATAAAATACTGGAAAAATAACATTCAGTCACGTTGTCACAATACATAAAATGCAAGACACATATCTCGTAACTCATCCATTAGGTGCGGGAATTTCCCAACTTACCCTACCAAACGGTCTTAAATACCGCTAGCCCATTTACAGGACCGCCAGACCTTTTAGGTAGTAGAGGAGGTAAGAGACAGTTGTTTTTTACGGTCCATAAGACCCTCCGAACATGCAATGTGAACCGAAGTCATTTCACAGTATATCATGAACACATATACATAGCATTTAATCACTGCATTTAGTATTCCTCAATCATGCTTCAAAATAGGGAAAACTGTAAACAGATAAAGAGTTAGAATTTACCCCCACCTTGTTCGGTGGTTTCCATGTGAGTAGCAAGTATCAAAGATCGAATATCTCAAAGCTCAATCCAACAGGTAGCCTACATATGTTACAGTGTTTTCTTAGATTTTTAATAAGTATAATTAAAGCTATAAAAGATTCTGGAGGAAGAATGATCGTTTAAGACGCGACGAATCGAGAGATCTAAAGATTGAGGTTGAAGATACAAGAGAGGATGATCAGTTTATAAGGTTGAGATGAAAGAGGATGAATTTTGGGTCACGACGGAAAAAGAATGAGCTCAATCGGAGTTGAAACGAGCTCGAACGGAGCGTTTTAAGTTTGGGGGTATTTTGGTAATTTTGGTCAAAGGGTTGACTTTGACCGGGACCCACGACCCCCGGTCAACAACATCTCGTTGGTGACAACTCGATGATAACGTACGATGGAAAAAATGGGATTTAGATCGAAAACACGGTGTCGCGCGCGTACCCGTCACATGGCGTGGCGCACGCGCGCACCCGGCGTCGGGTAAATTTCTCGGCAGTCTCGGTGGGTTTCGGCAGCATGCGCACGCGGACACCCGACGCCTCTTGGCCACACTCGGCAGCTCTAGGCAGGCATCCTCGGCAGCAGGTCCAGCTTCTCGGCAGGCATCCTCGGTAGTGGGTCCGGTTTCTCGGCAAGCGTCCTCGGCAGCCTCAGCAGCGGCTTGGCATTTCTCGGCAGCCTAGGCGTCCCTCAGCAGGACGCGCGCCCAACGCGCCCAGCGCGTGCCCACCTGCGCCCAGCTCACTCCAGCAACTTCCAACAGGCCGTCCCCACCTGGTCCACCGGCGACCCCAACTCCGGCTGCCATCGTCTCCGGCCACCCCTCGCCGGATTCCGGCCGTGAACAGTACCTCAACAATTAAAACACACCCTATGCACAAAAACATACACCCTTCCTTCCCATGCTCCGGCCGGCGACTTTCAGTCGCTGGCGACCCTTCCCTAACCCTTGGCCGGTGACTTCTAGTCGCCGGCAACCTCCCCAAACCATCCCACACACACAACATGTAATAAATACACACGCATAAAATTCAAACACACACACTTGCTGCAACTTGGCCGGCGACTTTCAATCACCGGCAACCCTCTTCTCAACCTCGTCGGCGCATCACCAGCGCCAGCCACCAGTTTTCCCATGGCGGCGATGCACAATGCCGCCCCACAACATGCATACACAACACACACACCAACACACACTCACACATGCAAAACACACACACAACCCGTTTTAGCTCCGGCGCCGCCACCCACGGCGGTGCCACCCCTCCAGCAGCCCACCCATACCACCAGGAGGACCTCCGGCAGCAGCGCCGGCGAAAAGGAGGGAGAAAACAGAAGAAAGAGAAAAGGTGGCAAGAATTATGGTTTAGGGTTTGGAGGCGGTTTTTCGTCGTTTTCCGGCGAACGAGAAATCGGAATTGAAATTCGAGACCTATCCTAGACTCGTCTCGTTGAGACCTACGATCTGTGTGAAAATCGGTCGAAACCGATAACTTTGAAATTTTCCGGCCATCGGCGGTGGCACGCCGGAGGCAGAAAATAGTAAAGAGAGAGAAAGGAGAGAGAGACTTACGAGTTTTCGTCGGTTTCGGCTCGTTCGGAAAAAACGGTGATTTTTGAATCGAAAAAACGCCCCTATTTATAGAATTCCAGGAAATCACTATTCACGAAAAAATCTCAAAATTACTGTTGACGGTTGAAAAATCTTGGTCACTATTCATGTAAAAATCTTCGTTACTATTCACCGTAAATATCTTTCGGTTTTCCGAAACTTCGTGATTTGCCCTTTTTGTCGCCGTTTGAGCTACGGGTCTCTGATTGACCCCTAGTTCGTTTCTATCTTCTCGTTTTTCCATTACGTATCTATTGGTATAAATTCTATGTTCCATGTCTAAGAAAAATATCTATCTGAATCACGCATTAAACACGTATCTGAAACGTAGGTAATTAAATTAAACAGTCAAAATTAACCCACATAATTATTCAATTATGGGTTTAATATTTAATTAATCAATTATGCTTTGTTTTAGGTTCGGGTGCTACAATTATGATAGAATTATATATTTTTGATTCTCTAAGAGGTGTGTGTCATTAAAACTGATTTATATCCAAATTCTGTCTACGTTCAAGTTACAAAATACATTCAGTCCTTTTATGTTTATAGATAGAATTGTGTAATGTACATTACTGCACTTGGAGATTATTGTATTTCACTGAAATCAAACAAAAAAATAATTCAAAAGACATTTAACTTTAATATTTTTTTTCTTTTTTTCCAAATTGCACTGTCCCAAAGGTTGTAGATATTAATATATCGTGGTTGAAATCAAAAGACAAAAACTATTTAATATTTTATTTAACCAATAAATTAAATTAATATCATGATAAATTAATTTGATACAATGTTGATAAGACAATTAATTTAATGTAAATTTTATGTTACATCATATTTGATTAATATGTGGTTTTCGTTTTAATTTGGAGAATATTGGATGTAATATAATAATTTAATTTTTTTGATTGCAACTCATTTAGTTTTATTTGTATTTGTTCTATTTAAAAATATAGGATACCTGTAATCCTCCAAACCAAAATAAATCGTCCCAATAGATCCGAAACTTTTAGTATTGTGATCTGATTTAATTTTAGTATTGTGAAGTCTAATTACCATTTTTGGTCCAAGTTTGTTGCACCAATTTCTAAATAACTTGCAAGCCAGCTTCGATTATTAGAATAATAAAAATATGAAGGATGAGTTTGAGATTTCTTAGAGAAAATTATGATTTTGTAGTACATATTTCTTATTATTATTATTTTTTTAATGGATTTCTGAGGAGTGGACTAAAATGTGAAGTGTATATTAATGTGTTAGTTGAGAAAACGATCTGTTGAATTGATTGATGGTATAACTTATAGAATCAGAACAAGAAGGAAAAACAGAGAAGATCACGACAATTTTTTATTTTATTTTATTTATTTATTCGAAGAAAAAAAAATCTCAATACTTTTCCATAAAAGCCACACACCTTGTTATTATACTAAACTAGTATAGGGTTCATGTAAAACATAGAAGTAAAAAAATTAAATAAAACTTAATAAAATTAAATTTTTTAAAATATTATATATATATAAATAAGATCATTAAGAACACTTGACATGCTCACATTAATTTGATATTAAATATAATTAATTAATAATTTCAAATTTTATGTTGCTAAGAAAAATTACTAAGTAATTTAGAAATGTTGATTAAATTTATCTAAATAATATATGCTAGACTTTGATATAGGAGTTATTTACATACTTCAAATTTGTTAAATTTTTAAAATTTTAGAGAAAAAGTAAATAAATAAAAAAGAAAAACACTAAAATAAAAGTGAGCTTATTGAAAATGATTGTTTAGACTTTTAATTTAAACTTATTAAGTAATGAAAAATTGAATAATTCTTTTTTGAATTTATATTTTAAAATAAACTATAAAATTTATTTGTGAAATTTAGACTTTTAATTTTTTATTATTTAATTGAAAAGAAAAATTGAAGATTGTTATATATATTAACAATAAAAAGCAAACTAAAAAAATGATGGGTGGGTTGAAGATACAACAACCATAGCAATATATATTATTTTCAATAATAAATAAATAATTATTTATGATTCTTTACAAATGCAACATATATTCTGACAATTAGATAATTATTTGATGTTGCGATATTTATTGCAAAAATCATAAATTTAATTTTACTATATAAGTAATATTTAAAGTTTTCTAATTTGATTAAATTAAATTTATTTTTTTGAAAAATCTCATGTATTACAGGGCCCTATACTAGTTATTTATATATAAAACAACACATATTCCCAAATATCACTTTATTTCATTAATAATAAGTGAATAATCATTTTTAATTAGCTCACCATTATTTAATTTTTTATTTTTTATATTATCTCAAAAAATTTAAATTAAAAAAATTTATAAATTTATAAATGATTTATATATTTGAAATCTACCATGTGTTATTTTAAGAAATTTAATTAAAATTCATTTATTTTTTACTAATGTCTATTATCAACACAATTAAATTAATATCATTAAATAATCACATTAAAGTAGCACTCTTGTACCCTAGGGACATGAATATTAGATTTGTGCCCCCAGCCCAGCACCCCCTCCCCCTCCCCTCATTCTCTCTTTAGTTGTCACCCCTCTTCTTCTTCTTCTTCTTCTTCCTTAATCTCTTCTTCTTCTTCTTCCTCCTCCTCCTCCTCCTTATGTCGTCTTCTTCTCTATTTTTTTCCTTTTTATTCAAATCATGATTTGATGGATAAGGGAAAAAAGATCAATGTATATGTATATGAAGTTCTTACATTCTTTGTTTTGCTAATAAATGTCACTCACTTCTTGTTGGAATTATGATGTGTTGTTTTTTAATTGCATTGATGTTAATAGCTCTGTTTTCTTGATGAGATTGTTGATTCAATTTCATGAAATTAGTTGCAGAAAATTCGAGGAAGAAGATGAAGAAAATTCGCATTTGAAATTTTAAGATTTTAAATTTACAGTCTACAGTACATTGATACCTTAAGAGTATACAAGTGATACTTAAAGAGTATACAAGTGACACCTTAAGAATATGCAACTAATATATTTCATTGAATAAACAACTTATACCTTAAGACTAAATATGTAATATCTTTATCCTATAAGTATTAATACCTTAAAAATAAATATGTAATACCTTATACTATAAACATTAATACCTTAAAGGTAAATATGTAATACCTTATACTATAAACATTAATACCTTAAAGGTAAATATGTAATACTTTAAAGGTGCATATGTAATGTCTTATACTATAAGCATTAATACTTTAAAGGTAAATATGCAATACCTTCAGAGTATACAACTGACATATTAAGAGTAAACCACTGATACCTTAAGAGTATTCAACTATTACCTTAAGAGCATACACCTAATATTTTCACTGAAAATCTTAAAATTTCAAATGTTTCATCATCATCTTCCTCAAAATTTCTGCAAATCACTATTTCATCATCTTTTTTCGTCAAATTTTCTGCAAATCACTATTTCATCATCTTTTTTCGTCAAATTTTCTGCAAATCATGATTTCATATTGTTTGAAATAATTAATTTTCAATGTTTTAAAATTATTGTAATAAATTGTGATTTGAAATCAATTATCTAAATCTATGAAAATGAGTAAAAGAGAAGGGAAGAAGAAAAAACCCCATAAATGACTTTATGACAATATGAAGAAGGATAAGAACAAGAAGAAGAATGTACAAAACAAGTAAGAAGAATAACAAATTGATAAGAAAAGAGATTAAGAAGAAGAATGAGAGAGAGAGAGAGAGAAAAAGAATAAAAAGAAGAAAACAACGTTGTTCTGCACCAATACCTTAAGAGTAAATGTGTGATACCTCAAGAGTATAAACCCAATACCTTCATAGAATATACTATATACACTAATGTGAGTGTGCGGTGTACACAAACTATGGTGTGCACAGTATTTTATAGCAGAATACAACACAGAATGTAGTACAGTGCGCTGATGAAGAATGCAGGTCAACTTACTGTATTTGAGTTCTTTATGCAGTGGAAACAAAAACTTTGATAGAGTTTCTTTTGAAAACATTTTCTAAAATATGGTTTTTGCAAGACTTTGAAAGCAGAAAGATAAGATATGCAATGCAGCACAAAATTAACAAAGAAATGCTAAGAGCAAAAGAAAATAAACACACAAGACTTATAGTGGTTCGAAGGTGGTGTAATCCTTGTACATCCACTCTACTCCTACTTAGAGGAGGAACTTCATTAAGCAAGATAGATTTACAGGACTCGATGTTACAATCTATTAACCTAACAAGTTTTTCACCTACTAGGATTCAGCTCCCACACAGGTTGCTTGAACAAACAGACTAACCCATACAGGATCCTTCTAACTCACACAGAGTTATTGCCTTAACGACTTAAGACAGAAACACTCAGCAAGGATCTAAATCCTATCAACTAAGGACACCACTAAAACAACCTAAACACACAACACAAAGGTTAAAAGTATATAGATTTTTCTTCAATTGGTGCTTGAAGTGGCCTTGATGACTTTAGGGCTTGGTGATTCGAAGGCTTGGCTGCTTCACTTGGAGGTTGAGTAACTGAAAACTTAGACAGTAGAAAGATTGAGAACTTGTTCTTGCGAGTGTGTATGAATTTAAAGTATCAGTTTTCAGCACTTGCTTCAGTCAACCCTTCCTCTATTTATAGATGTATGAAATGTGTTAATTGAAGAAAGACACATTTCATTTGAATTCTCTTTGATTGTCCTTGAGCTTGCATTAAATATCTCTGAAATTCTAAAAATAATTTTCTTGTCTTGTTCTTCAGGTCATTTAATGAGCCTGTACTATACTGCAAGGTTGTTGCAGTCTGTTGATCCACGTATTAGTAGAATATTGGTTCTTGGTACTGCTAGATCACTTTATCTCTACTGGCTATATTTGACAAGATGTATTTTTGAATAGCAGTGACCTTCTTTGTATTGCGTTGTTGTGCATGAATGTCTATTCTTGCTTATAATCTTCTTTCAGCTTTAGAATACTGTGCCCGTTTACTGCAACCTGCAATTGCAGTGTAGCTTTCTGTTCGTCTTGTTGTATTTCTTGTGCTTGTTGCTTGCTGCATTGGACTGCTTACTGTATGCAGATATTCTAATATACTGCTGTATCTAGTAGTGGCTTTCCTGCTATATCCAACTGCCAACAGAAACTTTCTTCTACTAAATTTTCGAGATTCTCCATTCTTTAGCTTCGACTTATAAGACTCAAAACTATTCTAGGTTTCCACTAAAACAATGTGAAAAATAGGGTATTCTAAATTCCTATTACAACACTGTTTTATCTCATCAAAATCTAAATATAAATTTCCTAACAATTTTTCTTTTTTTGATGATGACAAAATCTTTACATTATGCAGTTCATTGCGAGAATTCAAAGTGGCATGCAACATATACTTTTCATACTTTACATAGAGATGATTACATAGTACATGGATTCTTCATGCAATGATTTAATTGAGCTAGAATCTTATCTTATAAACTAACAACACATAAACTCAAACATATATTTTTAGTATGCTTTCCTATATCAGACAATAAAAAATGCATAAAGTCCTCAGAGTGTGAACTTGTTCCATTAGTAGTAACTTGAATATATCAAAAAGTAGAGTTTACAAGTTACAAAGAGGAGCTTATAGAATGATTTTACAGATAGTACAGTAAGTTGTTGATCTCGTTTGTACTTCTTCAGGATTGTTGACGTCTGTAAAGCTTTTTTCTTACTGTATCATCTTCTAGTGACTTTCTTTTCTTATACTTGACCCCTTTCTACCAATTAATGATCGATTCTTGATAGGTTTCTTCAAGCTTCTTCTTGATATCTGAAATTTGAATCCATCTAAGCCAGTAGTCTTCACAAAATGATATCTGCACTTTTTGCTTGATCTTCTTGCAATACTTAACAGTTTGCTTTAGTGAGGTGGTTGCTGCTGCTGTCTGCTACTCATCCTTTGAGTTGGTGCAACTACTTTTCTTTCTGATATCTTGGATGCAGTGCTGCTTACTATTTTGGATGCAGCAACCCCATCACCTGCACTACCTTCATCGTTATCATCCTTCATTTTCTTATATTAAGGGCTCTGACCATGTCCAGAATCTGATCTCCTTCACTTTTTGCTGGCCAGGTGCTCCTCATCTTCATTATCTTTCTCCAAGTTCTTCATGACATCTTCAATTGCATCATCCATCTCTTTTTCTTCTAATCATTTCTTACTTTCTCCCTTTTTGTCATCATTAGATGGGGGTGAGTTTGAGAGATGCTGATTCTTGCTTAGTAAGGATAAACTGGGGAAAATCGCGATGCAGGATCATTTTCATCTCTCCAACAAACAATTCTAGATTACTTATCCTGTCATTCATGATTTGAGAATCACGAAACTAAGCTGATGCGCTTTCTTACAGGGAGTTGAGTACCAAATTCTGTGCAACAAGGGTGTTTTTAATCTCATCAACTGACCTATCCATTGCTTCACTGGCAGCTTTACGTTCTCTTTCAATTCTTTGGCGCTCGTGATGCTGTATATTCCATTCAGCATTGAGTCTCCTCTGAATTCTAGAAGGAAGTTAAGCTAGCTCTCTTCTCAATTTTTCCATGGAGGAGGTATGGGATTTGTCGCTCATGTTGAAACTATTGGTCATATTTACCTCATGAGTCTGCAATGCACGAACCAGTCCATGTACAACATCAATAATCCCTTGGAGTGATTGTTCTTGAGCATCAATATGGATCATAGAGTCATGACTTCTTTTCCTGATGGTCTCTCCTATAGACTGTTCATAAGGAGCCAAAGCTTGACTGGAGTCCTGAGCTTGTGTCTAGGCAGCTTCTGCAAAGTACTGCTCCATATTCTTTCTGACGACATCTACAGACTGCACCTTGTAAAAATGTGAGCCAACTCCAGGTGGAGGCTATCTCCTCCAAAGTCCTCATCATCATCAGAAGAATCTCATCCATCATCTTCAGAATCTTGTGCAGGAGTAGCTATAAGAACTCATTTTCCTCCTTGAGGTGTATCATACTCCATTTCTTGCCCTTTAAATCCTCTGCAACACTGCCTCAGCAGTAACTGCACCCGAGGTCTTCATTGGAGATGTTGTCTCAATAACAATCTCGGCAACATTCCTCTGCTGTATCAGATCCTCCAATTGTATTTTTGTATTGTCTCTTACTTTTATCATTCTGGTGGCAGCATAAAAAATATCCAGATTATATGCATTGATGTATATGCACTGAATGATTTGCTGGAATTCCATCAAGAATTGGCCATCTTCTGATATTTCTAATTTAACTTTGTAGGTATGGATGACTTCTTTCTCGATTGTAGTGAGAATTACAGCATCAAAATTTGTTACATTCTGTTCCAAATCAGCATTTTGTACTGCTAGCAAGGCCAATACAGGGAGTCATGCCTTAGCAACTTCCTTCGTGGTTGCATCATCAATGATTTCTTCATTGAGGCTAGCCAAAAATCCTTTAATCTTGGCTGACGCTTCCTCCTCAGATACATCTTCCATATATTATGGGGAGTCTTCATTATGTCCCAAAAGACTGAGAATCGGTGATAGAGCAGCTGTCATATTGTGAAAGGATGGTGAGCCATGAGCTTTTGTTCCACTTCTTCATTCACCGGGCTGTAACTTGCGAGGAGTCTGCTTGGGTGCTTCAACTTTACTTGCCTACAAACCAAACTGCAACATTCTGTTGTTGGCTTCTTCCACATCGAGATGTGCCATTTGTATTTCGGCAATCTCTAATTCAGACGGGTTCTCTACAATCTCAGCATTGGGGTTCATCAATGTGTTGTTTATCCCTACTATCATCGATTGTTCACCCTTTCCACCATAAAAAAGTTTTTTTCCTATTGCAGCTCTGTGCTTTCTCAAACTTTCTTGCTTCGCAGTAATTTCGTTCAACTTTTCCTCTCTGTAGGATTCAGTAAATCCTGGTTGAAGTAGAGACAAAATTTCATTGGTTTGAGCCCAATCAAGGACTATCGCCTTCACTCTGAAAAAGTCCTTCCATGCTAGCAGCTCTTCTCATTTGGAAAGATGCATGTTTCTCTATAGGAGATAGAGATTAAAGAAGTTCTTATTTATTAACTCAACATAACAGGAAATGAGAGAATGTGTCATGTTTGAGTCAATATTACTGATGGTTTTCTTCTGATCGACCCAATCCTCTATTTGGGTGATAAGTTTTGTAGCTGTGTCCCTTACCACCAGTGTTTTCTTCTTCTTCATCTTCCGAAGATTTCTAGCTTTCATCTATTTCTTCTTCTGCTCATGTCTTTGCTTCTTCATCTTTCTTATTTCCTTTCGGCTCGGTAAGATGAGATGTCTAACTTGTAGTACTAGCACAAGTATCATACTGTCATCGAATTTTTCAGGCTCAGAGGTCTCATCTTTCTGTTGCTCTTGTTCTTCTAGAGCTTCTGCAGTTGTTGTGTTTTGAGGTACAACTAATTTCTTCTTTCTTGATATCCTTGTGGGAAACATATCATCATTGTCATCTCCATCATCATTGTTGGAGGATGAAGGTTCTACAACTTCCTTTTCAGCATCGGTATTGCATCTGGTTGATGTATCCTGTACGGAGTCACTTGTTGCATTACTGCTTACTATAACAACAAGAGACTCTATTATCTGTTTGCGTTCAACAGGGACTGCATCAGGT
Source organism: Scutellaria minor (assembly GCA_954870855.1). Lineage (NCBI taxonomy): Eukaryota > Viridiplantae > Streptophyta > Magnoliopsida > Lamiales > Lamiaceae > Scutellaria > Scutellaria minor. Next base: position 4,378,036 of record OX940732.1, on the reverse strand, counting down.
TGTCTTCCTTGACATTTTTCTACCTTGTTCACAACCTTCTTCTTGGAGAGGCCCTTTTTGACACCTAAGTACCATACAACAGGAATATGTATAACTTTTTCAACATCAATGCCCAACTTGCAGAGAAGGGAGGTGATGGTGATGCCAAAACTTCTTCTAAAAGTTTTCTTGCCAGTTTTCTCCCAGATTCTCTTCAGAATGAATATGCTCCAGTTAACTTGCACACCTTTCATTATGACAGTCATGATTCTGAAACGGAGGTCAGTGCATTTATCGAAGCTTCCACATCTTCCTTCAATGGAGTAAGCACTAACGTCGTATAGAAACTCATACTCAAGCTTTAGTTTTTTCTTTTCACAGCTTTTTCTAGTGGGGCCAGTGGTAGAATCCTGTTTGAACAGATTCCACATTTCTTTAGTATACTCTATTCTGTATCTCTTGAGTTCTGATGGGGGTAGCCCTTTAATAGAGATATCGAACATGGAAATAATATCCTTCGACGTCAGAGTATATTCTTTTCCTTTTATATCCATCTTGAAAATGATGTTTTCATCATCATCGGAAAGCCTGATGAAGACATAGAATTTCTGGATGGCTGGGACTGACATGTTCTTGTATCTGGTGGTGAGAAGACCAGATATTTTGATGTTTTCCATACACTTCCAGATTCTTGAGATAACATCTTTATCATAGATGCTTTCTTCTGCGAACAATGTTTCTGGGTTGACAAGACGACCTTCAAGAACCTTAGTTTCCCTTGCGGCTTTGTTGGAGATGAGTTTTTTAGGTTTTACTAAAATGAATGAGATGTTTTTGCTTGAGAAGAGAGGAAAGATAGAATGAAGGAGATAATGAGCAGTTCCAATTCAAATATATGGAGGTCTATGATCAATGGTCACGACTAAAAGATCATAATAGAGGTGTGAAATCTGACGGTTGAGATAAAATAACGGAGGGGCTTCTTTACAATATAGATAACTTCTGGGATCGAAGTGTAAGATGCGATTGTTACCATTTTGAAAAAGTGGATTTACATGAAATACGAGATACACTTTTGCTGCTCAAATGATTAGCGTTTAAGGTTACTATTCCTGATATGAGGTTACAGGGCTTTAAATGCAGTAGCAATAAATGTTGTATCCTAGACATGATGTATCCTGAGATGCACTGAATTCTGTTCATGCTGAATTCTGTCTTCCTGCTGTTTTATTTTGTTGTATTCTTGTACAAACACAACATTCCCTCTTGTTTCATACTTACTCTTCCATCTGAGAATAACTTGTTCCCAACATCATAACTTGATGATTCCAAATTAGTTTCTGAGCATAGAAAATCTTGATTCACATAGAGATTTTGTGAAATTATCTGGCATCATAACTATATGAACCTTTTCAAGCACAATGTCTTTCTTTTCCACATGATCTCTTTTGAAATGATGTCTCACATCTATGTGCTTTGTTGCGGAGTGAAAAACTGGATATGTGTTATAGTAATTGTACTTGTATTATCACAAAGAATGGGAGTTTCCCTTTCTATAATCCCATAATCTTTAAGTTGTTGTATCCATAAAATCTGAGCACAATAGCTTCTTACATCGATATATATTTTGCTTTTGCCATTGAAGTTGCTATGGATGTTTGTTTCTTGCAGAACCAAGATACCAGCCTTTCTCCAAGAAATTGACAAGTACCACTAGTACTTTTTTATCAATTTTACATCCTGTAAAATCAGAATATGAGTATCTCTTTAAGCTGAATCTTCCTTTCTTAGGATATCATAGACCAACATCTTGAGTTCCTTTTAGATACTTGATGATTTTTTTACAACTGCAAGGTGTGATTCTTTAGGTGCTGTTTGGAATCTTGCACATACGCCTACTGCAAACATAATATCCGGTCTGCTTGTTGTAAGATATAATAGAAAACTAATTAATCTCCTGTATTTTGTGATATCCACATCATTTCCATCTTTATCCTTGTCAAGACTGATAGACGTAGCCATAGGTATGCTCACTATTAATCTATTTTCTATTCCAAATCTCTTGATCAGCTCCTTGGTGCACTTGAGTTGATTAATGAAAATACCATTGTCCAATTGCTTGACTTGTAAACCAAGAAATAAACTTAACTCTACCATCATGCTCATCTAAAAAAATTTCTACATGAGGGTTGATAATTTTTCACAAAGATCTTTGTTTATGGATCCAAAGATGATATCATCCACATAAATTTATACGAGTAGAATGCTATCACCATCCTGTATTTTGAAAAGAGTTTTGTCTACTGTTCCTTTCTAAAATCCATTCTCCAACAGATATAAGGACAACGTATCATACTAGGTTCTTGGTGTTTGCTTCAATGTATACAAAGCTTTTTGCATTCTGTATTGTAGTATTCAAGGTCTGAGAGTTTTTCTTCCAGTACAGTTTGCTCACTCTTGAGGATCAAATTTTCCTCCTTAAGTTCGTCATGAGCTGAGTTTATCTGTTCAAAGTCACTCATAATCTGTCCAAGGACTGGATCATGTTAAGCTTTTCACTACCGGAATCATTAAAGGATTGGGAGAATACCTCATCATCTTCATCTTCACATTCTTTAGCCATTAGACATAGCAATGATTCTTCATCAGAGGTAGAGCTATCACTGTCACTCTCCGATGAGCTTTGTTCTTTTGACTCTTTTTTAGATGAGCTTGCTACTTTCAGTGCCTCAGTTTCACCAAGAAGTGCTCTTAGTTTTTGTTTCTCATCTTTTCTCTTTTTTCTCATTTGTTTCATTTTCTCTTCGGGATATTTGTGCACTTGAGGATAAGTGCAGTTTCTTACATAGTGACCTGATTTCCTGTAGTTGTAGTATAGGTCAGAAGAAACTACATTAGATTGTAGTCCTTGATTTACCTATGGGGTAGGGGGTTTTTTCTTGAAATCTTTTCATCTTTTGTTGGTTTTCAGAAACTTCTTGAATTTCTTCAAGAGTAGTGTCATTTCTTCTTCTGCATCTTCTGCACGCAGCTCTTTTTGCTTGTTGCTACTTGCAGTTGTTGTATCTTTAGATCTTGCTATAAGTGTAGTGACTTTGGTGTTTGATTCTTCAGCCTCTATCTTTCTTCTGTTGATGTCGAACTCAAATGCTTTGAGGTCTAAGAATAGATCAAAGGTACTCATTGTCTTCAAATCCATTGATACCCACATGGCTGTGGTTTTGCTATCCCACTCAATAGGTAATATCCTAAGTACTTTGAGGTTTTTCTCATTCTAGTTGTAGCTCATTCACGATAAATGTAAATCTTAGGTCCAGTTCTTCTAGGGATTTTTCGGGCTTCATTTTGAACAACTCGAACAGTTGAGTTGCAGTGGATATTTTATTATCCTTTGCCAGTTTAGTTCATTCACAGATCTGTTCTAACTTTGCTGAAAGTTTATTTGTCCAACGTGAGGAACAATACATTCTTGACAACATTGTCTAGGTTGGCCTTTTTTCTATCTTCAACAATATACGCATGTATTGGCTTTATCAAATACTCAACAGGTGGTGATGCTCTTCTGTAATCAGGTATTTCAGCTCTAACTGCTGCAGGTGGTGGACGTACAAGAGGAGGTCTAGGGCCAGCTCCTTTAACACCTACATTGATTACTGTTTCTTCTATTGTTGCTTCTACTTCAGCAATTACTATCGCTGCTGCATGTGTTGCAGTTGCTTCAGCTTCAGCTTTTTTTCATTCTATTTGTTCTCTTCTAAGAGCTGGATTAGGATTAGTGATGACTGGTGGTCCTTCAGTGATGACATACCACATGCATAGCTGAGAGATGTGTCTTCATTCTGATTTTCCAGTCGTCATATTTCTCTATGGAAAACATAAATAGCTTGTGATGTGAGAGATCCATGTTATGCTAAAGAATGAGTTTTGGAAAACAGAAAATGAAAATGATTTTGACAACAGAAATGAGTGGATCTAGGTAGGTGACCAGACAAGTTGGCTTTTAACCCAACTCGCTCTGATACCACGTGTTGGTCCCAAGTGGTTTAGAGGTTTAGAGGGGGTGAATGAACCTTTGTCAATTTAAAAAAAACTGTATGAACTGTATGAGCTTCAGTCGATCCTTCATCTATTTATAGATGTAAAAAATGTGTCAGTTGAAGATAGATACATTTCATTTGAATTCTCTTCGATTGTCCTTGAGCTTGCATTAAATGTCTTTGAAATTTTAAGAATGATTTTCTTGTCTTGTTCTTCAGGTCATTTAATTCATTTGTACTGTATTGTAGGGTTATTGTAGTTTGTTGATCCACATGTCAGCAGAACACTAGTTCTTGGTACGACTCGTCATTTTATCCCTACTGACTATATTTGACAAGATGTATTCTCGGATAGCAGTGATCTTTTTCATACTGCATTGTTGTGTGTGAATGTCTATTCTTGTTTCTAGTCTTCTTTCAACTTTAGAATACTGTGCCAGTTTACTGCAACCTGCAACTATAGTGTAGCTTTCTGTTCGTCTTGTTTTATTCCTTATGCTTGTTGTATTGGACTGCTTACTGTATGCAGATATTCTAATATACGTTGTATCCAGTAGTGGCTTCCTGTTGTATCCGACTGCCAACAGAAACTTTCTTCTACTGAATTTTTTAGATTCTTCATTCTTCACCTTCGACTTATAAGACTCAAAACTATTTTAGGTTTCCACTTAAACAATTTGAAAAATGGGGTACTCTAAATTTCTATTATAATATTGTTTTGTCTCATCAAAATCTAAACATAAATTTCTTAACAGTCTACCTGTAGCGTGCTCCAGGTCAGTGGAGTTGACATCGAGACTACTATGATGGGCAACAACAATTGTCATTTTAACTTAAAAAATTAGATAAAAACTACTATAAGAGACCACATATTGTGGGTGTTGGGAACTATAAATAAGTATATTTATTTCTTCAAGTATTCACTAAACAACTTACAACTTATATCTCAATCCATCTTTAAGATTTTAACCTACTTATATGTATAATAGTATCATGTTGTTTGATGAGTGTACTATATACATACTTAAGCAGCAAAAGAAATGGTAATAGATGCAAGACATAAAATAAATAAAGAGAAAAAAAATGATAGGTGAACATAGAAATTATACTGTAATATAGACTTTAAATTTAAGGGAATAATTGGGAAGTGAAGTAAACAATGACATAAGGTAATGCTATAAGGTGAAAATGCGTACATAATCAATATAAAACAGATGCCCAATGTTATAGTTTCATCACAATAAAATTATGTTAGATGCAAGAACACTATCATAGCACTGCTCTGAGATGTGACATTTCTGTCATCGTCATTACACCCTTTGTCAAACACGTCACACAAGTCCAAACCCATGACAATGTCTTGTGTAGTATCTAACTCATAAATTAAGTAGTAAAAATTTCATATAAGAGTGAGTTCACATAGTCCATCTCATAATCACATGATCCTTCATGGGTAGAATAATTAAACAAGAATCTTGGAAACCCTAGTAAAATATTTAATCAATCATGATGACATGATCCTTCATGGGTAGAAGAATTAAACAAGAATCTTGGAAACCCTAGTAAAATATTTAATCAATCATGATGACTAATTCAATGAGGTACACCCCACTGCATTGGGTTGATTGATACGGTAAGTTGCTATATATATAAATGCATATATACTTGTTATTAATTTAATTGTATTATTATCCAACTTTACTGAGGTTATAAGTTCATTTATAAGTTTTTGCAACATTACTTAAGTTCATATATAAGTCCATAAAATCAATTCCCCTCATGCACTTAAGTTTTTGTCTTTATGGATTAGATAATTTTATGTTGTATTTTAATATATTTGATGGAATTGATATTCCATCAAATTCTAGAGAGGTGTTTTTTATATTTTTGATGAAATATCAGGAATATAGAAAGGACTATTGAATGTTGAAAATATGAAAAATATATGAAGAATAAATTCTCAATATAAAAATAGATGAGATTGTATGTATAAATATGTGAACCAATAGAATATGAAAAATATATCGAGGATAAATCCTCAATATAAAAATACATAAGATTGTATGAATAAATATATAAAACCAAATGATAAATATGAAGAATATATCGACATAAATCATCAATATAAAAATACATGAGAATACATTAATAAGGATATGAAACCATAGAATAAGTAATTTTTTTTTACTTTTAGTCAATTAAATGAAAACATATTTTATAAGTTATCAAAACTAAGAAGAATAAGAATCAAAACATGTAGAAAATTATAACTATAAAGAGTTCCAAATGTGAAGGACTCTTATCTTTTATAGTGAAATAAAAAACAAATAATTATTAAACTACTTTATTAACCTTAATATTTAATATTTATAAGGATTCTATAGGCAATACAAAAATTGGCAAAGACACCTTTGTAATAGTATTGGATAGATATTAGATTAGATATATATGTGTTTTATTTTTTTCCTGACATGTAGGGGTATGTAGATCCAGACCTAAAGGTACATGGCATGTTGCCTTTGACATAGGCAAACCAAGGAAAATCAGGATGTATCAAACATTTGTATGCAGATCTAGACTTAAAGATATATGGTATGTTGCATTTCACATATGTTGTAAACCAAGGAAAATCAGATTGTTGACTTAAAGGTACATAGTATAAACTTAAAGGTACATGATATGTCGCATTTCACATAAACCAAGGGAAATCAGGATGTTGACTTAAAGGTATATGGTATGTCGCATTTCACATATACTGCAAACCAAGAAAAATCAGGATGTATCAGCAGGTTTTAAAATAGGTCCTTAATATCAATTGTACAAGTTCAGTGCAAAACAAAAAATGTTGAAATATTTACACTATTCAAGATATTTATATTATCGTTAAAATATAATTTAAAATAATTACTTAAATCCTCCTCAACTTAGAACTAATTTCTAATTTTTATATCCTCGATTTTTTTCTTTTTCTTTTTCTTTTTTAACACATGGACTCATATGGGAGACATTAATACAATAATACTAAAAATATATATTAAAAAGCTATGAATTAATTTATCAAACAAATATTAATAATATAGATGACTACAAAATATATTAAGTTGAGATTGAGGTTAGTTAGTATTTTAAATTATTATTACTCTAACAAGTTTTATACCAGTAATAAACAACAGTAATTAAGAAGTATATATAATAAAAAGAAAATTTAAACTAATAATCAACAATAATATTTTTTGAACTAATAATAAACATCATTAAGTAAAAATATATATAATAAGAAGAAATTTCAAAATAATACATTATAAAGAATTATATATACCATAAGAAATACTAAGAAAAATAAAAAATATATACAAATATAAAAGAAAAATTACAAAATAAAACAACAATAATACTTTTTGAACTAATAATAAACAACATTAAGTAAAAATATATATAATAAGAAGAAATTTCAAAATAATGTAAAAATATATATAATAAGAAGAAATTTCAAAATAATACATTATAAAGAATTATATATACCATAAGAAATACTAAGAAAAATAAAAAATATATACAAATATAAAAGAAAAATTACAAAATAAAACAACAATAATACTTTTTGAACTAATAATAAACAACATTAAGTAAAAATATATATAATAAGAAGAAATTTCAAAATAATGTAAAAATATATATAATAAGAAGAAATTTCAAAATAATACATTATAAAGAATTATATATACCATAAGAAATACTAAGAAAAATAAAAAATATATACAAATATAAAAGAAAATTTACAAAATAAAACAACAATAATACTTTTTGAACTAATAATAAACAACATTAAGTAAAAATATATATAATAAGAAGAAATTTCAAAATAATAACATCATTAAGAATTATATATACTATAAGAAATATTAAGAAAAATCAACAATATATAAAAATATAAAAGGGCAACTCAAGTTCCTCAGGGCCAACTATGTTTTTATTAATAATTTTTAACAAAGTTCTATATATAATAAGGTTTTTATGCTAATAAATATAGTGAGATAGGTGAGCTTAATCAACTTCTTTGCTTGTTAGAATCTATTACGTTGTGGGCAGATGAGTTTGATTCTATTGTTTGGGTTGTTGATCCATCTAGTCCTTTTGTTGTATGTCGTTATTGTTGATGTGTGTCGTTATTGTAGTCTTTATGTTCTAGCAATGGTCATGTTTAGAAAAGATTTTTCTTGTATGTCGTTATTGTTGTCCGATAAGATTACAACGATTACAAATATTCTCTCTAGTCTCAACTAAAGGATAATTTTCAATCCCTCACTATTATATAGTGAACACACTATCTCACCCACTCTCAAAGGGCTTACTTTTTATCTTTCTAAGAGGAATTCATAATTCTTGTATTAGATCCAAAATGTATTCCCACTCTCATCTATTTATACTAGATAGTGAGAAATTTTAGAGCAATGCATTAAATGCAATCTCTAGAACATTTCAAGATTACTCTAGAGAATTCTCCCTCTATTTCTAAAGAACTCTTCCAAAAGACTCTAGAATAGACACATCTAGAGATTGGGCTATGAGCTATTCAATTATGTGGACTTCCCAATTAAGGAGGAATAACCCAACAAATCTCCCCCTTCCTACTTAATTAAGAGGAATCACCAATCTGGCTCCTTCACAACAGTCTTCACACTTCTTGACTGAAACTGTTTTTATCATTATGTCGGACTAATTTTTATCAGTATGAACCTTCTCAAGCTGTAGAAGTTTCTTTTTCAACATGTCTCGTATCCAATAATATCGAACGCCAAAGTATTTTGAACGAGCGTGAAATGTGGAGTTCTTAGCAAGATGAATTGCACTTTGGTTATCTCAATTCAATATGTACCTCTTGTCTTTGGCTCAATTCAAGCAACAGATTCTTCATCCACAACATCTCCTTACATGCTTTAGTTACTGCGATATACTCTACTTTAGTAGTGGATAATGCTATACATTTTTGGAGCTTAGACTGCCAGGATACAGCTCCCCCTGCAAAAATTGTCAAGTATCTCGACATTGATTTTCTTGAATCTTAATCTCTAGCCAAGTCAGCATATGTGTAGCCCTCCAAGATAGTATTTCCTTTACCAAAACATAACTATCTACTGGTTGTCCCACAGAGATATTGAAGTATCCACTTTACAGCTTTCCAATGTTTTTTTTTGGATAGGAAATGACTTACCACACCAACAACATATGCGATATCCAGTCTCGTACATATCATCGCGTACATGACATTCCAATGGCAGATGAATATGAGATGTTTTCCATCTTAGCTTTATCTTCCTCACTCTTTGGACATTGTTGCTTACTCAACTTGAAGTGTCCGACGAGTGGTATGTTAACTGGCTTGGCCTTGTGTATGTTTAATCTTTCAAGATTTTTTTCAATGTACAGTTCTTGAGAAAGCCACAGTAACTTCTTCGATCGATTACGAGTAATCTTTATTGTAAGGAATTCCTTTGTTGGACCCAAATCTTTCATGGTAAATGATGCACTTAGTGCTTTCTTCACTGTGACAATTTTCTTTGAGTCTTGCTCTATAATTAACATATCATCGACGTAAAGAAGAAGTATAATGAACTCATTATTATCAAACCTCTTCACGAAGACACAATGATCAACTGAGGCCTTCTTGAAACCATGTTTGCTCATGAAGGAATCAAACTTCTTGTACCACTGTTGCGGGGCTTGCTTCAGACTATATAGGCTTTACTTTAGCTTGCATATCATGTGCTCTTTACCCGAAACTAGAAATCCTTTGCCTTGCTCCATATAGATTTCTTGCTCTAGATCTCCATGTAGGAACGTTGTTTTCACATCAAGTTGCTTGATCTCCAAGTCTAGACAGGTGGCAAGGCTAGAACCACTCGTATAGATGACATTTTCACCATTGGTGAAAAAATCTGATCAAAGTCTACCTTTCTTTTAGTTACACCCTTGCACAACGATCCGAGCTTTATACCTGGGTTTTGAGTTGTTTTCTTCAACCTTGAGTCTGTAAACCCATTTGTTTTTCAATGCTCTTTTTAATTTTGGTAGCTCTATTAGATCGTATGTTGGATTCTCATACAAGGACTGTATTTCGTCTTGCATGGCTATCATGTCATCAAGCATAGCTTTCTTGTAGCTTTGTGGCTCCCCCTCATCTGTAAGCATCACAAACCCATCGAATTTGGCAGGAAACCTATTGTATTTTTGGGTTGCCTTCCTGAGATTGTATTGGAGCTTCTGATTTAGTATTCTCCCGCTCAATTGGTTAGGACTGGTGGTTTGACTGTTCTGCATCTTCAAAACTTTCATCATTGTTTCCCCCTTCTTCTTCATGAGTCCAAAAAACATCATCTTCTGAAATGCCACGTACCTCTGATATATAACTACAGATTCTCTTGGAATTTTCTTCTTTTCTATAGTCTTCAATTGTCTAATCCTCAAAAAAGATATCCAGACTTCTTATAACCTCTTCTCAATTGGATCCCATTAACGATATCCAAATTCATCCTTCGGTGAGCCAAGATAGATGCACTGCTTTGTGTTCTTCTTTGATCATAAACCTGGAGTGCATTACTTGTTATATATAAAAGTATTACATTATACAAACAAAAAAATTACATGATCATAATAAAAGTGTCATTTGTCAGATTGCCAATTTTCAAATTAATCATGAATTTAAAGTGCAATACATAATATATGTAAAAGTATTGCATCATATACGTAAAAGTATTACATTGTATACATTAAACTATTACATGTTACAAGAAAACCTGCATGTTGACCCAGGTCAACAACACATGTTGACCGACCCAACACACCTCATCTCATGGTATAAGATTCGTAAAACGGTCTCATTCAAAATTTTATCTTTATCACAAGGGATCGATAACTGGTTCTCATTTGAACTGGTCGTTCTAGTCTAATTCCTAATAAATACTATATTAGTAATAATTTTACGATGTGTATGTTTTTTTTCTTCTGAAGACTATAGTATCCTCTAGTATATAAAAAAATTACTAGTGTACCGCATGCCACTCTGAATAAAAGTTTTTCCTCATCAACTCTAAATGCTATGTTTTCATTATTTTTATAGTTATTAATTATTGTTATGAATTATATATTTGGAAAATATTAGATAAATCACTCTTGTATTAGTTTAGGTAATATATTAATAAGGGTTGTGTATAAGAATTCACAAAAACTCCTGTGCACCAGGTGCATGGATCTAAAATTCATGCAATCTGGGTCGATCCGACCCGAATCCGCGAATTTCTATTTTTTTTTTTTTTTTTTTTCCAGATTTTTGTCTTAACCTTTATGTTATAAATGTGTGACTTTTATGTATAAATGTGTGTCCTTTGTGTACAAACATCCGTACCTTTATGTTTGTAACTTAGAAAAAAAATGAAGATTTTCAACATAATTTGTATTGTATACCTTTATGTGATATCAATGTAACTTTTATGTTATATTATGTCACCTTTATGTACAAATATTTTGACCTTTATGTAATATATAAAAGTGCATAAACGTCAGAATATTTGTACATAAAGGCAGTGTTCTAAAATTCGCTAGGCGCTAGTCGGACGCTTGACTGGCGCCTAGCGCCTAGGAGGCCTAGGCAGGACCTAGGCGGCATATCTAAATTAAATAGATTTTTTATTATTTTACCTATTTTTCTTAATTTTTTATCCTTACAAAATATTTTTGGAACTCTTATATTATATTGTTTTGGTTTTATATAAGAGGACAAGTAAAAACATCATATCTCATTTATAAAATTATTTTTATTTGTATTTTTCAATTTGTGAAATTTTTATCTATATCTAATTAATTAATAATAATTTGATAGAAGACTATAATACATTAATAATATCATCATTTTGCTAAAAAGTGAAAAAAAAAGTAAAAAATTTAAAGAAAAAAAATTAAAAAAAAAATCAAAGTATTTGGCGCCCAGACCGCCTAGGGCCGAATAGGGCCGCCTAGACCGCCTAGGGCCAAATTGTTCTGCCTAGCGCCTAAGGTGACCGAACAGACAAAAATCAGTACGGCTAGGGGCCGCCTAGTGCATAGGCGCCGCCTAGGCCGATTTTTAGAACACTGCATAAATGTGACATGATATAATATAAAAGTTACATTGATATCACATAAAGGTATACAATTCAAATTATGTTGAAAATCTTCATTTTTTTCTAAATTATAGTACATAAAGGTTATGATAGTTGTACATAAATATCACACTAATACAACATAAAGGTAACAACCTGAAACAAAAAAAAAAAAAAAAAACTAAATTCAAAAACACGCGGATTTGGGTCAAAACTGAGTCGACCCGGATTGCATGTACACTAAGTGCACATAAGACCAACTCATAAGAATTTTTAATCAATTCTTATTGATTAGGAGTTTGAAGATTACAATTAAATTATTTATTTAAGCATATATAATTTTAGCGATTATTATTAAGATATTTAAACGATATAAAACAACAAACTATATATTCTATCACTGTATTATCTAAACAAAATTCACTATTTATGCATTATTATTGTTCAAATAATATACTAAATATCGGTTAAAAATAACAAATGTAATACTTAATAGTTATATGTGAGTTTTTCTTAAAGCGAATTCCTATGATCTAAGAACTTAAATTCTAAAAATCAACTAAAATATTTAAAATAAAAACTACTAATAATAAAATATGACCTTAATTATACAAAAGCTAAATAATATATTTTATACACACATAAGTACAACCGCTCGGGAACATGTAACATATTCACAAAATACTCAAAATTATGAAAATTATTTGAGAAATCCTGATTTTGAGTTTTTTATTATATAACTGAAAAGAAAATTTGCGGATCTTTTTAAAGTTTAATATTTAAAAAAAATAACATGGGATGGTTGAATAATATTATAAGCATAACAATATTATTGTTTTTCAATAAAATAAATAAAATTATTATTGTTCATTTACAAGTACAACATGAATAATTAAATAATATATTAATCAAAATCAAATTATATTATCATTAATATAAAACTAGATTAATTATTTTTTTCAATATAACAAAATTTAAAATTTTCTAATTTTATTATGTATAATTTTTTTTAACCCGTGTTTTTACACAGATTCTATGCTAGTTAAATATAGTTGCCCCTAAGATATATGCCTATGAAGGCTAGTAGATAGTGACTCATTTAACCAACACAAAAACTCATGTGAGACGGTCTCACGGATAGTTTTCGTAAGACAGAGCATCATCACCACAAACAATATGTGAATTATAGGGTTTGGATGGTGGGTAATTGGGTTGTGGATTGACCCGCCTCATGTAATGTTTTAAAATTTCGTGAGACGGTCTCACAAGAGACTTACTCAATTGGTTTAAAGTGGATTTCGCATAGTACATTTACTAAAAAATGGACTGCATTCATCATTATTTTGGTAGCATCTAACAGAAGATAATTAGATGGCATTGAAGATGAATACGATCAGAAAGAGAAGCCAACATCCAAGAAGCCATGGGCTTTGCAATAATTGCAATTTTAGAATTACTACTTTATTTTTTTAATTAATTTAAAGAATTAAGTGAAGGGCAATAGGGCACATATATGCAATCATGCCACTTGTTTCGTTTGGTCTTTGGATTTTGTTCATTAAAATACCACAATGTTAGATATGTTCATGTTCCAATTTCCAAATAAGACCAACAATTTTCTAATGTAAGCAAGCTACACATCAAGCACTACTCAACACGACTTGCATCTTCATCTTTCCAAGACAACCAAAGCTACAATGATTTGAGAACAATTAGCTTATGTAAAGATGGATATAGAAAAAATAAATGGATTAAACTGAAACCAGATTTAGGACTTAGTCAAATAATAATAAATAAAGATGAATAAAGATCACTGAAACCCATAACCTTATTATTTTTTGTCACATTACCCTCTATTTAGCTAAGAACTATTCATTAAAAATGCCATGTGAGCCAAGAAAAACCATATATTGAAGATGTATGCAAACCACATAACATAAACTCTAGTATACGGCTAATCATCTCACAAAGGGAGGAACCCATAAACTTCATTACAAGCATCTATGATTTCAAACATCCAACTCAAGCCAAACAAAACAATGCAATGAACAACAAGAAAAAAAAAAACAGTAGTGAGTAATTTTTGATCTTGTTCAATGAGAATAATGGCGATACCAACAAAAGCTCCCTCCTTTCTCCTCTTCTTGATCATCACCCCTACTATGAATCCACCACAGCAGATTGGTCAATGAATTCCCATCATCATATCCATTCAAGCTCCTAATACTACTCAACCCTCTTTCCTTGTCATAAACCCCCAACAACGCATACACAAACCCCTTCCACCCTTCTCCCACTCCTTCCCTTCCCAATGCCGGCAACGTCCACTCCACCAGCTCTCTCACGAAACCTGCATCTGCGAATAGAGCTTCACTGATCGGAAGTAATGGCAACAACTGAATCCCTAATCGACACTCCTTCCAATCCGGTGGAGCAAACCAAAGACCACTATCCCTCTTGTTTGCCCACAACACTCCAACCACTCTGTTCTCTCTTGTGAATTCCTCTGGATAGAGTTTATCCTCTTCTCTAACATGCCACCATTTCTGTGCTGCTTGAATCTCAAAGGCTGATATAGTCGATCCAATTGAAACGAGGTGGCTGTCCCCATAGGCTAGCCCCATTAGAGCTGCTGAGTAGTATGCATTCACTGCCTCACTCGTGCTTTCTTGATTACGCCCGTCTGCAAACTCTGTCAACCCCCCAGCCCAAGAATGAAGCTTCCACAGATCGAAGCACCTCAGACGAGTGTAGTTCGAGTTTTCTTGTTTGCTCAAGTTCATGTAATCAGCCATCATGGCATAGCCCTGTGGCCTGTACTTCCTTCCCCAAGCAGGATCAATCTTGGCCAGCACAGATATTCCATACACAAAGTATCCAAGATGGTAATGATGATCATTGTAAACTCCAAAACCGAAATCAGCACCTGAATCCAGTGATCCTTGTTTGGTCACAATCCCACCCCATTTCGCCTCATAGAGAAAGCCATTAGGGCCAAAAGTGCCATCCAACCAAGGCTCAATTGTCTCCTTCAAGAACTTCTTGATAGCTGGAATCACGTCAAGATAACACACTTCCTCAGCTATCAATGCCAGCCTTGCTGCTCTAGCAACCAGTTTGGCATAGAAGTAAGAAGAAGGGGTCGAAACACTACGAGAATCCAGCGCCTCAACATCCTTAACAAGAGCTTGAATAATTTCGCCACACGCTTCTTCATCAACCCCTCTAATGGAGTGCCAAGTAACAGAGAGAGGATCACTCCTCAAAACCCAAGAATCTCCAACAACACCAACAAGCTCACCATCAATGCTATCGTACTTGAAATCCTCCAACACCGATACAGAGGGATCAGTGTCTGAGAGAAGCTGAAGATGGAGAGGATGTGCAAGCATTAACAAATCTCCCCAACCTCTCTTATCCCATTTATACTCCAAACAAAAAGGCTTCGTGAAACCAGCATCACCACTCACAGCATAGCAAGAGCTAAACCTATCCAAAACGGCCTCGAAATTAGGGTTACAATTTGGCAACGCAGCTATCCTGATTATTCCAGCGAACACACCGGAAGTAATTCTGTTTATGTCGTGGCTCAAATTGATCGGCGACGAGGCGTAGAGAAGCCATGTTTGATTGTTATTAAGCTTGATTGTGTACTTTGTGGAAGAACTATTGGGAACCAATTCGAGAACAGCGTGAACTGTTGAAATACAGAGAGGAGCACCAATCATCACATTGCAAGTCAAAAATGGGCTGCCTCTAACTAGGAAGAATCTGAGATTATTAGAGGGGAAGTCTAGGGTTACACTGAGGCCACTGAATGAAGACACAACGTGGTTTGTATTCGAATTGGGATTATTTAGCGTGGAAATGGTGAGATCAGAGATGAAATTCTGGTAAATGAAGGCAGGGCTTCTGAACAGGGATGGGTAGCAGAGGGTAAGAGATGATTGCGACGATCTGATTATGTAGGGATGGATGTATTCTGGTTGATCGCCATTTTTGAGGACGAGGTTTTGGAAGAAGGAGTTGGTGGGTAGAGGGGCGGAGAGGAGGTGGGGGGAGAAGAATGGGGAGGGGTCTGGGAGGACGGTGGAGTGGGTTTGAGGGAAGAGGAAGGGGCGGGGGCGGCGGCGCTGCGGTGGCGGAGACATGGCGGGGGACGGCGGCGGCGGAGGGGAGGCGGTAGGGGCCGGCTTTCTTCGTGGCTTTTTATTGAAAGGTTTAGTGATGATGGTTTTGACCCTTCGTCTAATTTTCTTCAACATGGTGGGGTATTTATATAATTTGTGGGAATTTATGGGCTGAATTGTTAATTCAGCTAAGTTTCCGGAAATAACAGAGTAGTTACGTCAGAATATGCGTGTACCTGTCAACAGTCAACACCTGTCTAGAAGAATTAGCTTTATTTTTATTAAATAAATGCATACTTTACAAAAAGAAAAAGAGAAAAAAGAGTATTTTAATAGCTCCGAATAACTTAAACTAAATGCATAATTTAAAAAAAAAAAAAAAGAAGGTACATTTAATATTTTCTACATAATTTTATTTTACCTTCGGGTTCAAGACTTGATTACAGAGGATAGTCGCATTTATTTAATTGTTATTAATTTAAAATCTTCGATTTTTTTTTATTTTGTAATAGATATTTTATTTTATTTTTTGAAGAAGAAATTTGTTGGTAGAATTTTACTTTAAAAAAATCGAATTAAGCTCTGGCAAATCTGATCTCATTTGGACATTTTAATAGTAATTGATGTAATTCCAAAGTTCCATTAAATGAGAAAAAGTAAACTGAAAATCATCTGTTATGTTCAATAAATTGAACTGAAGCAAGCTCTTAATCATTATTTTCGGAGCAAGTCAAGACTTTTGTGTATAAGATATATGACGTGTCTAGTGATGAGTTCTAGAAAAAAAAAATTGTTATTTAACAAATCTATTATCTTTCACTAACTAACTCCTTTAACCGTTATTTACAAAATAAAATAAAATAAAAAATAGCTACAAGCATAAAATCACAAAAATTTGGGTTCCTTTTTGTGATTTATCTCCATCAATCAATTTAAATTTAGATTTCCTTAATTTGTAAAAGTAGCAGAATTCATTTTCCAATAATTTTTACAAATTGGTGTTGGTTCTTTCCATTAAATGGGATATGACTCAATATCATATTATATCATATTATAGTTTACTTAAATATACGTGTGATTCACAATAAACTATTTGAAATTCTAAATCATCTATTTGCACTATTAATTTTCATTTTACACTGAATTTTATATGTGTACGTTATGTGACATAAACATTTACCAATAAAAATAAATCCTAAATACAATTGAAAGTAATATCATTTGATTATAAATGATTGACATCATATCAATATGAGAAAGGAAAGAAAACGAGGAAACTTACAATGACATATTCATGATGGGCAGAATTCAGTTGTAAAAATGGCGTTGAGACATTCAAACATTGGAAGTGAAGACAAGAGAAGATGGCGTAACTTGGGAGGAGGACAAAATACTTGAACAAATAATGCAAAATATGCAAGGTATCTTAATGCGTGTAGTTTGGGAATGTAAAAGGTTTCAAGGACAACAAAGTGGGGTCTTTTATCTTTCATTGTTTGGAAGAGATAATTCAACAAGAAAAGAACTTTTGTAAGACCACTTCATACATTTATCTAAAACGAGAAACCTATAATTTATATCTATAATTTATATCAGGAAACATAAATTGAGTTGTGAAAATGAGTTTGAGTTGTGGATGATGAGACTTTATCTCATAAAATTATATTAGTGAGAAACGATTTTATATAAGTTTTTGGATTTGGGGAAAATGTTTGAATGTTTTTTGTGTGTATATAATTTTCTTTTTATATATCAATTAATTTTTCATTGACAATAATATTCTCATATTCATTTTATGCATATCCAATTAAGTGTATGTATGATTATGTATCTTATATATCTTGAGAGTGAGTTTTGTGTGAGTCCGACTCAATCAATGTGGGGCAACGTTGTTAACAGATCGATCAACAATCGGTCAACATCATTGACCCAAAAGTACTACATGATATACATAAATATATTATTATACCTTTATGTATATTATATGATATTTTCAAAAATTATTGCATGGTATATAGAAAAGTTTACACGGTAATTTTATTCTCATGCATAATGTAATACTTTTTATTCTTATAATGTAATAATTTTATGTGTATCACGTGAACTTTCAAAAGTATTACATAATATGCATAAAAGTATTAAATGATATACAAAAAAATATTATATTATGAGAATAAAAATATTACTTGTCAAATTACAATTTCTCTAATTAATTATTGATTTGAAGTCATGGAATCAAAAGTAGTAGTCGTTATATATAAAAATATTGTCTTATAGAAAGAAAAGTATTACATAGTAATATTTATCAAATTATAATTTTTCAGAAGTATTATATGATATACAAAAGTATTACATGATGAGAATAAAAGTATTCCTTGTAAAATTACAAATTTTCAATTAATCATGGATTTAGAATCTTTGATGCAAAATTATTACATGATACTTACAAAACTATGATATGCATAAAAATATTACAGAATACACACAAAAGTATTGCATTTTATTACTTGTCAAATGATATATAATTCCTCAAAAGTATTATCTCATACACACAAAAATATTACCTAATTACCTAATATACATAAAAAGATTATATTTGACTTTATTGATTGGATGTTGACTGCTTTGACTTCAACTTTGACCATTGAATGGTGTGTTCACCCATGTTGATTGAGTCAAATCCTTCCGTCTCATGAGATGGAATCTATAAGACAGTATTATCCAAAAATTTATCTTATGTCTTATATATATATATATATATATATATATATATATATATATATATAAAAGTATTCTTTGTTTTGTTCTAGATATAAAAACATATAAAAAGAATTTGTAAAAAGAAGGCAATAATTATGAAAATTGTTGGCTAAACATAAGTAATATGAATAGCGCTTGATTTGAAAAATTCTTTTAATCTATATATATAAAGAGAGGGTTGTGGACTCTCCAATGATTGACACGTCAACATTTTAATTCATTCAGAAGCTGCCATGTGTCATTTCCTTTGGAATTTATTTATATTTATATGTGAAAAAAAAAAAAACACCATTAGAGAAGCATTAAATTGCTTAGGATGCAGAGAGTCACCCTCAACTGTTCCACTCTCTTCACCTCTTTCATTCATCAATCTGCAGTGGCTATTAATAAATAAAATAATAGCACCCAAATCTTCCAATCTCTCTCAGTCTCTTCATCTCACCTTCGGATGTCAAAAGCCAAGATTTATGTTATATCACTAAATTTGGGTTCTTCATTTATTATTTTCTGCGGAAGAAGAGATGTGATCCTTCTTGATCAGGGCCAGAGATTTCAAAGTGAGGGAAGCTTTCGCGATACTGAAAAACATGGTGGCATATATGGTGGAAAGAGTTCAAGATCAATGAGCTGTTGGAGGAAGAAGGAATCGATGAAAGGTTTGAGAAGGTGGTAACTAATCATCATATTGTATGCTTAGTTTAATATGAAAAACTATTGACTTCTGATCAGTTGTTCATACTTAATTTTGGATATGTTTTAGATGTCTTTCTCACTTAATTCTTTGTATTTTTTAGGGTAACTATCGTGGTTACAATTAGTGATAGATGTCATCCCAGGATGGGTACCCGACAAATTCAAAAGCCTGAATGATGTCGCTCCAATTTTCCCCTAACTTTTGAATATCTGAAATTAGGGCAAAAAATTATATTCACTCGGATTGATAAACTGCATTGAGAGTGGTCTCATGCTCTGAGATGTATAGCTCTGATCTTGGCTTCGTAATCTATAGATAGCTCCTATGAATTGATGAGTTATTCAGTGGAAAAATCTTAAAAGAAATATAATTATATTTTGTAGAACATCTCCTCTTATGTTGGTCGTATGTTGATGTTTCCAATCTTTCTCAATCTCTTCATCTCACCTTCGGATACCAAAAGTCTCTCCTCATAAAAACTCGATCCTTACAGAGCTGATAAGTGAGGAGATGACGTCGGCCATGGAAGGGTTGGAGTGGCGGCAGAGCTTACAATGTGTACGTTTGTGCACGTGGGCAGAAGAGATTACTTTAGGTTCTTCATTAATTATTTTGTGCAGATGGAGTGATGTGATCCTCCTCACGATCTTGAGGGCCAAAGATTTCAAAGAGAATGAAGCTTTCAAGATCGAAGGAATCAGTGAAGGGCTTGAGAAGGTTGTGTACATCCATGGAGTCGACAAAGAGGGGTGTCTCTTACAATGCTTTTGGAGAGTTTCAATATAAGAAATTATTTATGCAACAACACTTTTGCAGATACCTAGAGCCAAGGTTTTGAGGTTTTATAATCACTTTTGAAATTCGGTTGAACTAATTATCCTTTCCTACATTTGTTAGAATATAATTTGCACATGCTATTATTCAATTCCTCTGTTTTTGTACTTTGATATGTTACATTTAAAATATATACATATTTCCTGGAGGAAAATGCATTGATGCAGTTTGTCGATCTCCATATTGTTCTTCTGACTTGACTATTGGGGACGTTTAAACGTTAGGTTGAATCATGAGATAGAGAAATTTGTGATTTTGTAATAGTTTGTACTGGGGAAGTAGTTGTATTTGTAGTGAGTTTTTATTTGCAGTTATATTTTCTTTGCAAATCCTTGCACAAAATTAAGATAACCTAATAGTTGAGTTCTAGAGTTGTTCTGATTGGGTGAAATGGTTTTGTTTCACACAACAAGCATTGAAGTTTCTCTATTAGTTCCTTTTCTTGGTTCATTATTCATATTTTTCTTCATGTTTGGAGTATGGGGGCTTTGATGATTGGGTTCCTCTCTCAGTTGGATTTTGTTTGAGAGGGGGAGTTAATTGGGAAGTAAGTAAGTTTAAAAATCTCTGTGAACCTTCTAGAATGCTGTAGGAGAGATGCATGGTGGAATATTTGAGATTAGAGGCTAGGATTCAAAAACTTTGTAGTTGATCTTTGACATACATAGAAAGTATTTACATAAAAAGTCCAATTTGAGAATCATAAATTGATCTGTGCAACGCACGGACAATCTCCTAATCTATATTTATAATAAGAGAGTTGAGACTCTCAATCTTTCGACACATCAGCATTTTAAAACACTCTCCAAGTGACGTGTGTCATTCCATCTCATCCATCAAAGTGCCATGTGTATCTCCATCTCATCCCTCCATTGCCCCCGTATATCTCCATCTCATCTCTGTCCTGTCTCTTATTCTCACCACTCTGAATTCTTAGAGACGGACTAAATTCATCTCCTCTAGCGTCTTTCAGATTTCAGGAGACGATTAAACCTTGGAGATTTTAGTTAATGTCTTCTCATCTCCTCTCATACGCCATTTCAGACTTTTTGTCTGGCCTGCCCCTCCTCTCTGCTCTTCCACTCCTTAATTTTTAGAAACAAAGAATCGCAAAACAAATGTCTGTCGGACCTGAATTGAGTGGGTTGTGGAAGTAAGATTGGCGAGTCTTCACCGATTGATTGGTTGTCATATGAAGAATCCCAGTTTTCTATGTCATTCTCAAATTCCCACTTAGCTACCAAGGTATTTCACTCAGAACTCTCTTTACATTATTGAAGTTTTAATTTATTTTGGCTAAAGCTTAAGATACATGTTCGTTTCTATAATTCAAATTCAGCGAGGATAAGCTATAATTATTGATTATTTATAGTTCTCTATCGAGTTTAGGTTGATTAGTGCTTTTAATTTAGAGAATATTTGGTTTTATGATTATGAAGTTTTGGTCTTTTAGCAATTTTTAGTGGACTGAGACTTCACTTTTTAAATGAATATTCAATTGTCATGTGATCTGTTTTTCTCTCTCATGACCCTTCATTCACTTCCTTTTGGGAAACGCAAACGCCTCAAATTCTCTAAAACAAATGGTTGATATGTCTGTATCTCATCATTTTTAACTCTTAATTATTACAAACATTCTATCGTCATACGCCTCTAAATTTTTCTTCAGATTCGAATTGAAGAATGCCCCGACACCTCGAAGCTTCATGTCCATTCTGGTGTTGTGATAATGAATATTTTAGCATTAGTTGGCATGTTTATTTATGGATGCAGTTTGTTGCTACAAT
Source organism: Scutellaria minor (assembly GCA_954870855.1). Taxonomy (NCBI): domain Eukaryota; kingdom Viridiplantae; phylum Streptophyta; class Magnoliopsida; order Lamiales; family Lamiaceae; genus Scutellaria; species Scutellaria minor. The sequence continues at coordinate 4,355,680 of OX940732.1, read as the reverse complement.
TTCTGGATGGACTTTAGCTGCAAAGAGATTGCATGCTTCTACGTGAAGATTAGTTTGAGTCTCTCCACCACTCTAAAGACGTATATTCATTGCCCCCCTTCTGAAGTTCAATTTATGTTTTCATTCAAATATGGGGATAAAGTATACTTGGGGATTTGTTGTTGGTTGAGTTGAAATTTATGGTAGAATGTGGGGATTTTCAGGGGCTTCTGCGGATGTTTTCTTCAGTCAGCGAATAAATAATGCACATAGTTTACAACTCTAAGTGGCTCAAGGGTACTAAATGGAGGAATTTTCTTGGTTTTGCTTTGTAGGATTGCAAGGTATAGTTCAAATGTATTGATTGAACGATTTGTGAGTCATGTGGTTGTTTTGTTTCTACCTGCATTTGTCAGTACATATTTGTTTATTCTTTTTGTTTACTTTGGGAGACACAAGTGCAAGATTAATGTACATTTTTGCATTCTCAATTTTGAAAATATACCGGTTGATGATTATTTGATTAAGCCATGAAGTGAGAGATTTTAGAGACAAATTACTTTTGAAATATTCAAATCATATAAGAAGAAAGTATGTGAGTTATTAGTTGTAGCTTCTCTGGGATTGTTTACGTTAAATTTTTTTTAGAATGCTGATTATTTCTTCTAAATTTGAACTTTTTATCATGTCCAACCATGTATCACAAGTCTTTAAGATTATGTTCTAAAAGATTCTTTTTTTTTTTTTTTTATCGAGTCAAAAAATCTTTGAGTTCAAAGTATCAACTACCCCTTCATTGTTGTAACACATCAAGTGATTTATTAGATAATCGAAAACAGAGGATCTTGAATACTATTATCTTTTTCGATACTTGAGATAGAACCATTTGAGCCTTAAGAGGCATTTATCGTAGCTTACGAGGTGGGGCTAATAAGCATGTCCATATATGAATTTTTTTAGCTAGGATAATTTTAGCTCATGGTTTTCCAAGTGACTACATCAATATAGTAACCATTTAAATGATTTGAAGAAACATTAATGTAAGTGTTATGCTGCTAAGAGCTGGAGGCCTACAGTTCGATTGCTTCTGAAAACTATTCCCTTTCAACTTTGAGTTACATGGAGGTTGCTTAATCTATGTTGCTATTCATTTACTTTCTTTCCACAATGATGCCTAACATTGCATGCTTGAGAATCTGAAAAGAAAAATTAATTGATTGAAAGTTGAAATTCGATTCAAGAACTTTTGCTTTCCACAATGCCTGACATTGTAAGCATGAGAATTTGAAAAGAAAGATTAATTGATTGAAAGTTCATGACTCATCAGCTTTTTAGATTGTTCTACGGCTGCCACTGTCATGCTTATAACTAAATTTTATTCTTAAAAAAATCTAATAAAACACTTCCTCTTCCAATACTCCAAATCTTCCAATCTTTCTCAATCTCTTCATCTCACTTTCGGATATCGAAAGCCAATGATTTATCTTATATATAAATTCTCCTCATAGAACTGGATTGTTGCAGAATTGATGAGTGAGGAAATGACGTCGGCCATGGAAGGGTTGAAGGAGAGAGCAATAGCAAGGCTTTCAATGTGTTTGTACAAGTGGGTCGAAGAGGAGGGGAGTCTGGAGATCAAGGTTGGCTCGGTGTGTCTGTCTGGTGGACTTTTCATCACTAAATTTGGGTTCTTGAAGGAGCGATGTAATCCTCAAAGTGAAGGAAGCTTTTGCATTGCTGAAAGTTGGTGGCTGCATGGCAGAAACAATTCAAGATCGATGAGTTGTTAGAGGAAGAAGGAAGCAGTCAAGGGCTTCAGAATTAGGTTGTGTACATCCATGGAATCCACATAGAGGGCCACCCTGTCTCTTACAATGTTTTTGGGGAGTTTTAGGATAAGGAATTATGCATCAACATTCTTTGCAGATGCTGAGAAAAGAGCCACGTTTTTAGGTTTTATATTCGATTTTGGGAGAAAATTGTTAAATAGCTCACCTGATGGGGTATGCACTAATGTTCAGATAGTTACTCACCTAGTTTGATCCTCTTCTAATGATTCTCAATTTGATGAAATGCTCCAAAACAATAAAGTCGTATTTCTCAGATATCTTGGTTCAGCTATGTGTTCTTGAATTGATGTAGTTTACAATTGTGGGAGTATTTTCATTGTGGGTTATGTGTTTACTAAGATTTTCCTTTATTCATTGAATATACAATTTGCTTGCTATATCAATTGGGTTATGTTTTACCGATACGAGTTTGTTCTATTTCCAATGAATTACTACATTATTGTTGGTAAAAGTAAGTAGTTTTGTGAGAGTGTATGTGACGAAATTTTATAATAGAATGATTTGTGAATCTATAGATACCAACATGAATTCGTTTTGTCATAATGTTTTAGTCAGCAGCTATATTCTTAACCGATTACTAAAAATTGAATTAGTGGATAATATATCAAATATACTTATAATTTAATGATTGATTAGACAATTTTATTTCTTAAATCCTGCCATCATGAAAAACATATGAAGTTGTCCATGCATGTCTTGAAAGTGCTTACACCAAGTGCTTTCAAGAGATACATACAATCAACAGACTCCATGATTGAAGTAATTGTGGATGTCAATATGAAATAATTAGCTGATTTTAGTGCATAACTAAATTACTGCTAAAAACATCAATTGTGGTTAAAAACAAAAACGTCAATATATCAATTATATAATTACTAAAGCAACATTGACAATTATCCTAAAAAGTTGAAAACAAAAACGTCAAATATCTTCTGATGATATAAATAGTTTTTCAAAGATACATATTTATTGGAGAAAATTTTCTTGAAAAAAGGCAAAATAAAAACTATGTAAACATCTTTTGAGGCTTTTGGAACCAGGGTAAAAATATAACAAAGAAACTTCACACCAAATGAAACAATTACTTCATAATCAACATGAATTAAATTCTATTATTAAAAAAGGAGAGTTGACAAATTATCTCTCTCTCAACCTCATATGGCTTTGTTCTAGATTTTTTATATAATGATTAGGTTGTTAAGAGAGTTTTTCATGTTGGAGATCATATGCTTGCAAATGGAGTTTATTATGATGAAATCGGACTTAATGTCCTATGATGATGAATTATACAAACTCAAATTTATCGAAGAATTACAAAATATACGAAAATTATAAATTAATCCCGTGCAATGCACGGGCAATTCTCTAGTACTTATAATGGAACGACTACTAGATACACTTGTCAAATCCACAAACTCTCTCACATTTATTTTATTCTTTAGTTTTCTAAATATACAAACATAGGAAATTAAAGAAATTATAATAAAAATGGTGAGCTAATTGTAAGAAATATTAATAGGCTAGATTTTAATAATTGGAAATTCATGTGATTTGACTTTCAAAATCTAAAAAAAATGTTTAGCAGTAGTAATAATGATAATAATATTAATAGTATGGTCAATTTTTTTTAAAAAAAAATACAATATTAGAATTATCCTTTTAAATTATCTAAGAATTTAATTATTTTAAAAAATCTAAATATTTTGTATTTTTAAATTCTAAATATTATGTTGAAATGTGGAAAATTATCAAGAAAATCTAAATATCAACTAAGAAAATATAGAAAAAATTTGATAACTATACTACATCTTGAAAATTAGCTCCATCCACACAACATATCTATCCAGGTGTGAAACTGAATCAATTTTAGCTATTATACATGCCAATTTGCAAAACTAACTTCCAATTTTTTTAAAGGTAAATGTGAATTTATTTCATTGAGTATAAGGGGTACTCAAAACCCAGTCAAAAAGATATAGAATAGTGCATGAAGATTACAGTTTAGAGAAAAAACACTTTAATGGAAAACATTCTCATTCATGTAGAGAGGAGACAAATATACATGGAAAATGAGCTCTCAACCATTTCCAAGAAGTAAATTTGACACCATCGATGATTATTTCTGTAGGCAAGACCGTTTCGTTGGAAATGATATCATTCATAACTTTCTATAGCTTCCAAACAACACATTGCCATATCAATCCAAAGATTTTCCTAGCAATCGATTTCCAAGAAATGTTCTTTCAGAGAGGTAGAATACAAGAGTGTGCATCCAATCCAGTTGCTCACATCAGTCCACACGAGAAGAGAGATGGAGCAGGAGGTGAATAAATGTGCAATCGACTCAGGGGCAGCCCTGCATAATGGACAACAACTCACACCATTCCGAACTAAAATGCCTCTTCTAGCTAGATTATCCAATGTTGCAAGTCTTCCACGTAAAGCCTTCCAAACATGAGCAGAGACTTGGAAGGAATAACTTTCCACCAAAGTTTTAGCCTAGGAAACTCTGTGTCTTCATTTGTTACCTCACATTTGGTAAGAGCTTGATACATCAATTTTGTCTTAAAAACGTCGTCATTCAATCCCTTCCAATATAAGGAGTTAGGAGTTGAAGACTTAAGTTTCACCCTGAAAATACAAGACCACATATCCAGAAAATCAAGAAGTTCAATATGATTAAAGAATCTAGTCCAACTAATTAAACACCTATGACTCCCTATTCAAAGAGAAAAAATCACAAACAATTGCATCCTTATGGGTTGATATTTCGAATAACCTGTGGAATTTACTTTTAAGACACAGCCCATAATCAAGCCAATGGTCATATGCCAAAAACTAACATATTCACCTCTTCCCAACGAAAACCCAATTTTTCCAAGAAAATAGTACCCTCAGACCCTTTCTTTAATTCTGTTAAATCCATCCACCAAAGAGACCCACGACCACGACATCCGAACTAGATAAATGAAAATTTAACAACCCATACCTAGACCTAATAACTTTGACCCATAACGAATTCTCCCCTTTAACCCATCTCCAAACCCATTTTAATAGCAAAACTTTGTTAAATGAATGAACATCTCTAACGCCCAAGCCTCCTACAGATTTGCCCCGATATACGCACTCCCACTTAACTCATGCTATTTTTCTGTAATTATCCTTCCCATCCCAAATAAAGTTTTTTTGAATTCTTGTAATGGTTTTAAGGACACTCACAAGTGAGAATGAGAGGTAATAAAGTGGTAGGGCCGATAAAACCGAATTTACAATAGTGATTATTCCTCCAAGAGTGATAAGATACATTTTTCATATTTTATACATCATGTTTCCTCACATTCTTTATTTAAAAGTATGTTTAACTCTTGGAATTTGACTAAAAAATGTATTTGTAGGATAAATGAATGACTTGGGCAATTTGGATGTCAATTTGGTTGATTTTGAAGAATGCAAGAATTTTTCATGGAGTACATATTACCAGAAGGTGTTTTGTATAAGGCGTGGGCACGCCTTACCTGAAAAGGATCTGCTGTGAGAATTTCAAAAAGTGGCGCCCCTCTTTTATCTCCCCATAAGATTTCAAATTAGTTTGAATATCTTAGGACTCTTATTAGGTAGTTATGGATAAGGATATCTATAGAGACATATTTAAGATTAGATAACTGTATTTTATATATCTCAAACGGTATGTAGGATTGCAGTTTCTCTCTATTCTCTTTTCTCTCAAGAAGATTTACTGCACAATTTCATGGAAGGCTAAATTTCTGTCTCTAAGATAATTAAAGAATTGGTTGTTCTGTATTTGTGAAATCTAACTTGTTTTATCTGTTCTTTAATTCTTCACTATTCATATATCTTCTATGCTTGTTGAAATTATTGTTTGGTTAATTGTATGATAGGTACCATTGTTCAATTAACAAAATGATATATTACAAATTAAAACAATAAATACGTAATTGTTTATCTGTTCTAGTGATTTTGGCAAATAACATGATTGATTACATAGAAGGTTTTCAATTTATGTTGTGAAGATATGTGATATAATTTAAATGAACCTACATTTGTGTTTGTTGATAGGATTGGTAGTCTCTCTAAATCTTAATGTTGTTGATGAATTAAATTCTAAGATTGTATCTAGATTATTTGTTAGCAAGAGAAATAATCAGAGATCGTATCCTAATTATCATACAAGTAAGGAGAGATAGGTTGTTAGGTCGTACCAATAACCATAACTAATCTAGTGTTGAATGTGAAGAATTATTATTGCATCTATGATCAGATATGGGAACCATTTCTGAAATTGACTTATGATTGGATTCTTGTCAAATTTGATTAACATATTTCAATATTGTTTTAGTTTAGTTAACTTAGTTTAATAAAAAAAAAACTCAAAACCCCTCAATCGTTCTTTAATTAGTTTCATTTTTCTTGCAAAGGAATACATCTCACCAATCCCTGATGATTCGACCTTGTTCACCACTATCGTAAATAGTTAATTTAAAACAAGTATTTGTATTTGTTGGTTTCGACACCCATCAAAGAGATATGTTTCTCATTTCTTAACCAGAAAGCTTAGTTTGAAACCGATCGATCAATGGCTTCCAAACCACTTTTTTTGAAACTTTGCACCAATAGGCAGCCCGATGTATGTGAATGGGATAATCCCTATATTACATCCAATGATTTCGACAAATCTGCTAAGTCTTTCATCATCCACGCCGATTCTATGCAACAAAATTTTAAAATAATTTACTTTGAGGCCGGAAGCTATTTCAAACAATCTCAGCATACCGTACATAACCATTGCATTACTGTCCGAAGCTTTGCCGAGAAGAACTGTGTCATTAGCAAATTGCAGGTGATAGATCCGAATGTTGTTGGAACCAATCTCGAACTCATCAAACTTTTGTATGTCACTAGCTCTCTTCATAAGACAACTCAAGCCTTTGGTGGGCTTCCAATAACCAAAATCACATCGAAGCCGACGATAAACAACCATCTATCCACTGTCTCCATTTCCAATTAAAATTCATGTCAAGCATTATATCATCAATGAATTTCCAATATACTGAATCATATGCTTTTTCAAAATCCACTTTAAAGATAAGTCCTTCTTTCTTCTCACATTTTAAGAAATCAACAGATTCATTAAGAACAAGAACGTTGTCCGGAATTTGCTTGTTACCTACAAACAATGGCGGATCCAGAATTTTTATCGAGGGGGGCCAAACTAATAAAAGAATAGCAATAGTTCTAAGAATAAAATCATAAAATTACGATAAAGTCAGTTTATCACATTATAAAATAATATCTAAAATCAATATCTTTATAACATTTCAATATGACAAATAAAAAAAACGATTACAATATTTATGTTGTATTTTTTCCTATTTTGAAATCATTGCAAGATACCTTCATTGCTAACATTTCCAAATACATCATTTTCTGATATATTATTAAATAATTATTCAATAGTATATCGTTCATTGGATTCAAAAGTGAACTTTCAATGTTGTTCATTTTGAAACACTTTTTAATATTAGTACTGATATTTTTCTATAATACTTTTTCATTATTTATGAAAGATAAGATAAAATTAGAATTATTAAATATCATTAAATTAACATTACTATTATACAAACTATAAATCAACATTTAACTTATCAACAATGCTAACTCAAAGCTAACAATTCATAAAATAATAATCAATGATAATAATTCTTTACAATCACTTCATATTTTATTAAGCCAAAATAATGAATATATTATATATTCTATAATAATTGATAATCAAATAAATTAAAATAATATCATTACTCAATGAAGAAAAATAAATAATGAGTTTAGATATATGAACAATTTACCTTAAAATCTTAAAAATTGATATTTTTAATAAGAATTTGATAATATGCAAGTAAAATTAATTAATATACATATTTTTTGAATAAAAATATAAAATTACCAAAAATATTATTAATATTTTTTTTAAATCTCAGGGGGCCAGTGCCCCCTTGGCACCAATGTAGGTCCGCCACTGCCTACAAAGGCTCTTTGATTTTCGGATATGCCTTGATCAATCACTTTCGCGATCCTATTGGCAAGAACTTTGGCCAGAATTTTATAAGAGCAACCAATCAGAGATATAAGTCGATAATCCTTAATCAGATACACATCTTTTTTCTTTGGGATTAGAGTGACGAAGCAAGGATTTTCATCTTTAACAATTCTACCAGTATGGTAGAATTCCTTCAAAATTTCATAATATCTTCTTTGATAATTAACCACTTTCTCTTGATGAACTTAAATATGAATCCCGAACCAAACTCCATCAACCTCAATAGCTCCATCTACTACCCACGAACTAACATCAAATTTATCTTTGTTTTATAAACTCAAAATACCGGCCCCCTGCTTCACCAATTGAGTTTTTTGCAATCCATGCGATATCATTATCCCCCATAACTTCCATTAGTATCTCTAGTGAAAGTGGTGACGATTACATTCTGGAATTCGTAGTGATAATGTCGTTTTTAAAATGATTTAGCTATAATTAAGTATTCTTTTGAGTATTTTTGATTTTGTAAGTGATTTTTATGATTTTCATGTATAAGTGCATTTGATGGTTTTTTTGGTTAGTTTCACGTTTTTAATGGAAAAAGTACAAGTTTCAGCATAAACACACAGTTATTGGAGAAATGTCATAACTCTTATTTTAGAAGTCAAAATTGTGAGCTCCTTATTTTGTTGAAAAGCTAAGAAGATGAGATAAAACTTTTATGTTGATCACTTTTCTCAATTCTCTAAAATTTCTATTAAGTTGAAATTTGTGGCATTGGAAAACTAACTTAAAGAGCTACAACTTAATGAAGAGATCAACGACAAATTCAGATTAGGTTGTCGGGCACGATCATGCGATGTTTTCTTTTGTCGAGCACTGACTGTATGTGAGGGCACGACTATGTGCCAATACACATTGGATTTTGTTATCATGCACGGTTCAACTGTGCTCGAGTTCATGATTGTGCCCAAAGATTATGTCCGGAGACATTCCATTCTCTCCAGGAATCTCTAATTTTGGGCATATTTTCAACTTCTACTTGACCTAGGAGACCTCCTAGCCATAAGCATAAAAATGATGGAAAAACATACCATGCCACATACCAAGCTTTATATACACACATAAAGAGGAAAAAACAATATTTTTGAGAAGCATCCAGAGGAAAAGAGGACATGTTAGATCATATTTTGGTGGCGTTTGGGAGGATAAGATCAAGAACTAAATGGCTGGAGAATTGAGAGATCACATTTCCAAGAGCTTTTATCTCTTTCTCTTAATTATATTTTAGGTTTAGATATGATGTTTTTTCAATTGTTTATGAATTTTTTTAACTAAGTTTTCTAGGGTTTCTAGAATTTGTCAGTAGTTTAATTCAAATCGTTATATATCTTTGATTTTAATTCTTAAGTTCTTAATTTTTGAACCCTATTCATGTGTTAATGTTTTGATTGTTTGCTTGATAAGATGACCACTAGTTGAACATGTTAAAGTAATTGAATCAAAAATTGGGAGATGGAATTTAATAATGGAAGAAACAAATGGCATTTAAATGAATTAGATCGAGAGATTAATAAACTTTGATGATGATAAATCAATTTTAGGGGTGATGGGTGTCAACCATGCAAAAATTTAATCACCTACTACCAAATAAATGAGTATAGAGCAAGTAGGGGTCGAAACCTCAGGGAACGATAAATTTATTTCTTTCGAAACTCTTAAAAGGGGGGTTCTGAATTTATTAAACTAAAACCAATAAACTAAGGTATAAAGTAACAATGAGAGCAAGAACAAAAATTAACAAAGATGAAAAGAGTTTTAAATCAATATGAGAAAGCTCTAGTTAAAAAAATTATTTCCACCTTGATTCACTCGATTGATCATTGATGCAAAGATGATTCAACAGTTCATAAATAAATTGATTATGGTGATCGACAACCGCCTAACCACTAATCTTTTCTTACTATATCGATAATTAAGAGAAGCTCGTTAATTACTTCTCTAATCAAAAAACAACCCTAGAGACGCTCGTAGGATTTAGAGTTTTGACAACATTAAGAATTAAAGAGACCCAATTACTAGTCATAAACACACACAAGCGTGGCTCGTTTCAATTAGATTATTTATTCTCAGGCACAAAATAGATTGCTTGTGAGGCAATAAAATTATGTCTTGCGCTACTCTATCAAAACCAACAAATAATTACGGATTTGTCATTTCAATTAGCAATAGATTATATTAGGACTATCAAATACTGGCCAATTATTCAATAAACTCTAATCTAATCATGAACATGAACATATAGAGAATAAATAAATACTTACGAATGATCGAATTAATACGAACAAATAAATCTCACAATCATAGAATCAAGGCTTCAATAACCCTTTAACTAGAAGTAGGAATTGAGCACATACTCATAATTAAGAACACAAAATTAAAAGAGAAAAAATTTAATACCATAAAAAATAAGTAGTCTTGTGACGAAGTAGAGCAAGCCAAAATTCTTCAGCCCCTCTACGGCTTTTTAATGTGAATCAAAAATTAGGTCTCAAAGAATTATTTTATCTCTCTTATATATGGAGAGAGAATCCTAAATTATCTAAAATAGGAAAATACAAAATATTCAATAATGACTAATTAAATCCCATAAGGAAAATAAAATAAATAAGAGTTCTATGGGAATAAGGAAACTAGAATCCCATTTCTTAATTATAGGAGTAGCAATCTCCAACTTCTTCCAAAAGTGAAAATCCCGTTGGAATTCTCGTGCCCACGCTCTAAGTCAGCTGTAAGTCTGAAATTGGTTCCATTTTTATCTCATTTCTCCACTAATCTTACTCATAAGCCCTAGGACATCAAAACACATAAAAATAACACAATTAGTGCGATATACACTCTAAAAATCATGCAAATCAATAATGAAAAACATGCAATTACACAACCTATCAATGGGCTTTTGAGAGTTATTCATTTATCCAATTAAGTAAGATACTTCTGGTGACATATAATTAACCGGTTAACTATCTCGGGATAATGGTTAATTTGATATTCGAATTGCTAATATATGATGAACTATTAATGAACTTGAGTTGGTTTAAGTGATATTTTGATGTCAATTAGATGAAAATATATCCTAGTTTGTTATAGTTATTTATTTGAAATCTTGATATTCGATTGTCTAGATAAAATTAGGTGTTGAACTTCAGTAATTAATCAACTTCTAATTAGATAGTTTATATGAAATCGACATTGCTCACCACTTCTACAATCTACATTGTATACTTGCGGGAGTAATTGACATTACTCACCACTTCTACAATCTACACTATATATTTATGGGAATAACTAAAAGAATTTAAAAAAGAATTTAATGAACTTCTACAATCTACACCGTATATTTATGGGAATAACTAAAAAAAATTAATGAACACAATTTTTTTTTAATGAACATGCAGCATTCTCAGTTCGAGATTTTTCATCTAATTCAGCAAGATGATTTATTATTATCTTTATAACTAAAAATGATTTATTATTATTATTACTAGTCGTGCACCCATGTGATGCACGAGATTAAATATGTAAATTGTTTATGTTATTATCATACCCATACGATGCATGAGATCAAATATAAGAATTATCTATTTTATTATCATGTGCGATGCACATGATTAAATATAAGAATTGTTTGTTTTATTACAATTATACTTATATTATTTCAATTTATATTTAGAGTCAGTAGTCCGATTCAAGTTACGGAAAACCAACCAAAATAAATAGATTATCAAAGTAATTGATCAGTTGCATAATACAATGAATTGAGTGTAATGTTGACATTGTTGTTTATAAATTTTGAAATATTTCTTTGTAAACTACATTTGTCGTTCTATTACTTTGTCCACTTTCTTTATCACATATCAAAATTTTGAGTCACTTACGGTTGGTGACTCTAGAGATTACGACATACAACTGTCCATGACTGAACACCGATTTTTTAAGATACAAACCAACATGATTTAGAGACTGGCCCCGACTCTTGTTGATGGTCATTGCATATGATACGATGAGTGGGAACTATCTTCTCTAAAACTTGAACGGCAATCTCGGATTGAAAGGAGTAAGCGTCATCCTTGGTATTAAAAATGTGTTTCCTACATTTTCTGCAGACATGATTTTTATCTACAAGATATGATCTCCAAGTCTTGTGAGAACCATCCTCGTACCATTACACAAACCTAGTGAATGATCAATATTTCTAAACAACATAATTGGGGTTCTAACCTTCAGGTTAAACTGATGATTGGGAACACTTGAACATTGTATTGTGTTGAGAAATTCTGGTGTATGGATGTCCTGCAATAGATCCACTCCCATATCCAACTTGCAAGGACTGTCCGAACTCAAATACAACTTCCCCTGCTGAGTGTTCATTTCTGTCATGTATTCATTTATTAAGGTGCTAGAATTGCCCGACCTTACATAAATGACGTATCTTCCACAATCTTTCCAAAATATGGGTAAGTACTTTGAACCATCGTACCAATATGTTCTCTGGAACTCTTTGGCATAATATCATCTAGAATCTCAATATCAATAACACTATCATTAGGACCTTCGACCATTCCGTCTCCAATGGTGGCTTCCACTCAGAAAACTTCCTCAACTCATCTGACTTTACATCTGAACCAAGATTCTGTTGTATCATATTTTTTGTCAGCCTCAACACTTTGCATTGTGTCCACAAATGCGATGAATTTATTGTTGTGTTGACCATGTCATGTCTGCTGTCTTTTGGTACAACCGATAATATAAGTCTGAAATCTCCTCATAGAACAAATGTTTTACCTCTGAAAGGAATATTTGAGCTATCGGATCTTGTAGGGATCATTATGTCCCTAAGAGTTCTATCCAGAGTCTCGAAACAATGTTTATGCAACATCGGTGCTTCATCCCACATTATCAGTCTGCATCTGACCATCAACTCGACAAGATCACTTTCTTGCTTGATATTACATATAAATTCCTTGTGAAGATTTATTGGAATTTTGAATCTGGAATGTCCAGTTCTACTTTTGGGCAAGAGCAACAAAGCAATACCACTTGAAACAACATTCAAAATAATTGATTTGAGAGCCGCAGACAATGTCTTCCAAATGTAGGTTTTTCCAATTCCCCCATAACCGTAGACGAAGAATACCCCACCTCAATCACACTTAACCGCATTTATTATTATGGTATAAGCATTTAGCTTACCAACATTGAGATTTCGAACCAATTCTTCATGTTCCTCTAGAAGTACAGCTCTATCACATTGTAATTCATCATAAATGAACTTATTTTGATAATTACTACATCCTTGAAGATCTGGTATTGGCATCGATGCAAAATCACTTAACCTCCTGTCCTAATTGTGCAATAATTTATCAATCTCCAATAAAGTCAGATTCTTTATCTCAGTTTCCTCTAAATTCAAATCTGTAAAGAAACAACAAAAACAATATAATAAAATGGAATAATTGTATGGTTTTTGAGATATAAGTAATTATAATTATAATTAATAATTTGTAAGATTTTTTATTATTTTGATTTCTCTTTAAATTTCTGTCTATATAAGATATCTTCTGACAAATAGGTCTAATATTGCTCCCAAACGTCCTCGGGCCTGCTCAAGCAATCTTTTGAAAGAAGGGTTACGAATAATCCTTGTAGTGAATAAGCGAATCCCCAATAACTTGTCTCAATAATACCATCAAAGTAGTCTTTATCATCCTCCAACAATCCTAAGGCATAGCAAGCATCACGATAGGTATCATACTGCACACTATTGATCTTCTTTATATCGTGGTACCATTCACAACCACGAACCACATTGAGCAAACATCTAATGTAGTAAGAATCTCCTGATCCTGGAGGTGTGCAGTACATTCTTGCTAAAGAGAAACTTCTCTGTCTTGGAACCCATTCTCTTGAATCAGCCTTCCAAACGAATTTATAAGGAAATTCAACATAAATAAGATGTTTTGCGAGGAGTGGATACTTCATGTTTGCCTTGAACCAACCCAAAAATATACTATGGTGAACCGATGGTCGATTAATCACCGACTGTAGTGAATCGGAGTCTTAAAAAATCACAAGTTGCTTGTTTGGAAGGTGAAGTGATAGTCACTCAACGGAAGGATCCTTGTATTGAATCTTGTATCCGAATATTCTTCAGGCTACCTTAGATGGAGAGATGTACCTATAGTCATAGTATAACTAGATTTTAGCAACATTCCTGACCATATCATCTCTGTGAGATGTTTCATAGAAAGTTGTGATATGATCGTGTCATTTGCCCACATACTTGAATAGGTACTTGATAGACCGAGATTGATTGCACCAATCAACATTCATATGTGTGGTGTATTTTAATAAAAGATACTAATTATATGGAACAACGAATCTATTATCCAGTGGAACTTCACTCTTCATAATTGTTCTTCCCAAATCCTGACGTCTGTATATCGGATATCCTTTATTATCAACGTCTGTTATGTCAACAAATTTTTTTGAAAAGTGTTTTGTGCAAAAATCATCCACCATGCAAGGTGAATTCTTGTTTAAAATACCACATGGACCGTGCATCATGTAATCACGTACTGCAATATAATATTTGAGATTGATTTCCTCATTTGGAATCGCAGCTGAAATAATTCGATCTATGTCGTTGCTAGCAGGGTATTTGTCATCTCTTGATAGAAAATGAAGAATGTGTGCATGAGGTAGACCTCTCTTCTAGAACTCAACTGTATATATAATTGTATTGCAGAAGAGTTACAAACAATATTATAAGTGAAATTATAAATTGCTTTAATAGAAGAATTGTTGATAATAATTCACTACACTAATTATGAAAAAGAATTTACTTGTAATAACATTACCGAAAAATTTATTATCACGTAAGTCTCTTATGAGATTGTCCAACTTCATCTTGAAGACCCTCACCACTATATTTGGACGATCGTCTTGTCTAAGATTTATTTCTTTGACAAAACGATCAATTTCAGGTCATTTCGAATTACAGGTGAATGTTATGAAAAGATCCGGATAATTGGCCCATCTGCAAATAGCCATGGCATCCTGATAGTTTTGTATCATAAAATAGGCTCCTCTAGTGAAACTCAATGGTAGCACAATTCTAAGGCCAATCCTAGAAAGATTAGTCCCACCCCTAGTCAAGGCATCTATCAAGCTACTTTACATATCACATCGCAGCTGTTTCTGATGAGTTCAAATGTACAACAATCTTGAGGACTCAATCATGGTATATGTGTCGACCACGAACTGTTGCGTCAATATTCTTGCATAAAGTACTAGAGAAACTTCTCATATCCTCTCGTGCAATCTGAAGGTAAAATACTCTCTCATACTTACGTTTTTTTTGCCTTTGGAGTTGTTACATCTCATATTCGAGTATGAAATATCTTCATTGAATCCATCTTCTCCATAAGGGAATAGAAGTGGATACTGCAATTCTAGATATGACGTATGCAATTCATTGATAACCTTCAAGTTTCTTGATCTGGTCTCCACTATTATGTCTCGTTCTCCTATTGATTGATGAAAATCACCCACAACTAACGCTGCCACTTCCGAAATGGTTGGTAGATTGTAATTTCATGGATCCCCCATCCTTTTTCTTTTAAGTTTTAATCTAACATCTTGACTTCTCTATTCAAGCAACTTCTCACTGGCCATTTTGAATGATTTAACCAATACATTATTTTCATCCAACATTGATTTCAAATCAACCACAATTTGTTCGTGAAGATTGTTTCTCTCTCTATTATTTATGAAGAAATAATTATAATTTACTAACTTTAGATTAACACAATAGACTTAATATCAAAGTATATGAAACATAATTCGTATTAAAATAATTGTTTGAAAGTAATAACTACTTATCGAACAACCTTTATTCTATTTTGAACATCGTCCTTGGTGTCATGTATGTATAGCAAAATGCGAAATCATGTTGTTCTGAAATTATCACTAAAAACAGAATCTGCTCAAAATTATGTTTCGAGAATCTCATGAAAAACAAAATCAAAGAATATCATGAAAAAATAAAATCACCTGAAAATACTGCTCGGAAATTACCACGAAATGCGAAATCATGTTGTTTTGAGATTATCACTAAAAAAGAATCTGCTCAAAATTCTGTTCCGAGAATCTCATGCAAAACAAAATCAAAGAATATCACTAAAAAAACAAAATCACCTGAAAATGCTGCTCGAAAATTACCATGAAATGCAAAATCATGTTGTTCTGAAATTATCACTAAAATAGAATCTACTTAAAATTTTGTTCCGAGAATGTCACGAAAAAACTTAGGAGACGATCCCTCAAATGGAAGCTAACTTCCGATCAGATGGTAGTTTTGTCCGCTAAGAGTAAAAACTAATGGAGAATTACATATGTTCATATGTTTATCTATCTTTCCTCCCATAAACGTGAAACATAACATGTTGTATGATCGAATATTATCCAAGAAGTATTTTGACTTGTCGTTATCTCCAAACAGTAATCCATGCAAATACTGAGGTGGTGTGTTCATCAATGGAAGCTGAATCTTTCCACTCATGTAGCAACCTGAATATCTTGGATTATTAGTCTTCCTTCTTGCATCTAATTGCTCTTCATACCAAAACAGAGCATTATAATGTTGACACCAATATGTGGGGTCACCGAGATCATAGTATTCTTAGACAATTTTTTTTTTAAATTCATTTGAAATATAATATTGTAAACATAATTATGTAATAAAAAAGTGAACACTAATTAATGAATCATATCATTTTGAAGAATATCGGCAGTTACATCTCTCGAAGATGTAGACGTTATGTTCGTGTTTGTAGGAGAAACACTACGAATATTTTTCATTGTTTCATCCGCCAACGTATTGGAGGGATGTTCAACACTTGCAGAAGGCATGTTTTATTCACAATCATCTTCAATGTCAATTATTTCAGGGGTAACATTGGATGGAACTCGACTTCTTTTAGACGTAGAATTTTCTCTTTCTAGGTTTGATTGTGACACTATGAAGAAATTGCAACAAATAGTGATAGAGGTTATCAATATAAGTACTCTTATGAACAGTTGAAATAAATAAACTGAAATTAAATATGTAATTATATTAGTGCGAATAAAATACCATTAGTTATATCACTAATAGGAATCCTCGAATTCATAATGAAAACATTGTTAAAAACAATTATTCGTTTCGACTCTGTTATCGTATTTTCATCTGCTTCCAAATCAATGTCAATTGGTGAAGAAATATTTGAAAATAAAGATGTATTTATGGATGATTTTTCCATTTAACGGCCTGGAACCTGTATTTAAAAAGCAAATTATTACTTGTAAAATAATAGAAACATATAGTTCAACCGTCTTTTCTACGATATTACAAATTGATTAATAATCTTCAACAGTGTCTCGTAATAAAATTAAAGAAAAAAACAAGTAATATTAAGTGTTTACGTACTCTCTGTCACATCATTAAATGATGATTACTCGGTGATTTAGAATCTTCATCAGATTAATCTGATTACCTGTAATTAGAAAGAAAAAATCATTATAAGATCACAATATATAATATTAATGTACATTGATCTTAAATTATATATATATATATATATATTACGTATATAATATTTTTATAATGTAAAAATTTAATAATGTATCAAGTGTATCACAATTTGCTATACATTCTTATAAAAATTGTATTGATCGAGTTGAAATCTTTTTTACAGTTCAATAAATTAGGATTTACCTTTTTTACGCTAGAATTTTCTATGAGCTGATTTATATATATTATTTTAGTCATAAAGATTAGTCGATTTAGCCGGATTTCTCACCTTTTTACCATAATTCTCTTTTCACAAGATTTAAACTTTTTGATATTAGGATTTCACTGGTTTCATGGTGTAACGCAAGACCTATATCCTAAAATCTTCAATCCAATCATTTCATATTCTCCGTCATTAATCTCAAACAACAATGGCGTCCAGATGCATCAGAATTTTTTCATAGTTCTTCCGGCCGTAAAGCCCAATATTAAAACAAATTGAGTCCAGCTCATATTCCTTAAAATGATTCAGTTTCAAAAAAATTAATTATCGAGACATTTGCCTTACTTAATATAAGTTGTGTTTCAATTGTATATAAATGACCTGAGATTGATAGTAACAATAAATTAGTAATGTTCGAATCAATATGATACATTAATTTTATTTCAAACTAATTTTAAGCAATTTTTAATGATTTTAAGTATAATTTTGTAATTATACTTTTGATGGATTTTGTAACTTTAGATTAACACAACAAACTTAATATCAAACAATATGAAACATAATATATATATATATATATATAGTTGTTCCCTTGTGTTCCTGGGGCACGGATCTAGATCCGTGTCCCCAGCCCATCCCGTGGGCCCCACATTAATTTTTAATTATTTTTTTTCGCTCAGGTTTTTTTTTTTTTCATGTATACAAAAAAGGCATCACATGTATACCTTCAAGGTATCACATGTATATCATCAAGGTATCCATGAGATATCTTGAAGGTATCACACCTATTTCAATTTTCAGATGAAGGTGTGCGTGGCGTGGGCGCGCGACTTGTGAGGTGCGTGCGCGCCCGATGTGGGCGCATGGGCGCGCGCAGATATCCATGGCATGGGCGCATGGTATCCACAAGGATACCTTCAAGGTATCCATTGAATATCTTTCAGGTATCACATGTATAACTTGATGGTATCCATGAAATACGTTTTGGTATCCGCATGTATACCTTCAAGGTATCCATGAAATACCTTTTTTTCAAACATCACATGTATCCACATGTATACCTTCAAGTACCCATGGAATACCTTTTAGGTATCCACATATATACCTTGAAGGTATCCATGGAATACCTTCAAGGTATCTATGGCGTGGGTGCACGGTTTGTGAGGTGCGCGCGCGGCGTAGGTACATGAGCGTGAAGTGTGCGCGCGGCGTGGGTGCATGGGCACGCGGTGTGTGCGCGCGGCATGTGGAAGTGTGCGCAGGTATTGAAGGTATCCATGGTCAAGGTATCCATAGGTATACCTTCAAGGTATCCATGGGATACCTTCAAGATACGCGCGTTCAAGGCACGTGGGGTGTGCGTGTGCGCGTGTGGGGAGCGCGTGGACCCGTTTTCTATGCACAGAAGTTTTGGCGATATATATATATATATATATATATATATATATATATATATAATAACAAAAGACAGAAAAAACCATTCCCGCCTTTAACTTTAATTTTTTAATTTTTTTTCTTAAAATATTATTTTTAAGGGAAAAAAATGTTTTTTAGTCCATTATGTTTGACTCATTAGATTTTTAATCCTCTATCTTTCACATTTTGATTTTTAGTCATCTATGTTTACAAAGTATAAGTTTTTTAGTCCTCTATGTTTGGCTCATTAGATTTTTAGTCCTCTATCTTTCACCTTTTAATTTTTTGTCCTCTATATTTACAAAATATCATTTTTTAGTCATTTTACCTATAATAGCAGGTAACTTTTTTTTCTTCTTAATTATATTTAATCTTAACACCAAATTTTTCTATTCATCTAACATGTTTAAATTAATATTAATAATTAAAAATTATATATTTCATCCCGATACGAGTGAGTTAGAATTTTGTGAGTTTGAGAAATAAAACATTTTATCATCAAAATTGATATTAAGCAATTAACAAATTTATTTTTCACAAATTATACATTTTGTGCCAAAAAATAGATAACACGAAAGTAAAAAAAATGACATTAATCATATTCTGCTAGCTCTCAAATTACACCAAATGATGATCCATGGGTTTGTTGTTAGTTCAATTCTCCAACAAATAAATTTATGTAATTTGAGAACTAGCAGAATATGATTAATGTTATCTTTTTAGTTTTGTGTTATTCGTTTCCAGCACGAAATGTATATAATTTATGAAAAATAATTTTTTTAATTGCTTAATATTTATTTTGATGCTAAAATGATTTATTTCTCTTAGTCACAAAACTCTAACTCACTTATCTCGGAGTGAAAAATAGAATTTTTAATTATTAATATTAATTTAGACATGTTAGTTGAATAAAAAAAAATTGATGTTAAAATTAAATTGTAATTAAAAATAAACTTACCTACTATTGCAAGGAAAATGACTAAAAATGATATTTTTTTAAATATAGAGGACTAAAAATCAAAAGGTTAAAAATAGTGAACTAAAAATTATATTCTTTAAACATAGAGGACTAAAAATCAAAAGGTGAAAGATAGAGGACTAAAAATCTAATGAGCCAAACATAGAGGACAAAAAAACTTTTTTTTCCTATTTTTAATCAAATATATATCCTTATTTATTAATTCTTAATATTATTATTAAACTATTTTCCCACTACACTAAACACACTTACACGTACTGTTGGTTATCTTATCAACATTACTAATGTTTGATAACCGTCAAACATGGACCGTTACAACACATAGTGGGATCAAATAAGTGTCACTGCAGTCCAATATCTATCAAAACTATGAAGAAAAAATAAGTTCATCAATGATGCTATACTAAGAAACAATAGATACAAGTATATATATGTTACTACATCCACAATTTATTAGTATATTGCTAAAGCCATATTTTGTAATCAATCATATTCTGAAAAAATCTACTAAAAATTGCAAGGTATAGTAAGGAATAGATCCGTTTCTTTGACATTTTTTTCTTGCAATTTGTTTGACAGAAGTTTAATGTCTCATTTTTTTATCATTTGCTTCAAGAAATCTACAAAAGCACTAATGCCTCAAACATTCCAACTGATCAAGAACATAAACCCAATCAGAAGTAATTGGACCTTGTGCCTAAGGTTGGTATGTGCATACAACCTACCTGTTTATGGAAAGAAAGAACAAATTTAGAGTTTGGAATGCGTATTTCATGATAGGGAGGTATGCTCATATGAAATTTTAAGATTTTCTAAAATCATAAAATGACATGCAATGAAATATGCTACTCTTTTCTAAACAAAAATTAACTAATTCATAATTAATAATGTTGAAAAATACAATTTCTGCTCTAACATAGAAAAAAATTCTAGATTTACCAAATCCATGTACTTACTAATAGACTACGTCTGCTACACTAATGGAATCTATAACTTCAAAAATATTTTGCAGTCATTTGATTATGCAGGAAATAAAAGGAAGATCTAATGACATAAGAGTTTGTCAATTACTAGAAATTTATATAAAAAAATCAAACAATACAAAGTATATTTGATTTAATATGGTTAAACTCAGTCCCACAGTATAAAATACAAATGATTTATGATGTATTGTTTAATAATATTTTTGTTTATATCTGACTTGAGAGACACCTAAAAAGTATCTAATCCATGTATTCTAATGCATTCTGTATATAAAAGAATCTGATTTATATATATGTATCCGTTGCATGTATCTGATTTAGGACTGAACAACCAGATATTTAAGAGACACCAAATAACATATGTACGTATCTGTTGCATGTATCCTAACACATTTATGTCTGTATCCTAACATATTTGTATGTATCCTAATACATTCTAATATGTTTATATTTATTTCAAAATCTAAGGATGGATTAGTATATATTAATTATTTAGTACCTCAATAATTATCGTACTTGATAGATTGATAAGACAAAATCTGCTGCTACTAGGAGAATCCTTGAGCGAATTTCTTTTGATTGTATCCCAATGAATACTAGAAAAATGAATGCTTGGCCACAAGTGCTACTAGGATAATCCTTCACTGAATTTACTAGAATAATGAATGCTCTGCCACGGGTGAAAAAAAATTATGAACATCTGCCTGCAAAATAATAACTTAGGTCATGATATTGTTGTTAGGAAAATCCACGAGGATTTCATTTGATTAAATCAGAAATCTTGTCATAGGATCGATTATAATGTATATTCTATATGACAATTAATCTTGTATAAGAAGGTTAACGAAATACCTTTCGGAGCGTGCGTAGTTTCAAGAATTCTACGTATTCCGTCAAGCCTTCTCCGGTAGTGCGTAGTTTCAAGAATTCTACGTATTCCGTCAAGCATTCTCCGGTAGTTTCAGAACGTATTCCGTCAAGCCTTCTCCAGTAGTTTCAAGAATTCTACGTATTCCGTCAAGTCTTCTCCGGTGTTCTCTCCAGAACTTTTCTGCAGTATTTTTAGTGTGTGGGCACCGTATAATATTGTGGACTATTTAGAACTTATTTTCTTGCTCTCTAAGTCTCCTACTCTATATAGGAAAAAATCTAGATAAAATTATATCAATTATATTTATCTCATAAATATCTCTTAATTGATATATTTATCCGGATAGTCCAATAAATTTAATTATACCGCAGTATATATTATATTCTCTATGATATATTAAGTTCAATTTAAAACCACCGAAGGGACCTAATCGGACCCAATTAAATTAAGCTCCAATAAATTAATTCTGACTTAATCAACTTTTGACTAGTCAAAGTAACTTATTAATCTCGAACTCCACTATAAGTACGAGACTGCACTCTTAATTAAATTGGATTTATTGAAGCATAAAATCAATAAATTATATCCTCTGATTGATCGATCCAACATATTACCCCCTTCGATCAATTAAAAAATTGGAATAGGCTACCATGACCAATATGCCTTATTTCCAATATTCATCAATCTCAAACCTCAACTTCTATTTAAGAGTCCCCGTATGATCATATCACACAATTTGATTCAACAGAGTTGAATACTGAGCTCAGTTTTACCGTCAATAGAAAAACCCGTGAGATCATGATCATGCCTATTAGATAGGTGAAGGTGTCTAATATTGCAAATATATGTTCTCCATTATTTTACTCTAATTTCCAAGGCACCGGGATATTGATCAACAAAATTGATCTCACCCTTTGGCATCTCAAAGAACTTCGAGTTAGTAACAAAGTTACACTACTCGCTCAAAATTAAGGTAATATATACGTCAACCAATGATTTTAAATTGTATGGTCAAATCACAATTTAATTTCATATGATCCTATCCAATCCACCATATGTGTATCCTCAACTCCATTACCAAGTTAAAGATAAACTTCAATGAAATTAAGATGATCTTATCAAAATAAATTGCCCAATTTATTTACTGATCACAGATAAGAATATTATGGATCGAGTAGTAAATCGAATCTTTCTGTGCTTAACAACTTAAACACTCGATTTAAAATATATCTACAATCCATGGACACATGCAAAGCTCAAACAAACATTCAATAGGACAATATATATAAATTCAAATATGTCTGAAAAAACAAAAGATTACTCAGGGGCACATAAGCATATATACTAATACATTCTCTCCCACTTGCCCTAGAGTAAATGGGACATGTCTAGTACACCCATGTTCCTAATATGACCCTAAAAAACACCACTGGATAAACTCTTTGTAAAAGGGTCAGCAAGATTATCTGCAGATGCAATCTTGCACACCGATACCTCTCCTCGTTGAACTATATCCCTTATAAGGTGATATTTCCACTCAATGTGTTTTCCACGCTTATGGTTTCTTGGCTCTTTTGCAATTATCACTGCTCCACTATTGTCACAAAACAGTGTAATGGAATGTGACGCAGAAGGAACCACCTCTAGGCTTAACAAAAATTTCCTTAGCCATACCGCCTCTTTGGCTGCTTCACAAGCAGCAACATATTCAGCTTTCATTGTGGAATTAGCAATACACGATTGTTTTACGCTTCTCCAAACAAACTGCTCCTCGACCAAAAGTGAATAGTGATCCTAATGTAGATTTTTGAGAATCTCTATCAGCTTGAAAATCAGAATCAGTATATCCCACTGACACTAAATCTAATGCTGAATAAACCAACATATAATCTCTAGTTCTACGAAGATACTTGAGAATATGTTTGACAACAATCTAGTGTTCAGGCCCTGGATTCGACTGATATCTACTGACTATCCCAACAGCATAACAAATATCTGGTCTAGTACATACCATTACATACATGAGACTTCCTACAGCAGAAACATAAGGAACCCGTTTCATATATTCCACTTCATTAGGAGTTTTTGGAGATTGCTCCCGTGACAAGTGGATTCCATGTCTAAAAGGTGTCAAACCTTTCTTGGAATTCTGCATGGCAAACTTGACCAGTATTTTGTCAATGTATAAAGCTTGGGATAAAGCAATCATCTTGTTTTTCCTATCTCATAGGATTTGGATTCCTAAAACATAGTTTGCTTCTCCCAAGTCCTTCATATCAAACTGCTGTGCCAACTAGTGTTTTTTTGATGTTAACATTCCTACATCATTTCCAATCAGTAGGATGTCATCTACATACAACACGAGAAAAACCACATTCTTTCCCTCTATCTTTTTATAGATATAAGGCTCTTCAAGATTCTGATCAAAACCACAAGTTTTAATTGTTTGATCAAATCTAATATTCCAGGTCCTAGACGTCTACTTAAGTCCATAAATGGACCTTTTCAGTTTGCATACTTTATGCTCTTGACCATTTTGGATAAAACCATCTGGTTGCATCATATAAATGCTCTCGTCAAGATTTCCATTAAGAAAAGCTGTTTTGACATCCATTTACCACACCTCATAATCGAAATGAGCTGCTATGGATAAGAGAATTCGAATAGACTTCAACATGGCTACCGGTAAGAAAGTTTCTTCGTAATCGATCTCTTTCCTTTGGGTATAACCCTTGGTAACCAATCTAGCTTTAAAGGTCTCTACCTTTCCATCTATTCCTCTCTTTCTCTTGTAGATCCATTTGCACCCAATGGGTTTTACCCTTTCAGGCTTATCTACAAGATACCAGACAGAGTTAGTGTACATGGAGTTCATTTCTGAGTCCATAGCACTCCTCCAATGATCAGCGTCTACATCTTCTATAGCCTCTCTAAATGAAGTGGGATCTTCCTCTTGCTCAGCAGAGACTGCCTCAAAAGATCTCCATAAAGCAATAATCTAGAATATCGTTTAATGACCCTCTTACTTCATCTAGTTGCTATAGGTTCCTGGATGACTGACGGTTGTTCTTGTTCTCCATGTCCTTGCACATCAATTTCTACACCCGGAGGTGAATGAACAATAGGATCATGTTCTTCTACTACCTCATTAATCGGAGAACCAGTTGACACAATAGGTGGAACCTCAATGTGTCTCCCACTAGATCCAACAGTTGATGGTGGTAGATTTATGAACTCAGGATGAATAGGTTCAATGCGGATCTCTGGATTAGATGAACTAGGAATATTTTCCCCCACATTTTTCAAAAGAACCTTATTCCTGGATTCATTATCTTCTATGTACTTGTCCTCTAAGAAAGTTGCATTTGTACTTACAAATACCTTCTTATCTTGATGACGGTAGAAGTAGTAACCTCTTGTCCCTTTAGAATATCCTACAAATATGTATAATTCTGACCTTGATTCTATCTTATCCATCTTACCTTTAAGCACATATGCAGGACATCCCCATACAAATATGTCTTAGATTGGGTTTATGCTCATTCCACAATTCGAGGGGTGTTTTAGGTACAAACTTAGATGGAACCATATTCAGAACATACATAACAGTTTGCAGTGCATATCCCCAAAAAGAAGCACTAAGAGTAGAAAAGCTCAGTATAGATCTGACCATGTCTAACAAGGTTCTGTTTCTCCTCTCTAAGACACCATTTTCTTGTGGAGTACTTGGTGCGCTCAATTGAGATAAATCCCATTCTCTGTCAAGTATGCTCTAAAGTCACTAGATAGATATTCTCCACCTCGATCAGATCGAAGTATTTTTATGTTCTTACCTAATTGTTTTTCCGCTTCCAGTCTAAATTCCTTGAATTTTTCAAGTGCCTCAGACTTGCGGGTCATTAGGTAAACATAACCATATCTTGAGTAGTCATCAGTGAACGTGATGAAATACTCATATCCACCTCTAGCTTGGACTTTAAATGGACCACATACATTAGAGTGTACTAATTCCAAAACTTCTTTGGCTCTTAGTCCTTTGGACTTAAAAGACCTCTTAGTCATTTTACCCTCCAAACAAGATTCACATATAGGCAAAGGTTCTACCTTTAAATCAATCAAAGGACCATCCTTCACTAGCCTTTGTATCCTATTAAGGTTAATATGACCAAGTCTTAGGTGTCACAAGTAAGTCTCATTAGTTGAAGATAACTTTATACATTTTGTGGTGTAGTATAAGAAGTTGTCGGTTGGTTTTAAGATATACAAATCGTTATCCAAATGTCCCTTACACACTATAGCTTTATTAAAAGAAATATCAACTATCATAGAAGAAAAATGAACATGATATCCTTGTTTGAATAACAAAGCAACAAAAATTAAATTTCTAGTAATGTCTGAGACATAAAAACAATTACTTAAAACCAAATGTTTGTTATTTGAAAAATAAAGATAAACATTTCCGTCAGCTTTCGCAGACACCACAGCTCCTGTGCCAACCCTTAAGCTATGATCCCCTTCATTAAGCTCCTTGGTTACTTGGAACCTCTGCAACGTATTGCAAACATGGTTAGTGGCTCCAGAATCTACTATCCAAGTATCTGTAGAATCAACCACTAAACATGACTCAATAAAAGATATCTCACCCTTTCCTTGTTTCTTAGCTAGAAAAACTGGGCAATTTCTCTTTCAATGACCTTTTTCCTCGCATTCAAAACATTTCCCTTTTGGTTTCCCTTCAGATTTCTCTTGAGTCTTAGCTTTCTGTGCTTGTTGTTGTGGACCCTTCTTGTTGGATTTTTTTCTTTTTCCATCCTTACCTTTCGGTTTGGATAAAGACAGTCCAGTAGAAGAAACAATGTAAGCATCACCACTTTGGACCTTAAGAACACTCTCAGCGTTCTGGAGCTATTTCATCAGTTCGGTCAAGGACATGTTAAGCTTATTCATGTTATAGTTTACTTTGAATTGTGAGAACATCTCAGGGAGAGTCTCTAAATCCATGTCAACTTGAGTCTCCGCACTAATCTCAGCCCCTAAAACCTCAGCCACGTTAAATTGACCAATCAGCGTAAGCATATGGTCTCTCACAGGCGTCCCAGGTTTCATACGATGGTTCATAATATTCCTAATGGCAGCCTGATGTGCTTGACGTCCTTGATACGCAAACATTTCTTGAAGGTTTTTCATGATTTCAATGGATGTCTTCATAAACTGATGTTTTTGTTGCAACACATTTGAGATTGAACCCAAAATATAACAACGAGCCATATCATCAGCATGAATCCATTTATCATAAGCCTGTTTTTGTGCATCAGTGGACTCATCAGTGGGAATATCAGGGCAGGGTTCATCTAGCACAAATTTGAACTTCTCTGCTGTGAGAACAATTAAAAGATTGTGTTTCCAGTCTATGTAATTTTCTCCCACTAATTGATTGTTATTCAAAAACAACGATAGTGCATTTGCAGACATAAATGAAAGAGTCAACTATACTAGCTCATTTTGGAATCCTTGAAAAGGAAGTACATTTTCTTCCCCACTGGTCCAAGAAGAAAGAAAATGGAAGATTGGATGCAATAACTGAAGCCACAAAAAATAATAAGACTTGTGAAGATAAAAGAGGAGAAAATAAATAATACCACAATCAACAACACTAACAAGGGAAACGACAACAATCGAAGATCAATCAATACTAACAGAGACTACAACAAATAAAGATCAACCAAAGAAAAAAAGAAGAATTAAAATGAAGAAAAAAGAAGAATACATCCACATCTCTAGAGACGAGGAGGATAATACACTTAAAGTTCTATTACATAAGTCACGAAGAAAGAATAGTAAGAGTATGATACAAAAGGTGATTAAAAAAAGAAAAGATTCTTAATGACATCTCGTATATGTCATTTGTGTTATTTGAGCTGATATGAAGAGACCTCAATTACAAACTAGGGAAATAAGAAGAATTTGGTACAAACATTAATTTAGAAAAGATAAAACAAGAGCGTATACGAGACTTAAACATAATTTCCATCCAATTATATTCTTTGCAGATATTTGTGGGATGTTGATAAAGGTTAACCGGTATAGAAAGATATTGGTGAATAATCAAATCCTTAAATTAGTATAGAATATCACCGTCATGAACAAAGAGTAAAAAATATTTTAATAGGTGAGACAACATCCCAATCAATATTAGCATTCGTACTTCAAATAGAACCGACTGCCAAGAATTTGATAACATATACCGATGGTGAGTGCTATTTGTAAAATAAATACATGTTTATTTGATTGTAATTTCAATTGTCTTTGTTTATTTTATTTATAAAATGTATTATTAGTTTCTAAATAAAATAAACACAAAAATATTGCACGATACTCAAAATGTAAAATCCTTTGAAAATACAAGAGTTGACCAATAGACAAAGAATGAATGAGGCAAGAGAAGTGATTTCAAATGATATCATAGAAAATCAAATATCATTAACTTAAGTAATTTTAGTCTTCTCTTTGTTTTAAGGAGACAAATGATCATTCTTTACTTATAAGTCAAGTAATTATAATGTCTTAATTTTTTATTGTATCGTATATTAAATAAATTAAAAAAGGGTTAGAAGAGAAATGATATCTCAGTCTATTAATAAATTATTGTTATCGCTTTGACAATTGCATTACTCTCGTTGATTCAATCTAAGTTAAGCAGAACAACTAACTTGTTAATCAACATGCAATACAAGGAAACCACCAACTAGCATTAGCGAAAGTCCTGTTTATAACCCCATAAAAACCAACTTAAGTTAAAAAATTATATTTCATGTTATTATTATTATCTTGATTAAGCAATACAATGATAATAACATGTATTTAAATATATAAAGCCAAAATTGGTTCACAGAAAGTTCTTCAACATACTACCAAGCATTGAGTTTACAAGTATATACAAAGATACTTTTCCTTAAATCACTGAACCAGAAAACAAATGTGTTTGTGTAGAGATGAGAAATATTGGCTTGTCAATTGATTTCATTGATTTGGTATAAAAAGGTACAATACGTATTGTATAAGATTCACAAAAAGGAAACAAATCAAATATTAATACAATGAATCAATTTAAGATATTCTATGATTTTGTTGAGTCAGTCATATCTCCATGATTATCTCCAATGCCCCCTTCAAGCGTGACATGGGGTGTGCACCAACATGAAGCAAGCTTGGACCGTAATAGCATGAACTGTGATCGAGGAAGACTCTTGGTAGCATGACGTGGGGTGTGCACCAACACGAAGCTTGGACCGTAATAACATGAATTGTGACCGAGGAAGACTCTTGGTAAAAATATCTGCTATTTGCAACAGTGATGGAATAAAGCATGTGAAGCTTTCCAGAGGTAATGAGCTCTCGAACAAAGTAATAATCAATGTTTATATATTTGGCACGCTTGTGAACCACGGGATTCTGGCTGAGAACAAAACACTATTATTGTCGCACAATAGAATTGGTTGCGAAGTCAATGAAACACCGAGATCCTTCAGTAAGTTTTGAAAGTGTGTCCGTATGCTCCTGCACAAGAAAAATAGAACTGTAAAAATACCAGAGACGTAATGTTGTCTGTGATGTTGACAACACTACGGATAACACAGCGGAAATAATAAAACTGATAAACAACACAAGAAATATCCACGAGTATATAATGATACTCGTGGAACGCCTTCAAGGCAAAGATGTCTTATTGATATATCTGATGAGTACAAAGACAAATAGAGATCCTTTGAAGAGAATCTCGTAAAACACAAAGAGTTCTTGTGGAGAAGAAACTCTTCGACAAATCAACACGTCCTAATATATATCTAAAAACCCTAAGGACGTATACACACTCAATGACCACTCAAATACACTCTATCTATGAAAAGAAGACTTAAGTATGCAAACTCTAAGCCTTTAAGGAAAAGAGACAGAGATGATGTGAAAAGAGACAGAGATGATGTGTGCTATGTGGTCAACAAAGAAGACAACAAGCTAACTGTATCAGACTTGAAATATCACTCTACTTGCTCTTCTACTTTTTGTTTTCGTGATCTTTCTTCTGGAATGGAGTCTCCTATTTATAGACATCAGGAGCCTTCATGTTCCATGTTGATAAGTGCTCCATGATCTCCACTTCTATCTTGATTTCCACTTCTTCAATCTTCCATAACCTTCACGTTCTTCTCTTGCATCTTCCATGATCTGTCTCTCCACTTTCTCTCTCATAAACACGTTCTTTATCTTCACGTTGCATTAAGAAGAAAAGAAATAAAGACTAACAACTTATTCCTATAAACTAGGAA
Source organism: Scutellaria minor (assembly GCA_954870855.1). NCBI lineage: Eukaryota > Viridiplantae > Streptophyta > Magnoliopsida > Lamiales > Lamiaceae > Scutellaria > Scutellaria minor. Next base: position 4,325,387 of record OX940732.1, on the reverse strand, counting down.
TAAGTGTTTGAAACTTTCAAATCTCTTTCTTTGAACCAATCTGCAAAACACGTGATTAATAAAAGATAACTAAATCTCCTAGATTAGATTAGAAGATCCTTTAATAACAACTTCCCTTAAATCTCTCCAAGTTAATCAAACCAATAATAAACAAAGGATAATTGATTTAATTATAAGAAAAAGGAAAAATAAATATATGTTGAAAAATTCAACATTAACAAGTTTGTAACCCAGATCATTTCAAGAGACGTAGATGCCATTGAACGATACTCAGATTCATAACTTGATCGAGCAATTGTGGGCTGTTTTCTTGTGCTCCATGAAATTAAATTTCCCCCAAGAAAGATTGAGTATCCATATGTAGAACGACGTGTGTCGAGGTATCTAGCCCAGTCTGCGTCGGAATAACCAATGAGAGCAAGATCATTACTAGAAGTGAAGCATATTCCTAATGAAATTGTATCTTTAACGTATCGAAGTATACGTTTGGCCGCCTGAAAGTGTTGAATGGTGGGACTCATATGATTGACAATGAAGGTGAACTCCGTACCACCATCGCTTTGAAACTTTTTAATTTTTCTCTCAAACTGAGTCTCCATCAAGTTAATAAATTGGACAAGATTCACATAAAAATATGATTTAGCAGCAAGAGGAAACATCCATGAAAATCATGAATAGTCATCAATAAAAACGACAAAATAACGAAATCCAGCATATGAAGTAACAGATGAAGGCCCCTAAAGATATCAAATCCAAAATATTATTGGCTCGTTTATCATTCAAGGAAAAAGGATAAACGTTACCCTTAGCAAGCTGACGAGATACACAAAGCGAAGGTTTCGGTAATAAAGATGTAACTAATAAATGACCTAATTTATTCAAAAAATCGATAGTCAAAGTTTACATGCCATAATTCATAGGAAGCATGTAACTTTTTATTTCTCAAAACAGCAACCAAGGCAGAGTGTCAACGTTCCAAAATATAAAGTCCATTTTCATGCCGACCTGTGACTATGGGTTTCTTGGTTTTTCGATTCTGAACAATAAAACTACTGTCAGTAAAGCGAACATCAACAGGAAAATCCATTGTAAGCTTGCTAATAAAGAGGTGATTCTTAGTAATATGGGGAATGACCAAGACATCCAACAAAGCAATACGAGAGTCAAGATTCAATTTTCCAATATGAGAAATAGAGAGACAAGAGCCGTTACCCACTATTACCAGAATAAGTCTGATGATCAGAAAGAGAGTCTTGTGAAGATGTCATGTGAGCAGTGGCACCGGTGTCAAGATACCGGACAGAAGCTGAAGAATCCCCAAGTGAACAACCAGATTGAAAAGCCACAGTAAGGTTCGCTGTAGAAGAGCTTTGTTTAGGAGCATAGCGATTGGGACAATTGTCTGCATAGTGACCGTTCGTACGACAGATCTAACAATGGGGTGTGCGCTTGGAACGTTGTCCTCTACCACCACCATAAGAGTGTTGGAGGCCGCTATTTGCAGAGGGTGTACGGCCACTGTGAGTATGCCGCAAAGGCTGCTATGGAGGCACCCGATTGAGTGAAACAAGAAAAGCCTCAGCGTTAGACAGAAGATCATCGATGGTTGGTAATGGCGAGATAGCCATCTGAGTTGCAGAGAAGCTCATGAATGAAGGACCAATGTGACTTATCCGTCTCGTCGACCAATGGCCGCCAATTGATCGCACAAAGCTTTGAATTTTCGCCCATATTCAGAGACGGACACAGACTCCTTTTTCATTAATTGTAGATCATCCTTGAGTTGAAGTTCTCTAGATTTCCAAGGCCGTCCAAACGGAGCGGGAACCACCATCTCCGTCTTTGGTAACACGTGTCGGCTGTTGGAGAGTGCCATCAACATGGCCCATGAAATTCTGACATTCAAGAATAGATTGCATCAGCTTACGCCATAATAAATAATTGGAGGATAATTTGATAGTAACCATGTGGAGAAGAGTGGCAGAACTAGTTGCAGCCATTGAGAATGTGCAGGGAGAAGGGCGGATGATTTGTGGAAGAGAGATTGTTTCTTGCGTGAGTTAGGCTGATACCATGTATAGAGATGAGAAATATTGGTTTGCCTATTGATTTCATTGATTTAGTATAAAAATGTACAATACGTACTGTACAAGATTTAAAAAAGGAAACAAATCAAATATTAATACAATGAATCAATTTAAGATATTCTATGATTTTGTTGAGTCAATCATATCTCCATAATTATCTCCAATAGTGTTAGAGTCGAAAGATGTATGTCGTTGCCAAAAAATAAAAAAGATAAAATAAGGGGTATCCGGAAAAACATAAAATAACATAAACAACTGAATAAGAAGAAAAAATAGAAAAAGAGGTATCTGAAAAAACTTCAGAACAGAAAGAAAAGAATAAAAGAACACCAAAAAAAGAAGACACATGAAGATCATCTCACAAAGAGAGCTGGGATGAGATAAAAATCAAATAACTCATAATTAAAATGAAGAAAACAAAAATAAATATCTCAAGTAAGAACAGCAAAGGCAAAAATTACAAGAAAAATAAAAAGTAGAATATATATCTTTTTATTACCTTCTTTATAGATAAATTTTGAGCTTACTCGATTTAAAGGATATTAATTTATTTTTTTAAATAGTAGCATGAATCATATTTCTATGTTTTGGAATTTTTTAATATCTACTTTTAATTAAAAAAAGTTAACTTATAATAATCAAATGTTTAATAATTTAAGGGGTCAAAATCATTTTTCGTGTCGTCACATCGTTTTTAGGTCATTGGAAAGCCAATTCGAAGAAATTAGGGTAAAATCAAATACATTCTTAAATTGTGAAACTAAATTGAAAAATGTGACAATTATGAGACCGAAATCGAAAGACACCAAAATTATGGACGAAAATGATTTTAACTCTAATATAAATAATAGTTTAATAAAAAACTAAAGACCAACAAATATCAAAGGAAACAAACCACTTAGCAATGATTGTATTGGATTTGAACTAAGCAATGCTTGTATTGGATTTGAACTTCAAGCACAATAAAATCCTTTATTACGCAACAATAAAAATCCTTTATTACGCAACAATATGTTTCTTCTCATATTTCAGAATTATCATCACACATTATGTGTATCAAATGAAATTATAAATTAAAACGTAATGTATATTAAATGGTACGGAAAATGAGATGTAACATCAAATACAAAAAAAAAAATCCAATCCGACTTATAAGCTGCATCCAACTCGATCTATATCATTTAACAACTATATTACATGCATCTATATATGTGTTTATCCAGAATATCTGCCAAACAACATGCTTTATATTCACTGTAAAAACCCCTCCTGCCTAGCTAATGCCATTTCTGTTTGTCATCACACAAAAAGAAAAGTTGGGATGAAGAAGAAGGTGCAAATGTTGATGATGGTGATTACTACTATTTGTTTGGCAAGCTCTGAACCTCCTCCTCTTTCTCTTGCACCAGCATTTTACGCTTTCGGAGATTCGTTGTTCGACAGTGGAAATAACAATCTGTTACCAACTCTGGCACGGGCCAACTATCCTCCATATGGCATGAATTTTAAGAAAGGCCCAACTGGGAGATTCACCAATGGAAAAACCGTTGTGGATTTCATAGGTATATATGCTACAACTCTTTTCTTCTTTTAATTCTTTTCATCATTAATGTTAGATTCTAATAAGAAAAGGGAATAATTCAGGTAGTAATTACTAATTTGATATTAACCGTCAATTATATCATCTGACTCATCATCGCTTTTTTTCTAATATGAAGAAACACTATAATAATTTTTTTTAAATTAGTAAGATGATAGTAACAATATTTATTAATAGTACAATATTATTCATAAAATGTGATATCCTATTTTGAAATTAAGTGTTGAAGATCTTGTTAAATTAGAAGTGGAAATTAGTAAGAATTATAACACAACAAAAATATCTTTTCTATCTAAGTCATAGTGGAAAAAAATTCTAGAAAAAATAAATAAAAATGATTTTTTGACTAGAATACTAATTAATTGTTTTAATCTATCACTTGAAATCAGTGTTTGCTATCTCTTGACTACTATAATCTTTCATTATATAGAATGACTATATAATATTAAAAGAATTAATATAGAAACCATGCTTTGAACTTATTAATATTAAAAGATTTCTTGAAATTAGATTTTTGTTTAAAAATAATTGACAACCTCATGAGTACTTTCTTAAAATTAACTTTTATATATAATACTAGAATACTTTGTTTTGAGAACCTGTAAATATCCGACGTAAACTTCACCAAACATTATTAAGAGCTAGCCCTCAAATTAACTTTGAATATAATCAAATTAAAACTATTATCATCAAGCATCATATTCTCAATTTCAGAACTCTAACATTTGACATATTATAACATGTAATTAGAGCTTATATGTTTTGGGTTGAAACATATCTAAGTATATATTGACATAAATTAAGAATAATGTTACATATGTCAGGGAAAATGCCTGAATTTGGGAGAGAAAATAGATATGTTTGAGAGAACAGTGAAAGAGGAATTGCCAAGATTCTATGGGAATGTATCCAATTACTTATCAAAATCAGTGTTTATGGTTTCAATAGGCAGCAATGACTACATCGACAACTATCTCAACACAAAACGTTTTGATACCACCAAACATTACTCTCCTCAATCTTTTGCCACCCTTCTCATCAACATTCTTTCCCAACATTTTCAGGTACTACTCTTATTTTTACTACTATTCATTTAATTTGTGCCAATATTTCATAAATAATGATGAGATACTCCTTGTGAGCAAGATGAGCCTTATTTTACACAATTCGAATTTAGATAACTCACACTAACTTAATGATTAGGTGTCTCTGCCTATGGTCCCTTATATCATTATATATGTGTTGACAATAATGAGTAGCAAATTTGTCAAAGTGGGCTAAGTCTGTTGGGCCAACCCACCCCACCAAACAAAAAAGGAAAAAAAAAATTATGTCAGTATTTAGAAGTCCACTAGAAGATAGGCCTCAACGGTACCAGTTGGCTCATAGCTAGTGTGCTTTTGGTTGGTTGGTCTAACTCGGTTTTTCTTTTTTTGAACACATAAATGAGATATAAATAATAATATAAAAAAAAATCCTCAAATAACACAAATAATGATGTGTAAAATATAAAAATTATGGAATTTTAGAGGTTTTGGTTGTATGGAGCAAAAATTGATCTAAATATTTCAAATTTTAGTATTAACTACCCAGTTATTGTCACATAAATCACTTTTTTTGTCTGCACAACCAAATCCCCAATTCTGAGCACCAAATTGGCATTATCATCATATCAGCAATTATTGCTAGACATCAAATTTCTTATTAAAAACAGACTAAAAATTGAATTAAAAAAAACATTAAAACTCAAAGAACCATTATAAAAACGCCAAAAATTTTATGGTTCAAAAATAGATCATAGAACTCAATTATGGAATCAATATCGAAAACTTCCCTAAGTATTTATATCTTTGTAAATGCAAGAATATGAAATAGCATGTTAATTAATACTTTTGTGTATTTGGTATAATGAAATAGGATTGAGTGATTCAAGCAACCCATGTTGTGTAGCATGGTTCAATGGGACCTCAGCCTGCGTCCCTGGTCTAAAGGCATTGGCATGTCAGCATCCAAACCAGCTTTACTTCTTTGATGGCTATCATCTTACTCAAAACTCTTTACAAAACCATTGCTACCCTTTGCTTCAATGGTTCCTCTGTTTGCATTCCCAAGAATATCAAGGACCTTGTTTCATAACTTCATTTGTAATATATATATATATATATATATATATATATATATATATATATATTCTCTATTTGTTGCATTCATCTCTTCTATATTTCATAATTGATTCTTGTATTGTTTTCAACTACTTCAATCAATTAACGTTGTTAATGTAGGTTTTTTTTTTTTTGTAATGGAACTCTGAAAGGGCTCTATTGATTGATTGTGGGTATTATTTGTTAACATAAGGTAAATATGACATATATTAACTTCAAAAATTAATAGAATGACTTGCTTGTTTGATCATTTGGAAATAAAGATATCTAGAGGGCTACTTTGTTATATTTAAAATCGATAAAGGATCTAATTGAAAAAATTAAAAAGATTCTATGTGTGTATTTGATCTTTAGGCAATAGTTCATGAGTTTAAATTCACCTTCTCTAAAAGTTGAAGTGGGCAGTATTTGTATAATTATATAATTAGAGAACTAGTAGTGCACCCGTGCGATGCAGGGGATTAAATAAAAAAATTGTCAATTTTATTATTATTATTTTAATTTATATTTATAGTTGGTAGTCCAATTCAAATTAGGAAATATGAAATAAAATAAACGGATTATCAAACCAATGTAATTGATCAGGTACATAATACAATAAATTGAGTGTAATATTGTAGCGCCCCGGATCAAAATGAGCATAATTAATTAATTAAATATTTTAACCTATGATTTAATAATTTTGTGCGTATGATTTAACTGTTTAATTTATTTAGTGCGTTTCAAATACGTGTTTTAATGCGAGGTTTAGATCGATAATTTTTATTAGATGTGGAACATAGGATATTTATATACCATTAGATGCGTATCGAGAAAACGAGAAGATAGAAACGAACTAGAGGTCAATCGGAGACCCGTAGCTCGAACGGCGACAGAAAGGGCAAAATTGGAAGTTTCGGAAAAATCGGAAGATATTTACGGAGAGTGGAAATGAAGATATTTACGTGAATAGTAACTTGGAAAAGTCAACTCGTGAATAGTGCCAAGATATTTTGGATGAATAGTGTTTTTCCAAATTCTATAAATAGGGGCTCCTTTGATTCATTTTTCACCGTTTTTCCGAACGAGCCGAACGCGCCGAAAACTCGTAAGTCTCTCTCTCCTCTCTCTCTCTCTTCGTTTTTTGTTTTCTGGCCGGGCGCCGGAAAATTTCAACGTTGTCGGAATCGGACGATTTTCGCACACGACGTTCGTCTCGACGAGACGAACCTAGGATAGGTCTCGGATTTCAAATCCGACTTCTCGTTCGCCGGAAAACGGCGAAAAACAGCCTTGAAACCCTAAACCCTAACCCTTGATCACCCTTTCTCTCTCCTCTGTTTTCTCTCTCTCTCCTCGTCCTCTTGCCGGAGCGGTGGCCGGAGAAGCTGGTGGTGGTGAGGTGGTGATGTGGAGGAGGTGGCGCCGCCGCTTGGTGGCGGCGCCTGGCCGGAAAAATGGAAGAGATATGTATGCATGCATGTGTGTGTGTAGTATGGTGTATAAGTGTGTGTGTTGTGTGGCTCGCTGTTGGGGCGGCGCTGGGTGGCGCCGCCGTGGGGGAAGGGACAGCCGGCGACGGGAGATCGCCGGCGAGGTGGTTTGGTGGGTCGCCGGCGGCTGGTGGCCGCCGGCCAGAGAGATGTCAGTGTGTGTGTGTATGGAATCGGGTGTGTGTGTGTGTTCATGCTTGTGTGTGGTGGCTGTGTTGGTGGATGGGCTTGGCTGGAATGGGTCGCCGGCGGAGGAGCTGGGAGTGGTCGCCGGCGACTGGGGTCGCCGGCCGGAGCATTTGGATAGGTGTTGGATTTTCGAAAAAACTGGACTTCGAAGGTTTTTGCGGCGAGATTTCCGGGCACTATTCATGCCGGAATCCGGCGATGGACGGCCGGAGGTGGTAGCCGGCGGTGCGAGGTATACGGAGAGGTAGGTGGTGGTGGCTGGTGGTGGCGCCGCCGCGCCGGGCGGAGCCGGGAAAGTGACAGGCGAGCAGGGCCGACGTCGGGAAAATCTGGGCGCCCGCTGCCGAGACGGGCCACCCGCTGCCGAGAAAACTCGGCAGCCGTCGGGTGTCGGGAACCCGCGCGCGCACCGTGCGCGCCCGTGCGCACCCGTCGGGTGCCGACGCGCACCCGACGCCGTGTTTTCGATCCGAACCTCGTTTTCTTTCCGTCGTTCATCCATATCGAGTCGTTGCTGACAAGATGTCATTGATCGAGGGTCGTGGGCCCGGTCAAAGTCAACCCTTTGACCAAAATTACCATTTTACCCCTTAACTTAAAATGCTCCGTTTGAGCTCATTTTAACTCCGATTGAGCTCATTCTTTTTGCGTTGTGATCCTTATTTCATTTCCTATCTATTCAGCCACCCATACAAATCTGACCCTCTCGTTTCTTGAACTCCAATCTTTAGATCGTTCGATCCGTCGTGTCGTTAGCAAGCGTTTTTCCGTCGGAACCTTTTACAACTTTATTTATACAGTATTTAAGATCTAAGAAACATCGTAACTATGTAGGCTACTTATTGGACTGAGTTTTGAGATAGCAAGTTATCAGACTTTCGGATTTATCAACTCATGTGGGTACCACCGAACAAGGTGGGGGTAATTTTATCCCTTTATCTGTTTACTGTTTTCCCTATTAAAAGCATGACTGATGAACACTATATGTTGTGAAAACACTTGCTGTGCCATATTATTACTGTGGTTGGACTGATGTCCACCTTGATCATGCATTACGTTCGTCCCTTGCTATTTTCTACTACTCTGAAAAGGTCTAGCGGTCCTTAAAATACGCTAGCGGTATATGAGACCGTTTACAGGGTAAGACGGGGGAACCCCGCACCTATGCGTCCCTTGTCATTTCTAATATCTGCTATGCATTTTATGTGCTGTGGCAACGTGACTTAAGATTATTTTACTAGTATTTTTATATCTGATGAGAGTCATAAGGGGCAGAGTTATTCCCACAAGTGTATTCCACGCACTCATCCCTTTATTCTGTACTCACACTACAGGAGCTGGTGAGCATGTCGAACCCTAGTTGGAGAGAGGTGGTGCTGTTTCTGATCTTGTGTTTATTTAGGATGTGTCGCACAAACACTTTCAAATAATGTTTTAAGTTTAACTCATGTTTTTGTAATATTTCTGTATTTATATTCTGAGTATTCTGTGAACGAGAGATCCTGATGTTATTTCCACTGCGTATGATTTACATTATCAGTAGTGAGACTAATTGCTATCGGTAGAGGCCGATTGTTGTTGAGTGAAGGAATCACTTCGTCTCTTACCTCTTTCTTCTGTTGTCTCTTGCTTATTCTTTCTGTTGTGTAGGCGTCTCTTGCTATTTCTCTCTTCACGCCCAACGGTAAAACTCTGATATTTTGACCAAAAGATTTCGGGACGTGACAAATATTGACATTGTCGTTTACAAAATTTGAAATATTTATTTCTAAACTACATTTGTCGCTTTATTGGTTTCTCCACCCTCTTTATCAAATATAAAAATGCTGAGTCCCTTACGATTAGTGACTCTGGAGATTGCGACGTACAACTGTCCATGACTGAACAACGATTTTTTAAGGTAGAGACCAACATGATTTAGAGACTAACCCTGACTCTTGTTGATGGTCATTGCATATGATACGATGAGTGAGAATTGTCTTCTTTGAAACTTGAACGACAATCTCGGATCAAAGGGAGTAAGCATCATCCTTGGTATTAAAACTGTTTTTTCCTATATTTTCTCCGGACATGATCTTTGTCTGCAAGACATGATCTCCAAGTTTTGTGATAACCATCCTTGTACCATTACACAATCCAAGTGAATGATCAATATTTCTCATCCACAATCTTTCCGAAATCCAGGTAAGTACTTTGAACTATCGTATCAATATGATCTCCGGAACTCTTTAGCAGAATATCATCTAGTCTCAATATCAACGACACCATTATTAGGACCTCTGGTTGTTCCATCTTCGATGTTGGCTATCCACTCTAAAAACTTCCTCAACTCATCCGACTCTACATTCGAACCGAGATTTTGTAGTCTTATATTTTTTATTAGCCTCAACACATTGCATGTGACACAAATGAGAAAAAATTTATTGTTGCGTTGACTATGTCCTGTCTAATGCCTTTTGGTACAATCGGTAAAATTTATTTGAAATCTCCTCCCATAACAAATGTTTTACCTTCGAAATGAATATTTGAGCTATCGGATCTTGAAGGTGTCATTACATCTATAAAAATTCTATCTAGAGTCTTGAAATAATGTTTATGCATCATCGGTGCTTCATCCCAAATTATCAGTTTGTATCTGACCATCAACTCGGCAACACCACTTCGTTGCTTATATTACATATAGAGTCCTCGTGAAGATATATTAGAATTTTGAATTTGAAATGTCCAGTTCTTCCTCCGGGCAGAAGCAACGAAACAATACCACTTGAAGCAACATTCAAAATAATTTCTCCTTTCGATTTGAGAGCTGCAGACAATGTCTTCCAAATGTAGGTTTTTTCAGTTCCCCCATAACCGTACAAGAAGAATACCCCTCCTCGATCACACTCAACCGCATTCATTATTATGGTGTAGACATTTAGCTGATCAACATTGAGATTCCGAACCAATTTGTCATGTTCATCTAGAAGTGCAGTTCTATCATATTATAATTCATAAAAAATTAACTTATTTTGATAATTACTGAATCCTTGAAGATCTGGTTGTGGCATTGATGCAAAATCACTTAACCTCCTGCCTTGATTTTGCAATAATCTATCAATCTCCAATAAAGTCAGATTCTTTATCTCAGTTTCCTCTAAATTCAAATCTGTAAACAAACAACAAAAATAATAGAATAAAATTAAATAATTATATAATTTTTTTAGATATAAGTAATTATAATTATAATTAATTATTTGTAAGATTTTTTATTACCTTGATTTCTCATTAAATTTCTCTGCACATATACAATGTCTTCTGACAAATAGGTCCAACATTTCTCCCAAACGTACTTGGGCCTACTCAAACAATCTTTTGAAATAAGGGTTAATCCTCGTAGCGAATGTGCGGATCCCCAATAACTTGCCTCAACAATACCATCAATGTACTATTTATCATCCTCCAACAATCCTAAGGCGTGGCAAACATCTAAGGAGCAAACATTCTTGAGGTACGTATTACATTCTTGCTAAGGAGGAACCTCTCTGTCTTGGAACCCATTTTCTTGAATCAGCCTTCCAAACGAATTTATGAGGAAATTCAACATAGGTAAGAGATTTTACAATGAGTGGATACTTCTTATTTGCTTTGAACCAACCCAAAAACATACTTTGGTGAACCGATGGTCGATCAATCACCGACTATAGTGAATCAGAGTCTCCAAAAATCACAAATTGCTAGTTCAAAAGGTGAAATTAATGGTAAATGTATGAAAAATATCATATTCTTACATACCATTCTCCATCTATCCAAATTCGACTAAGATCCAGTTCTAAAGAAACTGACTGTTGGATGTTCTCTCTTTGAAGATTTTTTCAGGTATATTGATGGTTGTTCTTGAGACACAACATCTGCATTGAAAATAACAATCAAAATCACGATTCATAATAAATTGAACACTAAAATTTGAAAGTTTATGTTAGAATATTCTTACTAATTTTATTTATTTGATTCAACATTGTCGACCAACCATCTTTACCATATGGTCTTATAAGAAATGTATCTCCATCGTCATAGTACAAAGATAAATAACAATGAATATCAAGATTGTTCTCTCTACGAAATGTTGTCCAACCTTCAATGAACTTCCATTTCTCACCCCTTTCAAGCTTCATAGACCATTTTTTTCAATTTGGAGTAATTAGGAAGATAGTATATGGCATAACGTCTCCATATACTTCATGAATGAGTTCAGGAAGATACTAAGATCAAGATTAAAAAATAATCAAAGGCATGATTCACATCTTGAATAAATCTATAAAATAACCTTTAATTAATGTAATGTTTACTAACCATATCATGTACGTATTTCCCAAAGAAATCGCAAATAAAATATGTATCCCTTACACCTTGTCAGTTAAAGAGATTGTTCATTTAATATTATAAGATTGTTGATAATTAAATAAAATTAGAATTTTATATTTAATTTTATACATACCAAGGAATTTGATTGGACCATCTTTCAATGTTGGATTTCCAATTTCATTGAGATATCCATTAGTATTGAAAACTCTAACATATAAAACATTTTCTCCTATCTTGATGAAAGTCATAAATTCACCTCTCTTGTTATGATAATAATCCTCGAACATATTAAAACTAAGACCAAAATACCACATGTTGGTCCCAAGTGGTCAGAGGTTCAGAGGGGGTGAATGAACCTCTATCAAATTTTATGTTTTAAAAACTTTTTTGTAAATAGGTTGCTGATTCTACAGAGAATGCAGAAACTAGCTCGATTCAGTAAGTTGGCAGAATGCTGATTCAGCTTACTGTCTCGGTAATCACACTATACAACGGAAATACAAAATAGAGTTTCTTTTGAAAAACGTTTTCTTTTACAAGTATGATTTTGTCAGAAACCTTTGAGCAGTATGCTTATGATAAATCCAGTAAGATAGATATAAATACATGCAACAAGTAAGTTAAAGTAAATAAACACACAAGGGTTTATAGTGGTTCGAATGTGGTGTAATCCTTCTATGTCCACTCTTCTCCTTCACACTAGAGGAAATCCAGTAGGTCAGATCGATTTACAAGTTACAACTTTACAATCCTCTTCCCAATGAGTTAACCTACTAGAATCAAACAGATTCCTAGGCCACTTCCCACATAGGGTACAAAACTCACACAGAGTAAACAACCTATACAAGACTCAACACTTAGCGAAGATCTAATCCTTCCAACTGAGGACACCAAACATAAAATAACCCAGCACACAACAAATGGTTAAAAGTATATAAGTGTTCTTCAACTGGTGCAGCTCGAAGTCAACCTTTAGAACTTGAAAGCTCGAATGCGTGGCTCAACTGCTTTTGAAGGTTAAGTGACTGAACTTGCTTTAGATAGCTTGAGAGAGAGAGAGAGAGAGATAGCTTAGAAATATCAAATGTTCAGTAGTCTTCTTGGTCACTACATCCTTCTATATATACTGTAAGGAAATGCCCGTTGAAGAGAGACATTGTCCTTGTAAAAATTCAAATTGATCTTCAAAATCTTCGCAATAAATGCGACTGGAAAAACTGGGAAGTAGGGCATGTCCTACTCTGAATCGCATTAATGGCGTCATACTTCGGCTACAGTACTTTTGTAGAGGCGCAGTCCAAATGGCATTACCTCATAGGCTGGGTGCTAATTTCCATCTATCAGATACTTTGACAGGATCGAATCCTCGTACATCATTCACTATATACTGTGATGAATGAGTTAGATTAACTTACAGCTTGCTGCTGAGGTTGCAGTAGCTGCTTACTGTTGTGCACCAGTTGCTTCCTGATTCTAAATAACTTCAGCTTTCAGTTTCCTTACTGCAGTTATGCTGCTTACTGATCCAACTTGCTGATTCTGCTTTCTTCTTCTGACTTTCCTAGCTGAAAATCTGTCTTTGAAACTTCTTCATCTCCAGAATTCTGCTAACATCAGTATACTCCATCTTCCTGATCTTTTACATGTTTACAAAATACAACTTTGGAAAGATAAATTATCAAGCTAAAATTCACTTAAACAATGTGGAAAATTGGGTACTCTAACTTCCTTAAAAAGTTACATTGTCTCATTAAAACTTAATAGAAATATCCCAACACCACCATCTTGAAGTTTCCTTGTTTATACCTCAAAAGTTGAATTATTGGGATACACAAAAATATATTTGGGAGGCAATTGATGACGATTCATTTCAACGAAACTGTCTGAAATTTTCTAATAAAATTAAAAGAGGAAAAAGGTGCATTAATGATATTAATGTTGCATAAGAAATTATCTAATTTTTTTAACAATAAATTGAAAAGTAAATATATATTGGGTACCTATAATATTATATGGAAATATATAAATATATATATATATATATATGTTTATGTATTTATATTCATCTTATTATTATCAATAAAAATATAAAATGGTTAGTAAATTTTTTTTAGAATATTAGCAACTAATCATCTATTTTCGTTTCCATGTCCATTCCTAATCCACATTGAATTACCAAGCTCTTTCACGTGACCATGGGCAATGCAGGACTGTGAATAACTTTTTTTCATTTGCTCTATAAACTAATCAAGCCGCTTAAAGTTGTTGAAACTAATCAAACAAAACCTTCTGATTCATGATATACACAATGTTGATTTTGATGATGCAACAGTGTCACAACGTACAGTTTATAAATTAAAAATTCAAGTTTGTCTTAAATATTGTTCGAGTAATTTATCCTTTTTCTTTTAAAATTCTTTTATCAATTCTTCATTCAGCTTCAACGTTTCATTTATGACTTATCACTCCATAAATCTCTCAAGTTATATCTCACTTCATGAGTAAGCATTCTTCATCCCCTAATCAAAACCTACAATGAAGCATTCTTTATCCCCTAATCTTTATCACCTTTAAAACATGTAACTAAGTTATCCCCTAATCAAAATACGTAATTAAATCATTGAGTTGAATAAGGACATGATTAAATTACCCCTAATTAAATACTTGAGGGAAATGAGATTATATATATAAGATCATTTCCAGAAACTCATTAATTCTTCATCCACGTAAAAATAAATTTGTGGGATAAATCAACGAATATAGTACTTTAGTAGAATCATTGTTGGTAATATAAGAATTAACACCGTTGACATTTTAAAAATTGCGATGATAAAACGAATTAATCTCGTTTACTAAATTAGCAATGCACCGTTTAATATCAACCATTGCAAATAAAATATTTAATTAATTAAATTAAATTAAATTAATTAAATTATTTAGGTAAATAAAAAACTCTTTATCATATATAAGTAAAATTCCATCTCAAAATAAGAGTATTCCCCATAGTTCCATCTCAAAATCAAAACACATAAAGGTCTAAATAAGTGACATATAATTTCATTTAATGTGTTGTCTCATGAATACAATATGTACATAAAGATTCTATTCATGATAATAAAACAGACAATATAAAATCAAGAAAAAAGAATTAAAAAGTTGCAAGCAATATAATGCAATCTGAACACAAAAACAACATACTTTTGTAATGGTGTAATTTTAAAACCAAAAAAAAAAAAAAATTCCTAAAACTCTAGAAAATAATTTCTAGTTATTTGGCAGAAAGTGGAAGTGATTATTGATGACATGAATATTAACACAACATGCACAGAATACACTAATAGAAAAGAAAGATAACAATACACTAAAAGAGAAGCAAGATATTTTTTGTTGGCATGATGACTGTGTGAAGAAGGTTTTTTTTACGAAGATTGAATAACGCAGATGCAGGGGGTTTGAGGTTATGCGTATTTATAAAGAATTGGCAGAGATTCTTTTCAAATCAAACTCTAATGAATTCAATATATATATCTGCTATTGTTAAATATTGTGAGATAAATATATATGATGTATGTTATAAGCAGATGTAATCCTAAATTTAGGATATTCAGTTATTGAATAAACATCATATATCTAATATTGATTAATATCATCGGATAAATATTATGGATTTTATCAATATCCAAACATATACAAATATACATTATTTATTCATTACTAAATATTTCAGACAAATGGAAATAATATTTAATCTATATGAAACCTAATTCTGATAGCATTATAATTTCTATATGATATAAAAAACACATAAATGCAAAAAGAAAACACGTAAACATCCGACAAAGAAAAACACTAAAAAAACACATAAACACGGCAGGTATAATAATTTTGATAGCATTACAATTTCAATCATCCAACAACAACGAAAATTATGATGTATGCTATTAGCAGATGTAATCATAAATTTAGGATATTTAGTTATTGAATAAACATCACATATTTTTTAATATAAATCGGATAAATATTATGGATTTTATCAATATCCAAACATATACAAATATACATTATTTATTTATTACTAAATATTTTAGATAAAAGGAAAAAAATATTTTATCTATATGAAAACTAATTCCAAGAGCATTACAGTTTATATATGATATAAAAAACACGTATTTAAAAAAAAAAAAAACACGTAAACATCTAACAAAGAAAAAACACGAAAATACGCGTAATGTATATGAAAGCTAATTTTGATAGCATTACTATTTGCAATCATCAAACAACTATGAAAAACATACAGGACATAAACCAAAAAATATGTGTGTGAGAGAGAAGCAGAGAGATATAGGACACACATCACATTAAATGGTGGAACACAAAAAATAAATGATGACATTATTGATTTTATAAACCAAAATTGGCAGAAATCGGTAGAGCTAGAAGTTATTGGACAATTAACGCAATTTTCCCATATAAAATAAGCTAAAATACAATTTTTTTTTCCAAAATGATGAATATAATCCCCAGTCCATAAAAATAACATTAGATCATGTTAAAATGTCACAAAAGATAAGCAATTTTACAAATCATAATGATAGTCTGCTTCAATCCAAATTCCACTAAAAAGTCACAAAAGATAAGCAATTTTACAAATCATAATGATAGTCTCCTCACCGTATGATATGCAAGTGCTATTTCTTAAATGTCTGACTGCGTGTGTAAATCTTAATCTAGCACTTGAACAACATCTTCAATCTTTACTCCTCATTTCTCTCCTCCTGCCATAAATAGGATTGTCATGATATCAGAGTACTATCAGTTAAGCTTATTTTAAATGTCTTATATTCTATTACATATTATTAAACGTTTTTAAAACTTATAAGATACTATATCTAATTTTAAAAATAAATATTTGGAATGTTTATATAAATAATACGGCGGAGTTTATTAAAATACTATTAATTGCTATATTGTAATCTAAATGATAAATTTTGAAGAAGTTTTTAAGGATAAGATTTTATTTTGAAATAGATGGTTTCTCTTAAATTTTTTTGAATAGTATAAATGCTCCTGTAGTGATATTTCGAACGGAAATAAGTTCTTATTTTAAAACTCCATTAAACACTAAGGAGTTTTAAAAGTTAGATCTAAAACAACTTATAAATGTTATTAAAAACTTATTAATGTATTCAAATATATATATATATATATATATATATATATATATATAAGCTGAAGAATAAAAAACTTATGTTTCAACAGATATATAGTAAAATTAAATTACTAACCTTAAGATCAAAGTTGACCCTTAAGAGTTCCATGAAGATGAAAATTGCACCAAGGGCCTTCTGTAATTCGCACCTGACTTCAGTAGTATTCTCTTTTGTATATTCTTTTGAACACGGGGATTGCAGTCAACTACTTCAAAATTTGAAGTAAATTCATATTTCATTTTGAAACGAATTTTTCTCAATTTGTAGCAGTGTTTTATGACTAGTTTCTTAAGACATTTGAAGCTATCTTCCCCCTCCAATATCTCTAAATCAATGTCTTCCATTAGAAGAAAGGAAAGCTTTGGGAATTTATCTTCTGCGACTTCCCAGAGTGGCCCTTGAAAGGCATTGTTTCGCAACTTGAGCACTTCAAGATTTAACAATGAAGAAATCGTGCTTATCTCTTTCCAAGGATAGCCCAACCCACTCAAAGTCAACTTTTTCAGATTTAACGGGAACATTGAAAGCTGAACAAGTGGTGCAACAACCTCCAAATTGCATGTAGGATTTACAATAACATACTTAAGTGATTCTAGTTCACCTAGTTTAGACACATGATCAAAACAACACAAGGGCTCTACTGCACCAGGCATATTATGAATTTGAATTCCTAGCTTCTTTATATTAGAAATCCTTCCCACAACACCATTAGTACAACTGTTAAAGCTCACATCTGATAGTGTTAAAAGGTTTGGCAAAGAAGTATCACTAACATCGGGTAGGTCGCTGCCTGTTACATGAAGATGTTTCAATCTTTTCATATCCCATATCTCTACAGGCAAATATGATGGAGCTCCAAATTTCATTATCATAGGTCGACGGACAATCAAATATTGAAGTTTCCAAAGTTTGGATATGGAGGGAGGGAGATTTGTGTTGCATGTGAGAGCAAGATATCTTAACTTAACTAGTTCCAATACTTCCAAAGGGAACTCATAGAAACGGATTTCAAGAGCTTCAAGTTTTTTGAGCAACTTTAAACCGAAACATATGGGTACCGGATATTGATGATATGGGCCTAGACATAGGAGAGAGTGGGTAGTGGATGCACAGTTTTCCTCCATTGATTCATACACATTTTTAATACCAAACAAAACGTTGTTGTGGATGGCCAACCTAGTCTGTTGTTTTATAACTTTACTTGAAGCATCTGTATAACTATCTAGGATGTGAAAAAAGTTAATCTTCCTAGCTTCTTTGTAGCAGAAGTACCACCAGGAAGAATGGAGGCCACATGTTTTTATATTATCAAATCGATCATAAACTGGGGTACTGCTTCTTTGGTAGACCATAGAAATATTATGTTTTGCAAACTCTCGCAAGCATCCTTGCCCAAAACTTTCTAAAGGTTGGAAAGAAGATTTCTCAATGATTTTCTCAACAATCAACAAATTAATGAGTTTGGATTGAGGAATCTTGTAATTTGGTGGGAAAACTGCCAAATAGAGAAAACACAATTTCAAATCTTCATGTAAATTGTCATAACTTGGATATAGTACCTTTGATATTTCTTCGTATGCATGGGTGAAAAGTTGATGGTTTTTTTGTGTTGCTACATCAACCCATTCTGATCTTGGTGTCCTTGATAGGAGGTCGGCGACTGTGACAATTGTAAGAGGAAGACCATCACACTTCTCAGCAATCATCTTTCCAACTTCCTCAAGTTCAACAGGACAGAAGTTTTGACCAAAGACCTTATCACACAGAAGATTCAGACTTTCTTGTTTATTTAGCAAGCGCATATTTATGAGATGATAACCAAAAGAGTGCGGATGTTGAATCCTTGATGTAACCAAGATTTTACTTCCACTTTCACTTTTGATTGGAGATATGGTTTTCAAGAAATTTTGGACTAGCTCCATATCCCATACATCATCCAACACAATGAAGCAGAAGTTATCCGCCAAAAAATCTCCCAAGTAACCTTCCGTGAGCATATTATGCTCATCAACTCCCAATTGAGTAAGAATGTTTTGAATAACTTCTTCTAGTTGATATTCTCTTCCAATCGTCACCCAAGCGCAACAATCGTAAAATTCCAAGGTATCTAAATCTTGAAAAAGTTTATTAGCAAGAGCAGTCTTGCCAATTCCTGCCATCCCAACAAGTGAGTAAACGAGTAATCCCATCCCGCCAATAAAAATGTCTCTTTTGAGTTTAGAATACTCATGAGATAATCCAACCATCTTTGACTTGGCATGAACAGCTTCAGGAAAATGAGCATCCTGTTTTAGATAGCACTCCTCCTCCATCTTCTCCAATGTGTCTATGAATGAATCACTCTCTTGTCTCAAATCATCCATCATTCTATCAAATTCATCCCACACCTCTTCCTTGGACATCCCAGAATTTGAAAACCGAGCCCATTTTGCTAAAAATGCCTCGCATAATTGTTCCGCTGCCTCTTTGACTCGTTGAAGTTCTGCTTTCAATATATTCCTGCTGCTCAAATCCAATCTTTCTCTAAATACTTCAAACGACTTCACCTTTTTTTGTACAGTTTCACTGATTTGTCGAAGAGCTGGGCGATTATAATACAACGAAGAAAGGTCTACATAGGTCTCTAGCATGAATTCCACAGCAGCAAGAGAAGTATAAGTCGTCATCTCATCTCTCTATTTTGGTACTCAAATTATTATGACAAACAATGGCTTCCATTACATTAATTAACTCAACCTTATATTATTATTACTACTACTACTTTAATCTACTAATTGATCAATTATATTATATATCACTTCAATTATTTCACAATTAAAATTAAACAACACCTAGAGCTAGCTGTCGCCAGCTGTAAATCAATATTTAAATTTTGTTTAGTTGACTACTTGCAAGTTGAATAAATTTTTAAAATTATCTTTGTATTATTGAGACTAATCTTCAATAAATGATACAGACTGACACACATGATGTATCATAATGGGTGGTGCATGGGGCCCCTTAAAGATAGACCTGCATAGCACACGACTCGATTATTATTTTTAATTCCCACTTGTTCTGCATTGAATATTAGATCAAACTAGCTAATAAATCATCTACAGATTGCATTAATCAACAATATATATATATATATATATATATATATATATATATCACTGAGAATTATATTAAGAATTTTCACTAATGATCATGAAAGAAATAATTTACTCTACTGATATACCTATCTATAAAAATTGAGAATTGTTTTTTTAGAAAATTAGTATTTTTTTCGCAAGATTAAAATCTTTTCAAAAATATAATTATAACATATTAAAAAACATATTTTATACATATTTAAAATGTGTGAACTAAAAGTTATAATATATAAATTTAATAATAAATTAATTATAAATAATAAGTTTTGGAAATCTTCATCATCTGGATTACTTCCAACACTATAAAAAATGACAAATGAAAAATTCAATGTAACCACAATAACTAAACCAGAAATATTTCATAATTTTACCTCCTAAAAAAATCTCTACTTTTTTATTTGAATCATTGATGCTCATCTTTGATACTTAGTTGTTGGGCACTTCCAATCCGAGTCCGTTCGGAAGACCAACCCGAGCCGGGGGCCGACGCGACCAGGAGATTAATAAAAAATATATTTTTTAATATTTTATTTATTTATAAAAGTTGTTGTTAAAGCAGGTTTTTTCTTGTAATGGGCATCTGAAAGGGCTCACTTGATTGATTGTGGGTGTTATTTGTTAACATAAGGTAAAGATGACATATATTAACTTGAAAAATTAATAGAATGGCTTGTTTGTTTCATTTGGAAATAAAGAGGGCTACTTTGTTATATTTAAAAACGATAAAGGATCTAACTGGAAAAAATAAAAAGATTCTAAGTGTGTATTTTTTCTTTAGGCAATAGTTCATGGGTTTAAAATCACCTTCTCTAAAAGTTGAAGTGGGCAGTATTTGTTTAGTTAGAGAATTAGAATAAAACTAGATAGATACAGGAGCGGAGCTAGACTGATATTCTTAGGGGCTAAAGAGAAAAAAAACAAAATGACCTGAATGTATATGCTTAATATTCAAAAATGCAATAATAATTCATAATTCACAAACCAAAAGAAATTATAGAGAATTTACTTACATTTATATTATAAATCTAAGAAAATTGTACACGATGCTTCTTCATTGATTCAAAATCAGCTATAATAGAATTTATGCTAAAAGTAGTGGCTATTTCCTTCTCAATGTAAATAATTAAATTATTAGCAAGAAACTCATCATCCATTTTGCTTCAAAGTCTTGTTTTGATTTTTTTCATTGCTGAAAAAGCTCTTTCTGTAGTTGCAATAGATACCGGAAGAGTCAATACAAGGCGAATTAATCGATCAACCAAGTAATGAGTTTTGCACTTTCCTATTTCTATCAATTTTCGGCATAATTGTGAAAGTGTAAGAATTCCTTGAAAATCTGGGTGATTTGATATATCAAGTTTATAATGACATAGCTGAAACTCTAGATGACTTCTTTCTTGTTCCGTGAAATCTCCAGGATAAAACTTCAATGCTAGCTTGAATATTTTCTCATTGTTGAATGACCTATAATTGTCATTAGGATCCAAAGCAGAGCTCAAAGTTGGGAGTTCCACAATTTGCTCATTAAATCTGCTATTCAACTCTTGCAATTGTGAGTCTATTGCCGCCAAGAATATCTCCACTCAAAAATGATGATCCTTACTTACATTTGGTTTTCGAGATTGACCCTTCCTATAGTGTATAGTGAATCCATATCAGGAATTTCAATCTCATATTTTCCACAAAAAAGTTTCACATTTTCAAGTAAAATTGCCCATCCATCTTCTCTAAATCGTTGAAGAAGTGCTTTTGTTGTGCAAACAAGATTCATAGCATTCAAGATATCTTATGAGTGATGTTGTAATGCTTGACAAAGATCATTAGTGATTCCCATGATTTCATGCATCAAATGCAAAGTGAAAGCAAACTCAAATGATAGTAATACTTTATTTACTGCATAAGCATCACCTCTATGTGCATAAGTAGTCTCTTCTTCCATAATATTCTCAACAACCGTACAAGCTGCAGAAAAATTTATCATCAAACTGCAAATAGAATTAAAATGAGAACCCTAACGAGTATCTCCTGCTCTTTGTAAAGTTTCAACTTGATTTGCTTCTCTGCCGGTTTCAAGTTCACCAAGTGCAATTCTGTAAGCAATGTTATTTGCTTGAGCTTCTTGTAATTGATCATGTTATTTGGAAGAAGCACCAACAATATTTACAATAGAAGTCAATTGTGTGAAAAAAAACCATAAATATGGATAACCTCTCTTGAAGCAGCAACCAAAGCTAACTGCAACCTATGAGCGAAACAATGAACATAATATGTATAAGGATAGTCTTTAAGAAGCAAAGCTTGCAATCCATTTCATTCCCCATGCATATTGCTTGCACCATCATATCCTTGACCTCGAATATTTTCAAGAAAGAGTTCATGTCGAGAAAGTATTGATTCCAATCTTTTCTTCAAAGTTAATGTACAAGTGTCAGTGACATGCTCAATATCAAAAAACCTTTCTTGAATAAAACCATCTCTACTAACAAATCGCAAGACAATAGCCATTTGCTCCTTTTTAGATTCATCCCGAGCCTCATCAATAAAAACACAAAATTTGGCATCTCCAATTTCATCTCTAATTGTATTTCTTAAATTCCTTGCAAGAATATGGAGAATATCTTGTTGAATATTTCTAGATGTATACTTGGCTACCCTTGGAGCATTCTCCAAAACTTGATTTTGAACACTGTCATTATAAGAACCTAAAAGCTTCAACATTTCAATGAAGTTTCCTCGATTCTTTGAGTTTTCACTTTCATCATGACCTCTGAATGCACAATCTTGAAATGACAACCATTTAATACAGTCAATTGAAGCTTTTGAGTCCAAGTAAGTTGTTTTCAACTTATTTGGACGCTTGCTTTCTGATAAGCATATCAATATGTTGTAATTGCTTCATTAAGTCATAGCAATATTTCATGGCATTATAATGTGGTGAATTGGGACCTTTATCAACGTGATTTAGAAGTGAACAATAGGATCCACTATTTACTTTCTTTCAATTTCTAAAACCATGTTCAAAAAAAGCATTTGAACCCCAATGACCTGAAGATTGCTTACTGAAAAGGTGGCATTGAAGACAACATATAATATCTTGTGCCTTAGAATATTCCAACCAAGAGGGATATAGATCATACCAAGAAAGTTGAAATTGACGACGTTGATTTTTACTAATAGAAAATGGATAGCCTTTTTGTGGGAGTCTTGGTTGATATGGTTCAGCCTTGAGATAAACTCGATGAATTTCATCTCATTGATTCACAGAAAATTTCCATATTAATGGTCGTAATCCAGGATCTCTTTCCAAATGACAAGCATCCATTTGTGTAGCACTCAACCGTCGATGCATAGAGCTACCCGATTCGGCACATGTTGAATCAATAATTGGTGGCTCAATTGTTGGATGGTGTGGTGTTGGATTTGTTGGGTTGGGTGTCATAGGTGTATAATCATCTTTTTTTTTTTTTGAAGAATGCATCAATGGCCCTTGATTTTCTCATGTGTATAACTAAAAAATAAAGATCCACAATTTTACTTAAATTAAGAAAAATCTAATTAAATATCAAATTCAATAATATAGACATTTAAATAATTAAAAATGAAAAAATATTACACAAAACAAAACCAAAGATCCACAACTAAAATAATTTCTTATATACATGATTGTAATTTGAGAAATTGTCAAAATGTACCTATATTACAATTATCTAATACAAAAATCCTAAAAGTAAACCACAATCAAATATCTATAAAAATTTCACTACAAGAATTTCGCTGATAGATTGTCCGTTGTCTTTCCAAAAAAAAAAGCGTTGTTGTATCCAACATTGTCTTAAATGGGCGCTGATAGACAACGCACTAAAAAGCGTTGTCTTTCCAAGATATGACAACGCATAAAATCATTGCAGAAAAGTGTTGCATTTTCGGATTTAGCAACTATATATGCAATGCTTAAAAAACATTGTCTTTCTCAATAACAACACGAATATATGCAACATTAACCGTTGTCTCTTTTGTATATAATTACATTTATGCAACACTTTTTTAAGGTTGTTGTTTTGTTAGGGTTGTCGTTTTTTGGGTGTAGTCATTTCCTTATGACAACCCTTTTTTGTATTGTCTTTTTTGTTTACATATTTTTTACAACATTTCATATATTTGCTATCCTATAATAATATAAGAATTCTCAATAATTATATAAACTAAAAATTACATTAGAGGAACATATAAACATCGTCAATATCGAACATATGATTCATAAATCCTCCCAACAATAGGAAATATCATAACACTTCAACACATAAAACGTTACGTCTATAAATTTAAACTCCAACAATAACAAAATGATCGTATTTGTTTGAATAACATCACGATCTTTACAAAAACAACATCATCGGCCAACTTCATATGTACTCCCTAGCTACGTCCCCATAATCTGTCAATTATAAGCACAAAGTTAACATGGACATCTAAAAATCATAACGTGATCATATTAAATATGTATATATATTCAAAAGAAAGCATTGCAAATTAAAATAAAATAGTCACCTTGTTCTACCCATTGATATGTTCTTGAACGCATTTAGCCCATTCAACACGAACTTCATCAATCTCATCTCTAGTGCACTTAAGATGCGTAAACTTTGAAAAAAGAACATATAGAAATGTCAACTTCATTATGAAAAAGCATAATTATACAAAATTATGTCATGAAAAAGGCATTCAAGGGGATAATCTGAAATCAACATGCCCAGTACTTAAAACCATCTTCATTTACAACCACCAACACAACAACCCTATAGGATATAACAACTTCTAATTTACATCTAAAATCCAGTAACAGTCAACTTAGGAACGCATATCATAAAATACAAACTACAATTCACAAAAATAAGGCCTTTAACAAAAAGAAAAACAAGAAATAATCACCAAATCCCAGCATTATAAGCATAACATCGAAGTATTCAAACGAAAGTAAGACCATTAAACGGAAAAACTTACGACATCCAAATGGAAAAACTTAACACCATTAAATAGGAAATAATTACTCACAATTGAACGCAGTGAAACCATGTCTGCAGTTGCCCCCTTATCTACAAATTGTCTCATGTACCACAACACAAAAAAACCGCATTGTTTGGTATCCGGTTGCAAAGAAGCCTACATTACAATATATAAGTATCAACTTACCTTGGTGATGATAAAATAAATATATACATGAGTATCAACGTATTATTCACATCTTCACCATACATACCTTGACTACCTGCTATGTAGGTTGCTTTTTTCCATTCTTTCCAATTTCTATATTGAACATTCTCAAGGCCCTTCATAACAAAACAAATTATTAATCATCGTACATGCGACATAACAATAAATGGAAAAAAATGTACTAAACTTATTAAATTGAAACTTACAAATCAACAATTTTTTTCCAAGTTTGATCATGCAAGTGATGATAAAGAGGGTCCAAAAAATGAACTGTTTCCTTGTGGGGGTTGATGACAGTTAGAATCCAATGGAATCTATGGAATTAATAATTAACACAAATAATGTGAGCAAAATGTCAAGTTATCATAATATGAAGTACAAGAAAGGAAATCATAACTTACCCTACATTACAAGATGCCAAAACTAATTGGCTAGGCAATGTACCACTCAACCTTTTTGCTAGAGCACATGCCTTTCGTTCCATCTCATTCTCTTTATAATCTTGATCACCTTTTGTTCATGGCAAATGTCCTATTTCATATGGATCCACAAATCTGAAATTTTGAAGCTTGTTTTCTTTTACCAACCTTTTGTAGAGATGCCTAACCATCATTTTTAAAATGGAAAAAACCACAATGTTAAATGTAATAATAATAATAATAATAATAGTAATGATAACAATAATAATAGATCAAAATACTTACCACATATAAACAACCACATATACGTATGAGATTGGCTCCAATTGACAGAATGGAACCATATCTTCAATGTTAACAAAGATGTTGAACTCACGGCCAAATACTTCATGATCAAACTCTATCTGTACATTGCCTCCATTCTGAATAACAAACTTCGTATAACAATATAACATATGTAATGGCTTTGGCACACTTGATAGATCAATAGTAGGCAAGTCTTTGTGCACGCGTTTTTTCTTTCCAGGTTTCTAAAAATTGTATTAGCATGATGTGTAAGTAGACATGCTATATTTACGTAGCTAATAAAAAATTAATTTCATATAGGATGACGTATAAAAGTATTACCTTCACTTTGGGTTTTATCAAATGCGATGGCCAAGCAACATGAGATCCTACCGTCTCACCAATACTATTACATTCTCCAGGAATTGGCAAAGGGACATCGTGATCTACTGCTTGATCAATGGACACACTCATGCAATTTTCAGGTAAAAGATTACCATGAAGAAAGTGATTAGCTCCACCCACTTTGATAATTGTGTCATAAGCAGCAATATTTGCTTGTGATTCCAATATTAATACGACTGGTTCACCCTACAATGTAGATTAGGTTATATAGATAATTCATATATATTTACAGAAATATTGTTTGTGTAGCATGATACAAATTTTTACATTTGATGGCCAATTATCATCAATAATTTTGAGATCATCATCCGAGTCTTCATTTTGAAACAAGTTCTTTTGAATTTCTGGTTTATCATCTCTGTCTCTCTCCCCCTCCATAACAAAGGGACTTGAGATTTTAACTGAACAACTATCCTTCTCTTCTCTACCAACTTCATGTGTAGGTGCATTCTTCAAGATCATTGCTTCTAGTTTTTTTACTCGTGCATCGAGTTCTGAATTTATCTTTTTTTGCTCTTTTAAAAGCAAATCTTTATCCACCATATTACTACACGAAACATGATAGTAAGTTGAGGGAGTGACATGACCTCCAGTCCCCCTCAAACATCCAGTGTGTTCTTGTGAGTTAAGAGCTTTAACACGGATGCCATCCTTTTTTCCAGAAATGCTAAACTTACCCTCCTTTTTGTTGTTGTATGTACTCGTCCTTCGAAGTAAATTAGTAACAACATAACAATAAATGAGATGTGTAAGTAAGAGAGAGAGTGTTAGCTTTTAAAATAATTAAGAATAAACAAACTCACAATCTTTTTAATTGTTTCTTTTAAACTCTCTTCTTGTATTTCCCCTTCTTTAGGCAATCGTGCTTTAATCCATAAAATAGCTCTGTTGATTTCATCAGCATTGCCCAATTCATCAGCCTACAATCAATAACGTATTATATAAAATGATCGTTAAATATGAGAATGATGATACAATAAATAAATAATAAAAAATCAAAGACTTACAATCTCTTCAGCCAAACGTGCATATTCTTTACGAGAAAGCTTATGAGGATATTGCAATTGACTTCGTCGCTTCTTTTGTTCCTCACTCTTTGTCTACATCAATAGATTAACAATCATATGACACCAATGACGAGAAATATCAATTAAACATCTTTAGTTGAATCTTACCTTGAATTCTTCTGATAAACGATTGATCACAAAATTACTCCAATCAACTTTGTCAATTCCAGAATTAAAGGGTGCAATATTCAACTTTGCAGGCTCATGTATTCTGCTAAAAACATATTTATTCGTGAGTCTTGTCTTGTATTGAAGCCACTTTTGGTTAGCCGAAGACAAACACCTCTTCTTCCATGCAGGAGGAATATCAAACAACAACTATAAAATACCATTAATTAGAACCCAATATAAGCAAAATATTCTACATTTAATTAAAAAACAAAATAAAAGAAGCACACTCACATTAACAGATTCCCATATCGAGTCCTAGACATCAGTCGACACCTCCCTCCAATCATCAATTGTTATTTTGACCTTTTCCCGAGCTAACACTCCAATGTAACTCTGCATTTCAGCACCATTTGGCCCAATGGGCTGACCTTTGCGATTGAACAGGACTTTCATTTTGAAACATTGAGCTCTTTGTATAGCAAGAGCATGCATATGAGTAGGACCCCTTGATGTTCTTGGTGTGCGTGTACTCTTCTCTTTAGACATAGAGCTGCCCTCATCATCCTCACTTCCCATATCATCATCAACTTCATTTGAACTAACTACCTTTTTATCCTTCAGCAGTTTAGTCGTACTCTTCTCAATTGTCTCATCTTCTTTTGTTGAAGCCCTTGTATGAGACACCATGATTCGAAGTTGCAAAATAAAAGAAGATTAGGTTAGTTGGCAAATATTTAAGAAATAAGTAGAATATCATAAGAGAAAAGTAATAAGTTCATTATATATACCAAAAAGTTAATTAAAGAACTAGAAAGTGCAATTATCAATCCAAATCCCATCACAATCTTCACGCACACATGATGCTTCGTTCTCATCTATACTATCAACTTCTAATGGG
The DNA here is from genome assembly GCA_954870855.1 of Scutellaria minor. Lineage (NCBI taxonomy): Eukaryota > Viridiplantae > Streptophyta > Magnoliopsida > Lamiales > Lamiaceae > Scutellaria > Scutellaria minor. The sequence continues at coordinate 4,296,793 of OX940732.1, read as the reverse complement.
GGCATCCCCATTGTAAAACATTGATGGTGGATGTTACATTCTTCTAAATCATCACCATTGATGTGATCAAAATACTCTCTACTAGGGGTTGAAAGTACAACATGTCATGCAGGATCTCAAGAGTCTTCAATGTAGAAGACTTGTTTAGCTTGATTACCCAATATAAACCGATCGGATTTGAATCCAATTCTATTGAGGTTTACTGTTGTGCAACCAAGATCATCTATTTTAATTCCATTATTATGCTCAACCCAATTACATTTAAACATTGGAATGCGAAAATTGTGGTAATCAAGTTCCCATATCTCTTCAATAACTCCATAATAAACCATGTCCGTCACTACTGGATTTTTGTCCTTTGCACTAGCCACTTGTATGGTTTTTGCAACTAAACTGACTCCCGTATTTTGAATAGCTCGTATACTATCACGCTCCCTCGTATAATAGGTAACTCCATCAATCAAGTAACTAGAGTACTTCAACACATCATTTTCGGGACCACTTGCAATCAATTTTAACTTTTCTGATACTTGACAGATAAGTGTCGTTTCTCACGTATTTTTGCGTATGTTTATGTATTCGTTTGAATATGTCTAGATACATTTTTATGGTGATTTATGATATTATATTGTATAAGTTGTATTTGACGAGTTTGTGCTTAGTTTCATGATTTTGATGAGAAAAAGTGCAAGTTTCAAGTGTAATTGATGATCAAGGAAGAATAAAAGTGAAATACGAGATCACATGGAAGAGTTAGTGGCACACGGTTTGGTCATGCCGTGTAGCACGACCGTGTGCCATTGTACAGTGAAAGGGCACGACCATGTCGTGGGGCACGGTCAACTCCGTGCAAAAGCCAGTGACCTCTTGGTAGGGCACGGTCGATCGTGCTATGGGGCACAATCGTGCCCGGGTGAACAGGAACTCGTACAGTTTTGGTTTTCTTGGAGTGTTTTCACCTCTTATTTCACTTGGAAGATTCCCAAAGCCATATAAATATTCAACATGAAGAGAGAGAAATATAGAGAAAAATTAAGAGAGAGATTCATAGAGAAGAACACGATAGTCTGAGAAGCAGTGAGAGGATTTGAAGGAGAATTCAAGAAGATCGAGGAATCGTGAGATCGTCTAATAGAGTTTTTTTTATCTTTTCTTCTGTTGTTAGATTTTAGTAGATATGATATTTTCAATCTTGTCTATGAGTTTGTTTATCATCATGTCTAGCTAATTTTCTAAGGTTTCTAGGGCTTGTTAGTAATTTAATTCAAATCTTGATGGATCTTTAATTTCAATTCAAAGTTCGTGATCATTTATCCTATTTGTGTGTTTATGAATTGATTTCTTGTTTGATTGTCCGGTCGGTAATTGAGCATGTTTTAGTAATTAGATCAAAATTCGGGAGATGAGATTTAATTATGGAAGAATAAACACATGATACATAAAAAGACTTAGATCGGGAGATTAGGAATTTATGTGATGAGACATCAATCTTAGGTACTTTTGGGAGTTGTTATGTTTCAATCAGATTGAGTAGGGATACCTCTGGTGGCATAATAATCAACCGGTTAACTGACTCGGGAGAGCTGTTAATTCGACATATGTGATTGCTCATATAGGATGATTGATTAATGAACTTGAGTTGGTTAAAATGATGTTTTGATGAGAATTAGATGAAAGCATGTCCTAGAACTTGTCTTAGATATCTGTTATTCTTGAGTGAATTTATCTGCGTAGTTACTTTTCTATTGAATTAATCTACAATCAGTGTGATTTGATTTTCCTAGATAAAACTGAGAATTGAATTTGAGTAATTAGTTAGTGCCTAGATAGCCAGTCTCTGTGGGATTGACCTTGCTCACCACTTCTACACCCTACACCGTACACTTGCGGGAGTAGCTAAAAGAAATTAATGAATAAGTTTTTGGCGCCGTTGTCGGGGACTGGAGTTTAGGATAATTAATATTCTAATTTTGTTTTTATTTTTAGTCTAGGTTTTATTTGTTTTATTTTTTTTCTGAGTTTTAGAGAGTATCTGATACTTGTCTCTTAGGTGTTTTCAGATTGTGCATGAACACTCGCTCTAAAAAGGTGAATTTGATTGCACTAGATTCGGAAATTGAAGCAACTTGCAGACGTAGTAAAACACGAAGACAACTATTTGCTCAAACTCAGATGGTTGAAGATAATCCAAATGTGCAAGTACTAAACAATCAAGGTATCGATGTAGGAGTAAACCAAGTACCACCAGTTGGTGCTTAGAGAGCCATCAGAAACTATTTTCAACCAAAATAAAATGGAAGGGCGGTGGTGCGACCACCTATTCAAGAGAATAATTTTGAGTTGAAGCCGACTCTGATCAATATGGTTCAACAGAATCAGTTTGGGGGTGGCCCTTTAGATGACCCCAATGCGCATCTAGCGCAGTTTCTTGAAGTATGTGACACGATCAAGTTGAATGGTGTTTCTGATGATGCCATAAGACTTCGATTGTTTTCTTTCTCTTTAAGAGACAAAGCAAAGCTGTGGTTCAACTCACTCCCTCCAGGCTCAATTACTACGTGGGATGGATTAAGTAGTAAGTTTCTATTTAAGTACTTTCCACCAAGTAAGACGTTGAAGTTGAAAAGTGAGATCACACAGTTCAAGCAATTTGATGGGGAGTCCTTGGGCGAAGCTTGGGAAAGATTCAAAGATATGTTAAGAAGATGTCCTCAACATGGATTTCCTGAAGATCAACAGGCCTGTTTCTTCTACAATGGACTGTTTGGAGCAATGAGAGCAATGATTGATGCAGCGGCAGAAGGAGCTTTATTAGCAAAGAATCCGGAGGATGCGATATATATTTTGGAGAAAATGGCAACAAACAGCTACCAATGGCCGTCTAAAAGAAACACATATAGGAAAGTGGCGGAGATTCAAAGTTAAGATCAATTGTCCATTTTATCCTCACAAATAGCAGCTCTCACAAGTCAAGTATCTATGATGACAAAGGTTCAAACTCAAAACGTAGGAAGTGTAGGGAGTCGAGGATGTGATTTCACCCAACAAGAGGAAGTAGAAGACGTCAACTACATGAATGGACAGAATTACAACAACCAAAACTTCCAAAATAGGGGTATGTATCAGTATAAACATGGAGGGGCGAATCATGAAAATTTCTCTTATGCAAATAATAGGAATGTTCTGCAACCCCCTCCGGGTTTTTCTGTTACGAATGGAGTTCTCGATGAACCAAAGAAGCTGTCAGTAGAAGATTTAGTTAGTGCATTTGTGAACGAATCACGAGATAGATTCACAAGGATTGAAGAAAGATTTGATACACGGATGAAGGCCTTAGAGTTACAAGTCGAACAGATTTCCAAATACATAGGGAATCAATATAAAAAGGGTCAATATCCAAGCACCACTGAAGTGAATCCAAGGGTGCAATGTTTGGCAATTCAATTGAGAAGTGGAACGGAATACGAAGGGCCAAGCATGCTAGTGGTGGAGGAAGATGAAAACGAGAAGAAGAAGGAAGAAAAAGTGGTGGAGAAAAAGGAAGAGGAAATCGAACAAAAAGGGGCTGAGAAGCCAAAATCAAATTCTAAACCCTCTCTTCCATTTACAAATTTTTCTCTCCCTTTTTCTCAACGTTTTCAAAAGAAAAAAACTAGATGCTCAATTCGCTAAATTTTTGGAAATTTTTAAGAAAATTCACATTAACATTCCTTTTGTAGATGCTTTGGAACAAATGCCGAACTATGCGAAATTCTTGAAGGATGTAATGTCAAAGAAAAAGAAGATAGCGGATTATGAAAGAGTGAATCTCACGGAGGAGTGTAGTGCCATCTTGCAACAAAAGCTGCCACAAAAGCTTAAGGACCCAGGGAGCTTCACAATTCCTTGCGCGATTGGAGGATCAAGTTTTAATAAGGCCTTGTGTGACCTTGGAGTAAGTATAAATTTGATGTCGCTGTCCATCTTCAAGAAGCTTGGTATTGGTGACGTAAAGTCTTCCACCATCTCATTACAATTGGTGGATAGGACAATAACTTATCCCAAGGGAATCATCAAGGATGTGCTAGTCAAAGTGGATCAATTCATCTTCCCGATGGATTTTATGGTTCTCGACATGGAGGAAGATCATGATGTGCCTCTGATTTTAGGATGACCATTCTTAGCCACAGGATGAGCGTTGATCGACATACAAAAAAGAGAGCTTACGTTGAGAGTAAATGATGAACACATTTTGTTCAAATTTACAAGGACATGCGATTCCATGATGGAAAGGAGAACTGCAGTTTTGTCAATGTAGTAGGTGCTTGTGGAGAGGATCGAGAAATACCAATGAAGATGTACCATAGAAATGTGAGGAAACGGCAAGACAAAAGCAGAATCGAAGAGATAAAAATTGGGCACGACCGTGTTGTGGCGTACGGTCAGATCGTGCCCGGCAATAAATTTGTTCTGGACAATGGGGCACGACCATGCTGTACAACACGGTCGACCGTGCCCAGCCAACTGATGGAATTTAATGTGGAGATCGAGGAAAATTTCCTCCATGAAAGGTACATTTTCATCTCGTCCGGCTGAAGACATTAAACTTAGCGCTACTTGGGAGGCAACCCAATTAGCCATTCTTTCCAAGTTTTTGAGTTTTCTTTGGAATTGTCGACTTTAAGTTTGGGGGGATGGTTTGCATTGCATGATTAGTTGCATTGTAGGTTTATTCCTTTAGCATATTTATTATTTTGTTTTTAGGATGATAGATGATCTTGTGATTAGGAGATATGAAGTGAATTCTTGAGTTATAAGAAACATGAATTGAGTAAAATGAACTTAGGGATATATTGCTTGATTGAAGTTGAAAGTTTGTTCTGAATTTTTGGTGAATATATTTGAGCATGCAATGATTGTGTAGTTTTGAGAAGTATGAAAATAAGCTAGTGAGATTTGAGCCTTGACTTGAGATTACACCAAGTCGTATTTTCTTGATTGTGTGGTTAGCGATTGTCTTGTATATACCTCTAGAACTTGTTATGGTTTCTCCTTCGAGACTACAAGTACGTGTGAATTTTTGAAAATGATATAAGGCCATCTTTGCTCTGATTAGTCACTTAGCCACATAATTTCTTACCAAATTTGATATATTTCCTTCGTTAGCCTTGTTGAGCCTTTAAGCCTTATTCTTTGATTAGCCAAATAATTGGGTAAATTACCACAACTTTTATTTTGAGCCTACCTACCTATGATTTTGAAGCTCAATTGAGAAGTGATGGGTGAATAAATATAATGGGAAGTATATGTGGAGAAAGAATTTGGTGGAGGATATAAAAAAAAAGAAAAAAAAAAGAAAGAGACCAAGTGTGAAAATGATGAAAAAAAAAGAAAAGAAAAATAATATATACTTGGATTGTAGAGGTGATTGTTGGAAGGAAATTTTTTGCATGAGTTGTGCCTATTTTTGATATGTTTTGAGTTGTGTCGTTTCTGGAACTCACTTGAATTCTTATTTTTGACATATTTCTGGAACTCATGTTTTAGAAAAAGTGGTCTTTTGAAAAGACCTCATGAAGATAGAAAAATTCATGGTTTGAGTTGAAATTTGTGGAGGAGCTTCAAATATCTATTTGATTAGTCACTTTTATCCCAAATTTTATCTATCCTGTCCAAAGAGCCTCATTGCGTCCAAATAAAGTCTTTTTTGATTCTTAATATTCACATGTACAAACGTGGTGGAGAAGTGAGACGATTGCAAGCTTATGGTAGATTTTACTTGATTTATTGATTTGAGCGTATACACGTCCTATTTTTAAACACTTTGAGCGTGAGTGATACACTGTTACCTCCTTGTTGATCATTACCTTGTGATGATCAAGGAAGAATAGAAGTGAAGTACGAGATCGTGTAGAAGAGTTAGTGGCGCACGGTCTGGTCGTGCCGTGTAGCACGACCGTGCGCCATTGTACAGTGATAGGGCACGACCGTGCCGTGGGACACGGTCAACTCCGTGCAAAAGCCAATGACCTCTTGGTAGGGCAGGGTCGACCGTGCTGGGGGCACGACCATGCCCGGGTGAATAGGAACTCGTACAGTTTTGGTTTTCTTGGAGTGTTTTCACCTCTTATTTCACTTGGAAGATTCCCAAAGCCATATAAATACTCAACATGAAGAGAGAGAAATATAGAGAAAATTAAGAGAGAGATTCATAGAGAAGAACACGATAGTCTGAGAAACAGTAAGAGGATTTGAAGAAGAATTCAAGAAGATCGAGGAATCGTGAGATCGTCTAATAGAGTTTTTTTTTATCTTTTCTTCTGTTGTTAGATTTTAGTAGATATGATATTTCCAATCTTGTCTATGAGTTTGTTTATCATCATGTCTAGCTAATTTTCTAGAGTTTCTAGGGCTTGTTAGTAATTTAATTCAAATCTTGATGGATCTTTAATTTCAATTCAAAGTTCGTGATCATTTATCCTATTTGTGTGTTTATAAATTGACTGCTTGTTTGATTGTTCGGCCGGTAATTGAGCATGTTTTAGTAATTAGATCAAAATTCGGGAGATGAGATTTAATTATGGAAGAATAAACACATGATACATAAAAAGACTTAGATCGGGAGATTAATGAATTTTTGTGATGAGACATCAATCTTAGGTACTTTTGGGAGTTGTTATGTTTCAATCAGATTGAGTAGGGATACCTCTGGTGACATAATAATCAACCTGTTAACTGACTCGGGAGAGCTGTTAATTCAACATATGTGATTGCTCATACAGGATGATTGATTAATGAACTTGAGTTGGTTAAAGTGATGTTTTGATGAGAATTAGATGAAAGCATGTCCTCGAACCTATCTTAGATATCTGTTATTCTTGAGTGAATTATCTGCGTAGTTACTTTTCTATTGAATTAATCTGCAATCAGTGTGATTTGATTTTCCTAGATAAAACTGAGAATTGAATTTGAGTAATTAGTTAGTGCCTAGATAGTCAGTCTCTGTGGGATCAACCTTGTTCACCACTTCTACACCCTACACCGTACACTTGCGAGAGTAGCTAAAAGAAATTAGTGAAAATTGACCATTGGAATGATTAATTTCATTTGCAACCTATAATTCAACATGTCGTAATGAATGTTTTAATTAAAATTATAAACTTCAATACGACAGGTTAGAGTTATAGTACTTACTCAATCGTGTATCCAATTAATAATCGTCTTGTTATGTTCATCCAAGAGTTGTTTCTCCATCTTTCTTCCAAAAGTTACCTTTAGGTGAACCATATGTTGACTAAAAAAGTTTAATTAGATCACTATGAGATTAATAACATATAAGGTTTAATGAGTTAGCGAGATCACCTTATATACGGGACAATCTCAATGTCATTTGTCAAAACATAGAGATGAGCTTGTCTCAAATCATCAGGATTAGCTTGGATCACTTTGACAGCTGATAATGGCCTAGTCATGTTAACTTGTCGATGTTTTGATGGGATTCCAATTGTGTGAACACTAGAAAGATAGTTTGAATAAAATTCCACAACCTCCTCAACAATATAACATTCAGTTTTACATCCTTCAGGCCGATTATGATTTCGCACATAACCTTTTAAGACCTTCATGTATCTCTCAAATGGATACATCCATCTGTACTAGATTGGTCCACACAATTTCACCTCTCGCACAAGATGAACAATTAGGTGACCATGATATCAAAGAATGAGAGAGGAAAATACTTTTCAAGTAAACACAAGGTTGTCACAATCTCCTTTTGAATTTCATCCAACTTTGAGACATCTATAACTTTGCTGCATATCACATTAAAAAAGAAGCACAACCGAGTGATTGCATGTCTCACATTATCAGGCAAAACACCACGTATAGCCACTGGAAGAAATTGTTGCATTAAAGTGTGGCAATCATGTGACTTCAGGCCAACAAGCTTCAAATCGTTCATTGATACCAAATTTCTAACATTAGATAAGTAACCCGTAGGGACCTTCATTCCCATCAAAGAGTTACAAACCTTTCTTTTCTCTTCTTTACTTAGTGTGTAACAAGCTGGTGGCAAGAAAGTTTTTTTGTCACCAACCTTCGGTGCCAACTTTGTTCTAACTTTCATATCCACGAGATCTAGTTTAGCTGTTATTCCATCTTTCATCTTACCTGGAGTGTTAAGTAATGTACCGACTAGAATTTCACACACATTCTTCTCAATATGCATCACATTCAGAACATGTCTCATATGTAAGTGTTGCCAATACTCGAGTTCAAAAAAAATAGATTACTTCTTCCAACATGGTTTATCTTCTTTGAGCTTTGACGGATTTTTACAACTCTTTTTGCCCCATGTACATTGGATTTCTGCTACTCTCTTAAAAACATCACGACCACTCAATGGTATTGGGACAGGGTCCAACTCTTGATTACCATCAAATGACTTCTTTTGTCTTCGATAAGGATGACTAGCACGGAGCCACCTTTTGTGTCCTATATACGACATTTTCCTACCATGTTTTAGCCTTTTTGAGTAAGTTTTATCACCACAAATAGGACACGCACGATATCCTTTTATAGTACAGCCTGCTAAGTTTCCATAAACTGGAAAGTCATTGATGGTCCACAACAACACAACTCTAAGTAGGAAGTTTTCATCTCGAAAACTATCATAAGTTTGAATACCTACTTCCCATAGGAGTTTTAAGTCCTCAATTAAGGGTGATAAATAAACATCAATGTCGTTCCCCGGCTGTTTAGGACCACCAATTAACATAGTGAGCATCATAAATTTCCATTTCATACACAACCATGGAGGAAGATTCTATATGATCAGTATTACTGGCCAACAACTGTATGTAGAAGTCATCATACTATAAGGATTGATCCCATTTGTAGATAGAGCCAATCTGAGATTTCTTGACTCGGAAGCAAATTCAGGCTAATTATGGTCTACTACTTTCCAAGATGGTGCATCAGCTGGGTGACACAAATAACCATCAACAACTCGATTATCAGCATGCCAAGTCAAGTCCTTAGATATCTCCTTGTTTGGAAACATCCGTCGAAACCTTGGAATAGGTGGGAAGTACCAAAGGACCTTTGCTGGAATTCCTTCATAAATCTTGGAATTTTTTCCGAATTTCCATCTTGAGATACCATAATTAGGACAATTAGTAAGGTCCTTGTACTCCTTACGATACATGACACAGTCATTTGAACATGCATGAATTTTCTCATAATCCATCCCCAATGCAACCAAGGTTTTCTTTGCATCATACAAAGATGAAGGCAATTCATTTTGGGGAGGAAGCATTTGCCTAACTAAACTAAGGAGCTCAGTAAAACTTTTATCACTCCAACCAAATTTTGCCTTTAAGTTGTACAATTTCACAATGGCAGACAACTTTGTGAAATTTGAACATTCAGGATATAAAGGTTTCTCTGCATCCTCAAGCAATTTACCAAATTCATTTGGATTTTGATCAGTGTATTCATATCCAACATGTACCATGTCGATAGGTTCTTCTTTTCCAAAATTATATTCATTTCCCCTAAACTGATCACCAGCATACATAGGCATTTCTAACTTACATCTCTCTCCATGCCACATCCATGTATGATATGTTTTATCAATTCCCTTAGTTAACAAATGCAACCTAACAATTACATGTTTCCATTTCCTAAGATTACCACAATCTGAACATGGACAAGACATTGCATTGACATCATCTATATTTTGAATTGCAAAATGCATAAAAGACTCAACCCCAACCTTGTATTCATCTAAGAGTCTGTCCTTCAACATCCATTCCTTGTCCATCTCAAGTTACCAAAACGGTGAAATTACCAAAATTTTACACTTTGAATTAGCCCTTCTTCTCCCTATTCAATTTGATACCTTCAAGAAAGCTTATACACTAAGATGACTAAATATCCAATCTTCCTTTTATGAAGAGCATTTATGTAGCCCGCAATTCAATCATCTTTCCAGCAAGATTCTCTCTCTCTCTCTCACTCACTCTCTCTCCCATTTGTGTACTTTCAGCAAATTGATGTTCCTTGAAAAGATCAAGAAAACAGATCCATCTAGCAATTACAAAGTAGATTAAGTTTGTAGAAATATGTAATCAGCATAATTATTTTAGTCTAATTTTCTACTAAGTTTGTAGAGATTCCACTAATCAGCAAACATTGGGGTGGCTAATGATTTGTAATCATTTTTTTTGCCACTAATAAAGAAGACTTTTCTTAAAGTGGTGATATTATGAATATCTTAAAACTCTTTTGTCAATTATAACTATAATTGACATAAATATGGAAAGAGTTGATGAGAGAGAGGTCGCAGTCTAAGTTAATTTCAGGCTTCATGAATTCAGGCCAACTATTCTAAAAACACGTGATAACTGAGAGGTAAAAAGTCAGATGGTAGGGTAGGGACTAGGGTGGCCCCTTCACTAAATAAATACTAAAATTAGTAACATTTTTCATGGATTTCCCCAAAATTCTATCCCCAACAATATTTCTAGTGAAACGATTTTTTATTTTTTAACAAATGCCAATCATCATAAAGTCATATTAACAAGCAGAAGAGCTGTGTTTTCATAGCAGTCTGTACATTTCCTTGGCTGCAAGCCTCGTTTTGCAATCAGACTCCTCTATGGCTCAACCATATGCATACATACATCAAACAATACCTAGTGTAATAGGAAAATTACCCAAACAACTGAAAAAAAACAAAGATTAATCATCATCAAACTTATAAAAATAATTTACACCTAACAATCGAACTTTAGAAACCATCGAATTTACACCTTCAGACATTTCTACACCTGACAATCTACCTCTAATGGAAAAAACTTCAGAACAACATCGAATTTACACTGACAAATCCGTACGTAGAAAGCGAAACCAAAAATTCAAACACAAATTCAAAGATGCAAAAGCAAGTAACAATGGTGATAAACTGACCCGGTGGATAGAAGAATATTTATGTGTTTGGGCGTCAGATTCGATCGGGCATCGAATGCGTCGACCTCTTCTCGTTCGCCGACCGCCGCTCAGATATGCCTAGGGTTAGAAATTGGGGAAAAGTAATTATGTTTTTACCAAATGTAAAAGGGTGAGAGTAATATTTTAGGGGTAGTTTCTTAATTCAAAATTAATTACAATACAAATTTGGGTAAATAAAAACTAATGAAAGTTAAATGGCAAAGTGGTTATATACCTTCTAAAAGGTCTAGAGTTTGACTCTTAATTGAACTCTACCTTTTTTATTTTTTTTGCACTATATATTTGACAACCCCATGAAAAGCGTTGTACAAAGAGTTGTCTATTAGCGAAAATAGCCGCTCAAAGACAATCCATAAAAAACCGTTGCAAAAAAGCATTGTCTATTAGCGAAAAAAGCGCTGAAAGACAACACATAAAAAAGCATTGCACAAAAGTGTTGTCTATTAGCATAAAAATGCGCTGAAAGACAACACCTTGCGAAAAACGTTGTTTTTTGTCTTAAAAACGTTGTCTTTCAGCGCTTTTTTCACAAAAAGACAACACTTTTCACAAAAAGCGTTGTAAAATACAGAAAGACAACAAAAAGCGTTGTAAAATACAGAAAGACAACAAAAAGCGTTGTAAAATACAGAAAGACAACAAAAAGCGTTGTCTTTCATGCGTTGTCTATCAGCGAAATTCTTGTAGTGATTACAACTAGCTAATACAAAAATGCAAGAAGTAAAGTAATTTATGAAATATACTAACTACTCAGTAACTCAAATCAATAATTTGTAATCAATAATCACTTATAAAATAAAACATCCAATATATTGTTCTTCAATTTAAGTATTTTCAAATTTCAAACAAATAAAGTACATAACTATAAACATCAAGTGAAAAAATAAGGTTAAAAGAGTAATACCTAATTTATCATCAATGTTGAATAAAGTGAATTGGGGAACTCAAAAGTTTGAGTTTTAGTGGAAGTGGTGACCAATGGAATATGACATATTAAACAAAATAAAAAAAAATTGCCATTTAAAAGGGGTTTGCTTTGCATTTTGGAAGTTGGGAGATTGGAGTTGCAGACTTACAGAGAAGGTGAAACAAAATTTTTGGAAGTTAGTCCACTGTAAGTCCCTGACTCTCTCGCACAAAATTCTTTGAAAGAGGAGAGAGGAATTGATTAAAAATAGCAAATAACAATAATAATGTGTAGCGCCCCGGATCAAAACGAGCATAATTAATTAATTAAATATTTTAACCTATGATTTAATAATTTTGTTGCGTATGATTTAACTGTTTAATTTATTTAGTGCGTTTCAAATACGTGTTTTAATGCGAGGTTTAGATCGATAATTTTTATTAGACGTGGAACGTAGGATATTTTTATATCGTTAGATGCGTATTGAGAAAACGAGAAGATAGAAATGAACTAGGGGTCAATCGGAGACCCATAACTCAACCGGCGATGAAAAGGGCGAAACACGAGGTTTCGGAGAAATCGGAAGATATTTACGGAGAATGGAAACGAAGATATTATCGCCGGTCGCCGGAAAATTTCAACGTTGTCGGAATCGGATGATTTTTGCACACGACGTTCGTCTCGACAAGACGAATCTAGGATAGGTCTTGGATTTCAAATCCGATTTCTCATTCGCCGGAAAACGGCGAAAAATAGCCTCTTAAACCCTAAACCCTAACCCTTGATCACCCTTTCTCTCTCCTCTGTTCTTTCTCTCTCCACCACGCCGGAGAAGCTGCCGGAGGTCGCCGGAGGTCGTGGCCAGACGCTGGAGTGCCGGCGCCGCCGTGGGTGGCGGCGCCGGAGATGGACAGTAGATATATATATGTGTATGCATGCATGTGTGTGTGTTGTGTGGTGTGTGAGTGTGTGTGCTCGTGCTTTTTGTTGTAGGCGACGCCGGGTGGCGCCGCCGTGGGGGAAGGAACGGCCGGCGACGGGAGGTCGCCGGCGAGGTGGAGGAGGAGGCAGCCGGCGGCTGGTGACCGCCGGCCAAGCCATAACAGTGAGTGTGTGTGTGTAGTTTCACCTCGCGTTGTGTGTGTGGGTGCTCCGGTGTGTGAGGTTTTGCGGCGGCTGGTGGTGGCCGGCGATGGTGGGATCGTCGGCCAGGGTCACGGTGAGGGGTGGTGGTCGCCGGCGGCAGGTGGCCGCCGGCCAGAGCTGGGAAACCGTGTGTGTGTGTATGAGATACGTGTGAGTGTGTGATCCATGCGCGTGTGTATATGGCTGTGTTGGGGTGTTGGGTTGGCCGGGAAAGGTTGCCGGCGACGGGGAGTCGCCGGCGGAGGGGCTGGTGGTGGTCGCCGGCGACTGGAGTCGCCGGCCGGAGCTTTTGGATAGGTGTTGGATTTTTTGAAAAATTGAGCTTCGAAGGATTTTGCGGCGAAGTTTCCGGGAACTATTCATGCCGGAATCCGGCGATGGACGGCCGGATGTGGTATCCGGCGGTGCGAGGTATCCGGCGAGGTAGGTTTTGGTGGCTGGAGGCGGCGCCACCGCGCCGGGCGACGCCCGGAAGTGGCCTGCTCGAGCAGGCCACCGTCAGGAAAGCTGGGAAGGTCCTGGCCGAGAAAACTCGACCAGGTGTGCGCCGGGTGCAGCAGCTGCCGAGAAAACTCGGCAGCTGTCGGGTGTCGGGTAGCCGGCGCGCGCCCGTGCGCACCCGTCGGGTGCCGACGCGCACCCGACGCCGTGTTTTCGATCCGAACCTCGTTTTCTTTCCGTCGTTCATCCGTATCGAGTCGTCGCTGACGAGACATCGTTGATCAGGGTCCGTGGGCCCGGTCAAAATCAACCCTTTGACCAAAATTACCATTTTACCCCTAAACTTAAAATGCTCCGTTCGAGCTCGTTTCAACTCCGATTGAGCTCATTCTTGTTGCGTTGGGATCCTTATTTCAATTCCTATCTTTTCAGCCACTTATATAGATCTGACCCTCTCGTTTCTTGAACTCCAAACTTTAGATCGTTCGATCCGTCGCGTCGTTAACGAACGTTTTTCCGCCGGAACCTTTTACAGCTTTATTTATACAGTATTTAAGATCTAAGCAACACCGTAACTTGTGTAGGCTATGTATTGGATTGAGATTGAGTTACTGTTGGATTGGACTTGTGTTATCAGACTTTTGAGACTAGCGACTCACGCGGGTAACCACCGAACAAGGTAGGGGTAATTTCTATCTCTTTATCTGTCTACTGCTTTTCCTATTATATGCATGACTGAGGAACACTATATGCTGTGAATACACTTGTTGTGCCATATTATTACTGTGGTTGGACTGATGTCCACCTTGATCATGCATTATGTTCGTCCCCTGCTATTTTCTACTACTCCGAAAAGGTCTGGCGGTCCTTGAAATACGCTAGCGGTATATGAGACCGTTTACAGGGTAAGACGGGGGAACCCTGCACCTATGCATCCCCTACAATTTCTAATATCTACTATGCATTTTATGTGCTGTGACAACGTGACATAAGATTATTTTATTAGTTTTTATATATCTGTTGAGAGTCTCAAGAGGCAGAGTTATTCCCACGAGTGTATTCCACGCACTCACCCCTTTATTCTGTACTCACACTACAGGAGCTGGTGAGCATGTCGAACCCTAGTTGGAGAGAGGTGGTGTTGTTCCTGATCTTGTGTTTATTTAGGATGTGTCGCACAAACACTTTCAAACAATGTTTTAAGTTTAACTCACGTTCTTGTAATATTTCTGTATTTATATTCTGAGTATTCTGTGAACGAGAGATCCTGATGTTATTTCCGCTGCGTATGATTTACATTATCAGTAGTGAGACTAATTGCTATCGGCAAAGGCCGATTGTTGTTGAGTGAAGGAATCACTTCGTCCCTTACCTCTTTCTTCTGTCGTCTCTTGCTTATTCTTTCTGTTGTGTAGGCGTCTCTTGCTATTTCTCTCTTCACGCCCAACGGTAAAACTCTGATAAAATATGAAAAGATTTCGGGGCGTGACATAATGTGGATAGATTGAGACCACTTATATATAATATAATAATAAATCTAATTTGTGGTTGCCCCATTTTTATAAATGAATTATTTTTCTGGGGCTTAATTGATATAAAATTAATTTTAATTAATAAATATATATAATATTTAAATTTTTAAAAAAAGTTGGGGAGCTAAAGCCCCCTCTCTTCTAAGAAGGATCCGCCCCTGGCTTTACCATAAAAAATTGCAAACTGAAAAGAAAAAAACTTAACAAACATAAAGCACATGAAGAAAAACAAAAAAAACCACATAACAGTCTCCCACCTAATCCACCCCATCCTCAGTGTCTAAAAAATCACGATATATTGGCGATTTCTCGACAATATATCTCCAAATCAAAGCCATGGATATAAAATACGCATGCCATGTAATTTCATTGTTTTATTGGCGATTTATCGTGATATATCGGCGATAAATCGCCGATTTTGGAATATCGGCGTAGCCTAGTGTATTTTTGGCATTTTATCGAGCAGCTGAGTTGCAGAAGCGGTGAATCTGGAGGTGGCTGAGGGATTCGAAGAAGATGACGGTGGTGGGGTTGAGGAAGTGCTGATGGAGAAGAAGACGAAGGCAGAGCAGGTGGTGGCCGCGAATCACCGAAAAATATGGAGATGGAGAGGAGCGATCGGGTCACGCCGGCGGTGAGGCGCGGCAGAGCCGCTGTAGCACCGGAGCTCGGAGAAGAAGATGATGGTCGAAGGTTGGCTGGAGAAGAATATAGCGATGGGGCTTGGTGGTCGGAACAGTGAAGAGGCAATGAGAGAGAGAGAGCTGGAGACGGCGGCGGTGGAGCTTTTTCTTTGACTCATGAGAGAGAGGGAGAGATAGAGAAGAAGAGAGAGAGAGAGCAGTGTGAGAGAGAGACTCACGAGAGGGAGGGGGAGAGAAGTTGGAGAGAGAGAAAAGATGGGGAGGAGAGAGATTATATCCAATTTTTTTTGACTTTTTTTTTTTTTTTGATTTACTTCCCCAAAATGATTTATTTCCCAAATGCATACACTAGGTTGATAAAGGATAATATATAGTTTAGGTGGTGAAAATGTCTTGTTATCATATGAGACAACATTTATATAATAATTTATCTCTAAATTTGTTGTAAACTTATCTTTTTATTTGAAATTTAAGTTCAATATATGTATTAATGTTACTTATAATATTATATAAAGTACTAGATATATTTTTCAATTTTTTTTACAAATTTTTAAAAAAATTTGCGTAAAAAACCGATATATCCAACGATATCGATATATCCGTTATTATTTCCGTAAAATCAAGGTACCGATATATCCGTCGATACCGATATTTTAGTCCTTGCCCATCCTAAGTATTTGAAAAAGTTGTTACAGTGGACAGGATAAAAATTTATATTTTGAATATAAATTTATTGGAAAAGTTGATAGGGTGGAGACTGAATAAAAATTTATATTTTTAATATAAATTTGTTGAATATATTGGGTGTCATAAATGAAATTTGATAACTTATAAAATATATTTTCTTCATGAAACTGGAAAGGAATATGTATGATTTTCTCACTTATTTTCACACTTATTGATTGGTTGAATATGTTTCTTTTTAGAGTTTATAAGATATTTTAATATGTTTGGTAATTATATCCTTAAAGTAAATGCTTTCAAAGTAATAAATTATAGTTGTAGGAAAAAAAATTTTTGTTTTTTTTCACAAGCTATGATTAGATCTTATTTTCATAATCAAATTTGATATCCCAAATTTTTAACGATTCTATGCCAAAACACTCACACTCTCAAATCGAACGGACGTTCTCAAATCATTTTTTTGATTTTCATTCAATTCAAACTCAATTTGATAAAAATTGAACGAAATCTTGATTTTGAACTGAAAAAGTGTTCACCAAATTGACTTATATTTTAGATTAAAAGAACTGTCAACTTTGAGATGAAATCAGATCAAAGAAATAAAAGTTTAAGTTGTAAAGTGGAAGAAAAAAAATTCATATTTGAAGTTGTAATTTGATTTTAACCATATTTTAAATGTCATTCAAAAAATTGGATTACACATGATCAGTATTAAAGTTTTTGTATAATTTCAACAAGCAATTTTATATACTGAGGATTTATTGAAGTGTTACTAAACTAATGTCAATTTTATAAATAAAACTATTCAAATTAAAGAATATATTGAGGGGAAAAAAAACATATGTGACCTCCTTTTTAAAAATAAAACTAGCTTAATCATATGGTTTGGACAGAGACATAAATGATATTGAGTATGTTTGTTTTGGCAGGGATTGTGTCTGAGTCTGGCAGAGCAAATCGACTCATTTGAGAGAACCGTAAATAAGAAACTGCAGAGACACTTTGAGAGCTCTGATGAGCTATCAAACTATTTATCAAAATCAGTGTTTATAATTTCAACAGGCAACAATGACTACATCAACAATTATCTTAATACAGATCTTCATGATACAAGCAAACTTTACACTCCACATTCTTTTGCCAATCTTCTTATGATAATCTCTCCCAACAACTTCAGGTACTAATGATAATTTCGCGTGGTGTTATTGAAAATTCCTGTCTAACTAGATATTATATAATTGTGAGTCGAACTGCTACATGTGTTTGATTGTTTATGGCGAATACGAGCACAGAGACTGTATCGATTGGGAGCAAGAAAAGTGGTCATGTTCGAGATCAGACCGATTGGGTGCATGCCATGGAGTTTAAGGACATTTGAACACAGTGGAAGATGTGTTGAAGAGGTTAATGAACTAGCAGTGATGTTCAATGAAAGACTTGCAACAATGCTTCATGATTTGACATCTACTCTTCAATGCAATTATCGATCCATCTAAATATGGTAATTAACCCTTCTCATTAAGATAGAGATGAACTTGAAAATCAAAAACTTTAAATATTTTAATTAAAAAATCTTATAATATGACTTGAAGTTATTTAATTATAAGTTTTAATTTCAAACAACCATTTTAAAGATTTTTTTAATTATAAGAATCTAGCTAGTTACTCAATGATGGAAACTTGGCTCTAATCTTTGGAAGAGATTTTGCAGGGAAGTATTTTGAACTTTAAAATCCTAATGTATGTTTGTTTCCGCAATTAAACTTGGATCATAAAATCCGAACATAATCATTACTGTCTATATTACAATTATCAATCATGATCAAATACACTTTTTTCATTAAAAAAATATCACATCAATCCACATTTTCACAATAAAATGTTCTATCAACTCATATTTTCCATCACTGATTTGACATCTACAGTATAATCCTACCCTATAAAATCCTGAAACAAACATACATTTCACTATTCACCTTTACTATAAAACCCAGGATTTCAATGACGAGTTTTCACCAAACTCACATAAGCCCTTTCCAAACATAAAGAGATCAATCTAAAGTATATCAATCAATTAATTATTTAGAAACTTTTATTTTAATTTGGTCCTATATAACCTGTGATCTATCCATTTTTTAAATTCTTAAAGTTTCAATTTTTTTCTTTTTTAGTCTTATTTTAATAGAAAAATTATTTTTGGACGATAATTGTCTGACATAAATGTTTATGATACAAACATGATGCTCTAAACTAGAGGTTTTGGTTGTATGGAGCAAAAATTGATCTAAATATTTCAAATTTTAGTATTTCTACCCAGTTATTGTCACATAAATCATTTTTTGTCTGTACAACCGAATCCCCAATTTTAAGCACCAAATTGGCATTATCAACATTCATATAAGCAATTATTGCCGGAAATCAAATTTCTTATTAAAAACAGACTAAAAATTGAATTAAAAAAACATTAAAACTCAAAGAACCATTATAAAAACCCCAAAAATTTTATGGTTCAAAAATAGATAGAACTCAATTGTGGAATCAATATCGAAAACTTCCCAAGTATTTATATCTTTGTAGATGCAAGAATTTGAAATAACATGTTAATTAATACTTTTGTGTACTTCATATAATGAATTAGGATTGAGTGATTCAAGCAACCCATGTTGTGTAGCATGGTTCAACGGGAGCTTGCGTCCCTGATCTAAAGGCACTGGCATGTCAGCATCCAGACAAGCATTACTTCTTTGATGGCTATCATCTTACGCAAACTCTTTACAATGGTTCAATGGTTCCTCTGCATTCCCAAGAATATCAAGGACCTTGTTTCGTAACTTTATTTGTAACATATATATATATACATTCTCTATTTGTTGCATTCATCTCTTCTATATCTCATAATTGATTCTTGTATTGTTTTCAACTACTTTAGTAGCGCCTCGAATCAAAACGAACATAATTGATTAATTAAATATTTAACATATGACTTAATGAGTAGGTGCGTTTATTTTGACTGTTTAATTTATTACGTGCGTTTCAGATACGTGTTTAACGCATGACTTAGACGGATAATTTTCGTGGACATGATATATAGAATATTTTCATACCATAAGATGCGTCTTGGAAAGACGAGAAAATAGAAACGAACTAGGGGTCAATCGGAGACCCGTAGCAGGAACGACGACGGAAAGGGCAAAACCCGAAGATCCGAAAAATCAGAAGATATTTATGATGAATAGTAACTTTTTGGAAAATCTATAAATAGGGGTGATTTCGATTCAAAAATTATCGTTTTTCTGAACGAGCCGAATGAGCCAAAAACGACGAAAATGAGTAAGTCCCTCTCTCTCCTCTCTCTTTTCCCGGGTTTCTGTCTCCGGCGGGCCACCGCCGGCGTCGGCGCCGGCCGGTGGCCGGAAAAATCCAACATTGTCGGTTTTGGCCGATTTTCACACACGACGTTCGTCTCAACGAGACGAATCTAGGATAGGTCTCGGAATTCAATTCTGATTTCTCGTTCGCCGGAAAACAGCGAAAAACAACCTTGAAACCCTAACCCTAGCCCTTGCACCACCTTTTCTCTCTCCTCTGTTTTTCTCTCTTTTCTCGCTGGAGATGATGACCGGAGACTGCCGGAAGCAAGGGTGCCAAGCTAGAGGGCCGGCGCCGGAGATGGGCAGTGGTGTATATGCATGATCGTGCATGTGTGTGTGTGAGTTAAGGTGTGATAGTGTGTGTTGCTTGTGCTTGCTGTTGTGGGTGGTGCCGGGTGGGCCGACGATGGGAGGCCGTCGGCTAAGGATGATTAGTGTGTGTGTGTTTATACATGCGTGTGTGTATATCTCTTGGTGTGTGTGTGTGGGCGGCCTTGGGGTGGTGGCCGGCGACCCCCCAGTCGCCGGCCAGTGTGTCCGGCGACTAGTAGAGGTGGCCGCCGGCCAAGGCTGGATGTGGGAGTGTGTGTGTGTATATGAACGTGAGTGTATATATATATCTGTATATGAGTGTGTTCGTGGCCGGGAAAGGTTGCCGGCGACGGGGGGTCGCAAGCCGGGGGTCAGGGGGTGGTCGCCGGCCGGAGTTCGGGATGGGGTTGGGTTTTGGAAAAAATGTGGTATCGAAGGTTTTTTTTGGCGAGGATTTGGGTATTATTCATTGCCGGAATCCGGCGAGGGATGGTCGGAGGTGGTAGCCGGCGGTGCGAGGTATCCAGCGAGCTAGGTGGCAGCGGTGGAGGGCGGTGCCACCGCGTCGGCTGGCGCTAGGGAGGAGGCTGGTCGAGCAGGTCGGTGTCGGATGGCCTGGGCGCGACGCCGCGCGCGCCACGTAAGTACCCGTCGAGAATTCTCGGCCACCTGCCGAGAGAAGTTACCCATGGTCGAGTTTTCTCGACCACCTGCCGAGCCGGGTCACGTTGCTGCCGAGAAAATCCATCGGGCCACCGGGTTTTTCACTCGGTATCGGGTCCGTGCGTGCCGACGCGCACGCAACGCCGTATTTTCGATCCGAACCCCTTTTTTTCCATCGCTCGTCTTTTTTGAGATGTCGCCGATGAGACGTCGTTGACCGGGGTCCATGGGACCGGTCAAAGTCAACCCTTTGACCAAAATTACCATTTTACCCCTAAACTTAAAATGCTCCGTTTGAGCTCGTTTTAACTCCGATTGAGCTCATTCTTTTTCCATCTTGACCCAAATTTCATTCTCTATCATCTCAGCTATATGGATTGATTATCCACTCTCGTTTCTTCAACTCCAATCTTTAGAGCTCTCGATCCATCGCGCGTTTAACGACCGTTTCTCCACCGGAGTCTTGTACAACTTTAATTATAATTGTTAAGGATCTAAGAACACCGTAACGTATGTAGACTATCAGTTGGATTGAACTTTGAGACACGAGATTCGAGACACGAGGTTTGAGACACGGGATTTGAGACGTGAGATTTGAGATATCCGATCGTTGGTACTCGCTACTCACGTGGTAACCACCAAATGAGGTGGGGGTAACTTCTAAACTCAACATGTTAATGTTTTCCATAATTGATATTTGAACTGTTGAACTCTACGTGCTGTGTTTATATATCGTGTTTATTTTACGATAGTGTGATAGGGTTGGGCTGAGTGTCCAATTGGGCTTAGTGTCCAGTAGTGAGTCGGCGAAGTGTCCAATTGGGCTGCGTGCCCATTAGAAATTCGGCGGAGTGTCCTTTGGGCTCAGTGTCCATTGGGTTGCGAGTCCATTGGTGAGTCATGGGTTGTGTGTCTGTTTATGAATCGAGTTATGTGTTTTGTATTATATGTGTTGTGTTTAATTGCTGAATTATTATAACTGTTTAATACGTGATCGGCTTGACAATGTTAAAGCTTTGGAAAGTATCCCCACGAGTGTATTCAACGCACTCACCCCTATTCTGTACTCACACTACAGAAGAAGATGAGAATTTTGACGCGTAGAGAGAGGGGTGCCCTATCAGCTAAGTCCATCTTTTGGTTTTGTCTTTTAAAGCTATGTGAAACAATGTTCCACGTTTTGTAAAATGTTAAACTGTTCTTTTTCTATGTAAAAGATCCTGATGTTTTTCCGCTGCTATGATCTTTCCCGGCTTTGTGTCGAAGGATTTTTATCATGTAAAGTTTACTTCCGCTGCGCAAGGTTTTCAAACTCTATTTTATCGGTTGTATCCGATATTTTAAGTATACCATTTCTTATCCTCTCCCTTTTCTTTCTATTTTATATCATGCTCGCATTTTTCTCCTTTCTCTCTTCATGCCCAAAAAGGAAAAACTCTGATATTTTTAAGTGAAAGATTTTGGAGCGTGACAACTTCAATCAACTAACGTTGTTAAAGCAGGTTTTTCTTGTAATGGACCTGAAAGGGCTCAATTGATTGATTGTGGGTGTTATTTGTTAACATAAGATAAAGATGACATATATTAACTTCAAAAAATTAATAGAATGACTTGCTTGTTTGATCATTTGGAAATAAAGATCTCTAGAGGGCTACTTTGTTATATTTAAAATCGATAAAGGATCTAATTGGAAAAATTAAAAAGTTTCTAAGTGTGTATTTGATCTTTAGGCAATAGTTCATGGGTTTAAATTCACCTTCTCTAAAAGTTGAAGTGGGCAGTATTTGTATAATTAGAGAACTAGTAGTGCACCCATGCGATGCACGGGATTAAATATAAAATTTGTCTATTTTGGTTTATTATTATTATTATTATTTATATTTATAATCAGTAGTCCAATTCAAATTAGGAAAAATGAAACAAAATAAACGGATTATCAAACCAATGTGATTGATCAGGTACATAATACGATAAATTGAGTATAATGTTGACATTGTCGTTTACAAATTTTGAAATATTTCTTTCTAAACTACATTTGTCGCTTTATTGGTTTGTCCACCCTATTTATCAAATATAAAAATTCTGAGTCTCTGATGGTTAGTGACTCTGGAGATTGCGACTTACAACTGTCTATGACTGAACACCGGTTTTTTAAGGTAGAGACCAACATGATTTAGAGACTAACCCTGACTATTGTTGATGGTCATTGCATATGATACAATGAGTGAGAATTGTCTTCTTTGAAACTTGAACGACAATCTTGGATCAAAGGGAGTAAGCGTCATCCTTGGTATTAGAACTGTTTTTCCTGCATTTTCTCTGGACATGATCTTTGTCTGTGGCCATGCTGTCGAGACACGCAAAATTAAATAAACCTTCTTACCCTCAACTAACTTGTAGAAGTGGCAAATAAGTGTCGATCCCAAAGAGAACAGAGGAATCAATTAAATTGACTGATGCTAACTACTCAATAATAAACAAGTTAAATGGGAGGGATTGGTTGGGAAATTATCGAATTAAACTAAAAACCTAACAAGCTACTAAGCAACAATCAAAGATGAAAACAAATTAAATGAACAAGAATCAATTAATAAACAAGTACTAGTTCTTAGTTCAATATCCTCTTCTATTCTTGATCGAGTGAATTAATTAATAACGTTTTTCTCAATCTATCTCTCAAACCCCTGTCCCTAGATTAACAACAAGCTCTGCTAACCCGAATCGTCTCTTAAGTTTAGTCTATTAAAACAAGCTCTTTAATAAACCCTATTCACTTAGACAACCTAATAGGTACGACCTCTAGATTTAGTGTGATGAACACATTAATCTCTAAGACGATAGGATGAACGAGACTCCAAATTCACAAGCTCGCACTACAAGAAAAATGCAGAAAGACAACGGACTTTATCCGTTGTCTTTCCCAGAAAAAGAGCGTTGTTGTATCCAGCGTTGTTAAAGATATGCGCTGATAGCCAACACACTAAAAAGCGTTGTCTTTTTCAGATATGACAACACATAAAAATCATTGCACTTGCACAAAAAGCGTTGTCTTTTTCAGATACGACAACGGATAAAAACCGTTGCACAAAAGGTGCGCTGATAGACAACACACTAAAAAGAGTTGTCTTTTTCAGATACGACAACGCATAACTATTGCATAGCGCTGACATCATCATATCATACCCAATATTGTGCACCAGTAGGGAATCGAACCTGGGTCCTTACCGTGGTAAGGTGGTACTCTAACCACTAGACCATTAGTGCTTTATATAATAATATCCTGCATGCATTTCTTTTATTTCAATTTTTTATATTTTTCAATTTTCTATTATCACATATTTTTTGTTAATTTTTATAAAGTACCATTACTTATTAATATAAGTCATTGATTTCCAATTTTGATATATTACTGTATTTAACTCGATTTCAATGGCCAACATATGATTGTTCAAACCCAAAATGTTAATGCACTCACAATACAAAATATAAATGTGACTCAATTAAAATATTATTCTTTACTTTGTTGGACTATTTGTCATATTACGTACATAAATTTATTTACATATATTTTTACGTACATAGATTTATTCAATACCTAAAATATTATTGAAGAATCACAATATATTTGTATTTTTAATATATTTTAAAAGGTTAACAATATATATATATATAATTGGAAGATTAATGACTAATTAATATGTTCAGTAATATTTAATCTAATTTTATTTTAAGACAATTATAAAATATACTAGTGCATATTTTTAATATATTTTTTAAAAATACTATTTTTTAAAATTATGAGTTTGTTCATATATGATAATATTAATGCAAATAATATAAGATAGCATCATAAAATAATTAAACTTTTCAAATTTAATTTAACTAAAAAATAATTAATATTATCACATATTTTTTGTTAATTTTTATAAAGTACCATTACTTATTAATATAAGTCATTGATTTCCAATTTTGATATATTACTGTATTTAACTCTATTTCAATGGCCAATATATGAATGTTCAAAACCCAAAATGTTAATGCACTCATGATACAAAATATAAATGTGACTCAATTAAAATATTATTCTTTACTTTGTTGGACTATTTGTCATATTACGTACATAGATTTATTTACATATATTTTTACGTACATAGATTTATTCAATACCTAAAATATTATTGAAAAATCACAATATTATTTGTATTTTTAATATATTTTAAAAGGTTAACAATATATATATATAATTGGAATATTAATGACAAATTAATATGTTTAGTAATGTTTAATCTAATTTCATTTTAAGACAATTATAAAATATAGTAGTGCATATTTTTAATATATTTTATAAAAATACTATTTTTTAAAATTATGAGTTTGTTCATATAAGATAATAAAGAGCGTTGCATAAAAGAGCGTTGTCTTTTATTAAAAAAATCCGCTGAAAGACAACCCCTTGAAAAAAGCGTTGCACAAAATGGTTGTCTTTCACCGAAAAAATATGCTGAAAGACAACCCTATGTAAAAAGCATTGTCTTTCTCATTATTTGTGTTGTCTTTCAGCGCATTTGTTGTATAAAGACAACACTTTTCGGTAAAAGGGTTGTTAATTTCAGAAAGACAACACAAATTCATAAAAAAAGTTGTCCTTGATGGGTTATTGTTGATCATTTTTCTTGTAGTGTTGATCTGGATAATCTAGAGATGTGTTGCCCCTAATGAATCCAACGTTTCTTGCTATTAAGGAATATAAATTCATAACAATTACAGATTATGATTTATACTCTAGCAATAAATATGACAACAATTTAATCTAACGGACCCTGCTAAATCAAATCATGCAATATCATAAACAATTAACCAAGCAACACAAATCATTCAAAAGATAGAAATTAAGAAAACGTTACCAATCATCTGGAGTAAATCAAGAATAAAGGTTCAACATCCTTTTGAACTAGCGTAAGGAAATTAGCCGTGCATCACAAAATTCACAATCATGATTTTTCTTCAAAATTTCTACGAAGAAGACAAAAACATATTGCCACTGTAATTTAGACTTTTTTTTCTCTCTTTCTGATCTCATCTGCCACTATGCTCTCTCCAATCTGCTTATTAAACTTCTTTAGAATATATGTGTATGGGCCAGAGCTCTTTCTTTCCAGCAACAGGGCATTCTTTTGGGCTTAATTCTCACACATTGGATCATCCAATGTAATGAAAATGAATCCAATATCCACCTTCTTGCATCCATCCGCCTTCATTCTTCATTCCCACATTTGTCTCTAAATCACTACTTAAATCAAGAAAATCGAAAACTGGAGTTTTTTGGACAAATAATGAAAATGTGTAGAAAAATAGCAAGTGCAAGCACATGAAATGCATTAGAACTATAGATCAAACCAATCAAATTATGCAAATTTTTCTACACATCAAATTCCCCCAACTTGAATCTTTGCTTATCCCCAAGCAAACACTATTATATACACAACAGGAATTGAAATGAAGGAAATATTTTTGCTCAGGTTTGCTCAACTATGGGACTCTTCATAATAGGACATAAGATTTGCACAAGAGCTTTCCTTTTCAAACAACAAACAGTGGACTAAATTCGACTATTCACTCCACAATCATGAAAGATACTACACCCAAACTTCCCACGAGAGATCATCAATCACCTTGAACTAATCATGCCTCAGCTTGGTACTTCCAGTCCCCTTTCTTTCAATTTCCAGGGGTTGAGCTAATTAAAACAGTCAAGTCACCCTTTTTTTCTCCAAATTATCAAATCTTTTTTTTTCTTTTTTTGGTTTCCTTTTTTTTTGGTGGAATCGGTAGCTCCACACCACTCTTAGGTTGGTCCATGAATATATATATATATATATATATTTTTTGTTTTTTTTTCTTCACATTTTTTGACTCCTAAGAGCAAGCAGCTGATTCCGCTTTCCACCATCTTTTCACTTCACAATGATTTTCAACTCAACTCCATTTATTTTCTCCAAACACGCTGATTTTTTTTTCAACCACAGGGGTGACATCCAATAATAAATGCAAGCAACTCAAACCCACAATTGAAGGAAACTAAGTAGTACAAGCTAAATATACAAGCAAGCTCAAAAGATTAACTTTCAATCATGGTACTAATTCAGGTGCAGTACAATCCTTCATAAAGCTGTGAGTAAGTGAGTGCAAATTCAGCATTTTTAACCACAATATCTCCACATTCTCAAGTCTAGCTCATGCATCACCTCTAATCCCACAAGAATAATCACCACAAGTATCACATAACATCCACATCATCATTGCAAATTTCCCATCCAACTTTTTTTTTTAAATATCATGTTATTTTGCATCTTTCCAACCCCATCCCCCCAACTTAGGAGTTGCTTGTCCCCAAGAAAATTCAAGATGTAATTGAAAAGATAAAGTAGAAAGAAGTCACCGGGTCAAGCTGGCGGAGGGTGCTACATTTGCAAAAGGCGAAGGATTTCGTCAACTTTCTCAGTTAGAATTTGCTGATTTTCTGCAATTCGCTACAACTGTGCTTGTGTAGATAAAATAATAATAATAAATAAATAAGAAATAAAAATTCAAAAATATGGGTTGCCTCATAAAAAGCGCCTTATTTAACGTCGTGGCTCAACAAAATTCTTTGGCTAGTTAGTCGGCGGGTCTTCGAAATCCTCTTGATCCACATCAAATTTTTTAAATCCTTCAAAGTATGGTTTGAGTTGGTGTCCATTAACTTTGAATTCTTTCCCAGTTTCAAGCTTTGAAACACGACTGCACCATGAGGAAAGACATTAATAATAACAAAAGGGTCAATCCAATGAGAACACAACTTACCCGAAAACAATTTGAGTTGTGAGTGGTAGAGTAGCACTTTTGCTCCGACAACAAAATTTTTCCTTGTAATTTGAGCATCATGAAATGCCTTTGTCTTCTCCTTGTAAATCAATGCATTTTCAAAAGCATGATTCCTTATTTCCTCAAGTTCTTATAGCTGTAACTTCCTATGCAAACCAGCTTCATCGAAGTCCATGTTACATCATTTTATTGCCCAAAAAGCTCTATGTTCAAGTTCGACAGGAAGGTGGCAAGGTTTCCTAAAAACCAATCTATGTGGGGACATCCCAATCGGTGTCTTATAGGCTGTTCGATACGCCCACAATGCATCCTCGAATCTCAAACTCCAATCCTTATGGTTAGGGTGAACCGTCTTCTCCAAAATGGACTTGATCTCTCTATTTGATGTCTCCGCTTGACCATTATTTTGAGGATGATAGGTCGTGGAAACTTTATGTTGAACTGAATATTTCTTCAATAAAGCATCCACAGTTCTATTGCAGAAGTGCGTCCCTCGATCACAAATGATGGCTCTTGAAATTCCGAACCTGAAGAAAATGTTTGACTTCACAAATCCTGTCACAACTTTGGAATCATTAGTGCGGGTGGCTTTAGTCTTCACCCATTTAGACACATAATCAACAACAAGAAGGATATAAATATTGCCATAAGATGAAGAAAATGGTCCCATGAAATCCATGCCCCACACATCAAATATTTCACAAACCATTATTGGGTGTTGGGGCATTTCATTACGTTGGGAGATGTTACCGGTCCTTTGATAGTTGTCGCATGATTTGCAAAAGAGATGAGCATTTCTGAATAAGGATGGCCAGTAAAATCCACTCTCCAAGACTTTATGAGCTGTTCTTTTCAATTCGAAGTGTCCTTTACAAGCATGAGAATGACAGAATGTTAGAATGGAATGAAATTCAGAGTCAGGTACACACCTTCTAATTACTTGATCGGAGCAGTGCTTCCACAAATATAGATCATCCCATACATAGTACTTGGCATCACTCTTGAGTTTTTCCTTCCTTGTTTTAGTCATTCCTCTAGGAAAAACATGAGCAACAAGAAAATTTACAAGGTCAGCATACCAAGGTGCATAATTACACTTTTGATGATCTGATGCTATCTGGCACACTTGATGATCTAATGTCCTCCGACACATTGGATGATCTAATGTTCTATGACACTTTGATGATCCAATGTTCTTTGATTCAACAAATGTGTTGATGCAACATTTAAGTATTCATCTGGGAAGCTCTCCAGTAATGGTGTGTTATCCCCTTCTTGTATCAATCGACTCAAATGATCAGCTATTGGGTTCTTGGCTCTCTTTTTATCTTTGATTTCCAAATCAAATTCTTGTAGTAGAAGGATCCATCTGATCAACCATGGTTTTGCCTATATTTTCGCAAGTAGAAATCACAAGGCTGCATGATCGGAAGAAATAATAACGTTAGTTCCTAAGAGATAAGCGCGGAATTTTTCTAAAGCAAACACAACAACCAATAGCTCTTTCTCAGTTATGGAATAATTCGCTTGAGCCGAATTCAAAGTTCTTGAAGCATAGTAAATCATGTGAGCTGCTCTTCCCACTCGTTGTCCCAACACAACACCCACCGCATAGTCACTAGCGTCACACATGATTTCAAATGGATGGTCCCAATTTGGTGGTTGGATAATGGGTGGTGTTGTTAACAACTTCTTCAACCTGTCAAATGATTTTTTACACTCATCAGTGAACTTGTATTCCACATCCTTTTATAGCAACTTGCATATATGGGAGGTTATTTTGGAAAAGTCCTTGATAAACCTTCGATAGAATCCTGCATAACTAAGAAATGAACGAACCTCCCGCACACTAGCGGGGTTAAGCAAAACAGTAATAATATCTATCTTCGATTTATCAACTTCAATTCCTTTAACAGAAATAATATAGCCTAAAATTATGCCTTGTTCTACCATGAAGGACATTTTTCCCAATTAAGAACAAGGTTAGTTTCAATACATCTTCTCAAGATCACAACAAGGTTTTCTAGACAAAGTTCAAATGAATCCCTATAAACACTGAAGTCATCCATGAAAACTTCAATGATATGACCCACATACTCAGAAAACATGTTTACCATACATCTTTGAAAGGTTGTTGGGGCATTGCAAAGTCCAAAAGACATCATTTGATAAGCGAATGTTCCAAATAGACATGTGAACGTCATCTTCTCTTGATCCTCAGGAGCTATGGGAATTTGAAAATAACCTGAAAATCCATTTAAAAAATAATAATAAGAGTGACCCGTAAGCCTCTCAAGCATTTGATCTATGAAGGAGAGAGAGAAGTGATCCTTTCGAGTTACCGCATTAAGCTTACGGTAATCTATACAAACTCGACACCCAGTTTGCATCCGAGTAGGAACTAGTTCTCCTTCATGATTCTCATCCACAATAACTCCTGACTTTTTAGGGACTACTTGAGTAGAACTAACCCATTTGCTATCAGAAATCGGATATATCATTCATACATCAAGAAGTTTTAAAATCTCTTTTTTCACTACTTCCATCATCAAAGGATTCAAGCATCGCTGCGCTTCTCTGGTAGGTTTGGCATCATCTTCTAACAAAATCTGATGCATATACAAGGAAGGATTGATTCCTTTTATATCAACTATCATCCAACCAATGACCTCTTTATAGGTTTGAAGCACTGAAATCAGAGATTTTTCTTAACTTGATGTCAACTTTGCTGAGACAATCACAGGCAAAGTGGCATCCTTTCCCAAATAAACATACTTCAAGTGACTAGGAAGTGATTTGAGATCAAGTTCAGGTGCTTGTACAGTGGAAGGGTGAATTTTTGAATGTGATGAATCAGACAACTTGATGAAATTCACACCCTATCTTGATGTGATCAGTTTTGTCTTTGATAGGTCATTAACTATTTCCATCAGCCTCATTTGAGTTCGAAGAATCTCGTCATCACCGGACTCCAATCCTTGGGTAAGCACAACCTCCAAATCTTCCCTACAATTTAACTCAAAATACTCCTGGACAAGAGGGTCAGTGGTATTTATTCTAAAAACAAAATTCATATCATCAGAAAATTTCATTGTTTCATAGATATTGAACTTAATGACTTGACCATCAAATTCCATCGTGAGGGAGCCCTCACGAACATCTATTTTTTCTTGGGAGGTGTTTAAAAACGATCTCTCTAACAAATAGGTGTGGGATTTGATGAATCACTATTTATATCTAGAACATAGAAATTGGCTGGGAAGACGAGGTCATTGACTTGTACAAGTACATCCTCAATCACCCTATCAGGATAAGCATTGCTATGATCCACTAATTGAATAACTACACTGGTTTCTTTCAGCGGTCCTAAATTTAAGAAGACATAAATAGAACATGGCATCACATTTATTGACGCTCCTAAATCTAGCATAGCACGTTCAACCTTGTAATTCTCAATCCGACAAGGGACGACAAACATACCTGGATCATTTCATTTGGGTGGCAACTTCTTTTGAAAAATAGCTGACACATTCTCTCTCATCATCACTTTTTCATTCCCCTTTAATTTGCATTTGTTCATGCAAAGGTCTTTGAGAAATTTTGCATAACGAGGGATTTGTTGAATTGCATCAAGCAGTGGTATGTTGAGCTCCACCTTCCTGAAGATATCAAGGGCTTGTCTTTCTTTGTTATCTACTGGTGTCTTTGCAATCCTGCAAGGGAAAAGTAAGAGGTTAGTTTTACTGGGAATTACCTTGGATGAACTTATCTCTTTAGGGTAATCAAATTTCTGTGGTGATCCACTGCGGGCTTGTTGTTGTTCAATCTACAATTGTGCACTAGATGACTCAATGTGCCCTTGATCATTGGGTGAGACAGGGTGACCATAAACATCAAGTGGTACAATATGACTCTTTGCATTCGATGATCCAATGTTCATCTGCACATTGGATGACCCAATGTGTACCTTTTTGTTGTTCTCATCGTCAATTCTCTGTTCAAGTGTTTCTCATCCATTTTCAAACTGACCTAGCTGTTTCCCACTCCTTAACGTGATAGCACTCACATTCTGGGGGTTAATCTCAGACTGTGAGGACAACTTCCCGTTGTTCTATGTCTCGATATGACTAAGTGTCGTTGCCAACTGACTAACTTGAGTTTCAAGATTATTAATACTTGATTGAGTATCATTTTGAAATTGGACAGTATTAGTGGCCAACGTCTTCACTATATCTTTCAATGATGGTTGAGGGTTTTGTTCAAAGTGTTGTTTTTGATAAAATTGCCCTCTTGGTGGTGGTGGTCGATTCTGGTCAACTTGGTGTGTACCTTGCTGATTTCCCCACTTAAAGTTAGGATGTTCACGTCACCCTGGATTATAGATGTTAGAATATGGGTCATATTTGTGGCCTTGAGAGTTTCCAACACCCACGACATTTGCATGCATCTCAATTTCATCCAATAACACCCTACAATCATCAGTTGTATGATCTGTGGTTGCACAAATGCGACATGCTTTCACTCGTGGAATTTCTCCTGCAGCAAGTTTCCTGACACAAGAGGTAAGTTCATCTAACTTATTTGTCAGTGAAAAATCACTAGCCTCTTTGACTGACTCAATTGGTCTTCCTCGGGTACCAAATTGCTGCGAGTTTGCCGCCATATTTGAAATTAAAGTTTTGGCTGCTGACGGAGTCTTATCCACAAGGGCTCCTCCACTGGCTGCGTCGATCCATGAGTGATAAACCTTCATAGAAATATTGGATGAGGAATTGCTCGCTGATTTGATGATGAAGACAACTTGCAATTAGTTTCTTGTATCGCTCCTAATAACTCACAAAGTGTCTCCCCACTCAACTGTCGCACTCCACAAATTTCCTTTCTTATGTTTGCTGCTTGAGACGCAGGAAAGTATTTTTGAAGGAATTCACTTTTCATTTTGGCCCAAGTAGTGATGGACCCTGGTGGTAAGTAGTAGAACCAATCTTTTGCTGCATCCTCCAATCTTTTGCTCGTAACTTTATCTGTTCTTCAATTACTTCTGTTGGTTTCATGCTCGAGCACACAATATGAAATTCTTTCAAATGCTTGAATGGGTCATCTCCAGCGAAACCATGAAAAGATGGTAGTAAATAAATTAACCCAGATTTTAGTTCAAATGTAGTATTATTAATAAGACCAGGAAATGCTATGCAAAGTGGTTCTTGGGCTAGTTCTGGATTAGCAAGTTACTTCAGTGTCTGGTTATTGTCTTTTGCCATGACTTCTTCCTCACTCCATGTTTCACTTAATTCAGAAAAATGTGGTAGTTCCAATGCCTCCTTAGCTTTCCTAGCTTGTTGTCTCAGCTCACGATCTTGCTTAGTAATCTCATGATAGTATTCAGAATCAATCCTCCTAAAAGAGCGAGTAAGCATCCACCCTCCAGAAAGAAAGAAAAACAAACACAAAATCAGAAATTAGACGTGGACACTGGGTTACCTAATGTACTATTTTCTAGCCAATGTGTGCCAAACTAGAAGCAGAAAGGAAACACAAATATATATATATATATATTTTTTTTAAATAAGACACAACGACAAAGACTCAGACAAAACAAATGAGAATAAAAACAAAAATTAACATCAATAAACTCGATTAATTACACATCGTTTCCCGGCAACGACGCCAAAATTTTGGTCGTGCTGATGAGGCACGCAAAATTAAATAAACCTTTTTACCCTCAACTAACTTGTAGAAATGACAAATAAGGGTCGATCCCATAGAGAACAGAGGAATCAATTAAATTCACTGAGTCTAACTACTCAATAAATAAACAAGTTAAATGAGAGGATTAGTTGGGAAATTATCAAATTAAACTAAAAACCTAACAAACTACTACGCAACAATCAAAGATGAAAACAAATTAAATGAACAAGAATCAATTAATAAACAAGTACTAGTTCTTAGTTCAGTATCTCCTTCTATTCTTGATCGAGTGGATTGATTAATAATGTTTCTCTTAATCTATCTCTCAAACCCCCGTCCCTAGATTAGCAACAAGCTCTGCTAACCCGAATCATCTCTTAAGTTTAGTCTATTAAAACAAGCTCTTTAATAAACCCTATTCAATCAGACAACCTAATAGGCACGACCTCTAGATTTAGTGTGATGAACACATTAATCTCTAGGACGATAGGATGAACTAGACTCCAAATTTACAAGCTTGATCTGGATAATCTAGAGATGTGTTGCCCCTAATGAATCCAATGTTTCTTGCTACTAAGGAATATACATTCATAACAATTACAGATTACGATTTATACTCTAGCAATAGATATCACAACAATCTAATCTATCGGGCCCTGCTAAATCAAATCATGCAATATCATAAACAATTAACCAAACAACACAAATCATTCAAGAGATAGAAATTAAGAAAACGTTACTAATCATCTGGAGTAAATCAAGAATAAATGTTCAACATCCCTTTGAACTAGCATAAGGAAATTAGCCGCGCATCACAAAATTCACAATCATGATTTATTTCTGAAATTTCTACAAAGAAGACAAAAACCTATTGCCACTGTAATTTAGACTTTTTCTCTCTCTGATCTCATCTGCCGCTATGCTCTCTCCAATCTGCGTATTAAGCTTCTTTAGAATATATGTGTTATGGGCCAGGGCTCCTTTTTTCCAGTAGTAGGGCATTCTTTTGGGCTTTAGTTGGGCTTAATTCTCACATATTGGATCATCCAATGTAGTGAAAATGAATCCAATATCCATCTTCTTGCATCCATCCGCCTTCATTCTTCATTCCCACATTTATCTCTAAATCACTACATAAATTAAGAAAATCGAAAATTGGAGTTTTTTTGGACAAATAATGAAAATATGTAGAAAAATAGCAAGTGCAAGCACATGAAATGCATTAGAACTATAGATCAAACCAATCAAATTATGCATATTTTTCTACACATCAGTCTGCAAGACATGATCTCCAAGTTTTGTGATAACCATCCTTGTACCATTACATAATCCAAGTGAATGATCAATATTTATCAACAACATAACTGGGGTTCCTACTTTCAGGTTAAGCTAATGGTTGAGAATATCTGAACATCATATTGCATTGAGAAATTCTAGTGTATAGATGTCTTATAATAGATCTACTCCCATATCCGACTTTGAAGGACTATCTGAACTCAAATACAACTTTTCTTGCTGGGTGTTCATATCTGTCATGTATTCATTTATTGAGTCCACAATATCGAAAATGGATGCTAGAATTGCCCGACCCTGCAGATCAGACGTATCATCCATAATCTTTCCGAAATCCAGGTAAGTACTTTGAACTATCGATTGATATGATCTCTGGAACTCTTTAACAGAATATCATATGTAGTATCAATATCAACGACACCATCATTAGGACCTCTGGCTGTTCTAT
The DNA here is from genome assembly GCA_954870855.1 of Scutellaria minor. Lineage (NCBI taxonomy): Eukaryota > Viridiplantae > Streptophyta > Magnoliopsida > Lamiales > Lamiaceae > Scutellaria > Scutellaria minor. The sequence goes on along the minus strand of OX940732.1, from coordinate 4,261,808 downwards.
CTCCGATGTTGGCTATCCACTCTAAAAACTTCCTCAACTCATGCGACTCTATATCCAAACTGAGATTTTGTAGTCTCATATTTTCTGTTAACCTCAACACCTTGCATTGTGACACAGATGAGAAGAATTTATTGTTGCGTTGACTATGTCCTGTTTGATGCCTTTTGGTACAATCGGTAGAATATGTCTGAAATCTGCTCCTATAACAAATGTTTTACCTCCAAAATGAATATTTGAGCTATCGGATCTTCTAAGTGTCATTATATCCCTAAGAGTTCTATCTAGAGTCTCGAAACAATGTTCATGCATTATCGGTGCTTCAACCCAAATTATCAGTTTGCATCTGACCATCAACTCGACAACATCACTTCATTGCTTGATATTACATGTAGAGTCGTGAAGATTTATTGGCATTTTGAATCTGAAATGTCCAGTTCTTCCTCCGGGCAGAAGCGATGAAACAAAACCACTTGAAGCAACATTCAAAATAATTTATCCTTTCGATCTGAGATCTGCAGACAATGTCTTCCAAATGTAGGTTTTTTCAATTCCCCCATAACTGTACATGAAGAATAACCCTCCTCGATCACACTCAACCGCATTCATTATTATGGTGTAGACATTTAGCTGATCAACATTGAGATTCCGAACCAATTCTTCATGTTCATCTAGAAGTGCAGTTCTATCATATTGTAATTCATCAAAAGTTAACTTAATCTCCAATAAAGTCAGATTTTTTATCTCAGTTTTTTCTAAATTCAAATCTGTATACAAACAACAAAAATAATAGAATAAAATTAAATAATTATATGGTTTTTGAGATATAAGTAATTATAATTATAATTAATTATTCATAAGATTTTTTATTACCTTGATTTCTCATTAAATTTCTCTGCCCATATATGATGTCTTCTAACAAATAGGTCCAGCATTTCTCCCGAACGTCCTTGGGCTTGCTCACACAATCTTTTGAAACAAGGATTATGAACAATCCTCGTAGCGAATGTGCGGATCCCCAATAACTTACCTCAAAAATACCATCAATGTACTATTTATCATCTTCCAACAATCCTAAGACGTAACAAGCATCACGATAGACATCATACTGCACACCATTGATCTTCTATATATCATCGTAACATTCGCAACCACGAACCACATTGAGCAAGCATCTAACATAGTAAGAATCGTCTGATCCTAGAGGTACGTAGTACATTCTTGCTAAGGAGGAACCTCTTTGTCCTGGAACCCATTCTCTTGAATCAACCTTCCAAATGAATTTCTGAGGAAATTCAACATAAGTAAGAGGTTTTGCAAGAAGTGGATACTTCTTGTTTGCCTTGAACCAACCAAAAAACATACTTTGATGAACCGATGGTCGATCAATCACCGACTGTATTGAATCGTAGTCTCCAAAATCACAAGCTGCTAGTTCGGAAGGAGAAATGATAAATGTATGGAAAATATCATTTTCTTATATACCATTCTTCATCTATCCAAATTCGACTAAGATACAGTTCGAAAGAAATTGACTGTTGGATGTTCTCTCTTTGAAGATTTTTTCAGGTTTATTGATGGTTGTTCTTGAGACGCAACATCTTCATTGAAAATAGCAATCAAAATCACGATTTATAATAAATTGAACACTAAAATTTGAAAGTTCATGTTAGAATATTCTTACCAATTTCATTTGTTTGATTCAACATTGTCGAGCAACCACTACAAGAATTTTGCCATTTAACAATGGTTATTACCCGTTGTTAAATCCAATTTTTGAGCATGGTCGTATCCAGCGTTGCAAAAAAAATTTCACTATTTTACAACGCATAAAAGCGTTGTCGTATCTAGATACGACAACACATAAAAAACTGTTGCATGAAAGGGTTGTCAGGGTTGTCATTTTTTTAATTAAATATTAAATAGGATGCTGACATCATCATAATGCTGACACGTCATCATGCCACATCATCATGTCAAATATTGCGCGTTGTTTAGGATTCGAACCCGAGTGACAAAGTGGTACTCCAACAACTAGACCACTAGTGCTTTATGTAGTAACATTCTACATGCATTTCTTTTATTTCAATTTTTGATATTTTTCAATTTTCTATTATCACATATTTTTTGTTAATTTTTATTAGTTGTATTTTTAATATATTTTAAAAGGTTAAATATATATATATATATATATATATAATTGGAAGATTATTGACTAATTAATATGTTTAGTAATGTTTGTTGGGTCCCAAGTGGTCAGAGGTTCAGGGGGGTGAATGAACCTCTATCGATTTTTCAAACTTTTTTAAAACATATAACTGATTAACAGGTTTCTGTCTCACTAAGGAGGACAGTATCCTGTCTCGAGTCAGTAACCTGGTCTTAGGCAAAATCAGGTTACTGTCCCAATATCAGAATGCAACGCAGCAGAATAAACTTGATAGAGTTTCTGATGAAAACCTGTTTTTTTTTCAGATATGATTTTGCAACACACGTTTATTAGGATGCTTATGATAGATGCAACAGTGTAGATATGTAAATAATGCAATGCAACAAATAAGATAAGCAGTAAACACTTATGGCTTATAGTGGTTCGAAGGTGGTGTAATCCTTCTACGTCCACTCTACTCCTTCTCTAAGGAGGAACTTCGTTGTGGTCAGTTTGCTTTACAAGACTCGTCTTTACAAACCTCTTCCAAAACAAGTTAAACCTACTAGAATCCCAGATTCCTAGGTCTAATCCCACACAGGGTTTACAAACTCCCACACAAGGAACACACTCCCACATAGGGAAAGATAGCCTACACAAGACTAACAAACTTAGCAAGGATAAAATCCTATCAACTAAGTACACCAAATAAAACAACCTAGCACATACAATACAATGGTTAAAGTATATAATTCTTCAACTGGTGGGAAGCAGTCTTGATCTTTGAAAGCACTAATGTTGTTGTAGACTGCTCCTAGAAGGTTGAGTGACTGAACTTGAAAGCTTGAAATAATGAGGAATGGTAGAATAACTTGAGGAGCTCAATTTTTTCAGTAGTCTTCACAATCCTCTCAACCTTCTATTTAAAGATGCTTGAAAAAGGTCCGTTGAAGAGAGACATGATCCAAATTGTAACTTTAAAAAGATTTTCAAATCTTCATAATTAATGTGGTGTGAAAGATCAAAGCTTCATAGCATATCCTACTCTGAATTCGCATTAATGGTGACATACTTCAGATACAGTACTTTGCAGAGCCGCTTTCCACGTGGCAATATCTCAGTGGCTCTTCACAAACTTCTATCTACTGGTAACTAATCAGGATCCAAACCTCGTATAGTTTCCAGTGTTTTCCTCGTACTGTATTGAATAGACTAGGACTTACTACATGATGTTCTGATTGCAGTAGTCACTCTATTTTGCTTCAGGATTCTGTTCCTGATCAGCTTCCTGTTCTTGAATACTTCAATCAGCTTCATAACTCGCGTATCCCTTCTGATTTGCTTCCTACTTCTGAACAATTTCCTATTCCAGAATCCTGTTGTCTGCTTCCTAATTCTGACTTCGACTAACTCTTACTGACTTCTTTCAATGTGAATATCTTCCTGAAGACTCAAAGTCCAGAATCCTGCTAACAAGGTTCTACCTATCTTTCTGGTACAATTGACTTTTTAAGAATACAGCTTGAAAGATTTGATAGGCAAACAAAAATCCACTTATAAGTCATGGAATATGGGTACTCTAAAAGTTCATCTAATATTACATTGTCTCATCAAAACCTAGTCAGAAATATCCCAACAATGTTTAATCTAATTTCATTTTAAGACAATTATAAAATATACTACCGCATATTTTTAATATTTTTTATAAAAATACTATTTTTTAAAATTATGAGTTTGTTCATATAAAATAATATTAATGCAAATAATATAAGATAACATCATAAAATAATTAAACTTTTCAAATTTAATTTAATTAAAAAACAATTAATATTATCACATATTTTTTGTTAATTTTTATGTATAAAGTACCATTAATACTTATTAATATAAATCATTGATTTCCAATTTTGATATATTACTGTATTTAACTCGATTTCAATGACCAACATATGAATATTCAAAACCCAAAATGTTAATACACTCACGATACAAAATATAAATGTGACTCAATTAAAATATTATTCTTTACTTTAATTTGTTGGACTATTTGTCATATTGCGTACATAGATTTATTTACATATATTTTTACGTACATAGATTTATTCAATACCTAAAATATTATTGAAGAATCACAATATTATTTGTATTTTTAATATATTTTAAAAGGTTAACAATATATATATATATAATTGGAAGATTAATGACTAATTAGTATGTTTAGTAATGTTTAATCTAATTTCATTTTAAGACAATTATAAAATATACTAGTGCATATTTTTAATATATTTTATAAAAATACTTTTTTTATAAAATTATGAGTTTGTTCATATAAGATAATATTAATGCAAATAATATAAGATAACATCATAAAATAATTAAAATTTTCAAATTTAATTTAATTAAAAAACAATTAATATTAACACAACACATAAAAAAAGCGTTGCACAATGGGCTGACTTTTTTTAAAAAATTCCACTAAAAGACAACCATAAAGAGCGGGTTGTCTTTTTAAAAAAAATGCGCTATACGACAACGCATAAAGAGCGTTGCATAAAAGGGTTGTCTTTTTTTTTTTTTAATCCGCTATATGACAACCCTTTGAAAAAAGTATTGTACAAAAGCGTTGTCTATGTTTAAAAAAACATCATTTAACAACCCTATGAAAAAAGTTTTGTCTTTCCCATTATTTGCATTGTCTTTTAGCGAATTTTTTGAACAAAGACAACGCTTTTCGGAAAGAGGGTTGTAAATTTCGAAAAGACTATACAAATTCATAAAAAGGGTTGTCTTTGGGGGTGGTTGTATCCTATTTTTCTTGTAGTAACCATCTTTACCATATGGTCTTATAAGAAATGTATCTCCATCGTCATAGTACAAAGAAAAATAACAATGAATATGAAGATTGTTCTCTCTAGGAAATGTTGTCCTAACCTTCAATGAACTTCTATTTCTCACATTTCTCACCCCTTCTTTCAAGTTCCATAGACCATTTTTTTCAATTTGGAGTGATTAGGGAGATATTATATGGCATAATGTCTCCATATACTTCATGAATGAGTTCAGGAAGATATTAAGATCAAGATTAAAAAAAAAATCAAAGGCATGATTCACATCTTGAATAAATCTATAAAATAACCTTTAATTAATGTAATGTTTACTAACCATACCATGTACGCATTTCCCAAAGAAATCGTAAATAAAATATGTATCCCTTAATTACACCAAATAAAGATTCTATGCATGAAAATAAAACAGACAATATAAAATCAAGAAAAAAAATTAAAAAGTTGCAAGCAATATAATGCAACCTGAACACAAAAACAACATACTTTTGTAATGGTGTAATTTTAAAATAAAAAAAATCCTAAAACTCTAGAAAATAATTTCTAGTTATTTGCAAGAAAGTGGAAGTGATTATTGATAGGATGAATATTAACACAACATGCACACAATACACTAATAGAAAAAAAAATAGCAATACACTAAAAGAGAAGAAAGATACTTTTCGTCGGCATGATGACTGTGTGAAGAAGGAATGGCCAATTTTTTTTTACGAAGATTGAATAACGCAGATGCAGAGGGTTTGAGGTTATACATATTTATAAAGAATTGGAAGAGATTTTTTTCAAATCAAACTCTAATGAATTCAATATTTATATCTGCTATTGTTAAATATTGTGAGATAAATATATATGATGTATGTTATAAGCAGATGTAATCCTAAATTTAGGATATTTAGTTAGAGCGACACTTATGTGCCCCTGGGGCACGGATCTAGGATCCGTGCCATCAACCCGACCCGTCTAGCCCAGATCCATATATATATATATTTATTTATTTATTTATTTTCCCTAATTTTCTTCATCTTCTGCGTGCTTTTTCCCCCATCTACTGCGTTTTTCCCTCTAATTATCAGCAATAGGAATGGCGATATCTCGGACCTGACCATCGTCGACGGCGATCAACCTCGACCGTTGCTTACTCTGCTGCTTCTTGCAATACTTCAAGCGTAGATCGAGAGTCAGATCTGAGCACCAACTGCACCGCCTCCTCCGCCGCCGCCCTCAACCTCAGAGTTATTTCTTTCCGGCTACTACCACCACCTCCACCATTATTCGCCATAACTTACTTCAAAAAATAAAATAAAAATTCTTCGATCAATCGATTGCCTATGATTGTGGAGAGGAAGTTAATTTCTGAATTTTTTTCAGGAAATTAATATGAATTGAATAGTGAAGTTGAAAGGTGCAGAAGAGTCAAAGAATTTGCATTGGTAAATTAATCAAAAAATAATAAAATTGGGTGTATATGGAAATTGAAATTGGGTGGGATTAGGTAGGAGAATAGTTTGGACTGAATAGGCGTTGGCTGTGATTATCTGACAGAATAATTTAAGAGTTTGAAAAAAAAAAGGGAGATGGTTTTTATGTAATTTAAGAGTTTCAACTATTTAAAAAAAATATGTAATACCTTAAAGATATTTATATAATACCTTAAAAGTATTTATATAATACCTAAGAGTAATATATACAAAAACCTATAAAATATTTGTGTAATATCTGAAAGTAATATGTATGTGTAATACCTTAAAGGTATTTATATAATATTTGAGAGTAACATATACAAAAATCTATAATGTATTTATATAATACCTGAAAATAATATGTGTGATACTTAAACCAATAAGGTATTTGTGTGATACTTAAAAGTTACTTTGTGTAATACCTAAACAAAAATCTATAATGTATTTATATAATACTTGAAAGTAATATGTGTGATACTTAAACCTATAAGGTATTTGTGTGATACTCAAAAGCTACTTTGTGTAATACCTAAAAGGTATTTATGTAATACATGAAAATAACATATACAAAAACCTATAAACCTATAATATATTTATATAATACCTGAAAGTAATATGCGTGATACTTAAAGCTATAAGGTATTTGTGTGATACTCAAAAGCTACTTTGTGTAATACCTAAAAGGTATTTACGTAATACATGAGAATAACATATACAAAAACCTATAAAGTATTTATGTAATACCTGAAAAGTAATGTGTGATACTTAAAAGATACTTGCGTAATACCTGAAAGTAACATATACAAATACCTATAAGGTGTTTATGTAATATTCGAAGGAAATATGTGTGATATACTTGTATAATACCTGAAGGGTATTTTATGTAATACCCCTGAGAGTAATATATACAAATACCTATTAAGTAATTATTTAATACCTTAAATGATTTCATGGCAATTTGAAGAAGAATAAGAAACAAGAAGATATACAAGAAGAATAAGAAGAAGAATGTACTAAAACAAATAAGAATAATAACAAATCAATAAAAAAAAGACTAAGAAGAAGAAGGAGAAAGAAGAAAAAAAAATAGGAAAAAGAAGAAAACAACACTGTTTTTGCATAATACCTTAAGGGTAGATATGTGATACATGAAGAGTAAATGTGTGATACCTGAAAATTAAATGTGTGATACCTAAAGAGTAAATTAGGTGATACCTAAAGAAAGAATCAGGTGCGCGCGCACACCAACTATGGTGTGGGCGCGTGTTGGGGGAAGATAAGATCCGTGCCCCAGGGGCATATAATTTTTTGTCATTTAGTTATTGAATAAACATCACATACCTGCTATTGATTAATATCATCGGATAAATATTATAGATTTTATCAATATCCAAACATATACAAATATACATTATTTATTCATTACTAAATATTTCAGACAAATGAAAATAATATTTAATCTATATGAAACCTAATTCTGATAGCATTATCATTTCTATATGATATAAAAAATATGTAAATTCAAAAATAAAACACGTAAACATCAAAGAAAGAAAAACACTAAAAAAACACATAAACACGGCGGGTATAATAATTTTTATAGTGGGTATAATAATTTTGATAGCATTATAATTTCAATCATTGAACAACTACGAAAATTATGATGTATGCTATAAGCAAATGTAATCATAAATTTAGAATATTTAGTTATTGAATAAACATTACATATCTGATATTGTTTAATATAAATCGGATAAATATTATGGATTTTATCAATATCCAAACATATACAAATATATATTATTTATTTATTACTAAATATTTTAGATAAAAGGAAAAAAATATTTTATCTATATGAAAACTAATTCCAAGAGCATTATAGTTTATATATTATATAAAAAACACATATTTACAAAGAAAAAACACGTAAACATCCAAAAAAGAAAAAACACTTAAATACGCGTAATGTAAATGAAACCTAATTTTGATAGTATTACACAATTAAAATTTTAAAAAACTACAATTTTAGTTTTGTAGTCAAATGCATTCATATGTGGCAATTGGATACCCTCTTTATCCCAAATGACAAATAATGTGTTGTCATCTTTATCTGTCACGCCCCGTTTCTTTCTTAAAAAAATATCAGAGTTTTCATTTTGGGCGTGAAGAAAGAAAGGGGAAAAAGACATACATGATATAAAATAGAAGGGAAAATGAGAGGATATGAAGTGATGCATATATGAAACATCAGATACAACCGATTCAAAGGGTTTGAAAACCTTAAGCAGCGGAAATACATCAGGATCCATTATATAAGAGAAGTACAGCTAACATTTTACAAAACGTGGAACATTGTTTCAACATAGTTTTTCAAAGACAAAAACCGGAAAAGGACACGGCTGATAAGGCACCCCTCTTTCTATGCATCGTGATTCTCTTCATCACCTGTAGTGTGAGTACAGAATAGGGGTGAGTGCGTTGAATACACTCGTGGGAGTACTTTCCATTTTCAGAGTTATAAGCATTTATATTACAATTATCAGCATATCAAATAATCACAGCACATAATAACGCATAACACATAATATTCCTTGGATATGGGAGTGTGTTTCCCGACATACCCTGTACCCTTAGGCATGGGAGAGAATTTCAAAGATCATTCCTTAGGTTCGTAAGTTTAATCAATTCTTAGCATGCGAACATACATATAAGATAGCATTGCATACATATAAGCAGGTCATCGGTATAACAAGACATAATAATCACTGAAACGCAAAAATCGTTTAAGTTCAGAAGTTACCCCCACCTTGTTTGGTGGTTACCACGTGAGTAGAGAATAACAATTATCAGGCATCACAATGAACGATCCAATAGATAGCCTACACAAATTACGGTGTTTCTTAGATACAATCGTTAAAGATGAGATGGATCGGAAGATCTAAAGATTGAGGTTGAAGGAACGAGAGTGGAAGTTTAGTTTAATAGGCTGATATGAAAGAGGGTAGGATTTGGGTCGCAACGAAAAAAGAATGAGCTCAATCGGAGTTGAAACGAGCTCAAACGGAGCGTTTTAAGATTGAGGGGTATTTTGGTTGTAGCACCCCGGATCAAAACGAGCATAATTTATTAATTAAATATTTAACACATGATTTAATAATTATGTGCGTACATTTTGATTGTTTAATTTATTACATGCGTTTCAAATACGTGTTTAATACACGTTTTAGATCAATATTTTTCTTGGACATGATATATAGAATATTTCTATACCATTAGATGTGTATCGAGAAAACGAGAAGATAGAAACGAACTAGGGGTCAATCGGAGACCCGTAGCTCGAATGGCGACAGAAAGGGCAAAACCCGAAGATCCGAAAAATCAGAAGATATTTACGATGAATAGTAAAACGAAGATATTTACGTGAATAGTAACGTTGAAAAATCAACCGATGAATAGTGACGGGATATTTTGGATGAATAATGATCCGGATATTTTTGATGAATAGTAACTTTCGGAAAATCTATAAATAGGGATGATTTCGATTCAAAAATCACCGTTTTTCCGAACGAGTCGAACGAGTCGAAAGCGACGAAAATAAGTAAGTCCCTCTCTCTCCTCTCTCTTTCTCCGGGTTTCTGTCTCCGGCGAGCCACCACCGGCGCGGCGGCGCCGTCGGCCGGTGGCCGAAAAAATCAAAGTTGTCGGAATCGGACAATTTTCGTACACGATGTTCGTCTCGACGAAACGAATCTAGGATAGGTCTCGGATTTCAAATCCGATTTCTTGTTCGCCGGAAAACGGCAAAAAACAGCCCCAAACCCTAACCCCCGTCACCCTTTCTCTCTCCTCTGATATCTCTCTCTCTCCTCGTTTTCTTGCCGGAACAGTGGCCGGTGAGGCCACCGGAGGGTGGTGGGGAGCTGCCGGAGTGGTGGCGCCGCCGTGGGTGGCGGCGCATGGCCGGAACAGTGTGTGTATATGCATGTCAGGCAAGTGTGTGTGTGTTGAGTGTGTGATAGTGTGTGTGTTGATGTGGTGGCTGTTGTGGGCGGCGCCGGGTGGTGCCGCCGTGTGTGAACAGAGGGACCGGCACCGGCGAGACTCAGGAAAGGTGGCCGGCGGCAGGTGGCCGCCGGCCAGGTCAGCAAGTGTGGGGGTAACTTCTAAACTCTATGTGTTTACTGTTTTCCCTATGTGATATATGAATTGTTGAACTCTACGTGCTGTGTTTACATACTGTGTTTATTTTACGATGGTGATGCTATGAAGGGACTTCGGTCCATAACTGTGCTACGAAGGGACTTCGGTCCATAACTATGCTATGAAGGGACTGCGGTCTATATTATTCTACGAAGGGACTACGGTCCACTTCTATGCTACGTGTCTCTATGTTATGTGTTGTGTTTACTTGCTGAGTTACTATATCTGTTTAATGTGTGATCGGTTTAACAATATTAAAAGTTGGAAAGTATTCCCACGAGTGTATTCAACATACTCACCCCTATTTTGTACTCATACTACAGGAGAAGAAGAGATTCATGATGCGTAGAGAGAGGGGTGCCCTATCAGCTGTGTCCATCTTCAGTTTTGTGTTTTAAAGCTTTGATGAAACGATGTTCCACGTTTGTAAAAGAAAATTTATATTTCTCCTTCCTTGTGATAGATCCTGATGTTTTTCCGCTGCGTAAGGTTTCAAAACTCCCTTCTATCGGTTGTATCCGATGTTCCAAGTGTACCATTTCTTATCCCCTCATTTTTCTTTCTATTTTATATCATGCTCGTCTTCTTTTCTTTTCTCTCTTCACGCCCAAAAAGAAAAAAACTCTGATATTTTTAACGAAAGATTTCGGGGCGTGACATTGGTAATTTTGGTAAAAGGGTTGACTTTGACCGGGACCTACGACTCCCGATCGACGACATCTCATCGGCGACGACTCGATGATAACGTACGATGGAAAAAATGGGATTCGAAATAAAAACACGGCATCGCATGCCCAACACCTGGCCCCCACTCCCGGGACGCACATCCAGCGTACGACCGTGCCCCCTCGCGCACGACCGTTGCCAACTTCCAGTAACTCAACCCGGCACCGCACAACCGTGCACGCCATGCACGACCTCGTGCGCCCGTGCGCCCGGCGGCGTCGCCCCCACCTGGTCCACCAGCGACCCAACTCCGACGACCACCATCTCCGGCCACCCCTCGCCGGAATCCAGCATGAATAGTGCCCCAAAAAATAGCCCCAACAACACATACACACCCTGTGCACAAAAACATACACCCTTCCTTCCCATGCTCCGACCGATGACTTCCAGTTGCCGGTTGTTCATTAATTTCTTTTAGCTACTTCCGCAAGTGTACGGTGTAGGGTATAGATGTCACGCCCCAGTTTCTTCCATAAAAAAATTATCAGAGTTTTAATTAAAACAGAGGCGTGCAAAAGAAGAAGAAGGCAAGGGACGATCAGAAGAAGAAGAAGATAGAAGACATCAGAATCTTTCTCATAACATATCGGACACCACCGACTCCATATCATACAAACATCGGACACAGCCGATTCTCAAAACATCAACACAGCGGATAAACATCAACAAGATCCATCATCATCAGAGTTTACAGAAATTATATTTACATTACAAAAGATTGTGATCATTGTTTTCTTGATACCTCGTAAAAATACATTTTATGAAAATCCCAAATGTGGCACCATCCCTCTCTCTACTGCTCTATGGTTCGTCATCTCCTGTAGTGTGAGTACAGATTAAGGGGTCAGTGCATGGAATACACTGGTGGAGATAAACTCTGCATCTTATAACACTCGATAAGGATGTATATATAATTAAACCGAAAGATCACAGCAAAGAGGCACGTTGTCACAGCACGTAAAATTCACAGCAGGCATTAGAAATGGTAAAGGATGAATAGGTGCGGGTGTTCCCGGTCTTATCATATAGAAACGGTCTCATTACCGTTGGTGCATTTACAGGACCACCAAACCTTTAAGAGTAGTAGAAAAGGGGTAGGGGACGAATGCATGATCAGAGGTGGGCCGCAGCCCATACACAATATAAATATGACACAGCACTTAAAATACACAGCATTTAGCATTTCTCAAACGAGCATCAAAATAGGGAAAGCAGTAAACAGATTAAGAATTAAAAAATACCCCCACCTCGATAAGAGGTTATCACGTGTTCTAACAAGATAAAGAGTCAAGCCTATAGCGTACGATCCAACAATTAGCCTACAAAAGTACCGTGATAGCTTAGATACTCAAAAGATTAAAAGACGGATATAAATAAAGAAAAGAACGATCGAGAAGACGATGGATAAGGAAGACTCGAAGTTTCAGGATATCGAGAAGAGTGTGAAAGGTAAACTTGGTAAAAAGGGTTGACTCGACCGAGATCCCCGACTCCCAACATAAGGATGGAAACAAACGACTCGAATCGACCTATGAAAACACTCACCGGTGCACCCACGACACACCCGGCAAAACCTGGTAAAACCCCACACACACCTCCCTCTCGCACGGTCGTGCAAAACTGCCCACGACCATGCCCCACAACACTTGACCGTGCACCACCTTCCAGTGGCCGCGCACGATCGCTCACTCCTGGCGCACGGTCGTGCCCCAGAGCACGGTCGTGCCCCAACGCACGGTCCTGCATGGACCAGCTTACACAGCAGCGCCGCCTTCACCAGCTTCTTCCTCTAGCTCCAGCCGGCGACTCCCGTCGCCGGCAATACTTCTGCCACCATGGCCGGTGACCTCCCGTCGCCAGTAATACCCCAACAACACGCAACACACAACCCAACAAGATCAACACACACAACACACACCAAAACCCAAGCTTCACCCAAAACCACACACACACACACAACTCCGGCCACACTGATCGGTGGCTCCACCACCTCCAACCAAAGAGAAAACACCCCGGAATGGTTATCTACCACCCCGGCAAAGAAGATGAGAGAGAGAAAGTAAGAGACGAGGAGAGAGAAAAGGTGATGGACTCAAAACAAGGTTTTTTCGGCGGTTGACCGGCGATTTGCCGGCGATCCGACAGTCGGAACGAAGAAATAAGACCGTCACTAGACTCGCCTCAACGAGAGCTACAACCTATGCGGAAACCATTCAATTCTGAGATAGTTGACTTTTCCGGCCACCGGCGACGGCGACGGCTACCGGAAAAAGAAAGAGAAGAAGAAGGGAAAACTTACATGTTTCTCGATTATGAGCTCATGTGATTTTTCAACTTAAAAACGTCCTATATATACTCCTTCAAAAGAGACTACTATTCATGTTAAATATCTCGTATGCCATCCCTCGTATACATCTCATATACGTCGTATTCTTCGTTTCACTGTTTTCTTCACTACTTGAGCTACGTAACTCCGATTGACCTCTAGTTCGTTTCTATTTTCTCGTTTTTCCGTTACGCATCTCATAATATAAAATCTTCTAGGTTCCATGTCTAAAAATTACGTTCTTCTAAATCAGCATCAAACACATATCTGTAACGCACATAAATAAATTTAAACACCCAAAATTAACACACATAGAATTATTTCAATTACGGGTTTAATTATTTAATTATCCAATTATGCTTTATTTTGTCCTGGGTGCTACAATAGAAGTGGTGAGCAAGGTCGATCCCACAGAGACTAATTATCTAGACACTAACTAATTACTCAAATTCAATTTCCAGTTTTATCTAGGGAAAACAAATCACACCGATCGCAGATTAATTTAATAGAAAACTAACTATGCAGATAAACTCACTCAAGAATAACAGATAATCTAAGACAGGTTCTAGGACATGCTTTCATCTAATTCTCATCAAAACATCACTTTAACCAATTCAAGTTCATTAATCAATCATCCTATATGAGCAATCACATATGTCGAATTAATAGCTCTCCCGAGTCAGTTAACCGGTTGATTATTATGCCACCAGAGGTATCCCTACTCAATCTGATAGAAACATAACAACTCTCAAAAGTACCTAAGATTGATTTCTCATTACATAAATTCCTTAATCTCCCGATCTAAGTCTTTTTATGTATCATGTGTTTATTCTTCCATAATTAAATCTCATCTCCCGAATTTTGATCTAATTACTAAAACATGCTCAATTACCGGCCGAATAATCAAACAATCAATCAAATCATAAACACACAAATAGGAGAAACGATCATTAACATTGAATTCAAATTAAAGATCCATTAAGATTCGAATCAGATTACTAACAAGCCCTAGAAACCCTAGAAAATTAGCTAGACATGATGATAAACAAACTCATAGACAAGATTGGAAATATCATATCAACTAAAATCTAACAAGAGAGGAAAGATTAAAAACTCTAAATAACAATGATCTCTCGATTCCTCGATCTCTTGAATCATTCTTCAATTCCTCTCGTTGCTTCTTCGACTCTCGTGTTTTTCTCCGTATGAATCTCTCTGTCTATTTTTTCACTCCCCCTTTATCTATCTGTTCATGTTGAGTTTTTATATGGCTTTGGGAGTCTTCCAAGTGAAGTAAAAGATGAAGATTATCCGAGAAAACAAGATCCTATCGACCTCCCGTGCACCCGGGCACGGTCGTGCTATCCAGCACGGTCGACCGTGCCCTACCAAGCAGTCTCTAATTCAGCACAGATTTGACCATGCTGTGGGGCACGGTCGTGCCCCAACTTTGAGCACTCACTGGATACTGGCGCACGGTCGTGCCCTATGGCACGACCAGACCGTACACCACCAATTCTTCTATGCGATCTCGTATTTCACTTCTTCATTCCTCATTTTCCCGTGATTCCTTCCTTGATCATCAATTATACTTGAAACTTGTACTTTTCTCATCAAAATCATGAAACTAAGCACAAACACGTCAAATGTAACTTATACAATATAATATCAGAAATCACCATAAAAACGTATCTAACATATTCACATGAATACATAAACATACGCAAAAATACATGAAAAACGACACTTATCACCGATGACCCTTCCCTGACCCCTGGCCGGTGACCTCCCGTCGCCGGCAACCACCAACAGGCCTCAGCCACCCCGTAAACACACACCTATGACTTATACACGCACATGCATATACACCAAAACACACACACCCTGCTGCAACTTGGCCGGTGACTTCCAGTCACCGACAACCCTCCATCTTACCTTGTCGGCGCATCACCAGCGCCGGCCATCACTTTTCCCATGACGGTGCTGCACAACACCGCCCCACAGCATGCATATACACCACATACACTAACACACTCAAACACACACACACATGCGATACACACATACACAGCCTGTTACGGCTCCGACGCCGCCACCCACGATAGCGCCGCCTCTAGCGACTCACCTTCACCACCAGGAGGACCTCCGACAGCAGCTCCGGTGAGAAGAAGGAAGAAAATAGGAAGAGAGAGAAAAGGTGACAAGGGTTAGGGTTTAGGGTTTGGAGACGGTTTTTTGCCGTTTTCCGGTGAACGAGACATCGGATTTGAAATCTGAGACCTATCCTAGACTCGTCTCGATGAGACCTACATTCTATGCGAAAATCGGCCGAAACCGATAACTTTGAAATTTTCCGACCACCGGCGGCGGCCCGTTGGAGACAGAAAACAGAAGAGAGATAGAGGAGGAGGAGAGAGAGACTTACGTGTGTTCATCGATTTTGCCTCGTTCGGAAAAACGGTGATTTTTGAATCTAAAACACCCCTATTTATAGATTTTTTGAAAATCACTATTCACGTAAAAAAATCTTAAAATTACTATTCATGGTGAAAAGTCTTAGTCACTATTCATGTAAAAATCTTCATTACTATTCACCGTAAATATCTTTCGGTTTTCCGAAACTTCGTGTTTTGCCCTTTTCGTTGTCGTTTGAGCTACGAGTCTCGGATTGACCTCTAGTTCGTTTCTATCTTCTCATTTTTCCATTACGCATCTAATGGTATAATTATAATCTATGTTCTGCGACTAGAAAAATATTTCCATCTAAATCTTGCATTAAACACATATTTGAAACACACGTAATTAAATTAAACAGTCAAGATGAACACACATAATATTTTAATTAATGGTTTAATATTTAATTATTCAATTATGCTTCATTTTTGGTTCGGGACGCTACATTATCAGCCACATATACCTTCATGTTGTACCTCCATTGAGTTCATAATGTTATTTAAATTAAAAATGGATTTGAAATTTCTATATTATAATTTATTTTAATTGAAATTTAATCACATATCTATATAGCTCTTCAGTTTTAACATTACCACACTTGGTACACATCAATATTCCATCTACATAATCAACCTTTTAAAGCACCGTGCATGTGATAGATACCAACAACTGCTATAATTTTCGACCTTAAAATTGAGGCATAAACCCAATATTGACCATAATTTGCCTGCACATAGAAAAAAATAATGTTTAAATTTTATTATAGGTCATAATAATTAAATTGAAAATTATTAAACTTATTAACGTAAGAAATAACTTAGCTATTTTTGTGCACATAGCTCTTTTCTTAAATTCTCAATGTCATTTATAGATTTCACAATGGCCCTTCCAGTAAGAAACTCATTTGTAATAGATATTTCAGATGCTTCAGACAAACCACTTACTGTTGTTATAGTTAAAGAGAGTTTCTCCAAACTAAATAAATAAACCACTTACTGTTGTTATAGTTAAAGAGAGTTTCTCCAAACTAAATAAATAAATCAGTAAGGGATAAATATATATATATATATTGTTAATAAGTGCGTAAAATAGATCGAAGTAATTAATTTGATATTTATCAGTAAGATTTTAAATAATTTTATGCATATCAATTTAAACAATATATCTATATATCATTAATAAGTATGTAAAATAGATCATAGTAATTAATTTGATATTTATCAGTAAGATTTTAAATAGTTTTATGTGTATCAAATTAAATAATATATTTATATATCATTAATAAGTACGTAAAACAGATCACAATAATGAATATGATATTTCTAAGTAAGATATATTAAATAATGTTATACGGATCAGATTACACAACATATATATATATCATTAATAAGTGCATAAAATAGATCACAATAATTAATTTAATATTTCTAAGTAAGATTTTAAACAATTTTATACGGATCAGATTACACAATATATATATATATATAATATAAATGCATAAAAAAGATCACATTAATTACAAAACTAAACTAAATAAATTAAAAATATATATAGATATATCATTAATAAGTGCGTAAAATAGATCACGGTAATTACAAAACTAAACTAAAATTATTTTTTAAAATGAAATAACAGTATAACAACGTATTCTTACTTTTAAAATTGACCACCCTACCAAATTGAAGAGTTAGGATTTTACGCTCCCTGTTTTCCAATGCTATATCTCGAAATACTTTATCTATGCAATCCTCCCACAAAGTAACAGTGAGTTGTAGTTTCCTGACATATATCAAATGATTATTAAAAAAAAATTAATATAATATAATTATATTTAATACAATTACATCTAAATTAAAGAAACATACTATCGATCCTCAATTATAATTTCCATCAATCTGTGTTTCTCGGTGGATGAAATGCAACAATTCTTCCCACTAAATCTGCATTAATGTTGGTAAAAAAATATTATTAAATAATAATCATTAACAACAATAAATTTAAAAATAAAATAATTTTATGAAATATAAAGTAATTCTTACCGAATAGAACAATTTGTTCACAGGCTTTCTTGGTAATAATCTCGTCAAATGGTTAAAAATGTATAGATTATTAGGAAACGCATCTTCTTGATACTCCTTAAGATGAGTTTTTTCATAAAATTGGAACTTCAACTTGGATTCAGATGTTCTCAAGGTGGAGTCGTACTTTGAAACCATAAAGTTAGAAAGTACGTACGTTTTTCCTTCCACAACTTATCACGAATCTTTTCAAGGGGAGGTTTTCGAGCAATTCCATGGATTGTATCACCCTAAAATTTATGTGAAAAAAAATGAAATTAGAGATTACATTCCACTATGGTATACATAATAAATAGATTATTTTAAATAAATAACCATTTTATCTCTGAAAACACAATCAAAATTATATAGCTTCGTTGTACTTCCGAATGTAGGAACATCGTAAGCCCTAACACATCACACACGAAGGCTTCAAAGTCTTTTGGTAGTATCAATATCTTGAATCATATTCCAAACTGGAGCCATTGGGATATTTTATGAATATCTGCTCAATCAAATGAAGAACTCAGAAATTATGTGTGGGATTTATTTGAGAAATTATATATGAATGAGTATGTGAACATGTAAATTTGATAAGTTGAAACCATGTGGAAGAAAAAAAGAAAACAAAAGGTGGGAATAATTATTAAATATTTAAATTATATGTGAATGTGTAAATTTGATCAGATGAAACCACCTCAAAAAAAAAAAAACAAAGTGAAAACAGTTATTCCACATAACGTGGAATTTTAAAATCCAGATATGAAATATTATATATTTTGATAGATATTGTAATCTTTTTTAATATAAAGAGAAATTTTTTACAAGTTTGTTATTTGTTTCTCAATATTTATTTTTAAACTGTGAGTATGCAAATATTATTTTTTGAAAATGTACGTAGATAAATGTAATTAAATATATGAATGAATCTTAATAAATCTTTAAGCGGTTTTTTGATATCTGATTTGTTAAAAAGTAAACTGTGATTTAAGAAACAAAATTTTTGATATCTAATTTGGTGAGGAAAAAAAAGGGTTTATTTATAATTAAATTAAAAAAATTTGGAAAAGATTTTTTCAAAGATAATAGGTTTTTGATCGTGACTTGTAAAACTTTGTAGTTATATATATATATATATATATATATATATTAAATTAAAAAAAATTGAAAAAGATATTTTGAAAGTATCTTAAATTTCTGGCATAATTTGTTGCATAAGTAGATTTAGAATTTTAAAAAAAATTGAAAAAAAATCTGGTTTTAAAAATAAGCAGTTTTTTGTTATCTGATTTGTTGAAAAATAAACGGTGATTTAAGAAACAAATTTTTTTATATCTAGTGAAAAATGCGTTTTATTTATAATTAAATAAAAAAAATTGGATATGATTTTTTGAAAAGATAACGGTTTTCTCATCGTGACTTGTAAAACTTTGCAGTTTTTATTTATAATTAAATTAAAAAAATTTGAAAAAGATATTTTGAAAATAATACGGTTTTCTGTTCGTGAATTTTAAAACTTACGGTAAATGAATTCTTTCCTCTATATTGTCCTTAGAAATAGTAAATTACGAAATTGTCCTCTATATATATATATAGATTAAAATAAAACTAGATAGATAGGTCTTTTACGAGTCTTTTACCAAGTTTCTCATATTCAGTTATTAGAGCACTCTTAATATTGTCTTTGTGAGCATTGACTCCGGCAAGATGAGAGGTTCAAGAACCCTAACTTTTATTAAGAACAGTTATTGAACACTTAATAACAGTTCTTAATATATGAGAACAGTTATTAAGAACAGTTCAAGACAGTTAGGGTTCTTAATATATATATTTTAGGGTTTCCGGCAACCAAATGTCACTTAATACATTCCGTTTGAACAAAAAAAGGAATGAAAATATCTCATTTACAATTGACCCCGACAGTTCGCCATATTTTAAAATTTAGCTTTATTAGTGACATGCTTGAATATATCCTTTTCAAGATAAACCACCAAATTATCATTATCCATTCATCAGCCATTTGGTTGCGAAGACGTATTTTCAAGATACTCATTGTAGAGAATGCTCTTTCTATTGAAGTTGTTGCAACGGGCAAAACCAAGGCTAATGTAATCAGCTTGTAAACCAACAGATATACCTTATCTCTTCCACTTTCAACCATTCTTTGAGTTAGATCACCAATTCTATTCACATTTGAAGTATCAATGTTCAATCTCATATCCAATACAAAATTTTTAAGTTGATCTTCCATTCCCAAAAGAGCAACATCATCCAAATCACTTGGATACAATTTTGCTAACTAAAGTAACATTTTTACGTCAAAAGCTTTAAAAGAGAGAGATGGATTCAAACGAGCAACACAAAGTAACAATTCCATATTTGCCTCATTGAATCGATCATTTAATTCAAGAAGTTGCATATCTAGCACAATATTCAATAAGTCTTATCTTAGAAGCATTGACTAAGTGCATAGCATTTTCAATATCTTAATCTTTTCTTTGCAATGCTTAAGACAAATCATTTGTTATTCCTAGTATTTTTTTCATCAATTGTAAATCAAATCTATATATATAATAAGAGAGTTAGGACTCTCAAGCTTTCGATACATCAACATCTTAAAACACTCTCCATCTGACAATTGGAAAATAAGATTAAAAAAAAGAAAATTAAAAGAGAAATGAACAACCACTGGCTCTCTTTTTTCTCCTTCCCCTTTCTCTCCACTTTTTCATTTGCTCAAAATATTCGTAATTTCTTTAGAATCTATGTCTCTCTCCATCTCTTCATATACCTAATCGTAATTTTTCCAGATTTGAAGTAAAAAAGGCAGTGGAATAAAGTTATGTTGCTGAGGTAGCAAATTATTCTCTACCGAAAAAATTGTCGTCGCCTGTGAGTGGGGATTTTCTCCGGTTTCCTATTTCTCAAATGTTCAGAAGTTGCTGTGGTGGTCTAACCATACCGTTCTTATTTTTAAGGACATTCGATCGAATGATTTTCATATTGAAACCAAAACTGAGAATAGTATAGTGTATCTCCTAATGACTCAATTCATAGGGTGTCGGAAATAAGCCGCCTTGTCGAAAGCTTGCTTTTTTTTCATACATCCATCCACCTAATCTCCATTTTTTATGGGTGGAAAATTTCATGATCCAAATTCATTCAAATTATAATATGAACAATTGAGTCATCCCTAACATGACACAACCTGATGTGTCAGATTTTTATCTGATTTCATTCGATATAATATGTCAAGAAATATAATTCATTCTATAAAGAAGTAATTTGTGAAACTTACAAAGGAAAAACGTTTAGTATTTCTGTTACTGTTAAAATTGGATTTGAATCACCTATTTTCTTTAAATGGATTCATGGAGATATATGTGGATCAATTTATCAAGCATCTTGACCATTCAATATTTCATGGTCTTAATTGATGCTTTGACAAGATGGACTCAAATGTGTATAATCCACCTAAGTAATATTTTCCCCAAGATGATTGCAATTCAGGTCCAATTTAATCTAATTAAATCCATTATAATGGATAATGTTGGTGAATTGACAAACATTTAATGAATATTGTATGACATTAGGAATTACATTGGAATATCATATTTTTTTCGTTCATTCTCAAAATGGTCTTAATCGCTAAACTTTTACTACAAAAATCCAACTTACCAATTTCATGTTGGAGTCATGCAATTTTGCATGCAACTACTCTAATTTAAATATGTCCAACTATATATCATGACTACTCCGCTTTACAACTAGTGCTTAGGAAAGAACCAAACATTTCTCATCTATAAATTTTTGAATGTGCAGTATATTCATATATCACCACCACAACACGATATCAATGAGCCTTGAATCTTCATCCATTTTGAAATACATAGAGCTCATGAAATGAAATCATATTACAGCTCGATTCACTTAATGCACATTTGATAGAGATCATTTATCGGCATTAGGGGGAGATAAGAGTAAAAAATTAATAGAATGCCGAGAAATTTCATGAAATGTAGATGTTCTTCAATATTTAGATCCACGTACTACTCAAACTGAACTGGAAGTTTAGAGAATTATTAACTTGTAATATTTAACAAATAATCTTCCAGACGTGTTTACTGATTATAAAAGAGTGACTAAATTACATTATACCTACTCTGAATGCACTACAAAAGATGGAAGTTGCTATCAAATTAACTATATCAATTGATGCCCCTCTACGCCTGAAGTGTAAAAGAACTATGAATTCAAAAGATATAAATCCACGGAAAACAAAATCTAACAATAATATTAGTCACTTCAAATATTTTTTGAAGAAATTCATCCTGAAGACAGAAACCCTAGTAACATTGCACGTGCACAAAATAGTTAAAATACAAGGGTTGAAGAACGACCAGATCAAAATATTTTGGGAAATGATGAAAATCTAGTTGATGTAAATATCGAAGTTGTAACTAATTTTATATACAGGAGAAACTTACTATATAAATATAAATATTGTCGAAAATGTTGGGATATTTCTGTTAGGTTTTGATGAGACAATGTAACTTTATAAGGAAGTTAGAGTACCCCATTTTTTCCACATTGTGTAAGTGGATTTTAGCTTGATAAGTTTATCTTTCTAAGTTGTGTTTTGTAAAGATGTAAAAATAAAAAAGATGGAGAATACTGATGTTAGCAGGATTCTGGATATGAAGAAGTTTCGAAGACTGGTTTTCAGCAAGGAAAGTCAGTAAGCAGAAGAAGAAAACAGAATCAGCAAGCTGGATCAGTAAGCAGCATACAGAAAACAGTAAGAAAAACTGGAACCTGACTGTAGGATTCTGGAACAGGAAGCTGTTGGGAATCAGAAAGCAAACATAGATCAGAAAGCTGACTGTAGGATTCTGGAATATGAAGTTGTTTTGAATCAGGAAGCAAATGTAGATCAAAAAGCTGGTGCAGAACAGTAAGCAGCTACTGCAACCTAAGCAGCAAGCTGTAAGTTATTCTAACTCATTCATTGCAGTACAAGGAATTTACTGAATGCAGTACAAGATATCTGTTCAATCAAAGTATCTGGTAGATGGAAGTTAGCCCCAGCTAATGAGGTGATGTCATCTAGACCGCGTCTCTACAAAAGTACTATAGTCGAAGAGTGACGCCATTAATGCGATTTAGAGTAGGACATGCCCTACTTTCTAGTTTTTCCAGACGCATTTATTGCAAAGATTTTGAAGATCAATTTGAATCTCTACAAGGACAATATCTCTCTTCAACGGGCATTTTCTTATAGTATAAGTAGAAGGATGGAGTGACCAAGAAGACTACTGAACAACTGATAATATTCGAAGCTATTATACTCTTAAGCTATTCTCAAGCTTTCTAAGCAAGTTCAGTCACTCAACCTTCAAAAGCAGTCAAGCCAAGTTTTCGAGCTATCAAAGTTCTTAAGACTGACTTCATATTGCACCAGTTGAAGACCCAATATATTTTTAACCATTTGTTATGTGCTAGGTTGTTTTAAGTTTGGTATCCTTAGTTGGAAGGATTAGATCATCACTAAGTGTTAAGTCTTGTGTAGGTTGTCTACTCTGTGTGAGTTTTGTACCCTGTGTGGGAAGCTGCCTAGGAATCTGTTGATTCTAGTAGGTTAACTTGATATGAAGAAGTTTGTAAAGCTGAGTCTTGTAAAACAAACTGACCTAGTAAAGTTCTTCATGTGCGAATGAGTAGAGTGGACTTAGAAGGATTACACCACTTTCGAACCACTACAAACCCTTGTGTGTTTATTACTTTTGTTTATCTGTTGCATTGTATTTATATCTATCTTGTTGTATTTATCTTAAGCATACTGCTAAAAGGATTCTGATAAAATCATACTTGTGAAAAAAAATCTTTTTCCAAAAGAAACTCTATCTTTGATTTCCGCTGCATACTGTGATTACCGAGATAGTAAGCTGAATCAGCATTTTGCCAGCTTACTGAATCAAACGAGTTGCTACATTCTTTATAGAATCAACAACCTGTTTACAGAAAAGTTTTTAAAACACAAAATTTGATAAAGGTTCATTCACCCCCCTCTGAACCTCTGACCACTTAGGATCAATAGAAAACATTGTTGTCTCCACAATTGCTCTTACTATCTCAAATGATAATCTGGATCCAGAACCCGAATCAATGTATGAGTGCCAGAAGAGCTCAAAGTGGGTAAGATGGAAAGTAGCAATTGAGGCCGAGTTAAACTTGCTTAATATGTTAAACTCACTCAGATTTGAATCTATCATACGTACCCTAAGAATGTTATTCCTGTAGAATATGAATGGGTATTTGTGCGTAAAAGAACTGAAAATAATGAGGTGGTGAGATAGAAAGCAAGTCTGGTAGCTCAAGGGTTCCCGTAGAGACCTGTATTGATTTTAATCAAATATATCTCCTGCTATAAATGGTATAAAGTTTCGCTATTTAATATCTCTGGCAGCAAATATGAATTTAGAAATACAATTAATGGATGTTGTTACTATTTTCTACACGAATCTTTAGATGAGAATATTTATATGAAAATCCCTGATGGATATTATATTCCCCTAATAAGGAAAATGAGAATTGTAATATGTATAATATATTAAATTATAAAGGTCATTGTATGGCCTAAAACAATCGTGTAGAATATGGTATCAAATAAGTGAAATCCTCCTGAAGAATAAAAATATATAAATAATGATGATTTTCTTGCATGTTTAAAAAGAAATAAGATGAATTTTGTATCATCTTTGAGTATGTTGATATAAATATTATTGGAACGCATAAGGAATTTGACGAAGTTAGTTCAATTTTAAAGATAAAATTTTGAAATGAAAATTTTGGGTAAAACCAAGTAATGTCTCCACCGGTAGATCGAGCATTTCCCTGAAGGAATTTTCGTACACTAGTCAACCTACTTGAAGAAGGATTTAGAGAGATTTATTTAGATCTAATGGTTATTCGATCCCTTGAAGTGGATAATGATTTATTTAGACCTTAAGAAGATATTAAAGATATGTTAGGACCGAAGTTCATTACGTAATATCAATTAACACATTTCTGTATATTAGAAATTGTACTAGACTTAATATTGTAATTGCGGTAAATCTACTAGCAAAATTTAATGTTTCTCCTACAAGGAGACATTGAAATATCTTTAACATATTTTCAAGTATCTTAGAGGTTCCCAAGATCTTAATTTAGTTTACATTAGATATCAAAATATATCATTGGTAGGTACTCGAATGTTGGCCCTATAATGCACCAGATCCAAGACTGGTTATATTTTTCTCTATGGTGATACTGCAATCTCATGGAAGTTTGTCAAACAAACTATGGTTACCACTTCATCAAACCACGCAGAGATTATTATTTTTATATGAAACCTCACTGAAGTAGAAACCGGTCCATATGTTCCTGAATAACTTCTTTCAAAAGGGCTTCTGCTTCTTTAGTAAATGTCTTAGTAGAAGATATGATTTCTTGGAACTGAGGTTTATTAGTTTCCATAAATCTATCGGATTTTTGAAAGAAAAATTTATTAGCTTATTACTAGGCCTACTAAAGGCACAAAAATAGAGGAAAAGTGGAAAGTTGTCATAAATATGGGGTACCTCGATTTACTATTTGTACTTGTTCTTTTTTTTTTCTTAATATCATATTTCATGATGTGTATCATTAAATTTTTTATATAACACAATTGTGAGTCATGTGGTATTTATAAGACGGATATATCCCCCACTGTCCTCTATGAGGACAATGCACATTGTGTTGCACAAATGAGTAATGAGTGAAATGAAACTTATTGAAACACATAGCTTACAAATTCTTTTATCGGTATGAATTCCAGAAGAGTGGTGAAATTATTATACATAAAAGTGCATCATCTGAGAAACTGCAGTAAGCGGCTACTTCCTCAGGTTTTTGTTCTTCCAAACAGTTTCTTTTTTACATAGTCGTTTCCAGAATTGGTTCCAGGTCACTTTACACCCAACTCATGCTTCGTTTTTTTTCAACCAATTCAGAATTGACTCAAGATAGGATTCTTCAATCTTCTTCTTAATTTCAGGAACCCAAATCCAACGAAGATAATCCTCATAAAAAGGGATTTGCTCTCATTTCTTCACCTGTTCCACCATCTTTTGTTGAATATCTAACTCTCCATTTCTTGCCAATTGTTCAAATTTTACCAGGGCCTAGAGATATGTTGGATAGGTTGCAAAGTAGTTATATTTGCAAAGATGTCTGAAGTACCTCAAGTACTCAGTTCTCTTGAAAAGGATGATCTTTTCAAATGTTGGATTCCTGTTCTTTGGCAAGGATATATAATCAAATATCTTCAAATCCCATGTCATATTTACTTTTTCCGGCCTTTGGTCCAGCAATATAAAAACCTCAGCAGTGATTTTATCTCGATCGAAGCAGGAAACATCTTGAGGCAGGAATGAATTCAAGGATGAATCCACTACCATTGCAAGCTCAGGTTTCTTCACTCCAACCTTTCCTAACCTTGACATCCAGTTTGTCTTCTCTTTTTTCCTATTTTATTCAGCTTCTTTCAATTCTCTTCATCTATTCTCATCTAGTTTTCTGCCTGTAGCAATACCCATATAAGGTTTAATATTAGCATTCTAACCTGTTTGCAGCTATTTCTGACTATCTTGCTGTCTTTACTGCCTGGAACTCCTCTGACGAGTTGTTGCAGCTAGAATGATAGTTCCTTGCTAAGCTGCAGTGCTGCTTACTGTTTGAGAGATAATATCCCCACCACCTGCACCTCCTTCACTTTTATCGTCTTTCCTCTTCTTAGGTTGGATGCTCTGACTATGTCCTGAATCAGAATGCTTGCGCTTCCTACTGATGACCAAGGGTAGATCATCATCATCATCATCCTCATCCAACTCTTTTACTGTTTCCTCCACTACAACATCAAACTCCTCATTTGTTTTCTTTTTACTTTTCCCTTTTTTGATATCATCAACCGGAGTAGCTCTTGGAGAAGCTGAATCAGTGAGCACATGTTAAGGAAAGTCCCAATGCAAGATGGTTTGCATTTCACCTACAAACAGCTCCAGGTTTGAGATCTTGTCATCTATGCTTTGAGCAACTCAAGCTTGTGTGGCGGCACTTTCTTGCAGAGAGTTGAGCACCAAGTTCTGAGCAGCAGGAGTATTCTGGATATCAGCAACTGATTTGTCTCTTGTTTTACTGGCAGCTTGTTGTACATGCTCAACCTTTTTTCGCTCACAATACTAAGCATTCCACTCATCAGACAACTCCTTTCTTAGGTCCTCCATTGATGATGAGTGTGCTTAGTCACTTCTATGAATGTTGGTTGCCATATTCATCTCATACGTTTGCAAAGCTCAAACAAGGCCTTGGACAACATCCATAATCCCTTGAAGGGATTGTTCCTGAGAGTCAGAAAGAGTCTCAACTCTAGCTATACTTGGTTCGGTATTCTTTTAAGTGTAGAGAACCATAGCCTGACTCTGATTAATGTCTTGTTGCTGTGTAACATCCTCAGCATGCTGCAGCATCCTTCTTCATGTAGCCTCTGGATCCAAAATCTTAAAAGGCGATCCGGGCGGGTTATTATCTTCTTCAGGATCCTTATCATTGTTACCAGATGAGTCACTTCCATCATTAGGATCCTGTTCAGGTGCAGCAACAACTTTTTTGCCTCCTATAGGCGGTATCTCCTCCTCTGGATTCCCTTCTTTATCCTCCGCCAATATTGCCTCAGCAGTAACTACGCCCAAGGTCTTCTCAAGAGAAGCTACCTCAATAGCATTCTCATCAACAACAACCTCAACAACCTTTGGTGGCATTATTTAGAAGATTAAGATTCTGAGCATTAAGATATGTTTTCTCAGTGAGTCACTGTAACTCCACCAGGAAGAAATCATCCTCTGATCTTTCAGCTTCAGCACTAACTACTTGGACGATTCCTTTAGCAGGTTATGTAAAGATGTCAGCATCAGCAACTGCTACATCCTGTTGCTCACCAGCATTTGTTGCTTCCAGTTGCTCATCAGCATTTGCAACTTCTTGTTGCTCATCAGTATTCTGTACTGCTGCAGTAGCCAGTACATAGAGTCCTGCCTCTACAACTTCATCTGTGGTTGCTTCATCGGTAAATCCAGATTTAGATCTTTCAAGACTCCTTGAATCTTTTCTGATGGTTCTCCCTCAGATAATATAACTTGATATATTGGGGAACTTGTGTAATCGACCAACTGTTGCTCATCGGTCTCCATTGCGTCCAAGCTTACAATGGGGGACAGTGTTGCTATGTTTCTGTATGTTGGAGAATCATGGCCTTCAACAGCAGCACTGGTTCATTCTCCTACTTGCAGTATTCTGGGTGGTTGTCTGATTGGTTATGATCTGCTTGCTT
This sequence comes from Scutellaria minor, assembly GCA_954870855.1. Classification (NCBI taxonomy): domain Eukaryota; kingdom Viridiplantae; phylum Streptophyta; class Magnoliopsida; order Lamiales; family Lamiaceae; genus Scutellaria; species Scutellaria minor. The sequence goes on along the minus strand of OX940732.1, from coordinate 4,233,188 downwards.
CCAATCCTAACTGCAGCATTCTCTGGTTAGCTTCCTCAGCATCGAGGTAAGCTAACTGAGCTTCAGCAAGCTCAAGTTTTGTTGGGGTCCTAACAGTCTGAGCATTAGGATATATCAATGTGTTGTCTTCCCTAGACTTCATCGACTGCTCACCCTGTGAATCATCAAATGTACTCTTACCTTTGCTAGCCCTGTGTCTCCTTATGTTTTCATGTCTTTCTCTAATCTGACGAATCATTGCATCCCTACAGGAATCAGCAAATTCTGGATGGAGTAGAGGCAAAATACTGTCAGCATCAGTGTAGTCCACAATCCACTGAAGGACTATATCTTCTACTTTCAGCCATTCTGACCACTGTACCAATTCTCTAGCATTGGCGAGTCGCATCAGCCTCCAGTAGTCATACACTCTGATGAAATTTCATATATCGACTCAACTGTTGTTGTAAGAAGATCTCATGTACTGTCTAAGTCGATATCATTCATGGTTTGTTCAGCCTTAATCATTGTTTCAACATTATGAAGGTGTTCCTCAGGCTTGAACTTTTTTACCAGAACTTTCTGCTTCTTTGCTTGCTTTCGGGGTTTGCTATTTCTTTTCCCTTTGCTCTCCTTTGCAAGCATCTTCATCTTTTTCCCCATCTTCCTCGCCCTCTTCCCATTCGGCAGGATGAGGTATCTTACTTCAAATTCTGGCTTAGGGGCCAGACTGACATCTGCTTCCTGATCAACATCCTGATCAGCATCCTAAGCTTCTTGATCAGTATGGTTGGCTTCCTGTTCTAGATCAAATCTTTGATCAGGGCCTGGATCTGTTGCTACAACGATCATATGAGACTCAGAATCTCCTAGAGCAGCATTCTCAGGAGCTTTTTGACAACTATCACTATTTTTATCATCAAAATCTCCCAAAGCAGCATTCTTAGGAGATTTTTCTTGCACAACAATCACATTGGACTCACCCAATGGATTCTTTTTCAATAGAGCTCTTTTGGCCATCTTGCTGACTTTCTGCATCGGTCTCCTAGCAGGCATATCATTATCATCATCATCTCCAAAAGAAGCTGAGTCAACTGCTCCTCATGCAGCATCACTGCTGCAGTGTGTTACCTCATCTGAGTCACTTTCTGCAATCTTACCTTTTGCAGCAACCTCTTCTTTAGTTGTTGAGCCTCCTTCACGGTTTTCTTCTTGGTGAGCCCCTTCTTTACTCTCAAAAACCAAATAGGAGTGACTTGAACAGGTTTCGCCAAGGCGATGTTTTTCTTATAGAGGATAAAGGTGATGATGTTCCCAAAACTCCTCCTCGGTGTTTTCTTGGTGGTCTCTTCCCAAATCCTCCTAAAGAGTAATTGTGCCCAGTTGACTGCTTCTTCTCTAAAAATCACAGTCATTAACTGAATCTGAAGATCGGTGCATCTGTCAAAGCTCTCACATCTGCCTTCAATGGAGTAGGCACAGATGTCATGAAGAAACTCGTACTTAGCCTTGAGTTTCTTCTTCTCGAAGCTCTTCTTCAAAGGCTCCGAGATGGAATCCTGCTTGAACAGGTTCCAACTTCTTTCAATATACTCAGAGCCATACACCTTAAGCTCTGAGTACTTCATACCTTCATTAGAGATGAAGAAGTTATCGGCAATGTCTTTTACCGTTAGTATATACTTTTCACCATCAGGGTCCATCCTGAAGAGTATCGTCTCCGAGTCCTTAGACAACTCGACATAGGTGTAGAACTTCTAAACCGATGGGACTAAGAGCCCGATATATCTGGTGGTAAATAGTCCAGAGATCCTATTCTTATCAACGTGACCCTAGAGCTGGTTGATGGTCTCCTTGTCGTATGGTGTTTCATCTCCAAACAACACCAGAATGTTCACCAGTCTTCCCTCCAAAACCTTGGTTTGTCTTCCAGTAGCCATTGAGAGAGTATGAGATCTGTGAAAACTTAGAGAGTAAACAGTGTAGAATGCTTGAATACATAAAGTCAATTTTTGGTTCTCGAAAATGATAAGTGTGTGAATGATGAGAAGAGGGTGAGTTGATGATCAATTTATAATTCAAACATATGTTGATTTAAATCAATTGTCTTGATCAAATAACATAAATGAGAAGTGCGTAATCAGATGATTGAGATAAAAAGATAAAGGGGCAAATCCATAATATCTGAAACTTGATGTATCAGAGGATAAACCACACCTATTCGACTTCTGAAAAATGTGGTCTTTGCATTAAATGCAGACTCCAAATTGTTGTTTAAAATGATTAGAGATAAGTGCACTATTCCTAATACGAGGTTGCAGGTTCCTTAAATGTTATTCTCATAACTGTTGAACCCTGCTTGCAGTAACCATCTATAGTAACCTGTATGCAGTATCCTGAATTCTACTGTATCCTGGAGCAGAATACTGATTCTCTGAATGTTGTTCAGCTGTATCCTGAATACTAAATATCCTGATGCTGAATACTGAAATACTATATATTTCCCTCTTACTTCCTGCTTCCCTAATAGAAAGACTAGATATCTTTCATACATCATGGTTTGATAATCCCAAGCTCATTCCTTAACATAGAAAACCTTAATTCACATAGAGGTTTTGTGAATATATCTACTAATTGTATATCAGTATGCACTTCTCCAATACAATATCTTTCTTCTCCACATAATCTCTTATGAAATGATGTCTCACATCAATGTACTTTATACTTGAGTGAAAAAAGGATTGTGTATTATAGCAATGACACTAGTATTGTCACACAGAATGGGAGTTTCTCTTTCTATAATCCCATAATCCTTAAGTTGATGTATCCACAGGATTTGTGCACAATAACTTCTTATTGCTACATATTCTACTTCAACAATCGACATTGCTATGGATGTTTGCTTCTTACAAAACCAAGAAACTAGCATTTCTCCTAGAAATTGACAAGTACCACTAGTACTCTTCCTCTCAATTTTACATCCTGCAAAGTCTGAATTTGAATATCCTTTGAGGTTGGATCTTCCTTTCTTAGGATACCATAAGCCAACATCTTGAGTACCCTTCAAGTACTTGATAATCCTTTTTACAGCTACAAGATGTGACTCCTTCGGTGCTGTTTGGAATCTTGTACATACTCCTACTGCAAATACTATATCCGATCTATTTGCTATAAGATACAGAAGAGATCCAATAAGCCTTCTATATTTTATAATCTCCACATCCTTTCCACTTTCATCCTTTATCCAGACTGATTGATGTGGCCATTGGTATGCTTACTGATGATCTATTTTCTATTCCAAACTTCTTGATTAGTTCTTTGGTGTACTTGGCTTGATTTATGAAAATCCCATTATCTAGCTGTTTCACTTGTAGACCAAGGCAAAAACTTAATTCTCCCATCATGCTCATCTCAAACTTCTTCTACATGAGGGTTGAGAATTTTTCACCAAAATCTTTATTGCGGATCCAAAGATAATGTCATCCACATATATTTGCACAAGCAGTATACTGTCTTCATCCTGTATTCTGAATAGAGTCTTGTTCACCATCCCTTTCTGAAAATCATTATCTAAGAGATATAGGGACAGTGTATCATACCAAGCTCTAGACGATTGCGTTAAACTATATAAAGCTTTCTCCAATTCAAATACCTCGTCTTCTGCTTATTCTTCGAAACCCGATGGCTGCTTTACATATACTTCTTCAAATAAGAGTCCATTCAGAAATGTACTCTTCACATCCATCTAATATACATTGAAATTCTTACGAGCAGCATAAGCTAGAAATATCATTATTGCCTCAAGCCTTGCAACAGGAGTGAAGGTCTCATCGAAATCTATATCTTCTTCTTGGCAGTATTCTTTAGCCACTAGTCTTGCCTTATTTCTGACTACAGTATCGGTTTTATCTAGCTTGTTCTTGAACACCCATATCGTTCCAATAATTCTTTGATGGTCAAGCCTCGGAACTAGTCTCCATACATGATTCATTTCGAATCTATTCAGCTCTTCCTACATGACCTGTATCCAATTACTGTCTTCAAGAGCTTCTTCAACACTCTTTGGTTCTACTTGAGATATAAAATATGTAAATAGTGATTCTTGCAGTCTTGATCTTCTTGTTCTAACACCTTTATTAATATCTCCAATGACAAGCTCTCTTAGGTGATTCCTCAGCCATGTCCTATCAAGCTCAAAACTGTAAGCTGGTTGCTGAGCAGTAACCTGGTGATCAGCATTCTCACTGTGGTTACTATTGTACTGTAGTATCATATCTTGTTGTGCAATATCCTGTGTTACTGTATTTCCGGATGCAATAACATGTGTACTATTTTCAGTAACCACTTCAATAGGTATTAGAACTCCATCAATGTATCTTACTGGATGATCTTTGATATTAATCTGAGATACATCTTCTTTTAGCTTGTTTAACCCAGCAGTATCACAATGTGGTTCATCAAACACCACATGTATTGATTCTTCTACAATCAAGCTTCTTTTGTTGAAAATCCTGAATGTTTTGCTTATTGATGAGTATCCTAAAAATACTCATTTATGAGATTTTTCATCAAAGGTCTTCAAGTGCTCTTTCTCGTTGTTCAAGATATAATATTTGTATCCAAAGATGTGTATATATGAAATATTTAGTGTAATGTCATACCAAACTTCATAGGGGGTCTTATTGTGATCCTTGTTGATTAAGCATCTATTCTGAGTATAACATGTTGTACTGGTTGCTTCAGCCCAAAACCTCTTAGGTATACCAGCATCAGCAATCATGGTTCTTGCTACTTCCTTCAAGGTCCAGTTTCTTCTTTCTATAACTTTATTTTGTTGGGGAGTTCTTGCTACAGAATATCATGATAGATCCCATTTTCTGAACAGTATTTCTCTATAAATCTGTTTGTGAATTATGTTCTTCTGTCAGATCTTATCTTCACAATGTTTAGGCTCTTCGCATTCTATATTCTCTTTATAAATTCTGGTAGCATGTTCTGAGTTTCTGATTTCTTGGCCAGAAAGATAATCCAAGTAAATCTTGAGTAGTTATCCATGATCACCAGGGAATACTTCTTCCCACTTACACTAACAGGCTCAACTGGACTGAAAAGATCCATATATAGGAGATCCAAAATTCGGTGAGAAGATCTCTGTACTTTCTCTTTGAATGAGCTTCTTACTTGTTTGTGTTTCTGATAGGCTCAAAAAAACATTCTCTTTCTTATAAGCAACATCTGGTAAACCTCTCACTAGGTTCTTTCTTACTAGTTTGTTGATTGTTTTGAAGTTCGGGTGACTCATTCTCTTGTGCCATAGCCAGCTCAGTTCTGGAGTGCTCTTAGCAATAAAGCATGTTGGTTGTACTATTGAACTCCAATCAGTAAGATAGATGTTATCTCTTCTGGTTCCAGTAAGCTTTACCTCATTCGTCTTGTTGTCTCTAATCAGGCACTTGTTGAGGTTGAACTCTACTGAACATCATTTGTCATAGAATTGGCTAATACTCAGGAGGTTGTATTTTAGCCCTTTGACATATGAAACATCACTGATACTTGCATTTCCTTTAATTAAGCTTCATATGCCCTTAGTGCTTCCTTTGGAATCATCTTCGAAGACAACTTTGGAGTCTTTGCATAGTTGGAAGTCTCTTACTCCTGTTTTGTTGCTAGTCATATATCGCGAGCAGCCGCTATCAATATACCATACATCTCTACTGCTTTCTGGCAACTGTCCTGCAAGTAAATCAGGTAGTTTTAGGTACACATATAAATACGGGTCTTAAGGGGTTAGTCTTCTTTGGGAACTACACCTGCTTAATGACAATTATCTTATCATTAGCCTTGGTAGTTCTCTTTCTGTAAGTACCCTTTGCAGGATACTATTTGTGAGTTGTGTGTGCTGGAGATTTCCAGGTGTTACCTTTCCTGTTTGAGGAAGGTCTTCTCTTATACCTTTATGGAGTATAAACTCCTTGGAATCTCTGCATGTATGCTTGGGCATAAGAGGGATAGAACTTTTGTTGTGACCTGGGAGACTGTTGTATTCTCCTCCGGTTTGCAGCATACTAATTGTGCTGCTTTCTCAGGATTTGTGTAGGCTTATTATATGTGGTCTGCAGCATGGGTTTCTTACCCTTACCCACTGTACTAGCTTTGTTCATACATTTATTGGCTGGAAGTCCTGAGTAAAGGATACTCGGGCCTAAATAAACTTTCCAGTATTGGATGTGCTTGCTGCTTTCTGAGAGCTTTCTGCACAGTATCCTAGATCATTTCCTCTGTAGGCATTTTCGGTCTCCAGGATACATTCTTATGATTTTCTAGCTGATTTGCTATACATATTGATTATGTTTTGCAAGCTAGCTTTCTCAGATTCTAGCTTAGTGACCTTCAGCACAGTATGCTCACTCTTGAGCATTTATTTTTCCTCTTTCAGTTCATGAGTTGAATTCTACTCAAAGTCACTCATGATCGGTCTGAATAACTGGATCATGTTCAGTTTTTCATTTCCAGAAATTTCAAGAGATTGAGAAGTTACCTTTCATTCTATTCTTCTTCACAGTCTTTGGCTATGAGGCACAGTAGTGTTTCTTCATCGGAGGTAGAGTTGTCGCTATTGCTCTCAGATGAGAAATTGTCATTGGCTTCTTCTTTGGAGTTGTTTGCTATTTTCTGAGCTTCAGCTTCACTCAGAAGAGCCCTAAGTTATTGTCTTTCATCCAGCCTCATATCCTTTCTTTGCTTCCTCTCATTATCAGGATTCTTGTGTACTTGAGGGTATGGGCAGTTTCTGGTGAAGTGTCAGAAACTTCTAACATCAAGCATCATATTCTCAATTTCAGAACTCTAACATTTGACATATTATAACATGTAATTAGAGTTTATATGTTTTGGGTTGAAACATATGCAGTATATATTGACATAAATTAAGAATAATATTACATATGCAGGGAAAATGCCAGAATTTGGGAGAGCAAATAGATATGTTTGAGAGAACAATGAAAGAGGAATTGCCAAGATTCTATGGGAATGTATCCAATTACTTATCAAAATCAGTGTTTATGGTTTCAATAGGCAGCAATGACTACATCGACAACTATCTCAACACAAAACGTTTTGATACCACCAAACATTACTCTCCTCAATCTTTTGTCACCCTTCTCATCAACATTCTTTCCCAACATTTTCAGGTACTACTCTTATTTTCTACTACTATTCATTTAATTTGTGCCAATATTTCATAAATAATGATGAGATACTCCTTGTGAGCAAGATGAGCCTTATTTTACACAATTCGAATTTAGATAACTCACACTAACTTAATGATTAGGTGTAATGAATTGGGCCATGGTCCCTTATATCATTATAATAATAGTGAGTATCGAATTTGTCAAAGTGGGCTAAGTCTGTTGGGCCAACCCACCCTACCAAAAAAAAAAGAAAAAAAAAATTGTGTCAGTATTTAGAAGTCCACTAGAAGATAGGCCTCAATGTGCCAGTTGGCTCATAGCTAGTATGCTTTTGGATGGTTGGTCTAACTCGGTTTTTTTTTTCTTTTTTCTTGAACATATAAATGAGATATGAATAGTAATATAAAAAAATCCTCAAATAACACAAATAATGATGTGTAAAATATAAAAATTATGGAATTTTAGAGGTTTTGGTTGTATGGAGCAAAAATTGATCTATATATTTCAAATTTTAGTATTAACTACCCAGTTATTGTCACATAAATCACTTTTTTGTTTGCACAACCAAATCCCCAATTCTGAGCACCAAATTGGCATTATCAACATTCATATCAACAATTATTGCTAGAAATCAAATTTCTTATTAAAAACAGACTAAAAATTGAATAAAAAAAGCATTAAAACTTAAAGAACCATTATAAAAACGCCAAAAATTTTATGGTTCAAAAATAGATAGAACTCAATTATGGAATCAATATTGAAAACTTCCCTAAGTATTTATATCTTTGTAGATGCAAGAATATGAAATAGCATGTTAATTAAGACTTTTGTGTACTTGGTATAATGAAATAGGATTGAGTGATTCAAGCAACCCATGTTGTGTAGCATGGTTCAATGGGACCTCAGCCTGCGTCCCTGGTCTAAAGACATTGGCATGTCAGGATCCAAACCAGCATTACTACTTCTTTGATGGCTATCATCTTACTCAAACTCTTTACAAAACCATTGCTACTCTTTGCTTCAATGGTTCCTCTATTTGCATTCCCAAGAATATCAAGGACCTTGTTTCATAACTTCATTTGTAACATATATATATATATATATATATATATATATTCTCTATTTGTTGCATTCATCTCTTCTATATCTCATAATTGATTCTTGTATTGTTTTCAACTACTTCAATCAATTAATGTTGTTAAAGCAGGTTTTTCTTGTAATAGACCTCTGAAAGGGCTCTATTGATTGATTGTGGGTGTTATTTGTTAACATAAGGTAAAGATGACATATATTAACTTCAAAAAGTAATAGAATGACTTACTTGTTTGATCATTTGGAAATAAAGATATCTAGAAGGTTGCTTTGTTATATTTAAAATCGATAAAGGATCTAATTGGAAAAATTAAAAAAGATTCTAAGTGTATTGATCTTTAGGCAATAGTTCATAAATTCACCTTCTCTAAAAGTTGAAATGGGCAGTATTTGTATAATTAGAGAATTAGAATAAAACTAAATAGATAGTTCTTTTACGGGTCTTTTACCAAGTTTCTCATATTTAGTTATTAGAGCACTCTTAATATTGTCTTTGTGAGCATTGACTCGGGCAAGATGAGAGTCAATTCCATATCAAGCACCTCAATTCCATGATTTTTACAAAAATTAAACACACAATCTACCAACTCATCCCATCCACCATCTCTCATTAATTGAAGTCTTGTCTTAGAAGCATTCACTAAGTTCATAGCATTCACAATATCTTAATCTTTTCTTTACAATGCTTGAGACAAATCATTTGTTATTCCTAATATCATTTTCATCAAGTGTAAATCAAATATATATATATATATAGAATAAGAGAGTTGGGACTCTCAAGCTTTCGACATATCAACATCTTAAAATACTCTCCATCTGACATCTGGAAAATAAGATTAAAAAAAAAATCAAAAGAGAAATGAACAACCGCTGGCACTCTCTTTTCCCCTTCCCCTTTCTCTCCACCTTTTTATTTGCTCAAAATATTCATAATTTCTTCCAAATCTATATCTCTCCACCTCTTCATATGCCCAAAAGTGGTAGTGGAATAGAGTTATGTTGCTGAGGCAGCAAATTATTCTCCGCCGAAAGAAACCGCCGTCTTCTATGAGTGGGGATTTTCTCCGGTTTCCTATTTCTCAGATGTTCAGAAGTTATTGTGGTGGTCTAAACTACCCTTATCAGTTTCAAAGACATCTGATCGAATAGTTTTCATATTGAAACCAAAACTGAGAATAATATAGTATATCTCCTGATGACTCAGTCCATAGGGTGTCGGAAATAAGTCGCCTTATCGAAAGCTTCTTTATTTCTCATCAAGATTGTATTATACATCCAAGGACGAATCCAGGATTTTGTTTCAAAGGGGGCGAAAATCTTCATTTTGTAGTGTTATTCAAAAAACTTTCCCAATTTAAAGTTCATGAATATATAATACTAAAATATAGTATTATTGAAAAGAAGTAAATAAACATCCATAATTTGATAAAATATTTTTCTTCTACAATATATCATAAAGTCTATACAAAAAGAAAGATATACAAAAGATAAACCATCATTCTATTTTTCTAAATTCGACATCTTGAATTGTACTCTATGATGTTTCAAGAGATCAAAATCATCAATGATAGAATCTATTGAAAATTCTCGAGCTATCTCTTTCTCGATATATGTGACCAAGTAAGTCGAAAGAAAATCATCTTTCATTTTGTTCCTAAGTCGTGTCTTCACAATCTTCATAGCAGAAAATGTGCGTTCTGTTGTTGCTGTTGAGACATGAAGAGTTAGCACAAGATGAATAATTCTATCAACAAGAGGATAAACTATAGACTTTTATGTCTCTGCTAACACTTGGCATAAGTCTGCAATTGTTGACACATTTTGCAACTTTGAGTTTTGGTGTGCATCAATTTCAAAATGCTCCAGTTGAATTTTCAAATGCTCTTTTTCTTGTGTTATAAAATCATCAGGATAAAACTTATTCACAAACTTGCATATGTCTTCAACTCGAAATGATTTATAATCATCTCGTGGATCCAAAGTAGAGCTAAGAACAAGTAATTCCACCATATCATCCTTAAAACAAAAATCCATTTCTTGGAACAACAAATCCACAACAAAGATGAATATATCAACACGGTAGTGATGCTCAACTGTTGGGTTATCTCTTTGATGGCGAGACCGAAATCCGGAATCTCCACATCATGTTTTTCACAAAACAATGTCACTTTCTCAAGTAAGGAATTCCTCCCACATTCTTTATATTTTTGGAGAAGTACGTGTTTTTTATGACACCAATTGCATTGCATTCAGTATATTTTGAGATTTACGCTGCAAAGCTTGACATAAATAATCAGTAATTCCAAGCACATCAATCATAAAATGCATGACAAATATAAAACCAAAGGATGTCATCATATCATACACTCTATCAGTTTCACTTATTTGAGTTAGATTCCCAGATTTAATGATGTCTCATAGAACAACACAAATCGAATCAAACATCCTCGCCAAACTACAAAGAGAAGTTATATGAGAGCCCTATCGAGTATCTGTAGGATGCTGAAGAGTGCCAACTTGATTTTTCCCTTTGCCAGACTCAATTTCACCAGCATTAATCAATTCTTTGATGTTTGATGCCTCAATATCTTGTAATTGATCATGTCTTTTGCTCGAACAAGCAACCAAGTTGATAATGGTTGTCACATATGAAAAGAATTGATTAACAGAGATAGCTTCCTTTGATGTAGTGACTAGAGTTAATTGAAGTCGATGAGCTAAACAATGAACGTAATATGCGAACGGACACTCTTTAGCTATTAAAGCTTGCAATCCTTCAACTCCCCTCGTATATTACTGACACCATCATACCCTTGACCTCGAATATATATCCTTCACATTAAGACAATAACGTGAAAGAACTTCAGAAATTGCTTTCTCCAATGCTAAAGATGTCTCCTTTACGTGAACTATATCAAAGAATTTCTCATGTATGAAACCTTTTCTATCAACAAATCTCAATACAATTGTCATTTGCTCTTTTTTGGACTCATTACGAGCTTCATCTACTATTATGTAAAATTTTGAATCATCAATCTCTTCTCGAATATATCTTTGGATTTTGGTTGTCATGATAGATAGAATTTCCTTTTGAATAGTTGGAGAAACATATGATGCATTTTTTGGGACATTCTCTAAGACAACCACTTTAATTTCCTCGTTATAAGATGCTAAGAGCTTCAATAGTTCAAGAAAATTACCTCGATGTCTTGATTCTTTAGTCTCATCCCGCCTCCAAAGGCACAACCTTGAAACGTGAGCCACTTGACAGCATCTATAGACACCTTTAATTGTAGCTGATTTCTTGCAACTTGTTGTGAAGTTTGTTTCTCAATAACCCTTTTCAATATGTTGCAAAGAATTCTCAAGATCAAGATAATATTTCATTGCTTTCTTGTGTAGAGAATTTGTATATGTGCCCACATGAGTAACAAAAGGGCATTGAGATCCTTCATTTACTTTCTTCCATGATCGAAATCCCTCAACTGTAAAAGTACTTCCATGACGACCTTATGGTTTGTTGAATAGAAAACAAGGTAAATAAAAAGCAGCATCCTTAGTTGGTGAAAATTCAAGCCAATTCGGGAATAATTTATACCAAGATGTAAGAAACCGACGCCCATTCTTATCAACATACTTTGGAGATTTTAGAGGGATGGATTGATATGGTCCAAACATGATGTAAGCTCGATGAACTTCATCCTGTTGATTAGGGGATACTCCCAAATTGATTTCCGAAGTCCCGGATCACGCTCCAAAGAAGACGTGTCAAAGTCTTTATTTTCAACTCTAGGAGCCTTGTTTGGGCACTCACATATTTGAGAAGAATCATTAGGTATTTGATCATTGACTTGAGTAGAAGGTTGTGCAATTTGAGAATTATTATTGATTTCAGGACCTCTTTTCTTGAAAAAAGAATCAATCTTTTTGTTGCGCATGAGAATATGAGATCCTGATATATAATGAAATACTTTAAGAATTAGAAACACAACACTTTTTAATACACATATCACATATATATTTATAAATTATATATATTAATATATTACAAAATAATTAACATAAATGCTTCTCCTCTCCATCATTCAAACTTCTAAAGCTAATGTTACGACCACATTTCTAATATAGCTAGACATGTAATAGATTTTCATATTAAAAAAAACTATAAGTAAGTGTGTGACTTTTTTTTACTCTGTAATAAATAACTTTTCTTGCACCCGAAACTAGATAAGAAAATATGTAGCATGTTTCGTAGCATTTATCATAAAGTCAAGTCATACCCACTTTTATATTTTACATACTTATTCCGAATAGAAAGTGAAGATAAAACAGAAATCTATGTTCTTCATCAAAACATTGTTTAAAGCAAAATAAGCTCATAACGTAGCCCAACAGGTCGTCATCCATGTACACCATCTCCGAACCCGTAGGAACTCAACAGCACAATCAGTAAGTCCATGAGCTTATACATCAACAGATTCACCTACAAGCACGAACTATATGAGCTAATAAGCTCAGTAAGCAGAAATTATGCGCATAACATTAATGATATGAAATAATGTCAATGATGCATGCTAATGAATGAAAATATTTCTTTACAAAATCATTTTCCTTCATTGGGCCCCTTGACCACCTCGCTACTAAGCACCAAATAGAGCTCATATAACATCATTCATCATTATAGCCATAATCATGTCTCACAGGCCCCCGGCTGAACAAATCAAGCCATAATCATGTCTCACAGGCCCCCGACTGAGTGAATCAACTCATAACCATGTCTCACAGACCCCGGCTACCCATATAATATATCGTAAGCATGATTACATGTCTCGGTGCTAGTAGTGGTCAATAAAATATTTTTCAACTTGAAATCATGTCTTGCATGTTGAATGCAATAACTTTTATCATTTACGTATGCACGTGTTGATGCTCGTGATTGATATTCGTAACGCATCACATATACTTTCCCATAGCCACTACAAGAAATTCTCTCATAGACAACACCCCTACGACATGTGTTTTTGCTAAAAACCCTTGTCGTAGCCTAAAATTCTGTTGTCGTAGATAAAACCGTTGTCGTAGATCAAAAACTTCTCTCATAGACAAGGGTTTTTTAGCAACCGTTGTCAAAACCGTTGTCGTAGCTCAAAAACTTCTCTCATAGACAAGGGTTTTTAGCAACCGTTGTCAAAACCGTTGTCGTAGCCCCAAAAATTCTCTCATAGACAACGGTTTTAGCCTACCGTTGTCGTAGACATTTTTAAACCGTTGTCATAGCCCGAAAACTTCTCTCATAAACAATGGTATTAACCTACCGTTGTCGTAGACGTGTTGTCCTAGGACCCCTAAGACAAGAGTTAGAAAACGTTGTCGTAGTCATTTTAAAACCCTTGTCGTAGACTGAAATTTAAAAAAAAAAGACAATCATTTTAATTTTTTTCTTAATTAAATGATATATATTGTTGAATTAAATGAATGAAATAAATTAATTTTGACAATTAAATTTTATTTCATTATAAATAAAATTTTGAAAATATTTACAACAAATTATAAACCACAAATTATAAGCTTAAATTAAACAAAAAATGCTGATTACTTAACACAAATAAAACCTGGATTACTTAAAATTAATTATAAATAAAATAGGAATAATAAAAAGACTTTCTAATATATTAGAAATATGAGAAAAGCAAAGGCAAGAGTTGTTTTCTAACGTTGTCGTAGCCTCGTAGAAGCATTGTCGTAGACTAATATTTAAAAATAAAAGTCAACTATTACAATTTTTTTTTTCAAAATGATTTGAGAAATGCTATATATTGTTGAATTAAATTAATGAAATAAACTAATTTTGAGAATTAAATTTTATTTCATTATAAATAAAATTTAGAAAATATTTACAACAGATTATTAATTTTATAAATATATTAATTTGACAAATACATTAATTATATAAATTTATTAATTGTAAATATAATTTTGAAAAATATATTGATTTTATAAATATATTAATTATATATATAATTTGAAAAATATATGCATTATTAATATACATATATTAATTTGAAAAATATATTAATTTTATAAATATAATCATTATATATATAATTTGAAAATTATATTAATTATTATTAATATAGTCATTAATTAATCTTCCAATTATATATATATATATATATATTAATCTATCAAAATTGGAAATCAATTACTTATATTAATAAGTAATGGTACTTTATAAAAGTTAACAAAGAAATGCATATATTACTTATATTAATAACTAATGGTACTTAATTTATAAAAGTTAACAAAAAATATGTAATAATAGAAAATTGAAAAATATCAAAAATATATTATAAAAGAAATATATGCAAGACAATGTCACATGAGTTGTTTTCTAACGTTGTCGTAGCCTCGTAGAAGCGTTGTCGTAGACTAATATTTAAAAAAAAAAGTCAAATATTACAAAAAAAAAAATTAAATGAAAGAAGAAATGCTATATATTGTTGAATAAAATTGATGAAATAAACTAATTTTGAGAATTAAATTTTATTTCATTATAAAGAAATTTTAGAAAATATGTACAATAGATTATTAATTTTATAAATATATTAATGAGAAAAATACATTAATGTTATAAATATATTAATTATACATATAATTTGAAATATATATTAATTTTATAAATATATTCATTATATATATAATTTGAATAATATATTAATTATATATATATATAATTTGAAAATTATATTAATTATTATTAATATAGTCATTAATCATTCAATTATATATATATATATATTAATATATCAAAATTGGAAATCAATTACTTATATTAATAAGTAATGGTACTTTATAAAAGTTAACAAAGAAATGCATTAATAATAGAAAATTGAAAAATATCAAAAATATATTATAAAAGAAATATATGCAAGACATTGTCACATGAGGCATCAATGGTCTAGTGGTTAGAGTACCACCGGGCCACTGAGTTCGAATCTCACACACAACATAATATTGATTATGATGATTTCAGTGATGATGTCATCCTTATGATGACATGTCATCCCTAGCATGTCGTGTGTGATGATGTGGCAAGCTTACGTGGCAAAATATTGTTTTATTTATTAATATGGCTACGACAACGGTTATTATATGGCTACGACAACGGTTTTTTTCAACACTATGATCTACGATAACGGTTTTTATATGGCTACGACAACGGTTAAAAACCGTTGTCGTAGAGCGGATTTTTTCAGACCCTACGACAACACCAGCTACGACAAGGGTTTGAATATGGCTACGACAAGGGTTAAAAACACTTGTCGTAGCCCTTTTTTCTTGTAGTGAGCATCACATATATCTTCACATAACATCACTCAAACACGTCATTCTCAAGGAGATATAAAATCATATAATATCACTTAATCAATATACATATATATCATGAAATACTATATTCATACATTGTAGTTGCAAATGAATTTCTACTTACCTCTTCTTCTGAAATTGTTATTCTGAAACTTCTTGCCTCTTTGTGCCAATACAACTAAACCAAAAATAAACTATTCTATTAAACTAATGCCAATAAATGTAAACTATTAATCGAAAATTTAAGGAAATTAAGCCATTCATTATTCAGATTCATTTTATTCATTATATCTAAACCAATACTTTTCATGCATGATAATATAATTATTGAGTACAATATTCATTATAAAATGTATCAGTTTGATTAACTTTTACTATTTTTCTCAACTAACATATTTTCTAATTAATGGTTCCATTTAAGGAATTAGTAAATTTTCCATCTCAGTGATATATAACATTAATATATGTACAAATTTAAATACTTTTAATTAAAAAATCATCTTAAGTAAGAATATAATTCTCCCGCAATCATATCTATGCACATAAAGTAGAAACTTTAATTAGTGAAGTTAAACTTTATTTATTCAAACATACAACATTTTACCACAATAATTAGCCTTTTGAAATATATTCCATCCAACAGTGGTAATCAATTCGAGAATTATTAAGGTAAAACTTTTAAAATTTATATAAGGAGTTGGTTAATTATTTTTATATAATCAATCCCTTTTTAAAAAAAGTGTATTTATATGCAATTGAATCTGTGAGCCAGTTAATTGACACCAACAACAAAGATTACTTAATCTTAGGCAATTACATAACCAAATTAACTTAGAAATTGTTTAAACTTTAATATACGCATAATTAAATTTACAATTTCTTAAGTTCTATAAAATAATGCCAAGGATACAAATATATCACTAAATTTCTATATCAAAATCACTACAATTTCTAAGCTTAATTAACGAAAGTTTCATAAATTAATAATTAATCAAATAGGTTATGTCATGGAAGCAAAATTAAATACATAACTAAGATTGGTTAAAATGGTAAAGTGCTTACCCATCTTGAGAAGTTTTTTCGTCTACTCTGACTCTTTGCTTTTGCTTTCTTTATTTTCTTTCTAAAAGGTAATTTGATCTACTCTTATAAATATGGTACTCTAGTTTTTCTTTTTTATTTTTATGCTTACTTAGGCACACGTGTAGGATGGGGGTAAAATTGTTCGAACACTCATCCAAAAATTGTTGTCACCTCATTACCATCCATTATCTTCTCATTTGTTTATTCACTTATTTATTTATTTATTTTCTTCTCTTCGTTTTTATTTTATTTTATATGTATGCATATATTTTTTTACTTTCCTTAGTTACATAAAAAGTAAATAACTCTATATATATGTGTACGTGTATTTATATATACAAATAATAAATTTTAGTTTTATTACTATTATTATTATTTAAATCTAATTTTCAATTATTGAAAATTCTTATTATATATTATGTAGTCAAATTTTAATTTGGGGTGTTACAGCTAATTAATGTTCTGTTTTCGAATTCAACTCTGCGGCCCTGCCTTATGCCTTTTTTAAAATTTATTTCAATATTTGTTTTCATTTTTTATAAAATACTAATGTACTACAAACTCTTTGCCTACATTGTAGCGCCCCGGATCAAAATGAGCATAATTGATTAAATTAAATATTTAACGTATGACTTAATAGGTATGCGCGTTTACTTTGACTGTTTAATTTATTACGTGCGTTTCAGATACGTGTTTAACACGGGACTTAGACGGATAATTTTCTTGGACATGGTATATAGAATATTTTCATACCATAAGATGCGTCTTAGAAAGACGAGAAGATAGAAACGAACTAGGGGTCAATCGGAGACCCGTAGCTCGAACGGCGACGGAAAAGGTAAAATCGGAAGATCCGGAAAACCGGAAGATATTTACGTGAATAGTAACTTTGAAAAAATCAACTGATGAATAGTGACGGGATATTTTGGATGAATAGTGACGGAGATATTTTCGATGAATAGTAATTTTCCGAATTCTATAAATAGAGGCTCTCCCGATTCGTTTTTCACCGTTTCTCCGAACGAGCCGAAAGCGACGAAAACGAGTAAGTCCCTCTCTCCTCTCTTTCTTTTTCCGGGATTCTGTCTCCGGCGGGCCACCGCCGGCGCCGCCGCCGGCCGGTGGCCGGAAAATTCAACGTTGTCGGAATTGGACGATTTTCGTACACGACGTTCCTCTCGACGAGACGAATCTAGGATAGGTCTCGGATTTCAAATCCGATTTCTCGTTCGCCGGAAAACGGTGAAAAACCATCTCCAAAACCTAAACCCTAGCTTTGGCCACCTTTCCTCTCTCTTACTGTTTTCTGCCGCCAACTCGCCGGAGCTGCTGCCGGAGGACTCCCGGTGACGAGGGTGACATGCCGGAGGGCCGGCGCCGCCGTGGGTGGCGGCGCCGGAGATGGGCAGTGGCTTATATGTATGTATTCGTGCATGTGTGTGTGTATGTAGGTGTGTTAGTGTGTGAGTATGTTTGCATGCTGTTGGGGCGGCGCATGGTGGCGCCGCCGTGTGTGATCGGTGGGCCGGCGACGGGAGGTCGCCGGCGAGGTGGTCTGGTGGGTGGCTGGCGGCTGGTGTCCGCCGGCCAAGGAAATCCGATGGTGTGTATATGTGTGCGTAACCATGCGTGTGTGTGTGTGCACCTGTGTGTGTGAGTGCGCGGCGGCTGGTGGTGGCCAGCGACTGGGAGTCGCCGGCCAGGATCACGGTGGTGGTGGTGGTCGCCGGCGGCAGGTGGCCGCCGGCCAAGAATGGTGATGTGTAGGTGTGGAAACCGTGTGTGTGTATATGTATATATATATATAGACTGTATGTAGGTGTTGGGGGTGGCCGGAGAGGTTGCCGGCGACAAGGAGGTCGCCGGTGGGTGACCGGAGGTCAGGGGGTGGTCGCCGGCGACTGGTATCGTCGGCCGGAGTGTTTGGATAGGTGTTGGTTTTTCGAAAAAACTGGGTATCGAAGGGTTTTGCGGCGTAGTTTCCGGGCACTATTCATGCCGGAATCCGGCAATGGATGGCCGGATGTGGTAGCCGGCGGTGCGAGGTATCTGGCGAGGTAGGTGGTGGTGGCTGGAGGCGGCGCCGCCGCGCTGAGCGACGCCGGGAAGTGGCCTGCTCGAGCAGGCCACCGTCGGGAAGAGCTGGGAAGGGCTGGCCGAGAAAACTCGACCAGCCGGGTTGAGCCACGCCCCGCTGCCGAGAAAACTCGGCAGCCGTCGGGTGTCGGGTAGCCAGCGCGCACCGTGCGCACCCGTCGGGTGCCGATGCGCACCCGACGCCGTGTTTCCGATCCGAGCCTCATTTTCTTTCCATCGTTCATCCGTATTGAGTCGTCGATGACGAGACGTCGTTGATCGGGGTCCGTGGGCCCGGTCAAAGTCAACCCTTTGACCAAAATTACCATTTTACCCCTAAACCTAAAATGCTTCGTTCGAGCTCGTTTTAACTCCGATTGAGCTCATTCTTTTTGCGTTGCGATCCTTATTTCATTTCCTATATATTCAGCCACTCATACAGATCTGACCCTCTCGTTTCTTGAACTCCAATCTTTAGATCGTTCGGTCCGTCACATCGTTAACAGACGTTTTTCCAACGAAACCTTTTACAGCTTTATTTTTAATTTATTAAGGATCTAAGGAACATCATAACTTGTGTAGGCTACTTGTTGAGTTGAGCCTTGTGATATCGGATCCTTTGGTACTCGCTTGTGAAGTCTGATCCGTCGGTACTCGTTATTCACGTGGTAACCACCGAACAAGGTGGGGGTAATTTCTAACTCTGTAACTGTTTACAGTTTTCCCTATATTGAAGCATGAATGAGAAATACTAAATTCTGTGATCATGTTATGATGTGGCAACGTGGCTAAGTGTTATATTTTCGGTATTTTATATCTGTGAACTGTTATAAGAGACAGATTGCATCCCCACGAGTGTATTCCACGCACTCACCCCTTTATTCTGTATTCACACTACAGGAACCAATGAGCATGTTGAACCTTAGAAGGAGAGAGGAGGTGTTATCTTTGGATCTGTATTTTAAAGTTGTCGTTTCTTAAACATTTCTAAAACAATGTCTTATTTAAATCGCGTTTTGTAATATTTTGATACATGTAAAGACGAGAGATCCCGATGATATTTCCGCTGCGTATGATGTATATTATCAGTAGTGAGACTGATTGCTATCGGCAGAGGCCGATTGTTGTTAAGTGAAAGATTCACTTCGTCCCTTACCTCTTTCTTCTGTCGTCTCTTACTTATTCCTTCTGTTGAGTATGCGTCTCTTGTTATTTCTCTCTTCACGCCCAACGGTAAAACTCTGATAAAATACTAAAAGATTTCGGGGCGTGACATACATGATCCAAAAATTGAGGAAGGAAATAATAAACTCATTACTCATCATTCATGATCATAAATTCATCTAAATTAGAATAACACATTTGTAAGTGATATAAAATATGAATTCAAAATTCTCAACTCACCTTTTGACTTGAAATTCTGAAAATATGTTGAATTTTACTTGAATGATAGATTATGTGCACCCAAAATGATTATTGAATTGAGGATTGAGATAGAGAATTTGATTTGACAAGTTGTCTTAATCTATTCTTTTTTACCTTTATCCCTTTTTAATAGAGGGGCTTCAAATTATAACTTATGAGGTATTATAAATAAATTGGACTTATAGTTTGGGCCTTTAGGCTAAAATTGTGTCTCATAAGTTGTAAATCTATTTAACTTATTAATTTACTACAATAAAATAAAATATGATTTAACAAATTGTGGACTAGTTATTCACAAATTTCTCCAATTTTATCACAGTTTTATTTTACTATCACTGTTAAATCATATTTTTAATTACAACTTGAGAGGGGCGAAATTTTAGAAATCAAGGGGGGCGAACTCTTAAAAATTGAATATCTAAATAACAAAGTCTATATATAAATTGAAATTTTAAAAAAATCCAAAGGGGGCGACCGCCCTCCGCACCCCCTCTAAATTCGCCCCTGTATACATCCACCTAATCACCATTTTTGATGGGGTGAAAAATTTCATGATCCAAATTCTTTCAAATTATAATATGAACAATTGAGTCATCCCTGACATGACACAACCTGATGTGTCGGATTTTTGTCTGATTTCATTTGATATAATATGTCAAGATATAGAATTCCTTCTATAAAGAAGTAATTTGTGAGACATATAATACTTCCGTCTACTGCTAAAATTACATTTGAATCACCTATTTTATTTAAACGGATTCATGGAGATATATGTGGATCAATTTATCAAGCATCTTGCCCATTCAATATTTCATGGTCTTAATTGATGTTTTTACGAGGTGGACTCAAATGTGTATAATCCATCCAAGTAATATTTTCCCCAAGTTGATTACAATTCGGGTCCAATTTAATCTAATTAAATCCATTAGAATGGATAATGTTGCTGAATTGACAAACATTCAATGAATATTATATGTCATTAGGAATTAAATTCGAATATCATGTTCTTTTCATTCATACTCAAAATTGTCTAGATAATCATTAATATGACATCCTAATCACTAGACCTTTACTACAAAAATCTAACTTACCAATTTCGTGTTGGGGTCATGTAATTTTGCATGTAGCTGGTGTAATTCAAATACATCCAACTGTATATCATGACTACTCCACTTTACAACTAGTGCGTAGGAAAGAACCAAACATTTCCCATCTGTGAATTTTTGAATGTGTCGTATATTCATATATCACCACCACAACACGTTATCAATGAGCCTTGAATCTTCATCCATTTTGAAATATATAGAGCTCATGAAATGAAATCAATTTACATATCGATTCACTCAATGCACATTTGATGGAGATCATTTCTCGGCATTAGGGGGAGATAAGAGTCAAAAATTAATAGAATACCGAGAAATTTCATGAAATGTAGATGCTCTTCAATATTTAGATCCACGAACTACTCAAACTGAACTGGAAGTTCAGAAAATTATCAACTTGCAATATTTAACAAATAATCTACCAGACGCTCTTACAGATTATAAAAGAGTGGCTAAATTACATTATACCTACTCTGAATGCACCTCAAAAGATGGAAGTTGCTATGAAATTAACTATATCAATCGATGCCCCTCTACGCCCGAAGCATAAAAGACCTAAAAGGCCTATGAATACAAAAATATATAAATCCACGGAAAACAAAACCTAACAAGAATATTAGTCACTTTGTTGGTCCCAAGTGGTTCAGAGGTTCAGAGGGGGTGAATGAACCTCTATATATTTTTCTTTTTAAAAGCTTTATGAACTTTCTATACTGTATTCTATCGCAGGATATAGTACTGAATGTAATATAGTAAGTTGGGTGATATTGTTGTTCAGCTTACCGTATCAGAGTTCTATATGCAACGGAAATAACTTGATAGAGTTTCTTTTGAAAACGTTTTCTTATATATGCTCGTTGCAAAACTTTGAATATAGAATGATAAAATATAGAAAGCAACACAAATAAGGATCAGAATAGAAACTAAAACATGCAAGGCTTATAGTGGTTCGAAGGTGATGTAACCCTTCTACATCCACTCTACTCCTACTATGAAGAGGAACTTCGTTAGGCTATATTGAATTACAAGACTCGTCCTAACAATCTATCACCTGAACAAGTTTTCACCTACAAAGATTCTGTTGACACGCAGATTGTACGAATTCTTAGGCTGACCCACAAATTGGATCGTACTAAATCACGTAGAGTTACTGCCATAACAACTCAAGACAAACACTCAGCAAGGATCTAATCCTATCAACTGAGGATACTTCTAAAATAACCTAAGCACACAGCATAGAGGTTAAAAGTATATAAGGTTTTCTTCAACTGGTGCTTGAAGCAGCCTTGATGACTCTAGAACTTGAAGGTTTCGAAGGCGTGACTGTTTCACTAGAGGTTGAGTGACTGAAAGTTTAGAGTACTTGATCTTGCGAGAGAGTTTTGAATATCAGTCTTTCAGTAAATTCTTTCGTCATCTCTTCCTCTATTTATAGATGTAGGAAATGTGTCCTTTGAAGAGAGACACACTTCATTTGAATTTGAATTCCCTGCGATCGTCCTTGATCTTGCATTCAATGTCTCTGAAATTTTGAGGACGAATTATTTTTCTTATTCTGCAGCTCATTTAATGCAATTGTTCTCCACTTCAGGGTTATTGCAGTTTGTCGATTCACGTGTCGGTGGGACACTGGTTCTGCGTATTAAATATAATTTCTTTTTAAGACCCGTGTATTACACGAGCCAATATACTAGTGAACAATATAAAAATAAAACCACATGCAACACACTGGATTTCACTAGCTAGTGTAAATAAGATGATGAAGTTATAAAATATTATTAATTTATATTGTGTATTTTAAATGATTATTATACCCTGAAGAAAGGTCTAGAACGGTCTCTAGCATGTATTCCAGAGCAGCAAGAGCAGCATAAGTCGACATCTCATCTCTCTATTTTGGTACTCAAATTATTATGACAAACAATGGCTTCCATTACATTAATTAAGCTAACCTTACATTATTATTATTTTATTACTACTACGACTACTTTAATCTACTAATTGATCATCCATACATTAATTAATCAATTATATTATATATCACTTCAATTATTTCACAATTAAAATTAAACAACACCTAGAGCTAGCTGTCGCCAGCTGTAAATCAATATTTAATTTTTGTTCAGTTGACTACTTGTAAGTTGAATAAATTTTTAAAATCATGTTTGTATTATTGAGACTAATCTTCAATAAATGATAGGCCTGCATAGCCCACGACTCGATTATTATTTTTATTTCCCACTTGTTCTGCATTGAATATTAGATCTAACTAGCTAATAAACATCTACAGATTGCATTAATCAACAATATATATATAGAGAGTGTTGATTAGGTACGCACCTGAAGAATGCGCACCGTGCGCACTTCTTTAAAATTTCCTTTTTTTTTTAAATTTTTTAATATCTCATATTATTTCTTTTCTCACGCTACCACTCCACATACGAAATTATTATTTATTTTCTCACGCTACCACTCCACATACGAAATTTTCATCTCACACATGTACCTAACCCATCATCAACAAACCTAACTCATCATCAACATATATAATTTGCATTCACATATCAACATAGATCTTCTTCCCAATTCTCATCTCACAATTACCATCAAGAGTCATTTGTTAAAAATTACAAAATATGAACAGATATGATAAATCCTCAATCAATTCTCAAAAATTCATTTGTTAAAAATTACAAAATATGAATTGGTTAACAAATATGATAAATCCTCAATCAATCCTCAATCAATCCTCAATAAATCCTCAATAAATCCTTAAGATTAATCTTATTGTGTAACCCACAATTAAAGAAAAGAACGAAAAATATTTAATTAGTCAATTCTCAAGAAAAAATCTAATCAACGTTCAAAAAGTCCTCAAAATGAATAATAAAAATTGAATGAAATCCTCAAAATGAATAATAATAATTGAAATATGAATCAAATAACAAAGAGAATAAATTATCAACAAAATATATATATATATATATATATATATATATATAATTGTGGGTGTTATTTGTTAACATAAGGTAAAGATGACATATATTAACTTAAAAAATTAATAGAATGACTTGCTTGTTTCATTTGGAAATAAAGAGGGCTACTTTGTTATATTTAAAAATGATAAAGGATCTAACTGGAAAAAATAAAAAGATTCTAAGTGTGTATATGTTCTTTAGGCAATAGTTCATGGGTTTAAAATCGCCTTCTCTAAAAGTTGAAGTGTGTAGTATTTGTTTAGTTAGAGAATTAGAATAAAACTAGATAGATAGGTCTGTTACGGGTTGTATGCCCTCGGGGCACGGACCCAACCCGATCCGGTATGTGAGCCGTCTCCATGCTCGTCCACACGTTCCCATATGTGGCCACATCATAGTTGGTGTACGTCGCGCACCACCTAATACGATATAATTCATCCAGCGAGAGATATCGGTTATATAAAAATATTACGTGAACTATCAATAAACACTTGTAAATATATCAATAAACTAATGAAATTACACTTGTAAATATATCAATAAATTTTAAAAAAAAAAATACTTAGATTGGTATCATATATCAATAAACCCAAAAAAACTTAGATTGGTGCCCAATAACAAATTGCTACATTAGCAAAGTAAAACAAAAACAAAGAAAATAGTGTCCGACACCACAAGAGCTGCCATAAATCTATCTCTTGTATGTCTCTTCTACAACAATGAAGTTGAATAAAACTTGTCTATCGAAATGAAAAAATCTTATGTACCCCAACATATGAATTTTACAAATTTTTACAAACATAATATTTTGTTTCTTCCTCTACCCCGAAGCCTTTTCTATAACTTGTCTATTCAACTGAAAAAACCTTATACCCCCAACATATGATCTTTTACGAACATAATATTATGTTTCTTACCCTAACTCGAAACCCATTATCGTGACTGCATGAACTTTGCTTTACCATAAAAAATTGCAAACTGAAAAAGAAAAAACACAACAGTCTCCCACCTAATCCACTCCCTGAAAGTATCTTCAATCCTAAGCATTTGAAAAAGTTGTTACAGTGGAGACAAGATAAAAATTTATATTTTGAATATAAATATATTGGAAAAGTTGATAGGGTGGAGACTGAATAAAATTTATATTTTGAATATAAATTTGTTGAATATATTGGGTATCAAATAAAATTTGATAACTTAAAAAATATATTTTCATTTAATTAATTAACAATATTCTTAATACAGTGGAGACTGGAGACCATATTGCAGATTTTGAATATAAATTTGTTGAATATATTGGGTGTCATAAATGAAATTTGATAACTTATAAAATATATTTTCATTTAATTGACTAAAAGTAAAAAAAAATTAGTTATGCTATGGTTTCATATTTTTATTAATATAATCTTATGTATTTTTATATTGATGATTTATGTTTGATATATTCTTCATATTTATCTTTTGGTATATTTACATTGAGCATTTATGCTCGATATATTTTTTATATTTATCCTTAAGTTTATTAATTTTTTTACCTAGTAACTTATCGAGTTTGGCAATTCCAACCATTAACTTTTCGGGCTGACAATTTTATCCTTTAACTTTGAAAATTAGAAAATTTAGGCCAATTTCAGTCCGAAATGCCAAATTTGCTGATTTTGGGCTGACAATTTTATCCTTTAACATTTAATCTATTTTTATTTTTCTTTTACTTTTTGGGTTAATTATGTAAAAAAGCACGAACTTAGGGTATAGTTTCAATTATAACATGAACTTTTAAGTGTAACACCATAAATGTTGAATTTAACACTTTTTTCAATTCAGGATATGTTTGAACTCTTCGGGCTCCAATTGATGACGTGGAGCCCAAAATGTATAAATTAATCTTGTCATCACCCACGTGGAATTAAAACAAAAAAATAATCAATAATAAAAAATATCCAGAAAAGAAATAATTAAAAGAAAAAAAGGCAGAGAAATGAAAACCAGTCATCACCCCACTGTCTTCCCCTCTCCGGCGAACACAAAACAATAGTTTCCTCCTCTCGCTCCAACCACAGAGCACATACTCTCCACTAAATTATTGTTTTATCAAAATTGATATGTAATGGGGCTACTTTCTCCATTTTTCATTTTATTAGATTTCTATCTTCCCTTTCATAACTTCTAATAATGGTGACTATCTTCAACTCAAATCGCGAGTCGCAATTATGGTTAAAAACTGCTTTGTGGAATTTTCTGCCTTGACAACTAAACGACAACGAACTCCATCACTAAAAGGTTGGGTTCCACCAGAATAGTCTACAAGTATCAAACTCGTGAAGGCTTAGGACTGACAAGAGTCATGGACAAATGATTGATTAATGGTTCTACCTTGTTGTCATTGATATGAGTTTTCACAGATTAATACGGATGTCGTGTACTTATAGGTGATGAATGTTATATATAGTGGAGATGATTGATTATGTGTGCATAATTTCAAGGATTGTTTAAATCTGAACTGAAACGAATAATCTTTCTTCGCAAGAGAAGGAGAACGCTCGATTTGGATTTGATTTAACCATGGAGGAATAAGAAAGTACAACAGGAAAGGAGAAGTGGGGAAGTTGGATTTGATTTTTGGATTTTTTTTTTAAGATTTTCTTTACTTTGATGAGGTGTTGGTTTGTTTTTTGGATTTTCTTTGTTTTTTTCTTTTAATTCAATGTGAATGATGTCAATGATTAATTAATAAATTTTGGGCTACACGTCCGCAATTAGAGCCCGAAAAATTTAAATATGTCCTGAATTGAAACAAATATTAAATTGAATGTTTATTATGTTACAGTCAAAAGTTCATATTACAATTGAAATTAGACCATAAGTTCGTGTTTATTAATGTAATTAACCCTTTTTTTTAATACTCTTGTATTACTTCTAATGTTATTTAGTAAAAATTAGTAAATTGGGCCAAATAACCCGAAATTAGAGACTTGAACATAATTTGGTCTTTCGGGTTAAAATTGACCTAAATTTTCGAATTTTCAAGAATTAAAAGATAAAATTGCCAGCCCAAAAATTTAATGGTCGCCAGATGCGATAAGTTACTAGGTAAAAAAAATAATAAACTTTTTATCATTTGATTTCATAGCTTTATTCATAAAATCTCATCTGTTGATACCCTGCTCGTCTGACCAGACCAGAATCCCGGGTGAGGATCGAACCGAGCTAAAGTGGTACCCAATATGGTCGGACCGACCAGAATGACTGACCCGATCACAGTAGATCAGCGGTCCTAGGGACTCAGTCTGATCAGTGTTGCCGACCATAATGGGAGGATTCGACCACGGCATTCAGGATGTGAGGTCCGAATGAGCATAAATGAGTTCTATGAGTCCACAAAAAAGGAAACAAATCTTACACCAAATCGTATCCGATTTAGATAGGATTATATCTAATTTTACCTTATTTAGACCCTAAATCCTAGGGATTTATTTCTTATCGTTCAAGAAATGTATCTTAGTTTTAGTCTATAAATAGGGCCTCAATTATCGTGGGGAGGCCCCCCGAAAGGGTGAATACGCAATCACTGTAATTAGAGAGTTTTTTACTCTCAATTTTATAAGAAACGTTCTATCCGACCAGAACCAGCCTAGCAAATTTGCCCGAGTAGGCACCGGGCACCGTCTTTTTCCTTTACTTTATTCGATTTTCGTGATATTTGTTCGGCTCGACTTTCCCGAGCCGATCTTACTTTTTTGGTGTTTGGCTAGGATTTTGCGCTCAGCAAAATCTGACGTCAACATCATCTATTTTCAACATTCAATAGTTCCCCATATATTCCTTATATTAATATGAGAGAGAAGAATAAGCAGTTGAATAATTGGATTAATTCATGGATTAAATACACATCTGGTTGATTGGATTGGGAAGTGGAGAGCTCATCTATAAATAATTGAAATTGATGAGCATGCATGATATAGATGTAAGTAAAGAAAAAACAAGTAGACTCAAAACTACTTTATGTGATGGACCACCTAAAACCCAAAAATCATGACATACCTCTCTATAGGAAAAGTAAATGTTGATTTATAGCTAGACTGAGACTCTCCCACTAAATCAAACATCTCTTATCTCATGCCCTATTGACTTAGAATCACATAATTTTGCTCATCTACTACATTGATTGGATATTCTATAAGAAGTCCTCTCAATGTTTCGATTTAAGTGTATAACCCTCATTTTAATGAATTTTTAAATCTTTTAATCAAGTGTGAAATCTATGGGATAAGCACACTTAATCAAATTAAAATTCATTTACCATTAATTGGGCCCAATCAAGCAACCGAAATCATGCAACCCTCCTTTAGGGAGACCAAATAAATTGGCACAAGGTATACATATATTCTTACTTATAGGCTAATAAGGGAGGCCTTGGACTTATAAATAAGCCCTTACACACTTAATATTTTGTTAAAATTGGATTTTAATAGATTAATATAAGTCCAACTATTTTAACTTTTAAAATAGTTCAAATATCAATCATAAAATGCATGACAATATAGAATCCTAGAGCGGTGTTCATGCGATTTCTATATGACATGTTATATGAATGACATTTAATTCAATTAAAACATCTCATGCAATAAAAATTAAAACGAGAACAAATTTTATGGCCCATCCTAGACATAAAATTACAAACAATTGAAATTCAATTGGACCACAATCCGGCCCAATTCTTCAAAGCCCATTGCAATTCTTTTTGTCCAGCAGCAAATCAATCCATGAGCCCAACAAAATGGCCCAACCCACAAGCTTTAAACCCACCATCATATGGGCCAAAGTTTTTAAAAAAAATTTAGGCCCATTAGACCTTTGGCTAGAGCTCCAACAGAACATCACCACTGCTCAGCCGCCGAAACTGCAGATTTTGTATTATTATGCAGCAGGGCTTTTTCTCCATCATTCTGCTTTCTTCATGATTCTGCCGTCTCCATGGATAGTGATGATCGTCGATTCGCCAAGATAAAAAAATATAAATGAATCTATCTCGTATCCTATTTCATATCTAAAAAGGGGAAATTATGGAGACATAATCCATCCCCTTGTTTACAGACTCGGAAAAACGAAATACAATTTGTATCAAAACTAGGTCATAAATTGTTCATTAAATAAAACATTCATCTCATAACAATCATATCGCATACACTAACACCACTCAAACTAAAACATGCATCAACAAAATTAATTGATCAAAAGAATATACAAAATAATATCAAAACCTTTGGCTCTGATACCACTTATTAGGAAAACCCACGAGAATTTCATCTGATTAAATTAGAAATCTCGTCATAGGATCGATTATAATGTATATTCTATATAACAATTAATCTTGTATAAGAAGGTTAATGAAATGTCTTTCGGAGCGTGCTTTAACCTCTTCATAGTTTCAAGAATTCTACGTATACCGTCAAGCCTTCTCTAGTGTTCTCTCCAGAACTCTTCTGCATATTTATCCGAATAGTCCAACAAACTTAATTATACCGTAGTATATATTATATTCTCTATAATATATTAAGTTCAATTTAGAGCCACCGAAGGGACCTAATCGGACTCAATTAAATTAAGTTCCAATAAATTAATTCTGACTTAATCAACTCTTAACTAGTCAAAGTAACTTATTAATCTCGTTCAACTCCACTATAAGTACCAGACTGCACTCTTAATTAAATTGAATTTATTGAAGCATAAAATCAATAAATTATATCCTCTGATTGATCGATCCAACAATTATATCAAGAAGAATGATCATATATAGAACATATTTTTTAAATTTTTTATATATATATTTCTCTAAAATATATCTACGCATTGACTATAAATTTATTTTCATTTATATAGGGAGATTGGATTCATATCACAATAAAGAGGCTGTTGGATAAGGAATTTAGAGGAAAACTAAAGGAAGGAAACTTATAAATCATCAAAAACTTCATTGTGGCCAACAACTTCATGAAATACAAAACAACTTCTACTGAATACAAGATCTTCTTTTTAAAGAAAACCTACATTTTTTAATTCTCTAACACAAAGTTTTCATGTTCAATGTATTTACTAAAATCCTACAATGACTTAGTACTTACAAAAGAGGTTGACGAATATACTCTTCATGGTAAGTACTAATTTCTACTTATGTAATTTACAATTCATTTTTATATTACAATAATATTATTGTTTTTAAATACAAATATAGTAGGCATGATGGTACGTAGACATGTTCCAGATGCAAAATATGCAAGTGGAAGTACTTCACATAACCGTATAGAAGTTGACCTGGAGGATCTAGAATAATAATTCTAAATCATTATGAACTTCACTAGCATCTTTAAAAAAATGTTTATATTATTATGATTTGATGTCTGATGGCTATTTAACTAAAACAAATGTAGGAAAAACAGGATTCGTTGCACACTTTAGGATGAATACATGGAACAAATAATGCATTTCTTAAATGTTGAGGAGACAATAGACCCTACTGTCATAATTATTCAAAGGTGCAAGATAAGAAAGCTAGGAGGTAACTATCTTTTATTTACATAAAACTGCATTTCGATATGCTGCAAATTTCATTTCTAAAAGTTAAACTATGAACATAATTAAGTTAACATTTTCTCATTCATACTACAAGATGAGCTCCGACTTTCTAACACATATCACATGTCAAAACTCATATTGGGAGGTGATGTTGTTGGATAAAATTCATAAAGTGGGTCACTATTATTAAATGTGTTTAGCTATCTAAAATTAAAGTCCAATTAAAGTGATCTAATTTAGATTGGACTGATGGGTATTGAGTTATATAAGTTATGGGCTTATATATATATATATATATATATATATATGTGTGTGTGTGTGTGTGTAGAGACAATTATGTGATTTATTATTGGTTGATGGGGCCAATAATAAATATAGGGTTTAGTTGATTTATATATAAGGGTCGTGGTCCCCAAAGGTACGATATCTTTTTCTTTTCTCTGAGACCATCATCAAAAGAAACAAAATAAGAACATCATAACCTTTGGAAGGCTCTGGCTCGATTCGAGTAAACTAAAGTACGAATCAAGAGTTCAACAAAGGATGATGGATTCAGGTACGCTTCCACTTTATGGTTATTGTCTCTTCTCTATTTCAGTTTATCATCGTAGATCTTAGGTTTGGGGTTTATGTGCTGATGCATGGTTATGTGCATTTAATACACGCTTATTATTTGACGTAATTCCTACACGTGATATTAGAGCCACTCTACGGATGATTTTCTGAGATTTGAGATGATTTATTGAATTAGGCATATTCTGCCGACGATTTCTTCTTGATTCATGTATTATTGTTCTATGGAATTGGCTATAATTAATCGTGGAAATTATGTTGCGGCTGCGATTCATATGGCCCTATATTAATTAATGTTTGTTAATTTCCATGAAACCAGTTAAGAAGAAAATTGCAATATGCAAATTCTGCCAGATTTTTTGGGCATATATTATAATTTATGTTTCCTGAATTCAGTAAATAGAGATGAATTGGGATCAGAGAAAATGTGGCCAACTGAGTTTTGAACTCATAATATTGCGTGCAAATTTGGAAGAATGATTAATTGGGGCAGAATTGATCTTTGTTTTATTTTAATTTATTTCTCTGATTTATCATATTGTTTATAATGATAATGAGCTTATGTTCACATTTTTTGGGAGACGTGAATTTCTATATGATTGGAAATCGGGAATATGTAATACATGTTCGATGTTTGATTAAGGATTAAAGTTTATATTTTAATTTCTTCAATAATAGTTGGGTACATCTGTGACTTAATTTAAGTTGTCTGACATTTTATAGAACCAATTGAAACATGATGTTGTCAAAGTGACATCTCTGCGTAGATTGGCTTATTGAGAATGTCAAGATGTTTGTGTGTATGTGGGTTCATGCGAATATTTATTGGCCCAAAGGAAGGTTGATATTTGGCCGAACCACATATACACCTGTGGTAATGAGTGTGTGGTAATGAGTGTATGATAATTTTATGGTTTACATGTGAATAGTGAACGCCATCCAAAGATGAGTTCATTATTTGACAGGATTTATTGTCAACATTTGATTACTATAACAAGAGTGTCATTTACAATTGATATTACTATCCAAAGACTTGATATTAATGGTGTGCTAAGCATCTTGAGATGTATTCTATGTTTATCTGAGAATTTAAAAGTTGGTATAAGGATTTATGTGAGTATAAAATTTATATGGTTTTTTGTTCTCTGTCCAGCTATGTTTCTGCTGCTTCTATATCTGCAAACACTAGCAATATTTCCATTCTGAATGGGACAAACTTCAAGGATTGGAAAGAGAATATGCTTATTATTCTTGGCTGCATGGATCTGGACCTTGCTCTAAGGGTAGAGAAACCTGCTTCTCTTACGACTGAAAGTTCCTCTGATGATCAGAGGAATTTTGAGAAGTGGGAACACTCTAATCGCATGAGTCTGATGATCATAAAGCGCGGCATTTCGGAAGCCTTTCGGGGTACTATATTTAATGAGGTGACTTCAGCTAAGGATTTCCTTGTCGAAATTAAGAAACATTTTACTAAAAACGATAAGGCGGAGGCAAGTACACTTTTAGCTAACTTGATCTCCATGAAGTATAAAGGCAAAGGAAATATAAGGGAGTACATTATGAAAATATCAAACATTGCTTCAAAACTTAAAACACTTAAGCTCGATTTGTCTGATGACTTACTCGTGCATTTGGTTTTGATTTCTCTTCCTGCACATTTCAGTCAATTCAAGGTCAGTTATAACTTCCAAAAGGAAAAACAGAATCTTAATTAACTAATTTCATACTGTGTGCAAGAAGAGGAAAGGTTGAAGCATGACAAATTAGAAAGTGCTCATTTTGCAAGTACCTCAAAGGATACGGGCAAGAAAAGAAAATTGGATAATGTTGTTAAAGGTTCTGAGCAAAAGAAACAAGAGAAGAGAAGCCTGAGGAAAAGAAAGGTTGCTTCTTTTGTCATAAGCTAGAACACAAAAAGAAGAACTGTCAAAAATATAAAGAATGGCGTGCCAAGAAAGGTACGGTCCTTACCTTGGTCTGTTCTGAAGTTAATTTGGCTTTAGTACCTAGAAACACTTGGTGGTTAGATTCTGGAGCTACTACTCACATAAGTGTTTCTATGCAGGGTTGCCTGAACTATCGAAAGCCAAGTGATGGTGAAAGATACATCTTTGTGGGCGATGGAAAGTCGGTAGAAGTTGAAGCAATTGGGAATTTTAGATTGTTGTTAGGAACTGGTTATTATTTGGATTTGAAAGACACTTTTGTTGTTCCGTCTTTTAGGCAGAATTTGGTTTCTATTTCCTTGTTGGACAAATTTGGTTACTTATATTCATTTGGAAATAATCAGTTCAGTCTTTCTTTAAATTCGAATATTGTTGGTACTGGTTCATTAAGTATTTATGACAATCTTTATCTTCTTGACATTGCTTCATATAATGAAACTCTGCATGTACAATCACATGGTACTAAGCGCAAATTTAATAAAGAAAATTCATCTAATTTGTGGCATAAACGTTTGGGCCATATATCCAAATCAAGAATTGAACGACTTGTGTCACGAGATGTTATTGATTCACTTGACTTTTCAGACTTAAATACGTGTGTTGAGTGTATCAAGGGAAAACAGACCAAACATAAGAAATATTTTCAGACTTAAATACGTGTGTTGAGTGTATCAAGGGAAAACAGACCAAACATAAGAAATTAGGTGCCTACAGGTTTATGAGTGTTTTGGATTTAATACATACTGATATTTGTGGGCCATTCCCTATGGCTTATTGGAATGGTCAACGGTATTTTATATCATTCATAGACGATTATTCACTTTTTGGGTACCTATATCTTATTCATGAAAAATCAGAGGCACTAGACATGTTCAAAATTTTCAAAGCTGAAGTTGAAAATCAACTTAGCAAAAAAATCAAGTGCGTCAAATTTGACCGTGGAGGTGAATATTATGGTAGACATGACGGTTTAGGTGAACAACGTCTAGGGTCATTTGTTATCTTTCTAGAGGAATGTGGAATTATCTCTCAGTACACTATGTCAAGTTTTCCTACCATGAATGGTGTTGCTGAAAGAAGAAATAAGACACTTAAAGATATGGTAAGAAGTATGGTTAGTCATTCTACCTTGCCAGAATAACTTTGGGGAGAAGCAATAAAGACATTAACATATATCCTAAATAGAGTACTAACTAAAACAGCTGCCAAAACACCTTACGAGCTTTGGACGAGCCGAAAGCATAGTCTGAAGCACCTTCATGTCTGGGGATGTCCATCTGAGGCTCGGCCTTATAAACATAATGAAAAGAAATTGGACTCCAGAACAGTAAGCAGCTATTTTATTGGTTACTCTAAGTGCTCTAGGGGTTATAAGTTTTATGATCCCACTATGAGGTCTATTTTTGAGACAGGAAATACAGTATTTTTTTAGGATGTTGAATTTGGGGGGAGAAATAAGGTTAGAGACATTGTCTTTGAGGAGGAATCAGTTACAATTCCTACTACTATTTCTGACAGCGTACAAGTTCCTATACATGTCATTGTTCGAGAAATGGATTTAGAACCTCAACAAGACAATGTTGAACAACTTCCCAATCAATTTGAGGAAATAGTTCCTGAAGAACAAACTCAACAACCTCAAGAACAAGTGCCAGCAAGAAGATCCACAAGAGATAGGAGAAACGCTATTCCGGATGATTATATAGTATATCTCCAAGAACATGAGGACACTGTAGGATTGTTGGGAGATGATCCAATCAGCTTCCAACAAGCCATGCAGGATTCTAAATCTCAAAGGTGGATCGATGCCATGAATGAGGAGTATAAGTCTATGCAAGACAATCAAGTTTGGGATCTTGTCCCATTACCTGAAGGAAAGAATCCGATTGGTTGCAAATGGATATTTAAGACCAAACGGGATTCATAAGGTAATGTGGAAATGTATAAGGCTCGTCTTGTAGCTAAAGGCTTTACCTAAAAGGAAGACATTGATTTTACAAAGACTTTCTTTCTGGTTTCATCAAAAGATTCTCTAAGGACAATAATGGCTCTTGTTGCACATTTGGACCTTGAGTTACATTAGATGGATGTTAAGACAACGTTTCTAAATGGTGACATTGATGAAACGATATATATGGTGCAACTGGAAAATTTTATGTTTAGAGATCCAAAACGCATGGTCTGCAAATTAAATAAATCCATTTATGGTCTTAAGTAAGCTTCTCGTCAGTGGTACCATAAATTTCATCAAGTAGTTACCTCATTTGGTTTTGAGTGAAATACTGTTGAAGATTGTGTGTATCACAAATTCAATGGGAGTAAATATGTATTTCTGGTTTTGTACGTCGATGACATACTTCTTGCTGCTAACAATAAGGAAATTTTGCACGAAACCAAGAAATCTCTTTCAATGAATTTTCAAATGAAAGATCTTGGGGAAGCTTCTTTTATATTAGGAATTCGGATACTTCGAGATCGCTCTCGTGGTATTCTTGGATTATCACAGAAGAACTATATAGAAAAAATGCTCCTAAGATATGGCATGCAAGAAGCAAACCAGTAGACACCCCAGTCGCTAAAGGAAATAAATTCAACTTAAGTCAATGCCCTAAGAATGACCTTGAAGTTAAGAAGATGCAGAAGTTCCCCTATGCGTCAGTTGTGGGAAGTCTTATGTATGCTCAGGTTTGCACACGTACGGATATAACATTCATTATTGGGATGCTAGGGAGATATCTAAGTAATCCTGGAGTGGATCACTGGAGAGCAGCCAAAAGGGTTCTTAGATATTTACAGAGAACTAAAGATTACATGCTCACATACAAGAAATCAGATCAGTTGGAGGTCATTGGGTATTCTGATTCTGATTTTACGGGATGCTAAGATAGTAGAAGATTCACTTCGGGCTACATTTTTTTGTTGGCTGGAGGAGCTATTTCATGGAAAAGTGCTAAGCAGACACTAATAGCTTCATCCACAATGGCGGCGGAATTTGTGGCTTGTCATGAGGCATCTAACCATGGATTATGGCTGCGAAATTTTGTCACGGGGCTGTGCGTTTTGAGTGGAATTGAAAGACCACTAAAGATATTCTGTGACAACAAGTCAGCAGTCTTATATTCTAACAATAATAGGAACTCGTCTAAATCAAAACATATTGACATAAAGTTCCTAGTTGTGAAAGAAAGGGTACAGAGTGGTCAAATTTCGATAGAGCATATAGGGACAAACTCCATGATTGTAGATCCTCTTACTAAGGGAGTCACACCAAAGCTCTTCCATGAGCATACAACTAGTATGGGTGTCTTGTCACTTGAGGATATCATGTTTTAGTGGGAGTTTATATACATGTTTAGCTCTATGTTTTCTTTTGGACACAATTTTGTGTATTTGGATATTTTCTGCAGAAATAAAGTTTTCAGTTTATTGCACTCTGTACAATTATGTTAAAGTTTGATCTCAATAAAGGAGGACCAGTTGGAAATAGACATGTTTAGATCACATTACATGCAATTTCCATACTATGCATCCATAACTTGATCTATGTCATTTGATTGTATTGGTATATGTGATTGCTGATGGGTTTAGTCACGCTTAATGTGGCAAAATCTCCTTTAGTTCTATATTAGTATGGTCAATGGACGAGATTGTGAGGAATACCTTTTGTATGATAGCAAAGTTTGAGCGCTCATAAGGTATACACATTTGTCAGGAATAATATGTGACCCAAGTGGGAGATTGTTGGATAAAATTCATAAAGTGGGTCACTATTATTAAATGTGTTTAGCTATCTAAAATTAAAGTCCAATTAAACTGATCTAATTTAGATTGGACTGATGGGTATTGAGTTATATAAGTTATGGGCTTATATATATATGTGTAGAGACAATTATGTGATTTATTACTGGTTGATGGGGCCCAATAATAAATATAGGGTTTAGTTGATTTATTTCAACTATATAAGGATCGTGGTCCCCAAAGGTACGATATGGTTTTCTTTTCTCTGAGACCATCATCAGAAAGAAACAAAATAAGAACATCGTAACCTTTGGAAGGCTCTGGCTCGATTCGAGTAAACTAAAGTACGAATCAAGAGTTCAACAAGGGATGATGGATTCAGGTACGCTTCCGTTTTATGGTTATTGCCTCTTCTCTATTTCAGTTTATCATCGTAGATCTTAGGTTTGAGGATTATGTGTTGATGCATGATTATGTGCATTTAATACACGTTTATTATTTGACGTAACTCCTATAGATGTCAGAGAAATAAATGATTTTAAGGACAAGTATATACTTCAAATAATTTAAACTGCATTCATTATACAACATTCAAAATTTTGAGTAATGAAGATTTAATTGTTATATTTCAAGTCTTTTAAGGCAAGGAAATGCAGAAAACTGCATAACTATAGTTAAACTGAGCTCAAGCTTGTCAATAGCTAATGAATTTTCAAGAGCAAATGTGAAGGTACATACGCTTCAAGAAATCATAGGGAAAGAAGAGGTAAAATTGTGTGGTTTAATTAATTAATATCCAGAAAAACACATGAACAAAATCTTAATATTTTGACTGATGTTTTTGTACAAATTAAATTGTAGGTCGGAAGCTTTTGGGTATATTGTAGGATTGTTGTCATCAAAATTGTAGGAGATTTTTGGTACTTATCATGCAATGAATGCCTAAAAAAGCTGACAGTATTAACTAACGAACTATATTGTAAATAGTGCGACCGTTACAATAAATGTGGGACTTATAGGTAAAACAACCTACGAGTCTACATGCACTTGCTATTGAAATGTTTATGGTCACTAATTATTAAGTTTTTTTTACCAGATTCAAAATTTATGTTCGTGTCCACGATGGATGCTCTCTTCTTTATATGGGATAAGCAATGTGTTCAATTGATTGAGAAAACAACGACTCAACTAAAGGAAGAAAATGTAAGACTTAGAATAAATAAGTAATTTATTTATTGAACAAAGTCAATAATGTGACCTGACAGTAAGGTAGTCCTCGATCAATTAGAATACATAATGTATTATAAGACATGCATCATATACTTTTTAGGTGTCTCTTAAATCAGATATAAACAAAAATATTACTAAACAATACATCATAAATCATTTGTATTTTATACTGTGGGACTGAGTTTAACCATATTAAATCAAATATACTTTGTATTGTATGATTTTTGTACATAAATTTCTAGTAACTGACAAACTCTTATGTCATTAGATTCTCCTTTTATTCCCTGCATAATCAAATGGCGACAATTTTTTTGAAGTTATAGATTCCATTATTGTAGACGTAGCCTATTAGCAAGTACATGGATTTGGTAAATCTAGAATTTTTTTCTATGCTAAAGCAGAAATTATGTCTTTCAACATTATTATTTATGAATTAGTTAATTTCTATTCATAAAAGAGTAGCATATTCCACTACATGTCATTTATGATTTTAGAAAATCTGAAAATTTCATATGAACATACCTCCCTATCATGAAATACGCATTCCAAACTCTGAATATGTTATTTCTTTCCATAAACAGGTAGGTTGAATGCACATACCAACCTTAAGCGCAAGGTCCAATCATTTCTGCTTGGGTTTATGTCGTTGATCAGTTGAAATATTGGAGACATTCTTGTTTTTGTGGATTCCTTTAAGCAAATGATCACAAAATGGGACATTAAACTTCTGTCAAACAAATTGCAGGATGGAAACCAAATTGCAGGAAAACAATGTGAAAGAAACGGATCTATTCCTTACTATAACTTGTAGTTTTTAGAAGATTTTTTTGGAATAAATTTGATTGTAAAATGTGGCTTTAGCAATATACTGGTAAAATGTGGTTGTAGCAATATACTTGTATCGATTGTTTCTTGGTATAACATCATTGATAAACTTATTTTTTCTTCATAGTTTTGATAGATATTGGTTTGCAGTGACAGTTATTTGATCACACTATGTGTTGTAACTGTCCATGTTTGACGGTTATCAAACATTAGTAATGTTGAGAAGATAACCAACTATACGCGTAAGTGAGTTTAATATAGTGGGAAAATGGTTTAATAATAATAATATTAAGAATTAATAAATAAGAATATATGTTTGATTAAAAATAATATTTTAAGAAAATAATTAAAAAATTAAAGTTGAAGGCGGAACGGTTTTTTCACTGTCTTTTGTTATTTTATATATATATATATATATATATATATATATTTGTGCGAAATCCGCTTGTTATTGGGAAAATCGGCGTGAAACTCCCTTGTGCTTTAAAAATTGTGCGAAATTCCCTTGTGGTTTTCTAAATCTGGCGCGAAATCCCAAACTCCATTATTTTTAACGGAAGTGCTATGCTCGTGCTTTGCATGCATTTTTTGTATTTTTTTCACTTTTTTTTTACTATAAAATGACATATTTACCCTTTTTTTGACTATATTAAAAGACTAAGTCACTTGTGGGAGGTTTCTTGCAATTGCAAACACTTCCTTCAAGCTTATTTCTATATTAACACATATATCTTTATTTGCCTTTTTTTTTTTTTACAATGTTAATTTTTTATTTAGTTATTTGTTTTATTGTTATTAATGCTAATAGTTGGTATGTATGTTTCTTTTTTACTTTTGTTTTATTCCATTCATTTTTTTCAATATTAATTTTTTATATAGTTATTTATTTTATTTTTATTAATGACAATGATTGCCATGTATGTTTCTTTATTTGCTTTTGGTTTATTCAGTTTAATTTTTTACAATGGTAATATTTTATATAGTTTTATATTTTATTGTTATTAATGTCGACTATTGATGAGGAGGATGTGGAAATATTCGATTGTATTCATGTATAATTTTTATTATTTTTGTTTGTTTCTGATAAATTGGTATGTTAATTGTTTCAGGTATGATTAATTTTGTTTGTTATACCTAACAATTCTTAAGTATTGAGTCTTTTTTTATTTTTATTTATTTTATATTTTCCTTAATATTGAGTAAGATCTTTTTAATATATTTTCATCAATAGTTGAATTAATAACAATAAAAAAAATAACTAAATAAAAAGTTAACATTATAAAAAAATAAGTTGAAAAAAATAAGTAATGAAATAAATATACGTTTCAATTGTTTTCATCAATAATAATAAAATAAATAACTAAATATAAAATTAAAATTGTAAAAAAATGGACTTAATAATTTTAATGTAAAGAAAGAAAAATCATTAATACAATAATATAAATAACAAAATAAAAATCAATATTGAAAAAAAATTAATTGAAATAAATAAAAGTAAAAAAGAAACACACGCACCAACTGTTAGTATTAATAACAAAATAATAAGTAACTGAATAAAATATTAACATAGTAAAAAAATTAATTGTTAAAAAACAAAATCAAATAAAAAAATATGTGAATAGAAAATAAGTTCGAAAGAAGTGTTTGAAATTGCAAGAAATCCCACAAGAGAATTAATTTTTTAATATAGTAAAAAAAAAGGGTAAATATGTCATTTTATAGTATAAAGGTGAAAAAACACAAAAAAAAATGCATGATGAGCACGTGCATGACACTTCCATTAATATCAACGGAGTTGGAGATTTCGGGTTATATTTAAAAAAAGACAAAGTCTTGGGTGAGACCGTCTCACGGATCTCATTCCGTGAGACGGGTCGGGTCGGGTTGAACATAAAAATTATGTAATACTTTTATATATATGAGGTAATACTTTTATGTATATCATGTAATACTTTTTCAAAATATCACCACGTAATACTTTTATGTGTATAATGTAATACTTTTTGAAAGTATCACATGACATACATAAAAGTATTACATTATGAAGTATCACATGATATACATAAAAGTATTACATGGTACACTTAAAAGTATTACATTATGAAGTATCACATGATATATATAAAAGTATTACATGGTACACTTAAAAGTATTACATTATGAAGTATCACATGATATACATAAAAGTATTACATGGTACACTTAAAAGTATTACATTATGAAGTATCACATGATATACATAAAAGTATTACATAGTACACATAAAAGTATTACATTATGAGAATAAAACATAATGTGGTACTTTTATGAATATCATGTAATACTTTTTGAAAATATCACTATGTAATACTTTTATATATATCATGTAATACTTTTGTATATATCATGTAATACTTTTTGAAAATATCACCATGTAATACTTTTATGTATATCATATAATATTTTTTGAAAATATCACATAATAACTATAAAAGTATCATGTAATACTTTCATGTATATGAGGTAATATTTTTATGTGTATCATGTAATACTTTTAAATCAACGGTATTGACCGACCATTGACCGTTGACTTTTTGACTTTGACCATTGACTTTTTGACTTTGACCTTTGATCGAGTCGGGTTGACCCGTCTCACGGAATGGGATCCGTGAGACGGTCTCACACAAGATCTACTCTTAAAAAAATCACAAAAGAATTATATTTAAAGCAAAAGAGATTTCAAGCCGATTTTTTAAATTACAAAGGACAATTATTTATATAGATTATCATCATTATTATAATCTTCTACAAATTTATTAAAAATTATATATCATGATAAAAATTCAAACAGAATAATGTTAAAATTCTTTTAACCAGTCAAAACACCGGAAATCAATGGTCATATCGATTTGATCATGATTCTGATTTCACGAACATTATTGTTTGGGATAAAAATAAATCAAAATATACAATAATTGATAAGGTTGATGAAGAAAAGTAAATTAGGTTGGTTACAATCATCCAAATTGGGGGACATCGAAGAAGCACATCTCTAGTTCAGGCGAAACAAGAAACAATATACACGAAAGGAAAAAGCAGAAAAAGTCGGAGCTACTGTAAGCAGTAGAGATGGCTGGCTTACTTGCTTGGGCGGCGGACGTGGTAGGAGGCGGTAGTGGTGGCCGGAGCGATGAAGAAAACGATCCTAATTCCATCCCTTTAATCTTCACTCCCGAACAACTCACCTATGTGCATGACCTCGACAGCAAAACCACTTCTTTGAACCGCTCGATCCAAGATCTGCGGCTTAGATTGCCTCCTCCTGACATCTCTCAACGCCTTCCTCATCTCCATGCTCATTCCCTTGCCTCTAACAACGATCTTGCCCTTCAGCTCAACGCCCATTCTGCTACCAAGCAACAGGTCTTTTTTCAATTAATCTTTTGCGGATTTACTCTGTGATTTTTTAATGGATATATGTTTTTTTTACTTAGTTTGGGTTAATTGTGTTTATTTGGGGAATAGTACACTCTTTTCCACATTCTGTTTTGGAATTATTTTGATGATGAAGGAAGACATTTGTTAACTAGAATTTGAAAATTCTGTATTCCGTGCCTTTAGTTTCGTTTCTACATTGTTGTTTTTATTGGCTTATGAACTCAGGCACATCGCAGATTGTGATCTGTTGTTGCGTTTATGCAATTTTGCGAAACAGTTAAGAGTGCCTTTTATGTGCATTTGCATTTTGTGCTTGTAGAAAGCTGATGTTTACTGGTAATAATAAATCATTGCAGACACAGCAAAGAGAGGCTAGATTGCTGGAGGAAAATGCTGAGTATCAAAAGGCTATATCCGATTGTGAAATTAAAATTCAGGAGAAGTTACAGGAAGCAGATTTGCTGAGAAATAAGTTGAAGGTCAGAGTTTAGTTTCCAACGCTATTGGTATTATTATTTCCGAGTTGAAATTTAACTGGTTTTATGGTTGTATCTGAGCTTTTCCTATCCATAAATCTATACAATATCCATAAATTTACTCTATAAAGCAACTTTTATCACATGATAAGAGCGTATGTTACAAGTTACAAACTTGCTTTGCAGGAAATGGACTTAATTGAGGATGACCTGAAAGCTGAGTTGCAAAGAGCAAAAGCTTTGGTGGTTGCCAGCCATTCAGGAGAATCAGACAGAATGCTTAATGAATCCAGATCAACAGTTGAATCCCAGGAAGATTCTGAAGCTCCTAAATATGCATTGATTGAGAAGTTGGAGAGCAAGAAAAATGAAATGGTCAGCATGGTTAACTTTAACTATTGCAGTTTATGCTTGCTAATTACTTGGTCTGCTGAAACTCTAATTCATTCATAGGCTGCAATGGAAGAGGTTGTTCAAAAGTTGGAGGAGAAGTGGCAACAGGTCCAAGATAATTCGTTGAAGCAACCAACTCCAGGTACTGTCTTATAGTTGTGTATTCTGGCATGTTATAAGTATCGAAATCCATGCTTTGAGGAACCAGTTAACATTAAATTTTTTGAAAGGAAGATGACAAAGTAGAACAAAGTTTCTAGCAGTTAGCAATCACTTAAAAAAGGCATCACATACTTGTTGACCTTCTCGCTAGAGAAGGAGAGCATCTGTACACACATGATGTATAAAAGAGTAAACATATAAATCAAGGAATTGTTAGAATCTTGATAATACAAGACTTGGGAAACTACTTTTGTATGCTGCCTGATATTTGTTTCTGAAAGTTATTAAGTGGCACGGTCTAACAGCAATGGCTTACAAATCTTAATATTGCAGCACAGGGTTCCTGTCGCATAGTTGTATTGGTCCACTGTTCTAATAAAATGTCTATGGGATCACTAATTCTTATAGA
This sequence comes from Scutellaria minor, assembly GCA_954870855.1. NCBI lineage: Eukaryota > Viridiplantae > Streptophyta > Magnoliopsida > Lamiales > Lamiaceae > Scutellaria > Scutellaria minor. The sequence continues at coordinate 4,189,149 of OX940732.1, read as the reverse complement.
TCCTGAACCAAATATCTCAGGGCTCTGTGAATTGAGTGTTGAGTAAAGTGTTCTTTAAGGTTTCCCATTGTCTAAAACCCCACCTGAAAGTCTTCACTGAGATGTATCATATTCAGAAGCACAACGTTCTGGAAGCCAACTGTTGACTTTGCTTTTAGTTAGATATATTCTTCAAATATTTTGAAGACTTGAAGCAATAAGAATAGTCTTTTATCAGCTACACCTGATCGATATCTTCACTTGCAGCTCAGCGAGAGAAAGCATTGGATAAACAGCTTCACAGCTTAATTGAACAACTTGCAGGGAAACAGGTCCAATTTCTTTTCTGTCCCTATTATTCAACCATGTAAGAGTTTAATCTTTATAGTGCTGATTAGTCTTGTCTTGTGGTTTTAGGCTCAGGCAGAAGGTCTTATCAGTGATATCCATGTGAAGGAGATGGAGCTGGAAAAGTTAAATGGAATGTGGAGAAGAATAGAAGACAGCAGTTCAGATATCAATATTGCTAGGAATAGGTTTGGAAGAAGCAGCTCATACAATGAATCTCTATCTGCCGATAACTTAATCGACCCACGCCACAAGCTTCCTCTTCATACAGCTGGTCGAAATGAGAGTTTCCAGAGGTTGATGCTGCTCAGGTCGGCTTTCATGCTCTACATTTTCTTTTTGCACATACTGGTATTTATCAAAATTTCATTCTGAAGCGCCACCTCATACTAAAATTGATTATTTTGTGAAAACTGATAAGTTTCTTGTGGTTATATGATGATACTCCTGATTGTACAGCAATTAATGTATGCTCTATAGGATTATTAACAGAATCTTTTGATTCTGGTGTCTTGGTACAACTATTTCTGTTTATCTGCTCAATATCGAACAATTCTACATTGCAAATCAATGAGCAGTTAGTAACTTTGCAATTGATAGTTTATATTGAAGATATTTTGCAACTGCTATTTGACAGTCCTCATTACATTCCAAACCTCCATGATCATGACTAATCCTTTTAATTACTTACCGGCTGTGAATTTACTTTTGTTCTCCATGTTCTATACAAAGTTTCGAAAATGTTATCAAAATCACCTATTTGGTGTCATGACAGTTCAAAGTTCTTGAGAAAATGTCCTTGTATCAATTTTATAAGAGAATTAGGGCACTTACAATGGTTACAAAAATTGTCAGTTATAGTTAACTCTCTCTCCTCCACCTACCCATCCACGTCATCATTCTTTTAACTATAACTTTTATAACTCCTCCAACCATATTGGTTAAACACTATTTGGATATCAACAATCAAATCACATCTTTTATCCAAATAAACTTATATTTAATTTGAGAATTTTTATCTAAAATAATTTTATTTTACGAAATTGTGAATGAAATAAATATCAATTTTATTAAAATTTAGATTTTTTCATTATATTGTTAATAAAATATTATTAATTTTTTTGTTAGTATTTGGAAGAATTATTAAAAAATCAATTTATTTTGCCTCTCGGAAAAGATATAGTTGTAAACAATTATTATAAATGTAATCAAATAGTACATTAAATTAAACAAAAACCTAATGAAGTAGTAGATTAGACTGAACAAGAATTTAAAGATAATTGATTGAAAATACCGACTAACACAAATTTCTCTCATAAAATAGATAACAAATTAATGCATATCTTCGTTGGTACGCGACCAAATATGCTCAACTAAATCCGCATGAAGTTGGTGATGAACCGTGTTGGAACGTAGTTCTGAATTAATCTGTAGATAGTTTGCAAAATCTCGTGTACCTCCTGGTGTTGGTTGTGCGGGCTCATCAACTTCATCGGAATTCCAATGAGAAATCATTTCTCCCTCATCTTCGACAATCATGTTGTGCAAAATAATACATGATAATATTATTAACTTTAATTTTTTCCTATAGAAAAAACGAGCAGGTCCCCTGACAATAGTCCATCGTGCTTGCAGCACTCCAAATGCTCGTTCGACGTCCTTCCTTGCAGCTTCTTGTCTTTTTTTAAATAATCATCTCTTTGGATCCTGTGGACATGGAAAAGTCTTGACGAAAGTCGACCATTCCGGATAGATTTCATCTATAAGATAGTATGCATGATTATAGTGTGTGTCGTTCACACTATAATTCACCGTTGGTCCTTCCCCAAGTAAAACACGGTTGAAAAAGTTGATTCATACAAGACGTTGATGTCGTTGCGAGAACCTGCGGCCCCAAAAAAGGCATGTCATATCCACAAGTCCTGCCATGCGACCACTTCAAGCACAATTGTTGGAGCTCCATGACCTCTTGAAAATTGACATTTCCAAGCAACTGAACAGTTCTTCCACTCCCAATGCATGCAATCAAGACTACCCAACATGCCCGAAAAATCCATGTCTTGACTTGTGAAGATGTAGAAGACGTTGAACGTCATTGTTATTTGGCCTTCTCAAATATCTAGCACCAAATAATGAATAAATACATTCACAGAATTTGAATAGATACCTTACAGCGGTAGAATTTTTCATACGTAAGTACTCGTCAAGGCTGTCGGCAGGGACTCCATAAGCCAACTGACAAATAACGGCACTGCATTTTTGTAATGGTGAGAGGCCTTGTCTACTTGTAGCGTCGGGTCTTTGTTGAAATTCCCTCGAATGATTCTGTAATTCGTTAACTATGCGCATGAATAAATCTCTATGCATGCAAAATCGACGTCGAAACATATTGTCGGGATACACAGGATTTTGAGAGAAGTAATCTTGATAGAGTCTAGCATGTCCCTCTTCACGATTTCTCTCAATGAACCTTCTTCTAGTATTGTTTTGCGTCTGAGCTTCGAGAAGTTCAATAATTGTAAGCATCATTTGTTCACCGGGTGAACCAGGTTGATCGTAGGTTTCATCGTCAGTGTTGGATTCATCGGAAGTTTGTGGTTGAGACATTATGAGGTAGTAGATGAAAGCTCTGAGTGATATCTTTGCTTCAAATGTTTGTTGTGCATAATAAAGTCGTATAACCTTGAATTTATAGAGTTAGAGTGTATGTGGTTGCAAGTGAAATTATGTGGACACAATTGATCACACTTTTCAATAATAGAGAAAACATCACATGTGCTCTAACATACTTATCATAATGTATATTTTGAAATTATGTGGTTGCAATTGATCACATTTTTCAATAATGGAGAAAACATCACATGTGCTCTAACATGTTTGCATAATGTATATTATGAAATTATGTGGTTGCAATTGATCACATTTTTCAATAATGGAGAAAACATCACATGTGCTCTAACATGCTTGTCATAATGTATACTTTGACTCTAGTTTGTGACCATTTTATGATTTTGTTAAAGATTCTCAAATTTAGTTGTTGTAATTGATCACACTTTTCAAAGCAAGAGTAAACATGAATTGAAACATAAAATGAAAATTACATTGAAACATAAAATGAAAATTACATTGAAAGATAAGATAAAAAACTAGACAGAATATTTAGTGCTGCCACTTTGATTTAATCATATCACATATTTGTTGATGCATAATCAATTGCTCAGGAGTCATAGAAGAGGTGTCCCTTGACATAATTTGAAACTCAATCAACTCGAGTTCACGTTCTTTGAGAATATTTTGTTCTTTTACTCGCATGTTTTGTTCTCTTACTGCATCGACCATATGTTGCTTGTGAACTGAATACTCCTTGAATTGCTCGATAATTTTATCAACACGGTCTGGGTCAACATTTTGGGCTGACGTTTTACCCTTGCCTCTAGCTTTTCTCTTAGCAGTCTTCCGTCCGATTGGACGCGTTTCTTCGAAGTTTAGATTAAATTCTAAACATTTACCTCGTGGAGTTGACTTGTTGCTCGCATCTGAATTCGATGCCCTTGCTTTTTTCGAGGAATCTTGATGAACACCAAATAGTGGAGCACAAAGTGCTCGATCTTTTGTAATTCTCCATACGTGCTCAAAATTGAAAGCAACATTTTTGTTATCAGAACGATATTTGGCATAGGCCATTCTCAGTAAATCTTCATCGTTATGCCCGCTTCTGTAAATACTTGAAATGTTGTTATAGAAAGCATTGAAAATGTTTACCTTCTTCTGAATAGTGTTATACCAGTGTGATTTCATCGCATTACAAATTCTTTCTGACATACCAGCCTTGCGATTACCATTGTAGTATGCTGCAACTCTTTTTCAAAAGGCATCACCTTTTTTATCATTGCCGATTATGGGATCTTCACTTACCATGATGAATGAGTATGCTAGCAGCTCGCCTTCTTGAACCCTCTATTTGACTGGGCGTCTTCTTTCAGTGGCGACAACTTCTTGTTCAGAACTATCCAAATCAATTGGAATTGAATATTGAGATGGTTGTGTTTCCGGCACAGAAGATGGTATTTCTGAATGTTCCCAATAATTGGGTAAATTTGAGTTTGGTGGATTTTGTGTAGGTGAAGAAAATTGCGAATAATCAAAGTTTTGTGGAAATGATGAATTTTTTCCATCAAAATTTTTGAAGAAATCTTGATTGTTTTCGGCCATTTGGAGAAGTGGATTGAAAAAGATAAATCAAAATATGAAACCAACAAAAAACTTGGAAAATGATTTTGTAGGTGGAATAAATGCGTCATGACATGATATATTTAAAGAAAAAAATAGAGTCATTTATTAACAGCCATAAACGAATCTGTTTTGGCAACGGTCTTAAACGACTCTATTTTGGCAACGACCATAAACGGCTGAATTTTAATTTGATATACTTTTATATTTTTTGTCGAATTTAATTAATTATATATTTGAAATTGAACTAATAAGAAAATTGAAAAAAAAATGATTTATCTAAAAAATTGGAAAAAAAAAGATTTTAAAAAAATTAAAAGCTTATGTCCGATTCTCAAATTTGTAGCCAAATATATTAATGAAATGTGCTTCTCAATTAATAAAATGAAATGCAAAAAATAAAAAAGGTTGCCAAAGACCACATGCGCCAACAGTCACATTATTTTATCTCTCACGCGCCTGTGTGGCGCGTGCAGTGTGCGCATATCTGGACGCGCTCAAATTTTTTTTTTTTCGGGTTCAGCCTTGTGAATCCGATTCCATTCTCAGTTACAAATTTGTTAACATCAGAATGCTCCAATGGGCTGCTGGTTATAGTTCAATAACTATAACCCTTTTTTTTTCGAACTATAGTTCAATAATTATAACCAGTAACCCATTGGAGCATTCTGATGTTGACGGATTTGTAACTAGGAGTGGAATTTGGTTCACAAGGTTGAACCCTAAAATAAATAAAATAAAAAAATTGAGCGTGTCTAGATACGCGCACTATGATTGGCGCGTGAGGGATAAAGTAATGTGACTGTTGGCGCATGTGGTCTTTGGCAACCTTTTTTTTTTTTTTGTTTTTTTTGCACTTCATTTTATTAATTGAGAAGCACATTTCATTAATATATTTGGCTGCAAATTTGAGAATCGGACAGAAGCTTTTAATTTTAAAAAAAAAAAATTCTAAATTTTTAGATAAATCATTTTATTTTTTTTCAATTTTCTTATTAGTTCAATTTCAAATATATATTTAATTAAATTCGACAAAAAATATAAAAGTATATCAAATTAAAATAGAGTCGTTTATGGCTGTTGCCAAAATAGAGTCGTTTATGACCATTGCCAAAATAGAGCCGTTTATGGTTGTTAATAAACGACTCTATTTTTTTCTTTAAATATACCAAGTCATGACGTATTTATTCCACCTACAAAATCATTTTCCAACTTTTTCGTTGGTTTCATATATTGATTTATCTTTTTCAATCCACTTCTCCAAATGGCCGAAAACAATCGAGATTTCTTCAAAAATTTTGATGGACAAAATTCATCATTTCCACACAACTTTGATTATTCGCAATTTTCTTCACCTACACAAAATCCACCAAACTCAAATTTACCCGATTATTAGAACAATCAGAAATACCATCTTCTGTGCCGGAAACACAACCATCACAATATTCAATTCCAATTGATTTGGATAGTTCTGAACAAGTAGTTGTCGCCACTCAAGGAAGACGTTCGATCAAATGGAGGGTTCAGGAAGACAAGCTGCTAGCATACTCATTCGCCATGGTAAGTGAAGATCCCATAATCAGCAATGATAAAAAAGGTGATGCCTTTTGGAGAAGAATTGCAGCATACTACAATGGTAATCGCAAGGCTGGTATGTCAGAAAGAATTTGTAATGCGATGAAATCACACTGGTATAACACTATTCAGAAGAAGGTAAACATTTTCAATGCTTTCTATAACAACATTTCAAGTATTTACAGAAGCGGGCATAGCGATGAAGATTTACTGAGAATGGCCTATGCCAAATATCGTTCTGATAACAAAAATGTTGCTTTCAATTTTGAGCACGTATGGAGAATTACAAAAGATCGAGCACTTTGTGCTCCACTATTTGGTGTTCATCAAGATTCCTCGAAAAAAGCAAGGGCATCGAATTCAGATGCGAGCAACAAGTCAACTCCACGAGGTAAATGTTTAGAATTTAATCTAAACTTCGAAGAAACGCGTCCAATCGGACGGAAGACTGCTAAGAGAAAAGCTAGAGGCAAGGGTAAAACGTCAGCCCAAAATGTTGACCCAGACCGTGTTGATAAAATTATCGAGCAATTCAAGGAGTATTCAGTTCACAAGCAACATATGGTCGATGCAGTAAGAGAACAAAACATGCGAGTAAAAGAACAAAATATTCTCAAAGAACGTGAACTCGAGTTGATTGAGTTTCAAATTATGTCAAGGGACACCTCTTCTATGACTCCTGAGCAATTGATTATGCATCAACAAATATGTGATATGATTAAATCAAAGTGGCAGCACTAAATATTCTGTCTAGTTTTTTATCTTATCTTTCAATGTAATTTTCATTTTATGTTTCAATGTAATTTTCATTTTATGTTTCAATTCATGTTTACTCTTGCTTTGAAAAGTGTGATCAATTACAACAACTAAATTTGAGAATCTTTAACAAAATCATAAAATGGTCACAAACTAGAGTCAAAGTATACATTATGACAAGCATGTTAGAGCACATGTGATTTTTTCTCCATTATTGAAAAATGTGATCAATTGCAACCACATAATTTCATAATATACATTATGCAAACATGTTAGAGCACATGTGATGTTTTCTCCATTATTGAAAAATGTGATCAATTGCAACCACATAATTTCAAAATATACATTATGATAAGTATGTTAGAGCACATGTGATGTTTTCTCTATTATTGAAAAGTGTGATCAATTGTGTCCACATAATTTCACTTGCAACCACATACACTCTAACTCTATAAATTCAAGGTTATACGACTTTATTATGCACAACAAACATTTGAAGCAAAGATATCACTCAGAGCTTTCATCTACTACCTCATAATGTCTCAACCACAAACTTCCGATGAATCCAACACTGACGATGAAACCTACGATCAACCTGGTTCACCCGGTGAACAAATGATGCTTACAATTATTGAACTTCTCGAAGCTCAGACGCAAAATATTACTAGAAGAAGGTTCATTGAGAGAAATGATGAAGAGGGACATGCTAGACTCTATCAAGATTACTTCTCTCAAAATCCTGTGTATCCCGATAATATGTTTCGACGTCGATTTTGCATGCATAGAGATTTATTCATGCGCATAGTTAACAAATTACAGAATCATTCGATGGAATTTCAACAAAGACCTGACGCTACAAGTAGATAAGACCTCTCACCATTACAAAAATGCATTGCCGCTATTCGTCAGTTGGCTTATGGAGTCCCTGCCGACAACCTTGACGAGTACTTACGTATGGAAAATTCTACCGTTGTAAGGTGTCTATTCAAATTTTGTGAATGTATTTATTCATTATTTGGTGCTAGATATTTGAGAAGGCCAAATAACAATGACGTTCAACGTCTTCTACATCTTCACGAGTCAAGATATGGATTTCCGGGCATGTTGGGTAGTCTTGATTGCATGCATTGGGAGTGGAAGAACTGTCCAGTTGCTTGGAAAGGACAATTTTCAAGAGGCCATGGAGCTCCAACAATTGTGCTTGAAGTGGTCGCATCGCAGGACTTGTGGATATGACATGCCTTTTTTGGGATCACGGATTCTCGCAACGACATCAATGTCTTGTATGAATCAACTTTGTTCAACCATGTTTTACTTGGGGAAGGATGAATTATAGTGTGAACGGCATGCACTATAATCATGGATAATATCTTACAGATAGAATCTATCAGTAATTGTTGACTTTCGTCAAGGCTTTTCCATATCCACAAGATCCAAAGATACGATTATTTAAGGAAAGATAAGAAGCTGCAAGGAAGGACATCGAACGAGCATTTGGAGTGCTGCAAGCACGATGGGCTATTGTCAGGGGACCTGTTCGGTTTTTCTATAAGAAAAAGTTGAAGTTAATAATGTTATCATGTATTATTTGCACAACATGATTGTCGAAGATGAGGGAGAAATGATTTCTCATTGGAATTCCAATGAAGTTGATGAGCCCTCACAACCAACACCAGGAGGTACACGAGATTTTGCAAATTATCTACAGATTAATTCAAAACTACGTTCCAACACGGTTCATCACCAACTCCGTGCGGATTTAGTTTAGCATATTTGGGCACGTACCAATGAAGATATGCATTAATTTGTTATTTGTTTTATGAGAGAAATTTGTGTTAGTCGGTATTTTCAATCAATTGTCTTTAAATTATTGTTCAGTTTGATATACTACTTCATTAAGTTTTTGTTTAATTTGATGTACTATTTGATTACATATATAATAATTGTTTACAACTATATCTTTTTCGAGAGGCAAAATAAATTGAATTTTTAATAATTCTTCCAAATATTAACAAAAAAATTAATAATATTTCATTAACAATATAATGAAAAGATCTAAATTTTATGAAATTGATATTTATTTTATTCACAATTTCGTAAATAAAAAATTATTTTAGATAAAAATTCTCAAATTAAATATAAGTTTATTTGGATAAAAGATGTGATTTGATTGTTGATATCCAAATAGTGTTTAACCAATGATATGGTTGGAGGAGTTATAAACTGTGAGTTATAGTTAAAGGAATGATGATGTGGATGGGTAGGTGGAGGAGAGAGAGTTAACTATAACTGACAATTTTTGTAACCATTGTAAGTGACCTAAGTGCTCTTAGGAGACCACAACAATATTAACTTGAACAATGAACCTTTTCAGTTGATTACAAGTTTACCTTTGTTTGTAATTCAATATGGTTGTGATGGTAAGTACTTTTTCTGAGGGCGATTTTTTTTTTTTTTTTTTGGTTTGATTTTGATAAATTCTTTAAATTTAATCAATATTATAGTTATAAACGAATAAATATGAGGGTAGGATCTTGCACTCAAAGTTGTAAAGCATTGGGGATTGATTCTCTGTTCTCAATTGCATTTTTTTCGTCTTAATTATTTTCATTTTACAACCAAAAGCCAATACCATTATCAATATATATAATGTGTATTAAAATTTAAAAATATTGAATTATTTGAGGAAATGCGCGGCGCTTCCTGAAAACATATAATTGTAGTCTCAATAAAGTGTAGGTGCTTTTCAATCTTAAAAAAGCCTCTGATAGTGGATGGAATTAGGGATCACTTTCCCTTCTCCCTATAAGATTACCTTTTCCAACTTTTTGACAATGAAAAACAACATTCCAATCTTCAACTCTCAGATGCTGATGATTATTGATCTATGATTCTGATGCCCTCTCACTGGTGTGCGTATCTGCATTGTCCATAACCTAAAACCACGGTTTAATAAATCAGATAAAAATGATGTATATAAATTCAAGAAAATCCATGGAGAATAAACTTACTTGGATCACTGAACGTAACAAGTCCAGTGCCTTTGAAATCACAATTCCAGTAATTCCTTCCATGCATCTGATAGTAGGCATTCATCGCATACGATGCGTGTGCGTGTATTTGATCTCCTCTATAACAATTTCCATTCTCATATATCTCTCTGCAATCAACACCACCACCTCCACAGCAGAAATCCACCACTGCCTGAACCACCTTCTCATCTGCATGTGGTTTCGCCACGCACCACACCGAAGGCCCCCTGTTCGCCCCCACACCAAACCCTAGCTTCTCACCACTCTCCGAACAAAACTGGCAACTCAAATCCACATCGTAAACCTTAGAACCATCACCATTGAACATCCCAAAGTTCCTCTCACTACCACCCCCTTCCTTCTTGTTCTCATTGAACAAAGCAAACACGAATATCTCCACGTTTTCCTTCGGCTTCATCGGCGTCCCTTTGTTCGACTGTGTTCGTTCGATCAATCTAGTATTGTAAGTCCTTGCGTTTTCCGGTGTGGCCGCTGTATCTCCGGCATCATCACCCTTCGATGGCCACCCCGACTCAGAAACAACAATCTTGATCGAACGGTTGGCGAACCCCAACGAGCCGATGGCCGATCTAACAGCGTCGATTTGTGCATCCAACATGTTGCTGTATGTGTAGCCCTTAGGATCAACAACACTGGTGCCATTGCCTAGCAATGCATACTCTAGATCGATCGTTTTCGGGTTGTCCCGATATGCAAAGTACGGGTATGCATTCACCATGAACGGTGCGGCAGTGTCGGCTAGGAAGGCGACAACCGCCGTCATTGTGGGGACGAGCATGGCGGCGAAGGTGGAGGAAGACGGCGGGAACGAGGAGGCGAGGACCGCCATGCTATGTGGTGTGGTGATCTTGATCTTACGATCTAGCCCTCGTGTGAGAAGAACAGCATGCAGATTCTGCATGGCTTTGAGTAAAGCGTTGTGGTCGAGCTTGTCGTCGTCAGAGGCGGTTAGGTACTCGTTGCCGACGGCTATGGCGACGATGGAGGTGGCGGGGATGAAGGGGGCGAGGCGGGATGAGAACCAGGCGTCGGCGGCGGAAGGGCTCGAGCTGATGTTGGAGACATGGGAGTTTTCAATGGCGACGATGAGATCAATGGCGGTGTTGGAGAAGGCTTCGAGGATGTCGGGGTTGGTGTCGTAAATCTTGACCTTGTTGATGAGGGTGGATTGAAGCATCTGAGCCACCCGCTTTGGCGGCGGGAGGTTGTTTCCGACGGTGCCATAGTTTACGCCGACGCCGGAAACTTCCAGTGAGCTGAGATGAAGGAGAAAGAGGAGTAGAGGGAGGAGCTGATACATTGTATGATTTTGCCTAGACCTTTTACTTCAACTCGAGTGAGTGTTAATATATATAATGTGAAAATGAGTCCGAATAATCATTTCATAATAAAAATGTTTTAATAGAAAAAAAAAAAGTGTTTTGTACAAAAGGTGCCCATTTGATTGGTGGATCCATTTCATTAAGCGGTAAAAAATCAATTTTGACTATATTTAATGTTTTGATATATTTTGATCATTTCAAATTTTTACTTATTTTATTAGGCTAGGTTTCTTCTAATTGCAATGAATAATATCGGGTGTCATTTAACTGTATGTGACTAAATATCTATTAAGGTACATTTTAAATATTATTTTGTTAATAAGTGTTTACACTTTAATATATTATGTGTATAAACACATAATATACATTAATGGTATTTTAATTTAAGGTAAAGTACCAATTATATGAATGTAAATCGTTTAGAGGATACAGTTTGACTTTCAATTCTTTAACGCATTTTTCTTCAATTAGTATGAATCATAAATATATATTATGGTATTACTATTACTAAAAAATTGATAATTAAAAATATGAATAACATTCATAACATATGACGGAAAAAATTTGGGGAAAGTGTTTGAAAAATGAGTCCCACCCACCATGAACTCTGACAAAGACTTTTGTGCTGGATAGCAATTGCAGGCCGACTGGTGTAATTATGGGTGCTCTTTTGACAAATAAGATATTTACTGTACACATTTTGAATTTTTGTTTTGTTTTCATATGTGCTCATATGGGTCTTTTACCCCTAAAAGTTTAACCACGAGCTAAAATGATTTTATTGAATCAATAACCATCATAAATTACCCCCATTATATGTTTTGTATATAACACTGATATGAATTTATGCATATATTTTTTTTTGAGTTACAATTGAGGTGAAGATTCGAACCTGAGACTTTACTCAAATTTGAAAATATATTTGTCATTAGGTTAAATCTATGGATACATATTGGGTGATTCAAAGTATATTGGGGTGATTTTGATGTACACTATTGTATGTATACATACACTACTAACTTTTTTCAGTGCAGTAAAAAAGTCATCCAAGGTAAGTTCTATTTTTTGGGTTGGGCTTTACATTTAGCTTTGTTGGGCTTCTGCGTGACTATCTTAACTTTTATTTTCTACTAGATTCATATTCCAAGTTTCTAACTAAGGGCCCTCTAACAAATTGATTTTTTTTTTTTTTTTAAATCTAAATTTTACAATGATTTTAATTATCTGATAACTGATCATTTCTATGAATATTGTATATGTAAACGTCTTTCCTGTCTTGTTTTTTTATTTTTTCCCATCTCATGTTGCACAAAGATTTTAAATATCTAATAATTAGTTCCAATAAATATCATGTATGTATGTAAAAGAATTCCATCTTTTTTTTGAGTAGGTCTTGTGTGAGACTGTCTCACGGATCTCATTCCGTGAGACGGGTAGGGTCGGATCGAAGTATTACATGATATATACAAAAGTATTACATGATATACATAAAAGTATTACCTCATATACATAAAGGTATTACATGATATTAAATTATGTGATATTTTCAAAAAGTATTACATGATATACATAAAAGTACTACCTAATACACACAAAAGTATTACATATTACACAATTCACGCACGAGGAAGAAGAGCACCTGGGCGCCTAGCTAGGATCCGCGCGTTTTTGTGTTGACCCGACCCGACCCAATTCGGGTCATTATCCCATAATACAAAAGTATTACTTGATATACATAAAAGTATTACCTAATACACATAAAAGTATTGCATATTTTCTTATAGTCTGACTCAACTCAAAACGCATTCTATAATACAAAGTATTACCTAATATACATAAAAGTATTACATAACACACACAAAAGTATTGCATAATTTTTATGTTTGACCCGATCCTATCCATCTCACGGAATGGGATCCGTGAGACGGTCTCACCCAAGACTTTGTCCTTTTTTTTTTCCCAATGATTTTAAATATTTCATAATCGTTTCCTATGACTATCATATATGTTACTGCATATGTGATTTTTTCGAAGTTGGTGTATAAAGCATGTATAGCATTTACATGTTTTTACACTAATAACATAACTGATTGCAAATCAAATCATACATAAACTATGTTACATTCTACTCACTAACAATCAAAATTAATATTGTAGAGTCTAAAGTAATATATTGTTGGGATATTTCTGATAGGTTTTGATGAGATAATGTAATATTAAATGAGACTTGAGAGTACCCATTTTTCACAGTTTATAAGTGGATTTTTGGTTGATAAGTTTAATTTTTCTAAGTTTTGAGTTGTAAAGTTGTATGGATCAGGGAAGATGTAGAATACTGATCTTAGCAGGATTCTGGAGGTAGGTTATCTTGAACACTGACTTTCAGCATGGAAAGTCAGTTAGCTGAAGAAGGAACTAGAATCAAGTACTGGATCAGGAAGCAGCAACAGATGATAGTAAGAGGAACTGGAAGATATCTGCAGGATTCTGGAATAGGAAGCTGTTCAGAATCAGGAAACTATCGCAGGTCAGGAAGCAGACTGCAGGTTTCAAGAATAGGAAGCTGACGCAGATCAGATTGCTGGCACAAAACAGTAAACATCCACTGCAACCTAAGCAGAAAGTTGTAAGTATATCTAACTTATTCACTACAGTACGAGGGATGAAATGAATGTTGTATGAGGTATGGAATCTTCAGGCATCTGTTAGATAGAAGTTAGTGTCTGGCCAATAAGGTGATGCCATCTGGACCCGTGGCTCTGTAAAAGCACTGTAGCCAAGGAGTGACGCCATTAATGCGGATCAGAGTAGGACATGCTCTATATCCCCAGTTTCTCAGACGCATTAATTTGAAATGCAACAAGGACAATGCCTATTTTCAACGGACATTTTATATATATATAAAATTTGAAATGCAACAAGGACAATGTCTCTTTTCAACGGACATTTTATATATATATATATATATATATATACTAGTATTTATCCCTTGCGTTGCACGAATTGTCATATAATTAGTTGGTTTTTAACTATTATATCAAAAGTTAGTCTATAACTTTTTTTCTTAAATAGTTCAAAAGTGTTATTTAAAAATTATTATTTTATTAATGTTTTAATTTGTAATTTTATTTATTGTCATTTTATTTCGTATTGTAAAATTTTAAAGTATAGTTCTTACTTAGAACACTTTTTTTAACTCCAATATTTTACTTAGTTACTATAGCCGACACTACTATAAACTTAAATACACCAAAACATAAAATTTTGATGTATTACTTTTATATATGCAATGAGTAGATAACAAATTATAAATAATACAAATGATTAGATTATTAATTTTATACTTAATAAGTGATTTTGTTATAAAAAAAAGATCAAATATTTTATTGAAATTTTAATTCAATCAATACAAAAATATAAATTATTCCAAATTAATAAATAAATAAATAAATATATATATATTAGCCTATCAAAACAATTTTTGCTTCTCTATATGTAATAAAAGCAACAAATTAAAAATAATATTAAAATAATGAATTTGATATACAATGAAAAAAAATGAATTTTAAATGAAAATATATTAAATTAAATTTATTATTAAAAAAGATAATGCAAACACCCAACCCACCCACCAATCCCAACACTCCCTCCTCCCTAACCCCATGGCATTTTAGCCTTTTGCAGCTTTTGGCTGTAATTTAGGAAGGTCAATTTGTAGTTTCTTTTTAAATAATAAATAATAAAATTTTATTATATTTCTTTTAGGTGGGAAATTGTCATTATTGTAATTTCTTCAAAAAAATCTTATATATATATATATATATATATTATGAAAAAAAAACTCTAATCTACGATAAAAATCAAATTGATTCATTCATATGTTGCAAAATTATATTACCACAACAATGAATCCTCATCCCTTTCCATATGTCAAGATTCAAAATCATTAAATAAATCTGCACGGTTAGATCTTTCATTGATAAGCGAAAAAATTAAAGAGTGAGTCTCTTATGAGACCATCTCACATATTTTATTGCACTGCGTAAGATGGATCAACTCAAAATCTAATCACCAACAATCCAAACCCTACAATTCACATGGTGTTTGTAAGCAATGATGCTCCTCACGGTTACTATCCGTGAACCGTCTCACATGAGTTTTTGTGGAAAATAAAATCTTCTATCAATTACACAAAACTTTGTAGTCAAATAATAATTATTCGGTTCTATCTCATCGTTCTATATATATTACTTTGTAGGAGCAATGGTTCGCCATCAACATTCCTTCATTTTATTTTTCATATCCTGAATTTTAAGGTAAATCAAATTATTGATGCTGTAATGTGCTTTTTGTGTTCAACCCTATTTTTGAATCCTTTACTCAACATGGCTTGACTCCAGTGAAATAATATTATTGATTCTTTAATCATCTGAAAAATAGATCTAAACGCAATTTTCAATTGATTTTTTTGTCAATGTTTGCGGTAATCATTGTATTTGTGTTCAACAATTTTATTAAGATGTCTTGTATTCCCTCTCCAATTGCAAAGATTTGAAAAATATTTATTATTCTTTAGTAAATATATAAAATAATTTTGAACTATATAACATTGTGGACTAGATGAATGTATGTTTGTTTCTTATTTACTTTTGATGATAATTTACATGGAATTTTTTAGTTTATCTTGTAATTTTGTCCAACCACTATTATTATTAAAATATATTAAAAAAAAAACCCTAATGCAAATGTCATTTCTTCATAGGATTTCATTGCTTGCTAGGGTTTTATTAACTTTTGTTAATTTCGGCATAATAATTATTTTTTCTAAAATTATGTCATAGGTTTGGTTCATTACTCATCCGCCGGAATTATAAAAAGTAAGTTGTATTTGCTCCTTTGTATTTGGATATTTTGTAATTGTGAATATGTAAAAATAATATTAAGACATGCAATCACTTAGTTTGCTAATCTTGTATTAAATGTAACATGTACATATTAGTTTGCATTCTGCAATCCTGTATAACATGTACATAAAAATTTGACCATAATTTGTTAAACTTATGTGATCACTGTAAAAAATTAGAAGGATATTTTCATATAGTTGCCATATCTAGCCAGTTTTGAAATTGGTACACTCCTTATATGTTGATATTCAAGGTGAAACATTGTCACACATGGAGAAATGGTTCACAAATTATGTGGGTGGCAACAGTGACGACCCAGATTTCGACTCGGGGCCCAAGTCAATTAATAAAAAGATACAATAATATTAGAGAAGAGCATATATATATATATATATATATATATATATATCGCAATCTCGATAAAATCAATATATTACAACATTTTTCTTCTATTTTTCATATTCTGAAATCGTTGCATAATAGCTTTCATTACTAACATTTCTAAATACATCCTTTTCAATGTATACAACTAAACAATCATTCAATAGTGTATCACTCATTCAATTGCGAAGAGAACTCTTAATGATCTTTATTGCCAAAAAAGCTCTTTCTATTATCTATAAAAATAGGATAAATATTAGAAATACATTAAAAGTTCAAGAACTTGATAAAACCTATGAGCAAAAGAATTTAAATTTTATGAGATAAGTAAAATAAAATGAAATTTGAGCAAAAAAATTGAAATTTCAAGAGTTAAGTAAACAATATAATTTTTTTGATTTTTTTCTTTCTCAAAAGAAATTAAATCATATAGTAATTTAATCAATAAAATAATTTAGGCATTCAACAAAATAAGTTTTTCCATCTCCTACCACAACATAATTTTTTTCATAATTCAAATCTTAAGTATATATAAACAATTCATAAATAAAATGCCAAATTATTTATCAATGTTTTCCAACTTAACACTACTACATCACGTATATAACTTAAAGCATAATAAATCAACAATAATAATGGGAAAAAAAAGCAAATAAATAATATAAAGAGAACACTTTACCTTGAAATTCTATGGAGAAACAATTGGAAGAAATGAAATTAGGGTTTGTGTGTGTGAAAGAAAGAGGGAAAATTAGGGATGAAGAATGAAGATGAAAATGAGGTGAAATTAGGGTTTGTGTGTGTGAAAGAAAGAGGGGAAAATTGGGGATGAAGAATGAAGATGAAATTGAGGTTTGCCTCTGTAAGAAGAGCCGCTGCTACACACGCATGTTTAATAAGTTTTGAATATTTTTTCTTTTTTTTTTAATAAAAAATATCAAAAGACGAAAATACCCCTATTATTTTGAAAAAAATTCAGGGGACCAGTGCCCCTTCGCCCCCGTGGGTCCGTCACTGGGTGGCAATGACTTGGCTTGATTAAGTAGTGAACATTCAATCTTCAATGGAAATGCAAACAAAGAAACAATAAATTATGAATCACTATCAGATTCTTTTCTATTTGCATGATGAGACAAAATTATAGATTTCAGCTTTACATGAGCCATTTTGGACAGCACAAGCCTTAACTCGGAAACGCTAGAACTAGCCAAGATATTTCTTTCAAATAACATTGCTTCTTTGTAGTAAATCTACTATGTTGAACATTAATAGGCGATCATTGTGTTGAAATTGGAAAGCACCTTTAGCCATTGTTTCGGCAGAGCCATCAGAAATTAGACAAGTGCAACCTTTGTGTGAACTTTGAAGCATGAAATATTAATTTATGTTGGTTTCTTGTGACAACAAATGTTTTACCGAGTTCCAACCAAGGATAAAAATATCGGTATCGGTAGAAATATCGATACCTTAATTTTACGGAAATATTGACTGATATATTGATTTCGGTGGAAATATCGGACATTTTTTAAAAATATATAAAAACTTTGTAAAAAAAATTGAAAAATATATCTAGTACTTTACATAATATTATAAGTAACATTAATACATATATTGAACTTAAATTTCAAATAATAATAAAATAAAATATTTGATTAGGTGTCAAATTTATGAAATTCTATAATACTTTCTCATGTTATGTGTCAACACCACTTAATATATGACACGTGTTCATAATTTCATATATTCGAAAGGTAATATTATGCGTGTATATATATATATATAATACTAATTTCCAAAAATAAGATATTTATTTTGAAAGAATTAATTAAATAGAGGTGATTTGTAGTAATAATTGTTGGAAAAATTTGTTCAAAAAACAGAAATTTTGCCCATGTTTGGGGCAATTGTTGACGTGGGTCCCGGACCCCGTTTTGGAAATGGAAAGTTGGATCGTGTTCTCCTCCGAGAGAGGTTCGACACGACTCATAAATCGCCCAAAATGGTTGATGGGTGAATGAGAAATTATATCTCAAAGTTGCATATTTGGATCCTCTGTAAAGGATGTTATCCCACATCGGAAAATTTAAGCTAATTTCTCTACTATATATTGTTTTTCCCTTTAATGGATGTTAAGAAAACTTGGCAAGTAGGCTCTCTCTTGCGTGCAGGGGTGGGGTGCAAATCATTGTCCGATTTGAGCTTACGGTGACCTGCGTACACGAATGTGTCCGATTTGAGTTCACGGACCATGGACTTGTGTGCACCTGCGACCTGTGTATACGAATGTTGGTTCGGCGGGCCCGGCCTTGTTCCTTTGGCCATTTTTTCATCCTTTTTTTTTTGCCACTGAAAACATATAATTTTTGTTCGTCCTTTTTTTTTTTGCCACTAACACTTCGATTTATCGGCGATTTTTTCCGACTTCGATAAATCATTGATTTTTTGCCAATTTTGGGACGAAAAATATGAGTCACGATATTTATGTCGACCTCCTCCATTTTTCGAGAAATCGCCGACATATCGCCGATTTCTCGCAATTTTTTTGTCCCTGGTTCCAACTCAGTAAAGCCCTATCTCTCTCAAACCCTCACATCCGCCGCCATATCCAACACCGAGTTCCAACTCAGTAAATGTTTATCTTCTCACCTTAATGTAATCTATAATAACAATTTTTTTTTTTTTCTCTCTACCTTACATTGCTTAGACAGCTTATGAGTAAGATTTTTGTCCTCCATTTTTTACCTTTCACTCCATTGAAAGTACTGGAATTATTATTTAGTACTGGGATTGTATAAAAAGGTGAACCCAGTGATGAAAATACAAATAAAAATGCTATAATTTTGCTTTTATATTAGTTTCGAAAAGGGCCACTCTCCACCACCGCCATCCCTTGCCTTCGCAAAATTCCCACTTGCACACTCTTTTCCAGCCGATTCATCTTCAACTACTGCAAGAATGATTTTGGGGATAAATGATTTTAGAACTTTAATTTTTTTTAAACAAGGTTCAAATAATTTCACAGTAATATTTGTAAACAAATTCACATTAATTTTGTTTTTTTGTCTTTTACTTGTAAATATTTGTTCTCATTTAATTTTCTAATCGTTGATATAAATATATTATTGCTATAAACATGATTTTAATTAAATTAAACTCCAACATCAAATTGATTAAAACAAATATGTTGTTTAATTATTTCCATGTTTTGCTCTTATTATTTTATTTAAGTTTGACAAATAAAATTGTATATCCAATACTTTAGGAATAAATATTAAAAACAAATTTAGGAGAAAGAAGGTTGAGTAGACAACAGTATCCATAAAGAGTAAGTATCTTGTGAGACCGTCTCACGAAATTCTAATACACTATGTGAGACGGGTCAACTCACAACCCACTAACCCACCTCAATTCACATGTTATTTGTGGGTGATGGGGCTCCGTCTCACGGAAACTATCCGTGAAACCGTCTCACATGAGTTTTTGTGATCCATAAATTATTGGCTTTGAGTTTGATGCGCTGTTGCTGATCTTAATCTATTAAAAATATATAGTTTAGAAAAAAAATTGAAAAAATCGGGAAACTCAATCGATTATTAAAGGCAAAAATTTATATGTTCCCAGGACCCCAACCCGGTCCACCCTTTTTATTATATATAGTTATTTATATTTTTCTCTTTCTTCAACTTCCCCCACCCCCTTCTCTCTTCTGCACAACATCCCCTCCCCCCTTCTTCTTCTTCTTTTTTCTCATCTTCCTCCCTTGCACTCGGAGCTCAAGAACAGGGCCTCGAATTTCCTTTAGTCAAACATGAAATTCCTCTTCTCAAACTCATTTGTCATAGCGTCAAGACATCATAGCCAGAGCTTCGATCATGAATTCGGCTTAAGCGATGGAAATCACACTCAGATGAAGCGTATCAATGACGGTTACAGCCACTCCAACGGCGAGAAGGCACCGGAAAACATTGGGGGAGAGGAGAAGGAATGGTGGAATCATGGATTTGTTCTTCAGATTAGAAATGATTGCAATATAGAAAGTGAGATGGAGTGATGATGAGGGTTAGATTAGTGCTGAATTAATTCTTCGTCTTTAATTAACCATCATTAATTCACAATGTTAAGGTTATTACAGTGTACTTAGCTTCAAAATTATTTTTTGAGCTTTTTTGCATGTTACATGTTTGATAAAATGCCTTAACCAGGTTGTTATATTAAACTTTCGAAAATTTGTGGTTCTATAGTCTTGAACAACACAATTCAGCAAAAATGCATTGTTTCTTTGTCATATTTTCTTGGGAACTTATTATAGTGTACTTAGCTTCAAATTATGTGTAAATAATAGTCAATCAACTGGAGAAAGAAACAAATTATCAGAAAAAGAATGGAACTTTGACAATCTTTCATATATGATTTTATATACAAAAACCTATAAGGTATTCAGGTAAGTATACCTTCAAGGTATCCATGGAATACCTTCAATGTATACATGTGATACCTGAAAAGGTACTCCATGGATACCTTCAATGTATACATGTGATGTTTTCAAACATCACATGTATTCATGGAATATCTTTTCAAGTATCACATGCATGGACAAAAATATCCGGAAATTTCCCCGAAATTTCTCCGATATTTCCTTAAAATTCAAGTATCGATATTTCGATATTTTCGTCGATATTTTGATATTTTCATCGATATTTCCGTCGATATTTCCGTAAAATTAAGGTACCGATATTTCTATCGATACCGATATTTTTGTCGTTGATCACATGTGTACATTGAAGGTATTTCATGGATATCTTGAAGGTGGTATTCCATGGATACCTTGAAGGTGGTATTCCATGGATACCTTCAATGTATACCTTCAATATATACATGTGATACCTGAAAAGGTACATGTGATGTTTGAAAAAAGGTATTCTATTTCAGGTATCCCATGGATACCTTTGAAGGTATCTATGTGGATACTTGCGCACACCTCATAAACCGCACGTCCATGCGCCCACGCCGCGCGCGCACCTCACAAACCGCCGCCACTCACAAACCGCGCGCCCACGCCGCGCGCGCACCTTCAGTATATACATGTAATACCTTTAAGGTATCTCATGGATACCTTGAAGGTATACATGTGGATACCTGAAAAGGTATTCCATGGTTACTTGTGCACACCTCACAAACAGCACGCTCATGCGCCCACGCCGCGCGCGCACCTCACAAACCGCGCTCTCATGCGGCACGTCGACATCGTCCGTGCACCTTCAATGTATATATGGGATACCTTGAAAGTATACATGTGATACCTATACATGAAAAAAAAAAGAAAAAACCCTGAACGAAAAAAAAAATTAACACGGGGCCCACGGGGTGGGTTGGGGATACGCCGTGTCCCCGGGACACAGGAGTCTCACTCATTATTAAAATATTGGTGGAATTAATATTGATTTCTTCTTCTACCTGCTAGAGGGTAATTCTTTCGTGACACTATTTTTTGATAATCTATTTGAAAAGTATAGTTTAGAGAGAAATAAATCGAAAAAATTGTGAAATTCAATAAGTAGTTAAAAAATTCGTGAAATAAATTTGATTTCTTCTTCTAATTCGTTGGGAGCCAATTCTTTCATAACACTATTTCTTGGCACTTATCTATTGAAGAAATATAGAATATCAAAAATAAATTAAAAAAAATGAGATTCGATTGGTTTTCGATCTCTTCTTCTACTTTGTTGGAAGTCAATTCGTTCCTAACATTATGCTTTTTTACACTTAATCTATTGGAAAAATATAGCTTGGAAAAACAAATTTTAAAAAGAAAAAAAAAAAAGAAATTCAATTTAGTCGATAAATATTTTGTAAAATTAATTCCAATTTCTTCTTGTACATCATTGAGGGCCAAGCCTTTCCTAACACTGTTTTTTGGCACTTAAATATTTCTTGAAATTAATTTTGATTTCTTCTTCTACCTCGTTGGGTGCCAATTCTTTCCACTATTGGAAAAATATAGGTTAAAAAAATAAAAATTCGAATAACCATTAAATTTTTTGTGAAATTAATTTTTTCACCACTTAATCTATTAAAAAAATATAGTTTAGAAAAATAAATTCAATACATATACGAAATTCAATTAGTTCTTAAATATTTCGTGAAACTAATTCTGATTTCTTCCTAAGAGCCAAGTCTTTCGCATCATTATTTTTTTAGTACTTCATTTATTGAAAAAGTATAATTAAGAGAAACTGGGAAAATGTGGTAGACTTCAAACAATTATACAAATTATCAATATCTAGCAAAATTTATTATTAATATATTATACTTTTCTTATTATATATAATGAAATTTTAAGCTCTTAATTATGGTGTTGTATTTATATATGAGATATATTATATGAGCAGTTTGAATTTTATGCTTCTTAAAAAAAATGGAACTCTTAAAAAAAAAAAAAAACATATTATAAGAATTTTGGATTAGATTTAAGAATTATAGTAACAATTATCTCAAGTCCAATTATAATAATAAATATTGTCCATAACTTTAATATGCACAAACCAATATATGATCTATATAACATTAAAGTCCACACAAAAAAATTCACAAAACGTTAAAGTCCAAAGCCCAACATATGTGAGACCCATTAGAAGATTAACAACCTGCGCTATAGCAGGTCAAAAAGATAGGTGTACTGGGTACCAGTGTATCAGGTGTACCCTAGAAGGCCTTCAAAAAAGTTGTTATCTTCTTTATATATATATATATGAGTAAGATCAATGGGTACATGTGGCAAACTCAAGGGCGATTGATATGTTTCAAGGAATGAGAAAATGAATGGTAATGATAGTAGTGAGAAATTGAATAAATAATATCTTAAAATTTGTGTTGTTTGGTTGATAATGAGAATGACTTGATGAGATAATCTCACAAAATAGTAATTTGCAGCGAAATAATATTATCCCTCCTTGTGTGAATCTAGTAGGAGAACCATATCAAATAGAAGCAACAAAACAACCACCAATTAAGCACAAGAACACAATCGATTTTAACGTGGAAAACCTCCTCAATGTGAGGAGTAAAAACCACGGGACTGTAGTCCACCCAAAAGCTTCACTATAATCAAAAAGTGGTAATACAAATGTTCCACAATCTGTCACTACAGATTTCAACCACACAACAACTCAAGATTATGTAAAGTTTTACAACAATCAAGAGTTGAACCAAACTCACCCAACACCCTATTGTCTAGCTGCTGTTCACAATGCTCGGATCATCCAAAACTGATCTCCACCATCTTAACAATCAGAGAAATCAATATACATTGATATTAGGAAAGATTACACTTAGAGGAAAAGATAATGGAATTCGTTGAATAGAAAGGGAACGCACACCAATCATTTATAGTGGTGGGTTAACAAACTAACCTATCCAACTAAATAACAAACTAACAGAAAAACAAATTAACACTTTCAGTTTAAGAGTCTTTAGACTCCCCCCTCAAAATCGGCATGGATGTTCAACAGGCCCATTTTGGATTTGAAAATGTTGAAGGTGGTTGGAAGCAATGGTTTGGTCATAATGTCACTGAGATTCTCCTCTGATGGAATGTGCACAAGCTTGATGATGCCCTCTTGAATCTTCTCCCTTGTAAAATGGCAATCGATTGAGATGTGCTTTGACTTTTCATTAAGGCAAGGATTATGTGCCATGGCAAAAACTGACTTGCTATCTGTGTAAACCATAAATGGAAGTTGTGTTGAGACCTTGAGATCTTGAAGAATGTAAAGTATCCATTGTGTCTCACATATGGTGGCAGCCAAGGCTCTATATTCAGATTCAGCAAAAGATCGGCTAACAATGATTTGTTTCTTGGATTTCCAAGAAATAAGTGAACCTCCAAGATAGATTGCATATCCTGTAATACTCTTCCTTGTTAGTTGGCAACGTGCCCAATCTGAATCAATAAATACATGTAATTTGAAGTCATTTTGGGAAGGATAGAATATGCCTTGTCCTGGAGTACTCTTTAAGTACCTCAACAGTCTATGAACTGTCTTCATATGAGATTCTTTAGGATCACTCATGAACTGAGATAAAGTCTGAACTATATAAGCAATATCAGGCCTTGTTATAGTTAAGTATAACAGTTTACCTATATTCTTTCTATAGTAGCTTGCATCAACAGATTTTTGGTTATCAGTATTTGAAAAATCTTACTTTGGATCCATTGGTGTAGAGCAAGGCTTGCTCCCTAAATAACCAGAGGAATCAAGCAAATCAAGAGTGTATTTTCTTTGACAAAGTTGTATGCCCTTTTCAGACTTTGCTATTTCAATACCAAGCATGTATTTCAACTCTTCTATATCTTTTATAGTAAATTGTTCATGAAGAAAATTTTTGACAAAATAAATTTCAGAGAGAGTATCACCAACAATAATCAAATCATCAACATAACAAAGTATAGTAGTAAAAATGTGTTTTGTGAATAAGGAATTATCATCCTTGGATTGTATATAACCAATACTTATTAAACTTACAGAGAGCTTGGTGAACCATTGCTTAGAAGCCTGCTTGGGGCCATACAAACTTTTGTTAAGTTTGCAAACTCTGTCATCACCTTCTTTACAGTAACCAGGTGGAGGTGTCATATAAATGTCTTCATTTAAATCACCATGCAGAAATGCATTATTGACATCTAACTGATGAATGAACCAAGATTTACTGATGGCAATAACAAACAAGATTCTAACAGTGGTGATTTTAGCAACAGGAGAAAATGTGTCAAAATAATCAATTCCTTCTTGTTGTGTATAACCTTTAGCAACTAACCTGGGCTTGATCTTTCCATAGTTCCATCAGACTTGTATTTTATTCTATACACCCATTTGCAACCTATACAGTGTTTTCCTTTTGGTAAAGGTACAAGAGACCATGTGTTAGTATGTTCTAAGGCATTGATTTCAGCTTTCATAGCCTCTTGCCATTTAACATCTGAAGCAGCTTGTTTATAGGTCTTATGTTCTATTAACTGAGTTATAGCAGCAGTAAAAGACCTATAAGTTTGAGAAAGCTGAGAAGTGGAAAGAAAGTCAGAAATGGGATATTGTTTTCCTTTCAAAGACAGATTAGCAGTAGATGAAGATCTATGATCAATTGAAGCAGGTAAATGAGTTTCATATATATGCAAGTAAGCAGGTTGAACTTTTGATCTAGTAGACCTTCTAAGACTTTCTTCCTGTTGTGCAGTATGATGAGAAGTATTTTGAATTTCTTCAAATAAATCAGGATGAGATATGGGAATATCAGAAGTACTAGTAACAGGTTGATCACTGACAGGTATAGTGTTTGTGTTTGTGTTATTAGAAACATCAGGAATATGAGCATCAGTATCATCATAATAAACTTCTTTAGAATCAGAAAGAGAATGCAATGAACTTAATTTAGTAATGAAATTGTCAATGTAGCTTTTGTCTTTATAAGGAAACACATCTTAAAAAAATCTCACATTTCTAGAGATAATGACTTTCCTAGTGTGTAAGTCAAGAACTCTGTACCCTTTTGTTCCAAAAGGATAACCTATGAAAACACACTTTGTAGCTCTAGGATCAAATTTCTGCCTTTGAGAAACTAATGTGTTTACAAAGCACAAACAACCAAAAACTTTTAGGTGAGAATAATCAGGTTGTTTCTTATAGAGCAACTCAAAGGGAGTTTTGTTATGTATAACAGGTGTAGGAATTCTATTTATTATATGAGCAAAAGTAAGCACACAATCACTCCAGTATTTCATAGGTAATTGAAAGAGAAGAGATCTAGCAATTTGTAGTAAATGCTGGTGTTTTCTTTCGACCAATCCATTTTGTTGAGGTATTTCAACACAAGAAGTTTGATGAAGTATCCCTAATTTGTGATAAAAATCATGAACAAAAAACTCAGGTCCATTATCACTTGTTAATACCTTTATCTTAGTATTAAACTGAGTGTTAACCATGTTATTGAAATTTTCTAAAGAGTGTTTAACATCAGATTTGGCTTTTAGCAAATAGATCCAAGTACACCTACTGAAATCATCAACAATGGTTAAGAAATACTTATGACCAGTGTGAGAGGTAATGGAAAATAGTCCCCATATGTCACAATGTATGAGATCAAAAATAGCAGAAGAAGTAGAAGTGCTAATAGGAAAAGATTGCTTCTTTTGTTTAGCTAATGGGCAAATTTGGCATTTATTATGCATATCAGAAGATTTTACAGGGATAGAAGGAATATGAGACATGTACTTTGCATTGATAATGTCAAATATCAAAAAGAGAAGTAGTAACAGTAGACTGCACAGAATATGAAGCTTTCATGTGGTATAGACCTCCAGTTTGTTCAGCAGTACCAATCACTTTCAGGGTGTTTTGGTCCTGTAATTCACAATGTGAGGACAAAAACATGACAAAACAATTTGAATATCTTGTTAGATGACTAATAGAAAGAAGATTGAATGTGAAATCAGGGACATAAAGAACATTATACAAAGTTACAAATTCATTTAAGACAATATTTCCAATGTGAGTTGCTATGGAGAAATTGTTATTAGGCAAATAAATGTTAATGTTTGCCAAAGTCGGTGGTGAGGTGAACAACTTAATATCACGAATCATGTGATCAGTTGCACATGTATCCAGGATCTAAGAAGAAGCTATTATAGCAGAATTATGAGAAGTGAAATAGAAATGTGTACCTTCTTGATCCAATGTTGCATCCTTGTGAGCAAGAGCTCCTGCTGCAGTGTGAGTACTACTAGTAGCATTGGATTACATCTTTGTGAAGTTCAGAAATTGCTCAAACATCTCTTGAGTAAATAAAAGGTTTGAAGCAACAGGTTCTTCCTTTTCCTTGGAAGGAGATTTGACCAGAACATTAGCAGAAGTTTTAGTTTCAGCAGTTTTACCTCTAGGACCTCTAGGTTCTTTCCAACTAGGGGGTATCCTATGATCTGAAAACATCTGTCTATAGTATGGCCTGGGACATCACAGTGAGAACAGTGCAGTGGCTTCTTCTTGTCTTTATAAAACTTTGCATTTTTGGCAAGCATTGCAATAGAATCATTGGTAAAATAAGTTGGCAAGTTTAAATTTCTTTGAGACTCTTCTTGAAGTAACAAAGAGTAAACCTTAGCCAAATGAGGGAATGGAGATTGCAGAAGAAACTGACTTCTAATAGAAGAATAAGAATCATGTAAACCAATCAAGAATGTCATAACAACATCTTGTTCCTGGGATTTGCTCATTAAACTTGGTAACTTACATGAACAAGAATTCAAAGCTCCACAAGAACATTTAAGAACCGATCTAAAACTCAAGTGCTCATCCCACAAGGCTTTAAACTCATTATAATAACAGACCAAAGACTGACTTCCTTGATTTATAACACTAAGAGATTTCTTGAGATGATAAACCCTAGTTAGATCTGAATATGCATATCGAACATGGAGTTCATCCCAAACATCTTTGGTCACAGAAAAATACTCAAATGTCTTCTTAATGTCCATAGAAATAGAATTCAAAATCCAATTAAGCACTAAATCATTAGCACGCACCCAAGAAGCATATATTACCCGATCATCAGACTCAAGAGGGATAGAAATTGTACCATCAATGAGAGCCAGCTTGTTCTTCACACTCAAAGCCCGTTTGACTGCATGACTCCAGGACACAAAATTAGGTCCTACAAGAGGATCAAGAACAATACTAACCGCAGGGTTATCATTATGATGCAAATATAGAGGAGATAACAGATTTAGCGCAGGGTTGAGAGAAGTAGGATCTGTAGAAGCAGCCATTCTGTGAAACCGAAGAGGAAAATCTTCAATCGCGAAGAAAAGTAGAATTGCAAGATGCAATTGGAGGAAAATTAGAAAAATAGATTCCAATAACCGATCGATTTGAAGAATCAACCAAGAAATTCCCAAAGATTCAGGGAATCAAAGAAACAATCAGAGAACAGAGAGTGTGGAAGCAATGTTGAGGATCGAAAATGGCGTTTCACTATGGGTACTTAATCGAAGAAGAAATTGATTGCCTAAGAAAAACTGATACCATCTTAACAATCAGAGAAATCAATATACATTGATATTAGGAAAGATTACACTTAGAGGAAAAGATAATGGAATTCAGTGAATACAAAGGGAAAGCACACGACTCATTTATAGTGGTGGTTGTTAACTAACCTATCCAACTAAATAACAAACTAACAGAAAAACAAATTAACACTTTCAGTTTAAGAGTCTTTAGACACCGTTCAAAAGCTTCCTCTGAGTGTCCTGAGCGTGCTATCAAAGTTACAGCTCGATCCAACGGTTGGAATATCCAAAACGGTCTCTCAAACTAGACTGCACACAATCTTCCCTCACACAGAACCCTACTGTCCGAGTGCGTTTTCTAATGCTACAGACCACCGAACAAGATCTCCACTATTCAAAATGTAGATCCACAAGTCCTGAACGTGCTGACCAAATTTTAGCTCGATCCAACGGTTAAAACTCCGGATATTGCACCTGGAAGAATGCTGGTTTGGGTGGACTATAAAAAACGAGATGAACTCTTTCTCTAGATTCTTCTCTTGTTTTCTTCCATGG
Organism: Scutellaria minor; assembly: GCA_954870855.1. Taxonomy (NCBI): domain Eukaryota; kingdom Viridiplantae; phylum Streptophyta; class Magnoliopsida; order Lamiales; family Lamiaceae; genus Scutellaria; species Scutellaria minor. The sequence goes on along the minus strand of OX940732.1, from coordinate 4,159,991 downwards.
AACTCTTCAAAATGTCCAAGTATTTATACCTAGGGTAAAATAGGTATTAAATAAATAAAATTTTCACCTTTTGGGCTAGTCATGTGGGTTCAAGACACATGGACTCTTAAGTTGGGCACTTGGGCCTCCACATTGTTGGAAACCCAACCCAACATGACTATCATAACCATTGATTTCGTTTGGTTTACCAAAATTTTTTAGGAATGGAATCAACTTAATTAATTTTTTGTAATGAAAAATCTGTAATGAAAATAAAGAAATTGAGGGAAATGAGATATCTAATGCGCGCCTCTTTTTTTGGGAATAGAGTTGTGGAATGAAAGTCATTCCTTAGGAAAACCTAAAGAATCTCTGATTCCTTAGTATTAGGATTTGAAACAACTGTAGCAGGAATCAAATGTGTGTACCAAATACTCTCAATTCATTCTCTTTCCATTGTTTAGTTGCAAAGTTGCGTATCAAACACGCCCTCACAACTGTTTAATGTTATTTTCATTATTTTTATTTTTTAATTTTTAAATATAAATTTAAAAATAGAGGTTAGTTTTGAAAATGCAATGATGATGAATAGACTATTAAATGACTTTCAATATAAGAAATATTTGAAAAGAAAAGTAGGCTTATAATATAAAATAATTTAAAATCTTAGACAAAATTTGAAAAAATAGACTAATAAAAATATAAACTAAATATATCATGAAAATGTTAAAAAAAACTTAACTTTTCTCTAAAAATCAACTATAAATATACGATGTAATATTATTACTATTACTATTATAAAGGTTGCAATATTAAATCTAAAATTTAAAACCAACAAATAAATTTAGAAAAATATTTTAATATGTTTAAAATATTATTTATTCACACATTAGAAATTGTTTATTTCCATAGTTAAATAATCTTTTAATCAAAATTAAATTACATTTAATATTAACATAAATGATAGCTAGTTATAACACAAAATCATAAATATTTTCTGTCAACTATAAATAATATTGATTTTTTTTTAATTTTACTAAAATCAATTTATTTAAACCTGTGTAATACACAGTGGTCATGCTAATCAACTCATATGAGTAAGTTTTAGTTATTTGGAAAAAAATTGTTCTGACTCATTTATGTTTGTCCACGACTCATTTAAGTTTGGAGGATAGTAATTCAATGAGAATTGTATCCCTTTTTATGTTGTCAAAATGACTTACATGAAATAGATGCATAGCAACTTCTGCAACTCTTGTGGTAAATCAATACTTAAATATATATACAAATATTTTGAATTTGAATCTCGATCGAAATAATCCTTTGAATTTGTATATCAACACTAAATAGTTTCAACTAATAGTTTTAGCTATAACAGATATAAGAATCAAACTCGTTGATCCACATGGAGAAAAGAGGAATGTTGATTTAGATAATCATGTTAAAGATGGATATTTTTTCTGATTCTCATAACTATACAATAAAATATTTGTAAAACCATCCAGTCATGAAGGTGCTACAGATTCTTGGTACATTCTTCTATATATCAGACTAACCAATATGTTTTGTTCATCTATGTATCAGGCCGAGTTTTTTTGTTTTGATAAAAATGTAAAGCTCAAATAGATGGCCACTATTTCGGATGATTTGATCCAATAATTGATATTACAAGTTTATATATATATATTTTGACGTATCTTAGAAGTACCCGATGTATATTGATAATTAAGTATGAGTTGTAACACTACTTAGAAATAAGTAAATAACAACCTATGCTTCCCTTATTAAAGGCTATGATATTATTAAAAAAAAAAAAGTAACAAAAGTACAACTACAATAAATACAATTTTGCTTTTCAAACAAACCCAGCTTGAAAAAAGAATGGCAAAAATTTACTGCATTTTCTGACGCTGGATCTGAAAGAGCCTCTCCTTGTATGCTTTCCGGGCCTCCATCTTCATCATATGGGCCAAAAAATCGGCCCAAGAATCAATGGGCCCAGGCAAACACCAATGCACACAATCATTATACAAAGTAACATTCTCATTGGGCCAATGCCCATATCTACTCGGATGCCCGTCGGGCCTCAACAGCATTGCTTGAGTCGTGTCCATCAGCCTCAACTTCTTCCTTCCCTCTCTCTGCGCAACCCTAAATTCCTCCAATTGAATCATGTAAAACTCCAAATTCAATCCTTCTAGAATCGTCTCATTGCTCCGAAACGGCCGCCGCCGCACGCAGTTTCCGCCGCCGTTCCATAGCCCGTTCTCGAAGTGCGACGGCGCGAAGGTACGGAGGATCGCAACGCCGTTGAAGTTTTTTCTGCCGTTAATGGCTTTGAACGCCGTTCGGAAAATGCGGCGGTAGCCGTAGGTCATCTGAAGGTCGGTGACGTTAGGAAGGTTACAGTAGTTGCAACCGACGACGCGGCGGCGCTCGTAGTAGACGGCAGTGCGGGTGACCCAGTGGCCGGCGTTGAGGATGACGTAATCAAAGTCGTCGATCTGAGTCGACCATGACTCATCGGGCTCGTCGAGATGGAGGTTGAAGAGCCCGGTGTGGGTCGGGCCGTCGGAGTCTTGCTCTTCGGATCTTACCAGAAATGGGGAACGGAAGTAGACGAGGGTAAAATTGTAATTAACGTATTTCCATCGTTTGTACTGCTCTTCGGTGATTGGGGAGTCATCGATCGGATATTCTACCTGAAATTGTTCATGAAATGACGTTAACAATTAGACCATATTTATTTTTCAATTTGTGAATTTAAAAGTGTCACAAATTCATGTTATGCGAGCATATTTCACGAATTACACTACAAAATCATTAATATTTAGATTGGTGAAAATTAAATGCATGTCAAGTGAGAAAAGAATATTTGATTACTTAAAATTAGGAATTATTCCAAATTATTCAGAAATATGTATGTTGGAATAGTTTGGATAGAATGAGTAAGCAAAGTCACACTGTTGAGCTTTTTTGATAAACATTGGAATTTGAAGTTATAGTATTAATGAAGCGAAGAGAAGCAGTGTACCGTATCATTATCATGGGGCCGCACCATATAAGTCAAGTACAGCATATATTATGCAAAATAGCAGAGTGCAGAATATCATGATAATACCACCAAAGATGGAGATGTGGGGTAAGGTGGGCTAAATACACATCTTCCCCAAATCTATTTTAATCTCTTGGGGCTCCTTTGGATTGATGGTTTAGGTTGGTTTCACATTACTGACCAACCTAAACCCCTATTTGGTTGGCCCGGACATAAACATGGATTTATGCTTGATAAAGGGTGGGTTTATAAACCCACTATTTGTGGTGGGTTTATTTTTGGCTCAATAGTAGCTTTTATGAATTGCCAAAAATGTCCTCACTTTTATGAATTTAAATTTTCGGATATTAAATTTTATATATACATATATATATAATTATTTTTTAATCTTTTAATATATATATATATATAAATAATTAAATTTTGGGATATTAAATTATATATATATATTAAATTATTTTTTAATATTTTAATATATATATAATTAAATTTTGAGATATTAAAGTATATATATATATAAAACTATTTTTTAATCTTTTAATATATTAAATAATTAAATTTTGGGATATTAAATTATATATATATATTAAATTATTTTTTAATCTTTTAATATATTAAATAATTAAATTTTGGGATATTAAATTATATATATTAAATTTGAATTGAGAAAAGAAAGAAAATTCTAATGAGGGGTATTTTGGGCATTTCACATTTTTAACTTAACTAACCTACAAATCAAACAAAAAATTATAAACTAACCCTATCTAAAAAATATTTAACCATTCAAACCAAACACAAAATTTAACTCAAACCTAACCTAAACCAACATACCAAACACCTAAAATAACACATTTTTTGTCTTTGATGAACAGTAAATTATCACGTTTTTAAACAATATGTGACAAACCAATCCTCCAAACCAAACGAGCCCTTGTTTCATTATTTATTCAATAGTTAAATTAAGATGACAAATTACAGATGATATATAGTAACCGAGTCCTGTAGCACAAGTGATATCATACTTTTATACTAAACTGATCAGGTTCGAACCAATATTCTAGTCTTAATTAATTTCATTTTCTCCACTCTCACAACTCATTTACAAAAATTTAAAAACATGAAGATATAGAGTAACTTGTAACTGTGATTCTAAACGCAATCTACTAATTGAAATAAAAAATAATAGTAATATAAAAGTAGTAGATCAAATCCCAAGGCAAAAATGCAAAGAAGAAAAGGTTGAAGAGGGCAGATAATTATGGTTCCTAGATCTTGGAATTGTGAAGATGCTCACGTTCTCAAGATTGGATTCCCTATACTTTTGTCATATTCCCTTGTTACGTTTTCCTTTCTCAATTATATTATTAAGAAATTCCGATTTTGAAAGATTACGACTCGTCTCATTTATATTATATTTATCATCCATAAATTCAAAACAATGATGATTTACACATACTATTCATCATTAAATAAAAACGTTTATTACGCATGAGATGATGTAGAATGCAGATATAGTAATAATACACGATTTTGACATATGATGTGTTATTATTGTGTATCTCTTAAATAGACTATAGTATTATTATTGTCATCATCAAAGAATAAACTGAAATGTCCAAAAACTAATCCAGCAAATCCAGGCTGTATTTCATCTTTTATCATTGTATTAATCAATAATTCAACTTTTGGTGGTTCCTGAGATTTGAAGTGAAGTATCCATTTATCTTAATAAAGGGGGAAAAGACAATAATGAGACATCAAACATATATATATATATATATATATATATATATATATATATATTTATTTATTTATTTATTATTATTATTTTTTTTTTTTTTTAAATAAATATGAGTGAAGGGTCCTTTACTTTAGATGGAAGATAAGAAGAAGCGACTCATCATATTCCGGCTCATCATATCATGCAATGCCTCATTTTTATCCAACTACTGTTTTCTGGTCGAGAAACTCCCTCATCCTTTTTATCATCTTATCTAATAGAAACAAATAAATAAATAAAATAAAATAAAATAAAAAATAATAATAATAATAAACTTTTTTTTTGGTATATATGTAAATAGTTATATCCCTTTTTTTTCATTCAAAAAGCAACCATACATACATATATATACACACACTTTAATCATATAATCATATGTCATAATAATTTACCTAAACAACGAAATAGGTTATTAATTAATAATTTGAGCTTGGCTTTATGATGGGAATTTAATATTTTGAAAAACTAGCCAGCCTAATTAGGTGAACTAAACCTTTCTAAAACTCCATTATTTATAACTAGTTCAATGAGCAATTAATGTAGTTGAATTTGAAACAAACATACCGTCACTGAATTCAGATATTCTATTACACTTGGTATAGATCATATATTTGATATTTAAGTCACGTGAGGTCATTTAAAATACTTAATATTTAATAATCAATTTGAAATATGAGACATAACATCAACCTTAAACTTAACAGAAGATCTCATCCCACTCTCACTGTTAAAAAGCAAAAATATTATCAAGAAAATGTTATTGATAAAAAGAATGCAAATACTCATTACCTAGCTATGCTGTAACTGTTTATCCACTTGCAAAACCACATAAAACACCTTAGACCAAGCAAACACACAATTCAAAGACACAGCTCCAACAATAACACTAAAATGATGAAAAATAATACAAATATTAAAAGAAAGAGAAAGAAAAAACTTACTCTGGACAATAGGCATATCATGGATTGCATTTGATTCCTCCCCACAGAATCTCCAACAAAGGCCATAGACTTATCCCTCACCATATCCAAGAACTGATAAGGATTAAAAACCGGCAAATGACACCCATCCGGTTTCCACTTCCACTTCATGAACCGGGTATCGGGTCGCCCGTATTTCATGCAGTTTTGGTGCTCGTGGATCGCCCAACACGTCTCGTTCGTGTAATATGGACCTTCCGGGTTTGGGACCCACTCGCCCGTGAATATATCGCACTTCTCTTCATTATCTCTTATCTTTATATCGCGATAAGAACGGCTCATCACTGCTGAATCCTTGTAGCTGGATAGCGACGAGTTATCCTTCATCACTGGATAATTTAGGCGGATAACTGTGATGAGGATCAATGCTGTGGCTAACATTATAGCTACATTTGATCCTATGTTTTTATTTACAGTAAGCTCCATGGATTTGGAGGTGCAGAGATAGAGATGTATGTGTGGAGAAGAAGTGGAGATTTTGTACAAGAGAGATTGGAATTTTATTTTGGGAGATGTGAAGAAGAGTGGGCTTATATATTTCAAAAGTTGGTCATATCCTATATATTATAATACTTTTAATAACTGTTTCTTATTACTTTCGTGTTTTATTCTCGATTTATTCCTACTTAATATTACAAAAATAATGCGTATCTTTTCTCTTTCTTTTTGTCTATCCACTATTGAAACAAGATATAATTTTTTACTTTAACATAAATAAATTCAAGTTATAATAAGTTCAGTCTCCAAGAGTCAAGGGTGAGTCCATTCTTTTTAAGTGAGGTCAAATGTATTGGGTAAAAAATGTTTAACTTAATAATTAGCTATTTATAGTATTTTAGTTATTTTAAATAATTTCAACCAAAATATATTTAGATGATGGTATTTTAAATGTTGTAATACAAAATAAAGTGTCATTTATAATTAAGCAATCTGATTAATTATTAAGATTATTATATTTGCTTTGCGTGGAGAAGTTGACAAAATGCCTTTTTCAGGACATGATGAATTATAAAAAATTATTAATTTAGTGACTGAAATTTTGAAATGACACGTAATAGATCTGATCAGCAAGTGTGCATTAATTAGTACTGGTGTAATGGTCCATGTTTGAGATTAAATTAGTGTTAAATGTGATCATAATCTTGTCTTGAAATTTCAGTTGAAAGAGAGTGTGCTTGATCTGATTGCTTTGATTATAAATGATATCTGACAATCATATTTTATTGCAGTATACTTCACCGACTGAATTATTCCAATTTCGATTAAGGGTGGAATAATTTATTTGTCATTGTTGTAACTAAAAACTTACGATAAATAGTTATATATATACAATAATGTGTACTAAAAAAATATGAAATAAATATTAAAGAATAAAAAATAAAAAAAAAACCCCTTATGATCTAGAGAACTTTTTTTTTAATTAAAGCATCTCCTTGCATCATTTTAGTACGAAATCAGCATTTCATCTCAGTGATTTGTAATAAATTATATATCAAAAAGGAATATTCCTTATTAATACATTCATTTAATCTGACGTTTTATTATATTATAATTGATTAATATATATTTACATACAAGCAGGGACGGAAATATCGCGATATTTCGGCGATTTATCGCCGAAATATCGCCAAAATCAAGTGACCGATACAGATTTCAACTGTCAAAAAAATCCATCAAAATATCGGCGATAAATCACCGATATTTCGGAAAATGTCGCCAGAAAATCGTTATCGGAAGAGTTGTATGTAGCTTTGTCAGTTTATCCCGATTTATCGGCGATTTATCGCGATAAATAGCCAAAAACTCTAAATCGGCGGCGGCTACACCCACACCCACGCCCTGCCGACGCAACCTTGCCCGATGACTCTTAGAAGTTAGACCACGGCGGCGTTGGCGGCGAAGGGCAGAGGGAGAGAGAACGAGACGGAAACAGAGAAAGGGGGAAGAGAGAGAGAAAGTTAGGGTAGAGAGAGTGGATGCAGAGAGAGAGTTGAGATGGAGAGGAGAGAGAAAACGTATAAGTGTGTTTGACTTTTTCTCTCTTTTGTTTTCATTTATCTCCCCCAAAATCATACATTAACTAAGGAGTGTGTTTATTATTATTTAATTTAAATATTTATTCATTGAGATTTTGTAGTGTGTCTATTAATTTATTACTACAAATTACCTCTATTTAATTAATTTTTTCAAAATAAATATCTTTTTTTTGAAAATTAGTATTATATATATATATACACGTATAATATTACCTTTCGAATATATGAAATTATGAATACATGTCATATATTAAGTGGTGTTGATACACAACATGAGAAAGTATTATAAAATTTCATAAATTTGAGACTTAATCAAATATTTTATTTTATTATTATATACATTAGTATAACAATTCAATAAACATATCTTTTTATTTGAAATTTAACTTCAATATATGTATTAATGTTACTTATAATATTATATAAAGTACTAGATATTTTTTTCAATTTTTTTTCAAATTTTTAAAATTTTTTGCGTAAAAAACCGGTATATCCGTCGATATATCCGTAAAATCAAGGTACCGATATATCCATCAATACCGATATTTTAGTCCTTGCATACAAGACATTGACAAGTTAATGTATAATCGTTTCATTTTGATCGTGTTTTAATGGATTTACATGAACATGCCACAATAAAATAGGAAATTAATTTTTCATGCCCTTACAAGTGTGTCGACACTATAAAGACATGAACACTATAACTCGAACAACTCTTTTTCGTTCATGTGTCAAAAATTACCGATTTTGTTAATTTAAAATTTTTCAATTTGTTCCGGCCATATTGAAAATTACCAAATCATCAAATACATACATACTTGAAACACAATTAGAAATTAAGAAATTTGCCTATGTTCTTCTTCTAATCTCTCTTACACCCTTGTCCTTGTTTATTTTTAAGGGTTAAATGCAACAATATTCCATCAAACTATGAACTATTTTGCATGTAAACAATCGAATATTTTTTGTGGAACCAATAAATTTAAACTATATGAATTTGGCACTCAAACAACCTAACTAATTATCAATTTTTGCATGTGACTTGTATATGACATATTTTAATGGACGAACTTCATGTTTTCTCTACTTGTATAAAGGTTTTTCTGAATACAATAACTAAAATGTTTGGATAAAAAGGTCCTTAAATGTGCATGTCAGAGGCCAAAATCCGATGAAAATTTGTTTATTAAAATGAGAGAAGTTCTGAAAAACTGTAAATGACCTGATCTTAACAAATAAATTTATATTATACATTGAGATGTTTGAAAAGATAATTCAATATAATTTTTTATCTGCACACTAATCAAAGCCTTTTTAACATGGAAAAAATAACACTAAGAACACGTATATTGCAAATTGCAATCGAGGTTAAGTTTGACAAAGATCCTATTTTTTTCTTGAAGCATTTTACAATGTTTGAGGGAACTGTAAACTAGGCTTAAAAATAACAATATAAAACATATGGGATTTTTTTTTTTTTTGCAATTCAAAAAACATACCCATAAAATTAGTCTAGCGGCATGTACATATCTCACCTTAATTATGTTTTAGGTTCGAGTCTCCATCCCTAATTGTAATTTTAAAAAATGTAACTTAAAAAAAAAAACATAGATATCCAATATATTTGCATTTTACTCAAGTAATTAAATTAAGTGAAGTTGTGGACCTCTGGTTGAAGGAATTTGGGAAAAAAAAAAAAAAATCTCTTACTTGCTCCGTTGCCCTTATTAAGTTTATTATGAGGCTGCAAATAAATCATATCATAATAGTAGTAAGTAAAACTACTACCAAACAACCAAACATTTTAATCAATCGTGTGAAATTAACTGTCACACTAACATTAGGTAAACAACTATGTACTATTTTACTCTCAAATCAACGACTCTGCTGACAAAAGAGTCAGAATATGAAAATAAGTCAACCCAAAAGTACAGATTTTGCAAACAATCAAGAAAATTAGGGGTATGAGTTTGAATTTTGGGAGGGGAAATTATAAACTTGGTTTCTTTTAGGATAAAATTGTGGTAATAATATCGACTGATCATTTAATTGACAAATTCTATGATTTGCATAGTTGCAATTTTGAGGGATTGAATTATTGTCTTCAAATTAGTTAGATATAAACATAAAATTGAAAAAAATATGTTTTTAATAAATAAGAAACTCGATAACACTAATTGTTCTTCAATCTCCTAACGATTATTGAGTGACGTTATTTTTACTATGCGAAATATAAATGTTATAAGGAAAAAAAACTTAATTGTCTTTCCCAATTTCTCTGTTTAATTAATTGGCTCATTATTGTCTACCATTTTTTTCTTGCTAGTTGGAAAGTCAATTTAAGCATTAATTAATAACTGATAACGCAACAACTCAGACTCATGAGTATAAGGTTGGGAACTCTAACCTTAATTATTGAGGGTGAGGGTAAGTTTGGTTTGAGAGTTGGGATTATTTAGGTTGGTTAATAATTGTGAGCTTTTACAGTTCATTGAAGATAAAAATGATGTTTTTGGGTGTTTGGTTTCTAGGCTTTAGGATAGATTTGAGTTAAATTTTATGTTTGGTTTAAATGATTATGAGTTTATAAATGTGAGTTTAATTTACATTTTGTGTTTGTTTTATTGGTTAAGATTGATAAAAAAACATAAAAAGACTATATTACCCTAAAAAATGAGAAAATAATATTTTAATTGAAAGACATAGTAAACAATTCCCTAAAATATTAACCATGAGCAAATACTTGAAACTCTTCTTCCCCAAAACTCACGCAGCTTCACTGTCGAAATCAACCGATGAACTTCAAGCAATGATTTGAAGAATATCATCAGGCACTTCGGACAATATCTTTGTCAATACTTGTGGATCTAGTCGTGGGTTCTTCGATTTGACTTAGAAAATAACAATTCAAGTACGATTATCTCAACGGGCAAATTAGAGTTTGCAAGATTGAAGTGGTGTTGTTGTCTCCTTTGGTCCATTAAATAAATAAAAAAGCTGAAATTCAACAATGTCGAGTAGGTATGGCGATTCAATTTATTGTGGTTTTGAAATTTTGGGAATCGAATGAACAAATCAAGTAATGGTATGTTGATTTATGGTTAATTTTTTCGATTTACCATTCGGTTTGCCGAAGGTTTGTTGGGTGAAAGGGTTTGGAGAAGACTCATCTTGTTTTAACTTTTTGAGAAATCTTTTTGATTAAGCATGAGCATCTCATTTCGAACACAGCTTGATGAGTCTGCATTACTTGTTCTTTATTATTTTGAGAAATTTTTGAACATAGCATGAGCATCTCATTTTGAACACAGCTTGGGTTTGCATTACTTACTCTTTATTGTTTTTAGAAATTTTTGAATACGGCATGAGCATCTCATTATATGGTTGTCCTTTATTTTGGTGGGAAGAAGTGTTTGGTGTCGTAATTCACCCACATTATATTGCCGGAATGTAGTTCAACTTCATATTACGAAGGAGGTAGACATAGGAATCCTCAATACAACGATGTGAGTGACCGATGTCGACATGCTATTCCAATGCATATCCAAACATCCGGGACCAAAAAAATCTTATGCGACGTTTTAAAGCTTGTCCTTTTCGAGGGGTATGATGATCTCTAATTTCTTACTTGGTGTTCTTACCCCATTATTTGTGCTTTTACAAGTATGATTAATTGCAAAGATTTTGACAAAAAAAATTTTTGTGTTTGTGTTGTCGATATAGAATGATTCGTGTGGGGTATTCATTTGGTTGGAGCCACCACTTGAGGGTCGTACTAGAGAAGTTGCCATTTATTGCATTGAAAAAATTTCAAGATTAAAGGCCGAAGTAGTGATGACGAGAGCTCATGAACAAAGATATAAGAAGCAAACAAGATTCTTATGTATTGGCTTTATCTCAATTTTCGTGCTCTCCATTTGGTGGATGCAAAAGTCGAGCTTCCAATCAACGAATGAAATTTGTAAGTTGTAATATATTTGACCTATGACTTTATAATATGTATTCAAGTGGTCATGTCTCCAAACACCATCGCTCAATCAATATTACTTGTGCACATTCATGTTGTGTACGAAGACATACCAAGCTCATGAGTATTGAATGCATTTGTTACTTTGTCAATTTGAAGTGGTTATGGTTTTATTACATGTATTTTTAACAAAATTATGTTGCAAATAGAAGTGTGTTAATCATGTTCATGTATGTTGTTTGACATAGTTAAATTATGTAGACATATTTGTAAAGGGTGTATCTTGCATGCTATGAGCATAAGATTTTTTGAATAATTGACTAATGTGAAGAGTAGATGATATGCATACAAGTTTCTAAATTGTTGTCTTGAGTTTAAATAGTAAATTTATTGTTGTTGTTAATTTGTCTTTTAAAGCTTGTAAAAAAAATGGTGTGATGTTTATCAAGTCCTTAATACTAGGGATGTTTGTAATTAACCAAGTTAGGAAGATAAATACCAACTACAAGTGTGCAACCTACTGTATAAATTTATAAACTAAAAGTAGAAACTATAGAGTTGCCTAGTTTATCCATGCACCCTAGCAAAAGACCCATAAAAGCACACATAGAGTTCCCGTAAGTGTCCAAAAGAGGATGTTCTATTCCCATGAGCTTCAACCCTTTGAACTATGTCAACTAACTTGTAAAAAAACAACATTCAAAAGGTTTGTAAATAGGATGAAATCCTAATAAAAGTTTCTTCGGATTGATTAGTGACTTCTTGTTTGCAAAAATCAAACGTCGATCCCAATCATCGACAACCTTTGGATCAAATGGCTCCTCCTTGCGATGATAGGAATGTCAATCGAAGAGTCAACCTCCCCAAGCAAAACCTCTCCGGGCTTGTGCTCTTCGATGAGCTTCGACCACATGTCAAAGTTTGGAAACCCACACTCCCTAAAGAGCTTTTGTTTGAGATGCTCCTATGATATAAATATTAAAGGCAAAGTAATTAAATACATGTATTGCAATTAATTGAATGATGAAATTAATAAAATTCTGATCTTTGTTTGAATTAGGAATATTGTTAAACTTTTCCAATGTAGATATGAATTGAAATATTTATAAACATGTGAAAGATGTATTACCTTGCAAATGAAGTACCAGTACTCCACACTGACTTTTATTTGGTTCTTTTTCTTGTTGTACTTAACTTTTACCATGTCATTCACGTACAAGACGAACTCCTTGCACAGTTTAATGTTGTCAGAGATGAAGTTCTTGATGCTTAGATCATCAAAGCACTGCTCATCTGTGTCCTTCCTCAATTGAATAGCCATGTCCGATATTGCCGTTGTGAGAATCTTGTCATCGGACACATTGGGTTTCACGCAAATGTGTCCAAATCGAGCAATGATCTCATCGGCCTCCTCATATGTGAAACTATGGTAGAAGTGTGTGAGTTTGGGATTCCTTTTCAGCATTCTCCTGCGTAGCAAAATACGTCATTTTAGATAATAAATATGAAACAGATTTTCACTTATTGAGATGAAATGAAATGAAATTATATATGATTGCTAACAAATTAAATGAATACATACTAACTTGGACTAAATGGTTTTATCAATATTAGCACGGTTTTATTTAAGGTTAGCATGTCGTGTTCAAAATATATGTATGTTAAATATCATGCAATTACAGTAATTAATGAAATTCATTGCCAAATTAACTCTACGCATTGTCTATATCTAACTGTGACAAAATAAAAGGCATAGCTATGTTTGTGCAGCATAGGTGCAAGTCATGTCTGTACTTTATAATTAAAGATAAGCATGGATGAAATAATATTTCATGTTTCCCAGGTCTAATATGAACAAAATATCCACTGTGTACAAAAAGTATTTTGTCTTGTATGTTATGTTCTCATTACCAAATTGCACTTTAGTGTTGTTTATTTTTTATTTTTAAATTGAATGCAAGCACTTGGAATTTGTCACAACCACTGGCCATAATCGATTCATTACCAATTCCAGTCAACAAAGGTGGCTTTATTGGGACCACCTAATGGTGATGGGTGACAATTCATCACATGCATGTTATGTCGCAGTTGTTTCACCTTTGACTATCCATTATTGTGCATTGTTTATTTGTTATATTTGAATTGTCATTAGGACTTCCTTTGTTGCATGCAAGTTTGAGAAATTGTGTAGGAGCACAAATATTACTTAGTGTAGGAGAACAAATATTACTTCCACTACTTCATCAATCAAACGATCACAAAATGGTCGGGAAAGACAATGGATTAAAGCAAGAGGACTATATTTACGGCTTAGAGTGGGATGTGAACGTTGTTACTCTCTTCATCGAGGTCCTTACCGATCAAGCAAGGATGAGAAAATTCATGATCGGAAGCTCCAACAAGCAAGCCGTTCAAACGACTCAATATGTAGTGAACAAAATTTTCAACAAAAATTTTGAGCTCAAGGAGTGTGTGAAGCAAGTTAAATTGCTTCAACAAAAACATGCTACTTTCTCATCATTGATGGTTCGCGATGACCTTGGATGATCGATAGAGACCAACTCCATCGACTGCTCATTCGAGACTTGGGAACATATAGTTTGTGTAAGTGTGTATTAGTCATTACTCAATCGACATGTGTTATACACCATTTTGTAGTTGTTGCTTTAATTGGGTGTATTTTTTAGATAGTATAAGTTGTGGAAGATAATATTGTATTCTTGTGGGTCGATCCATTTGCTTGGGCGTATGCAAAGTATGGTGATCCTCATTGGGAGGATTTGCAGGTCATTTTTGGCCTTCCAACCATGCCCACTTCGGCACCACCTCAAGTCGGGTCCGATCGTGATGTGATTGTCGTCGAGGATGATATCCCCCATCGGAACTTTCGTAACATATATACCCCTTTGAATGAAGTTATTGACATATCAAGAGACAAGTCCGGTAGCCTATCAAATAACTTTTGGAATGAGTTGTGGCCTTGTGGGAACTCATCTGACGATAAGGGATCCTTTTGATCACCATCTTTGAAGACAGAGATGAGCTCAACCAACCCACCACCTAATTCCAGAGGCAAAGGCAAGAAGTTAAGGGATAACATTTGTATGAGCTTATATGGGGCATCATATGTTTCCTCTTCGTCTCATGCCTCCCCAAAAGATCAGAAGTGAAATGCATTTTTCATGAAGACAATGTATGCTTCGGGGTGTTTGGTGGTGGGATTTCATTTGCATGTTTGATCTTATTGAAGGTGTGTAAGAATAATATTTAAATTTAATTTGTTATTGACTCTAACTGCTATTTTAAGGTCTGTAAGAACAATGTTTGACCTTGTTTTATTATGTACATTTATCTCAATTTCTTAGATTATATTATTGTAGTCAGTTGAAATATTTTCAATGCATTGCTAATTGACTATGATGTATGTTTTATGCATAATAGTTGTCTAGTTTGTTAACTAATATTTAAATTGAGATTACTTATTTGGTTATATTTCTATAATTTCGAATTTTGTAAAATTGAGCAAAACTGTGTGTATTTAGTAAATGGCAAACATTCTGCTTCCATTTTAAATGGACCCAGGTAATGATATATGATTGGTTGTTTTGCCATCAAACAAGACTATTTTTCAAAAACACTTGTTTGGCGACAGAGTCAAATTCCCATATAACAAATGTTTGCAATATATAACAACATGTAGTAGATATAAGATGAATTGAAATTGTCGTGAATACTACAAAATAATTTAGATTGGTAGAACATATGTTCTTACTCTATGCATGTCTTACATTACAGAAATTGTCTAAGGCTACTCAACTGTATGAGCAGTTTAATATTAAGCCTGAAGAGACATTGGAAGAACTAGACCTATGATTCACAGCCATCGTTAATGAGTTGGAATCTCTTGGGAAGGTCTACACACAAAATGAGAAGAACACCAAGGTGTTGAGAGCTTTACCTCTGGAATGAGAGAGCAAGGAAACCACAATGAGAGTCTCACTGGAACTCAATGCAACGAGCACTTTTGATCTATTCTCAGATCTTAAGGACTGATTAACATATTTGGAGATTTGTTGAAACTTGCATTCATGCAGTTCTTGCAAATGCTCACATTTTGTCCATAATATCCTAAGCCATCATCGGGTATGCTAAAAAAGAAATCCAAGTTGCTTTCATTGTTGCATAAGTATCGGGCAACGTGCATTCGAGCCTCTAAGTATGGGAATTCGAAACCTTCAAGCATTTTGTAGACTTTCATTCATTTCTTAGTCGGCTCTAATATTGATTGTTTCCTATTGACAATCTCTCATATCTTGCTGGCAATCTCCCCCAATTACTTATCATTTTGGTGACAATACTCGCTTACCTTGATGATGAATAGTTCTTCATCGTCGGTTTCAATCTTTCTACATTTGGACTTCTCACTTCGTCTCGAGGTGTTGGAGCTTTTGGCATTACAATTCGACATGAAAATGGTTAAAGACTCTTCGTTGTTATTTGGAGTTGGCATCAGTGAGCCGATAACGAGTGTTTAAGAAATCCTTCATGACATCAGCAAAACCTTGAGCATGTTCCCCAGTTGCCCTATCTTTCCCAAATATCTCCACCCAATCATTATAAAATGGCCACGTCTTGAAATGTATTGTTCGAACATTGGTGTCAATCTGCCAAGTGTAAGTGTGGTGATCACATTTACATATTTTGAATAAAATTGGATGTTGATGTGATAGACGTAGTCATGAATATTGGTAATTGCAAACATAAACATTACCTTTATGTAGTTTTCCCAAACATCACCTTATACGTCAATCATGAAATTGAGTGAGAGACCGATACCACTTGTTCTAAACATTAGAGACAAGGAGTTGTAACTTTTCTTCTAATTATGAATTTTACTCGAATTGTGTGGCTCGGCCTTGAGATCTGTGTTCTAAATCCATTATCGAACTTATAACCTCTAGCAACTAACTCTTTCAAGGCTTCGATGAGTTGTTGCTCCTCATTGAAACTCCAGGTCCTTCTTGATTGACATTTAGTTTTGTTTTTTTCACTAGTTGACTTGTTGTTCATGTCTACAAGTTTTGCCGCCACATGTTCAATTTACGAAAAATTGAGTCAGATTTAATAGTCTATCATTAGCATTTGAAAAAATGGAAACTTTATGTGCTAAAGAAATTGACATTTAAAGTGACCTTTAAAGTGATTGTGTTTACACAAGTTCAAGAAAATGAAATACATCAGTCATGGAATAAAGACAGTATGTCTTAAGAACAACAATACATCACATTACATAAAATGAAATGAATAGAATAATTGTTATCACAAGATACAAGTGATTTTATTCATTTCTATTGTTCCACATTTGCAAAGCTATGTTATCTCTCCATAATGTCCAACCCGGTGAAGACTCGACTTGGTCAATATAGTCGATATCTGGAGTAGGTTTCCATTTAAGATCACTAGCAATGTCGGGCACCTCACTCTCACTTGGGTCGATGGCTGCGTTGGTGCGTATGAAGTTATGAAGCAAACAACAGACAAGGATTATATGATTTTATGTTTTGATTGGATAATATGAGTTGCTCCTAAAGATGCCCCAACGGGCTTTCAAAACACCGAAGGATCGCTCAATGACGTTACGGGCTCTAGCATGCATCAAGTTAAAATATTCTTGGTAAATTTGAGGTGTTTGGGATGCATGATTCCATTCTTGCAAATGGTATCTTACACCCCTATAAGGTGCTAGAAAATCATTACCATTTGTGTATCCTGCGTCACACAAATAGTAGTTGTCTGTCATAGAGAAATAAACATTTGGGAATGAGACGATGGTCCCAACAAACAGTATAATTATTGGGATCATTGCTAATATATTAAAGTATATAATGCAAGGTAAACGAGGTTCAAGTATTTTTAAAATTTGTAGAATCTACCAATTGGGACTTGCAATCCATTTGGCTGGGAGATTGCATCGCGCAAAACCCAGCCATCGGTTGCTGATCCCTCTCATCCAACCAACACGTAGATATAGTTCATGTTACGATCGCAAACCCCCAAGACATTTATGGAAACAGATCCCTTGTGGTTCCTATATCTTGGTTTTTCAGTGAGAGCTACTTGTATAGGGACGTAAGTGTCATCCAAGACACCTAAACAACCCTACATTGTGAGAAAATATATTGAAGGCTGACATATTAATGTTAATTATAGAACATCATTAAGTTTTTACGTGATATAAAATAAAGACATAAATCGAAGTTAATCTTAATATGTTTAGATTGTTACCTTAAAAGGTTTCCAACGATCAGTGTATTCATCATCTTTAATAGGTTTGAGTTGGACGAGAAGAATAGTGTGTAGGTTTAACAGACACTTGAGGACTGAATTGAAGTGTTTGCTAATTGTGTATCCACTTCTACTGAAATCATACTTAACGACTCTATTTTTTTGTGATGTGTAAGAATTGAAAGAAATACTGCAACCTTTTCAGGTATTGATACATGTCTAGTTGGTTGAAGACCCCGAAGGTGCTCTAAAAGATAACATAACTGACTGAAAGTATCACGGCTCATTCGAAGATAGTTGTAGCAGGTCTCATCGCTTAAGAGGGTGAGGTTACGAATGTGGTCTAATTGACGGGTTATTTTTGTTGACAAATTGTATTTTTTGGCCCATCTAGTATGGGTCCTTCTCGTTCTATTTGAACGATGAAACCGTAAGTAGGCCAAAGCCATGAGCATCAAAAAAGTCTTGAATGAAATCTCAATTGCTTTTATCCCACGACTAATAACCTCGAGTTCTATGTATTCATCCATTTTTGTAGTCTATATGTTCAAAAAAGGGAAAATTGCCATTACATATATAACCAAAAGAAATTTTAGATATCATGTTGTGATCATTCGGAAATGAATTGGTACTAGTATTAAGACTCATTTGAACATACAAGAAGGAAGTTATTTATTTAATCGTTTGTGTAAAAAATCATGAAGGACCGGATCAACAATGCTGGTAATTAGATTGGGAAAGTTTGGTAATGTGTTTAGTCAAATAAGTTGTTAATTAGCACCAGATTGTGTATCTCAAAATTTAATATTCAGACAGCTTCAATGTTATAATTTTTTTGGGATTATATGTTTGTACATTGATATATTTTTGGGTTTTGGATGAAACCGAAAAGGATGAGTGTTTGTTGACAGAATATTGTAAAAGATATTGGGAATATTGTTTGCCATATATAGATGTTAATGAAGCAATATTAAGGGTTCTAACACAACATGTGATTGTGCAATTCTTATTTATCAAATCGAGATTAAGACAGAGTAGTCAGGGTGTTAATTGTTTGATGGATCCTTGCACGAAACTAGACAGGTCCTAAGCATACTCTAGTGTAATAACAAAATTATGATTGCAAAAAATAATTTCAATGACAAGTATGATCAAACTCAGTTTAAATTAAGCATCAACAAAATAAATAAAAATGAACTCATCCAGTTAGGATCTCCTAAACTAATAAGATTTTTTTAGATTTAAATCAACAATATTTTTAATCGTCCAATTATACAAAGTATCCAGTTAGGATCTCCTAAAACTACAACAACAAACTCAAGCCTAATTGAATGCTTACACATTCATCTATGCAAAACATAAAAACAGCAAAATAACTTGTAAAGTATCAAGAAAATAACACTAACCTGATTGAGCAAACAAAGGACAATGATATCAGCTATTGAATCGAAGAGGATCTTCGAAGTAGACCGAAAATACATACAAGTATCAGTACATCACCATATTTATAAGACAACACTAATTATGCATAACATTGCATGTTTGCAGTATTGACTAAACACATTTTTGTGAGATAACTAATGGGTAAAGTTATTGGACACTTCACTATGTTAGATCATTATATACTAATGTTAATATGATTCAGAAGTAATGCAGTTTTATTCAATTGAAAGTGGATGCACATTTAACAATTGAAGTGTATTATAAATAATTGCTCATACTGTATTGTAGAAATACATAATGAAGATTTATAGTCTTTTACTCAAACTTATAATATGAACAAAATGATATTGCCTACAATCTGACCCCCTATATCAAGCAAGGGTCATCTTCTACAAAATTTTCCACATCCTGATCAGTTCTCATTAATTTGGAACAGAAACAACAAATTATTTAATATCTTACGAAATTAATCATTTTATGTGAAGTTGAAGTATAAACACATTATCCATTAATACTGTATATGAGCATTGCTTTTACAGTTATGTAGTCACATAGAAAAGGATGATCTGAATACTACTTTAATGTATTCAGGGAAATATGATTTTTAAGAAGACAAGTTAAGCATACAAATTATGAACCAATAGGAAATAATCAGATAATCATAATATACACTAAACTCATTTTCACCACAAGATAAGGTTTCACCCGACTATTTTGAAGAAGATAAAACATGTCTCTACGTCATCTCTGCCACTAGTTGTAGCTACACATTATGATATACAAAATTGCTAGAAAAGAGATATATAAACAACACTTACAGTGTCAGCACTCTTCTTTCCTTTAGAACCTATATCTGACTTAGTAGCCTCTTTTGGCTCTTCAACAGTTTTCTTTACAGGGGAATCCTCAACCTTCTTAAGTGGTTTCGATACCTGGGAAATGATATTCATATATAAATGTATCAAACTCTAATCTAGTACTTGTTCACAGGAGAATTAATCAACACACGGAAGGTAATAAGTTCAAATATATGGTACACAGAACTAATACCAAGGAGGAGAATTTAACATCCCTTTCCCAGCCCCAAACTAGGTTTAGAATTCCATGAAGGAACTTTCTCTATGGATTTTAATAAGGTCTCTCTTTGAATTTTATATGGTCGCAACCCAATTGAAACACAATCAATCTGTTATGTCAACGAATAATGCTTCATAGTGACATCAATCAGATCCAACTGCCCCTCCTTCCCACCATCATTCTATAATCTTACTTTGAGTTTATCATATTACTATAACTAAAGGTTAGAACTTCAGATGCAGTTAAGTTTTTAGTTGACTGTACCAACATCTCTTTCAATTCTTCAGTTTTAGATGGCCCTTTTCAGATTCAAAGTTGAATACGCAATTTGCTATATGCTAGGACTGTATGCTTAATTGTACAAGAGAAAATGCCCTACTTAATGAAGTAAGAGATCCAACAACTCGCTTGATCTTGAAGAAAGCAGCAACTACCACTTCTCCATAAAAGAATAAATAAATAAACTAAATACATCAACTAAGTCTAAATAGAAGGCCCTTTAATCTAATTGTTAGCCTATTAGTTAACTAAAACTTATTTGCATATATATATTGGGTATATCATACTTGATATAAAAGGTTAGATGCAACTTGGATAAATGTTATGCTCAATTTCTTATATTATTTAGTACTATTACCAAAAGCCAGTTTTAAGAATATTCCTTCTTACCAATAACTCATATTTACATCATCAAAACATGTTGATTGGTGTTATCAAATGAATAATCAAATAATTGCAAACAGATTTTCCTCAAACAATCATGAAAAGAACAAAAAAAGAAAAAAAAATAATCAACAACAAAGCAAAATACAAATGTACAGAAATTCAAACTTCTCATGGGGAATCTTTTCAAATAATTGCCCAAACTCTCCTTGTCCTACAATTGAATAAAAAAAAGATCATGTTTCATGAGTGCATATGCACTGCACTGTAGGAGAAGATATTATGGATACAATAACCCTTTATTTTAAGGAGCTTTCAAACTTGACTCATTACACTATATAATTACCAAACCTCATAATTAAACTATCTACTAAAAGAAGAAAAGGGAAAATGTGATGTACATACTGCCAAACATTTAGTAATAGCTACAGGAGACATGGTACTAGTATCGAAATTGAAAAACCAACCAAATTAGCAAAATGAACATATCAATAGGGGAAGATTGTGTTCCAAAGGCACAACATTATCATGTCCATGTGTTAAATAATTAAATCCAAACTTCACCTGCAATTGAGGCCGAAATGAAGTACCGTAGGCCAATTTCTTTTTAGGCACACAACCACGAATGACACACCTGGAATAAACAAAGCAATAATAAACTCCAAGGTTGGTTTCAAATCCAATTACTTCAATCTGCTGTCAAGTTTTAAATTTTACATGAACAAAGCTCAACAACCAAACATATACATGTAAGAAGCCCATGCATGGTTATTTTTGTAACATTGACATTGCTAAATATTTCAAAAAATTTAGATGAAAGTGCAGAAAACTCCAATCACGTGTATCTATTTTGTGCATATACCCTCACTATTATGAATATAACTATACTACTAGATCAGATATACAAAGTTTATGCATTCATAGTTAGGAGACTCAATCTAATATTTTACAGCTCAAATCAACATATGGTCAAAGTGTGAGGAATCATATTTTTATGCCCTAATAGAAAAGAATCATATTGTTTTAACATTCTTGTGAAAATAGCAAAGTATCTGTTACTGCACCCAAAACCATGTTTTAGTAAATAAAAATGAAGCATTGCTTGAAGTTTTGGCAAAGGATGAATGACTTAGAAAATATAAACCATTGCAAACAGACATGCTCATGAGCTTCTGTAGTGGAAAACAAGGAGTGATAAAGTTCAAAACACAATTACCTTTACTAAAGACAAAATCAATGGTCAAAGTAATTGTATGAGAAACATTAACAAATTTTGACAAAGTAATCGCTATTAACAAATTTGACCCATCACCTTTCAGTTATAAAAGATAACAACACAAGTAGAGAGTGAATACACTCAGAAATATTTGTTTGCAATACTAGTCCACATCGATACTCTATTTAATGCAAATCTTTCTTAAAATACCCTGCAATGTACTCTCTCTAGTTTGATATCTGCATACCAGGATAAAATGATGACCAGTCATTAATAGAACTTGGTAAACATATGGAAAAACCCTACCTTTCAACTGGTTCAAGTTTTGGCCGATGTAAGCATTTCTATAATTAGTGTCTTCACGTCCCTACAATGTTTAGACAGGAGAGGATGAGGTTCACTTAACAACGAATAATAATGGATAGGTAAAATGAATATATGATCACTCACTTTCTCTCTACTGCACGTCTTGTAAGAGGAATTCGAAGCTTGAAAGTTTTCACTTGATAGCCAACCTTGAAAGAAATCACAAACAGTAAGAATTTTATAAGCTTTTTTACACAACCAATCACCATAAATACAAGATCCTAGAAAGAGGATAAAGCATAATTTTTGGAAGTGTAACATAAAAGAAACATGTGAATGGTATCGATATTGTCACGCCCCGAAATCTTTTCATATTTGATCAGAGTTTTCACATGGGCGTGAAGATGGAAAAAGCAAGGGACACTTATCACAATCAGAAAGAATGAGTAAGGGACAACAGAAGAAAGAGGTAAGGGACGAAGTGAATCTTTCACTTATCAACAATCGGTCTCAGCCGATAACAATCAGTCTCACTACCGATATAAAACATCATACACAGCGGAATCATTCTTCAGGATCTCACATCCTTATATGTATCAAAATATTACATAACCCAAAATACATAAATCATGGTTTGATAAAGTTTGTGTTACATCGTTCTAATCATGCGAGTACAAAAGATAACACTATCTCTCTCTCCGTCTAAGGTTCTTCTTGTTCATCATCGCCTGTAGTGTGAGTACAGATTAAGGGGTGAGTGCGTGGAATACACTCGTGGGGATAAAATCCACCTTTTGTGACTCATAATAGATATAAAACACTAGTAAAATAATCCTTAAGTCACGTCATCACAGCACATAAAAGCAAAACAGATATTAGAAATGGCAAGGGATGAATAGGTGCGGGATTCCCCCGTCTTATCCTATATAACGGTCTCACTACCGTTGGTGCATTTCAAGAGGACCACCAAACCTCAACAGAGTAGTAGAAAATAGCAGGGGACGAACAGAGCGGACCTCGGTCCTTTCACAGTTATATGACACAACAATTATAATCACAGCACTTAGTATTCCTCAGTCATGTATTTAATAGGGAAAACAGTAAACAGATAAAGAGATAGAAATTACCCCCACCTTGTTCGGTGGTTACCCGCGTGAGTCGCTAGTCTCAAAAGTCTGATAACACAAGCTCAATCCAATATATAGCCTACACAAGCTACGGTGTCCTTAGATTCTTATTAATTATAATCAAAGCGATAACCGTTTCTTCCGGAAGAAAGACGATCGTTAAATACGCGACGAGACGAGAGATCTAAAGATCGGATAAGAAACGAGCTCGTTCGGTGTTGATACGAGCTCAACGACGTATATAAGTTGGAGAGTATATTGGTAAAAAGATCGAAGGGTTAACTTTGACCGGGCCCTCGACCCTCGGTCGACGACCTCCCGTCGGCTAAGACTCGATGATAAAGGTACAAAGGAAAGGAACGGAAAAAGGATTGAAAACACGGCGTCACCCGACATGCATCCCGTACCCGACGCCCACTCCCGGTGCGTCCACTCAGCGCACGACCGTGCCCCCGGCACACGACCGTGCGCCAACACCCAGCAACTTCTGCCTGGTCGCACACGATCAAGTTCCCCAAGCACGACCGTGCGCCAGCTTCCAGCGGATCCTGCTGGCTCGTGCACGACCATGCTCTCCAGGCACGACCGTGCGCCAGCTTCCAGCAACTTCTGCCGGTTGGGGCATGATCTCGCGCCAGCGCGGCCAGCAGTCTTCCCCGGCTGCCTCGTTGCTGCCCAGCGTCTCTGGCCACTTAGTTCCAATTTTGCTCGTTCCCAACTACTACCTCTCCGGTATGATATCAACTCTCCCCCAACCCCATCTCACACACACAAACATATATATATGCAAACACACACATCATCAAAACACTTGGCCGGCGACCTTCCATCGTCGGAAATCCATCGTCACAACCCGCCGGTGCATCACCAGCGCCGGTCATCACTTTCCTCATGGCGGCACCACCTATGCCACCCCCAACAGAGATCACACACGCACACACACAAACACACACACATACATGCATATAACATACCCAACCCGATATAGCTCCGACGCCACTACTCACGGTGGCGTCGTCCCTCCAACAACTCACCTTCACCTCCGGGAGAACCTCCGACAACATCTCCGGCTAAAAAGGACGGAGGAAAATAGAGAAAACCGAGGAGAGAGAAAAGTTGGCTAGGGTTAGGGTTTAGGGTTTTGAAATGATTTTTCGCCGTTTTTCGGCGATCAAGAAATCGGAATTGAAATCCGAGACTTGTTCTAGACTCGACTCGTCAAAACCTACGTTTTGTGCGAAAATCGGCCGAAACCAACAACTTTGAAATTTTCCGGCAAACTCCGGTGGCGGCACCACCGCGCCGGCGGCGGTGCCGGTGGTGGCGCGCCGGAGGCCGAAAAAGAAACAAGAGAGAGAAGAGAGACTTACGTGTTTTTCGTCGCTTTTAGCTCGTTCGAAGAAAGGGGTGAAAAATGAACTGAATGAGCCTCTATTTATAGATTTCAAAAGTTACTATTCACCAATAAATATCTCATTTACTATTCACCGTAAATATTTTCTGATATTTCCGAAACCTCGTGTTTTGTTATTTTCATCGCCATTTGAGCTACAGATCTCTGATTGACCTCTAGTTCATTTCTATCTTCTCATTTTTCCAAAACGCATCTAGTGATATAAAAATATCCTATGTTTCATGTCTAGGTAAACTATCCATCTCATACATGCATTAAACACTTATCTGAAATGCACGTATTTAAACAGTTAAAACATACGCACATATATATTAAATCCTGAGTTTGAAATATTTAATTAATAGATTATGTTTCATTTTGGTTCGGGGTGCTACAGATATAACCTTCACATTGAAACCAAGACTGTCTACATCCAATTTCTTCGCAAATTCCACATGAGAAAATGAGTAATTTGAGAAATCTTTAAAATGGTTAGCAATATTCCAATTTTTTTTGAAATATACACACACAACGGAAATCGAAGGTTTAGCCGAAACTATAAACAAGAAATTGGTCTAGATATGAAACCAACATCGTTCCGATGAAGCTTTTCAATCCTGTATGTTGTCGCCGAAGTTCTTTATGATTTTGATCTCAATTTTGAAACGACTAGGGTTTGATGACCTTGGGGGGAGAAGGGGATCTTGTCGTATTGACTATATATATAATGGCATGCTTGTGGTTTTTTAGAAACATAAGGGCGTATTGGTATTTTTGTCACAAAAAGCAAGACTAATTTCGTAATTTCGTCTAAGTTACTGTTGGGCCAGAAATTAACCCACAAAAAATGGTGGGTTTATAAACAAGCCCATTATCCACCATAAACCCATATTTTTGGCCCGGGCCCAAAAAAAAATTGGGGCTCAAACCATGATACCAAACATGAGTTTAGGTTGGTTTATACCCATGAACCAAACATTACGTGAATGTTTTATTTAGTATTTCATTCTCTTTAATATATGATATATTTTTTAGCAATCTTTTTAAATATAAATGCGTGTAATTTTGAGATATAAATTAAAATAGATTGTCAAATTAAATAGATAGTTGTTAACTAAATTCTTCTAGCTACTTCTGTAAGTGTACGATGTAGATTGTTGAAGTCGTGAATAAGGTTGATTTCACATAAACTATCGAATTAGAACCTGATTAATTACCCAAGTTCAATACCTAATTTTATTGAGGCAACAGAATATCAGAAGTTCAGATAAACAACTAAAACAAATAAGACAGTGAATGAACATGATAAATCAATATAACGAAGGCAGGTTATTGGATATGCTTTCATTTAATTTTCATCAAAATATATTTTGATAAACCCAAATTCATTAATTATTCCCCTATATGAGCAATTACAAATATCATATTAACCACTCTCCTGAGTTAGTTAACCGGTTGATTATATATTAGTCGATGTATTCCTACTCAATCTGATAAAACAATAGCTCTCAAATATACATATGATTGATTTCTCATCACATAAGTTCATTAATCTCTCGATCTAATTTCACTTATATGCCATGTGTTTATTCTTTCGTAATTAAATCTCATCTCCCAAATTTTGATTCAATTACTAAAACATGCTCGACTAGTGGTCATATAATCAAATAAGCAATCAAAACATAAACCGACAAATAGAGTTCGAAAATTAAGAGCTCGAATTAAAATAAAAAAATCCATGAAGATTCAAAATAAACTACTGATAAAATCGTAGAGACCCTGAAAAGTTAAATAGATATGATTATCAAACAATTCATAGACAAATTTAAAACTATCATATCTAAATTAACCAAACATCTAACTAAGAGAAAGAGACAAAAACTCTAGGCAAGATGATCTCTCATTTCCTTCAGTTCTTCATGTCTTCCAAAGCGCCTCCAATATGATCTATCGTGATTAACTCTTCCTTCGGTCACTTCTTAAAATAATAATTTTTTAGTGTCTAAAGCTTGGTATATGGTCTCCTCTATATTTCTATCGATTTGGGGCTTTTATAACATCTTAAAGGTCTCCTAAGTCAAGTCAAAATAAAAAATACGTCAAAAAAATAAAATTTTGGATGAGAATGAGTCATAAGACACGGTTGTGTCCTCATGCATAGTCTACCGTGCGCAAAAATAAAAGTTTTTGTGTATTGGTGCATGGTCGTACGAGACAACAACATCTGAGTTTGGCTTTATGGTTCTTATGAAAGTTGTTGGTCTTGAAGTTAGCTTTCCAGTGCTTCAAATTTAAGTTCCATAGCAATTTTGTAGAGCAAGTTATGATCAAAATATTAAAGCTCTGTCAGGACGAAAAACAGAACATCACAACTTTCGTCTTCTCTTAATTTTCTTTTTTATTAGAGATAGAATTGAGAAAAGTGATAAATATGAAAGTTGTAGAACTTCTCCTTAGCTTTCCAACAAAATGATGATCTCTCAATTTTTATTTCTAGATTAAGTGATATGTCATTTGTTCCACAACTTTGCGTGTAAGTTGGAACTCGCGTTTTTTTTTTCACTAAAACATGAAAATAACTACAAAAATCATCAAAGACACTTATACATGATAATCATATAAATCATCCACAAAACTTATTTAAATGTATTTAAAATAATACATAATTCATATGAAAATCGACAATTATCAGTAGTCATGTGATGTGTGCATGGAATTGAAATTACTTCCACGCGTAAGTTAATAGTGAAGATTAATTGGAAATTTAGAATGGAATTTAATTTAATCAAATAAACCACCTAATTAAACACATCTATATCCATAATATATAATAATGTTAAAATGGGCATAATGTAAGAAATATATTTTAAACTATTTTTATTGTTATCCATACTTAATTATCTACAAAATATCATTGATTAATTTAAAATATTTTTGATCATATAATTAATTATAATATTCATCGATTAATTGAACTAATTCATGCATGTATTTGGTCTAGATTAATTCAACCAATTAAAAAGAAACATGATCTTATATCTATTGTTCATATGTGTTTATGCATGTAAATGTATAGTATTCGATATCACGTCTTATAGATATAAATTTATATTAATGGACATACATATAACCTGAATTTATATCAAATTGAAGGTTCAAACTTAATTTATACGGGAAAACGAAAAAGAGAGACATCTTCGATAACTCTGGCAAAGTGGTTCAAAACCTAACCTCTGCTTTAGTTTACAATCAAGTTAAAGTTTGTACATTGTGATGTTTTTTGTTTTTTTTTGCTCATTTCTTTTTATTATATTACGATTTTTGTTATCTTAAATTTGTTGATTGTTTTACTTACGAGACTTTATACTTGATACTTTATAAATTGGCTTCTTATATTTATAAGAAAACAAATTGTCATTCTTTTATTTGTAATCGTCAATTCCAAACAATATTTAATAATTAAACTATATACTAAAATCATTAAATAATTATCATGTATACATTATTTATGACAAATATTTACATGTAATGTGCTATGTCATGAGTAGTCAATGAAAAGGGTAGGTCTTGTATGAGATTGTCTCATATGTGACGGAATAGTGCATGGTCGTGTTTTGAAACATGGTTGACCATGCGCGCCAATATTTAAAACACATACTTATAGCTCTAAGACGCATACTTATAATTGAAAAAACACATATTTATACATTGTTATTATGCACGATCGACCATATCCCAGAATACGATCGTGCGCCACACACATGTTGTTGTGTTGTTGCAGTCGGACCGTGTCTGTGTGCGAAAAAATAATAACATATACTTATTGTTAAAAAAACATATAATTATAGCTGAAAAACGCATACTTACACATTATTGTCGCGCATGATCCACCGTATTCTAGGACACCGCCGCAAGGTACCGTACGTGATTTGAGTCGTTTGCTTGATGATCATCCAAATCAATAGACGACTAAAACAAAAATCATAAAAATCAAACTAATTTAATGAGATTTAGTTGAGACCAATGTAGGTTATATAGCTCGATTATTTTGATCCAATATTTATACTTTTTTTTTCTTTACAATTACAACTTGAGTCAAACTTTAGATGCTATGAAAGAAGAAAATGTTGATGAGGTTATTTGTTATACTTATCTGATTAAACTCAGATAAACGGTTACAATCCAACTGGAGTCCAATATTAAATTATTTGATTTAATCTATCTATACTTATATAAAATCAGAGAAGTTGGTCATAATTACAGAAATACCCTTTTTCCTCCTAAAAAGTCAAATCATGATTATTTATTTATTTCTTTATTTATTTTAGTTTTTTGCATATTTAATTATCTCCCAAATAATTATGCAATGCATTTTTCAGATTCTTGCTTTGTAATCATGGTGATATTTATTGGAAAGTGCATTAGTGATATTGCTTGCATTATGTCAATTGAATTTTTGTAATTATTTATTTTGAACACAAAATTGCATCTCTTTTTTTGTCCAATCAAAAAATAAACATTGATATATATATATATATATATATATATGCATAATGTTGCATAATGTACATGATGGTAATTAGCTACTAATCTAACACTTTAATGACTGTCACCTCTCTTTTTGGCCAATCACACTGCATGCATGGATTTACATATACACATAATGCTAATTACCTGCCAATCCCATACTGATATACTATGTCACCTCAACAATGCATGCATCATCAATCATTTGTCACCCTCCATATTTTTCAAAATTTTCCCGCTCATTAATGTTCCTTCTCACATTCTTGGTCTATAAATACCACCAGCAATGCCATTGTTGGTTTCACCTTTGTATGCTTATCAATTTCCTTTGGAGTGCAAAAAGTTAGTGTGAATAAGATATACAGTTCCTTTTTTTATACACAAATATTTGCTTAAATGAAACAATACTCAATCATTTTTTTTGTATATTGCAGTCGTTCAAGCAGTGATCATGGCACCTTGCTTTAACCTGTTGAGAGAAGTAGGCCCATCCCGAACTAAGTGGGCTGGTAAGATGAGGTTAATACGCTGATATCATGTGCCTGCGTTTGGGAATCCAATCAGAATGCGAAGTACTGAATGTATTTTTCATGATGCTGAGGTGAAAATTATAAAAAAAAATGGTCATATTTGGTATAGATTTGCAGTTTTGTTGATATACAGTCCTGAAAATACATAAAGATATTAACAAAAACTTTATTTAAATGTTGCAGGGTCAAAGAGTTCATGCCACCATCAGGAGTGATCTACTATCTAAACTGAACATTGACTTCTCAGAGGGCAGTTTATATGCTGTGAAGAATTTCGTGGTGTCGAATAACAAAATGCGATTTAAGACTGTACAAAATCGCTACATCACTACAACAAAAATTAAAAATAGCGATGAAAAATAGCGACGAAAATTGGTTTTGTCGCTAAAGTTTATTTTAGCGACGAAATTTTAGTATTTGTTGCTAATATTAGTGGCGAAATTAAAGATGTCATCACTAAAATGTCTAATCTAAATTTAAATAAAATGGAAGAAATGTTAGCAACATTGTATTGTATTTTCGTTAATAAGTTAGCAACGAAGTGTTGTATTTTCGTCGCAAAAAGTCTCTTTCAATTTAAATAAAATTGGGGAAATGTTTAGCGACGAGCTTTTCATTATTTCGTCACTAAGTTAGCAACGAAATATGATGTTTCGTCGCAAAAAAGTCTTTCAATTTAAATAAAATTGGGGAAATGTTTAGCGACGAGCTTTTCATTATTTTGTCACTAAGTTAGCAACGAAATATAACATTTAGTCGCAAAAAGTCTCTTTCAATTTAAACAAAATTGGGAAAATATTTAGCGACGAGCTTTTCATTATTTCGTCACTAAGTTAACAACGAAATATGATGTTTTGTCGCAAAAAAGTCTTTCAATTTAAATAAAATTGGGGAAATGTTTAGCGACGAGCTTTTCATTATTTTGTCACTAAGTTAGCAACGAAATATAACAAGTCTTTTGATATGTTGCTTGAGTTGTTGTGAGAAGTATTTCCAAAACCCAATGCTATCCCTAGCTCTCATTATGAATCGAAAAAAATGTTAAAAGAGTTGGGATTGGGTTATGATTCTATTCATGCTTGTAAGAATGATTGCATATTGTTCTGGAATGAAAATGAGGATAAAGATATACGTCCAGTGTGTAAGGAATCTCGCTTCAAGTATGATGAAACGAACAAGAAAAAAATCCCTCAAAAGGTGCTTCGATATTTTCCGTTGAAGCCAAGACTCAAGCGATTGTTTTTGTCAAAATACACTGCAGAGGAAATGAGATGGCACAAGGAGAAAAGAATTGAGACAAATGGTGTACTGAGACATCCTGCTGATGCTGAAACGTGGAAGAGCTTTGATAATTTGCATAAGGATTTTGCTAATGATCCTAGAAATGTTCGGTTGGGGTTGGCAACCGACGGATTCAATCTATTTGGAAATATGTCAAATGCATATAGTATGTGGCCTGTTTTACTCGTGCCATATAATTTACCACCATGGAAAATGATGAAACCATCTTACATGATGATGTCTCTTCTAATTCCTGGTCCGAAAGCACCTGGAAAAGAGATAGATGTATATTTGCATCCTTTAATCAATGAATTGAAGGATTTATGGGATGAAGGGGTGAAAGCATATGATGCATCGACTACACAAGTGTTTCAGTTACGTGTTGCAATAATGTGGACAATTCATGACTTTCCAGCATATGGAGTAGTATCTGGGTGGAGCACTAAAGGTTATAAAGCATGTCCTGTATGCCTTGAAGATACTATGTCTTGTCGTCTGCGTAGTAAGATATGTTATACAGGCCATCGTCGATTCTTACACTCCAGACATTCATGGCGAAAAAACAAGAGTTTCAATGGAAAATTTGAAAATGAAGATCCACCCCGCACCTTCAATGGTGATGAGATTTTAACTAAGTTAAATTTATTACCTCAAGTTATATTTGGTAAAGAAAATTCGGTGACTGGAAAGAGAAAGCGATTAATGAGTACTTCAAATTGGGTTAAGAAGTCGATCTTCTTTGAGTTAGAATATTGGTCAGATTTGAAACTGAGGCACAATTTGGATGTTATGCATATAGAGAAAAACATTTGTGATGCTTTAGTTGGAACATTGTTAAGCATTGATGGCAAGTCAAAGGATACAATCAAAGCTCGACTGGACTTGCAAGATATGAATATAAGAAGTGAATTGCATTTGAAGAAAATAGGGGATAAAATCAGCAAGTCACATGCAAGTTATACATTGACATTGGAAGAACGATGAGAATTTTGTCGTTTCTTAAAATCAGTGAAGTTTCCAGATGGTTTTGCAGCAAATATTTCAAGGAACGTGAATGTGAAAGATGGAAAGTTACATGGGCTAAAGACACATGATTGTTACGTTCTTATGCAAAGATTACTTCCTACTGCCATACCAAAGTTTTTACCTAAGGACATATGCACCACACTTGTTGAGTTGAGTGAATTCTTCAAAAAACTTACTGCAAAAACTTTACAAATTGCTGATTTGAGTAAGATGGAGGAGGATATAGTACTAATTTTGTGCAAAATGGAATATTCCCTCCGGCATTTTTTGACATCATGATTCATTTGGTTGTTCATCTACCTCGTGAAGCTATATTAGCAGGACCAGTTTCATCACGATGGATGTATCCGTTTAAAAGATATTTGGGTACATTAAAGAAGTATGTTCGAAATAAGGCAAGACCAGAAGGTTCTATTGCAGAGGGATATGTTGTGAATGAAGCATTGACTTTCTCATCGATGTATATGAGTCAAATTGAAACAAGATTTACTAGACCTGAACGAAACAAAGATATTGATCATGTCATCTCATGCAAATTAAGTGTATTCTCACAACAAGTAAGGGTGATGGGTATTCAAAGAAATCACAAGTTATCTTGGGAATTACTAAAGAAAGCACATTGGTATGTACTCAATAACTCCAAGGAAGTTCAGATATATAGAAAGTAAGTATTTCACCTTTTCTACTTTTATTTCGCAAGCTTTTGGTTATATGTTGTAATTATTGTGTTATTATGCAGTGAACATTTGAGAATTCTTTCAAATAGAATTTCTGATCAAAGTAGCATTCTTCAATGTCATGAATTGGAATTTCCAAATTGGTTTAGAGACAAAATGGTTAGATTAAGATCACTTGAGGATCCAGAGGCAACAAATGAATTATATTCTCTAGCATTGGGACCTGATACTGAAGTGTAGTTGTATGATGCTTGCATTGTCAATGGTATTCGCTACCATACAAAATCTCGTGATGCTCATCGAACTTCCCAAAATAGTGGGATTAGTGTGCCATCATCTAATGAAGGAGATAATTTGGACTTTTTTGGAGTTCTCAAGGATGTTCTGTAAAATTTTTATAACTTTGAATACAAGGTTCAATTATTTTGGGGTGAATGGTTCCAATGTGACCCCAAAAAGAAATCAGTTGTGCAAGAGTTTTGTCTCACATGTATTGATACATCTAAGACATGGTACGAGGATGATCCTTTTATTTTGGCTACACAAGCACGACAAGTTTATTACTTGGATGATATAAAACATGGGGCAAATTGGAAAATTGTAGTAAAAGTGCAACAAAGAGGTCTATTTGAAGTGATAAAAGATATAGAAGAACCTGGTCCATCTGAAAGCAATTTTATTAATGAGCCTAATCTGCAGGAATTTTCATCAAATGAGATAGGCTTTGCAGTTTGTGATGTTTTAGAAACCTCTCAACTTTGCAGAATAGAAGTTCAACCTCAATGTGTAGAATTGAAAGATTCAATATCAAAATTATCTGATGACATGCATGAATTCATTAATGATGAAGATGAAGATACTGAACCAGAAAGTGATGACGATGCACATATACTTCAATTTGATGATGACATTGATTAATACTTTGAATCATGGTATTATCGTCAATTTCTACTTTTTAATTTGTTAGTTGTTACTACTTTAGTAGAATAGAAAAATATGACATTTTTTTATGTATATATGCATTTTTCTAGAAAACGAGTTTAACTAATATTTATTCAAATATTATCTATCTATGAATAGATATGCCGCCCAAAAGAATCGAAGATCACCCTAGGATTGACGCACCTAGTGGAAGCAATTCTATTAATGAAGGAGCTGATGAGAATCTCCTTGACGAAGGTTTATTAGATGGTATGTTTTATGAAGTTATATTTATCTGATGGATTGTCTTTACATGACATGTATATTTCTTTTAATTTATTTTATTTATGTAATAGTTGTTTTGTTAATAATTTAATAGATAAAGGTGTCGAGACAAGAGCTCTCCACAATGTGAAACTCAGGAAAATGGTACAAGAAAAGGGGCCACTACCACTCACATTCCATAAATATGATGGTAGACCAACTGGGAAGTATGCAGCTATGTTTTCAACTGAAATTGGTGTCGTCGTTAAAAGATTTGCTCCCCTGGATGTTGATGATTGGAAAAACATACCTGAAGAGAAAAAAATGCCCATGTTTGACAGACTACAGGCTAGTAAAATCATTTGTCAATATTTACTAACTAGTTTTATTTCAATTATTGAATGTATTAACATGTTTGCATCTTCCCTTGTAAAACTTTTTCAATGTGGATTTTGGTAAAGGCCCGGATTCTGTCAAGAGAGAGACTGAGATTCTGATGAGTACTCGATACCGTAATAACAAAGCAAAAATGCATGCACACTACAAGACATTGATTAATTTACCGTGGGCAAAGCGATTGCAAAATATGCCTAAAAAATATTATAGTGAAAAAAAGGATTGGGAATTCTTATGCAATTTGTTTGAGAATGAGAAATTTAAGGTAAAATCAAATTTCTAATTAGATGTTTTGGTTATGTTTAATAAATTTAACTAAATCTTTTCTTATTTTTTACAGGCTAGATCTAAAAAAAATGCTGAAAGTCGATCAAAGTTGATTTTCAACCATTGTGGTGGCTCAAAATCCTTTGTGCAATATAGCTATGAAATTGTACGTATTAAAATTTAAGTTTTCTTGAAAATTAAATATTATCTTGTGCAATAAAGTTAAGTATTGTGTTTTCTTTTAGGGTGGTGGACCAGAAAAAGCCAATCGTGTTGCATTATTCAAAAAAACACGTTGGAGCTCGGAAAAGGGTTGGGTAGAGGGTGCTGAGTCTGTTTATGTATATATTATCTTATTTTTATTCTTATTCTTTATAAAATATATTTGTTCTAATATATGTATGTATATTTATTTTAGAATGAAATGGTTGAACTTCAAGAGCAGTATCAACAGATATTAGTGGATGGCGGACAACCTGTGGATGAGATAGAGATATCTGAAAGGGCATGTGATGCAGTACTTGGGAAGCGGTCAGGATATATCAAAGGACTTGGAAGTGGACCAAAGCCTACCAAGTTGACTTCTGATGTTAGCTCTCGTCGAGCATCCAATGCTGAGCTCAATGAGGAGCTTTCATCTACTAGGAATGAGTTGGAGAGAACTCAAGCATCCTTGAAAATATCGGAAGAAAAAATAGAACGTCTTGAGGCAACTCAAAGCTTGATGATGCAACTTTTTCAAAAGATAGCTCCTGATGCACTGCAGTCATTAATTGGACAGTCTTCCTCTTCGGCTTCAGTTTAAAGTAAGTATTTAAATTGAAGTATACATTTTTGCTTGGATATTCACTGAGGCTCATCCATTGCTGGTAAAATCGAATTCGAGAAGGGATTGGTTTGTTGCTTGCTATCTGATATATCATGCCCCAATGTTTCTGATAAGGGGCTGGGGTTTTAGACTGAGATATATGTGAAAAATCTTTTCTTGCATCTGCTATGGTACCGTTTATTATCTCTATGGATCAATTAATCTTGTGGTGATAATTTATTCTTAAAACTAAATGTGAGGAAAAAAAAGCTCTGTTTTCAGAGTTAACTTGTAGGCAATAATGGGAGTTGGTCATCTAATCCTTCAATCAATGTTAGTGGGATAGAGCTTGGAGTAGTTTTTAACATCGTGTTTAGGCGTTTTGTTATTACCTTTTCGATTACATGAAATACATGCACACACAGAATGTGTGTAAGTTTCTAAAGTAGTTATCTTGGTTATGCTCTGGAGTAAAGGGTGCAAAGTCATCAGAGGCTGATATCAACTTGTATCAGAAATGAGATTGAGTTCAAGCCTATCAGGTAGTTCCTTACAAGAAAGTGAAAGCTGACTAAAATTTGTGTGTCTCCCTCCCTTGCAGAGTCATGGGTTTTGGTTCTGGAAAGCAACTTTGGTTGTCTTCTCTAGCAGAGGCCGCCTCTATGAGTATGCAAACAACAGGTATAATTATTTTATAACCCTAATTCAATTTCTACTTTTCTCAAATAATTATTCTATTTTTTTTTATTTTGAAGTTTGGGACTTTTGTTTTGATTTTTTTTAAGAGTTGAAGTATTTCTTGAGATAGATTCAGGTGTCATTCCGAAAATTTCCAATTTTGTTTTTGTTTCCACTGTGCTTTGTGGAGTTTCCCATTTTATGATCCCATTTATTACCAAAGTTTTGGTAATTTTATAGATAAGCAAGAAATGAAAATTTTGGAACTACTTATTTGAGATCACCTCCCATATCTTCTTCTATTTTCTGTAAACTCTCTCTCTCTCTCTGAACTAGCTGTTAAGTTCTCATTTGTCAATTCTTCATCTCTTTGATTTATTAATAGCATATATCAGTTTTTGCATCAACAAGGTAAGAAAAAGGACACTGCAAGAAAGATGTTAACAACTCTATTGCAACCTAATTAGGGCTTTCATTTTCTCATTTTCTTTATTGCCTTTATTTTATATTAGAATTCACAAAATTGAAAATATTAGTAGTTTAATGGAAATGAATTTCCTCAACTAATTGTTGTTATTTAATTTTCAGGAAAGAGATAACTATGCAATGGAATTGGCCATGGGAGATGAGTAAACCTAAACCATGTTTTCTTATGTGATGATGTTTAGGATTTGTCCAGTGAAATCTATTAATCTATCTTTTGTGTTCTTTCGGTGGTTAGTCACGAGTTGGTTGGCAATTTGGCGTAGAAAAGCTAGCTAAATATTAGACAATCCAACAGACACAATCAATCATGTGTTGGATTGGATATACTTATTTTGACTTGGTCTTTATAAAATTCATGGACATCTTTGATTTGATTTTGTTATTAAATATTGCATATTGTAGCTTGATATTAAATATTTACAGGTAAAAATAACCAAAAATCAAAAGAAATGAAGGTGCAATAATATTTTATTTTAGCAACGACATGCATAAAAGTCGTCGCTAATAAATAAAATAAAATTTTCCATTAGCGACAAAATTTATTGCAATTTGTCGCAAATGTTAGTGACGAATTTATAACATTATTGTCGCAAACCAATTTTAGCAACGAAATTATATACATTGCCACTAAATTTGTGGCAAACTAATAATATTTTGTTGATAACTTAGCAACGAAAATCATGTATGACTTTCGTCACTAATTCTAGTTTTAGCGACAAAATTTGCAAGGTTAGCGACAAAAATTTTGTGTTTATAATTTCACGACGAAGTACTGATATTTTGTCACAAATATGGTTAGTGACGCTGCCATAGCGACGAACCTGGCGATGAAAATAAATTGTCACTAAATCATATTAGCGACGAAAATTATGTGGTTAGCGATGAAAATTTTCGCCGCTAAATTCCAATTTTCTTGTAGTACATGCTGATATTCATCAGGGACACTAGGGTTAGTGAAATTTTTGATCCTTATTTCCCTAGGCATATTTTCAATTTCAAGCGTTTCGAGGATGTGGTGAGCTCTGAAAACCTGAATGAGTCTGAGATGATTGGTAAGTTTGATATTTCACAACTATTTATTTTATATAAGTGGTATTTCAAGTAAGATGACATGGTTCTAAATTGTTATTTTACAAATTTGAATAACAGATGTTATAGGTTGTGTTGTTAGAATTAACAAGCCACATACTCGCACCCATGCTGATCACGAGACAAAGTGGATGGAGGTTATTCTAGAGAATCACGAGTGAGTATTTGTATTTATAAGGTTTTTTTGAAATCTGCTTTTACGGTTATGTTGTAATAAAAGTATTTTATTTTGTGTGTATGCAGTCGGGTTCGGTTGAGTTGTACCTTATAGGAGGATTATGTGGATCAAATGATGGAGAGAGTTGAGATGGATGGGGCTGCACCTATACTAATTATCCAGTTCTGTTGTTGCAAAGTATATAGAGGTGAAGAATGAATTATCTTGCTTAGTTCTGATGTTATTGTTTGCCAATATGCAGTAAATTACGAGAACATGCTATTATATTTTGAATAGTTAGTATATTGTTTA
The DNA here is from genome assembly GCA_954870855.1 of Scutellaria minor. Taxonomy (NCBI): domain Eukaryota; kingdom Viridiplantae; phylum Streptophyta; class Magnoliopsida; order Lamiales; family Lamiaceae; genus Scutellaria; species Scutellaria minor. Next base: position 4,121,265 of record OX940732.1, on the reverse strand, counting down.
AATTTATTATTTGCATTACAGATTATGTAGGTGTTTCTACTACCTATAATGCCACCAAGATGATCTTTGACGGTGATCTACCTGAAGTAACTGAATTTAAGTCCAGGTATTGATTCATTTAATTTTTTTATATGAGGTTTTGTTATGATGATGCTGGAATCTTAAGTGACTGCATGTTATGTATTATTGAAGGTTTGATGGTGATGAACATGTGTAAGGAGGAGTGATTGAGGGATATTTTGGGCGGGTTGTCATGCCAGTTGATGGTCCTTTTAGTGGGAATGCTATTATACGTACAATAGAGCAAATCAAGCATTTGGGGAGGTAATTTAACAGTTTATTTATTGTTAAAAGTTATCTATATTAGATTATGTTGCCTTTTTACATGTTTGTATTTGCTGTTGTGCACTGATATTTTACACCAATTTCAATAGGTTGGGACCTTTTGGATTTTTGGTAGAATTGTAACAATAGAAACTATTGGAGATTGGTGGTATCTTTCATGTCCAAGGTGTTTTAGGAAGATGGGTCATGTGCATGAGAGGTTTTACTGCACTAATTATGATCGATTTGAGGCTTCTGCTACTCCAAGGTACATCATATACATGTTGGTCCATATTGAATCATGTTATTTATACTATATTATCCTTGTGTTTTTTTTCTCCTCTTTTTAGATATAAGCTTCAAGTCTTGGTTCAAGATAATATAGACAATGCCTCTGTTATCAACACTGTTTTCAGCTCATTGGGAAAACTGCTTTGGAACTGCGAGAGGAGAATCTAGAGGTGAATGCTCATTCTGGTTATAGTGAATAATCTATTTTTGTGTGTAGTCTGTTGTGATATTGTTATATATGATTTTGATTATTGTCCAGGGATCAAACACAGGCTCAACACCAGAGGATATAAACAATCTGATTGACAAAGAACTTTATTTCAAAGTGCAAGTTAGTCCTGAATAGGTTCCAAATTATTTGGGAGCGTATATTGTGAAGGGGATAAGTATGGATACATCTAAATTTGCATCTGGACCAGATTCAACTAAGGTAATTTATTGGCATTGATTTTGTTACGTAGATGTGTTAACTTGTTTATTATGGTGCAGTTTCAGGTGTTTTATTTTGTGTATTTTTCTTTATAGGATGAAGATTTGGACTGTGGTTTTACTACACCACTTGATGATGGGTCAAGCACTCAAACAACAATAAAGAGTCTTGTGAAGAAGTCTGTTAAAAGGAAGCTCCTAGATGAGTTCTCGACAAGTTCATCTAAGAAGTTGAAGATTGTGCTGAATAAGACCAATGAGGAATGACAAAGTTTTGGATGGATTGAAATTTTTTGTTTTAATCTCTATTTTCTTTTGATGATCTATGGGGTGGTGATTGTTTTGAAGATTTATGGAGGTTGGATGGTTGTTTTGACGACATTCTGTATAGGTTTCCAGAACCTGGATTGTTGTTTTGATGCTAGAAGTGAAGTGTTTCTGGACTGTGGTTCCAGTTTTTTTGCTCTTTTGACATGCAAGATGTTCTTGGACTGTGGTTCCACGCTTTTGTTCTTTTGATGTGCTTAATGATTCATTATGTTTCCAAGGAAAACAATGTTATTAATTGCATTTAAGCATTTTGTTTTTATTAGTGAGAGAGATTTTATTTTCTCCCACATGTGAGATATATTTGTTGATTATGATACCTACCATATGGACATTGTTACACTTTGCATCACAATGTCTTTGTACTTGCATTAATAATTTTTTTACTCATTTTAATTCTTTGTAAATATTAGTAGATGCATGTTGTGTAAATTAGTTTTCAGTCAATGTAAAATAGTTGTTATTATTTTAAATAGTTTTTCATTTCTTTATATCACTTGCAGTGAGTTGATTTTGTTGTTGAACAAGGAAGAATGAATCTGATAATTGCATGAGAGTTTTCATTTTCAAAGACAGGTTTAAAAATTAGGTAGGTATTTTTATTTTTTTGATGGTTATCTATAGTGTTCTTAGTTCATGTAAGATTGAGTTACATGTTTGGGTAATGAAATAGACATTGCGTCTGTTTTTATCTTATGTTAAAACGCTCTTTTGCTTTGATGGACCAATAACTATAATTTAGTTTTGAAGAAAAAAACTATTGTTCTTTAAATGTAGAGTAGAATTTGTCTGCCTATAAAAACTATAATGTGATTGTTGGTCGGTAAAATGAGTGGTGTCAAGCACTTTTTTATTCTGAATATATCATGATCCGATGAGCATTATTTATAAGTATAGTATGAACATTAGAAGGATAAATCAACTTTGCATGACAGTTTTCATTGTGAGAAACAATTTAAAGAATGAATAGCTATTTCTAATATTATGATAATTATCCACACTTCTAAGTTTGAGTAAGATTGAGTTTCAAATTTAGGTGAAAGAACTAATGTTCTGCACAAAATAAAATTAGGATATTCATAGATGTTGTGATGGGATTGTTGGTCGGATTAGAAAATGAATGATGTTTAGAATTTTTGTATGCTAAAATAATATGATTTTAATCAAGATTATTAATTTATAAAATACGAACACTTTAAAAATATATCAATTCTGCTGCTTGAATATGCTAGCATGTACATCAACATTTTTATTTTATGGTAAAATTGCAAGATACATATTTCTGCAAACAAATAGATCATCTATAACAATTTGAAAATTTCACAAGTAAAAGTATTTTCAAATTTTAAAATATTTTGTAAACTTAACCAGCAAAATACTTTGGCACAAAAATGTATGCAATTTGTGGTTTTCCAAGTCATGAGATGTACAATATATATTACTCAATATAATACATTCTTAAGAGTGGAGAAAATCATCAATAGATTTCAAGATTTTATACAATTCTATTGGCCAAGAGATAGGCAAAGCTTCCACAATTTTCCATATCTTTCTTGAACATAACAAGTGATTGAAGTGAAAGTTTTTTTTTTTTAAATTAATGATACATGTTTCTGATTATGTGCATATTTTATTTAGGTATTTCACACATTTCTAGGAGTCTAATTATTATACTTGGTTGTGGCACATACGTAAGATATATATTTTGATCCATTAACATTTTTTTTCTGTTAGATGATAGGCTAAGTTTTCAATATCTATTTGTGTTATTTGTGTTCTGAATGAATTCCAAGCTGCAAAAACCAGAAGTAAACAAGTTCTCTTATTTGTGATCAATTAGGATATCAGAAAGAGATATGAGGAAGCTTACAAGGTCTACTATCATAAACAAGAAGCGTGCTCGAGATGATAATTCTGATCAAGGTTAGATATAATGTAGTACAGTTTGTTATCAAAAAATGTGTTTATGTTGTCATTTGAATGGATAAAGCTTTTGACCCAAGAGTAGCAGTTTTGATTATCCAGATATTTGATCAGTGTGTTGATTATGTCTTAACTTACTGAGTGATACTTTCAAATTCTTGGCATTATAGGTTTCTATCATATGATTTTTTGTTTTATAATTGAGATTGTGGTCTTTGTTTATCTTTCTTTTAGATTATAGCTTCCCTAATTGCATTTCTGAATTGCATAATGATCTCTTTGAGTGATTTCATTTTATGTTTGTTGATGTGTTAAAAGAAATCTTTATTTGTGTTGGTGTATTGAGAATAAGATATGTGATGAAATACAAATGTAAATATAAGATAATAAGGATTTGGGGCTTTGAGAGTTACCTGAAATGTTTATAATGTAAATTTGGTTTTTTCTTTTTTTATGTTTGTCCTACTCTTGGTGTTGCGTTTATCAGCGCTGCAGACCTGTAATTAGTCAGTAACATAAGTGATAGATTTGAAATTTGACATATTGTTGTTGAAATTGTATGTATAAACTAAACAGTATTATGGTTAGTGAATGAAAAACATTTGTTTTAACATTGAAATGTAGCATTGGTCAATTGAAATAATGTTTTGTACTTATCTTGATTAAAGTTTTATTTCTTCGAGGAAGTGCTCTGCAGTGTTGCTGCACCGTGAAACCTGTAAACAACAAATTTAATTTCATATCATACTCATTAGATATTATTATTTAGCTTAATAATTATTTTTTGTTAAGTGTTGTAGATTTTGATCATATGATATCAAGTATGCATTTGATGTGTGTTCAATCATAGAGCGGGAAAGTAATCATGTTATATGCATGTAGTACAAGTTTTATAATGTTTACATTTACTAAATTTTTTAATTGCATAAAACAGATACTATTTGTAACAAAATGTCTTTGTTCTATAACAATGTACTTTTGAAAAGGGGATTAAATATCAATGTAGAGTCATGCTATATGAGCAGGTAAAAACATGTTTCATTATGTTCTAAAACAATGTAGTTTTGAAAAAGAGATTATATATCAAGATAGATTTGTGAGCAGGTAAAAACATGTTATATTGTGTAGAGTGATACTTTTAAATGAATATTTTTCCAACTTCATTTTTAGCATGTTTCCAACTTGATATGTATGTCAATCATTCATATGTAAATTATGGAATAAGAATTAACATGTATTTGTGTTGCTTAGGTGAAATTCTTGAAAGTAGGTACTTGTGATATGTGAATGCACCTTTGTGTTTTATGCTTTGATCAATTCTCTGATGTTTTGGTAAGTTAAATACTCAGCTTGCATTTATGTTGTGACCTGCACAATTGAAATTATTAACTTTAGGACCATTCATTAGTGTAAATATATAGATAGAAAAATTAGGAACATAACTAGATGATCTATTTTTTTAGCGATGCACTATTGTCTACCAATGATAGTATTCACTATTTGATGTCTTGGTGAACTAAGTACTCAACTTGCATTTATGTTTGTGACCTGCACAATGAAAACTATTAATTTTAAGACCATTCATTAAGGAAAATAGATAGATAAAAGAAATTGGAGACATAACTGGTTGGTGTATTTTTTTGAGAGATTTATTACAATCTACGAATGATAATATTTTTAGTGAAAGAGTTACTTTATATTAGGTTTTGGATGTAATGGTTAGCAATTTTGTGCATTATATGGCTGTGAAGAGTTATTCAGATTAATGGTTAAATTACGTAGATTTGTGGGATGTATGTATATATTGTAGATCTGCTTAACTCTATATATTGTTAAAAAATAAAAATACAAATCATGTGTGCATCTGAGTTTTTTTTTTACTAAGACTAGTATTTATCAGATATTTTGAGATTTGAAAATAAAAAAAAGATGTCTATATCTACGCTAATCATTCAACAATGAAGTTTTCATAAACATGATTTTTATAAATTTCATTTAAAACGTATTTGTTGCTTCTTTGGTGCATCTGGTGTTCTCATGAAGTCTTCGTACAAGCAATTAAGATTTATGTGTGAGAAAAACATAATTTAAAAAACAAGAAGCAGATAGTGTGAATTACCTTTTGAGGATCTGCAATCGAAGCGGCGTGGAACAGTTTTGGTTGAGATCAGAAAAATGTGACAAAAGAAAGATACACAGATAGGGCAAGGGCCATATTCAGATCTATGGCTTGTGATAGAGATTTCATCATCTCTGAACTAAAATAGTCGGTAGAGTCAGATAGAGATTTGAGAGATATGAGAATATTTGGGGTGGCAGAGAAGAGAAGATGGGTGGGGGTGGTGATTGCGAGTGGTAGGGTAATCAATTACGTTAAGTTTGGGTAGGTGTGAGGGTGTTATTGGTATATTGCATTTGCTTGAATACTATATCAATTTTTTTAATGTTATGTTGTGGAATATTTATTATGCATCTCATTTTAATTACTAATTGGAGAGTGTGTGGTGGGTATAGGAGTGAGGTGATTTTCTGAAATTGTTGTATTAGTATACTTAAATGGGAGTGTGTGGTGGGTATAGGAGTGAGGTGATTTTCTGAAATTGTTGTATTAGTATACTTAAATGGTAATTTTTTTCCTATTTAATGTTTTAATTGTCAAGTTTAAATTACTTGAGGAAAAAATTGTTTATTTTATATTGCATTGGATTTTAACTTTCTCATATAACTTGGTTAGCTCAAATAAATTTTCATCTGCCATGTAAGGAATATTTTAGGTGTAATTTAATGATCGTCAATTGTGTAAAAATAATATTTTCTCCCATTTTGTAGGTCGAAAATTTGGTTTACTAATATTATAGATAATATTCACAAATAATTAGGTTGTCTTTTTTTTTTTAGTTTATCCTTCTTCTGGTATGTGTATTGTAATATAAATTTGAAATAACTTTATTTCATATTTGCGTCGTTTATAAGGTTTATATTTTTTAAGTGTTTGTTTGTTTCATCGGCTTTTCACTCTTATGATGATCTCTTCGGCATGAATCCATGGTTGTGTTCCTATATTGTTTATGTGGGGATAATAGTTGACCCTTGACTGCATACATATTATGATTCTTAATTTATATTTATATTTATATTTTTGGGTGATTATAGTTGTTTATTTAAAAATATGTATTATATTAATTAGTTTACCTTAAACTTATCAATGAAGTGTTGTTATTGATTGATTGGTATATATTTGGGCCGAATCTGTGTTTCTATGAATTGGTGTGTTATGGTCTTATGAATGTTATTAATGTACAAGTTTCCTTAGTTATTACATTTGAGGCGGTATGCTAATTTTATTAAAAGATAATCAAATGTATAATGTCACAATTGATTAGATGGTAGTGATTTGGGACTATGACATATTGATAAAAGGCTATTTATTTATGTTAGAGATTAACAAAAGTTTTTTTTAGTAATTCTTTACCTATTTAATGTTTGATTATTTAAGTGTTGCATTGGCATCTTAATTTAGTTTGTGTTTGTACATGTGATGGATTTGTGATTTGAATTTGTTTAGTCTAACTTTTAATTTTATATCTGTATATAATTAGTTTGGTCAGTTATAATTTGGATGTTTGGTGGTTGTAATAATTATGTATTGTCTAATTGATTGTGCTATAAAAAAAACTCCACAAATTGTGTATTTATCTATTTGTTGGACATTTTTATACTGGGCCACTTATTTTTAAATTGCTTTTTTATTTGGGCATGTGAATTATTTGATTTTATTGTATTATTTATTTTATTCATTTTATTTTGGTATGTATAAAGATTTGTGGATTTTAATTTACACTAATTCATATTATCGTATATTAGGTATATTATATTTATATATATGGATTGTATTGATTGAAGTAGAATTGATTTATGAATTTTATTAGTGGTGTTGGGTTTGTGAATTTGGGTTTGCTCATTACTTGATACATGATTGAGTTAAGTGTCTTTTCCCATTGCACATAGTGTCAACCCTATTATTGTTACTGTTGTTATTACGATAGGATTGTTGTATGTTATTTTGTTGAACCATGTGTTAAATTGTATTTTGATATTTGTAGAATCTCTTTATTTTTATTTTATTTTGTGCATTAGTTGTGGTTATATATCACATGTTGAGGTTGATTTTATGATCAATCGTAATCTCATTTATTGTGCAATTTATGGCCTCTTATTGTTGTATTTATTATTATTGTCTTTGTAGAAAATGAATCTCCTATTGTTGGTGTCTCTCGAGAGAGTGGGTATTATGAAATATCCACACCCATGTTACTCTCAACAACTTTGACCCACTTAGGCAACATTACAAATGGTATTGTATATTTAGTAATATTCTATCTAATTTAAAGTTTAGAAATTTGATATAATTCAATAAATTTTATTTGTTTGAATTTCATATTAGTTGGAAATGTGTTTTGTCTTGCAGTCTATTCCTTAAGGATAGTGTCTACCATTGCTACACGTGACTGCAATGTAGAATGTGGTCGAAATGATCCTCTATATATTGATTTGATTTTCGATGGTGATATAGCTAAACATAATATAGAGTTTCTCTCGCCGCATACGTCAGATGTATCATGCATTCGTGACAATGCATCACCTAACATGGTTAACCAATGTATGCATCAATGTTTGAATACATTCCACCATCTAATAAAAAAATACACATGTTTATTTTTGATATGTCTTGAATTATAGGTGTAGATGTTGCAGTTCATGATGCTGAGATTGGTTCAATTGGTAATTTTTTAATATTTTTAAATTTTTTGAACTATTTTTGCATTTGATTTTAAGTTTAGATTCATTTAGATGTGTTATGTTATTTTATCATTTTTAGATTACTGGGATATTGGTGAGCCTCTCTACAAATGTATGTTTTGTGATGCATTATTTTGGTATGAAGAGCGATTGCAGTCGTATTTCAAGGCGAAGAATCCCATTAGGAGAAAGAGACATATTAGTGGAAACACGAACAGGTCAATTAAAATGAATAAATGAACTGAATGCAACATATCTTCCTCTGCAATATCCTTTGTTGTTTCTTTATGGTGAGGATGGTTATAGAGAAGAAATATACCTGTATGTGTTTCCAATAATTTAGAAAATGGATCAAGAAAGAGGGTTAGTATTAGACAATGGTTTTCATATCGATTGCATGAGAGAGAGAATCAACCTGTTTCTATTTTATATGCAAGGCGATTGACTCAACAATTTATTGTTGATGCTTACACAATGATAGAATCTGCCCGATTAACTTATATCTGTACGCACCAAAAGCAATTACGATGTGAAATGTATAAGGGACTTGTTGATGCATTGCTTCGTGGTAAAACTGATCCATGTGTTATAGGACGTCGTGTGATTCTGCCACCGTCATTTACTGGTGGAGCGCGTTATATGATACAAAATTATCAAGATGCAATGGCTATTTGTAGGTGGGTTGGTTATCCAGATCTTTTTATAACATTCACATGTAACCCGAAATGGCCTGAAATAGTAAGATTTCTTGAGAAGAGAGGTTTAAAGGCTAAGGATCGTCCAGATGTTATATGTTGAGTTTTCAAGATGAAATTGGATGGATTGATAAAGGACCTTAAGAAAAATAAGTTATTTGGTTTGGTTAAATCTGGTATGTCATTTAAATTGAGATTTTTCAAATATGATGTGTTTATGAATTTGTTTATTTCTATATTACTCTGTTGTTTATATATTTAAACTTTTTTTCAGTTATATACACAATTGAGTTCCAAAAGCAAGGATTACCACATGCACATATTTTATTATTTCTTGATCAAAGAGATAAGTATCCAACACCCGATGACATTGACAAGATAATTTATGCTGAGATACCGGATGAAAGACTTGATATTGAATACTTTAATGCAGTTCGTGATTTTATGATTCATGGACCTTGTGGTGTTGTTAAACCTAATTCTTCATGTATGTTGAATGGCAGATGCACAAAGTATTTTCCTAAAGTGTTTGTTCATACAACTTCTATTGATGATGATGGGTATCTTGTGTACCGACGTAGAGACAATGGCAGGGTGGTACTGAAAAATGGAATTGAATTAGATAATAGATATGTGGTTCCTCACAATCGATATTTATTACTTAAGTATGGTGCACATTTAAATGTAGAGTGGTACAATCAGTCTCGATCAATCAAGTACTTATTCAAGTATGTTAACAAAGGACATGATCGAGTTACCGCTTCTTTCTATAAGAGTATTGGAGATGATGATAGAGCTCAAACTGTTGATGAGATTAACATGTACTATGATTGTAGGTATGTTTCAGCATGTGAGGCCATGTGGAGAATATTGGGTTTTGAGATTCAGTTTAAGAATCCACCTGTAGAGCATCTTAGTTTTCACTTACCGAATGAGCAACCTGTTTTGTTCTCAAATGTTGATCAACTAGATGTTGTAATGGAATCTCCTAGCATTGGACATAGTATGTTTATTGCATGGTTTGAAGCGAATAAGAGATATATACATGCAAGGAGTCTTACATATGCTGAGTTCCCATATAAATTTATTTGGAAAAACGATAAAAGACAATGAACACCTAGGAAACAAGGATTTTCTTTGGGACGTATTTATTATGTCCCACCTGGAACTGGAGAGGTTTACTATTTAAGGTGTCTTCTTAATATTGTTCGCGGTCCAACAAGTTTTGAAGATATTAAAACTGTAGATGCAGTCACATATGATACATTTCATGATGCTTGCTATGCTTACGGTCTTTTGGATGATGATAAAGAGTATATTGATGATATAGTTGAAGCAAGTCATTGGTCATCTGCACATTCTCTAAGGTATTTGTTTACAACATTACTTTCATCAGAAAATTTAGCCAGACCTGATGATGTATGGAACAAGTGTTGGATGTATTTATCTGATGATATGTTATATCGACAACGCCACATATTGAATTATCCAGGTAATGTTTGTATTGATAGTATATTTGGATTCACTTATTTAGTACATATATTAATAGTAAATTTAATCTAAAATCGTTCAATGAAATCCTAACTTTTTTATTTGATTTTTCAGATTTAAATTTGAGTGAGACTGAAATAAAAAATCTTGCATTGATTGAGATTGAAAAGATGATGCAAAAATTTGGTAGAAGTTTGAGGGATTATATTTCAATGACATACCCAAATATGAGGAACTGTGTGTGCATTCAAAATAAGTTAGTTCACGATGAATTGCGGTATAATCGTGCAGCTTTAAAAGAGGAATATGAAGAATTGATCGCAAATTTGAACGATGAGCAACGTAATGTTTATGATACCGTAATGCATGCAATTCATACAGATAAAGGTGGTGTGTTTTTTGTCTATGGGTATGGAGGAACTGGGAAGACATATGTATGGAAAACATTGTCTGCAAGTTTGAGATCTAAAGGTAATATTGTTCTTAATGTTACTTCAAGTGGCATAGCATCACTTTTATTACCAGGTGGAAGAACTGCACATTCAAGGTTTGCTATACCAATTAATTTGAATGAGAATTCAACATGTGCCATCAACCAAGGTAGCCAATTGGCTGAGCTTATTGAACGAGCAAAACTCATTATTTAGAATGAAGCTCCAATGGTTCACAGACATTGTTTTGAAGCATTTGATAGAAGTCTCAGAGATATCATGCAGTTAAGTTGTTCAAGCAACAAGGATAAACCTTTTGGTGGAAAAACAATTGTATTTGGTGGAGACTTTCGTCAGATTTTACCAGTTATACCTAAGGGCAGTAGACAAGACATTGTACATGCAACTATAAATTCATCAACCATCTGGGAGCACTGTAAGTTATTAAGATTGACAAAGAATATGAGGCTTGAGAATTTGACTAGCGATGTTGATGAAATCAATGAGTTAAAAGATTTTTCTGATTGGATTGCATCTATTGGAGATGGGACTATTGGAGTTGAGAAGGATGGATACTTTAAAGTAGATATCCCGACTGATATTCAATTGAAATGTACTGATGATCCAATTAGAGATATTGTGAGAGATATTTATCCATTAAATGCAGGATTGGTTGATATTACAAGCTATCTTAAGGATTGAGCTATACTAGCACCAACACTTAATATTGTTAATAATGTAAATGAATACATGACGTTATTGAATTCTGGTGATGCAAGAACGTACTTGAGTTTGGATACTACAAGCAGATCAAATGCGAATGTAGATGTTTTGGCTGATGTGCACACTACAGAGTTTCTTAATAGTATTAAATGCTCAGGTGTTCCAACTCATGAGTTGTTATTGAAGGTTGGCACACCGGTCATGTTACTTCGTAATATTGACCATTCTCTTGGACTATGTAATGGTACTCGAATGGTTATTACAGAGCTTGGCAATCATGTCTTACAGGCAAAGATTCTAGGTGGAAATAATGCAGGTCATGAGGTTTTAATTCCAAGAATGTCGCTCACTCCATCGGATCCAAGATTGCCCTTCAAGTTTCAATGACGACAATTTTCCTTGATCGTGTCATATGCAATAACGATTAATAAAAGTCAGGGACAATCGTTGTCTCATGTTGGCTTATTGCTAAAGAAGCCAGTGTTCGGCCATGGTCAACTTTATGTAGTTGTTTCATGTGTAACATAAATATTGTGTGGTTATCTTTTTTTTTTTTTTTTTGGATGAAATATGAAGTCTTTTGTTTTAAGAAAATAAAATGCATAATCTTAAATGTAAATTGTTGTATTAAACTTCTAGACTTTAAAATTCAGAAATCAAATATATTAGTTATTTATAAAATTACGTTCGGTTATTTGGGAAATGAAGAATACAGGGTATTGGCAACATTTTGGATATATCTAATTGAGCTGATGATAAAGCCAAACTTAAATTGGCTAGTTTAAATTGGTTGATATGTATATGGATACATAAAATAGTTTGATATGATTTTAAAAATTCCCATATAATATAAAATTAAGCCAAGACCTAAATTTAGAAACAACATAGAGTATAATGAGAGATAATTTGTAACAACATTTAACTTAATAACCATTCGAAAAGGAAAGATTAAATAATTCATCCCGTCTCTTTCCATTCTTTCCATGTGTATTGGAATTTACACTCCCAACAAAAAAATAATAATAATAAAATCACAAGAATCACAATGCAGTATAATCCTTCATTTCTCTTTTCAACAATTCCTGTAAAAAATCATTCCATGCATCAATTGGGCCAGGCAAACACCAATGAACGCAGTCATTAGGCATTGCCGAATTTGCCCCCGGCCAATGCCCATATTTACTAGGATGCCCATCCGCCCTCAACAACATAGGCTTGGTCGCATCAAACAGCCTGAATTTCCCTCCAGTTTCCGTCCCTGCTTTCTGTGCAATTCCTAGCTCCTCCAACTGAATCCTATACATTTCCAAACTGTAATCCTCCAAAGCAGTCTCATTCCTCCTGAAAGGCCTCCTCCGCACGCAATCGCCGCCCCTATCCCAGGCTCCGCCCTCGAAATGCGACGGCGCAAACGTCCTCAAAAACGCAACGCCGTTAAAGTTTCCTGCTCCGTTAATTGCCCGGAACGCCGTCTGGAATGCCCGCCGGTAGCTGAAGGACGACGGTCGGTGGGTGACGTTGGATTCCGGGCAGTAGAGGCAGGCGACGAGGGTGCGATTCAGGTAGAAGTATGTTGGGCGGAGGAACCACTGGCCGGCGGAGATGATTAGGTAGTCGAAGGATGGGATCTTGGCCGTCCAATTTTTGTCGAATTCGTCCAGGAATAGACGGTAGGGGCGGGTCAGATCGTTCGGGTCGGTTTTTTCGGTTCGGATCAGATAGGGTGAGGAGATGATGGACATTCTGAAGTTGTAACCTGTGTATTCGTATACTCTATTTTCGTCCATTGGATTAGAAGAAACATCCACAGGTTGAACAACCTACAAAACAATGAATCTTTCTATGATAGTTTTCCATCATATATTCTATGAGTAGGTCTTATCTTATGTGAGACAAAACTTATATCAGACGAAGTTCATATGAGTAAAAGTTGATCAATCCATTCAACAAGATTCATATCGATCTTATATAAAATTATATCAAATTTATCTCATGTATGCCTCAGGTGAGATGCTCTCATATAAATTTTTACGATATTCTACACCTTAGATGCACATTATTTAATTTACATGTTATTTAAAACTAGTCACATGTATTAGAACACGATATTAGGAAGAAAAAAAATGTAATTTAAAAAAAAAGAAAAAAAGGAACATATTAGTGCAAGAGTGAAGAGTCCAGTGTATGTGATATTTTGGCAATTTGACGCCTTGAATTAATATGAATCAAATTATATCGATTAGGACTTAATATTGGGTCTTAAAGATTGTTCGAATTTGATTTGGTTAACATAATAATTAAATAGATTTAATCATATATTTTTTATTGGAAAAAATATATATTATTCTCGCAATTTAGATTTTGTCCATAAAATATCCTGTAAGTTTGACATGTCCAATTTTGGTCATGTATGTAAAATAAAATGTCAAAATTTAAGGACTCCGACCATCGTCAACCACTCAAGTCGCCGGATTTTGGCACGTGAGAACACACGCCCAATTTAATTGGGGATTTCCGGCCAAATAACTGATTTGCCATTTTTTCTCTTTAAATTAAAAGAACAACAATACATTACACCTCTTCATCTTCTTTTTAAGTGAACAATCGAGCAAACAGAAAGAGAAAAAATAAATTATCGTCACCCAACTGCAACCCTAACCTTTACGATGAACCCTAGTTTTGGGGGATTCGAAATTTCTGCAAATGTTTGAGGGTTCAATTGAATCTCGAGCAGCTTACACATCTGGTTGCTTATGTGTGCGATGCATTGCTTACTATTGTGGATTACGGGTGGTTATATGAGTGCACAAGACCCCAGAAAATTATGGTAAAGAGTTCTATGGATGTGTGAATTACAATGTAAGATTTCTTTCAACTGAAAATTATGTTTTTTTGTTGTTGCTTTAATTTGAGCGGGTAAATTCCCCCCAAAAAAAGAGCTGATGTGTAATATTGAGATTTGGAAAAAAAAAAAAAAAAAACTCTGTTATTATAGATGGACGTCCAAGTAGGATAAAAAATGTCACATCAATTACTTGGGCAGAAATCCCAAATTAAATTGGTCACGCGCTCTCATGTGTCAAAATTCGGCGACTTAAGTGGTCGACGATGGTTGAAGTCCTTAAATTGGACATTTTATTATATATACATGACCAAAATTGGACATGTCAAACTTACAGAATATTTTCTGGACAAGTTCTAAGCTATGGGATTTAAAATTGTTTTTCCCATTTTTGATTCAATAGGACTTAATGATCCCATTTGAGATAGACAGAACTAGTTATAGAAAAAATATAAAAAACAAAATAAATGTAAGATTGAATTAAACAATATATTCTACATAATTAGTAAAACCAATGAGAGAGATATAAGAAATCAAAATATATTCTAGTTGATCTATTATGCTTAGTTAATTAGAATTTGTTCATGTTCAATTTTATCAACAAGTCAAAGACTAAACCACCATTTTTAAATTCGATAAAAATTCAACAAATTTAAAATTATAACAGTAATATGTTTGACTCAATTAAAGTCTTGTGAAGTATCACACATCTAACTAATGGGCATTGTTTTGGACCACTTCTCCAAGATTTGAAAGATTAATATGCAAATATCATAACATGAGCCTGCTAATTTGATCTATATGTAGTTGACAAATTATAATAGTTCATAAAAGTACTTATAGAACTTTTGATGGAGACATATACATATTAATTACTTGCAACAGTTTTCAATTACATCATAGGATAATAAAAGAATGACCAAAAAAAAGAAAACCATCGACAATTGTTTTGAATTATTAAAATTGACTAAGCACTGATCTGGAACGTGACATAGTTTACTCCAAAGTCCAAACCTTCATAATTAACCTTATATTTTTAACCAATAATTATAAACCCCAGTTGCAAAATGACCAAATTCCCTATTGAAAATATTTATCTCATATTTTATCGATCAAAATTATAGTTTTATAATGATATTAATATTCATTTTGTTTACGGTTATTAATAAATTTGCGAAACACTTATAATATTCATATATATTCACATTAATTAAAAGGTTTATGAAAACAAGGTCTTTAAACATCAGCTATTGACATATTATATATATACATGTCGATCATGGACATATGAACATTTTGTATATTCTCAGGCTTTTCTACAACCTCATTATTTCTTGAAAGTTTTTTAAAAGAGTGGTTGTATTTTCACTCATCATAGTAAGGATCAAGGTGTATTACATGTTACAACTAATAATATTGTTTATATATTTCATTTTTACGCAGATGAATGTGTAATTATGTATAAAAAATAGGTGGGACTAAAGACACCCCATGCATTTTTAAGCACACCCCAATCTATACAATTTTCAATTAAAAAATAAAAGATTAAAAAACTATCAATTTTACCCTTTAGGAAAAAAAAACCTTACTAATTCCGTTTGGTCAAACGTACTTCTACGCGTTCGGTCACTTTGGTCGAACGTACTTCTATGTGTTCAGCCTGAGTGGCCGAACATGCTTCTACGTATTTGGTCAATCAAGGCCGAACGGAGATCATCGGGTTTGATCTATTTTTTACGTTTTTCGTACCATTTTCATATGACTTTTAAACATTTAATTAATCTGTAAAATATTCATTATTATTTTGGCATTACATCCTCAAGAAATTTAGAAAAAAAATCTCAAATAAGCAAAAAAGAAAAATGAAAAGAGAGAGAAAAAGTGAAGAAGAGAGAAAGTAGGGTTTCAATTTTATTTTTATTTTTTAGAGGATAAAATTGGTATTTATTTAATTTTTTATTTTTTTAATTAACATTTATTTAATTGGGGTGTACTTAGAAATGATGTGGTGTCTTTAGTCAAACTCATAAAAATTACTATATACATAGTATTGTAATACCCACAAATTAAATCTAAACAAATTCAAATGTTAATGTAAAGTTAGTGGACTAAAAGGGTTTATGTACACAGTTTCTCTAACTCGTGTCCTTGTTTTTTTTCCTCAATCTCTTTTGGTTCTTTCCCAAAATTTTGGTAGACGAAGGAAGAAAACATGCACCAATTAATTAGCAGTTCAGTTTTTTATGGTTTTTACACGAATTCACCCTAGATGAGAGGGTACATAACTACATATTATGAAGATTGTTGAGTATGAATCTTTTATGATTCGGAACTTTTTCACCAAAAATTGTCATATGTATAAAAAATTATTTCGATAAATAGAGCACTAATATAATGATACAAAATTTAACATTTGATTTTCCGATAAGTCAAACTCAACAAAACTACTATAAATAATTAAGTACCTCTAACTAATACTTACACCAGGATTATGTCAGCAAGCTGGCTCTTAAAACTTATGTTCCCATAGGTTTTAATAAAACACATAAGTGAATTTAATAATATAGATAACCCCTATATATTTATTATAACGAAAACTACTTTTTTTTTTTTTGGTAAGAAAATTACATATATAAGTACGTTGTGGCCTCCCGATATAATACTAGAAGAAAAATGAGTATATACAATAAGAAAAATAACTATTTGCGAAAATAAATTTTTTTCTCAAAAACATTGATAGTTGTCGAAAAAATATTTTGCGACAACATTTTATCATTAAATTATTATCGCAAAAGTCTTCTTGCAGAAAGTTTTTTCGCGACAATGTTGTTGTCGCTACTATATTAGATATATGAAGATGGATACTAACCTTGGACAAGAGACAAATTAGAGATTGCATATGATTTCTTGCGACAGAGTCACCAACAAAGCCCAATGATTTTCCCCTCACCATTTCCAAAAATTTGTGTGGATCAAATATGGGTAGTTCACAATCATCGGGCTTCCATCTCCATTTCAAGAACCCTAAATCGGGCCTTCCAAATTTCATGCAGTTTTGATGCTCCTCGATCGCATCGCAGCTCATGTTTGTATAATACGGGCCCTCAGGATTCGGAATCCATTCTCCAGTAAACAAGTCGCATTTCGTATTGTTTAATCTTATCATGCTATGATCAATGATGTTGCTCGCGGCCTGCCTTGTATTTTCTTCTGTTCGGGCCGGGCCAGGGTTTTTTCTATCCTCCTCTTCAGCCTGTGTGGGGTGGTTTGGGTCAGGAGGAGGGTGTGAAGAAGTGGTTGATGTTATTAATGTGATGTTCAGATGTTGATAGGATCCATTAATGTCTGAGAATAAGGATAGTTTGTTGTGGTAAAAAGAGAAATATATTGGAAGAATTGTGATGATAAAAGTTAGGGCTATGAGTGGGATAAGATTAGGTTTTCTTCTTGTTTGAGGTTTGCTGGATGGAAGAAGAAGCTTCATGATTAATGAAAAGTTGTGTGTGTTTGTGTGTGTGAAGGAGCTAAAAGATGACTAAGAGGAGATATGGAAAATTTATTTGGTTTGAAAGCAAAATGATGATAAAATTATATTAATAGTTGTCTTATTTTGGGATGTTGTATTTAATGGAATGTCTTTAGTCTTAACCTACGGAAGACGTTATTGCTGATTTGTTGGTGTGTGTGTGTGTATATATATATATAGATATATAGATCACGACCAATTTCTTTTTCTTTTGTTTTGTATTTGGTTTTTTAATCTCATGGTGTTTTTTACTTCATTATGTTATTGTTATTATTAGTTAGCTGATTAGATAAGTTTTGATTAAGTTAGTTTGATTAGTTACTTAGTTGAGCTAAGTGTCAGCTCACCCTTCACCTCTTCTCCCTATATATACCTGTGTAAACACTTCTTCATCTTATCTTGATAATACAATTCGATACTTTACATTGCATAATGCATTAATATGTTGATATTTATTTTTTGTCGACGTGCATGCATTAAAATTAAGTGTAATATAATGGAAAAAAACATATATAAATCAAGAATATATGTTTGAGAGTCGTTAAAAATTGAGAAAATAATTTCATTATATTAAAAGTTCGGGTTATTTTAGTATTCCTAACAAATCAAAATCTAGAAAATAATGAAAAAAATCAAAAGAATAATAAGTTTCAAATTTCTGAAATGAAAGATAATAATTCTAGTTGATTGTGTTGTTTGTCGACTCCTAATTACACAAAAACTCACGTGAGACGGTCTTACGGATAGTTACTATGAAACGGTGATATACAAAACACCCACAAATAACATGTGAATTGTAGGGTTTGAATTGTGGGTATTGGGTTATGGGTTGACCCGTCTCATGCAATGCAATAAAAATCCGTGAGACGGTCTCACAAGAGACTCACTCTTAATTTTAAGATTCTGCGTACAATTGAATTGGTAAATCGAGAAATTCAAAATATATATTCATTTTGATAAATATAGTGAGTTTGTTTGGAGAATTGTATATTATGACGGATTCAAATATCTGAACTTTTATTTTGAGCTGTTTTTCAAATTTATTATACTGCATCAAATATACTTAATTTCTTTAATTCAATTTAAATCCTTCCCATAAATCATTCCTTAAATTCAAATGCTTGCGTTCAACTTATCCAGTAAATAATTTATAAGGAAAAAAAGATTGCTAGTTCTAATAGAGGGGGAAAATAGCATTATGAAATTGTTAGGGGCAAAGTCTTGGGTGTATTAGGTAATTAATACTTTTTTATATATTAGATAATATTTTGTATCATAATACGTGTTTTGTTGAATCGGATTATAAGAAAATATGTAATACTTTTATGTGTATTAGGTAATACTTTTCTATATATCAAATAATATTTTTATATTATAGGATACAAAACCCGAATTGGATCCTAGTGCCGCCTAGCTCATGCTCCTCATGCTCTTCTTCCTCGCACGTGAGTCCTACAACACCTAATACTTTTGTGTATATTAGATAATATTTCTTCCTCGCACGTGAGTCCTACAACATGTAATATTTTTGTATATATTAGGTAATATTTTTCTAATATTAGGTAATATTTTTGTATTTTGTACATATACTACATAATATAATACAAAAATATTACTTGTTATATAGAAAAATATTATTTAATACATATAAAAGTATTACATAACTTTTTATGTCTGACCCACCCGTCTAGTCTCACGAAATGATCCATGAGATGTTTTACACAAGACTTACTCGTTGTTAGGATCAATGTTCATAATTTTAATTCATTTTTGTAAGTTAATTTCTATTTTGTGAAATATGGATTATGAATTCATACGAGGAGCTTACGAAAATTCTTGAAGAAATTGAAAGAGAAGACACATAATTAACGAAAGTTTTCTTCATATTTTCCAATTGTCAACGAATATGACAAGCCACCTGATTAGTATGTCATTCATTTACGTTAGAATCTCTATTTTATTTTCTAAAATAGAGGATCTCTATTATTAAATTTAACTATACGAAATAATTTAATTTGTTGTTGGGTGGAAGGTCTGCAGTTTACTGCATCAAGTAAGATATATGCCTTCATCATTGGTTTAAATTCAAAAAATTAAATTAAATGTAATTAAAGAAACGGTGTTGTTTGTTGACTTATTTTAATCCCTATTTTATGACCACCAACTATTTGAAGAGGACATTAAAGATGTAAAATCATTGATAAATATTTGAATTCTCCATTGAGAATTTTAAGAATCAATCTCCTCAAATCTTATCATGTGAAATTAATAGTTACAATAAGTAGATGAGAAGGGACGGGTTGAAGGACTAGTATATACAACGATAAAAATTATCAAAATAAAGGGGTCTCATTGATATAATTTCATGAAATGAGTTTCATTATTTACAACATAAATACATTTTTTTATTTGTATTTTTTGGATCATGGATTGTGTATTGGTCAATTTCATAGATATATTGGCATGAGATGGAACTCCACTACATACAAAAACTCATTTTCAAACATTAATTTTTATTTTATGGGTTATAAATTGTGATCATCTCATTAATTAGACTGGCAAGAATTATACCCTTCTGTTTTTAAATGGTGATTGTCTTTAGAATTGTCCAACAATATTAACTATTTTGGGCCTAGCAAAATAAAAATCGCAACTACCATTGTAATTAATTGGGTTTGGCCCATTACATCATCACTACTCTGCGAGCTCTTGTTTGGATCTTTTATATATAGAGGGGCCCAATAAAGGGAATAGTAAAGGATAATTCTATTCCCAACCTATTTTGTTCTCATCACAGCCACCTCCTATTTAAAATTCCAGTTATACCCTTAAACTAATTTTACAATCCAAATTTTAGGGTTTGTTTTTCTTATCATCACAGCCGTGCGCCACCCACCATTTTCCATCTTTTGATTTTTCATTTTCTCCATCGTCATCCTTTTAATTCATAAATTAAAGTCTTCATTCTTTTTCTTAATAAAAACTCTTCAATTTTTATTAATAATAAAAATATGTAAAACTGAAAAATGATCGAAATTTTTGACGAGAACATCATATGAATGATTGAAAAATTTAATTATAAATTTTTGAATTGATATTTGAAAATTTCTTATTGATCTATAAAGAGCGACTTATTATATTTTCATTGTTATACTTCCCATATTGTTATTATTGCCTAAAAGATTACCGATTGTTTTAGTATATATTTCTTTCATGCCACCGATTCACAATTTTTTTGGGAAAAGAATGTAGATTTCAAATTGATATGAATTAGGAAAATTATGGTTGAAAGAAAAAATAAGATGAAAGACAATGGTGGTTGTGAAATAAAAAAGTTAGATATAAAACTAGGCTGTGAATATGAGTTTTATGAATAAAATAGATATTTTATATTTAAAATGGATGTGATAAGAAATTTCATAGTTGTGAATATAATTACCTGTTATGACTGGAGAGAACAAAAAAATTAAAAAACAGAAAATCCAACTCAATTTTCCATAATTGAGTATCAGTGCTATATGGAACGATGTCGTTTACAAGAGATCAGTGGAATTAGGGCACCAAGAAATTGAATTTGGGGGGATCAGTCATCACTTACCCGAACGAATACCCCATTGACCCGAGAAGAATGGATGGTTTTCGTTAAAAGTGATGCACGGGGTTATGACGTTGTTTCACGGTGACCACTTGTCAGAATAATGTGCATTCCGCACAGAGGAGGAGAGAAAACTGTTGGTGAGGAAATCATAGCAATCGTGAACAAAAGCAAGAAGAAGGAAATGAAGGAGACAGACAGAAATTAAGTAAATTCTCTCTCTTCTCTCTCTCAAATTTCATCTCTTCTCCTTCCTCAAGTCTTCTAATCAATTTTCTCCATTTCTATTCAGGTGTGTGAGCTCAATTCTATACCACGAGTTTTCATTTTCAGACTTTTTTAATATCTAATGTTAGACGTCAGATTTTGTAAAACACAAAATTCTAGCCAAACACTCAAAATATCGATACGACTCAAATAAATCGAATCGAACAAAGAGTATAAAAATCGAGTAAAAATGAGAAAAATACTGTACCCGGTGCCTACTCGGGCAAATTTGTTCGACTTGTTCTGATCGGTCAGTTTTGGCCAAACATAACGTTTTTTTATATAAGAATTTAGAGTAAAGAGCTCTCTAATTGCTTGAATACAATGACTTTCGAACCCTTTTCAATGAGGGTTAGAGCCCTATCTATAGGCTAAATGTAATGATACGAAACTTAGTAATTAAGACTTAAATCCCCCGATTTTAGGATTTAGATAAGGAAAAATCGGGTTAAAATCTATCTAAATCAGGTATGATTTGATCTTGATTTGTTTTTCTTAATCGAAGATTCTTTCTTGAAATAAACTAAGTCTTTCCTGTTCTTGTGATGATGACCTCAATTTCTGACCTTCTACCTGATCTCCAGAAATGTCTCGAGTAACAACACTTCTGGACCACACCGACTACAATACCCGAACTTGGTTCAAATCTTGGCCGGTTCGACCCCCAAGTCGGCTCTTTTGGCCAGGCCGGCCCATTGGGCCAGTGTCTCTGGTCGGTCGGCCTTCTGGCCAGTTCAGCCACCGGGTCAGCCTTCTGGCCGGTTCGGCCACCAGGTTGGTCTTCTGGCTGGTTTAACCACTGGCTGCTCAGTGCCTGCCCCTAAGTCGGGTCGGTTTGGCAGGGCCCAACATCTGATATCTCTTGTTTCAGATGGGAGATTATATTGTTCATAAAACAACACTTTTAATTGAGAACCTATTATCCTTGCATTTGAGTCCTTAGTTTATTCTATAAAATTATTGTTATTGTGTTGGAACATAACAAATTGGTATTAGAGCAGCCGTTCCTTGGAGCTCTGATAAAAGTAAATGTCAGATGGAACTAGATTAAAGGAGATACAGAGGTTAGATACATTAATCGGTGATGAGAAATGGCATAGAGTGTTGATGCAAAACAAGCTACAGGCCTTAAATCAAACACAAAGAGAAATGCAAAATGTGATGGGATCACTATAGGAATCCTAGGAAGGAGTGTAATCAACAATGAAAATATTAGAAGTAAATCAGAAAACAATGATTCTACAAATGCAGGAAATCTCTAACCAATTACAAATGCTCAACAGATGGAAGCAATGTTATGAAGTATTTTTACTCAAGTCAATTTTCTGATTTGGTCTTTCTTGTTTTCTGTTTAATAAATCCTAGTTTGTAGGAATTCAGATCACGTTTGTTAGTTTGACTACGTCTTTAGGAGTCGTTAGAAGTCCTTTTAATTGTTGATGTTTTTCAGTCTTGTAAAGGCTATATAAGCCACCTTTATTCATGGAATAAAGAGTGAGTTGAAACTCAATTCTCTGCTCCTGTTTTTGATATTTAACATTGTGGCATCAGAGCCACGAAAAAGGGGCCTGATCAAAGTGTCAGTGAAAAATGGCAACATAAAGAGATAGTTTATTGAGCATTCCCAAGTTCGATGGAGATTATAAACATTGGGCAATGCTCATGGAGAATTCGCTGCGTTCAAAAGAGTGGTGGCACCTGATAGAAACAGGATTTAAGGAACCAGTAAGAGAAGAGATTTTGAGCAGACCACAAAGAGTAGAGCTAGCAGATCTGAAATTAAAGGATTTGAAGGTGAAGAACTACTTATTTGCCTCAATCGAGAAGATTATTCTCAAGATAATCCTCCAAAAAAACACCGTAAATGAGCTGTGGGATTCCATGAAGAGAAAATTTCAAGGTAATGAAAGGGTCCAAAGTGCTCATCTGCAACATTTACGTAGAAATTTTGAAGTATTGGAAATGAACAATGATGAGTCAATTACTGACTATTTTGCGAGAGTAATGTTTGTGGCTAATGACATGAGAAACCTGGGAGAAGATATGCCGGATTCAAAAGTTGTGGAGAAGATTTTAAGAACTCTCTCTAATAAGTTCACATATATTGTGTGTGCTATTGAGGAGACAAAAGACATCAAGAGTCTTTCAATTGATGAAGTGCAAAGCTCATTATTAGTACATGAGCAAAAGCTTAAAAGAGGAATTAGTGAAGAAGAGCAAGTGTTAAAAGTTCTAGGTTGAAGCTCCATAGGGAGAGGGTATGGAGGACGAGGGTCGGATCGAGGAGGTTACAAAGGCAGAGGTGGAGGTCGAGGTACATGTAACGCCCAATTCTCTAATCACATGCATCTTACATTGAAATGCATTCATGAGCATTCAATCTATATTTCTAAGCAGCTTATTACGAAATGCGCTGAATTCTCAAGTATATGCCTATTTTATGATCTAATTAGTCATGATTACTTTATCTATGCATGATATTATTATGGCGTTCCAACTCTATAGCCTAATATACTCTGTTTAGTGTTTCTTCTTTTACAGTGGAAAGGTTTGGCTTGGGAAGAGAAGATAGATGTGCTGAAAATGGTTATAAATACGCTAAATGTATAATATCTCAAAAACGACATTCCTAGATTAACTTGATTACACTTCTAATTTATGAATTTCATTTCATTTATTTATAATTCTAAAGTAAATAAAATGCTGCAATTTGATTGGTTAGTTGACTAGGGTGCACCAAAAGCACTTTTAATGTGTTGCACTAGATTATTTTGATCTTTCCTCCAACAATAACCTTTTCCTAAGGCCAAAAATGTGGCATATGACACATTTGACACCTATACTAGTTCAGCCAATTAGGACAAAGCAAGTGGTTGCCTTTAGCATGGTTACATATGGTAGGAAATGTCATTTTATGCTCATTTTATGCTTTCTTTTGTTCACATGAGACTCAAAAACGACCAGCCTCTTCTCATCTTCCTTTCTTCAACCTTAGAACCCCAAATACCATACAAAAACTGAAATATATCATGGAGGTTGCATATGAGATGAATTGAAGCTAGTTGGTGACTCTTTTGGTGAAAACGTTGCATCCTTAAGCTTAATTGCTAGGTCTGATCCTATCTCTGTGTTTTATGCTTAAAATTATGTACATATGATGATTACATGATCTGATTTTATATGTAGTATTATGAAGATGAATTGAAGATAGCTAAGTTAGTTGAAGTAGTTTAATTAAACTTGTGAATCTGATAAGTTGTGGCTGATTCTATTGATGCTTGGTATTGTTATAATGATTGGAAGTATGCTTGAAGAATTAGAGGATAGGTAACTCAAGTGGTTATTTAGGTTAAGTTATGCAAGAACTTAATTAGTTCGGTTCAAGTGAGTTTTTATTATTGCAAAGTTAGGGGCTGCCCTATTAGTGTTCTTAATTTATTGAATTAAGGAATGATATTAAGATGAATTATAAGTTTTGATGTGTTTAATTGAATGATAGTGTCTCTTCATTGAATGAACATTTAAAGGTATGTATATACATGCTTGATCTTTTTAGGTTTATAAGCACATTGTATCTTCCCCAAGGGCCAAACACTTCCACTATTGTACTTGCTTTGGATTCGAGGTAAGTTGAAGCTTTTATTTGCTGCATTGCAAGAACTAATTGATATTCAAGTAATTAGTATGATATGGATGATTCTATGTCTACGATTGAATGGTATGTGAGATTAACGTGATACATGATGCATATAAAAGATGTTTTGAAAGAGGAAGTATGGTACTTGATTGATTGAGAGTGGGCAACATGACTATACGGTCTACAGATGATAGTTGAGCTATCGGAGAGTAGACATAATGTGTACGGTCTGCTGATGTTGGTTGAGTACTAATGATAGTGCTTAACTAACAGAGAGTAGATATCATGATATGATGATTGACCAATCTTAATGAAATGCTTATACGGCCTACTGATATTGATTGAGTACCAGCCTTCCGGGTACCCTACAAAGAATGTTTTCAGAATAAATGAGTATGGAAAAACATATTGCATGATATGATTCATTATACGTGGTTGTGTGCATAAGTTTCAACTTACTAAGCTTATTGCTCATTAATAAGTTTTTGTAATGCAGGTAATGATGTGCAGTGATAATTAGTCTCCTAAATGGTCAGTCAGTTTGTTCATATGCCATGCTCGAGATGAACTTTTGAAGCTTATGTTCAGTTACTTATCTTTTGGATAATTAAACCGTTGAGGGTCTTTTGTTGTAAATAGATATTTTTGATTCCATGTATAAACGATGATATATTTCAATCGACAAAGTTCCTTTCAAGTATTATGAAGTTCTCTTGAAAAAATTAAATATTGGGGACCTTCTTTAATGGCTGGCTGCGTTTTCAAGTTAAGTCAAGTATCTAACACTACAAGAAAAAAGGGCTACGACAAGTGTTTTTAACCCTTGTCGTAGCCATATTAAAACCATTGTCGTAGCTGGTGTTGTCGTAGGGTCTGAAAAAATCCGCTCTACGACAACGGTTTTTAAACGTTGTCGCAAACTCTACGACAACGGTTTTTAACCGTTGTCGTAGCCATATAAAAATCGTTGTCGTAGATCATAGTGTTGAAAAAAACCGTTGTCGTAGCCATATTAATAAATAAAACAATATTTTGCCACGTAAGCTTGCCACATCATCACACACGTCATGCCACATCATCAGACACAACATGCTAGGGATGCCATGTCATCATAAGGATGACATCATCAATCAATATTATGCGTTGTGTGAGATTCGAACCCGGGTGGCCCAGTGTTGCTCTAACCACTAAATCATTGATGCCTCATGTGACAATGTCTTGCATATATTTCTTTTATAATATATTTTTGATATTTTTCAATTTTCTATTATTAATGCATTTCTTTGTTAACTTTTATAAAGTACCATTACTTATTAATATAAGTAATTGATTTCCAATTTTGATATATTAATATATATATATATATAATTGAATGATTAATGACTATATTAATAATAATTAATATAATTTTCAAATTATATATATATAATGAATATATTTATAAAATTAATATATTATTCAAATTATATATATAATGAATATATTTATAAAATTAATATATATTTCAAATTATATGTATAATTAATATATTTATAACATTAATGTATTTTTCTCATTAATATATTTATAAAATTAATAATCTATTGTACATATTTTCTAAAATTTCTTTATAATGAAATAAAATTTAATTCTCAAAATTAGTTTATTTCTTCAATTTTATTCAACAATATATAGCATTTCTTCTTTCATTTTAAAAAAAAAATTGTAATATTTGACTTTTTTTTTAAAATATTAGTCTATGACAACGCTTCTACGAGGCTACGACAACGTTAGAAAACAACTCATGTGACATTGTCTTGCATATATTTCTTTTATAATATATTTTTGATATTTTTCAATTTTCAATTATTACATATTTTTTGTTAACTTTTATAAATTAAGTACCATTAGTTATTAATATAAGTAATTGATTTCCAATTTTGATATATTAATATATATATATATATAAATAATTCAATGATTAATGACTATATTAATAATAATTAATATAATTTTCAAATTATATATATAATTAATATATTTATAAAATTAATATATTTTTCAAATTAATATATGTATATTAATAATTAATATATTTTTCAAATTATATTTATAATTAATATATTTATAAAATTAATAATCTGTTGTACATATTTTCTAAAGTTTCTTTATAATGAAATAAAATTTAATTCTCAAAATTAGTTTATTTCATTAATTTAATTAATTCAACAATTAATATATGCATTTCTTTGTTAACTTTTATAAAGTACCATTACTTATTAATATAAGTAATTGATTTCCAATTTTGATAGATTAATAAATATATATATATATATATATAATTGGAAGATTATTAATTAATGACTATATTAATAATAATTAATCTAATTTTCAAATTATATATATAATGATTATATTTATAAAATTAATATATTTTTCAAATTAATATATGTATATTAATAATGCATATATTTTTCAAATTATATATATAATTAATATATTTATAAAATCAATATATTTTTCAAAATTATATTTACAATTAATAAATTTATATAATTAATGTATTTTTCAAATTAATATATTTATAAAATTAATAATCTGTTGTAGTGGGTGTTGTCAAGGGTTTTTAGCAAAAACACATATCGTAGGGGTGTTGTCTATGAGAGAATTTCTTGTAATGTAACATTCTCATACATGTGGTTCTTAAAAGTATTTCGAATTAGT
Organism: Scutellaria minor; assembly: GCA_954870855.1. Lineage (NCBI taxonomy): Eukaryota > Viridiplantae > Streptophyta > Magnoliopsida > Lamiales > Lamiaceae > Scutellaria > Scutellaria minor. The sequence continues at coordinate 4,093,261 of OX940732.1, read as the reverse complement.
AAAGCTTGGGAGTGTTACAATACAGGTCGAGGAAGAACATTCCTCAACAAGGCTGAAATAGAGTGCTTCAATTGTTACAAACTAGGGCATTTCCAACATGAATGTCCCACCGAGAGAAAAGAGCTAATTATGCAGAATACGATGATGAAGAAGAGCTATTACTGATGGCTCATGTGGACTTTCACCATCCTAAGCAAGAAGAGGTATGGTTCCTAGATTCTGGCTGTAGTAATCATATGACAGGAAATAAATTCTGGTTCTCAAGTCTAGATGAGGGGTATAGACAAATTGTGAGACTTGGAAACAACTCAAGAATGAATGTGTTGGAGAGAGTGAGTGTCAAGATAAAGATTGGAGGAATTATTCATGTCTTGAGCCATGTTTATTGCATACCAGAATTGAAGAACAATTTGTTGAGTATTGGGCAACTGCAAGAAAAGGGAGTCGACATATTTATTTGGAATAACGTGTGTGAGGTGGTCCATCCAAATCGAGGGCTCATCATGGATCAGAGATGTCTGTCAACAGGATGTCTATGGTATTAGCTTCAACTGTAGCAGATAAACCAAGCTGTTTGAAGGCGGTTTCAGAAGAAGATTCTCATCTATGACACTGTAGATTTGCTCACTTGAGTTTTAATGGGTTGAGAATACTACACTATAAGAAGATGGTAAATGGGTTACCCATTTTAAAAACGCCATCCAGATTGTGTGAAGATTGTCTAAAGGGAAAGCAATATCGAGAGATAATTCCCAAAGAAAGTTAGTGGAGAGCAACATAAAGGTTGCAATTGGTTCATGTAGACATTTGTGGACCAATCACTCCTGAATCCAAAAGTAAAAAAAGGTATTTGCTCACTTTTATTGACAATTTCAGTAGAAAGACGTAGGTGTTCTATTTATCAGAAAAGTCAGAGGCGTTTGTCTTGTTCAAAAAATTCAAAAGCTTTGTAGAAAATGAAGTGAGATAGCAGATAGGGTGTCTAAGGACTAATAGAGGGTGAGAGTTCACCTATGTTGAATTTAATGAGTTTTGCAGTTTCCACGGCATAAAATAACAACTGACTGCGGTATATACTCCGCAACAAATCGGAGTTGCTGAACGGAAAAATAGAAGCATCATGAATTTGGTAAGGAGTATTTTATCTGAAAAGAATCTTCCAAAAGAGCTTTGTCCAGAGGCTGTCAACTGGACTGTGTATGTTTTGAATCGAAGTCCAACAATTACAGTGAAAGATCGAACACCCAAGGAAGCTTGGAATGGACACAAACCATCTGTGGAACATGAAGAGAACAAAACTTGATGACAAAAGCATGAAGTGTATTCACTTGGGAGTGAGTGAAGGTACGAAGGCATACAGGCTCTACAATCCAGTCATAGGAAAAATTGTGATAAGTAGAGACGTAGTGTTTGAAGAAACTAAAAGTTGGGATTGGAACAACATGGAGACAAATAGAACTGACATTGGTCCAACGTGGGGAGAAGATGCGATGAATGAAGAAAGAACAACTTATGATGATAATGGTGAAAACAACATAATTAGTAGCTCATCCTCATCAAACACAATATCAAATGCGGAGCAAAGGAGGAATAGACGGCAACCTGGGTGGATGAATGACTATGTGACTGGAGAAGGATTATCTGAGGAAGAAGAAACAAATAACTTAGTCTTGTACACTGAAATTGGAGATCCTAACACCTTTGAGAAAGCTGTTAGTAGCGCAAAATGGAGGAAAGCAATGGACAATGAAATTCAAGCCATTGAGAAAAATGAAACTTGGAGTTAACAACCTTACCACCGGGAACAAAAGCCATATGAGTAAAGTGGATTTACAAAACCAAGATGAATGAGAAATGAGAAGTGGAGAAGAATAAGGTCAGGCTTATGGCAAAAGGGTACTCACAAAAGTAAGGGATAGATTATCAAGAAGTGTTTGCTCCAATAGCTCGAAGGGATACGATCAGAATGATACTCGCTCTAGCTGCTCACAATAACTGGTATGTTTTCCAACTAGATGTAAAAAGTGCTTTCTTACATGGAAAATTGCTTGAAGATGTTTATATTGAGCAACCACAAGGCTATGTGAAGTTTGGAGAAGAACAAAAGGTGTTAAAGTTGAACAAGGCATTTTATGGGTTAAAACAAGTGTCTCAAGTTTGGTACAGTAAAATCAAGGCTTATCTTGTTAAAGAGGGATTTGTGAGGTGTCCTAGTGAACATACTTTATTCACTAAATGCAAGAACGAGGGAGAGATATTGATAGTTAGTATATATGTAGATGATTTGTGGTTTACGGGTAATGATGCTAGATTGTGTGAAGAGTTCAAGTCTTCAATGAAACTTGAATTTCATATGTCAGACTCGGGAAGGATGAGGTATTTTTTGGGTGTAGAAGTGGTGCAAAATAAAGAAGGGATCTATATTAGCCAGAAAATGTATGCACAAGAGATATTGGAAAGATTTGGTATGTTAAACTGTAATGGTGTGAAGAATCCAATTGTACCCGGGTGTAAGGTGGCAAAAGATGAAGGAGTTAGAGTGGATGCTATGCAATATAAGCAAATGATTGGCAGCTTGATGTATTTGACAGTAACGAGGCCTGATTTAATGTTTGTTGTTAGCTTAGCAAGCCGATTCATGGAGAAACCTACTGAAATACACATGCAAATGGTGAAAAGAGTTTTGTGTTATGTAAAGAATACTGCTGACTTGGGAATTTTCTATAACAGGGGAAGAGATGGTAGTGAGTTGTTTGCTTTCTCAGATAGTGATTATGCTGGGGATATTGATGAGCACAAAAGTACATCAGGGTATGTATTTTTGATGAGTTCAGGAGTTGTGTCATGGAGTTCAAAGAAACAAGCAGTAGTAGTCTCTCCACTACTGAAGCTGAGTTTATATCAGTAGCCTCTTGTGCTTGTCAAGCTGTATGGATGCAGAGAGTGCTGGAATGTCTTGGATGGAAAGGGAAAAGGTACACTGCTATATATTGTGACAATTCATCAACAATTAAGTTGTCAAAAAAATCTTGTGATGCATGGAAGGAGCAAGCACATTGATGTACGATACCATTTTCTTTGAGACCTCTCAAATGGTGGAGTTGTGGAGTTAAAATATTGCTCTAAGGATCAAGTGGCAGATGTTATGACCAAACCTTTAAAGCTTGAGGCCTTTGTGATGATGAGAGAGTTACTTGGTGTGTGTTTTGTGCCTTCAAAATAAACTGATTGCTACTGCAATGCAATTTAAGGGATGGAATTGTTATGAAGTATTTGTTACGCAAGTCAATTTTATGACTTGATCTTTCTTGTTTTCTGTTTAATAAATCCTAGTTTGTAGGAATTCAGATCACGTTTGTTAGTTTGACCATGTCTTTAGGAGTCGTTAGAAGTCCTTTTAATTGTTGCTGTTTTTTAGTCTTGTAAAGGCTATAAAAGCCACTTTTATTCATGGAATAAAGAGTGAGTTGAAACTCAATTCTCTGCTCCTGTTTTTTATATTTAACAAGCAAGTGGTTGATGACATATTGACCTCGCTGTCGCGACATGATAAAATTAATTATTTTCCTTCATAACCTTACTAACTAGTAGATAAGGTGAGTCGGAGTCGATCCCACGAAGAGTGAAGAATTAACTATGTCACATATTTTCAATTCAATTAAATAAGAAAAGATGGGGGTTGGATTGATTAACTATCACTAAATTAGTTAACTAACCTAGAAAGTAAATTAAATAACAAGAAATCAATTGATAAAAGTATTCCACTTATCAGTTCAGTTATCCTCCGGTATCATTTATCCCCCAATTAATGTAATATCCCTCTCAGATTGTCATAGAATTATCACCCCTAGTCTAATAACAAGCTCTGTTAAACTGAATTGTCTCTTAAGATTAGTTAAATTAGGATAAGATCACTAATTAACCCTATTTAATTGAATAATCTAGAATAAGCTTTCTAATTTTAATTCATTAAACACATTAATCACCAAGACGATAGGATGAACTATACTCTGAATACACAAACTCGATTCGATAATCTAGGATTATGCTACCCTAGGGATGCACGACCTCTAATTTACTACTAATGAAAATTAAATTACAACAATTAGGATTCATGATTTAAAATTCTAGCAATCAATTATCAAAAACTCAACCTATCAGGCCAATGCAAATCAAGCAATAATAATTGAAATCATATCAATCAGATAGCGTAAACAATTTCAATCAAAATATCAAGAGAGAATTACGGAATTAACTAAAACATAAATAAATATATGGGTTCCCCTCTAACTAGAATATGAAGTCTAACATTGCATCCTTAAAATCGAATCCATAAAAGTTGTAAAGAAATCCCTTATAAAACTAATCTCTCCAAAAGAATAATATATAAACTTACTCTAAATCTCTCCTCTCTCTCTCTACATGTTTCAGACTTAGGAAAGAAGAAATATAATAGTTGAGAAAGTGGCGTGTGATTATCCGATATAGGCGTGAATGGGGTGTGTTGGTGTGAATTTTGTCTCTTTTCATGGCTTCAAATGGGCTCTTTTTAATTAAGTCAATTATCTTCTTTCAACTTAAGTCACGGGTTGTCCTCCTTTCTTAAAGGAAATGGGCTTGACTTTCTCTTTTCTTTTAAATTCTAACCTAATTTATTTTCCATCTTAGTAAGCCCATGAGGATTGGGCTTCTCTTCTCTTCAGCATCAATCCAGCCCAATTTCTCTTTAATTACTTATTGAATTTCAATCCATCTTCTGGTCCATGGTCTCATTATTTGATATATGAAGTATTTGGAGACCGAAAATATATATATGTAAGAAAATGGTGCATTCAATCACATAAAATATTATAAAATCCCAAATACTAAAATACACTTATTTTCTACATATCACATATTACTATCACCAGTAAAGACCACACTCCCCCTAGAGAAAAATGTTATGTAAGGATTGGAAACATATTTGTTGGGAGAGGGTATAGTTCTCAAAGTAGTGGAGGAAGCAATCATACTTACTCTCCATTTCAGAAAAATTGAGTTCCCAAAGTTTGATGAAGCAGAACCTAGAGCTTGGGTGAGAAAATGCAACATGTATTTTCTAAATCATAACATTATTGAAGATTGCAAGATATTATATGCTACTATGCACTTAGAAGGGAAAGTTGAACTATGGTATCAAGGTTTTTCTGAAAATAAAGAGAATCTTAGTTAGGGAGAATTTATTGAAGCAATATTGAATAGGTTTGATGATATTGATCCAGAGTTAGTTGTGGGCGAATTTCATTTTTTGAAACAAACTGGATCAATTGCAGAACTAGTGGAGAAGTTTGAGGAATTGAAGTCTTACTTTCAACTGTTTAAAAGAGAATTACCTGAAGAATACTTTGTCTCTAGCTTTATCAACAAGCTTAGAGAGGACATTAAGGGGGCTATTTTGATTGTCAAACCTAAGAGCTTTGAAGAAACTGTATATATGATAAGAAAACATGAATTTACTTGTGATGCAATTGCAAGAAGATATAAACAAGCTGTAAGAACAACTATTACTCACAACCCAGGGAAGGTAACACCAAACTTTCCCAAGTCCAATAATTTTAAAGGGCCTCCTGGAGATAAGGTACTTTTTAAAAAAGGAGAAGCCAAGTTTCCCCTAGAAAGCTACTCATAGAAGCTGAAATGACCAGCAGGAGAGAAAAGAAGTTATGTTACAATTGTGGTGATGTTTTTGTTCCTGGGCATAAATGTAAAAACAGAAAAGTGTTCATGTTCGTGTCACAAGAAGAAGAGAATGCCCTAAAAGAAAAATTAGAGGTGTCAGAGGAGTTTAATGAGCCTATTATGACTGAGGAGATGACGATTTCCTTAAATGCAATAGACATGTATTCCAACATTAACACTATTAGAATAAGGGTTCGGTCAAGAAATATATCCCTTGATTGATAGTGGAAGAACCCACTAATTTTTGGATAAAGAAGAATATTGTAAGATAGAGTGCAAGGTGGAAAGTACAGTGCCAATGATGGTGACTATAGCTGATGGAAGTAAAGTGATCAGTAGGAAGATTTACCCAGATTTTACATGGGAAATACAAGGGCACAAATTCACTTACCCTATAAGAATTATCAAATTGGGGGATTGTGATATGGTTCTAGGTGGAGATTGGTTGAGGAAGAATAACCCTATTGAGATCGATTACAATCACATGAAGATCTCAATAAACAATAATGGGAATAAGGTGAGCATTAAGGCTATATCCTCAGAAGCTGAAGTCAAAACTATTACTGGAGTGGGAATTCAAAAGCTTTTGAACAATAGAGATTGTTGTTTGATAGGGAAGTTATACACTGTCAAAGTGAATGAACACTCAAGTAATGAGAATTTGGGAAAATTACTTGAAGATTTTAAAGATGTGTTCAAGGAACCAACTACTTTGCCACCAACAAAAACCATTCAATATTATATAAACTTGATACCTGAAGCTGTACCAAAGAAGCAAGCTCCTTATAGGTATCTATATTTATAAAAATGAGAGATTGAAAAGCTGATAAAAGAAATGTTAGAGGCAGGAGTGATTCGAGCAAGTCCATATGTTTCTCCAATAATCATGGTGAAAAAGGACGAAAGTTAAAAGATGTGTGTTGACTATAGTGTTGGTCCCAAGTGGTCAGAGGTTCAGGAGGGGGTGAATGAACCTATATCAAATTTTATGTTTTAAAACTTTTCTATAAATAGGTTGCTGAATTCTACAGAGAATGCAGCAACTTTCTCGATTCAGTAAGTTGGCAGTATGCTCATTCAGCTTACTATCTCGGTTTTCACAATATGCAACGGAAACTTAAGATAGAGTTTCTTTTGAAAAACAGTTTTTCTTTTCCCAAGTATGATTTTAACAGAAACTTTTTAACAGTATGAGCAGGGTATATATAAGATATGCAATATATAGCAAGTATGGAAAGCGATAAATACACAAAGAGTTTATAGTGGTTTGAAGGTGGTGTAATCCTTCTACGTCCACTCTTCTCCTTCACACAGGAGGAACTCCACTAGGTCAGATCGATTTACAAGTCTCAACTTTACAATCTTCTTCCTAACGAGTCAAACCTACTAGAATCAGTAAGATTCCAAGACAACTCCCACACAGGGTACAAATACTCACACAGAGTAAGAAGCCTTTAAACAAAGACTAAACATTTAGTGAGGATCTAAATTCCCACTAAGGACACCAACTAAAACAATCTAGCATACAATAAATGGTTAAAAGTATATGGTCTTCAACTTGTGCTTTCGAAGTCATCCTTAAGAACTTGTGAGCTCGAAATCTTGGGTTTGACTGCTTCTGAAGGTTGAGTGACTAAACTGTTTAGCAAACTTGTATTTTTCTTGAGAATTGAATCGCTTAGAAAATTATTAGTAAGTTCAGTAGTCTGCTTGGTCACCTTCACATTCTATTTATACTGGTACGAATATGCCCGTTGAAGAGAGGCACAGTTCTTGTAGAAATTCAAATATTGATCTTCAAAATCTTCGCATTTAATGCACCTGGAGAAACTGGAAAATAGGGCATGTCCTATTCTGATCCACTTTAATGGCGTCATTCCTCGGCAACAGTGTTTTTGCAGGTCCGCGGTCCAGATGACATCACTTCATTGGTCAGATGCTAACTTTCATTTACTAATTACTTTGATAATACAGAAACCTCATACTGCATTCATTGCTTCCTCGTACTGCAATAAGCAAGTTAAGTTAGATTCACAACTTACTACTCAAGTTGCAGTAACTGCTTTCTGTTCTGCGCCAGCTTCCTGATCTACGTTTGCTTGCTAATTCCAGAACAACTTCCTGTTTCTGAATCCTGCAGACAGCCTCCAGTTCTCCTTACTGCTTTCTATATGTTGCTTACTGTTTCAGCTTGCTAATCCTGCTTACTGATTCTCCTTGCTGAGAATCAGCATCCGATACTTCTAGAATCCTGCTAAACTCAGTAATCTCCATCTTTCTGATTTTTTTGCATCTTTTACAAATATAGCCCAGAAAGTTAACTCTACAAAACTAAGTTCCACTTAAACAATATGGAAAAATGGGGTACTCTAACTTCCTATACAAAATTATTTATCTCATCAAAATCTATCAGAAATATCTCAATTACTTAATTTATGTAAAAGTATTATATCGTTTTATGCAATATAATATAAGAGTACTACTCACATGACATTAATGTAGTACTAGCAAAACTAAAATGTATCACTAACATAATTAAATGATATTGTATGTTGTCAGAACATGAATATAATGTAAGGGTATTGCTAACAAACATAAAGGTATCACTAACATAAATAAAAGGTATTATACAATATTTGTCAGAACACAAACATGTAGAAGAGAATGCGGGCACGCCCAGCTGGCGGCGCGGTGGGACGCATGTAAGCACATAAAAAATAATCTTGGATTGAATTGACCAGATTATATGAATCTAAAATACATACACTAACACAAGTTTTTGTGATCCACTTATATGTGTGTGTGTGTGTGTGTATATATGTATATATATGAGTTTTAGATCACGTGTGTTACACGTGGAGATCAATTCAAATTAAGAAAAAATAATAATAATACAAATACCTTATATATAACACTTTTATATTAGAGTTCTAATTATCATAGGATTCTATAAGATTTTAAATTAGCTAGGATTCTAATATAAAATAATTTAAATATGAAAATTGAAATTACTATTATAACCTTAAATAATAATTTTTGATATGGATATATTCGTCAATCCATATTTTGTAAGAAACATCTAATTATAATAGGATTCTATAAGATTTTAAATTAGCAAGGATTCTAATATAAAATAATTTAAATATGAAAATTTAAATTACTATTATAACCTTAAATAATAATATTTGATATGAATATATTCAGCAATCCATATTTTGTAATTAGAAACATCACACTTATATATATGTATATATTGGAAAGTACACAATATACCATGAAAAATATAATCTATTGCCAATTTTACCATCAAATATAACATTGGGTCTCTTTATACCACAAAATATAGTTTCAAGCCACTTTCTACCACTTTTTTTGTCCAAATCAATGTAGAATAGTGGCTGAAATGACAAGTGATATGTTTTACTTTTCAGTGTGATGAGATTTGGCCATGCAAATTTATTGTTTTTTTTTCTTATTATTTATTGGCCATGCAACTATTACACCAAATTTTTTGTTGTCTTGTCCTCATTATTTACTGTGAATTCACATGTAATATTCCTGTTTATTCACTTTATACGTGTATATAAGGTTGATAATTATAGTAAGAAATTATCAAACAACATTTGAAAGAACAAATTCTCTAAAAAAAATTTCGTTCATTGGCACTTTGAAGGTTTGAAGAATTATCGTGGAAATTAAAAAGGTATGTTTGAATTCATGTTTCGAAGGGTTAAACGGATATAATTTTACATGTGATACGGTTAAACGGGTATAATTTTACATGTGATAGAGCTAAACGGGGATTATGCCCATAATCCTCGTTTAACCCTATAATTCAAAAAAAATAGGGTTAAACGGGGATTATGCACATAATCCATGTTTAACCCGATAATTAGAAATAAATAGGGTTAAACAGGGATTATTGGCATAATCCACGTTTAACCCTATAATTTTCGAAATACATAGGGTAAAACAGGGATTATTAAACGTGGATTATTAAAATTATTACAATTATTTAACCTTATTTTTTTCAAATTATCGGGTTAAATGGGAAAGCTGTGCGCGCGTGGACGGGTGACGGTAGACGCCCGACGCACGCGCAGTAACCTGTCGTCGCGCGCGCCCTACGGGAGACAATAGGTGCCCGCACACGCTCACTGAGCACCCATCCTCGTACCCATGCGCGCACAGCTCCCCGTCACCCATCGGGCGCACACGCGCACCGCGCCCCCGTTGTCGGGCGCACGCGTCGACGGGTGACTATAGGCAACCGGCGCATGTGCAATCATTCATCCGCGCACGCGCCCAACGGGAGACAATGGGTGCCCACGCGCGCTCACCAAGCACCCATCCTCATCCCCGTGCGCGCGCATAGCGCCCCGTCACCCGTTGGGCGCGCTCATTTTAATAACTCCCCTTTAATAATTAAAACAACATAAGTTAATAATCCCCATTTAATCCTCATTTACTAATTTTAATAATCCCCTTTAATAATTTTAATAATCCTCATTTAATAATTAAAACATCATATGTGAATATTCCCCTTTAATAATTTTAATAATCTCCATTTAATAATCCCCGTTTAATAGTTAAAACAAAATAATTTCCTAGTCTCTATTAAATAATTGTAATAATTTTAATAATCCACGTTTAATAATCCCTATTTAATAATTAAAGCAACATAATTTATTAATCTCTATTAAATAATTTTAGTAATTTTAATAATCTCCGTTTAATAATTAAAGCAACATAATTTACTAATCCCCATTTAATAATTTTAATAATCTGCAGTTAATAATCCCCGTTTAATAATTAAAACAACATAATTTCCATATTTCCCGTTTAATAATTTTAATAATTTTAATAATCCACATTTTATCCACCTCTACTAATTTGAATAACTAAAAAACCCTGCTTTATAAGTTTGATATATTTATTTTCCACATCGATAGTCAGATTGACCGCGCGTCGCAACGCGGTAAAATTAAATAATTTCTTTCCTAACCTAACCAACTAGTAGCTAAGGCAAGTAAGAGTCGATCCCACGAGGAGTGATGATTAACTATGCCACCTATGTTCAATTCAAACAATTAACAGATTATGGGGGGGTTTGGATTAACTAACCGTGACTAAATCAATTAACTAAACTAGAAATCGAATTAAACAGGAAATCAATAGATGCAAATATTCCAGTTAACAGTTCAATTATCCTCCGATATCAATTATTCCCTAATCAACGTATTACCCCTCTCTCAGATCATCATGGAATTATCATCCCTAGCTTAACACTACGTGTCATTAAACCAAATCATCTTTTAAGATTAGTTAATTAGGATACGCTCGCTAATCAACCCTATTTAATTGAATAACCTAGGATACGCTCGCTAGATTTAATTCATTCAAATGCATTAATCACCAAGACGATAGGATGAACTAGACTCCAAATCAACACGCGTGATTTGATAATACCAGGATTATGTTACCCTAGAGATGCACGACCTCTAGTTTACCACTTTATGAAACTTAAATGGCGCAACGACGCTTTAAGATTCTAGCAGTCAATTATCAAACACTTAACCTAGGTGGTCAATCCAAATCAAGCATTAATAATTGAAAAAATTATGCACAGATAACATAATCAATTTCAATCAAACATCGAGAGGGAAATACGGATTAATTAGAAAATAATAGATAAACGGGTTCAAACATCCCTACTAACCGGAATTAAAAGATTAGCCGAACATCCTTGATGTCAGATCCACAAAAGCAATTGAATACTCCATCCGAATTAATCTAGGAAAATTAAATGAATTCTTTCTCTCTCCAAACTTTCTCTCTCTAATATCTCTACTCTCTCTCTTCCTAATCTCTTAACTCCTCATCATGTGAACAGTGGCTAAAAATGAAGTTCTGCCTGCGTGAGTATCTCTTGCTTGGGCAAAAAGTCAAAGCATAAATAGGGCTTCCCTTCTTGGATCTTGGCGTGGGCTTTTATTTCCAACTATTAAACATTTTGGGCCACCAATTGTCAAGCCCAAAATCTCTCCAATTAATTAATTAGCACACTCTTCTTCTTAGCCCAAATCTCAATTCCCTTGATACATGCTTATCTCATCTCGGCTCCAAAACACTTCAAAACTCCTAAAATAATCAAGAAAATAATTTATGAAGTATTTGGAGACTCAAATCACACATTCGTAGGAAAATAGTGCATCCAATCAAATAAACAATTATAAAATCTCACATTAATCACCATAAAAATTCACATATTTTCCTCGTATCAAATTCCCCCACACTTAAACTATTGCTTGTCCTCAAGCAACAAAAGAATTAAAGCACAAAGGGAAACAAAATAAAAGATCATCGCTTGCTCAGATTCTCACCAACACTCATAGGAACTCGAATCCATATCGGGAACAATACATAAAAACATGTCAGACTCAATGCACAATCTCAAAAAATCATAAGTTTTGGAAGGATATTAGAAATCAAATCTCTCATAGACAATTCATTAATTCACTCTACCACATACATCAATCAATATACTTCAACTCCTTTTACGATATCCTTCATCTAAATTAGAACTCATTAAGTTTTCACACACAATGAATCACCCCCATTTTTCTCCTTATATCTCCTTTTTTTTCTTTATTCTTTTTTTTTTCATAGACAATGATTCTTCGTCCTTTAATTAATCTTTTTGGATGAGGTTGGCAGCTCCACACCATTCTTAGGTTAGTCCATGAACTACTACGAATTTTCTTTCGCATTTTTTCTTTCAAGTCTTTGGACCCCTAAGAACAGACAGTTGATTCCACACCCCATAATCTTTTCACTCCTCAATTTTTTTTCAACTCAACACATTTATCTCCAACCGTATCAATTTTTTTTTTCTCAACCAAGGGGGTCATCAAAAGTGATCCAACTTCACAAATTCCAATCTAAACTACTTCCATCAAGGAATTAAAAAGCACATCTTAAGACACAAGTAGGCAAACCAAATCAACTCAAAGTCATAGATTAATTCTCAAACCAACATTATCATTCCTAACAGTAATTTTCCAAGACGACATTCAGTAATTTTAACCAACATAAAGCAACAAAACATTTCCCAACACATTATCGAATTCCCAAATAACAACAATAAACAACACTCGAATCATCATTGCAAGCTCTCTTACTCAACACTTCTTTTTTTTTGTTTATATATGCAAATGCAAGCAAAAATTAAACGTGTTAAAACAAGTAAACATGCAATCTAACATGCAACTACATGAACCTAAATGCAACTACATGCAAGATATGTGATCCACTCCACACTTCATCAAATATGCAACAACTCTTCATCCCCCCACACTTAGAATCTTGCTTGTCCTCAAGTAATTCATCATCAAAACACAGCAAAAGATATAAACAAGGCAAAAATTCATATATGCAAGGAAATTGGAGCAAAAATAAAAAGTGTGGAATAGAAATCACCAGATCACCAAGGAGGTTTTGGAATTGGTTTCAAAGAAGACGTATGACAAATCACCGTGTCCAACCCTCCATTGAGCTTTGTCCAATTAATAGCTTTGATCTTTGGAACTTTGGTGCGAAGTGTTTCATCTCTCAAGTTTTTAGTCAGTACCATTTTCAAATTGTCCCTGCAATTCATCTTAAAAACTTCCTCGACAAGAGGTTCAATCACACTCAATGCAAAAATAGAATTTTCATCATCAGGATGTTTCATGGCATCAAAAATATTGAATTTTATAACCTGCCCATCAAATTCCATCGTGAGAGTTCCCTCACGAACGTCTATTTTTATTTGGGAGGTGTTCAAGAATGGTCTCCCTAACAAAATAGGTGGTGAATTTGATGGGTCGCCATTCATATCCAAAACATAAAAGTCTGCAAGAAAAATGAGTCCATTGACCTCAATAAGAACGTCCTCAATTACCCCATCAGGATATGCATTACTACGGTCGGCTAATTGAATGATGACACGTGTTTCTTTTAATGGCCCTAAATTTAGAGATGCATAGATAGAACGTGGCATAACATTAATTGAAGCTCCTAGATCTAGCATAGCCCGCTCAATTCTAACATCTCCTTTACGACATGGAATAACAAACATACCTAGGTCCTTTCACTTTTGAGGAAGCTTCTTTTGAAAACTTGCAGACACGTTTTCCCCCATCAAAATCTGCTCATCCCCTTTAAGTTTCCGCTTGTTTGTGCACAAGTCCTTGAGGAATTTCGCATATCTTGGAACTTGTTTGATCGCATCAATCAAAGGGATGTTGATCTCGACCTTGCGAAAAACATCAAGTAGTTATTTTTCTTTATCTTCATTCGCTGCCCTCGCCAACCTGGAAGGAAAATGAATCATGTTAGCTTGGATATTAGGAGAAAAATCAGATTTTACCTGTGCAGATTCTGAAGTTTTCACACTGGATGATGGCTCAACACTGGGTGATCCAGTGTCGACCTGTTCAGCTGGATTTTTTTCCTCATCATTTTCTCGATTTTTCTCAGGCTTTTTGGGCTCTTCCAGCTGCTTCCCACTCCTCAGAGTTATTGCACTGACATTTCTTGGGTTTATCTCAAGTTGAGACAGTAATTTACCTCCATTCTGGGCCTCAAGACGACTCACAACCGTCGCCAGTTGGCTCATTTGTGTCTCAAGAGTTTTGATGCTTGACTGGGTATCCCTTTGGAATTGAGCGGTGTCCTTTTGGAATTGCATTGTGTTGGAGGCCAATGTCTTCATCATATCTTCCAAAGATGTGTTGGAGTTTTGTCCTGATGATTGCCCATGGTAATTAGAATTTCCTCCTTGATGGTTTGGATTTCTCAAAAGTTGTGGAGGTTTGTTATGCTCTCCATTGTAATTGCCTTGCTGATTTCCTTGCTGGGTTCCCCACCTTAGATTTCGATGATCCCTCCAACCCGAATTGTACGTGTTAGAGTAAGGGTCATACTTCCTTCCTTGGTAGTTTGAGTTTCCTCCTTGGTAGTTTCCACTTCCCACGGCGTTAGCATGAGCCTCGATCTCATCGAGCAGAATTCGGCATGAATCTGTGGTATGGTCAGTGGTGTTGCAAAGACGACATGGCTTTACCTGGGGCACACCTGTAGCAACTTGACGAACAAAAGAAGTTAATTCATTTAGTCTATTCTCAATAGTAGATTCACTTACCTCTTTCACAATTCGTAATGAAGAATCCCGAGTGCCGAATTGTTGGGAAGTAGCAGCCATATCCGCGATAAGAGCTCTTGCTGCTGAAGGCGTCTTATTCATTAGAGCCCCTCCACTTGCTGCATCAATTATGTTTCGATCCATAGTGGACAGCCCCTCATAGAAATATTGGATCAACAACTGTTCAGAGATCTGATGATGAAGGCAGCTTGCTTCTAACTTTTTAAAACACTCCCAATATTCATACAATGTCTCTCCATGCATTTGTCGAGCTCCACTTATTTCTCTCCGAATGTTTGTTGCTCGAGATGCAGGAAAATACTTCTCTAGGAAAAGTCGTTCCATTTCACTCCATGTTTTAATGGAACTCGAGGGAAGATAATACAACCAATCTTGTGCTGAATCCTTTAGAGAGAAAGGAAATGCCCGGAGTCTGATTTGTTCCTCCGTCACAGCCTTTGGCTTCATACTTGAGCATACACCATAGAACATCTTCAGGTGCTTGTGAGGATCCTCACCTGCATGTCCATAAAATAAAGGAAGTAAGTGGATTAACCCTGATTTGAGTTCAAAATTAGTATCTTCATCAAGATCAGGAAAGGTGATGCAAAGAGGTTGTTGAATAAGTGCAGGATTCGCCAGCTCCCTCAATGTTCGTTCATGTGCCATTGTTTCCTCCTCGTGTTCAGATTCGGTAGAACCGGATTGGGAAGAATGAGATAGAAATTCCAAGGCCCGCTTAGCTTGTCGCCTCAAGATTCGATCCCTTTGAGTTATTTCAGGGTAAAACTCCAAATCCTTGTTACCTTGAGATCGAGTACGCATCCACCACCTGAAATCGTGAAATTAAAGTGAGAAAATTCAAATCTCAGCAAGAAGAATCCAGAAATTTCCGCCGAAACAATCTGCAAAATATGACACTGGAAAACTCAAGTCACACTGGGACGGCCAGTGTGAAAAGTACGACGAAACAAAGCAGGCTTAGGAACAGAACCAAAGTGAGTAGAAACCGAGCAGGACAACGAAATTCGAACTGCAGAATTTTTTTTTTTTTAAATTTTTTTTAATTTTTTTTAATTTTAACAAGAAAAGAAACAAGATGACACAATAAATGCAAATCACTCCCCAGCAACGGCGCCAAAATTTGACCGCACGTCGCAACGCGGTAAAATTAAATAATTTCTTTCCTAACCTAACCAACTAGTAGCTAGGGCAAGTAAGAGTCGATCCCACAAGGAGTGATGATTAACTATGCCACCTATGTTCAATTCAAACAATTAACAGATTATGGGGGGGTTTGGATTAACTAACCGTGACTAAATCAATTAACTAAACTAGAAATCGAATTAAACAGGAAATCAATAGATGCAAATATTCCAGTTAACAGTTCAATTATCCCCCGATATCAATTATTCTCTAATCAACGTATTACCCCTCTCTCAGATCATCATGGAATTATCATCCCTAGCTTAACACTACGCGTCATTAAACCGAATCATCTCTTAAGATTAGTTAATTAGGATACGCTCGCTAATCAACCCTATTTAATTGAATAACCTAGGATACGCTCGCTAGATTTAATTCATTCAAATGCATTAATCACCAAGACGATAGGATGAACTAGACTCCAAATCAACACGCGTGATTTGATAATACCAGGATTATGTTACCCTAGAGATGCACGACTTCTAGTTTACCACTTTATGAAACTTAAATGGCGCAACGACGCTTTAAGATTCTAGCAGTCAATTATCAAACACTTAACCTAGGTGGTCAATCCAAATCAAGCATTAATAATTGAAAACATTATGCACAGATAACATAATCAATTTCAATCAAACATCGAGAGGGAAATACGGATTAATTAGAAAATAATAGATAAACGGGTTCAAACATCCCTGCTAACCGGAATTAAAAGATTAGCCGAACATCCTTGATGTCAGATCCACAAAAGCAATTGAATACTCCATCCGAATTAATCTAGGAAAATTAAATGAATTCTTTCTCTCTCCAAACTTTCTCTCTCTAATATCTCTACTCTCTCTCTTCCTAATCTCTTAACTCATCACGTGAACAGTGGCTAAAAATGAAGTTCTGCCTGCGTGAGTATCTCTTGCTTGGGCAAAAAGTCAAAGCATAAATAGGGCTTCCCTTCTTGGATCTTGGCGTGGGCTTTTATTTCCAACTATTAAACATTTTGGGCCACCAATCGTCAAGCCCAAAATCTCTCCAATTAATTAATTAGCACACTCTTCTTCTTAGCCCAAATCTCGATTCCCTTGATACATGCTTATCTCATCTCGGCTCCAAAACACTTCAAAACTCCTAAAATAATCAAGAAAATAATTTATGAAGTATTTGGAGACTCAAATCACACATTCGTAGGAAAATAGTGCATCCAATCAAATAAACGATTATAAAATCTCACATTAATCACCATAAAAATGCACATATTTTCCTCGTATCAAAGATAATAATTCATATATGTACTTTCAATCTGCATATTAATTAATAAATTAATATGAACATTTATTTTAGCTCGTTTGGGTTCGTCCGGAGTGTCAGGGCCGGTAGGCATACATTAACGGGTATACTGGTCTTAGAGTACTAGACGATATAAAGATGATCTTAGGGAGTATTTCAGAGGATTGTCCGCAAAGTACTCACCAATCAAAGTAGAAGGAAGTCGACGTGGAGAACTATGGTTCAGATATGAAGAACAATTATGTTGCAAAACACTCTTTGAGATTTTCCAAATCCCATATTTCTCGGTTGCATGAAGTATGAAAGGACAGTCTTTTTGGCTACATCTTACAAACCATCTGTGTTTGTCGGACTGGTCCACATGATATTCTACTTGATTTTCCAAATGGTAAAACCCAACAACATTCTTCAATTCCACCTTACTGCTAAAGGTGGATCCTTTTTGCAGAATGTGTGTAGCTGGCTCAACCTCCTCAATTTGTGAGGAATTGGGTGGCTCAATTTTCCACATATCGGGGATAGACCATTCTGATCGTAATATGTATGTGCAAAATTCCTCATACTCCTCTCGTTGCTCCATATCCAAAATATTCTCCTCATCACCATTTAATTCGAAGTCATCTCTTCATTGTCTGAATCTACATACAGATAGATATAATTACAAATAATGCAACCTCGAAATCAATTTTCAGAATGAAATGAAATAATTAAGAGTACAAAATTACCACTTCATTCATCATCTTCATAGTCCGGTCTTCTTTCACTTGTCATTTCTGCAAATTCTTCACGTGGTTGCACCTCTTCTCATCCATAGCCTTTCGAAGCCCTGTTTAAGTCGAGTCTACCACCGAAGTCATGTCGATCATACTCTGGTGGCGAAGGTTCCCACTGCATTCCGGAAGAAGTCCCAAAGTAAGTATTGTCATTTTCATTGGGTATTGCCCATCTTGCATGAAATCCCTCATCGTTTTGTAGTCTAAGGGGAACAAATGAAAAATAATGATTTTGGTCGGTATACACATATGAGTTCGGTTTCTCATAGCTAAATGTAAACGGTACACCACTTTCACCACATCACTGATTTTGCTCATCCATAGTGTTATGTTATTCCGAATGTTCGCGATAAAATAATCCACCGTCAGGGGGTGTATTTTGAGTCTCCGGAGACACGACAACATCGGATACTCCAACATCCATCCTTGTCGGAGAAATAAAAACAACAAGAACGTCATCGATCATTGACAATATTCGGTGCAAAACTGCACCGTTCTTTATTTTTATCTTCTTCATCCTTCCTTCAATTTCAACTAGTGAGTGAATCACATATCTCCACTACATCATGTTGGCACCCACAACTCCATGAATGGAAGACAATAAATCATAATATGTCATTTCACGAAGGTGAATAACCTCTTCAAAACCGTTGGTGTATTCTAAACCTTCCCAATAGCCTCCATACCATACAACAAATTGAGAAGTCATCTTTTTGTGGATACTGCTAAGAAAACATTAAAATTTGTGAGTATTATGAAATACATAATAAATAACAAATCAAATAAAAAAAACAAATAAAGTACATTAATTATTTTCCACTCGTAAAATAATAAATTATTTAAATAATAAATCCAATTTCAATAATAAACTACTAAATTCTAAACACAATAAATCGAACTTCAATTAATCATAATATACTGAATAAACTTTCACTTCAGCTATTGTGCATCACATTATTCCATTTACTTCAGGAGTGACTGCACCAAAAAATGAATTCACGTTCACATAACTAATCTGTATATGTAATAATATTCGTTTCACTTTTAATGTTCTTATAATTAAAATTTTATAACTAATTTATAAGTAATGTTCGTTTAACTTATAAACTAATGTTACTATAATTAATCTTCATATGACCAAAAATTCTCAATAACTAATATAATTACATCCCAATATAGTTATATTATTATAACTAAATAATAATTCGTCATGAAATCATCATGTAACATTGAAAATAATAATAATTTAATGTACACACGAAGATTATAACTATTGTAACTAAATAGTAGGTACATAATAATTTTTCTTATTAACAAAATAAATAATTAATAGTGGATTTTCCTTCTTACCAAAAAAAATAAATTAACCTTATAATAAATAAAATTAACCGTATAACAAATAAATTAACCCAATAAATAAATAAATTTTCCTTATTAGCATAATAAATAAATTATTAAAGGGGGATTATTAAAATTATTGAACGGGATTATAAAATGGTGATTATTAAACAGGGATTATTAAATTATGTTGTTTTATTTATTAAAGGGGAATTATTAAAGGGGTATTAAATTTATTAAACGAGATTATTAAATTATGTTGTTTTAATTATTAAACGGGGATTATTAAACTATGTAGTTGTAATTATTAAAGGGGATCATTAAATGAGATTAATAAAATTATTAAATGGGGATTATTAAATTATGTTGTTTTAATTATTAAACGAGGATTATTAAAATTATTAAAGGGGATTATTAAGATTCGCGCGCGCAATGCGCCTCCATTATCGTCCGACCGACTGCCCAACGACTGGAACGCGAGCACGACGGGTGACGGGCCGCTGTGTGCGTGCGGGGATGAGGACGGGTGCTCTGTGAGCGCGCGCGGGCACTCATTGTCTCCCGTCGGGCGCGCGCGACGACGGGTGACCGCACGCGCGCCGGGAGCCTACCGTCACCCGTCCGCGCGCACACAGCTCTCCCGACTGCCGTCGGGCGCACACGACAACGTGTTCCCAACTTAACGTGGATTATTAAGGTATGTTGTTTTGATTATTAAACGTAAACTATTAAAGGGGATTATTAAAATTATTAACACTAAATTTTGAAATAAAATAGGGTTAAACGTGGATTATGCACATAATCCACGTTTAACCCGATAATTCAAAGAAAAATAAGGTTAAACGTGGATTATGCCCATAATCCACGTTTAACCCTATAATCCTATAATTCGAAAAAAATAGGGTTAAACATGGATTATGCCCATAATCCACGTTTAACCCAATAATTCGATACAAAATAGGGTTAAACGTGGATTATCGGTCCTAATCCACGTTTAATCCTATAATTCGAAAAAAAATAAGGTTAAACGGGTATTATGCCCATAATCCTCGTTTAACTATTAAACATACTTTTCTTATTTCAACGATGATTCTTCAAACCTTCAAAGTGCCAAAATTTTGAAAAAAAATTGAGAGAAATTGTTCTTCAAAATGTTGTATGATAATTTCTTACTGAAATTATCAACCTATATAAAATGAATAAACAGGAAAATTACATGTGAATTCACAGTATAAAGTGAATTCACAATAAATAATGAGAAAAAAAAATTAAAAAAATTGGTGTAATAGTAACTCATAGTTGCAAAATCAAATTAATACACGTGCATGAACAAATCCAATGAACACAAAAATAAATAATGAGAAGAAAAAAATAAAAAATTTGGTGTAATAGAAACTCATAGTTGCATGGCCAAATTAATAGTTGCAACCCTAAATTAATACACGTGCATGTTTCAAATCCAATAAACACAAAAAATATATATATATTAATTGTCATTTCATCCACAATTCCTAATTGACTTTGACAAAAAAAGTGGTAGAAAGTGTCCTACTATTATATTTTGTGGTATAAAGAGATCTACTATTATATATCATGGTAATTTGGATAATTGATTATATTTTTCATGATAGAAAGGATATTTTCCTCTCTCTATATATATATAGATATAGATATAAAATCATGTATGGTTTGGATGAGAAACATGTATCATCATCCATCAAGTCGTCGTACATCGTCTTACTAATTGATTTTTGCCATCGCAACATTTTTTCATTTTAATTTATGAAAAGTAGAAGTAACTTGAATATTTAAGAAAAGTCGTGTATTCGAATTAAATGAATACGTCTTTCCTCTCCATCAATCAGAAGTTGAAGAAGATGAATTTAAACAGTAAAATACTTTTGTTAAAATGTTTACTATAATTGAATAGTACTACAGATGATCATATATTTACTAATTATTAAAAACTATTAAAATTAGAGACACAAAGAATTAATGTATAAATAATAAAATTTGTAGAAAAAAACGTGCACAATATTGGATATTCGACAATACTGTTTTTGAATAATCGAATACACTGACAGATGAATTATTTAAAGTATAAATAGGACAGTTCACATAAAAGTTATGGTCATATTTCAATTGTCTGCTACTAATTGTCACTTTTTGTTGAAGCCACTAACTGAAAATTTTATATAATAGTTGGTTTCTTACATGGTTTCAATTTCATATCTTGACTAGCACTTCGAATATTTTTCATATATTTTCGTTCATTCAATACAATTTTTAACTTAATATGTGTTAAAATCTATCAAATAATATCTTTATAACAAGCAAACAGATGGGATTGTTGAAAGATAATAAATCCAATACAAAATCAACCAAATACATTCTTCCTAACTACCACAAAATAATAAAAACCCCAAAATGTCTACAAAATCACAAATTCTTAATAACCAATAAACAATATTGCACTTGATAAAATCTATGTTTGATTGTATTATTAATTTATGTTATCTAATTTTGGGACACAAATTAACCAATAATATATACATAAATTTGTGAAAATAGATTTGGTTTAAGGATCAAGTACTTTGTTTTACGAAATTATATTTATAAGAACATGTATGTATATTATAATATATTATAAGGGTAGATCATAAGGGTATTTTAATTAGTACTTATTAAACTAAACCACCTAATAAATTATTCCAAAGGAATAAAACATATTTTCCATGATATTAGTTTCATTTCTGAACATTATTCCTCGTTGGGACATGGAAAATATTTCTTGAAAATGACTGCAAACTATGTTGAACAACTCTCTCTCTCTCTCTCTCGTGTGAATTCTTTAGCCACTATAAAAAGAGAAAATCAACTTGAGAGGAAATAACCAACCCAGTTGCTTTCTCAAATTAAATTTAGATTGGCCCATTTGGAGATTGTTTCTATGTCATTTTGCACCATCAAATCTTAAAAGTGATGGCGACACTCAATCAATGCTACTTAATTCAAGTATTCCCATATATTATGTGGTCAACAAAGATTAGTTTAAATTATACAAATTTAATTTTCTAATAAACTCTACAATTGAAATTTTTTGGGATTTTACTATAGTCTCAATTAGCTTCATTGATTTAGTTAGGGATCTAGCTTTGAAATATACTAAATTACTTGTACATCAACTTATAAATATTCCATTGTAATATATATATATATATATATATATATATATATATATATATATATATCATTTATTTATTTGAAAGGGGTAATATCTGCCATAGAAAAACATACATACATTAATTATTCTGTTCAAAATTATGAATTTTCTCCATTTTTTCCCTTTACAGACACTACTGCATCTCTTTTTCCACTCCTTTCAATCTTGGAAAAAATTAGTTGAAACTATCTCACGTATCATATTCTGTGAGATAATATTTTGTGAGATGAAATCATACATAATTTATTCACCAATTATTATTAATTATTAAGTTAAAAGCGGATCATTCATATTTGATCTTTTAAATGGAGCAAGCATATCTTCAATCGTTTACTTTTCTTGTACTTCTCCTTTCAATCATTTCTAAATTTTAAGTCTTTATTATCTAGAAAAATTCATTCTTTAGTAATTTCAATTTATTGACATGTGTCATATTTCGCATGTATTTAAATATTGTTTCGTCATCTTTTAATGTGCTTTATATACGATATCACAATAGTTTAACTTATTTGCGTGTATAAATTGCACTTGAGGTATTTTGATAAGAATTGATGTCTATATAAAGAAAAAAAAAGTCATATAATGATGCAAGAAGGAAGAAAATACGAACTAAAGAGGTTGAGCACGGCCCCTTCCTTTAGAAGAGTGTGCTAGGAGGCGCGACTGTGCTTGACCAATTGAAGGTTGGCGTAATGATCTGGTCGTGTTGGATGACGAGGCAGAGTTTTGTATGTTGTGTTTGGCACGATCTCATCGTCCTGCCTAGCATGCTCATGTCAAGGTGTCCTGATCCCACTAAAAATCGATTTTGACACATTTTTAAGTTGGAATAGAATTTGAAGTTCTTAAAAGTTATATAAACTCTTGTTTGGGCGTAACAAATGAAGTTTTCTACGCATTATATTGAAGAGAATGATAAAAGAAGAATCGAGCAAGAGAAAAGAAGAGAAGAATCAACCAAGCACATTGCAATTAAGTTTTATCTTTTCTTACCTCAGTGTAGATTTGATAATGGATAGTAACAGTTGTAATTTATCTTTAATCAGGCCTAGCTAACTTTTTTTTAGTTTCTAGTGTTTAGATTGTAGATTGCATGAATCTTTTAAAATTTAAGTTCGATATTTTCTCTATTATTCGTGTTCTTATTTTGAATTGTGAGTCTATTAGCTTGATCAACAAATAATATGCGTATTTTATATAACAAATTATTCATAAATCGAGAGAGCGAGTTTGTTATATTAATTAGATTAAGAACATGAACGATAATTATTCAATATAAAATCGAGATGTTTGAGATAATATTGAGAATGTTAAATTCTTGATGCGCCTATATATGGGAGTTGCATGTGAGAAATCAAATAGACATATTGGTTCTATTGAGGAATTAAATCAAGAAGAATTTAAATAATTGGAATGGAAAGAGAATTGCAATTGAAATTTAAGTCACTATAAGTCTTCTCTTAATTTATTTCATCTCCTTTAGTTATGTTTAAATCGTTTCTTTTGCATTTTAGAGTTAATAATAATTAGTAAATAATTCACGTCTTTAAGTTGATTTGTCTAAATAAAATTAGATTGTCATCATTGTGTACAGTATTTAGTAGGCTTTAGTCTCGATTTCTGTAGATCGAGATCAGTCTTCATCAAAAAAAAAAACATAACATGGACTGTAGGTGTTTTATAATTTGTCTAATAGCATCACCAATGGTACTACCTCTCTTTTGGGTTTTTTTGATGTCACGTTATCGCCACCTCAAAAGTACAAAAATTTCTACTTCTAAACAAATATCTCACCAACCATTCTACTCAAAAATACAAAAACCTCCATCTCTAAACAAATACCTCACCAACCATTCACAGTCCCACTATCAAATCACTCATCAATTTTGTTAATCTTTATTAATTTATCATCTCTATTTATTATTTTATTTTATAATAAATAAAAACTCATAATATTTCAATTGATGTAATTACAGTAAAAACTCTCTATAGTAATACTCTATATAGGAATAAACTCCCTATAGTAATAAAAAGTTCAAATCCCAACTTGGGACTAGTTATAAATAAGAATAAACTCCACATTGTCATAAGTCATACATTTTTCAAGTCTCGTCTTAAGGATTTATACCTCTATATAGGAATAAATGATTAATATATTATAAAAATATTTATTAATTATATTTTTGTTTATCAAAATCAATAACATTTTTAAGATGACTTAAAATATTTATCTATAGTCGATTGTGCAGACTCCATTAGTGGTGTAATTCACCACTAATATTGACATGTTCTTGGTTACACACAAACCACTCATAAAGTGCAGACTCCATTAGTGGGTACTTTACCGATTTTATACGTATTGTATCTGGGTTCGGAACATCTTTTTCACTATCGACTGCCTTCTTGAACGTCTTAGATATTGTTGATTGTGATACTTCCAAACCATGAGTCTCTTTGAGCCACTTCATAAAATCCATTTGCTTCCAACTAGGGTGCAAATCTTTCTTTTTGTACAACTCAACTCTAATTTTTTCAGGAATTTGAGTTCTTTTCTCTTTAGTTTCCGGTTTGGATGCCATTTTGTTTGATGTGTAGTACAAGAAGTATAACCCAAAATTTATACACATATATGGTCAAAGTTTATAGTCCCTAGATTCATTTTTTGATTTAACTCAAGTGTATGTATTTAAATTGTCAAAGCTTATAGTCCCTAGATTAATTTTTTGATTTAACTCAAGTGTATGTATTTAAATTTCTTAGTCAAAACTATTAAATTAGTTACATGAACTTGTGAGATAGATAATATACAATGTATATGTTATTTTTATATTTATATTATTTTTTATACGAAAAAATTAATTTTTTTTGTAAAACTCTATATAAGAATAACTTCGTATAGTAATATTTTTTCCCAGTCCCAACAATATGACTGTATGAAGTTTTTACTGTAATGTTCAAATTTTAATTATTTATTTAATTTAATAAAATATGAAATAAAATTGGATAATATTTTATTAAATTTATTGAAAACTAATTTATAACGGTTAGTTTTGCAACGGTTAGTTTTCTAACGGCTAGTTTTCCAACAATTAGTTTAATAATGAAAAATAAATATATTACATAAAAGCGGAAAATTACATTATATAAAAATTAAAGAAAACTACGACACACATAATCAAAACAACAAGGAATGAAATTACATAACTAAAACAACAGGTAAATAAAATTACAAGCTCCAATTATTCTTTATCTGATCACACATGTGGAGATGTATGCGTAGTTGTTCATCTGTCATCTTTTAGGTATCCTTCATGAGGATTTTGTACTCACGTGTTTTAGCGAGACTAACTACTGCAGATAGTTTTGTCGTGTTATACGCCTCTAAATCAACTAGTTTCGAGTCAATTTTCTCTCGACTTTGTTCGGCGTCGTTTGATTTTCCTTTACCCTTTGTCATTCTCTTAGCCGTTTTTTGCCCCATTGGATGGGTACGCGCTATATTGGAATCCTCATGAGTACTCGATTCGGTGTTGGTAGACGAACTGTATGCTCCAGATGCAGAAATTTTGGTCTTTTTTGTACCACAAAAATCATCATCTGGATCTGCAAACTTAGGACTATCTTTCAAAACCATCCAGGATCCCACATGCTTAAAACGCTGCTTCTCATGGAGTTGTGCATACATTTATTGTGCCTTTAGCATAATATCTGGATCACTTGAACCGCTCCCCCAATTCCTCTTTTCCTTAATGTAGATTGCATTAAACCATTTGTATTTTTTCTGAAGGGTGAAAAATTGTGACTTCAATACGACCCATGTCTTCATCGGTGTGTTGGTTGGACGATTGTTGTTGTACGCATCAGCAATCCGGATCCACATTTGCTGTAATTTTTGAGCATTTCCTACCACCGAATCTGTGCTAATAAATGTTATTCATTACACATCATAAATCTTCAGTGAATTATTTGTAAAATTATAGCATATTGTGCCTTGAACATGATTATACTCTATAAAAGCTCTGTTTGTAAATAATAATCGCAATAGTTGTCAAACGTTCTGATTAAATTTACCAATTTTCAATTCTCGTTATTGAAATCAAAAATTGAGCAAAATCACTGAATAAAGAAAGCAAAACAATAGATTTTAAATTAAATTATATTAGCAAAGCAAATTGCGTGGCTCACTCTCTGGCTAATTTTGCTGCTGCTTCTCCATTTTATTTAGATGGGAACTATATATGGACTTTCCATTAGGGTTGCAACTGTTTTTTATAACATCTTATTTTCTCATGAATATTTTTTTTTCTTAAAAGAAAAAATGAGTGCAAAAATTTGATCTGCTTATTTTTTAAAGTTTTAGATTTACCATGATTATAACAATGAATTCTCAAGTTATTGATTAATTATGAATCTGAAATTTAATTTCATATAACTTGACTTTTTTTAGAAGATTATTTTCATTCTATATATTTAATTTGCATTAATCTCAGTTGTTTATTTTGAGATAAAGATTAATACGAATTAAATTATTTCCCTAAAAGTTATTGACCAATCATCTCCAAAGGAATAATACCAACATTAATTAATCTTAACTTAGATTTACCCAAACTAATTCGATCAATTATATCGTTTTAGTAATAATCAATCACATGGGCCCCAAAAAACATCAATCTTCCACAATAAATTGTCCCACAATACTTTGAATTCGTAGGATTTGCAGCTCTCTCTCTCTCTCTCTCTCTCTCTCTCTCTCTCTCTCTCTCTCTCTCTCTCCCTAGCCTCCTTCAGTCCTCAAACTTGTGATATTGGGAATCTTTAAGGTAAGCTCCCATTTTCTTTTTCTTGGAGTTATATAAATATATTTAAAAATCCATCGAATATCTATCTCATATAATAGGGTTTAATTAAAAGGGAGTAGAAAGCATGGTGATGATGGGGTTGGAGAGGTTGGTGACAAGCTTGAAGTCGAAGCTAATGAAATCCATTAAACTGAAGAAATCTTATGACAAGATTGACAAGAGTGATAGCATGAGGATCGAAATTAGAAGCAGAAAAGCCAAAAAAATCATCCAAGACACTCTCAAAATTGCTGATTCTCCCAACACTAGAAGCTACACCTTCTGATATATATATATATATATATATATATATATATATATATATATATGTCTGTGTGTATATATATGCCTCTCTCTCTCTCTCTCTCTCTCTCTCTCTGAGGGTTTGTACGTTTGTCAAATTCTATGCTCTTCTTGTATGGGATTTGATTGTGATAAATATTGCTATAGATTTCTGTTCTCTTAATTCATTCATGATATGACCAAATTATAATTTCTTTTCTTTATGAATTAGTTAATGGTGAATTACATCTATCACCTCAAGATTTTGTGAATTTATCAATAATTAGATTCCATAGTATATAAAAATTACAATCAAATTCTTCAAAATTATGAAAAAGTTAAACAAAATAATAGTAACTTAATTTTTTGACCGAATTTTATGGATAATATGTTTTGAATTCATTCATTTTTATAGATGTCGAATTATATTTGCATATGTCATGTTTGATGGGAATTATATGTCAAAAATATTTGATCGTTAAATAGATATAATCGTAATTTTTACAAAGCTTGGATAATAATATATAGTAATTTCATCAAATCAACCTTAATTGATGTTAGTAAATTATAATTTAGCCATAAATTAATTCCGACATAAAACGCATGCCTGTCCATTGTTGCAAATTTGAGAAACTTATCAAGTGCAAAAGAATTATCATAAAACAATATATTTAAGATTTATATAAAATATTATTTTGAATCAGGAGAGGACAAATTTAGTCCTGCATATATATCTGAGATGTGTGGTGTATATTTGTTGGGAAAACACATGTAACTGGTTCCATCCATAAACTACAATAAATTTCGACATTCTATTAAACTGAAAAAAAATTAAAAAAAAATCCATCATGGTCCAAGCCCTATTTTATTTAGGTCCTAAACAAGTTTTGATTAGACTTTTTTTGCTCATCTTCCCACTTCCATAATGTTGTGTGGTTGACATTACATCTCGTATTTTATTTTATTAATATAAGATAAAATTAGATGTGTATATTTATAATGCCATTAATATAAGTTGTGTATATTAATTCATGATCATTGAAATTGAAATATTTTATCTCGATGATCTAAAATACTATATTAAGAAGACTAAATCCAAAATCTTTACCCTACTTCCTCCAATATTTTTGCCACTATTATTACCTTTCACATTAATTAAGTAGCAATGGTATTTGATATTAGACTTATTGTGTTTCTTTTTTTTCACCATATATATACGTTGTATTTCATTTTGTACATGTCAATAAAATACTACAAAAAATAAAAAGGTTTACAACATCATCTGATACTGATTTTATGTAAATAAGAATGGATTACCTATATGCATGTATGACAAATAATACCCATGTATTACAACTTACAACTCCTAGAAAGTTCTACATTATGGGTCGTATCTTAAATGGAAATGCAACATATGTTACATTTGAAAAATATATATATTGATTTAAAAAAACTGATTTTTTTTTTTTGATTTGATGGTTTTCTATACGCACATGTCGCATATATATTTTGTAATAATTAGAAGTAGGTTCAAGCTTAGCAATAGATTATTGTGTTGATTGAAGTGATACAATATATCAACATATTAATGAAAGTAGCAATTAATTCCTTTTGAGAAGCTACTAAGAATAAGAGCAGAAAATGCCAAGCAGAAAAAGAGAATCCAATATTAGTTAGATGATATAGAAATATAACTGAATGATGTAATAATAAAACAAGGAAAAAGGGGCAAAATCAATAAAGAATAAATTTATGTGGATTGGATCTAGTAAATATAACTGAATGATGTAATAATAAAACAAGGAAAAAGGGGCAAAATCAATAAAGAATAAATTTATGTGGATTGGATCTAGTAAAGAGCAAAGACGAAATAGAAAGTGACAATTCATAAAGGAGGACAAAATGTAAAGAAAGGATGAGACCATTTTTATTAATTAAAAGTGAGGGGTAAATTTGGGAAAATGAGCATCAGCATCACGAGCAGGTTGCAGTGCACCGCCGTACGGTCATCGCTACTACTAATTAATTCAGTTGACGGTGATCTAACTTTTATTTTTTCATTATAAAGAATTTTACTAAATTTGGTGTGAGCATAACATGATAAAGTGCAAGATATATAATATGAAAACTATAGATTCGAGATCTCATGAAGATGACCTAAAGATAAAACCATTTTCATGAGGATTTGAGATACATAACTCTAGTAAAAATAAGGTATTTATATGATATTAAAATTCCCCATTACAAATTAGTAAAATTAGGTAAGAGAATTGGATAGAAGGTTAAGAGCTAGAGAAGTAATTTTAAAGAATGAGATATTATATATTGAAGTGTCAATAATTTGATGGAGAAGTTTCTTATTTCAACTATTTATATCTATTTTATAAGGTATGAATAAAAAAGACAATATTTTTCTAATATAAAAGTCCTAATTTCACAAGGCACCCCGGCCCGGCCTAGTGAGCCCGGGTCTATTTGGTTCGAGCATATCTTAAGAATATACGCATCAATGTTCAAGTATTAATGATGTGAAATAGGTTGCTGAAACGTATTTGATGTCCAAGGATAAAGAGAGGAGTTGTAGTCGGTAGGATTTGAAACGGGCGCAACTTTTAGCTTCGAGCTCAAATTTTCTATTATAATACATTTCTAAAAGTGGAACGACGAGACGGATAGGACACATTGCTTTGCGATGATGCATGAGGTCCGTAGCCCAAATTCAAAGTTTTCAGGTCATTTGGTAGTTTTATTATTTTTGCAATCTTTTTTATTGTGTTTTCTTTTGGATTTTTATTTCATTTATGGATTAGGGTTTGTTTCTGCACATTTAAATAAGAGTTGTCGTTTTGAGATGGATTACATTACATTTTGGTTTAATAAAATCTCTCTTTATGGCTCATACAAAAAGCGTTTGTCTTCTACGTTTTTACGTATTGTGTCAATTAAAAAAAAATCCGGAATTGAGCCTTGTTTGTGTTCCACGATTCATATGGCAGTAATTTCAAGGGATCAAATTGTATTTCCAGATTAACAGACATAAGTATGAAGATTGAATTAAAAAATATATATCATATATACCCCTCGGTCCAAAATACTAGTGGGACTAGTTGTCTATTGTATGGTATTATACAAAATATTTGGGGAGAGAGAGAGAGAGAGAGAGAGAGAGAGAGAGAGAGAGAGAGCTGATGTAGGCCGACATGCACAACATTGTTTGCATGTTTAATGCAATCTATGTGCTTTTTGACGTGGAAATCTTTATTTTACTTAGAGGGAGAGAATTGAGAAAAGGAACATATTTCAATCTTCATTAACTAATTAATACTTCGAACTATCTATACATTTAAATTTAGGTCAAAATCACATGTAACCCCCTTAGTTTTTCATGTTTCACCACACTATTCCAATTTTTTTCTATTTTTTAATCTAATTTGTCAATTTTTACCATCTGACTAGAAACTTGTTCGCATATAATATTATATTTTAATATTTATTGCACTTGATATACTGTATTGACTGTAAAATCAACAAAACTAAATATGACATTCATAATCATATCTAATCTCACCCCTCTAACCTTCATTATTTGTCTATTATTCAGCTTCACTATTACTAGTTTTCAAAACAAAACCAAACATTCAAACGTAAATTACTCAAATAATAAAAAGACTCGAGCTTTCTCAAAAGATTTTTTAAATAAAAAAACTCTTCATTCACCAATTTATATTATTGAGGCCGTGGTAATGATACGCATCAAATAGTTGAACAAAATAGAGATTTTATTAATGCAATAAGATAATAAGATGATGATTAGAGTATAATATAAATCACAGATGAAGGGCAGAGATCAAAAATCATCGCCACAATGCTCAAGCCAGGGCAATATAAATTAACAAAGAAAATTCAAAGGCAATGAATACAGTTCCAATAATCTTTGTAAAGATATGTGAAACGGATCAATATCAAAATAGAATAAAAATTACTTGGATGAGCTAACGGGTGTGAAGGTAAAGCATTTGGAGCTCCTTACAGTGAACACATGTCCAAGGTAATAATGGCGGATCGAGGCAGTATGAATGAACGCATTGAATCTGGCACAAATGACACTTAATAAGAAGATCCTCAGGTTCTCTACTTGAGCATCGGCTACAAACTGGTGTTGATAGCTGCAACAATGAAATACTCAAGTTAGAAATAGAACGAGGGAAAGAGCAACCGACAAATCATAGCAACCCAAAAGGGATCGAATAATTTCTTACACTGGTGCGATGACTGTATGTTTCATCAGTAAGAACGTAGAGATTCATTTTGGAACTGTCATTCGGAAAGGATTGGGAATATATTTTCTGATCTGAAGAAGCAGCATCCTCCATTTTCGTGATGCATATGAAACTAGCTTTGCATAGAGGGCATGTTGAAGGCTTTCTTCTCGAAGCCTGATGGATTTTATACCAGTGAGCGATACATTTTGCAAATAGATACTACTATAATGCACTATTTGTTATGCCACAAAAGATTTTACAAAAGATTTTGTTCTCCAAGAAACTAAGCTTTGGTTAATATGATATGTAATAGGACGTCATACTCAAATTATAGTGCAAAAGATAAACAGCAAATTAGGAGGGAGAAGAACAACAATACATTTGAAGTATGAGAAGCAGAGAATGCGCACCATATGATCAGCCCAGTCCTGGATGCATGAGAAGCAAAATCGGTGACCACATGGAAGTACTCCCCTGGTGGAACTGAAATCCGTCCAGCATATAACACATGATAACTCACTTGATGCAGGGAGTTTCTCAACAGGATCAACTTGAGTTGAATCCATGAGATCAGCTGCATGAAGTTCGTCTGAAGTTGTAAGGGAAAACGAGGCACCATGAGCACATGAATTCTGATTTTCGTCACTTACATGCACAATCTCTTCAATATCATCATGAGCATCAGTATTATCTTGATCAATCAAAATGCATGTTGTGTCAGATGCACACCTATCAGATGAAGGTTGGCGCATTTCAACATCTGACCTATCAAACAGAACTCCACTGCTTTTATTCCGGGGTACCATTTTTACCTCCTCACATTCTTCCCCCACATTTGACGTTAATAACCAATCCTTAATATTTGTATGCTTTTTTACCAGCCTACGACCCTTGGACTTAGGCTCTGAGGGAATCGAGTTCTTTCTTTTCTGTCTGCCAGAATATGCAGGCAGAGATGTGCTTGCTTCCTCAAGCTGTTCAAGGAGAAGACCATGAAACAGCATAACAAAGCTCAAAATCACATGAAAAGGTTTTTGAGTAAATTGACTTAATGAAAACACATCAACAATTTGTAAGACAATGAAACTAATGAGCTCCTTGGATGAGAGTGAAATAAGAGAGGGAGATTTAATTAAGCAACAAACATAACCAATTTCATAAGATCTGAGACTGCATTTGGTTTAACGGATTTAGGACTATAGATTTTAAATCCACAAATAATATTTTTGAATCCATCTCAAATAAAACCCTCTGAATTCCCTCAAATCTTCTACAATTTTATCCTTCCACCAGACCAAATACAACTACAAAAAGAAAATACTATAAATAATGCTCGCCTGAAACTATTGTAGGAGATTCTCAATTATATTTGTAATAAACATGATTGAACATGGTGCCTGAATTAGTAATTAGAATTAAATTCAAATTTTCTATAAGCTAGAGGTTTAGAGTCTGAAAGGATGAAAACCTTATGTCTGAACAGGAATTACTATGTTTAATATTACTGGGAAATACACATACACTTTATTCCAGCCTTCCAAGTCCCCAGATCAGAGTCAGTGAAGTTACTAGCAATAAAAATCCAACAATATAGAGGTATATTCTATTTACATATTGTCTAAACTAGAAGTTTCTAAAGATAGATTGGGACTTATCAAAATTATTCAATACCTCAATAATTCTTGGCACTGATAGGTTTTCATGGCAATGTCTGCTGCTACTAGGACAATCCTTCCTTGAATTTCTTCTGATTGTTTTCCCAGTTGATCTACTAGAATAATGATTGATCTGCCCCGACTGAGGAAAAAAGAATTTGAAATACATCAGACCGAAAACTCACAACTTAGGTCATCATAATAAAATATCCGGAATCAGAATCACAAGCATCACAGTATACAAAACTTATTTAAACTTCACAGAGAGCATCAAAATCATGCTACATAACCATTTTGGCAGTGAAATCATGTAGAGCAGCAACTAGCAATGAAATAATAATCCATGAGGATATTGATCATGAACACATTTAAAGAAAAAAAAGCTAGCAGAAAGAAAGTGCAATAAATAGTGGACATCAATAGGACATTAAGACTTTGCATATGAAACTTTGGCTCATAGTGATAGCTTTTACTTCGTTCCTGGTAAATTTTTAACATATTAGTGACCACCAAATTTAGAAAATAACCCTAAAACTACAGATTAACGATAATAACGCATGTACCAAGTTAAATAAATTACAGAGAATTCCAAATGGTGTTCAACAGCAAATAAATTAAAATTAGATATCAACCTTATCAAAAAGAATCGAATCCATCCAAACAGCATTATTTGCATCTTCACATTCAGTATCAACCCCAGGTTCTTTAGCTTTCCTCTCACATTGCACCTTTGCCTGGTTAATCCCCAACATGATATCCAATACGAGTGGTCCCATTTCTTCACCACTACAAATCAGAAGCAGAAAAAAAGACCCGATAAGCATCAAAAACATTGTTAAATCATACCAATAAAATCAATCATTGTACCATGAAATCTAAGAGTCACTGACAAAGCTTACTTAGCAAAGTTCATTTTGTTGAAGCAATCTCTCCATCAATAGCATACAACTCCAAAAACAGAGAAAAGGAGAATGTTTATTATTGTCAAATATTGGCCAAATTTTCAAAATGAATCAAACCTTTTCCCTAGAGCTATAAAATGAAAGGAATAAGCATAACTAAAAACTGCAACACAAATTTCATAACAGTAATCATCCCAAGACAAAGAATCAAGCTCTGAGTTGCATTTTTTGGAAGCCATTAGTAATACTGTAGCATAATATTGCCTAGTAAAACATGTTTGAAAACTTTTCAAAATCTTAGACAGAACAAGAAGTTTTCAGCTCTTATTCCTACTTGTGCCTAACCATGTCCTTATTCCACAGATTGCCAACATACACAAAATGATTTAGTAAAAAAGAAGCACAAAAGACAGTTGTTCACCAGAAATACAGTCTAATAATCCAATATAATCAACACCCAGTCACCCACTCCGATTAAAATTGAAATAATTGCCATTAATAATGTGAATCACTTCCTCCAAGTAGAACAAGCACAACAACATTTCTCTTAAAACTGCCGCATAGAACACAAGTAATACAACTGATCACAACTCTAGAACACAGAGAATTATTTCAAGAACCTGATTTCCACAGCTCATCATACCTCTTTAAGGTGTATGGTTCCTCTGGAACGCGCTTTCCTCTCTTTACGCATTCCTCAATCCAACAATGGTTTACTATTGGTATCTTCAACTTCTTCGCAAGCTCATACTTTCTTCCTTCAAATTTCCAACACACCTAAATAAACAAAATCAATCAAACTGCTAAGAAAGAAGAAGCACAACGAAATTCAACAGATAAAATATTCACTAATCATACTCCAAACAAAATTACACATACAACCTACTAATTCAAACCCCTACCAGATGCGTCACAGATTGATTCATACTTCCAATGTAACTTGCACCAGTTCTTGATATCAATTTGATTAGATTGAATCTCTCAGAGCAGTGATATCCACTCACTGTAGCTACAACCGATTCCATTTCCTCCACAGGGAAAAATACAGATTCTGTAGGAAATAGAAAATCTATATAATCTAAAATATAAAAAGGTAAATAAAATCAACACCAAATTAATAAGGAAATACAGAATTAATCAGAAACAGTGTCATCAAGTAAGAATGTCGGATTGAAATAGAGAGAGTGAACGAAACCTAGCCCCGACAGAGATTCAGGTGGTATTTACCTAGGTGGTATTGTTGAAGCCGATCGTCTGCCATTGTAGGTACGCCTGTGAGAAATTGAAGTAGTGGCGGGAAAATGAAAATTTTGAACTTTTGTGGTGATGATTTTTTCCTCAAAAATTAAAAGAAGAATAAAGTTGCTTAAGATACTGGAAGTAAATAGAGAAAAAACAGAGAGAACTGGAGACGAGAAGCAGATAGATCGAGAGAGGAGAGAGAATTTGAGTGGGTGGATCTTGGGGATGGGGGGCGACCGGGCGAGAGCCGAGAAGGTTGAGAGGGAGGTTTTTTTTTTTTTTTTTTTTTTTTTTTTTTGATAAAGGTTAAAATGGAAGAAATTGGGGTGTGTTTAAAAAATTTATAAGTTATTCAAAAAAAAAAAAAGAAATTTTATAAGTTATAATTAGTTTAGTTGGTGTGTATTTAGAAATGTGGTGTGTTTAGAAAAGGCTTAATAGCCAAAAAAATCCAAACATTTGTAGGTTTTCGCTATTTTGACCAATTTTTAAAGTTTTGTCAATTTATCCATAATTTTAAAATTTAGTAGCAATTTTAGCCAATTTTAGATTTTAGTCAAAATTGGATGACATGTCTCTTACTAGTTGCCACATGGATTAAGTTTTAAATACACATGACAAATTCTCTAACTCATCTTAATTAAACACAAATTAACAATTTTGACTCAACTTCAACTCTACCTTCAAACAACATTAAAACTCATCATTTCACTGCAATTAACTTTGTCCATTTCGTCTTCGCTGGTTGCTTCAATGTAGGTTTTTGTTCTTTGAGTTTCGCTATTGTTTTCTTCCAAGTTTTATAGCTGTAATAATAAATCAGATCTCTCTTCTTCTTCATCAATTTTCTGGGCTTGTTTTTTGGGTTTGCGCTTTGTTTTCTATTAATCTATAAATTTAATGTCATGACAAATAACATAAGTTTAATTACAAATAATTTGCATTAGGGGTACCCAGATGCGGTTGTTTGGTGGGTGGGGAGGCTTTTAATATACTCTAGTCAGATTACAAGGGTTAAATCAGTCTAATAATCTTAGTTAATTAAAGTTAGTTAGAGACTTGATGATGTGTACTTAGAAACTTGAGCAATTAGGTAAGAGACATGTCATCCAATTTTGATTAAAATTTAAAATTGGCTAAAATTGCTACTAAATGATAAAATCATGGATAAATTAACCAAAATAGCAAAATCCTACAAAAGTTTGGATTTTTTTAGCTATTAAGCCTTTAGAAAATGTTGGGGTGTGGATAGTCTCATCCTTTTGTTTTAGGGTTATATATTTTTAAATAAGTGCATAAATTATAATATGAAATGTATATTATAATTAATTATATTTTCTTATTTATTCTATATTCATTTAATGGCTTCTTCTTTTTTTAAGATTATGACTTGATTGAATTTATTGGTAATTTCAAATATCTTACAAGATGTTGAATACCTATTATAAGTTTTTTAAAAGTGTTTGAGAGATATTTACAGAAATATATTATTTTATTTCAAAATCAAATTAGAAGCTTATAAATTAACTTTTCTTTATAAAACAGATTTCATTTTATTTTTAGACAATATTTTATTTTCACAAACTAGTTTGAATTTTGTCATTTTGATTTCAAAACTATCATTACTAACGCAAAAACTTACGTAAGACCGTCTCACATAAGGTCTTACGTGAAACGGGGCTTTTTATAGTGTTATATGTGATCGAAATTAACCATATTGAATGGGTTGACCCGCCATGTTGATTCATATAAACTTCGTCTTACATAAGGTCTCACGTAGGAATGGCAGTGGGGCAAGGATTCCTCATTCCCCGCGGGGATCTGCCCCAAACGGGGAGGGGAATCCCCGAAATGCACCCCCATAGAGACGGGGATGAGGGAAAATTTTCCCCAATTGATGGAGAGGGGCGGGGTAGGGACGGAGGTTGTATTTCCCGCCCTGTTCCCCGCGGGGCCCCAAAAATATAAAAAATAAATTATATAGAGATTGAAATGTTGAGTATATTGAAGTATTGAACAATGATGGAAATTAATGAAACTGTATTAAGATAATTTATCTTTGTGTTTTAACTAATTTTATTAAATTGTGATTTTATCTTTTATTTGGATTATGAGTCCTTTTTTTTTTTTTTGCTTATATTTGAGTTAAATGTAGTTGTATGGATTATTTTTGTATATTAATTAGATTAATATAAAAATTTATTTTAAAATCAATTTATTTTAATTGATTATAAAAAAGTTTTTTTTTATTAACCTAAACATTACTAATTATTTTATTATTATGGATTTCAAATCATCTTTCGAATACTTTAATTCAAGCCCCCCTAAAATTTTATTGCATAAAAAAATATGACATTTTGCTAAATCTATAATTTATTTAATCTGGACCTTTAAAGATAATTCAAATACGAAACTTTTAAATTATTGAAATTCAAAGCATGTCTAAGATGCTCATCCGGTTCGGAAAACCGAAACCGAACTGGAACCGAATCGGGGTCAATGGTTCGGAAGTACCTTTGATCCGGTTTCGGTTTCAAACCGAAACCGCAAATTGTGGTTCGACGGTTCGGTTTCAGTTCGGACATTTTTCGAACCGTAAACCGGCGGTTCGAACCGACAGTTAAACCGTCGATTTATCAATTTTTTTTAATTTATACTTTATATAAATAATATTATGTATTTATGTTATTTTACTCTTTAATTTTAAGTTGTATTGATTATTATTATTATTAATTTGTATTATAAGTTGTAATTGTTTTAGGTTTATGGTTTGTATTTGGTTGTATTTAAATTGTAATTTCTAATTTTTGAAATTGTAACTTATAAGTTGTAATGTAGTATTGTTGTAACTTGTAAATGTAAGTTATATTTTTTAATTTATATCAAATTATTTACTCAAAAAATATTGTTATTTTGTAATATATGAATAATTGTAATATTTATATGCAAATTTAATTTTTTAAAAATTTTAAAAAATTAAAAAAATTAAAAAAAGAAAAAAACCGTCCAAACTGGCAGTTCGAACTAGAATCGGCAGTTTACAAACCGAAACCGGAATCCCTACGATTCGATTCCAATTTGACCCTCCACGGTTTTCCAAACCGACGGTTTGAACCGTTTGAACACCTCTAGTCATTACTTTCTTGTAATTCTTTAGGTGATGTGGATCATTTGCATCGGCAACCTCAACCAAATGAATCGCACACAAAATGGACTAATTGGAATCAATTATGTATGTTTTATCAGTTTTTAAAATTTAAATAATTTATGCTTCAAAAAACTTAAAATTATATTGTGGTAATCCATTCTTAACCGTCTATATTTATAATTTTTTTTTTTATCAAGTTATTAAATTTTAATTTTTTTAATCAAGAGAAATGATTTTTGTCAATTATACTCTTCTATCATTTGGGATGTGATATAATAGTACAGGTCACATTAATAATGGTACGGATGTATACGAACTACATTAATAATGGTACGGAAGTGTGATATGGTGGTACGGACTACATTAGTTGTGATATGAGGGTGTATTATGGTAGTACGAGCTTCATTAATAATGGTAAGGGATGAAATATAGTGACATTGGCTGGTATGAGATGAAATATGATAGTACAGATTGGTACAGGGTTAATTTCATTAAGGATATTATGATCCAAAAAATATTCTCTTGGCTAAACTCTTGGTTAAAAAAGAATGTTTCTTTTTATTGTTGGCTACTTTTAGTTCCATCCCTAAAATATTTTAATTTAAATTAATAACATTAAAATGAAAATACAAACAACTTAAAATACATGAAGTAAGTTAATAGATTGGGCTACATTTGTTCTGAATTTAAGATGACTTTTACAAGTTTGGATTTGGAATTTAGGACGTCTCCAGCACTACACAATATTTTACTGTAAATTTTGCACTATCCTAATAAAAAAATTATTGTTCATCTCCAACAGTTTGCACTATTTGTTGCACTAAAATGGAATATTCCATAATATTCCTTATTATTATTATTATTATTATATTTTATGTTTTTTTATTTGCCATACATTTAGTAATATCCATAGTCATTGTTAATTTATCAAATTTTGATCATTATTATTTTATATTTATATATATGTATGTGTGCTTAAATCTTATTTAATATAATTATTTAATAACAATATTTTACATTCATAATGGTTTTAGAAAAAAATTAAATTAAATGAAAATAATTTAAACTAAATAATATTGCAATATAAAGACGAATAAAAAACAATAAGAAGAAAGAATTAAAAAGGATGAAAAGAAATGAAAAGAAAAGAAAAGAAAATAATGAATTAAAAAAAAGAAAAAGAAAAAAAAGAAAAACGCAGGATTTCACCTGCGCTAACTTAGTGCAGGGTTGGCGGTTACAAAAAATTAGTTTAGGTTTTTATAACATTGTTGGAGATGAAAATTTACAAATTCGTATGAAAATATAGCAATACTGGAGATGCTCTTAGGAGAATATTTTGAATATATATTTTGAAAATTTTGAGTTTATTTTGGATTTTGTAAGGTAGATTATAGTTAAGATGTCATTTTCACATTGAAACATATAGAAAAACTAAATGTTTGTTAGAAATTGTACATAAATTAGAAAAAGTAAGTAAAATTGTAGCATTTTTAAAAGGGTGTGGACGTGTGGTATATAGTATACCCTGTTAAATTATTATAAATTTAAGGGTAAATGTGCAAATATACACCTAACGTTTGTGTGGAGGTGCAAATTTACACTAAATCTTTTTTTGGGAGCAAAAATACATAAAAATTATATTTTTTGAAGCATTTTACAACTAAATAGACATATTTGCTCATCAACTTAAGGCTATTATGAAAAATCTTTTTATAGATTATTATTATTATATTTTTAGGTTGCTAGTTATGATTATTTTATTTTTTGTGGTCAAATAATTTCTAATAAAAAATTGGAACCAATTAAATTAATTAAATTAAAATTAATGATATAACAAAATTTTGTTAACAGATTTTATGATATAATTC
This sequence comes from Scutellaria minor, assembly GCA_954870855.1. Taxonomy (NCBI): domain Eukaryota; kingdom Viridiplantae; phylum Streptophyta; class Magnoliopsida; order Lamiales; family Lamiaceae; genus Scutellaria; species Scutellaria minor. The sequence continues at coordinate 4,052,341 of OX940732.1, read as the reverse complement.
AAATCAAGCATGAAATTAAGATTAGCCTCTCAAAAAATAAAAACCAAAATTCATCTATATTCAAATCATTGTTTAATATTGATTAAGTGAATGAACCATTAATCCAACAAAATTCTAAATATACAAAAAAAATTCAAAAAAAAAAAAAGTTTAGAAATTCTATATATAATATAGGTGTAAGTTTGGAATTTTTTTTTTTGAAAGTTTATTTATAATAATAAATCCAACAAAATTTTGTATATATAACATAGGTGCAAGTTTGGGGAAAAAAAACGTTTTTGATTTTTTTATATAACTAATTTTTTTTTTTTGGATTTATGGTTCATTCACTTAATCAATATTAAATAATGATTTGAATATGGAGGAATTTTTGTAAAATTTATTTTTATTTTTGGAGAGATTAACCTAAATTTATGCTTGATTCGAGTTATATCATAAAATCCGTTAACAAAATTTTGTAATATGCTTAATTTTTAATTTAATTAATTTAATTGATTGTAATTTTTTTATTAAAAATTATTTGAACAAAAAAAATAGAATAATCATAACTAGCAACCCAAAAAAAAAAAAAATTATCCATCTAAAATAAGATTTTTCATAACAACCATTACTTAATGAGCAAACATGTCTATTTAGTGGTAAAATCCTCCAAGAAAGATGACTTTTGTATATTTTTGCTCCCAAAAAAAGGTTAAGTGTAAATTTGCATCTCTACAGAAATGTTAGGTGCATATTTGCACCTTTGCCTTAAATTTAAATCATTAAAGTCCTAGAAAAAATAAAAATCCTAAAGAAATTAAAAAAAAAAAAAAAAACTCAAGAAGCACACTTGATACTTGGAAGTCTTGGATTTGTTCACCCACCATCTTCTAAATTATGGGCATAAAGAATTCTACGAGAAAACATAGAAAATAGGAAAGAAAATGATTGAAATCGTGAAAAAATTAAAAATCGTTTGATTCTGATTGGTCGAACACATAGAGTATTGTTCAACCAATATTGGTCGAATATTTTCTTTTTTGTTCAGTCGATGTAGGTTGAACGAACAATGTTTTTTTCTAACTATATCGGTTGAACATGTTTTTTGCATTTTTTTGGGTTTAACACAATTTTTTTTCCATACGCTACTTAAAATTACAAAAATGTAATGATAACATTTACATTTTTCATTCTAAACACTTTTTTTTATGCTCCATGATGATTTATTTTCACAAAAGAAAGTAGAATTTTTTTGGGGTTTCTGTTTTAGTTTAGAGTTTAAACTTTCAAGAAGATGTATACAAGAGAGAAATTTAATTTGGAGTGTGTTTAGAAATTATATTTTTATTATTAGATGAATTAAATAAGAAGGATATTTATGTTTTTTGATATATGTTTATCGTTCATTTAATTTAATAAGGATGTGTTTAGTAGAAGGTGGGATGTATATAACCCCAACATTTTTTAAATATTTGTATAAACATCGATTGGACTAAACTTATTCAGAATTTGGACACATCAAGTCCAGTCCAAACACACCCTTGGTGTTTCAAATCAGGGGCGGACCTAGATGGGGGCCAAGGAGGGCACTGGGCCCCCCTGAAATTTTGAAAAAAAAGTGGGGGTATTTTCGTAAATTAACATTTTAATTAAAAAAAAAATATAAGACTGTAAGTAGTAAGTTGGCAGCATGACTTTCACCACAATACTTCTGGCAGGACAGTGAGAAGGAATGAAGGATTTTCCCCAAATTTCTTTCCATTTCATCCAACAAAAACCCTAATTGTATTTTGATTTTCTCTATTTATTTTACAAATCTACTCCATCTAATCTTAAGGTAAGATGTTATATTTATATATTCTTGCTTTCTTTTTCTTTATATTTTGATTTATTGTATTTTAAATTAGATGTAATTTAGTGATTAATTGAAAATGATTGATGAATGATTTTACATTTTATTTACCAATTTTTTATTATCTATACTTGAAATTATGGAATGGAGATGGGCAAGCTTATGTTATAGAATGGGCAAACTTATACTTTTAAAAAAAAAAATCCTATTTTGATTCACTAAATTATGATCTTTTTATTTGTTATCTAATAATTGTTCAATTTTTATAGATAATGAAAAGATACTACGGAAAAGTACAACACACGGTAGATGCATCATCATCTTCAATCAATGCACCTATTGTGCAACCTCAAGGAAATTCGAGTAAAGATAACAACAATGAATTTGATATGGATAATCTTCCGAGTGATCCAGGATTACGACCCAACATAACGAGTTATCCACCTAACTCAATTGAACAGGTTCGTAGAGCTTACTTACTAAAAGGTCCGTGTCAACCACGTGAGCATGATTTTCCTCAAAAGATAGATGGACATCGAAAACGTAAATTTGTTGCATCTTGGTTTGATGAATTTACTAATTGGTTGGAGTATAGCATAACAAAAGATGCATCATTTTGTTTATATTGTTATCTTTTCTCTACGGGACGTAGTGAAAGAGGGCATGATGCTTTTGTGCACGAAGGATTTAATGTTTGGCGTAAGAAAGAGAGATTGAGAGATCATGTTGGAGCTAATAATAGTGATCATAATAGATGTAGATTGGCTTGTCAAGATTTGATGAATCAAGGTCAACACATTGAAGTATCTTTTTCTAAGATATCAGAGCAGTCAAAGATTGATTACCGTTGTAGGTTGAATGCATCAATTGTTTGTTTACGCTATCTCATTACACAAGGATTAGCTTTTCGAGGACATGATGAGTCGGAAGAATCTTTGAATCAAGGAAATTTTATTGAGCTTTTGAAAGTTATTGCTTCGTGTAATGAAGAAATCAATAATGTTGTGTTGCGTAATGCTCCTGAAAATCTCAAGCTAACATCTCCAAAGATTCAAAAGGATATTATAAGTGCAACTGCAATTGAGACTACTAATGCTATCATTAAGGACATGGGAAATGATTTATTTTCCATTTTAGTTGATGAGTGTCGAGATGTATCCATCAAAGAGCAAACGAGGGTGATTATACGTTATGTGAATAAGAATGGATGTGTTATTGAACGTTTTCTTGGTCTTGTCCATGTTAGCGACACAACTGCAGCTTCACTCGAGAAAGGTATTGAGTCATTGTTCTCCACTTATGGCTTGAGTATTTCTAATTTGAGAGGTCAAGGTTATGATGGAGCTAGCAATATGAGAGGTGAACTTAATGGTCTAAAAAGTTTGCTACTAAAGAAGAATCCTGCTGCATACTATATTTATTGTTTTGCTCACCAACTACAATTGACACTTGTTGCTGTTGCAAAAAAGCATACAAGTATTGGTTCATTTTTCAATACCGTTACACGTCTATGTAATGTTGTTGGAGGTTCTTGCAAACGCATGGATATTCTTCGAGAGAAGCAAATTGAAAAGATTTTTGAAGGAATTGCAAATGATGAAATCATAACTGGGAGAGGATTAAATCAAGAAATGACATTGAAGCGACCGGGAGATACTCGTTGGAGTTCCCATTATGGTACGCTCATAAACTTGATGCATTTATTTTCTTCTATTGTCGATGTTCTTGAGTATGTTGGAGAGAATGGTAATGATGATTCACAAAGGGCCGAAGCAATTGATTTGTTAGATGTTGTAAATCAATTTGAGTTTATCTTGATTTTGCATCTCATGAGAAAAATTTTGGGAATCACACATGAACTATCACAAGTTTTGCAAAGGAAGGATCAAGATATTGTTAATGCAATGCATCTTGTAAAAGTATCCAAAACTCGTGTGCAAGCATTGAGAGAAGATGATTGGGACACTTTGTTGATTGAAGTTTCAGAATTTTGTAGCAAACATGAGATAACTGTATTAAACATGGAAAATATATATGCACCTCGAGGAAGATCAAGGCGTAGAACCGAAAAGATCACCAATCTTCACCATTATCGAGTTGAGTTGTTTTATTCTGTGATTGATATGCAAGCTCAAGAGCTAAATCATCGCTTTGATGAAGTGATCACTGAATTGCTTCTATGTATGACATGTTTTGATCCTAGAGACTCATTTTCTGCATTTGACAAAAACAAGTTACTTCGTCTTGCAAAATTTTATCCATCTGAGTTTTCTTCAGTTGATCTATATGAACTTGAGAGTCAGCTTGAGAACTTTATTTTTGATGTGCGTTTGGATAAAAATTTCTTTGAAGTAAATGGAGTTGGAGGACTTGCTCAGAAGATGGTCTCTACAAGAAAACACATTGTTTTTCCATTGGTTTACTTGTTAATCAAGTTGTCGTTGATATTACCGGTTGCCACTGCCACAGTTGAAAGAGCTTTTTCGGCAATGAAGATCATTAAGAGTTGCCTTCGCAATCGAATGGGCGATACACTATTGAATGATTGTTTAGTAGCATATATTGAAAAAGATGTGTTTAGAAATGTTAGCAATGAGACTATAATGCATCGATTTCAAAACATGAAAAATAGGAGAGAAATGTTGTAATTCATGTATTGTTATTTATATTTTTACATTGATGTTTTAATGTTTTTGTTATTAATTTTTTAATATTTTCGTATTGAATTATGACTATGTGTTCCGCCACTGTTTCAAATAGTAGCATTTATACATTCTAATTTGACAATTACATAAATTTATATTTCAAAAGGCAACATTAAGTGATCTGCAAATTAAGTAGATTTGGAATTGGATTTTGACACCAACCAACAGAATTCCAGTTAAATCAAGTGCCTGATTTGTGAAATGAAAAGTAAGCAACAATTTGAACCAGCATATATATTATGGGCAGTCTTTGTTTCCATAGAACAAATCAAGCATATCTCATCCACTCAAATGTTGCTTGCTTTACAATGACTTGGACGATTAACCCTCAGAGATTTAATCACCCTTTGAGAAATTGAGAATGAGGAGTTGGATATTATTTGTATTTGGTGTCGACTGATACAGTAAATTATTTGTCGAAACCTACCTCTAGATGCATCATATGTAGCTCCTTTTTCTCGTGGAATTTCATCTCCTGACCCTCTGAACCATAAGGAGCGGACTGTGCTACTACATGAGAATTTTTTCATTGATTGAACTCTGATCTAGCTTTCATTTTCAATATAAAAAACTAGATTAACTGCAAACTACCAGGACGCAATATTTACAGGTAAACTCTGACTTGTAAAGCATGATACCGGAAATCCATTTTGTATCAGTTGGATATTCATATCGAAATTATCAATCACCAAAATAGTGCCAACATATGTACCTGTCCAACACCATAGCTTTGAGCTGAAGCATAGTTCATGACAGTAACACTTTCATTATATCCACCAGACGGCCCTCCTGCACTTATATTGGTGGTGCATGCTATCAATGATAAGAAGAATCAATTACTTATTTAGGTTCCTGTACTTTGTAATATGAATGGAATCCTTATACTTTAATATACAAACATTAGGTCTGACATACAATATGCATGGAATTAGCCGCATCAATGGGATCTTTTATCCTGGTGATCAAATAAGAAAGGATACTCTGAATCATACAACTCTAATGAAATATATGATCGACCAACATTTATATAGATATTAGTAAGTAAGCGGGTAATAGAACAAACTAAAAATGCGTGGAACAAATAATTCTAGAGGGCATTATTTGTCTTCCTAGTTTTCAACACAAGAAAGGGAATTTTTTATCATCCGTATCTATCTTCTTCAGCAAAAGATAAAACTTTAGTTATTTAATTATTTCTTTTTGAATTGGATCCCAAACTTTGGTTGAAAATGGATTTCAATGCTTTCAAAAAAAATCGAACTAAATCCATGCACTTTTAGTTTAGTGTGAGTTAGGTCTCTTATTGGCTTGCATTAAGACCAAAATTTAATGTAAATGAAAAGTAAGTACACGGACCTACTTGAAACATAATAAAAAATTCAAGGACCTACTTGAACAAAATAGAAATACAGGGACCCACCAATTCAAAGAAAATGATAGTATAGAGATCTAATGTTTGCAAGTGAAAGTAAACTGTTGGGATATTTCTGTTAGGATTTTGATGATATTTCTGTTAGGATTTTGATGAGACAAATAGTTTTGTATAGGAAGTTAGAGTACCCCATCTTTTTCCACATTGTTTGAGTGGAACTTTGTTTTGTAAAGTTATCTTTCTATGATGTATTTGGTTAAGTTGTAAAAATCAGAAAGAAGGAGATTACTGATGATAGTAGGAAGCTGATTATAAAGAAGTATCGGATGCTAGTTTTTAGCAAGGACAGACAACAAGCAGTATCAGTAAGTTGAATCAGTAAGCAGCATACAGAAAAGAGTAAGGAGAAATGGAAACTGACTATAGGATTCAGGAACAAGAAGCTGTTCTGAATTAGGAGGCAAAAGCAGATCAAGAAGCTGGCATAAGACAGTAAGCAGTAACTGCAACCTGAGTAGTAAGCTGTAAGTTACTCTGTCTTATTTATTGCAGTACAAGGATTTATTGAATGTAGTACGAGGTTTCTGCATTGTCAAAGTAACCGGTAGATAGAAGTTAGTAACTAACCAATGAGGTGATGTCATCTGGACCGCGGTTCTGCAAAAAAACACTGTTGCCGAGGAGTGACGTCATTAATGCGAATTAGAGTAAGACATGCCCTATTCTCTAGTTCTTCTAGGCGCATTAAATGCGAAGATTTTGAAGATCAATTTGAATCTCTACAAAGATAATGTCTCTTTTCAACGGGTATATCCTTACAGTATAAATAGAAGGTGAAGGTGACTGCGAAGACAACTGAACTACTGAACTTATTGCCAATTTTCTAAGCTATCTTCTCTCAAGCTATTCTCAAGCTTTCTAAGCAGTTCAGTCACTCAACCTTCAGAAACAGTCAAGCCAAGTTTTCGAGCTATCAAGTTCTTAAGGCTGACTTCGAGTTGCACTAGTTGAAGACCATATATTTTTTAACAATTTGTTGTGTGCTAGGTTGTTTTAGTTGGTGTCCTTAGTTGGAAGGATTTGATCATCACTAAGTATTAGCTTTTGTGTAAGACTGTTAACTCTGTGTGAGTTTTGTATCCTGTGTGGAAAGCTACTTAGGAATCTTTTGATTCTAGTAGGTTAACTCGTTAGGAAGAGGATTGTAAAGTTGAGATTTGTAAATCGATCTGACCTAGTGGAGTTCCTCCTACGTGAAGGAGAAGAGTGGACGTAGAAGGATTACACCACCTTCGAACCACTTTTCTCCTTGTTTTGGTCAAAGTATCCATCTCTGTTGAAGTAGACCTTAAGCATTCTTCCGACCTTTTCGATGATAGCGTATACACTATCTCCCGAATAAGCTTTTTCTTTAACTTAGGTAGATGTTGATTCCCAAGCCATCTTCGCTGAACCTTCCAGACTATTTTCGATTAGTCTGATGAAGTTTTCTTTTTCTATGTCCAACTTTGTTGAGACCACCTTTAAAGAGGCAATCCATTCATCGATTAGTTTCTCCATATTTCGAAAATCGATGATATCGGTTGAAAGAACCAATCCATATGGATGTGTTGGTTCCAACATCATTTTTGCCTATGGATTGTTAGGAGGGCCTTTGTTCCTCCCGAGTTGTCATTTGGCTCCTAGTCTCCAAGTTTCCGTATCTAGCTTGGATTCGACTTCTGCCCTTGATCTCTCAGGGGTTGGTGTGTTTGAACTCGTACTTTCTTCTGGATTAGGAACTGGGGAGTTCATCTTGATGTTAACCAGATCTACTGTCCCAAGATTGAAGAGTGATTTGGTTAACTTTGAGATATCAACTCGTGATGTCTCCATGTCAGATTTTTCTAATGATTTCACACATTAGTTCATCATGACTCTTTAATCCGAGATTTCCGTAGCCTTTCCTCTGGGAATAAGTGGTCTATCCCTAAATGTGTCTTTGAAACGTTCATTCATGAATCTGTTGGATCCCTTTGGTAACTTCATTTTCAGATCTATAATTTTTTTTTTAGATCTGAAACCTCTCGTTGGATCTCGGATAGAGATTAGATCATCGTCTCCATCTGACCTCCATAGAACTGGATGATTTTCTGAATTTCTCTAAAATCTTATGAGATCTTAGAACTATCAGGAACAATTTTGTTTCAATCCTTGTTGAACATCATCAAATTGATGGCCCTGAAACTTGTATTATTCGGATAAATAATTTCTTGATTTTCTCCTCTATCAGACATAAAATCAATATTGTAAATATAAATCGTAATTTTTTTTTTCAATAAACTTAGGTTTTGAAGTTCAGATCAAATCAATTTTTGGAGTTGGAATTATTAATTAAATTTTTTAAAAATATGGATTTAGAAATTGCTAAAAGTGCTTGGAAGTATAATTAACTAATGATTGCACATGTGGAGTCAAAGGGTTTTTTGGTCTTTTGCCAAAAATGTGTAGTTTGGGTATATTGTAAATGTGTAGGTTTTGTATATTAAAATTCCTTTTTGTGTAGTCAGGGGTGTTTCTCCTTATAAAAAATTGGGACGAAAAAAGGGGAGAGAGAGAGACAGTTGGGCCGTGGGCGGGAGAGGGAGGGTGTTTCAATTTTGATTTTTGATTGTTTTCTTTTTCATTTATTTAAAGGGTATAATTGAAGTATGTAGAAGTGTCTTTAATAACAATTTTAATTGAAAGTGTGTTAAAAATAAGGGGTGTAGAAAATGACGGGCTATGCATACTACTTTCAGGAGAAAAAAAGCAAGACAAACAACATAAATCCGTGCAATCATTTAGCCTAAAGAAAAGCTAATCGTACAACTGGGGAGAAGGGCATTCCTGTAGAGCGATGGCTACAAGTGGCCGCCGGCGAGAAGCTGATCTCTCCTATGCGCCTAAATTTTTCAGGATAATAACGGATCCCCTTGCTCACACTCTGGTAACTCCTCTTCTTCAACGGAAACCAGACCATTTGTTCTTATTTTCATATTTTTTCCATCTCTTTCAATTTTACTGCAGATCACTGCCTTTTAGTTTGATTTAGTGTTAAGCCTATTATTCATTCTTTTTTGAGGTTGATGAAAAGACGAATTTTTCCGAAATTTTTGGGTGGTGTGAGTGATCTGGCCCATAATGTATCTTGGCATTCTAATGTGATTAGACTAAAACACCCTTAAGGTGTGAGTGACATACCATGGGTTGTGCAAGGCCAAGGGGTTAGAGGGTTGGGGGTTGGGTCGTGCATGGGTGGATTAATAGTTCAAAACTCTCCCACTTACTTAAGGTTAATAGTGTCAATTTGACTATAATCAATATTTTCTTTTGTTTTGTCTACTTCTAATTTTTCCTTAAACAATTTGGCTATTCTATCAGCTGTCACTATTTAAGAGATATACAACCTGTAATGTAAACTAGCTGTATATTGTAATTTTTATTTCCAAGTTGAATAGTCCTGCAATATCTATGAATTTTCAAAGGCCAAAGTTCTGTAATTTAAAAATGTAAGTCTTTAACTTGGTTGAAATCCGGATGCTTTGTTTTCTTGTGGACATAAATTGAGGGATGACTTTTATCTTTATCGAGATTTTGAATCTGTTGATGAAGATTACTATATGGTTAAAAATTTATTAGAAAAATAGAAACTCGTAATCTGTTTCTAAGAACAAAATGAGGAGATGAGCAGTATAGATCCTTATCTCTGTGATTTTATGTTTTGAACTTCTTTAACATAGATGTTTTTATCGACAGTTAATCCCTTCTGAATTTATGAATATGTTTGGACATAATCTGCACAACCCAGTCTTGCTGAAAGTTCCGAGTGGATCAGTGTCAGAGGTAGAAGTAATTCAGTCTAATGGCGACACTCTGTTTCGAAAAGGATGGCAAGAATTCAGAGAGTGCTACTCAATAGGCTTTGGGTACTTCTTAGTATTTGAGTACAATGGCAATTTCCAGTTCGACGTTCACATGTTTGACACAAGCACTGTAGAGATAAACTATCCATCTGATGCTGTTTTTGGAGGTGAAGATAATGGATCACGCAGTAGAGGAAAAGGAAAAGCTCTTAGTGTTGAAGATTCTGATACGGAGAGTGATGATTCTCTAAAAATACTGGACAATCCCCCTGCAAGACAGCAGAATAATGGACAGAGTAAGCATTGTGATGATCCTGACTATCATTCATTTTGTTCCATAAAGGATCCAAAATCTATTTACGGTTTGAATTTTCAAATCATGCAACTGATGGATAAAATGATGTATTTGCAGAAGAATATAGATCAGGTAGAAGAAAATATCAAAGAGCAGTTTCAAGGAAGACATCGATGGCCTATCGAAAAGCATTAGCTTTCACTTCTGCTCACACTCTCCGTAGGCCTTTCTACATTTCTCTGATGCATGCATCGTATGTTTCTTCAGGGTTCAGTTTGGTAAGTGTAATTCATCTGAATACTTGTTTTAGTTTATGCATAATGCATCCCATTTGCAAAACTATACATTTCCATTATGCTCACTTGCAGAGTTTGCCACTATCCTTTGCAAAAGAGAACTTGCCTTCAAACAACACCACTGATTTGACCATTCGTCTGAAGAATGGGAAAGCATGGCCCGTCTCACGCCACATAGGCAAACGCCAGGTGTATATAGCAGCTGGTTGGAGGGAGTTTGTGGTGGAGAATGGCCTCAAGGTAGGTGATGCTTGCCTCTTTCAAGTCGCAAAGAGTGCTGTATGGAATGTTGACATTTTCCGAGGCTGATTAACAATGCATTGCAATGCTCTACTTCTTCGGCAGACAAAGATTGTATTGTGGGATAATGCCTTACTTTTATCCTCAAATAAGCCATCTCTTTTAAATTTAATAGCTTCTCTGGAGAGATTATATTTATGGCTATCCAACAATCTGTGTTAGTCAAGTATGCATATTGTTAGTGCAAAGTAGATGGATATATGTAGTTGTTAATCATCGTTGCTCCATATTCCAGAATGCCTTCACATCCTATGCATTTATGATGTTTTCTTTAATTTCAGTGGAATGGTGGATAGAGACGGATCCATTTATGAGTTTTCTTCTTCATTTTTTTTTGGTAAAATCACATTTTTTATGCAATTTAGACATGCAAAATCACACTTTGAACCTCACCTTTGGTTGCTAACATTCCCCTTCTAGAATATACAATACACGTACCACTTCCCTACTTAACCCATCAAGTCAATGCTTATCAGGTGAAAGGAAATGTCAACTAAATCTGGATGATATCTCTATAAATATAGATGGACATCATCTGAAAAACCATGAATTCAAAATCAAATAAAATATTTAAATTTTAAAACATTACCTCATAATTAATTGTCAAAATAGATAATTTGAGTGAGAAAAGGTGATGTTTGGATTGGTGTTATGTAGGATTCGAGGAATCTGATTTTGAAATCCAGAGTTTTTGAAATAAAGGTGAATAGTTAAAATCTGTGTTTGTTTAAAAGATTTTGTAGGGTATGATTAATACTGTAGATGTCAAATTAATGCTGGAAAAAGTGTTATTATGTAATATTATATTATTAGTTGATGTAATGATAATGATTGGATGATTGTAATAGTAGAAATTTAGGTGTGTATTGAAATTTGTGTATTAATATATTATAGTATAAGGTTAATGATTGTGTTTTTATTTAAATAAAATAAGATTTTGATATATTATATAATCCTCTTCTAACATAAAAAACAAACGAGAATTTGGTTGAATCTTAATCCCAAATCCCGACCAGCCAACACTAATCCAAACATCTAAATTTCCATGGAGTGTTCGAGACCCACTTTCTACAAAAAGTTGTATTTGGTAGTGAAAAAGCTAAAAACAGTAATCATTACTGAATACTCCCAATATTTTATTATGCCCACCTGAATCAATGACAAAGTGGGAAATTGTCCAAACATTAATTACTTTTTGAAAAGTTAACCTATGATATCTATTTACAAAAATTAAAAAAATTAATTAATTTCCAAAAATACTTTGAGTGGGAAAGTGACATTTCTGTAAACATCTCCAAAGGTTTTCTTTTTATATATATAGATGAGAACATGCAAATTAATATCTTATATATCTTGCTCATACTGCTAAGAGAATTTTGAAAAAAAAAAAAAACCGTTTTCCAAAAAGAAACTCTATCTTTAATTTCCGCTGCATACTGTGAAATCGAGACAGTAAGCTGAAACAACATACTGCCAGCTTATTGAATCGAGAGAGTTGCAGCATTTTCTATAGAATCAGCAATCTGCTTACAGAAAAGTTTTAAGACGCAAAATTTGATAGAGGTTCATTCATCCCCTCTCAACCTTTGACCACTTGGGACCAACATAAACAGACCCAATTTAGAGAAAAACATTTATCCAAAACAAAAGATAAATAGATTTCGAGGAGGAACTGAACTCCATATTGGACGAAGGAAATGAATAGAGAATTGACCTCTTTCGACATTGCCATATAGTTCTTCTCCATCACCTGAAGAGATTCAAGGTGGTCATTATATAACTTCTTCTCATAGTCATAAGATTAAACCCCAGAAACATCAGACCATCTTCAATAGTAATACCAAGTCAAACTGAAAAATGAAATTCACAAAAGATGTATTTAAAAAAGAAAACAAAGAAATCATTTATATAAGATTCAGAGATCTCCTTATACCTATACCAGTTTACACTATAGCCAGAGAAATTTCAACATGTAGTAGACTTGATGCCATACATCTCGTGCAGCTAAAAGTTGAATTTCTTCTCATAACTTTGCTTTCTAGATATTTTTCAATCATCATGCACGCATATTGTCTTTCAACATCATACAGTAAGTCAGGAACAACTACCTGCAATGATGATCAAGTTCAGCCATTAGTGGAGGGATTTGCTGAGCCATCTGAAGGTCACGATTCGACTGCTGCACCTTCAAGATTAGTTCCTGCCTTGTAGAAACCATCTTGATGGATTCTGCAGCTTCAAGTTCAGACTCCATCTATAATACTTGTCATCTGCTGCTCTTTCTCAGATTTCACCTCTCCAATGTGTGCATGTACTAACTGTAATTCATGCTTGGAGGTAGCAGCAAGCCTCTGATTTTCAGTTGCAAGTTTCTCTATCTCAACATGTTGTGAAGAGAGCTTATGGGCAATAACTTCATATGCATATGAATCAGGATGGACTACACCAGGACCAGGAAGAGGACGACGATGGCATTGTGAACCATAAGAAATCAATTCAGTAAAACCTCTGTTGCCCCAATGTAGATTTTGATATCCACACAGGAAAAAGACAGAAATTAATATCATGCAATATGTTTTGACGCACGCAATACACCACACATGGCCTCAAGCTCCTTAACCATGCACAAAAAAAGATGAAAACTGAGCAGATGTCATACAATCATTAGAAACTCAAACATATTAATGATAAATTAAGGCCAGTGATTGAAGGCCCAGCCTGAGGATTCTATAGCACTTCCCTTATGCCTCATGTAAAGAATTTTAACAAACATGTCTATTCTCTCTGCTTCAGATACTTCTTATATCTACAATAGACTCTATTTTGAACATCTTCAGAGAAAGTCATAGAGGGTTGTAGGAGTAACAATAACAAGCGAAAAAATTGACAATAAAAATCGTAATACGAGGTTAAATCTATCTATAAATTATCAAGAACAGACTTAACTTAGAAGAACCCACCAATGAAAGAAATCTTCCATTATCTCTTAGAAAACACTTGATCTAATTAACATCTAAGCTATTAAAGAAAACATATAATTTTCAGTAGATATAAGGAAAATTCATTCAAAGGAATTAGCAGTCAGGATTAGTTTCAATGCTTATAGCCACAAAAATCAGAAATGTACATCTGTGCCCTATTTCATCCATCAAGCTTGATGAGTTCTATTTTGTATATTTTGATTATGATGTTTTCCCTTCATTTTAAATGTCAATTAATCTTTTATTCTTGATTTTGATGAAGTTTTGTGATTTATAGGGCAAAATAAGGATTTAATTGATATTGGAGGCATTTTGGATTGATGTGGAAGAAATTTGGTGGAGTCTTCAAAGCTTGCAAATTCTGCGACGGTTTTAGCTTTAAGCGTGTGCACGCCTAAGCATTTGAGCTTAGACCAAATCTCAAAAACTTCAAAAGTCTCAACAATAGGCGTGTGCATGCTTAACATCCGAAAATTGCAAAAAGGAGAAGACGCGGATAAAATCTGCAGAAATTTTTATTTTAACTTCCAATTAGAATTATTTTAGGAGTAATTATTAGATATAGATATGGGGGATTCAAACTTCTCTCATCATCTTAACTCTTATTCTGCAACTTTTATTTTGGGATCTCAATTCTCCATGGAGGGCTAGATTCTATTTCTATAAAAGAGATAATCAAGACTTGGTTCTTTTACTGTTGTGAGATTTAATTTAATTTATCGTTCTTTCTTTCTTGTTATTCGTATATCTTCTATGCATGTTGCTTATTATTATTTTGGTGCATTGTTCAAATAGGATCTTTTGTCAATTTGTTAGAATAATATATCGCCAATTAGAATGTTAAATCTGTAATTATTTAATTGTTCTGATTCTTGTGGCAATTAGCATAATTGATTATAAAAAGATTTTCAATTCCCTGCTTTGAAGATATATGATCTAGTCTAAATAAACCTACATGTGTGTTTGTTGGCTAGAATTGGACGTTTCTAAATCTTAATGCAATTGGTAAATTAAATTTTAAGATGATATCTAGGATTGTTTACTAATTAGGTTAGTAATTAGAGATCGTATCCTGATTAACGAATCTTAAGGAAAGATTAGGTCATTAGGTGGTACCAACGGCTATAACCAATTTAATATTGAAGAAAAGATAGAATTCTTACATCTATGATCAACTTGGAACCATTCTTGAATTTGTCTTTTGGCTAGATATTTTTGTTTTATTGAATTCATCTTAGTTTATTTTAATTGTTCTAATTTAGTTTATTAATTACAAAAATCTCAAAATCCCTCCTAATCATTTATTTTTAACAAGTGTGCAAAAGAATAATCGTTTTACCAATATCTGTGGATTCGACCTTACTGACCGCCATCTCAAATTTATATCTTTAGAGTAAGATTTATTATTTGTTGGATTTGACATCCATGAAAATTTATAAATTTCTACAATAGAAACCCCTAATCCAAAGTAAACCAATAAATTTACAAATATATACGCCCAATACAATTAAAATCCAAGCCATTAAACAGAAATCGTAAGCTACCATAGTATACATAGTTGTGTACATAGGATAAGACTGGTGAAGTTACAAAACCCACCTTTTAACTCATTCTTTATTAATACAAATCAAATCATTTTTGCTAAAGTAAAGGCCTAAAAGCTGATCTAGGTATATATATATATATATATATATATATATAGTATATTCTTCAACTATGCTCAACTGTTCCCTTTACCAATTACTGATCTAGGTAGTAACACTCCAGATCCAAGAAGAATGAAATGAATAATAAAATCTCATTGTCTAGATACATTTTATCTTAAGTTCTACTAATTTATGGGAAACCTAACTCTATTCTCACATGATTTTAAGTAAAATTCAAAACAAATTGATGTTCATGGGAAGCCTAACTCTAATTCTCTCATCACAGCAAATTCAAAACAACACGAAGAGAATTCACGGGGGAAATAGGAAGGTGTAAATCGATTGAAATAGATAGAAGGAGATAATCAAGAAAAAGAATTGGAGGTGCAAATCGGTTAAGACGAATTGATGTTCACCTAACAAGTCAACAAAGCTGGTAAGAGAGCATCAAATGAATAGCAGAACACAGTGAACAAACCCAAGTCGAATTGCCTGTTTGAGGAGAGAAACAAATGACTGGTGTGATGAGAACCCGATCATGGTACCGATTGATCGAGTGTACGTGAGGAGAAGGAAGAAGCTTGAGAGTAGCAGTTGAAGATCGATTAACAGTTTTATTTAATCTTTTCTTTTTTTTTTTGCATGGCCGAGGCCCATTATTTATTTTGCATGTAATTCTTGCATTTGTTCTTATTTTGGCGAAGACGGGTAGTTTGGGCCATGAGCTATAGGGTTGGTATTTATTCTTCTTCCTGTAAAACATGAGACATTATTATTGAGTATGAAAACAATTTCTTCAGTGAAATAGTTGTGCCGCTAGATTCTTTGGGAATCCTGTCTCGAGTTCTGGCAAACTTGTCTCTCGATTCTCATCAATTGGCATCAGATCCAATCGATTATCACGAACTTCCACAACAATGTTGACGAACAAACAATGATTCGAAAGGATCGAGACAACATTGGTAGAGTTGAGCGATGCACACACTGATAGCGCAACGCGAGCATCAATCCGACGGGGAAGATAGTGTTCGGCGTCGGGATAGGTGTTGCGATAATGATGAACGATCGCATGGGAACGACGAGAGTGATCATGAACCGCGTAGGCCTAGAAATCACCGCTGCGAGGTGGGTATTGGTCTGGAACGGCGCGCTGTGAGAGATCACGCTAGGGGTGACCTCGCGTGACGGAGACACGACCGGGTTGGGCGCGAGAGGGACCAAGACTTGAACCCTTTTGCAGCAAACCCTAACCCTTTTCGCAGGGATGGGTCAGTCTCGGAGGAAGAAGATGAGGACGACCAGCACGGGGATGGAAATCAGTCCGAAGCTGCGTATTCTGTTGGTAGTGGGGGTTCGGTTTCGAATCGCGACGGGCCACGTGATCATAAATCTCGAGGAGTTAAGATTGAATTTCCCAAGTTTGTTGGGGGAGATCCACTTAATTGGGCGGATAGGGCGGAACAATATTTTGAATTACAAGACGTGCGAACAAGAGATCGTGTCCAAATTGCATCGTATTATTTGGACGGTGAAACAAGGCAATGGTGGTGTTGGTTTGAATTGACCAACCGAGATAGATTGACATGGAACAAGTTCAAAGAAGGGTTATTATTGAGGTTCGGCGATAGAATACGGGAGGATGTGAACGAGGCATTAAATAAAAAGCCAAACCGATAGTTTAAGCGATTTCTTGTGTGAATTTGAGAGATTAGTTAATCGTGTTTCGTACTAGCCACAAAGTGCCATTTTGGGAGCATTCATGGCGGGTCTGAAGCCAGAACTGGCAGGTGAGGTGAGGATGTGGCGTCCTCATGACTTACAGGATGCGATCGAATTGGCCACGCGTAAGGAGGAGCAGTTACACGTTAGTCGGCAGAGTATGGGTTATAGTCGTGGGGTAGCGATTGGTAGAGGGGTGCTAGTGAGACCTCTGACAACAGTGGGGACAGCTGTTGGAGGTCAGGTGGGCGCGATGTAACATCCTTGACCAAAACCTACACATCATTGGGCATTCATTTCATGCATCATTTGCATTTCGTATTATTTATATGTTCTTACATAGTTGGTGTTGAGAAGACCCTATCATAATTGGTTAAGATTATAATAATGTTAGAATTTAAATTTATACATATGTGTACACACGTGTGTTTTATATGAAATGAGAGATAAAATTTAATTAATATTATAATATATATATATATAATAAAAGAAAAGAAAAAAAAAAGAAAAGCAAAAGAAAGGACGGCGGAGAAGGAAGTGAGGTGGTGGAAAAGAAATAGAAAAAGGAAAGAAGATGCAGCAGAGAAAAGAAAGAAAAAACAGCGCAACACAGAAAGAAAAAAGAGAGGAAGAAGAACAGAGGGAAAAGAAAAGAAAAGAAGGGTTTGTGAATTTTGGTTTTGTTTCTTCATCTTTTTGTTTCAAATTTTGAAGGGGAGCTCGTGGTGACATGCTCTTCGATTTGATCGGAGTGAATTCTCAAAGATTGTCCCAAAAAGGTACAAAGAATTAGTGAGTTAGATATATCTCAAGTTATCATAATTTGTTGGATGTTTTGGCAACTTTAGAGGTTGAATTGGGAAAAACTTAAAACATGAAACTTATAGCCCTATCTCTTAGCTAAACGCAGAAGAAGACCGTAGATGTCTCGGTTAAATATTGAGTGAGATAATGTCAAAAGAATAAAGGTTGCTAGAATTTAGTATTATATATGTATGATGTGATTGTGGCTTAATTTTAAGCAGGTTGGAGATTGAATTTTGAAAAATGCTAAACATGAAAGTGGTAGAGTTATATGTTAAGTTCCTACAAAATTTTACCTTGTTCGACTCGGAATTTTATAGCTCAAGTTATAGGGAAAATACTGAACATGGTTAATAAGGCATATATGCATTGCATTTCATTGCATAATAGAAATATATCTTAAGGGGACAATTAGGCTAAATTTCATTGAATCATATAGGAGCACGGGCTGTAGAACGGGAAGAGGAACCAGAGCGACGAACGAATTACTTATCATAGCCAGAGGTGAGTATAAACCGTATATGTGATTTATATGCAATGGGATGTGATTTATATGCAACGTTTGGTATATAAGGAATATGTATTTATATGAATTTGTCATTGGATCAAATGATATATTGGTAAATGTATACGTGATCATATGTTCAGATGATTGTTGTGTTGCATTACAATTGCACGAAATTAAAAGGTCTGTGACTGTCTTGCTATGGATCTGTATACAAAGTGGAGACATTCGGGTCAAATTCATATTGGAGACCTACGAGTCTATATACACAGTGGAGACCTTCTGGTCTAAATCATATTGGAGACCTACGGGTCTAAATCATATTGGAGACCTACGGGTGTATATACACAATGACATATTAGAAATCCCGGGACAGATCCAAGCTTAAGCAGTTCACAGAATAATAAACCGGACATAGTGGCATTTGCATATGTTTGATTATATTTTTGATTAATGGTTTATATTCATTGAGTTGCGACTCATAAAAATCGCATATATACATTGTTTTAGGTTCACTAGCTCTTTTGAGGTGGTTTGCATATATAGATGTCACGCTATACCAGGTCTGCCGGCTGATGCCTCGTGCAACCTTCTCTTCCTCCTCATTTTGCATTTTGGAACGCATGTATCATAATTTGTATTAATATGACAATGATTTATGTTGAGATATTGGTTGTGTGTTTTAATCTTATATGATATCAGTCATATAATAATGTTTTTATACTTATATGGATAAATGAAACGTCAGTATGGTTTATCTACAAGATGAATATTTTATTGTTATATATACGTCATATGGGGGTAGGGTGTCACAGTTTAGTTTGGTATCAGAGCGAGGATATGATTCCTCTGTGTCATTATGCATTCATAAGCATTACCCATCATATGTAATTGATATTGAAATTGCAATTAAATAAATAGGAAACATGGACATTCATGAGCATGAATCATTGAGGAGAGAAGGTTCAGCCGTGCCACATCAATCGGTGGAGACATCTCATACATTACATTTATCACATGAGCTTGCACAACATTTACCTAGACGGGTAGAACAAGAGGTACAAGGGCCAAGTATAGGTTCCAGAAGTAAAAATTTCAAGGAGCTTCGAAAATTAGGAGCAGTTGACTTTTATGGGACTACTGATCCTGCTGAAGCTGAGACATGGCTCAAAAGAATAGAAAGAGTTTTTGCCATGATGAGATACACTGTAGAGGAACGGTTTGACTTTGCAGTGTCACTTTTACAAGGGGATGCATATGATTGGTGGGAGACAGTTCCACATGCTACAGTACAGCCGTCAATCCTTACTTGGGATGATTTTCTCACTGTGTTCAGAGACAAATATTTGCCAGAAGTATACCGAGATAACAAACAAAGAGAATTTCTATCTCTTAAACAGGGGAATATGTCAGTTGCTGAGTATGAAGTTAAATTTACTCAATTATCACCTTATGCGGCTGCGATGGTTGCTACTGAGCGAGATAGATGCAGACGTTTTGAAGAGGGACTTTCATATAATATTCGAAGCAAGATTACACCTTGGGATCTCCGTACTTACACAGATTTGCGTACTGCAGCAGTTAGGGCCGAGACTTTGTTAAAAGAACGACAAACATATTTTCAAAAGCCAAAGAGAGAGTCAATGACTCATGTTGGTGAGTTAAGTAAGAAGCCAACTAAACGTCAGAGTTTTTTCTCTCCAGCACAGACATTTAGCAGAGATGGTCCAGTCGGTCAGAGAGGTGGGCGTGTACAGTCTTTTGGTCGTGGAGGTGGCCGAGGACCTAGCCCGATAATACAGACATGACCTATGTGTCAGCACTGTAGTCGATATCATGCAGGAGAATGCCGATTTCTTACTGGAGGTTGTTATTACTGTGGACAACAAGGACATTTTTATAGGGAATGTCCAGCTAGACTTGATAGATCAAACACTGGCAGAGCGACATTAGAATCGATAGTGCAAAATATTCGGCCAGCAGCACCAGCAGCGAGTGTTGGTAGAGGTCGTGGTAGAGGTCAGACTTTAAGCTCTACTGCTAGTAGAGGAAGATTAAAGACACCGGGAACACGATCACAGGATCAGGCACAAGTTTTTGCTATGTTACAGCGGGAGACAGCTACAACACCTGAGGTCATTACTGGTAAACTCTATCTGAATGATTTTGAAATACATGTCTTGATAGATCCAGGATCCATTCATTCATTCATATCATCGACCATAACATCTCATTTGCATAAAGAACCCGAACCACTAGATTACAACTTAGGTATACATACTCCATTGGGCGAGGTTATGATGGTGCATACGGTATATCGAAATTGCATAATGTGGGTTGATATAGTAGAGTTACCAGCTGATTTGATACTGTTATTTCTGCGCGAGTTTGATGTTATTTCTTGTGAGAAAAACAACTATATGCAAAGTTGAGTAAATGTGAATTTTGGTTGGATCATGTGGTATTTTTAGGACACATAGTATTTGGACGAGGCATAGAGGTCGATTCAAGAAAGATTGAGGCAGTGGTAAACTGGGAGGTGCCGATGACAGTCTCAGAGGTTCGAAGTTTTCTTGGTATGGCTGGATACTACAGACGGTTTGTCGAAGGATTTTCCATTATAGTAGCGCCACTTACAAAACTGTTGTGAAAGAATGTTCTATTTCATTGGAATGATAGATGCCAACAGAGCTTTGATGAGTTAAAGCATCATTTGACTACAACACCGATACTCACAATTCCTACAGGCACTGGGGGATTTGTTGTTTACAGTGATGCTTCACATCAATGACTTGGTTGTGTTCTAATGCAGAATGGGAAAGTAATTGCTTATGCATCACGACAATTACGATCACACGAAGTTTCCTATCCTGTTCATGATTTAGAGTTGACAGCAGTGGTATTTGCTTAAAAAGTTTGGCGACATTATCTATATGGAGAGACATTCCAGATATTTACCGATCATAAGAGCTTGAAATATTTGATGAGTCAGAGAGAACTGAATATGCGACAGAGACGTTGGATGGAACTATTGAAAGATTATGAATGCACGATAGAGTACCATCCAGGAAAGGCCAATGTTGTAGCGGATGTGTTAAGCCGGAAGTCCAGTGGTACAGTGGCACATATGCATTTGACTTCACTCTCAGATTTGATTGCTCTACGAAGTTTGAACACAAGACTACAGTTAGATGCAGATGGGGTACTGATTGCTACCTTGGAGATTCGTCAGGTATTGAGACAGCGAATACAAGATGCACAAAACAGAGATGAAAAATTGACAAAAATTATTGAACAGGTGCAACACGGCAAAGACACACCATTTGAGTTACAAGATAGTACATTAATGTTTGGCACCAGGTTGTGTGTACTAGACGATGATTTACGATGAGAGATTTTAGACGAGGCACACAATGCACCATATACTATACATCCAGGTACAACAAAGATGTATCATACCTTGAGGCAGCACTACTGGTGGCCAAAAATGAAGAAAGATATTGCTGAATTTATTTCCAGATGTCTTACTTGTCAGCAAGTTAAAACAGAACATCAAGCACTTGCAGGTACGCTGAAACCCCTATCTATTCCGATTTGGAAATGAGAGCGGATTACGATGGATTTTGTTTTGGGATTACCGAGAACTTAACAAGGGAATAATGCTATTTGGGTAATCGTGGATAGATTGACTAAATCAGCACATTTCTTATTATAATGTATATATATATAATAAAAGAAAAGAAAAAAAAGAAAAGCAAAAGAAAGGACGGCGGAAAAGAAAGTGAGACGGTGGAAAAGAAATAGAAAAAGGAAAGAAGGTGCAGCAGAAAAAAGAAAGAAAAAACAGCGCAACACAGAAAGGAAAACAGAGAGGAAGAAGAACAGAGGGAAAAAAAAGAAGAGAAAGGTTTGTGAATTTTGATTTTGTTTCTTCACCTTTTTGTTTCAAATTTTGAAGGGGAGCTCGTGGTGACATGCTCTTCGATTTGTTCGGAGTGAATTTTCAAAGATTGTCCCAAAAAGGTACATAGAATTAGTGAGTTAGATATATCTCAAGTTATCGTAATTTGTTGGATGTTTTGGCAACTTTAGAGGTTGAATTGGAAAAAACTTAAAACATGAAACTTATAGCCCTATCTCTTAGCTAAACACAGAAGAAGACCGTAGATGTCTCGGTTAAATATTGAGTGAGATAATGTCAAAAGAATAAAGGTTGCTAGAATTTAGTATTATATATGTATGATGTGATTGTGGCTTAATTTTAAGCAGGTTGGAGATTGAATTTTGAAAAATGCTAAACATGAAAGTGGTAGAGTTATATGTTAAGTTCCTACAGAATTTTACCTTGCTCGACTCGGAATTTTATAGCTTAAGTTATAGGGAAAATACTGAACATGGTTAATAAAGCATATATGCATTGCATTTCATTGCATAATAGAAATATATCTTAAGGGGACAATTAGGCTAAATTTCATTGAATCATATAGGAGCACGGGTTGTAGAACGGGAAGAGGAACCAGAGCGACGAACGAATTACTTATCATAGCCAGAGATGAGTATAAACCGTATATGTGATTTATATGCAATGAGATGTGATTTATATGCAACGTTTGGTATATAAGGAATATGTATTTATATGAATTTGTCATTGGATCAAATGATATATTGGTAAATGTATATGTGATCATATGTTCAGATGATTGTTGTGTTGCATTACAATTGCACGAAATTAAAAGGTCTGTGACTGTCTTGCTATGGATCTGTATACAAAGTGGAGACATTCGGGTCAAATTCATATTGGAGACCTACGACTCTATATACACAGTGGAGACCTTCTGGTCTAAATCATATTGGAGACCTACGGGTCTAAATCATATTGGAGACCTACGAGTGTATATACACAATGACATATTAGAAATCCCGGGACAGATCCAAGCTTAAGCAGTTCACAGAATAATAAACCGGACATAGTGGCATTTGCATATGTTTGATTATATTTGTGATTAATGGTTTATATTCATTGAGTTGCGACTCATAAAAATCGCATATATACATTGTTTTAGGTTCACTAGCTCTTTTGAGGTGGTTTGCATATATAGATGTCACGCTATACCAGGTCTGCCGGCTGATGCCTCGTGCAACCTTCTCTTCCTTCTCATTTTGCATTTTGGAACGCATGTATCATAATTTGTATTAATATGACAATGATTTATGTTGAGATATTGGTTGTGTGTTATAATCTTATATGATATCAGTCATATAATAATGTTTTTATACTTATATGGATAAATAAAACGTCAGTATGGTTTATCTACAAGATGAATATTTTATTATTATATATACGTCATATGGGGGTAGGGTGTCACACGCGAGTAACCCCCAGCCGTGGGACGAGGTCGGAATGTGCTATCAAATGAAGAAATCAACCGTTAGGTAGGACTTTGCTTTACATGTAATGAAAAATATTCTTGGAATCGTAAATGTCCCAATGTCAAGTCCTTGAGTTTAATTGTTGCGGATTGTAACGAGGGAGAAACTAAACCAATCTACGATGAGGAGACAAACTCGAAAAATTGTGAGGGTGTCGTGGCAGAATTTGAAAGTGTCGCGGTCGATGACCCACAACCGAATTTGGACATTATTAATGGAGATGGCAGTATTGAAGCCCTTCGTTATGAGGGTTGTATTCACGGGTTGGGCATGATTGTGTTGGTCTATAGTAGAGCCACATTGAACTTTATTGCCTAGGACATTGCACAACAGTTAAGGTTACCCATGCAACCATGCACGAAACCCTTTCAGGTCATAGTTGGCAATAGACACTCCATGTACTACCGGTACAGGTATGAGCGCGTTCCAATTGTTATACAAGGAATTCGGTTTTACGCTACGTTTCATGCTTTACCAGTGCATAAATGGGACACAATTTTTGGGACGCCATGGTTAGCATCAATAAGTCCATTAATGATAGATTTAAATGTAAACACTTTAAAATTTTGGATTGGAGATGAGGCAGTCTTGCTCAAGGCGATTGGGTATACGGAATACGATTGGGTTGATAAGGTGGAGACAAAGTACTATTCACGAAACCGGGCCCAAGATGGGGAGTACTATTTGTTATTTTCACTTGGTGTGAGCACGACGTCGGGAAGTATGGGATGTGAAAATGAATGAGAAATTGCAGAGTACGTTAGTGGTCGAATTTACTGGGATGATTAGTCAACCGAAGACACTTCCACCTCATCGTGACTTTGACCACCGAATTCATTTAGTTGATGAAATAAAGCTAGTGAATGTGGCGTCATACCGTTTTGCCTATTTTCAGAAGGGTGAAATTGAGAAACAGGTGAAGAAGATGCTGCAGGCCGGGCTAATCCGACATAGTATGAGTCAGTTCTCTTCACCGGTCTTATTGGTTAAAAAGAAAGACGATTCGTGGAGGTTTTGTATGGACTATCGTGCGCTCAATACAGCTACAATCAAAGATAGATACCCAATACCAACGGTTGACGACATGTTGGATGAGTTGCATACCAGATTCGCATCCACCCCGATGACATACATAAGATGACTTTTCGAATGCATAGCGGGCACTACGAGTATTTGATTATGCCTTTTGGCCTAAGCAATGCGCCGGCCACTTTCCAAGCGATCATGAACCACATCTTCTGACCCCACTTACGAAGGTTCATTTTTGTATTTTTTGATGATATTTTGGTGTATAGTGAGTCGTGGAGTAGCCACTTGGAACATCTTCGGGTAGTGTTGGCGATTTTGCAGTCTAACTCATTTGTGATTAAACTTTCTAAATGCTTCTTCGGAGTTGTGGAAGTGGAGTATTTGTGACACTTTATATCATTTGATGGGGTTCGAGTGGATCCTAGGAAAATTGAAGCAGTAGTAAACTGGCCGGTACCCACTACTGTTTCAACCTTGTGAGGATTTCTAGGGAAATTGAAGAAGTAGTAAATTGGCCGGTACCCACTACTGTTTCAGCCTTGCGAGGATTTCTTGGGTTAGATGGGTACTACCGAAAATTTTGCTCGATGTATGGTAAGATTGCAAGCCCTCTTCATAATCTAACTAAAAAAAATAAATTTCTTTGGGACAAAGTGGCATAGGTGCTTTTAAGAAACTGAAGACCGCTATGAGTACAACGCCCGTTTTAGCTTTGCCAAATTTCAATGAGGATTTCGTGATAGAGACGAATACGTCTAGGCTAGGAATTGGGGCAGTTTTATCTTAATGAGGAAAACCCATTGCTTATTTGAGTCGGGGAATTGCCAAGACGAAACAGGCTTGGTCTATATACGAAAAAGAAATATTGGCGGTTATTGAGGTAATCCGGTGTTGGTGTCCGTATTTGTTGGGTGGCGATTCAAAATTGTGATGGACCAGCACAGTCTTCGGTATCTTTTGGAGAAAAAAATTACCACCCCGAAACAACAGCGTTGGATTGCTAAATTGGTGGGGTTCGACTACGAAATTGTCTGTAGACCTGGCCGGGAAAACGACACGACAGACGCCTTATCGCGGCGAGAGACATCGACTGACGAGTGTGAAGGGCCAAATCTGGTCCACAAGGACGAGCTAATGACAGTGGGAGTTTCGGCGCCAGTTGCTCAAATTTGGGGAGATATTTCGGTTGCTACTGTGAGTGATACCGAATAGGGCCTGAAATTGAAAGCTCTCGCGAATGGGGATGTTGTGGATGAAGGGTATAGTGTTTGGAATGGTTTTCTTGTGCATAAGGGATAAATTTTTGTTCCAGAAGATGGCGGGCTTCATTCGCGCCTGATTAGTGAATTTCACGAGTCAGCGTTCGGCGGCCATTTCGGAGTTCTTAAGACCTTCAAACAGCTGCACTAACTTTTCGTATGGCTAGGCATAAAATGGGACGTCATTACATATGTTTGGGCCCGTGATAACTGTCAACGGAACAAGGCCGACAGCCACAAGCCGGCAGGGTTACTTTCTCCACTTCCAATTCCACAACAGGTATGACGGGATATCTCGATGGACTATATAACAAGGTTACCTTGATCTAAGGGTAAGGACATGATATTGGTTGTGGTGGATCGCATGTCAAAATATGCTCATTTCATTACATTGGGTCATCCATACACAGCTAGGGATGTGGCCGAAGTATTTGTCCGGAATATTGTTCGGTTGCATGGGATCCCGACATCTATAGTCACTGATCGTGACAAGGTCTTCTTAAGTGTTTTCTGGCGTAAGTTGTTTAAATCGCAGGACACTCAACTGAATATGAGTTCGTCATACACAGACCGAGGTGGTTAACCGTTGCCTCGAGCAATACTTGCGTTGTTTCTCGTATAAGAAGCCAAAGGATTGTGAACAACACCTAGCATGGGCGGAGTACTAGTACAATACGACGTACCAACGTTCTATAGTTATGACTCCTTTTGAGATAGTGTATGAACGACCCGCGATACACATACCTTTTCACGAGGTATGGTCGACGATCGTACATGAAGTTGACGTTCAGTTGTGGGAACGTGAGATGAGGTATGGTCGACGGTCGTACATGAAGTTGACGTTCAGTTGTGGGAATGTGATGAGTTACTTTGTGAGCTGCGATATAACTTGGAAGCTGCTCGAAATCGAATGCGTCAGTATGCGGATGCTAAGCAGCGTCCGGAGGAGTTTGAAGTGGGGGATTGGGTTTATCTGAAATTACAACCTTACCTCTAGCAATCGGTTCTTAAGCGAATAAACTAAAAGCTTGCTAGTAAATTCTATGGGCCGTTTCAGATTGAGAGCCGACTGGGAGTTATCGCGTACAAGCTTACCTTGCCAGCGGGGTCCAAGATTCATCCGGTATTTCACGTGTCCTTGCTACGTCGACGTATCGGGCCATCAGACGACGTCCGGGCCACCTTGCCGCCTTACACAGCGAATGTCAATCCAGATTGCATTCTGGATGTTGTTCTCGATTACCGATGGGTTCATCCAAAAGGGGTTGCTGTGCGAGAGACTTTGATTCAGTTGCGTCAAATGGGAATCGACGACGCTACCTGGGAGGTAGTGGAAGAGCTTAGAGTTCATTTTCCGGACCTTAACCTTGAGGCCAAGGTTCATTTTGGGGACGGGGGAGATGATGAGAACCCGATCGTGGGACCGATTGATCGAGTATACGTGAGGAGAAGGAAGAAACTCGAGAGTAGCAGTTGAAGATCGATTAACAGTTTTATTTAATCTTTTTTTTTTTGCATGGCCGAGGCCCATTATTTATTTTGCATGTAATTCTTGCATTTGTTCTTATTTTGGCGAAGACTAGTAGTTTGGCCCATGGGCTGTAGGGTTGGTATTTATTCTTCTTCCTGTAAAACATGAGGCATTATTATTGAGTATGAAAACAATTTCTTCAGTGAAATAGTTGTGCCGCTAGATTCTTCGGGAATTCTGTCTCGAGTTCTGGTAAACTTGTCTCTTGATTCTCATTATGGTGCTTGCTTAATTTCGCCGAACAAGAACTAGGGCTCGCGCAATGACTGGGTATCTGAACCACAATTCAACATCGAGATTTTCAGAGCCTTGCTTAATTTCGCCGAACAAGAACCAGGGCTCACGTGATGACTGGGTATCTAAACCACAATTCAACATCAAGATTTTCAGAGCCAAGAATGTCTGAAACCAGAATTAGGGATGACGCTCAATCTCTTTTATTTTTATATTGTTTACTCCTAATATTTCCAATTAAGTTTTAACTGTGTAAAAATGAATCAATTGAGGTTAAATGGCTAAGTGGTTTATATAGATATCAACGTGTTTGACTCTTGTCGTGTTTTTTTTTGAAATCTGACAATAAAAATTGTAATACGAGGTTAAATCTGTGTATAAAATATCAAGACCAGACTAACTCAGAAGAACCCACCAATGCAAGAAAATCTTTCCATTATCTCTTAGAAAACTACTATATAGTCAAGTTGCCTAAATATGAAGTTAGCACACTGTTCTTTATTTATCTATAAGGCGCAAACTCAGGTAGGGGACTTTAGCATGGGTACATAGCGAAGGAGTCTGAATTCATATTTTCAAAATTTACGATACATGGATACAGCTAAAAGGATCCAAAACCAGAGTACGGTATACATACACATGTAAGATATAAAAATTCCATATATAACAATTGAAGTTGAAGATCAATATCTTGGTTTTATAATTCTTTGTATATCATAAAATCGAACACAAAGGCCCTGCAGCATTTTAGGTGCAAGTGAGGCAAACCATTCCAAAAACATAATTCAGAACCCTCCACTAAAATCGAACACAATATAAATAGTCAATTTTTTTATCAAATTACTGTCTTCGTAGCCTCCATCCTTAATGCATCAATTAACTTGCATAATCGAACCACCTTTCTTCACAGTGCACTTTTTATTATATGGATCAAAGAGACAATTTCAACATTATTTATACCGGTTCTCCAGCGCACTCCTCCAGAAATCAAGCTCAAGAAGCCAGAAATTCTAAACAAGAAATAGGCAAAAAAAGCGAGATAGTTAGAAGTTACATTCTTCAAGTTCGTTCGCACACTCTTCAATGTTGATTCATGCCCTAATTCAAGGGTCCGGCCATACACACCCCACCATCTTCTAAACACACCATCTTCTAAATACATTGTTGACTTGAACAACAACACATGCACCTGTTGAGCTTGGGATTTGTCTGGTATACCATGTATACATGCCTGCTCTTGCATTGCTTTTATGGAAAAAGACACTGTGTACTATGTGGATCCCTATTATAGTGTTGAAAAGTATATAGAAGCATATTCCATCCCATTAGAACCTATTAATGGGAAGAAGATGTGGCCAAAAGCTGAATGAACTCCTATCAAGCCACCTATATATAGGAACATGCTAGGTAGGCCAAAAAAAAAAGAGACAGTCTGAGGAAGATGTAAAGAATCCACACAAACTGACAAGACATGGAGTTGAAATGACTTGCAGCAAGTGTGGAGGAACTGGTCACAACATGAGGACTTGCAAGCATGATCCAAGGCCACCAAAACCCCTTGTAAGATATAATTTTATATGCATTATGTTATAATTTTATATGCATTAAAATTATATAAATTTTGTTGTATTTTAATTTCAAGGCTAAGAGGGGAAGACCTAGAATAAGACATACTAGAGAAGTAAAGACACCACCTATAAGGAGGATGAGTGGTGGAAGAAAAACCGTGAGATGTGCTGGAAGAGGTGTTGGATCTAGTCAAAGCAGTGACCAATCGAAGAAGATTAGACAGGTTAGTTTATAGTTTCAAAACACATCATATACTTGACTCTCTAAAAAAAAAAGTTCTTGCAGTATTAAATTACTGGTGAGGCAAGGATTTTGAGCCTAAATTTTTGACTCAAGAAACATCTCAATTCTACGTTCTTACAATTTAGTTTAAATTCAAAATTATCATCATATGATTACATTATCTTCTTTAAATATGTATAGATGCCAGAAGATAACAAAGTACAATATGTTTATGGAGCTAGAGCGGTTGGAAGGGCAGCATAAAAAACAAGAGCAAACACAAGTGGTCGTGGTTCAAGAAGGGGAATGGGAGGAATAAGTCTTTCATCTCAAGCTTCATCAACAACATGTGAGGAAAGTGTTGGCAAATAGTGAAGTTTATTTAAACTTGACAGTAATGAAAATTTTTAGAAAAGGTTTGTTGTCAAAGTTTTGTTCTTAATTCGTTAATTTTGGTCAAGTTTTTAGAATAGGTCTATTGTCAAAGTTTTGTTCTTAATTCGTTAATTTTGGTGTATATGAACTATGGTGTGCTGATGCATTGTTGGTTTTGAGTGATAGTAACTCTGAGTTTTCAACTTTATAGTCTTCGAGACATATAGCACATGTTTGTGAAGTACAATTATCCTCCAGAACAACAGTAAAAATTAAAGTGGGAATGACTTTTACCAGTCGACTGCTTATTCCATGGAATTCTTGCAAACGAGGAGCTCGAGGCCTTTCTCCATAACCGCAGACATGACAATCAAAGAAATGAATGATATAGCTACAATGGACCATATAAACGTTTAAAATTCAACACTTCCTGTAGAATTTTCATACGTATGTTCTTCCAAAAAAAATATATATTTTGAGATTAATTAGTCAATGAACAAATAAATGTGTCACAATTTTTCTGATAGCTCATGAATATATTAATATGAAATGGAAACTTTTCTGATGGAGAAATTCTTCCTGAACCTGGAAAGGAAATTATTAGGAAGTGATGCATATTTCTAGAATATCCTAGAATTAGAAAATGATGATGTATTATATAATATATGAGAATAATCTAGATTATATTAGGAATTAAAAGAATAAGGTAGAAAAAGAAAATTCTAGATAATAGAGAAATTTAGATTAAAAGGAATATGTAAGAAAATTCTAGAAGTTGGTTGGTGCTCCTATAAATATGACAAAGGAGTGCATTTGTATAGTGTACTAAAAAAAACTAAAAAGAATTACATCATTTCTAAATCCTTACCACTCTTCCTCCAATATTCTTTCCAACTATTTCTTAACAAAATCTTTACTCAATATAATCCTTCTTCCTATCTCAATTTCACATATACTAAAATACTTCCTACACAAAATACTTAACCTCTAAATATCATCAGTGGTATCAGAGCCTGGTTGGATTTGAACTGGGCGTAAACTAGCTTCCGCAATATCACCAAACATACTACTCATAAAAATTTCCCATTACCATTTCTATACCCACAAAAATGTCCTTATCAAACAACAATCAAATTCCAATCCCAATTTTCTCAGGAGAAAACTATAATTATTGGGGCATTAAAATGAAAACATATTTTATGTCCCAAGGTCTATGGGAGATCGTTGAGAAGGGATATACTATCCCTGAAGACACATCTTCTTTGTCAACTATAGACAAAGAAAAACTAGACAAGAATGTGGAGAAGGATAGTCTAGCTCTCCACATATTGCAAATGGCTATGGTGGAGTATTTATTTCCAAGAATCAGTGGAGCTAAAACATCGAAAGAAGCTTGGGATACGCTAAAAGAAGAATATCAAGGAAGTGATAAGGTACGTAATCTCAAACTCCAAACACTAAGAAGAGAGTTGGAAAATTTGAAGATGAAAGAATCCGAGACCGTAAAGGATTACTACACTCGATTAAGAGAAGTAGTTAATCAACTAAAAGGATATGGAGAAAATATTACCGAGAAGAGAGTAGTAGAAAAAATACTAATTACTCTTCCAACTAAATATGATCCTATCGTCACTACAACTGAAGAAACTAAAGATATTGAAAAATTATCGGTGATAGAATTAATAAGCTCACTTGAAGCTTATGAGAAAAGATTGAGTATGCGTGAAAACGAATCAGTAGAAAACGCATTTCAATCTAAACTCAATATACGGTCTCAGAATTCTAGAAATGCTGGGAAGAAAAATGGAGAAAGAAATAAAAATCAAGGTGGTGATAATTATAAAAGAAAGGATAAATACCCACCATGCAACATTTGTAAGAAGACCAACCATCTTGAAAAAGATTGTTGGAACCGAGATAAACCACAATGTAAAAATTGTGGCAAATTTGGTCATCTAGAGAAAGATTGTCAC
This sequence comes from Scutellaria minor, assembly GCA_954870855.1. Taxonomy (NCBI): domain Eukaryota; kingdom Viridiplantae; phylum Streptophyta; class Magnoliopsida; order Lamiales; family Lamiaceae; genus Scutellaria; species Scutellaria minor. Next base: position 4,020,381 of record OX940732.1, on the reverse strand, counting down.
TTCAAACAGAAACACTAAGCTAATTACACCGAGAAAGAGGAAAACAGGAACAACTTATTCTACGCATGCCATGCTGCATCAGAATTAAAGAACGACACTTGGTTCATAGACAGTGGTTGCAGCAACCATATGACATGAGATGAGAAGATCTTCCAAAATATCAACAAAACAATTAAATCATAGTTAAAGCTTGGGAATGGAGATGAGAAGATCTTCCAAAATATCAACAAAACAATTAAATCACAGGTAAAGCTTGGGAATTGAGATCTAGTGAGTGTCGAAGGAAAGGGCACGATAGCCGTCAACACCAAGAATGGTACGCGATTCATCCACGATGTACTGTTGGTTTCGAAGCTTGACACAAATCTTCTCAGCATGGGTCAAATGATGGAGAGAGGATATTCTCTACCAAGAATGGTACGCTATTCATCCACGATGTACTGTTGGTTTCGAAGCTTGACACAAATCTTCTTAGCGTGGGTCAAATGATGGAGAGAGGATATTCTCTACTATTCAAAGGAGACTCATGCACCATATACGACGACAAGAATAAAAATTCCGAAATTGCTGTAGTAAAAATGCAACAACAAAGAAATTTTCCTATCCGTTGGCAGTACGTTGAGGCAGCACTAAAAGCCCACGAAGATCAATCCTGGCTATGGCACCGGAGGTTCGGGCATTTCAACTTCCAAGGACTAAAAATTCTTCACCAAAAAAATATGATGAAAGATCTTCCAGCCATCCAAATAAACAATGACGTCTGTGGGACATGCATGGAAGAAAAACAACATCAAAAATCATTCCCCTCAGGACAAACATGGAGAACTAAGCAAATATTGGAGTTGATCCATATAGATGTGTGCGGCCCAATGAGGACATCAACATTCGAGAAAAATAAGTACTTTATTCTTTTTATTGACGATTATACAAGAATGACGTGGGTATACTTTATGAAAGAAAGATCAGAGGTCTTCAATATATTCAAGAAATTCAAGAGTCTGGTTGAGAATCAAAGTGGTCGCTGAATCAAAGTCCTACGGAGTGATAGAGGTACAGAATACACTTCTAACGCATTCAATAAGTTCTGCGAGGAGGAAGAAGTCAATCATCAATTGACAGTTGGCTACGCTCTAGAGCAGAATGGCGTGTCAGAAAGGAAGAATAGGACCGTGATGGAGATGGCCAGAACAATGTTAGCAGAAAAGAACATGCCAAAGGAGTTCTGGGCAGAAGCAGTATACACCGCTGTCTATCTACTAAATAGGTGTCCAACAAAGGCAGTACAAAATAAAACACCAATAGAAGCGTGGAGCGGACGAAAGCCGTCAGCACAACACCTCAAGATCTTTGGAAGTATTTGCTACGTGCACATTCCAAAGGAAAAAAGACACAAACTGGAGGAGAAGACAGAGAAAGGTATTTTTCTTGGCTACAGCTCTCAATCTAAAAGCTATAGAATTTATAGTCTTAAAAGTAAGAAACTAATCATCAGTTGAGATGTCGAATTTGACGAGAATGCTACATGGAATTGGGAGGAAGAAAAAATTGAAAAACAAAATATAATGCTACCACTAAAACAACGTTCTACCGAACCCCAAAGGACTCCAGAATCTTCTAGCGAAGCTCCAAAACCTTCTAGTCCAAGGACACCAACATCATCATCCATCTCAATTGAAGAAGAATCTTCTCCAGATTCTGCTCCCAGAAAAATAAGGCAACTAAGAGAAATATACGAGAGATGCAACTTTGTACCTTAGAGCCCGAAAGCTTTGAAGTTGCCGTCAAAGAAAAAGAATGGATAAAAGTCATGGAAGAAGAAATCAAAATATCGAGAAAAATGAAACATGGGAGTTGGTGGATCTACCGAGCAACAAAGAAGTGATTGGAGTCAAATGGGTGTATAAGATAAAGATTAACCCAGACGGCTCAATTAATAAACATAAGGCAAGACTAGTAGCAAAGGGTTACTCGCAAGTACAAGGGATCGACTACAACGAGACTTTCGCTCCAGTAGCCCGACTCGACACCATTCGAGCACTTGTTGCGCTAGCTGCACAAAGAAGATGGAAGATTTACCAACTTGATGTGAAGTCAGCATTCCTAAATGGGTATCTTGAAGAAGAAATATATGTGAAACAACCTCAAGGGTTTGTGACACAAGGCCAAGAAGATAAAGTTCTCAGATTAAAGAAGACACTTTACGGCTTAAAACAAGCTCCACGAGCCTAGTATAGCAGAATTGACAACTACTTCACAAAGCTTGGATTCAGGAGGAGCTTGAGCGAGCATACACTGTACATCAAGACCCAAGGTATGAAAAATACACCCATTGTCTCTTTATATGTTGATGATCTTATAGTCACGGGAAACAATGAGACAATGATTAAGGAGTTTAAAGAAGACATGATGAAGACATTTGAGATGACCGATTAGGGCTTGATGCATTATTTTATCGGTATCGAGATAAACCAAAGAGAAGATGGTATATTTATCTCGCAAAAGAAATATACCGAAAACTTATTAAAAAAGTTCAAGATGGAAGGGTGCAAGACTGTTGCCACCCCACTTGACAACTCTAAAGCGCTACAAAAAGAAGATGGCTCACCAAAGGCAGACATCTCAAAATTTCGAAGTCTGATCGGAAGTCTACTCTATCTAACAGCGACTCGACCTGACATAATGTATGCAACAAGTTTCTTATCAAGGTTCATGCAGGATCTAAGTCAGATTCACTATGGAGCGGCAAAACGTGTACTCCGATATCTTCAAGGAACTAAGAACTTCGGCATCCGGTATGAATCAACACCTGAATCAAAGTTAATTGGCTATACTGACAATGATTGGGCAGGTTCTGTTGATGACATGAAGAGCACATCAGGGTACGCATTTACAATGGGTTCAGGAATATTTTCTTGGGCTTCTAAAAAGCAAGCTACAGTTGCACAATCATCGGCTGAAGCAGAATACATAGCAGCAACAATGACTACAAGTCAAGCAATTTGGCTAAAATATATACTTGAAGACATGGGAGAGCCACAAGATGAAGCTACCAAAATCTATTGCGACAGTAAATCAGCAATCGCTATCACAAAAAATCCAGTGTTCCATAGTAGAACTAAACACACAAAGATCAAGTACCATTTTATTCGAGAAGCAGAGGCAAACAAAGAAATCGAGTTGGAGCATTGCAAGACTGAAGACCAACTAGCAGATATTTTTACAAAAGCATTACCACGCGGAAAGATCGAGACACTACGAGAAAAGATTGGGGTCACCGAAATATGCATGAAGGAGGAGTATTAGGAAGTGATGCATATTTCTAGAATATCCTAGAATTAGAAAATGATGATGTATTATATAATATATGAGAACAATCTAGATTATACTAGAAATTAAAAGAATAAGGTAGAAAAAGAAAATTCTAGATAATAGAGAAATCTAGATTAAAACGAATATGTAAGAAAATTCTAGAAGTTGGTTGGTGCTCCTATAAATATGACAAAGGAGTGCATTTGTATAGTGTACTAAAAAAAACTAAAAAGAATTACATCATTCCTAAATCCTTACCACTCTTCCTCCAATATTCTTTCCAACTATTTCTTAACAAAATCTTTACTCAATATAATCCTTCTTCCTATCTCAATTTCACATATACTAAAATACTTCCTACACAAAATACTTAACCTCTAAATATCATCAGAAATATACTGATAGTTGAACGCATTTTTTAGTATTCTGATCACAAAAAATATACTTAAAAATATAGATTAAGACACTCATCTATCCTCCAAAACAAAATGGATTGTATAGGCAGGGACAGAGTTATACTCCAAAAAAGCATTGATATAATCACTTTGAAACTGTGGGACATTACAAAATATTTGGAACACAACATTGCTGGGACTGATTTTTTCTCAACAACTTTCCATTTATTAGCTGCTCACAAATAATAGACTTAAAGTAAGCCGACATCTTCATCTAGCCTCCAAATCAGTTATTGTAATTGTGTTTCTCTGAGACATAGGACTTGATGTGCAATCTCTTTCCATGATCGAACTCTTTCCAAAGAAAAATCCGGATTCTTTGGGTTCAGTTTGGTTTAAAAAAATATATATTTCGGTTTTCGGTTATTTCGGTTCGGTACTGAACCAACCGATGCACAACCCTATTTTCAGCAGTGTGGTGTTACCTAACCTCCTTTGTCTTGTCATGAAATATACACCTCCGTTTATAAATCCAGAGACACTTCTCCTTCTCTCTCTCTAAATCTTCACTGAAATCTACAAGGGGAAACAACAGATTATTCAATTAGTGCAGCTAACAGGGCTTCCAGCCATGGTAAAAAAATGACACCATCATATTCAATGCTAAAACATCATCATATGTCTACCTTCCTATCATCTCTTTATCTCAGTCTTATTCTAGTGACATTTTATCTACAACTTGTAAATTTTTTATTTAAAAAGTTCATGTGTCTTTCATGTATGGATTCTAAACAAAAGAAACTTAAAAATGTCATTCTTTAGAGCTTAATAATATTAATAAAGAATCTGAAATCAGATGGAAAAATAGACTAACCTAGTTCTGAAATAGGCAAGCGAATATAGATGTTCTCTTTGCTATCTGGTTCTGCAAGTTCTTTTACATCAATGAGATCCCCAAACCACATCACACAGCCACTGCCTCCATTGGTCACATACGGATTAGCATATGCTGAGCAGTTACAGTTTTTCAAGCACTGAGATTTGCAATCGGCGAGGTTCATGCTAGTATTTAACCAATACGCCAACATATCGGGATACATTACCCCTCTAACCTCTTGAAATTAAACCATCTCCACCCTCACTATTCAATGGTGTAATTCTAGTGCATCCAGCGGACCAATCTTGAAGGTACCAGTCTTTTGGGAATTTAGGGGCAAATCCCTTTAAACATTGGCATCTCATATACCATTAGGACCACACACACCATATAGATGTCCAATTTGAAGGAGATCCATTGCTGACTGAGCGGTGTGATCTTTCAGAGTTAGAAGAAGACATTTTTATCAAGATATGATCCCATATTTTAGGGTTTTTGAAGGATGGGTTAATTTAGGCTATGAGAGAGGTATAATTTTGGGTTGTGTTCGAAGAAGACAATTTTTATCAATATCTCTCTCTTTCTCTTCTTTGTGCTGTGTTCAGATTATTAATTAGGTTTTTTTATTTAATTTACATATGGGAATAATGACTGGATTTTAATTGACACGTCAGCAATTAATTTATACAATTTGGGCTCCACGTTAGCAATTGGAGCCCAAAAAGTCCAAACGTGTCCCAAATTGAAACAAACGTTAAATTGAACGTTTTTTGTGTTATAGTCAAAAGTTCATGTTGCAATTGAAATTAGACCCAAAGTTCATGTATTTTTATGTAATTAACTCTAAATGAAATTATATAGATAAAAATAATTATAGCTTTACTAATAATTTAAAAAAATAAAAATAATATTAAATATAAATTTCAAACACACTCATCTAAATTAATTACTACACACCCCATTTTACACACCTACTTCTTCCTCATTATCTTCTTCTTCAAACTCCATTCACCTTCTTCTTCCTCATTATCTTCTTTTTCAAACTCCATTAAAATTTAAAAAACAAACCTAAAACCTTAAACTCATCCATTTAGTTAGTAAAAAAATATTATGGAACAAGAAATTACATATGAGATGGACAATGTAAGTTCTTAAGTTTTGTTCTACCAATTAATTTTTTTTGTATAATGTAAAAGAAAAAAATCTGCGAAAATCACAATCGACCAATACATGCCGAATATAAGGAAGTATGTTCGGTCTGCATTGGCCGAACACTAGGAAGTACGTTCGGCCTGTATTGGCCGAACACCTTTCAATCCGTTCGGCTAATGGACGAACACCTATCAATTCATTTAGCCACTGGCCGAACACACCACATTTCTGTTGGGCCGACCAGGACCGAACGTGTCCCGTCCAGATTCAACAGTTTCACGCGATTCCATTTGTTTTTTTTTCAAATTTCCATCAACCTATAACATGATTTCTATAAAAAAAAAAAAAACCTCCTAAACATGATTTCTAAACAATTTATATTCTATTTCAAATAACATTAAACAAATTTAACATAATAAATTCATAATCTATGTACAAAAATTCGAGTATGAACTAAGGTTCAAAAATTCATCCATTGTAGGCTCGAAAATGTGAAATCGAACTCCCCAAAACTTGTTCGAACTAAGATCGAATACTTCAATCAAATTGATTTCTAACCAATTTAGGGTTAGAGCTTGTGGGTTAAGGTTATTGGTTCTTCTTTATTCAATTTGGTTGAAAAATGATAATTGGGGGTGTGGAGGTGGTGTTGGGGTGTGGTTAGGAAATCATTTAGTTTGTATTTTATTTTAATGTTTTTTTGTATAAAGGATATATTTGTAATGTGATGGGGTGTATTTAGAAGATTTTAAATAAAATTGATTTAATTGTTGATGTGTTTAGAAATTGAGATGTGTTTAGAAGATGATAGGGTGTGTACAGCCGGCCCCAAATTTAATTAGGTAATCTAGCTAATTTCTGTGTATTGAAACGATGAGGAGATGGGCTTTAAACCAATTTTTTTGGACCAACTACCAAGGCCATAAATAAAAGAAAAAATAACTATGAATTATAACCTTTATTTAATTTGTAATCCTTGCAAACTTGCACCAGAAAAATTCACAGTTAGAAATAAATCTATAAAAACCCTCGAATCGTACTAAATTCCGAAAAAAAAAACCCCTTATTAGTTAATTTTAATAGTAATTGTACTCTTAGCACAAATGTTGAAGTTTGAGTCATCAATAGTGTAAATTATCAACATTTGAGTTCAAATGGTATCTTATATTTATTAATGTGTAGATTACTATGATTAGAGTTCGAACGTGGATTGCCCAATTTTTTAATGTGTATTCCCTCCCTTCTATTCCCTTTAACTTATTGAATGGAAAAAAAAAGTATGTTCATATGGGGCATGTATATTTTGATGTTAATAATTAGAAGATGAAAGATTATTCAAAATTAAAAAAAAAAAAAATATATATATATATATATATCAAACATAATATGATCTTATAACTGACGTATATCTTCATCACCAAAACTTATTTAATAAATTCAAATACTTACGTAAGTTTCATTAAGATCATTAAATTGGGTAGTAACCAACAATTTAATTCTTCCAACTTAGATCCATTATATAAGAACACATAGCAAAATAATTTTCAATAGACCACTCAACAAAGAAAGCTTTCAAGATTTGAACATGAATTCCGAGTTTCAAATCATAGTCAAGATTGTAACTTTCCTCGTAATTTTGGGAGCAATTGTGAATGAATCCAAGGCAATGAAGAAATCGAGATTGGAGGGGTCATTGGCTTCCTCTCCAATGGTGGGAAACCCAGATAAGTGCTACAAGAACATCACAACACAATGTTGGGATTTCTATGTATCAGATATATGCAATGGTTGGAAAGGTAACATCATGTGTTGTGATCAACTTTTGATATATGTTGGTTATGATTGCCTCTTCGATGAAATGGTTTACGACATCCAGAAAGCATGCAACGGGGATCTCTATACCATTGAGATGAATGCTGCTGAACTCTGGAATTATTGCTTCGATTAATTTGACAATAATCCTTTAAATGAGGTTTAGACTAATTATGTAATATCTTTAATTTTAGCATCCTCATGTGAAAACAATGTGTATATATGCATATACACACATACACACTAGTATTTTCTCACGCTTTGTCGTATAACATCAAATAATTTTAGAGTTTTTTTAATAATATATGTAATGGTATATTCATGAATTTAAATAAAATATTAATGCTTTAAATACTCAGGAAAAAAGTGTTTTTCATCATTTTAGTGTACCTCATTAGATTTTTATTTTCTATCTTTCACATTTTATTTTTTTAGTCCTCTATGTTTTAAAAAATTTCATTTTTTGGTTCATTTACCTACTACAACAGTAAATATCTTTTATTATTATTATTTTAATACCAATTGACCATTTGAAAGATCAATCTTTTTTACATACGACCTTAAAACTTAAAATATGATAATATAGTATGATATCAATATAAATGAGTGATTTAGAATCAAATTACTCATGAAAATTGATTAAAACATACCATGGGTTTTTTTTCATAGTTAAAAAGTTTGATTGTAATTTTCATAATTCTTTGGGTTCATTTGATAATTTAATCAAAACTCGACGGTAAAATATGTAATTTACAAATAAGAAGATTTTTATCTATTGTAGCAGGTAAGTGGCCGACCAAAAAACTGTGTTTTTATTTCTTTAACATAGAGGACTAAAAAAATAAATTGTTAAAGATTGAGGATGAAAAATCTAATGAGATAAACTTAGAGAATAAAAATCTCATTTTTCGTTATATTTATATTAATATAAACTTAAGTTGTGTTTGGATGGTGGATTGAGAATGATTCGAAATTTATAGTAGTAAATTCATTTGTGAAGTTTGAAAAAATATAAATTATAAATTTTTCACTCCAATTTCAACTATATTTTGAGTAATATTGGTGAATTCTGAATCCTCTCTTATTTGAATAGATTTAAAATTTATTTATTTTAAATTTTGTATTTTAAATCTCTCTATCCAAACACAATCTTAGATATTTTAATATATATCCTATTAATGTCATTCTATATATTGAGAGATATAATTTTCTATAAACTTAAGGAAAAAAACAATAACATGCCAATCTATAGATAACTTAAATAGTGAATAAAACCGTCTATATTCAAAATAAAAATAGTTAAAATTAAAGTTTATATTCATAATAGTTTTGGCATTAGTTTTTTTGTACCCATAATATATTTTTTGAGGTTAAAGTTTTTCTTTTTTTCAAATTTAAGTTATAATGTAATATTATGACACAAATAAGTATTTTTTCACTAAATTTAGTTTATTCTTTTAAATATACTTGTTTAAAAACATTATAGTTATTCCATATTTTAGTATACATTCAGAATTATAGCAAATTAAATTTATTTTCATTTTTTTAAATAAATTTCAATTTTTAAAATAATATTTAAAAAAATTCGAATTTCCTAAACAATTTTCTATTGCATCTAAAAAAGACTAAATATCTTTCTATTTATTTCTCCAAATTTTGGAGAAAAAAAAGCCCATTATTATTATTAAACATTTTTTTATATTTTATATTTGTTGATATTTATATTTTTTTTTCAAATTAATTTTTCATATATGTGAGTGTGTGTGTGTGTATGTATATATATATATATATATGTTTATAAGTTATTAAAAATTTATTTGGTGGTTAATCTTGTGACTTTACTATTATAAGTATTTTTGAGAGTCTTATATTAGATATATTAATTTCCAAACATTCTTTTCATTTTTTTAGTCTATTTTTGTATTTATGTAAATTTTTTTAAAATTTTAAAATCATTTTATTAGTAAATTTATTGATAAATTTCTTTTAGATTTTTAGATATTTCAAAATAGTTTCTAATTTTTTAATAAACATTTATTGATTATATATATATTCATTAAATGATTCTTCAATCTTACTAGCGATCCTTTCGATTTTTAGTGCCACATATAAATAATGTATTTTCATAAATCTATTATGTAGATGCATATAATTAAGAAACTTCTACTACAAAACAACCATTCTAATCACATATATTTAATACTCAACCATTGAAATGTAATGTTATTGAATGGACTAGCTTAAAAAAATTTCATAGTGTTGTTACTTAAAAGGCCGAAATTGTTACCATAATTAATAATAGAACAACAATAATAATATTAATATTTAATAAAATATAAAAAATGTATACATGTACCAATGCTAATTACAATGAAATATATATCCAGCAATCAACAAATATAACATGAAAAATTAACTATGAAAATAATAATTAAATGGTAATTACATGTGCCAAACTAGCTACATATATATTTGAGTTTCTAAAATGGTTCAAACCACCCGCCACACCTTACCCCACTTATAGCTGATGAGAGATGAGATAATGTTACAGTGACTAAGTAGCTTTGATGCAAATGAAAGTACATGAATTCAATTCAAACAAAATTGAAATTACAAAAAACAAATTAAAGTAAATTAAAGAAGGCAGTTTAAATAAAGTTGAAATTATAGAGACCTACAATAAGTTTTTCATCATCCCAAAGGTCCAACATCACATCATAGGAAGATGAAAGGGTGTATATATACATTTCATGAATATCCTTTGATATGTAACCTCAAAAATCAAACGATAAGTGGAAACCTTACCGGCCAAATCAACAATCTCCTGAAAGTGAACAAGCTAAGAGATTGATCCTAAGATCGCCACTGCGGTTACGACAACTCTCTACCCCAACTCAACTTGCTCGAGCAGAGAATTCAGTAAATGATCATAGGATTTGGAGATATGTGGAATGTGATAGTGGCTATTATGACACTATACATAGCACTGATATGATGTTGTGTTTTAGTCAAGTGAAATGGATGGTGGAAAATATTCAATAGCCTATTCTCAGAATCTCAACCCTAGAAAACTAGTCCTTTAACTAGATAATTTAGAATATACGGGACTTTCACTCCACCACATACGAGTAGTGGTTATTTTCTTCGAGGGAGCCTTTTCAATGGAAAAAATGTGTCGCTAAGTGATAAGCCTGAAGGTGGAGATGATTTTGCAACCATTAATCATCTCCAATTTCAGGCTTATTACTTAGCAACACTTTTCCCCATTGAAAAGACTCACTCGAAGAAGATAACAACTATTCGTACGTGGTGGAGTGAAAATCTCATATTTGCTGAATTATCTAGTCAGGAGACTAGTTTTCGAGGGTGGGAATTGGCTATTGAAAATTTTCCACCATCGATCTCAATGAACTAAAACCCAATATCATATCAGGGCTACTTATAATGGCATAATAGCCACTATCACGTTCCACATATCTCCAAATCCTATGATCATTTTCTGAATTCTCTGCTCGAGCAAGTTGAGTTGGGGTAGAGAGCGGTAAGTACGGTGGCAATCTTAGGATCAAAAACAAAAACAAAAAATTCTTTTGCGAGAGGAGAGGATGAGAAATGGTATCCTACAGTTGAGAAGAGCCCTAGGATTATATAGGCAGCAGGAGATTGTTAATGTTTGCTTGCACAATTTTGAAATGACATTTAAATGAGATTTGAGAGAATTTAATATTAGTATTTCTTCTTAAAGGATATTGTATTAGTAAATTGTTGAACTATAGCCTTCCATCTTCGATCTGCAATAATGAAAGGCGAAGTTGATTTGTGGTGTAAGAAAGAGGAAGTTTAACTTGACAGAAATGCATTTTTTTGATAAAGATTGATTGATATACATGTTTATACACTTTATGCATGTTAGCCATGTGGGATTTTGTTTTACATTCGGTTAATTTTAAAACCAAAAAAAAAATCGTGGTAACTCACTTAAGAAAAATGATTGCCATATATAATCCATTACTGAATTTATTTTGAAAAATAAAACACAAACAAATACTTCAAAAACTCTATATACGATATCATATATGGTAAATAAACATAGCAGATTTTACATTTTTAAACAATCAAAGGATCTAACTTTTTTTTAATCTCATAATGTTTTTTAGTGTGAGTCCTGCATAAGACCATCTGTTGGTCCCAAGTGGTTCAGGGGTGAATGAACTTCTATCAATTTTTCTTTTTAAAACTTTAAGAACTTTCTGCACTATATTCTATCAGAGAATATAGTACAAAGCACAATACAGTAAGCAGGGTGAGATTGCTGATGAACTTTCTGTATAAGAGTTCTTGTATGCAGCGGAAATATATATGATAGAGTTTCCTTTGAAAAACATTTTCTCAAATATGCACTTTGCAAAACTTTCAATGCAGAATGATAAGCAATAAGATACAGAACAAATATGATAAGAACAGAAAATAAATATAGAGGGTTTATAGTAGTTCGAAGGTGGTGTAACCCTTCTACGCCCACTCTACTCCTACTATGAGGAGGAACTTCGTAGGCTAGATTGAATTACAAGACTCATCCTAACAATCTATCACCTAAACAAGTTTTCACCTACTAGGATTCTGCTTACATACAGATTGCATGAATCCTTAGGTTGACTCACACAGTATCCTACTAATTCACATAGAGTTAATGTCTTAACAACTTAAGACAACCACTCAACAAGGATCTAAATCCTATCAACTGAGGACACCATTAAAACAATCTAAACACACAACACAAAGGTTAAAAATATATAGGTTTGTTTTCAACTGGTGCTTGAAGCAGCATTGATAACTCTGGAGCTTGATAACTCGAAGGCGTGACTGCTTCACTGGAGGTTGAGTAACTGAAAACTTAGAGTGTTTGAGAACTTGAACTTGCGAGAGAAAGAGGTTAGAATATCAAACTTTCAGTAAGTTCTTTAGTCAGCTCTTCCTCTATTTATAGATGTAGGAAATGTGTCCATTGAAGAGAGACACAATTCGTTTGAATTTGAATTTTTCTTCATCACCCTTGAGCTTGCATTCAATGTCTCTGAAAATTTGAGGACAAATTCGTTATCTTATTCCGCAGCTCATTTAATGCGTCTGTTCTCTACTTCAGGATTGTTGCAGTCTGCGGACCTACGTGTCGGCGGGACACTGGTTCTTTGTACAGTTTGATCACTTGTCTCTACTAACTATATTTGACAGGATGTATTATAGTATAGTAGATCTTCCTCGTACAGCATTGTTATGCATGTTGTCTCTTCCTGCTTCCTGTTCTGGATCGCTTCGCCAGCTTTCTGTTCTGGAATGTTGCGCCAGCTTCCTACTGCAGAGAACTTTCTGTTTGCCTTACTGTTTTCTTACTTGCTGCTTGCTAAATCTTTTGAATTCAATAAGGTTTCTTTGTTGAATTCAACTGCTAGCAGACACTTTCTTCTTACTGTTTTTCGAGATACTCCATTCTTCAACTCAGATTTTTAATACTCGAAAAATTGATTAAGTTTCCACTTAAACAATATGGAAAAATAAGGTATTCTAATTTCCTATTACAAACTGTTTTGTCTCATTAAAATCTAAACAGAAATATCCTAACACCATCTTACGAATTCCATTCCATGAGATCGGAAGGCCAAGTTGAACATAAGAAATTATATAATACTTTTGTGTATATTAAGCTATACTTTTCTATATATTAGATAACATTTTTGTATTATAAATACAAAAGTGCTCCTAGAAACAATAGCGTTTCACCATAAACTGATACCATCAAAACATCAAATACTATAATGACAAACTGGACAATAATGAAACTTAACATATTGCTATATATATATATATATATATATATATATATATATATATATTTTGAAGGTTTTTATAAAAATATTTGATTATTAATGGTGAACTTTACCTAGTAGTATTATAAAATTTAAAGTTACTTAATATGTTATATTTGTTCACATTTGAGCAATATTTTCTTTATATGAATTTAGATAAATTCAAGATTGTATTATAATAATAACTGTTTGGAATGATATGCATACACTGCTAAGGTTCAATCATTAATTTTTTATTATATAATACAAAATATTCATATTCATATCGATATATATTTCTGTAATAAATGTTTTTCTCCTTTATTGGACATTCGTTACTTTTTCTTTCAAATTTGATACACAAAGAAGAAAAAAGGAAAAGTATACACTTATCAGAGCTAAACGGACGCATAACCACGTGTTTATAGTTGAGACTATAAAATTGATGCTTGCAAGAATCGAAACAGAAGAATCTTTCCAACATCTTTACCTTTACGAAGTACATTATCTTTTGTTGTTCTTTTTTGAGATAAGAAATCTTAAATGCACATAAATAGTATATAATATATTTAATATTTATAAAATAATACCTATTTCAGCAACTCCAACGAATAGCATAGAAAGTTTAGAGGAAATATACTCCCTTTATTCCTTTTTAAGTGACGTCCTACAACTCTATACATAGATTAAGAATAATTTTATTTTCTTAATATATCCCTCATTAATTAAACTTTTCTTTGACCATTAATTATTATTGGTGCATGCCTCTATTGAAAACGTGGGTACTATACAATGTATTTAATTTAGACATTAATTAATCATAGGGGTATATATGGAAATAATGCACAAAACGTCAATGAAATAGAAAAAAATTTAAAGTTTCAAAACGTCAATTAAAAAGGAATGGAGGGAGTATTAAATATTAGGTAGTTCAACAAACTTCAAAGATGAGTCATTGCTCATTAAACTTAAATTTTAGAAAATGAGGATACCAATTCCGTTCAAGTATTTCTTAATTTGCACCCCAATACCTTTAGGTTGTCTTTACAAGTGATTTGAAATTCAAAATTTAAAATGAATGTCTTATAAATCCATTCAAATTAAAGTGAATTTAAATGACTCAAAAATTAGTTACAAAATGAAAATGATGGAATTCAAATCTACATTTATCCAAATATTTTCGATGAATTTGCTATCATAGATTTCAAATCCCTCCTCAAATTTGTTATAAATTTATTAGGTTTAATGTGGACATTACTCTAGAGCCTTTAAGATTCTTGTCCTTTCGCTTTTCATTTGTAATGATCCTTCAAATTCTTGAGACATGTATATATATTGGATTCATTTTTAATAAAAGGAGTTCTTTTGGTTGCCAATAGTATCTACTTTATATTATTATCTTATATTCATTTCTAGATTATTATATTGTTGATGTGTTAATTCACGTGGCCTACAAGACGTTCGTGATAATCCATTTTACAACACGTTATCAGCACGAGCCTCTACCCAAATCTGAGTTGTGCCCTAGGAAAGAATCGTGTCTTTCCTGCAAGGTATTTTTACTTCGAATCAATTTATTCATATGCTTGCAATTTGATGCGCTTCAATGTTTTTCCTGAACTTTCTATCAATCTTCTGCATATAAAGTGTGCTTTTAATTTTACCAATTTCTCTAGATGTATTGTTGACCGCACGTTGTAACATGATAAAATTATTAATTTCTTTCCTAACCTCACTAACTAATAGCAAGGGCAAGTAAGAGTCGATCCCATGAGGAGTGATGATTAACTATGCCCTTGCTATTAGTTAGTGAGGTTAGGAAAGAAATTAATAATTTTATCGCGTTACGACGCGTGGTCAAATTTTGGCGTCGTTGTCAGGGAGTGGTTTGAATTTATTGTGTCATCTTGTGTCTTTTCTTGTTTATTTCAATTTTATATAAAAAAAAATTTAAAAATCAAAAAAAAAAATATATTGTTGTTCAGTTTGTGCATCTTTTCTGCCCTGTTTCAACTCTGTTTTGCTTGGTTCTCTGTTCTGTCTCGCCTACTGATCTGTTTTCTTTTGCTCTATTTTTCACTCTAGCAGTCTCATCTGTAGATTGCTTCAGCGAAAATTTCTGAAATCTTTCTTACTGAAATTTGAATTTTCTCACTTGAATTTCATGATTTCAGGTGGTGGATGCGTACTCGATCTCGAGGTAACAAGGATTTGGAATTTTACCCTGAAATAACTCAAAGAGATCGAGTCTTGAGGTGACAAGCTAAGCAAATTTTGGAATTTTCATTTCCTTCTTCCGAATCCGACTTTAGTGAATCTAAACACGAGGAGGAGGCAATGGCAGAGAAACGAACATTGAAGGAGCTAGCGAATCCTACCTTTACTCAACAATCTCTTTGCATCACCTTTCTTGCTCTCACTGAAGATACTAACTTTGAGCTTAAATCTGGATTAATTCACTTATTTCCTTCTTTTATGGACATGCAGGTGAAGATCCTCACAAGCATCTGAAGGAGTTTCATACTGTATGTTCAAGTATGAAGCCAAAGGTTGTGACGGAGGAACAAATTAGACTCCAAACATTTCCTTTCTCTTTGAAGGATTCGACACGAGATTGGTCGTCTTACCTTCCCTTAGGTTCCATCAAAACATGGAATGAAATGAAACGACTTTTCTTGGAAAAGTATTTCCCTGCATCTCGAGCGATAAACATTTGGAGAGACATATGTGGAGCTCAAAAAATGCATGGGAAGATATTGCATGAATATTGGGAGCGTTTTAAAAAATTGAAAGCAAGCTGCCCTCATCATCTCTGAACAACTTTTGATTCAATACTTCTATGAGGGGCTATCCACAATGGACCGAAACATAATTGATGCAGCAAGTGGAGGGGCTTTATTGAATAAGACGTCTTCAGTAGCAAGGGCTCTCATCTCGGATATGGCTGCTAATTCACAACAATTTGGCACTCGAGATTCTTCAATACAAATCGTGAAAGAGGTAAGTGAGTCTACTATTGAGGATAGACTAACTGAATTAACTTATTTTGTTCTTCAAGTTGCTGTAGGTGTTCCCCAGGTGAAGCCATATCATATTTACAATACCACGGACCATACCATAGATTTACGCCGAGTTTTGCTTGATGAAATTGAGGCCCATGCTAATGTCGTGGGAAGTGAAAACTACCAAGGAAAGAAGTATGACCCTTACTCCAACACGTACAATTCGAGTTGGAGGGATCATCCAAATTTAAGGTTGGGAAATTAGCGAGGCAATTACAATGGAGAGAATAACAAACCTCCACAACTTTTGAGAAATTCTAACTACCAAGGAGGAAATTCTAATTACCAAGGACAATTATCCGGACAAAACTCCAACACATCATTGAAGGATATGATGAAGACATTGGCTTCCAATACAATGCAACTTCAAAAGGACGATGCTCAATTCCAAAAAGACACTCAGTCGAGTATCAGAAATCTTGAGATGCAAATAAGTTAATTAACGACAGCCGTAAGTCGATTGGAAGCCCAGAATGGAGGAAAATTATCATCTCAACCAGAGATTAATCCAAGGAATGTCAGTGCAGTAACCTTGAGGAGTGGGAAGCAGTTGGAAGAACCCAAAAGGCCTGAGAAAAATCGGGAAAATGATGAGGAAGAAAAACTTATTGAACAGGTCGACACTGGATTGCCCAGTGTCGAACCATCGTCTAGTGTGAAAACTTCAAAATCTGCACAGGTAAAACCTGATTTTTCACCTAAAATCCAAGCTAATATGGTTTCTTTTTCTTCCAGGTTGGCGAGGGCAGCGAAAGAAGATAAAAAAAAACAGCTACTTGATATTTTTCACAAGGTCGAGATCAATATCCCTTTGATTGATGCAATCAAACAGGTTCCAAGATATGAAAAATTTCTCAAAGACTTGTGCACAAACAAGCGAAAACTTAAGGGTGATGAGAAAATTTTGATGGGAGAAAACATGTCGGTAATTTTTCAAAAGAAGTTTCCTCAAAAGCGAAAGGATCCAGGTATGTTTGTTATTCCATGTCGCATTGGAGATGTTAGAATTGAGCATGCTATGCTAGATCTAGGAGCCTCAATTAATGTTATGCCACGTTCTATCTATGCATCTCTAGATTTAGGGCCGTTGAAAGATACACGAGTTATCATTCAATTGGCCGATCATAGCATTGCATATCCTGATGGGGTAATTGATGACATTCTTGTTGAGGTTAATGGATTCATTTTTCCTGTGGACTTTTATGTTTTGGATATGAATGGCGACCCATCAATTTCACCACCTATTTTGTTAGAGAGACCGTTCTTGAACACCTCTCAAACAAAAATAGATGTTCTTGAGGGAACCCTCACGATGGAATTCGATGGGCAAATAATTAAATTCAATATTTTTGACTCCATGAAATATTCTGATGAGGAGAACTCTATTTTTGCTTTAAGTGCGATTGACCCTCTTGTCGAAGAAGTTTTTGAGATGAATTGCGAGGACAATTTGAAAATGGTGCTAACCAAAAACTTGAGAGATGAAACACTTCTCACCAAAGTTTCAAAGCTCAAAGCGATAAATTGGATAGAGCTCAATGGAGGGTTGAACATGGTAGTTTGTGATGTGTCTTCTTTGAAACCAACTCCAAAACCTCCTTGGTGATCTGGTGATATCTATTCCACACTTGTTATTATTGCTCAAATTTCCTTGCATATATAAATCGTTGTCTTGTCTATATCTTTTGTTGTGTTTTGATGATGAGTTGCTTGAGGACAAGAATGATTTTAAGTGTGGAGGGATAGAGAGTTATTGTATATTTGATGAAGTGTGGAGTAGATCACATATCTTGCATGTAGTTGCATTTAGGTTCATATAGTTGCATGTAGTTTGTTATTATTTTTATTAGGATACATATTTACTTACTTTAGCACGTTTAATTATGTTTGCATTTGCATTTACTCGAAATTGATTAATGTCTTATTCCCGACATGGATTCAAGTTCCCATGAGTGTTGGTGAGGATCTGAGCAAGTGATGATCTTTCTTATTTTGTTTCCCTTTTTGCTTTAATTCTTTTGTTGCTTAGGGACAAGCAATGGTTTAAGTGTGGGAGAATTTGATATGTGGAAAATATGTACAATTTAGTAGTGATTAATGTGAGATTTTATGATCATTTATTTGATTGAATGCACTATTTTCCTACATATTCGTGATTTGTGTCTCCAAATACTTCATATATTATTTTTTTAATTATTTTAAGAGAATTGGAGAATTTTTTGAGTCAAGGAAAGCGAGTGGAACGAGATGTGAAATTAATTGGACTATTCTTGGTTCAAGAGGCAAAAGGAAATTGAAGGAAATAAGTGGGCTTTAATTTAAGAACAAAGGAAAGGACTTGGATCAAAGTTTAAAAGAAATGAATGATAAAAGAAGGGCCCATTTTCGCCACTAGCCAATATGCCCTAATTAAGTGGCTTTCTCCCCAAGAAAGAGAAGGAGTTTAAAAGAGGGACAACTCTTTTTCTCAATACATGGTTCATGCAAGAGAGAGAGTAGAGATATTAGAGAGAGAAAGTTAGAGAGAGAATATTTATTTTTCTAGGTTAATTTTGATGGATTTCTCAACAACTTTTGTGGATTCAATTTCGAGAATGCTCGGCTAATTTTTCAATTCCGGTTAGCAGGGATGTTTGGACCCGTATATCTAATTGTTTTCTAATTAATCTCGTATTCCCTTCTCGATGTTTGATTGGAATTGATTATGTTATCTGTGCATAATGTTTTCAATTATTATTGCTTGAATTAGCCTGATCACCTAGGTTAAGTGTTTGATAATTGATTGCTAGAATCTTAATGTATCGTTGTGGTTTAATTTTCATAAGTGGTAAACTAGAGATCGTGCATCTCTAGGGTAACATAATCCTAGAATTATCGAATCACGTGTGTTTATTCGGAGTCTAGTTCATCCTATCTTCTTGGTGATTAATGCATTTGATGAATTAAATCTAGAGAGTGTATCCTAGATTATTCAATTAAATAGAGTTAATTAGAGAGCGTATTCTAATTTAACTAATCTTAAGAGATGATTCGATTTTAACAACGCGTAGTTGTTAGACTATGGGTGATAATTTCATGATAATATGAGAGATGGATAATACATTGATTAGGGAATAATTGATATCGGGAGATAATTGAACTGTTAAGAATTAAGAATTTAGCCGAGCATCCTCGAAATTGAATCCATCGAAGCAATTCCAAAATCCATCAAACTTATCCTAGAAAAATTAAATATTGTTTCTCTCTAATTCCCTCTCTAATTTTCTTCTCTACGTGAACAGTGATAGAATGGAGAAGAGAAGTCCTTTCTTGGAGGAAAGTCGAAATATATATGGTGCTGTGTGGCGTGCCTTTCTTCCAGCCCTTAAGCATTTGGGCCACCAATCTTTAGGTAATGGGTCGCTGATTTTCCTCAAGCCCAAGCTCTTATCAGGCTTCCTTCCACATAATTAAATTGCTAAGCCCATTACCTTAATTCTTTATAGGCCAAATTCCTATTTAGTTTCTTTCTTGACCTCTATGTCTCGTTGCACTCGTTTTTCTTGACTAAAAAATTCTCCAATTCTCCTAAAATAACCAAGAAAATAATATATGAAATATTTGGAGACACAAATCACATATGTGTAGGAAAATAGTGCATTCAATCAAATAAACGATCATAAAATCTCACATTAATCACCACAAAAATGCACATATTTTCCACGTATCAATTGTGGTGTAAAAATTTACTCATCTTGTCCTTAACCCCCAAAATGGTATCAAGGGGTAGGCCATGTGTCGGCTCCCAATATTCTTCTGGTGAGACTACATTTTTATGGTTATTGATTGATAAAATTGTTTCATTTGATCCCATTTATGTTGCTGCACAAATTCAGAAAATGAGTATAATTAGTTTTACTAGAATAATTACAAAGAGATTGAGTATATATATGCGGTGATAATATTCATTTATAGCTTAACATTTTGTGTCCCGTTAATAGCCATTTGACATGCCATATATATAATTATATACCTTGAAGATGCTTCCAAATATTTGCAGAAGTATTTGCTCTTTTATTTATCTAATTTTTACTTGATTGCAAAATCTTTCAATAAATCTATGATCGGGAAATTTCTAAACTCTTTGCATAATGCATTATTTATTTTTCTTACAATCATGTATTTTTCGTGTGTCTGAATTATGTGCAAAAATATATTGTTGAATTTTAAGCATATAAAAGGCTTTTGTAGAGTTCTTGTATAGCTAATATATCTGAAAGCTTACAGATTATGCATTAATGTTTTCTAGTGATTTTGGCCAGAGTCTATATTGGTGAATTGCTCCTTTTTATTATTTATAACATTTTTGGCTGATATAGCTTGTTTTTATTTTTAAAGAAGCTTAGACAAGATAACAGTGGATAATTCTTAATTTTACTATTAAGTTTATATAGATGGATATTTTCGTCATATAGTATAAATTAGTACCCCAAATAGATTGGGTAAGGGTTGATATTTGGAAGTCGGTTTATCATAGTAAGAGAACATCTAGTTTTAAATCATAATATTGATCTGAGACTTTAGTTTTATTATTATTACATGATATTGTGTTTTGATTCTGTTATACATAGATTATATTTTTTTAGTTGGCTCATTTTTATAGGATTTTGGATATGTACATGTATTTATCATGTAAAGTGAATATTTGTCATTATAAGATAGATAATTACCATAACATAATATTTTAAATTTAATTTTGTAGAATTTGAAAATGTCTGATATTACAAAGAGAGAATTCTCCGAGCTTTCCCTTGATGGCACCTTTAGAAAATAATTAACTTGCAGTATTTAGTAGGTAATCTGCCAGATGCGTTTACTGATCATAAAGGATTGACAAAATCATATATACCTGCTGTGAATGTACCACAAAGAGTGGAAGTTCCTAATAAATCAAATATATCATTTGTTGCTACTCTGCGCCCGAAGCATAAAGAACCTACAAATACAAAAGATAAAAATCCACGAAAAACTAAATCTAACAAAAATATTCAATCACTCCAAATATCTCTCGAAGAGATTCATCCTGAAGACGAAAACCCTGGTAACATTGCACGTGCACAAATAATCAAAATACTAGGGTTGTGGAACGACCAGATCATAATATTTTGGGAAATGAAGAGGATCTGGTTGATATAAATATCGAATTTGCTATGAATTTTATAAATAAAAGAGAAACTTACAATAGAAATATCATCGTTGTTGACGACATATTTGCCTTCACGATTGCTCTTACTATCTCAAATAATAATCTGGATCCAGAACCCAAGTCAATTGCTGAGTGCCGGAAGCGCTCAAACTAGGTAAGATGAAAAGAAGCAATTAAGGCAAAGCTGGACTCGGTGAATAAAAGAAAAGTCTTCGAATCTATTGTACGTACCCCTGAAAATGTTATCCTTGTAGGACATAAATGGGTATTTGTACGAAAAAGAAATGAGAATAATAAGGTGGTGAGGTACAAAGTGAGATTAGTAGCTCAAGGGTTCTCGCAGAGACCCGGTATCGATTTCGATCAAACATATTCTCCTGTTATGGATGGTATAATGTTTCGCTACTTAATATCTTTGGCAGTGAATATGAATTTGGAAATATAGTTAATGGACGTCGTTACTGCATATTTATATGGATAATTAGATGCAAATATTTATATAAAAATCTCTAATGGATTTCAAATTCTCCAGATGAAGAAAAATGAGAATCGTAATATGTATAGTATCAAATTGCAAATGTCTTTATATGGTCTAAAACAATCAGAAAGAATGTGGTATAAGCAATTGAGTGAATTCCTCTTGAAGAAGGGATATACAAACAATGATGCATTTTCTTGTGTGTTTATAAAGAAGTCATCAGATAGATTTTGTATCATCTCTGTATATGTTGATGATATAAATATTATTGGAACACATAAGGAAATTGAAGAAGCTAGTTCGAACTTAAAAACTGAATTTGAAATGAAAATTTTAGGAAAAACCAAATTTTGTCTCGGCCTGCAGATCGAGCACCTCCTTGAAGGAATTTTCATACACCAGTCAACCTACTTGAAGAAGGTTTTGGAGAGATTTTACATGGATAAGTCTGATCCACTTAGTACATCAATGGTTGTTCGATCCCTAGAAGTGGATAAAGATCATTTTAGACCTAAAGAAGATACTGAGAATATATTAGGACCGGAAGTTCCTTACTTAAGTGCAATTGGTGCATTACTTTACCTTGCAAATTGTACTAGACCCGACATTTGCGGAAATTTACTAGCAAGATTTAGTGCTTCTCCTACAATAAGACATTGGAATGACATTAAACATATTTTTCGATATCTGCAAGGTTCACTGGATCTTGGTTTACTATATACAAGAAATCAAAATAAGTCATTGGTATGTTACTCGGATGTTGGTTATATGTCTGATCCTCATAATGCTAGATCCCAGACTGGTTATGTTTTTCTCTGTGGTGGTACTGCAATCTCTTGGAAGTTTGTCAAACAATCTATGGTTACCACTTCCTCAAACCACTCAGAGATTATTGCTTTATATAAAGCCTCATGAGAATGCGTGTGGTTAAAATCTTTGATAAAACATATTTGTGAATCATGTGGCATTACTAAAATTGATGTATCCCCTACTGTTCTTTATGAGGACAATGCAGCTTGTGTTGCACAAATGAGTAATGGATATGTTAAAGGAAATTTAATGAAACACATAGCCCCTAAATTCTTTTATCCACATGAGCTCCAGAAGAGTGGTGAAATTATTATACAAAAAGCACGCTCTAGTGACAATCTTGCAGATTTGTTCACGAAATCCTTATCTACATCTACTTTTGAAAAATATGTCCATGGTATTGGGATGTGTAAGCTTGGAAGACTATTGTCTTCAGGGGGAGCAACAACATCAAAACAACCCTGAAGGTTGGTTCCTGAAGACCAATGGTTGTACTCTTTTTTCCTTGACTAAGTTTTTCCCGCAGGGTTTTCTTAGTCAAAGGTTTTTAATGAGGCAGCCAATGTAACACAATAAAGATTATATGTCATGTACTCTTTTCTCGTCTAGTTTTTTTTCCCATTGGATTTTTCTAGCGAGTTTTTAACGAGGCATGTACATTAAGTCGTAATATCCAAGGGGGAGTGTTATAAAGTTATTAGGTTTAATGTGGACATTACTCTAGAGCCTTTAAAGTTCTTGTCCTTTGGTTTTTCATTTGTAATGATCCTTCAAATTCTTGAGACATATATACATATTGGATTCATTTTTAATAAAAGGAGTTCTTTTGGTTGCCACTAGTATCTACTTTTTATTATTATCTTATATTCATTTCTAGACTATTGTATTGTTGATGTGTTAATTCTCGTGGCCTACAAGACGTTCGTGATAATCAATTTTACAACAAAATTCACCAATCTAAATGAACCCTTAATTTATTTGTTAAAGGGGGTTATAGATGCATATAATGTCCTAAACACGTGCCTTAAAAAAATTATCGGTTATCATGGAAATCACCAAAAGTGTTTGAATGATATATGTCTTATTTCTTAGGATTCGAACCCAAACTGTTTATCCTTCAGCATATCCCGAACAAGAAAAATACAGTTTTTTTGGAGCAAAAACATGTATATGTTGTCTTGTTGATTTTTATGTTCACAAGCCGCAAAGATTTGATTCTTTGATTCTAATAATTGGGTTAAATACTTAAATCAATCTGTATTTCTCGTATTTTTACACTTTTTAATATAAACTTTATTTGTTGATCAGTTGCAACCTGAAGCCCACGAATTGTACAAGTTGCAACCTCCGATGAGTTTTTACGGCCAAATCTCACACATGTGACATTCACATGCAAAATTGCGGGGGCTTTTGATATTTCCATGAATTGTTGAGGCCATTTTAAAAGAAACAAAATTAAATTACTAGTTAATTGCAAAAAACAATAGTCAATTTAAATAATGTTTAGGTTGATTTAAATATTTAAAACCCTTAGTTTTATTATTAATGGAAATATCAAACCCCCAATTTGGTATGTGAATGTCATGTGTGTGAGATTTGGATGGAAAAATTCGTCAGGGGTTGCAAATCGTACAATTTATGAACTTCAAGTTGCAATCAGTCAAAAAACAATGTTTAGGTTGAGAAGTGTAAAAGGTGTGAGATTTGGCAGGAAAAATTCATCGGAGGTTGCAACTTGTATAATTCGTGGACTTCAGGTTGCAACCTGTCAAAAAACAAAGTTTAGGTTGAGAAGTGTAAAAAGTATGTGAGATTTGGCCGGAAAAATTCGTCGGAGGTTGCAACTTGTACAATTCGTGGACTTCAAGTTGCAACCGATCAAAAAACAAAATTTAGGTTGGGAAGTGTAAAAACATGAAAAATTCAGATTGATTTATGTATTTATTGTGGTTAATATTATTTTACTACTCCTTTAAAATAAAAAAATAATAATATTACACAAAAACTCATGTGAGACGGTCTCACGGATAGTTTCCATGAAACAAAGCCTCATCAACACAAATAACATGTTAATTATTGGGTTTGGATGATGGGTAATTGGGTTGTGGGTTGATTCGTTTTACGCAATGCATTAAAATTTCATGAGACGGTCTCACAAGAGACTTACTCATAATATTATACTACTATGTTCTTTCAAATAATTTTAGTTTTAAAAATTCTTTCTCTTTTTAATCGTATATTGCAATATATATGTATGTATATATATTTTTACAAAAGTACATTTTTTTTGAATTATATATTTTTCTTAATTTTATAATTTTTCATCCAAATTATGTGGTTTATACTTACTTTAAATATTTTTTGATGCACTTTCCCATCGTAAAAATATTCGAGAAGTTAGTGTGGTAGATAAGTTTTTTGACAATAACACGTGTGAATAGAGTTATGACACTTTTTGTTAAGTGTCTTATTGTTGACTATACAAATAATAAAAGTATTTGCAAGTATCATAACACTTTTGAATAGCATTGGGAAATATATGTTAAGATCAGAAAAAAAAAATCCAATAAAAAACCCATAATATAAAGTGTCATCAATTTAGTGACACATTAAACTAAATGTTATTACTTTAGTGACACAAACAGAAAAAAAATATCACTACAATTTCTTCTCATTGCGACTCTTTTAAGAATGTGTCAACAACTGTATTAAACAATGTTTTAAAATGTGTTAGGCGCTAGTCGGGCGCTTGACTGGCGCCTAGCGCCTAGGATGTCTAGTTGGAGCCTAGGCGGCGTCTGGGCGCTGTATCTAAATTAAATAGATTTTTTGTCATTTTAACTATTTTTCTTAATTTTTTATTTTTAAAAGATATTTTTGGAACTCTCATACATAAATATTTTTTAATTTATGTTGGAGGACAAGTAAAAACATGATATCTCATTTAAATTATATTTATATATGATTTTTTCAATGACTATGCAATTAATCTCTATTTGCATGTATTTCTCAATTCATTAATTTTCTTTTTATATTTTATTAAATAATAATAATTTGATAAAAGTTTATAATACACTAAGAACACCATTGTTTTGATAAAAAATAGAAAAAAAAAAGGGAAAAAAAAGAAAAAAAAATTATTTGGCGCCTAGGACTGCCTAGAGCCGTATAGGACCGAATTTTTCTGCCTAGAGCCATCTAGCCCCTAAGGTAGCCGAGTAGGCGAAAATCGGTGCGGTGAGGAGCCGCCTGGCGCCTAGACGGCCGCCTAAAACCGATTTTTAGAACACTGGTATTAAAATAAAGACGCTTTCACAAAACTTTTTTAAATTTATGAAAATGCTAACATATTTTGTTAAATGTTAGTAAAATTAGTTATACCTAAAGTATACTAAACACTTATTTTTAATGACTTAAAAAAAAAACGTCACTAAATACTCATTTTTAATAACATTTTAAAATATGTCATTAAATTTGTGTCACCAAAAGTTCAAGAATCCAACTCTTTTAAAAGAGCTCAACAATTTTCTATATTAGATGATGCTTTTGTAAAAGTGTCACTAAATTGATAAATATACTAACGTTTTTTTTGAAAGCGTCGCAAATGTTTATAAAATAAATAGACTTTTAAAAAAATGTCACTATATACTCATTTTTAATGACGCTTTAACAAAGCGTCATAAAATTTGTGTCACTAAACGTCATATTTCTTGTAGTAAAATTTCGCTATTTTGATTTTACGAAAAATTTCAGTGAAAATTTCGAAATTTCGGTGGAAATTTTGATTTTGAAAGTTAATTGGTGAAATTTCACGAAATTTTTATCCTTGCTCTCAATTGAGATTCGAATCCCCACATGCCTTTGAGATTCGAATCCCCACATGCCTATGTTTTACTTAGTTGTGTAATATCTCTTTTTCAGTTTTGTTTTTTGAGAATTCCCCTTTTTTTTTGTGATATAACTTTTTATAGCCAATTTTTAATCTTTTGGCTTATATAATGAGTTCCAAATCATTATTCTTTCTATAGTTGTTTAATTAGTCTTATAATTTATTGTGATAGAATTATAGTTTTCTATTATCATTGAAATGAAGAACAATTCATTTGAAAAAATCTTGTAAAGTGATTAAATAATAGTTCTTGTATAATAAAATCTTCAAAAAGAAGCAAACAAAACTGAAAAGATAAACTAAGCGAAATAGAAACTCAGACATATTATCATCCAACCAATTACTTACTATCCAGCTACTAAGCGAAAACAAAGCCATTCAAATTACAATAGTAGCTACAATACTAGGCTATTATAAGCCAGTCCTTAATGATCTAAAATGTTGAGCTCATTTACAGACTGTAAAACAAAGTAAGGCAATCCCACCTCTCCATGATTTCTCTTCAAGTTCTTGATCTTCGGAGGCCAACATAATTAAGATTAAAGTTCAAGTCCAACTATATATTTTTATTTCAAGTAGTAGTTCAGGGAAGTAAGTAGTCCAATCCATCTCTTTTATTTTAATTTATCTCAATCTTAATCATATAAATAAAAGAGACTCTTAAGTTAAAGTTTAGAATTTCCAAACTCTTAGGCAAGGTACGTAATTTTTTTTCTTTCTTTCATATAGTCTGATGCAAGTAGCAGCGTGATAAAAGATAATTACGATCTGTTGATGCTGTGAATACCCGAATGTAACAAAAATTTCAGAGAAAACTCTTTTTTCTTATTTCATAAATCAATCAACTCTCTAAAATAATAAATATAACTCCTATTTATACTAACATAAATTTAGAATGTTAAAAGACAAAAGAAAAAATCAACATAAAGATAATAAAAACAATAAAATCTTTTTGAATTTTCATCAAATATATCTAATCTTGATTCTCCATCACAATTTTTAAAGTTATCTTTATTCAACATTGAATATATGTAAGATGCACTACAAGAAAAATACACAACGACAACACAAAATTTACAACACTTTTATGCATTTTGTGTTGCTATTGACATATTTACAACAATTTTGCTTAAAATCGTTATCATCGAGTGACAAAATGCGCTCAACGACAACACTTTTTATGTATCGTTGTCTTTGACCATATTTTTTCACTCAGCAACAACGGTTGTGACAATGGAATTCATATACCATTGATGTTGAGCGTATTTTTTCACTTAACAATAACATTAAGAACAATCATTGTAACGTACCGTTGTTGAGTGAAAAAATGAGCTCAAAGATAATGGTTTGCACAACAATTTTTTTTTTCGTTGTTATTGAGAGCAAATAAAATCATTTACAATTGTCAGCACTACGGTTTGACTATCATTGCAATAAATTTATAATTTAAAAATGGCTTAATTGCAAAAAAAAATCTAAATTTTTTTAATATTTTTCTAATGTATTGGTGTCAATCGAATTTTCAAAATAGGCCTTGAATATACAATATAAAAAATTGAAGCATTTATAATATTTATATTATCCTTAAATTAAACCATAAATTATTAAAAAAAACTTACATAGATCATTACAGAAAATTGCATTATATAATAATACAAAAAATATAAATTATAGTTAAAACTTAATTTATGAAGGGATGCTAAAGGTACCCCATCAACTTCTAAGCCCACCCCAATCATATAAATTCAAATTATAAAATATATAAATTAAAAATATATCAAATTTATCCTTAAAAAAATATTAAACTCATCCTCTTTCTTTCCCTTCATTTTCTCTCTCTTTTTCATCTTTTTTGATTTTTATAGACTCTTTCTTGGAATTTGTTGATGAATAAAATGTCAACATAATGATGAATGTTTCATGGGTTAGTTAAATATATGAAAATCGCGAGAAAATCATAAGAAAAAAAGTAAAAAAAATCGATCAAAAGTCGACTTGTTTCGTTCGGTCCTGGTTGACCGAACACGTAGAAGTACGTTCGGCCACCCTGGTCGAACACTCTTCTACATGTTTGGCCGCCGTGGCCAAACGAAGCTAGTAGGGTTTTTTCTTCTCTTTTTTCATTTTTCTTGATTTTTGTAGGCTCTTTATTTGAATTTATTGATGAATAAAATGTCAACATAATGATGAATATTTCATGGGTTAGTTAAATGTATGAAACTCATAAGAAAATCGTAAGAAAAAACGTAAAAAAATTGATCAAAAGTCAACTTGCTCTGTTTGGCCCGATTGACTGAAGACATAAAAGAGTGTTCGGTTACTCAGACCGAATACGAAGAAGTACGTTCGGCCACCTTGACCGAACACTCTTCTACATGTTCAGCCGCCGTGGTCGATGAATCTAATAGAATTTTTTCTTAATTTTCAAAGGGGTAAAATTGGTATTTTTTATTTATTATATTTTTTTAATTAAAAATCCTATAAATTGGGGTGGACTTAGAAGTTGATGGGGTGCTTTTAATCCCACCCTTTATAAATTATGAGTTATTTTAAAATAAAAAGATAGATAAAATGAATTGCTTAAATCCAACTTAATTGATTAAGAAATATAAATTAAAATAAAAACTTAAAGTAACAAATCATAAATTATTTATAAATATAAAAACATACATAGAACAATACAAAAAATCACATTATATAATAATTCAAAAATATGAATTATTTTAAAACTTAATTAATAAATTATAAATTATTTTCCAACCAGCCGACGCCGCACAACCCGCCGCCGTCGCCGTCGCCGCCGCCCAGCCCGTTGCCGCTGCTCTTAGTCTAATATTTCTCTTTTTCTCTTCCCTCTCCAACACCAGCGAGAGTGTGCTCTATTTCAGTTCTCTCCGTATTTCTCACCTACCCTTGTGATTTCCCCGCTGTTGAGTGCTCTCTCCATCTAGAAATTCATCCACCAAGAATAAGGTAAGTAATATATGCCCTATTTTTTTGTTCAAAACCCTAGTTTCAGTAAATTGGGGATTTTGTTTGATGTTAGGTAAAATCTTATCTAGGTTTTGTTTCTTTTCTTTTCTTATCTAGTTCATTCGGAGCTGCCCGTTTCAAAGCCGATTCAAGAAATCCTGTCTGCGTTGGTCTCACTTGTTGCACTTTGGTGTTACTATCTTAATATGATCTTAAAGTTTTACTGGAATTGTTGTAGATGAATGCTTTTGAGCAGATCTTAAAGTTAGTCAGAATTCTTGTTCTGGTACCTTTTATCCTGGCTCATAGTCCTTTTCTCATTCTTATTCTCCAGAGTTTATTTTATATGAGACCTTTTTATGCATATAATTTTGTGAGATGGAGTCTAATTATTCACAATCCAAACTAAATTCACCATTAATCGCTGATATGTGGACTGAGGTAGACTTATGTTGTTGAGACAAATTTTGTGCCCCAATTTTCATCAACTGTTCATGATGTTTAACTATACTTCTGCGAAGAGCAATTTACGCGAGTTTTTGTCTTAGTTTGTCATGAACATTTAATCTGTTCGAGGAGGAGGTGCTGATCTTCTGTGAAGTTTGTGATATACGCATACTGGATCTATTATGGTGGATCAAGGGAAAGAATCGATTCTTCAATTTGCTCCTTTTCAAAGTGCTGTGGACGAAGGTTATTGGCTTAGGTTATCATCACTGAAGCTCAAAAAGCTGGGAATTGATGAGTCTCCTATTCCTATCACAGGTATTGCTCTCTCCTTAAGGCGGTATTCACCTAAGTTATAATTGGTGGACTTTAATTGTATTAGCAGTGGTTGGCCTGTTCGAAACAAGGCGGTATAATACATTGCTCCTAAGTTATAACTTAGGACTTTAATACATTGCTCTCTCCTGCATAATTTGAATGATATACAGGTGTTGACTGGTTTCTGCACACAAGAAACAAGTTCTAGATACTCAAAGATATACTCAGAAATAAGGTATACCTCCAAATCAACATCAACATTTGATAAGGGCATATCCAAAGGGGAAACTAATATATAAAAAAAAAAATTAGAAATCTGAGTTGGCCTCTTCGAAACTTGTTATGGTTTATTTGCAGAAGATGGAGTCTTCAGAAGGTTCAGTTTTTTTTGCTATCGTGCAAGTCGTGGTTTTGCCGATCTGGAATTATCTTTGGCGGGTGAAGCGTCAATCTCAAATTCACAAGGTAGATGTTCCAGAATAAGGTACCAAGTACCAAGTCTTTTGAAACTCTCATTCTTGTTTCAGCTGTTGTAGTTTTGATGCATCCTCATACGGACATATTTATTTAGAGTTAAAAAATTCTCAATATGCCCAATGTTGTTGGTTGGGAACTTAGTAGCAAAGGAAAAAAGGGATCAAGGTTATTGTGAAGAAGTTTAAGAGAGATAAAAATCATCTTTGTATTGAATTATCAAAACTGATCAAATACAGAATGGATACATATATATATATAGCCATGCATGGCTAAAGCTTACATGGAGAAACTAACCTGAGGAGCTAACTAACTAAGCTAACTAACAATATAACTAATTCTGCTGACATGACACATGCATGCTTTGCAATATATCTCAATACACCCCCATTTAACCTAAACCAGTTCTATGTAAGGGAAGTCTTGAGCTTGGCATCTGAAATCTAGTTATTGCTAATGACTTAGTGAAAATATCAGCTATTTGATCTTCAGCGGGAATATATCAAATCTCTAGTTCTTGAGCAAGCACTTTCGCGTATGAAATGCACGTCAATCTCTATATGTTTCGTTCTTGCATGAAAGACTGGATTTGAAGCCAAAGCTGCAGCACTCACATTGTCACACCAAATTATAGGAGAAGAATTTTCTATTGTCACCCTTATTTCCTTCAAGAGAGACTTGAGCCATATAACTTCTGCACTTGTATCGGCTAAGGACCTATATTCTGACTCAGCACTTGAACGAAACACAACTTGTTGTTTCCTGGAACTCCATGCTATAAGAATGCCACCAAGTAGGAGACAATATCCTCCAGTGGATCTTCTATCATCAATGTTACTTGCCCAATAAGCATCTGAGAAAGCTTCAAGAACTAGCCTCTTTGCAGCCATGAAGTTAAGCTCCAATGTAGTAGTTCCTTGTAGATATCGAAGTAGATGTTTGCAAGCTAGCCAGTGTTTGACAGTAGGAGCATGAAGAAATTGGCTCAATTTGTTGACTGCAAATCCAATATCTGGCCTGGTCAAGGTGACATATTGCAGAGCTCCAACTGTGCTTCTATACAATGTAGGATGATCAAAAGCTAGACTATCCTTTAGATGAAGTTTCTGGGTGGATATCATAGGAGTAGAAGCAGATTTGCACCTGTGCTTCTATACAATGTAGGATGATCAAAAGCTGGACTATCCTTTAGATGAAGTTTCTGGGTGGATATCATAGGAGTAGAAGCAGATTTGCACTTGATCATATGTGTTTTCTGTAGTAAATCATTGATGTACTTGGTTTGAGTGAGAGTGAATCCTTTTGAGTGTCTATGAGCCTCCAGTCCAAGGAAATAATGTACTTCTCTTAGTTCTTTCAAAGCAAAAGTGTTGCCAATTAGATGAATTACTTGTTGTATGTCAGTTTCATCTTCACCAGTGACCAAAATGTCATCAACATACACTAGAACAAACAACAATTTTCCATGTATCCTTTTGAAGAATAATGAATGATCTGAGTTTGACTTCTGGAATTTAAGAGAGAAGAGATACTCCTTCAACTTGTTAAACCATGCCCTTGGAGCTTGTTTAATCCATAGAGGGACTTGTGGAGTTTGCAGACATGATCTGACTTTGTTTGATCAATGAATCCATCTGGCTGAAACATATACACTACTTCCTTTAAATCTCCATTCAAGAACGCATTGTTGACATCAATTTGCTGAATTTTCCATCCATAGGTGGCTGCTAAAGTGAAGATCAGTCTTATGGTGCATGCTTTAACCACTGGACTGAAGGTTTCAAAGAAGTCAATACCAGCTTGTTGTTCAAAGCCTCGAGCTACCAATCTGGCCTTATACTTATCTACTGAGCTATCTGCCTTAAACTTTGTTTTGAAGATCCATTTATTTGTTATCACACTCAAGTCTTCAGTGTATGGAACCAATGACCAAGTGTCTTTTATTTGTAGAGCATTGTGAACTGATGATGGCTCCTGATGAGAGGTAGTACTCTGAGTAGTAAACACCTTTGGTTTAAAAATCTCTCTTTTTGATCATATGATGACCAAGCTGATCATGTGAAGCAAACTAAGCTCCTGAAGATGAGTGATCTCCTAAGGGTGAGTAAGTTGGATGTGAGGAATGTTGTCCTTCTAAAGATGAGGGAGCTAAATGAGAAAAATGAGTATGGCTGATTGAATATGGAATAGAATTCTCTTGATCAGTATGTATTGAAGAGAATTGACTTCCAATCGAGTTCTGATGTGGAGAGGGAGGATGAGAAACACCTTGATCAACTTGATGTAGTGATGCATCGGAAGGAGAATTATCTGTATCAATTTGAAGATAAGTAACAATAGGCGAAACTGAAGTTGGAGTTGCCAATGAGTTGCTCTGAGAAACTCTATGTAGACACGTGTAAGGGAATTCGGACTCATTAAATTCCATCGTAGCAGCAATATACACCTTGTTCTGAGCATCCATACATACATAACCTTTGTGATTTAAGTTGTAACCCAAGAAAATACACTTGCTTGACCTGAATTGGAACTTATGATTGTTGTAGGCTCTGAGATATGGATAGCAAGTGCATCCAATATACACCTTGTTCTGAGCATCCATACATACATAACCTTTGTGATTTAAGTTGTAACCCAAGAAAATACACTTGCTTGACCTGAATTGGAACTTATGATTGTTGTAGGCTCTGAGATATGGATAGCAAGTGCATCCAAACACCCTGATTATTGAAAGATCAGATGGCTGACCAAATAGCTTCAGATAAGGACTCTGATTCTGTAAGACTTGGGTTGGAAGTCTATTTATAAGATACACTGATGTGTGAAATGCATGCCACCAAAATTTGAGTAGAAGTTGAGCTTGAGCCAGTAGAGATAATCCCATTTCCACAATATGTAAGTGTTTTCTTTCAGCTTTTCCATTTTGCTGATGTGTATGTGGACACGGATGCTGAAAATGGATGCCAAGTTGAGCAAGTAAAGGTGTTAGACTCCTGTATTCTCCTCCCCAATCGGACTGCAAACACTTGATCTATAAACCAAATTACCTTTCCACCATAGCATTGAATTGAGAGAAGACAGTATACACTTCTGATTTGAGCTTAAGTGGAAATATCCAAGTGTAACTTGTATAATCATCTATAAAATGAATATAATACTTGAAACCATCAATTGAAGTGGCATGAGAGGGCCCCATAAATCAGTATGAACTAGTTGAAATGGAGCACTTGATTTATTTGTAGAAATAGGAAAAGTTCTCTGATGTAGTTTACCAAGCTTACAAGCATCACAAAAATCAATGTCTTTAGCAGTAAAGGGAATATGTATGGACTGTAAAACATGTGATAACACACTATTACAAGGGTGTTCTAGTCTGTTATGCCATCTGTGAGCAAGATTACTTGTACCAGTAGGAAGACACATAGGTAAAACCTCTTTATTGAGAGTAGAAACAGCAGCAACAGCTAGATCTTTATTCTGAAAAGCAGCTTCCTTATGCTTGAAAGTAGCATCCTTATTCTTGAAGAATCTTGAGATGTTTAGCTGATATAATCCATCCTTAAGTCTGCCTCTAAGGAGAACCTGATTTGTAGGTTATTCTTCCATCCAATCTGTAGCTTCAAATAGGTCCTTACTGCTTAAAGACATTTTGTGTGTTCCTCACATTACAAAGAGTCTATTGAGTGTGTCTCAATTTACAAAGGATAATCATGTGAGTATTGAATTCTATGATGATGGATGTTTTGTGAAGGACAAGGCAACAAATCAAGTTCTCCTCAGAGGCAGACTTAAGGATGGATTATATCAGCTAAACATCTCAAGATTCTTCAAGAATAAGGATGCTACTTTCAAGCATAAGAAAGCTGCTTTTCAGAATAAAGATCTAGTTGTTGCTGTTGTTTCTACTCTCAATAAAGAGGTTTTACCTATGTGTCTTCCTACTGGTACAAGTAATCCTACTCACAGATGGCATAACAAATTAGGACACCCTTGTAATAGTGTGTTATCACATATTTTACAGTCCATACATATTCCATTTACTGCTAAAGACATTGATTTTTGTGATGCTTGTAAGCTTGGTAAACTACATCAGAGAACTTTTCCTATTTCTACAAATAAATCAAGTGCTCCATTTCAACTAGTTCATACTGATTTATGGGGCCCTCTCATGCCACTTCAATTGATGGTTTCAAGTATTATATTCATTTTATAGATGATTATACAAGTTACACTTGGATATTTCCACTTAAGCTCAAATCAGAAGTGTATACTGTCTTCTCTCAATTCAATGCTATGGTGGAAAGGTAATTTGGTTTATAGATCAAGTATTTGCAGTCCGATTGGGGAGGAGAATACAGGAGTCTAACACCTTTACTTGCTCAACTTGGCATCCATTTTCAGCATCTGTGTCCACATACACATCAGCAAAATGGAAAAGCTGAAAGAAAACACTTACATATTGTGGAAATGGGATTATCTTTACTGGTTCAAGCTCAACTTCCACTCAAATTTTGGTGGCATGCATTTCACATATCAGTGTATCTTATAAATAGACTTCCAACCCAAGTCTTACAGAATCAGAGTCCTTATCTGAAGCTATTTGGTCAGCCACCTGATCTTTCAACAATCAGGGTGTTTGGATGCACTTGCTATCCATATCTCAGAGCCTACAACAATCATAAGTTCCGATTCAGGTCAAGCAAGTGTATTTTCTTGGGTTACAACTTAAATCACAAAGGTTATGTATGTATGGATGCTCAGAACAAGGTGTATATTGTTGCTACGATGGAATTTAATGAGTCTGAATTCCCTTACACGTCTCTACATAGAGTTTCTCAGAGCAACTCATTGGCAACTTCAGCTTCGCCTATTGCTACTTATCTTCAAATTGATACAGATAATTCTCCTTCCGATGATGCATCATTACATCAAGTTGATCAAGGTGTTTCTCCTCCTCCCTCTCCACTTCAGAACTCGATTGGAAGTCAATTCTCTTCAATACATACTGATCAAGAGAATTCTATTCCAAATTCAATCAACCATACTCATTCTTCTCATTCAGCTCCCTCATCTTCAGAGGGACAACATTCCTCACATCCAGCTTACTCACCCTCAGGAGATCACTCATCTTCAGGAGCTCAGTCTGCTTCACATGATCAGCTTGGTCATCATAAGATCAAAAGTAGAGATTTTTAAACCAAAGGTGTTTACTACTCAGAGTACTACCTCTCATCAGGAGCCATCATCAGTTCACAATGCTCTACTTGATCCAAAGTGGAAAGCAGCTATGCAATCTGAATTTGATGCTCTACAATCAAAAGACACTTGGTCATTGGTTCCATATACTGAAGACTTGAGTGTGATAACAAATAAATGGATCTTCAAAACAAAGTTTAAGGCAGATGGTTCAGTAGATAAGTATAAGGCCAGGTTGGTAGCTCGAGGCTTTGAACAACAAGCTGGTATTGACTTCTTTGAAACCTTCAGTTCAGTGGTTAAAGCATGCACCATAAGACTGATCTTCACTTTAGCAGCCACCTATGGATGGAAAATTCAGCAAATTGATGTCAACAATGCGTTCTTGAATGGAGATTTAAAGAAAGTAGTGTATATGTTTCAGCCAGATGGATTCATTGATCAAACAAAGTCAGATCATGTCTGCAAACTCCACAAGTCCCTCTATGGATTAAAACAAGCTCCAAGGGCATGGTTTAACAAGTTGAAGGAGTATCTCTTCTCTCTTAAATTCCAGAAGTCAAACTCAGATCATTCATTATTCTTCAAAAGGATACATGGAAAATTGTTGTTTGTTCTAGTGTATGTTAATGACATTTTGGTCACTGGTGAAGATGCAACTGACATACAACAAGTAATTCATCTAATTGGCAACACTTTTGCTTTGAAAGAACTAGGAGAAGTACATTATTTCCTTGGACTGAAGGCTCATAGGCACTCAAAAGGATTCACTCTCACTCAAACCACGTACATCAATGATTTACTACAGAAAACACATATGATCAAGTGCAAATCTGCTTCTACTCCTATGATATCCGCTCAGAAACTTCATCTAAAGGATAGTCCAGCTTTTGATCATCCTACATTGTATAGAAGCACAGTTGGAGCTCTGCAATATGTCACCTTGACCAGGCCGAATATTACATTTGCAGTCAACAAATTGAGCCAATTTCTTCATGTTACTACTGTCAAACACTGGCTAGCTTGCAAACATCTACTTCGATATCTACAAGGAACTACTACATTGGGGCTTAACTTCATGGCTGCAAAGAGGCTAGTTCTTGAAGCTTTCTCAGATGCTTATTGGGCAAGTAACATTGATGATAGAAAATCCACTGGAGGATATTGTCTCCTACTTGGTGGCAATCTTATAGCATGGAGTTCCAGGAAACAACAAGTTGTGTCTCGTTCAAGTGCTAAGTCAAAATATAGGTCCTTAGCCGATACAAGTGCAGAAGTTATATGGCTCTAGTCTCTCTTGAAGGAAATAGGGGTGACAATAGAAAATTTTTCTCCTATAATTTGGTGTGACAATGTGAGTGCTGCAGCTTTGGCTTCAAATCCAGTCTTCCATGCAATAACGAAACATATAGAGATTGAC
The DNA here is from genome assembly GCA_954870855.1 of Scutellaria minor. Lineage (NCBI taxonomy): Eukaryota > Viridiplantae > Streptophyta > Magnoliopsida > Lamiales > Lamiaceae > Scutellaria > Scutellaria minor. The sequence continues at coordinate 3,982,741 of OX940732.1, read as the reverse complement.
GTGCATTTCATACGCGAAAAAGTGCTTGCTCAAGAACTAGAGATTCGATATAATCGTTGCCGCTCGGCCGGAGATAACCGTCGCCGGAGAAAAGCCGCTCGGCCGGAGAGAACCGTCGCCGGAGAAAACTAGGCTCTGATACTATATTGTGAAGAAGTTTAAGAGAGATAAAAATCATCTTTGTATTGAATTATCAAAACTGATCAAATACAGAATGGATACATATATATATAGCCATGCATGGCTAAAGCTTACGTGGAGAAACTAACCTGAGGAGCTAACTAACAATATAACTAATTCTGCTGACATGGCACATGCATGCCTTGCAATATATCTCAATAAAGGTCTATCAGTCTTGCCAAGACAATGGATCCTACTAGGTACACTTCATCAATTTTTGATCAACAACTCCGAATCTCATCATGGTATTCGCTAACTAGTTTTTTACTTGGATTTTGACAGGTTAGCCATTGAAGCTGCAGATTTGAATTTAAAGCTAATGAGATGGCATCAACTGCCGTCACTAAATCTGAACATCTTGTCTTCTACGAAATGTCTTCTTCTAGGTGCAGGTACACTTGGATGCCAGGTTGCCCGGATGCTTATGGTAGGCACTTCTGAATCCTATTAGATTTGATGTATGTGTTGACCTCAGTTACATTTCATGGATTTTAACTTTTTCAGGTTTGGGGTATTCGAAAGATCACACTTCTTGATAGTGGCAAAGTATCCATGTCTAATCCACTGCGACAGTCCCTATATAACTTAGATGATTGTCAGAATGGTGGTGAATTTAAGGCCGCAGCAGCTGTTAAAAGTTTAACTAGAATATTTCCGGCAGTGGTGAGCAGTATATGAAATCTCTTCTATTATGCTCATGAAATTGATGTCTTCACCTATGAAATTTCTTTTCTATTATACTTTTTAACCTAGTGTTAGGAAGCACAATCTGTTATAATGGCTATCAATCATAATATTTGAATCCTTTTCCATAGTTCATGTATCATCGCTTTCTGGATTATTATATGGCAGATGTTTTTTGTAGCATCCATCTGTTACACTATGATTTGCCTTCTGAATTATAATTCAATTGAAAATACCAATCTCTCACAATTCCCACGTTATGCAGGTTGTCTCGGAATATCAGAGAAGGGGGTTGGATTTCATACTTGAAGCCATCAACCATCCTACTTATCTGGAAGATTTAACTGGGCTCACAGAACTGATGAATTCCGCTGGCTCTTTTGATCTGGACTGGGATAACGATGATGATGATGAGTGTGTTGAAATTTAAGATCTATTATTATTTGATGACTTTCGATTGATTGAAGTTCCCTTTTTTTTTTTTTTTAACTTTGTATATAAACCAGAGAAAATTAATTTATATCCAAAACATTTATTTTTGACAACTCTCAAAACTAGTTCTCAGCATTACATTTATTCTTGAATTTAACACTTTTCTACCCTCCCTACATTCAAGATCCAAAAATGACATACATGTCTACATACCTTCATTGTAAATTTTCTGTTGAGATTTCTGATTAGTGATCAATGAGTCTTGTTTAGGCCTCCCTAAATCTTGATATTCATCACGGGGTGCAACATTATTGCAATAATTGTTTAAATGAGGTTTAGAATTATGTAATAACTTTAATTTTGGCATCTTCAGATGAGGAAAAAAAAAACTAGGTGATTTGTGTAAGTTATTGAAGAATGTCAATTGCATACATATTAGTCTCAAGTAAAAGTTAACTTGGCATCCAGTGTCAAACACTTCTCATTGACAAAATAATAGAAATTTCATATTAAATTAATACATGCCTTTATCATTAAACTAATGCTACGTTAACTTATCATATAACATCTAATAATTATTTCAAAATTTGATAATATAATATAATGCTATGTTATCTCAACATGAAATATACAGTGTTTTTATATATTATCTCAACGTGAATATATGTTTTAAATAAATTAAGAAATTTATTTAGAAATTTTAACATTTATTTTTTTATCATTTAACTATAAAAAATTTCAAGAACTTTTCTAAACATTTAACAATAAAATCAAACTTAGAAAATAGTTGAAACGTTGAATAATACAATAAACATAGCAATATATATTTATTCAAAATTCAAAATAATAAATAAAATATTATTTATAGTCCTTTACAAACACAAATACAATTCCTATAATTAAATAATGTGTTGATCACATTATGGTATGCTTAATGCAAAATTATTTGATATGTATTGCACAAAATCATAAATTAATTTTTTCTATATAAATAATATTTAAAATTTTCAATTTTTTTTATGTTCTATTTACATTAAAGATGTTTAAATTTTCTAATTAGTTTAATTATTTATTTTTTTAATTCCATATAATACACGGGCCCTATAATAGTATTATATAAACCAAACAAATGGCCCTTGTGACCATATGATGGCCCCTATACTAGTATTATATAAAACTTAAACAAATGGAAGGTACTTAGAAATGACTATTTAACAAGAGTTGGTCTTCTGTGCAACTGGTGCATGGATCTTAGATCCATGCACTCAGGTCAGGTCAGATCAGACCCGGATCCGCATATTTTTTTTTACTTTTTTTTTTTTGCTTTTACCTTTATATTATGTTAGTCATACATTTATATTATATTAGTCATACTCTTATGTCCAGATTTCATACCCTTAATGCAATACTTTAACTTTAAATAAAATTTCGTTGGCCTTCATACTATGTTAGTCATACCTTTATATACAAATATCATACATTTATGTAATACTTTAACCCTAAACCCTTAACCCTAATTTCGGCACAAGTTGTACATGTTTACCTTTTATATAATATTACTCATACATTTATGTGATATTATTTATACTTGTATATCAACATAAATATACATTTATGTAATATATAAAGGTATGACTAACATAACTAAAAGTATAACTAATATAACTAAAAAGTTTGAAAGATATTAATAGCTGTCTGAAAATATGTTAAGGTATATGTAAAAATCTAAAATGTATAACTAACATAACATAAAGGTATGTTTAACACCACATAAATATATGTTTAATAGTACATAAAAGTATAACATCTGTGATCGAATCTGAGCGAATTTGTGCACGACCTTAGGGTGCATACGGGCGCGTAAGGGCACGTGGCTGTATGTGAGAGACGAGTGCACAGTTTTAGATGTGTACAACAGGTGTATTAAAGTTTTTGTCATTTAACAATGTCAAATTTTTAAGACTTCTTTTATACACAACATTTTCTATTTGATACTTAGGTGGCGTTTGGTAGCTGGGTTTAGGTTGGATTGGGATTGGATTCCAGCCTAAACCCATGTTTGGTGAGCATGTTTCCGGCCCGGGTTTCGGGCTTGGCTTCTGGGCTTAGGGTGGTCAAATTGTGGGTTTGTAAACCCACCTTTTTTGGTGGGTTTGAGATTGGCCCAACAGTGCCAAGTTGCAAAAAGACTATTATATCCCTACTGTACATAATTCGATGACCATTGTGCCCTTGATTGTGTAATAAATCACTACTCTGCCCTTGTTATATATTGCGTATTTTATCCCCAAAAGAAAAAAAACCCTAACATTTTTAATTCCTGCAACTCACCTTCTTCAACCCTCAATTTCACGGAGAGCAGCTCCACCACATCGACACCACACTCCGATATAAGCATAAAATGAGGTCAATCGGGGTGTTGATTAAATGATCCCTACTCCGAAATGGTGTTATCAGCAGGCCCCGACCCCGTAAGAAACCCAATCTGATTCGTCTTGGAACAAAGGTCCTTCAATACCAAAGACGAGCGAAGTCGTTTCACAGCTCATCCACCATCGAAGTATCTGAGGTATATAGGTTTCATATCTAAGCATTCGTTCTTTGTTTTTTTGAATTATATATATTTGTATTCAAACAAATCTTGCATTTACAAGCTGGTTGAGAAAGAATTTTGCACATTACTGAAAGGGTTTTGATTTTACATTATTCTGCTACGATTTGTAAATATTATTTGGAGTGTGTTATCTTATTTTTTTCCATTGTATATATTTTTGTCTGAATTTATCAACAAGAGCATCATTTAGCTCCTTATATATTCTTAAGGAAATATTATGTGATTATACTAGATTGTTTAAACCTGATTCTTTGAGTGTAATGAGAAGATAAAGTTTTTTTATGTGCTCAAACATGTATATATGCTTATGCATGTATTTTATTTACTAATGAATCAACTTAAATTCACATACAAAGAACCCAATTTATCAACAGAATTTTAGAGTTGGCTAAGTCGATTAGACCTGAAAATAAATTGAATACTGTCTACTTACAACTGCAATGCAGAAAATGGCAAGTGGTGTTTCTTTTCACCTGCGAGATGTAATTCAAAGATGGGGACTAGAGGGGGTGGGGGTTCTAATTTCCACATACCATACTGTGCAGAAAAAGATTGAGCATGTATTTTATTTGCTGCACCCTTATGTCCCACAAATCACACAAACCGATTATATTATATCATGACCTCACACTAGCAAAGGAGACATGCTTATCCTTTTCTTCTGACAATTTACAAGATGCATTCTTATTTGGATTTTTGCTCACTCTTGATATTTTCACAAATGGTTTAACAGGCATTGGTGACAAGAATTGGATTCTCTCTTGAAGAATACAGCTTTGTACACTGTTTGTGAGGTAAATTTATTGAGCCCTTATACTGAAAAGTTCATGGTTGATAACTCATTCATGCATTGACTGTCTTTTCTTCTTGATAATCATGCATAGTTTTGTAGTTCTCTACATTAGTCCTACAGTCAGACTTGAGTATCAAATATCGAGCTTTGTGTATTAAGGAGACAACTAGGTCCGTAACTTAGTAAGCTAATAAGTGGTTATTTTCGCTTGCTACATTTTCTTAGTCAATAGTATAACAAGCCAGAAAGTCACTTATCATTTTCTCTCATTGACTACATTAATGAGCTGATAGTTGCACCATGTGCATGACTCAGTTTATGTCAGGTTCTTTTGTGTGTTGATCATTCAATATGAAAACCATCTTACATTTATTCTTTCTTTTAATCTTCAAAACTTCTCAGGCTAAACAGCTTCTAGTAGTATGATAATCCTAGTCTGTGCTATTCGAGGTTGTTCTACATCAAATAAGTCAAAAAAAAAGACATGTGCTTTACTTTCGCATCCCTGTTACATCAAATAATTTACATCTATTTTAGCATAATTTACAGATATTTAGGCGTTATATTTAGCTTTTGTGGATGCTGGGATTTTCAACTCAGTTTTGGCTACCTGTATTTCTTGACATCTCAATTAATTCTTTGTAGGAACCGTTTTAATTCATTTGAATCGAGCAAACAAGGCAGGGTGACTCTTGATTGGTATAAACTGATTTACTGTTGTGAGTACCACCAACTTTCTTCTCCCACATTTACAATTGGATGAATGCGTAATGTTCATTTTACTTCCCCATATTGGTCAATCGGAGCTTCGATCACTTGTTGATTTTTTTCATCGGATAATGGCTGGTTACGGCTATTTGATGAGCTTTCGTTGAATAACGACTTTAATTAATGTTCAATTTTGGAAAAGCGATATCCCTTGCATATTTTTTGAGGTTTTAATTGAATAATGACATGTGGATTTTTTCACACAAAGTAGATTTAATAATCCACTAATGTTTAAACACTACCGTTATGCTTTCTAAGATTGAGTTGTACAAATTTGGCAGTTGTTGAGTTTATTTACATAATATATATCATGCATTATACGTTTCTTAAAATTAGAAGTACTGTTTATTCTAGCTGCACTTTTCCCAATATTCATAGTGCTCTATAGACCTTGCATTAATACTGACCCCAGATTCTGTGTTTGGTTCATGTCTATTGGCCCGACGGTGCAAGAGCATACATTACTTTTCTGTAAAAGTGAAATGAGGCTCATGTTATGCCTTTTGTTTTGGTAAGATAAATTGATATTACGTTGTTCTTTGCAAGCAAATTAAATTATTGTGATAACTGGACATCCAATATTTACATTAATTACATTTGATAGCCCAAATGGGGAGACTTTGAAGTGGTAATCTTTTGCCCTTTTTCACAAAAACAGAGGGAAGCTGCAGATACGCCGGGAAGGGGGTGCTTGATTACTCTTAGTTGCTGTCTAGGCTTGCATTAACAGGTTTGGCAAGTACTCCTATTTAAATTGAGAGTTACTCTTGTGAGAAATATGCTGTTAACGGATGATATTTATAATGCCTAGTGAATTAGGATTGGGCTTGCTTGCTGTAGTTTTAGGAATCATGTGTTGTGCTCTGTATTTGCTATTTGTTGATGGGTCGAGATATAAATTTGTTATTTGCTTGTTTTCATCTACATCTTTGTGAAATGCAATTGTAACAATATGCTAGAACATAGGAGATCCTCACTGGATGGTAATTTTATGAATTCTTGACCCGAAAGTGTTCAATTGATAGCTTTTGCTTATATTTCTCAAACTGTGACCTCATATGGGATTGTATGTTCCATACAAATCAGATTTCTCTGAGATACATTTCTTTCTTGCTGGAGTTTTTGTAGTTTGCATCATAACATTTGTGTAAGCCAACTCATGCATCGTAAAGAATGTGTTACTGCCCAGTGCCCAGGGTAAGTTATATGTCACACTTCTGACCCCACATTAAACTGTCAAAGCTAACTTTATTTTTCTAGATCGTTTCATTTTCAACCTTTTGATAACACCAACTGCTAAATAATGTGAGTGCTATTAGCTAAGACAATGACACCCGAAGGTCCGGACCCCTAAATTTTATCCACCATCTCTTTGGCTATGCTTATTAGGCTGAATCTCTACACCCAGTTTGTTTATGAAGCAAACATGTGAGTATTTTTTAAGTTCACCGTTCTTCTTTCGAACCCACGTGGAAATATTTCCACGTGTGAAATTGAACTGTGTGAAATGAGTTTATATTAGAATGAAATACCCACTAGTCATATCTAGTTCCTTTTTTTAACAATTGTGTTTGAATTATCATCTTTATGCATGTGAGTCCTTGCCCCCTTACTCCGTGCGCTGTAATTACACAAGAAACATGAATAAAATTTAGGTTGAAATTCATAGGATACTGAAGAACTACGTAAGTGTACTTACCCATTCGTATTTCCACGTGTTGAAAAGTCATGAAGTTAATTACCTAATCCTGAATTAGTTACCAAAACACAACGCTTGTTAGTGGGTCTAATTTAAAAAAAAACAGATTCACCAATCCCTGTTGGAACTGATCTGAACATCTTTGTTTTCCATAGATATAAAAAATGGATGACGTCTCTGATATCGAGCTTATTTCTCATGTTGTTGAGGCAATGAATGTTGGCTTCAAATCTATGTGTATGCTGATGATGTTTGCTTACATCATTAGACGAAGGAGAAATCTATTGACCCAACGCAGGCCTCGTAGACCCAAAAAGTATCACGTTTCTAATAAAATTACCCGGCAATTGGACCACATTCGTACTCTTACACTTCTAAGTGACGAAACTTGTATCAATCACCTCCATATGAGTCGTGACACCTTCAGTCGTCTTTGTTATTTATTGGAAAACTTAGGGGGTTTAGAACCAACTAAGCACTTACAAATCCCTGAGCAAGTTGCCATATTTCTTTCGATCCTATCACATCATAAGAAGAACCGAGTCGTAAAGGATGATTTTTCCAGAAGTGGTCACACAATAAGCAAACACTTCCACTCTGTCCTACAGTGTTTGCTTTCCCTACACACCGTCCTTCTTGTTCAACCGACCCCCATTGCAGATGATGAGCCCACCGACCGTTGGAAATATTTTAAGGTAACATTTGGGATAAATACCCCTCGCACACATTTCAGTACTGTACAATCATCTTTCTTGGCATTTAAAACATCCGACGCTCCCTAATTTATTCACTGGAACATGAATTTGTTGTGTAGGGATGTCTTGGTGCCTGGATGACACTTATGTCCCTGTTATGGTCCGTGTTAATGACAAAGCAAGGTATAGGAACCGAAAGGGATGTGTTTCGGTAAATGTCTTAGATGTATGTGATAGGAACATGAATTATGTCTACGTATTGACCGGATGGGAGGGATCGGCTGCTGATGGTCGCGTGTTGCGTGATGCCATCACCCGACCAAATGGATTAAAAGTCCCAATCGGTAAAGTTACACTCATCATCTCTTAACTATTTTTTCTTGAATTCAATAACACATTTCCTAAGACATTACCTATCAAGCTTGTGTTGGCATATGGCAGGCACTTATTACCTGTGTGACGGAGGTTACACAAACGGATATGGATTTTTAGCACCTTATAGAGGTGTTAGATATCATCTCCAGGAATGGCAACAAGCTTCCCAAGAACCTCAAACACCCCAGGAATATTTTAACCTTGTGCATGCGCGAGCACGCAATGTGGTCGAGCGTTCTTTCGGAATCTTAAAAGCACGCTGGGGAATTCTTAGGAGCAACTCCTTCTACCCCATCAAAACTCAAAATCACATGATTTTAGCATGTTTTTTGCTCCACAATTTCATTCGCACCAATGCAACCATTGATCCAATGGAGTTAGAGGTTCCTGACTACTTTCCCAACCCAGATTTTGAACCACCGTTGGATGTTGGTTGCGTTGACCAAGTAGAATGTTCTCAAGAGTGGACTTCACGGAGAGAGAACATTGCACTCGAAATGTGGAATGATAGGAACTTGTAATCGTAAACATTGAACTATGTTATTCGAGTAACCTCTTATGCTATTTTATTAAGCGTGTATTTGTTGTATCCAACTTCAACCTGTTTCCTTTGGACTAGTGCAATTGTCTTATATGCATTCTATGGATTAACTTGTTTTGTGGCACACATTCTGTTATTTTTTGTTAATGGGCTTGGTCAATTGGAAAAGTAAAGATGTTTACATTTTCAGAAGTTGTCATGAACATCAACAATTTGAACCAAAAAAGGCCCGGTTCCACCCAAACTCGGAGAACTTGGAGCTATTTTGAAGAACAACAACTCATTCATGCATTGAAAGAGTTGGTAGTTCGAGGCTACAAGGCTGACAATGGATTTCGGACCGGTTATCTAAATCTATTGGAGCAATCTATGGCCCAGCATTTTCCCGGAACTGACTTGAAGGCTGAGCCGCATATTGCTAGCAAAATTCACACATGGAAGAAGAACTACCACACGTTGTCTAACATGCTTGGCAAGAGTGGCTTCGGCATTAGCCCCAACCACATGATTGATGTTCAAGACGATGTATGGGAGGCATATGTGAAGGTAATCTGTTGACCACATCTATTTGTTCTTTTATCAATGATATGAAATAACACGTCTGCCTGATGTATGTATATGTGCATTTTGGGAATCTATGGATTATTTGAAACCTGATCTTTACAGATTGACAAGACAGTTCGAACCATGTGTTTCAAAACCTGGCCCTTCTACAATGATTGGGTCGAGATCTTTGGCAACGATCGTGCGACCGGAGTGCATGCCCAGGGCTTTGCAGATGCTATGCAAGATTATTTAAACACTGGGAATACCGAGCCCAATAAGTCATCTCCCGTCCCTCCTTGCTCAATTCATGAAAAGTCATCTACCGTCTTCATATCCAAGGGTAATGCTGAAAGTTCGCACACCTCTGCACGTACCGGGAAGCCGAAGGCAAGAAAGATCGGTGTAGATGACAACGACCAATTGTTGGAGACTTTCCATGAGTATTGTGAGAGAAATGATAAGAACTTGTCTGAGATCAAGGACAATATCAACTCGATGGCTAAGAAGACGTCTGAAAAAATGGGAGCTACTGAAAAGCGGGCTCAAGTGTATGAAATGCTTGGAGACTTCGACTTTCCATGCTTGGAGGCAAGGGTGCACGTCAGATTGTACTTGTGCATGTATGAAACTGAGTTGGATTATTTCCTCAGCGTACCGGGAGAGGCTAAACAGGTGTTGGTGAAAGATATAATGGAGAAAATATAACTCGTAGCCATCGTCGATCGGTTTAGTCGCCACCGTTGGAACCCATCTTAGTGTTTTCTGGATTAAACTACGTTAGGTATTTTGCAATGGCCCACCTTTTGTAATCTGCCGTGGCAACCAACATATATTTCATTACAGTTGATATCTATTGGATCTAAACATTTCCTAAATATGACAATATTTACCTCTCTCCTTGGGAGGCTAAAGCATTTTAACCTCACTATATTTGTTCAATCCAATATTGTTATATTAATATAATTTGTACAGTAATTATGACAAAGCTATAATAACAGGACAAAGGAAGATAGAAACTAAACCCTGGGATACGCATATATATAATATTACACAAAAGGAGTTGCACTATACATGAGTGCCGATGCAAATTCCAAATCGCAAAATGGTGCTGTCATTACGATGCAGCAATTAAAAATGCAAGGCAAGTCCAGAAGCAAACATTGCCCAAGACTTGCATAGGATTGTACAAAATATTCAAAAAAATGCAAGGCAGGTCATGAAGCAAACATTGCCCAACACTTGCATAGGATTGTTCAAAATATAACTTATGACAATTACGTAAATACACATAATATTATAGGCATCGTTCTTAACAGCAAACCATCCAATTCCACTCCAGAACTGCCCCAGCTTAACATCTCATTTCTTCGAACTCGGGGTGGTAGGCACCGAAGAAGAGATGTAGGAGGCCCCGTACAAGTTCTTGCACACTCCATCGACAATGTTCTTACCTTTCCCAATTCCCCTTTTTGGAGGGTTCGAGGAGTTCATCTCCGTCTTGAGAGATGGTGAGCGAAGTGAATCATCGTCATCGGATGAATTCCCCATGATAGGTCCCAACTCCTTCCAAAAGTTGGTGGAAAGAGATCCAGACCTGTGTCTAGATATCTCGATCACCTCCTTTTCTGCAGTGGACTTCGCATTCTCTGTTACCGGGGGTTTGTCGTCTGAGATCACAATCACACTTGGCTCGGCAGTCGCTAAAGGCATGGGCGGCAGATTGACACTGGGATCCCCAAAAATGACTTTCAGGTCATCCCAGTGTGGGTCACCACATCGGGCGTAAGCATTTACAAAGGGTTTTGCCTGGATATTGTAGATAAAATTAGAGTTATTAACTGAAAATATTACATCATTGGACCCAAGCTCATTGTAATAACTTGCAACTAACAGAAGTTACACTCACTCAACAAAGACTTAAGAACACAGTATTGCGATATTACATACCCTGACTATCTCATCCCATGTCTCGGGCATGCAGTCGATGGAGTTTTGCTCACGGTTCCACCAAACGTCGTCGAGAAGCATGATGTAGGAAAAAGTTGAATGTCTCTGACGAAGCAAGCGCACTTGCTTCACACAATCCCTCAACTCCAGACTTTTGTTATAAAACTTGTTCACGAAGTATTGTGCAGTACTTATTGCGTGACCGTTGTTACCCTTGGGAGTGAATTTCCCCATTCTTGATTGATCAGCTAACACCTCAATGAAAAGAGTCACAACATTAACATCTCATTCAAGCCCGTAGAGATAGTCCTCCTGCTTCAAACACAAGTCTTTCCCCAACATGGTTTTTCTCTCCTCTCGCCTTCAATTCGTCTGCTACGATGAGACCCCTCACTACAAATCGCGTACACATCTACTTTTATAGTCAAAGATGTAAAAAAGTCAATTAATTTCTAACAGGCAAGAATTGAGTTTAATATCCTGAAATATTAAATGCACTAGATTGAGTAGATGTAAAACATGACTTGTATTCATTAGAATTGACAATAAAGAGAGTTCAGCCTGGCACCCACTCAATATTCACTCTGTTGGACTTTGACCTCTATATTTAAAGGGTAGATAGAATTTGCAGGAAGATTAAATGACAAATTTGTAGTTGTCTTAACTGTAGCTTCAATCCAATTGTCTCACTCCATCTTAATAATTATATTTGCTGATGTCACCCATGTGCATGGTTATTTATTGAGCATGTGTTTTAATGATTATTTGGTAACAATTCAATTAATTCTCTGTGTCAATACACGAGTATCAAAGAAAATAATTGTTTGCAATATTGAGTTATGCATGCATTTGAAGTAATTCAGCATAAAAAGCTCAACCCGAAAATGAAGTTGTTGCCATGACAATCAATCAAAAAATTATTTGTTCACTGAATTAGAGTTTATTTAATATAGTAATTGGACATCACATAACATGATATCAGAGCATTGCTGATTTGTTTGGGCTTGTATTCATTATTTAATAATATCAAAAGTAAATATCTATTTGAATTGGATTCTACCGAACACCTAAATGTGCATGCTAGTCTGGTGAACTACCACATTCACACCCTTGCATGATTTTTCAAAAATTTATTGTCATTGCAAATCATCGTCCTCATCTTTCAATATGTTATGTAGGAAGATGCCTAAGCGACACCCAGACCTCGATTGCTTCTACGGGGAATTCACTCATGAGCAGGCTGCTGAGCTCACTTCACGAATTAAGAAACGGTGCGTCAAACGCAATGTATCCGACCCAGTGACTCTTGCAACCATGCTAATTGAACTAGCAAACGAAATGAAGGCCCGAATAGGGGATGAGTTATTCTACCCTCGCGCAGTGAAAGTGTTCGTTGCACAGAACACCCGGTTGTACAAGGAGTTTATCAACTACGTGAACACAACCATAGGGGTCAAGTATAATCCCCATAGGAACCGCATTGTGATCGATGTCTCGTACTGGCAGGTCATTGACAAGGTACATCTGTTTCTTCCTGAACTTTGTGGATGGAACTACAGTTTCTATCAAAATTCCGAATCCCTTGGAATTATTTCATCACAATTGTTGTATTTCAAAAAGGCACCACTTCGTAAAATTATGGCTTTCTTCGTATTAGACATATCATCGTAATGTTTTACTTAATCTTTCTTTTGGCATGCAGGAGAACGGTTTGCAAAGGTTGTTTAGGGAATGTGGATTCCCAGATTATGATGCGTGGTCGATGATCGTGGAAGGCCACCGTCCGGGTGAGGTGTTGTTTGACGAGGTAGGGTCCTCGTCCGAGATGCCTTATGTCATCAAGGAGGAACCGTTCGATGCAGACGCGGTGGATGACTGGGACCGGCGATTGCATATGTCGAGGATCCAGCCTATCCACCCCAGCCGATTGACAACGCTCTAGACATGATAATTCGCATGGGATTTTGCAGTTCATCTCTTAGTTTTGTATCCTACTATGCTGTTGTCGTACACATTTAGATATTATTTTCGAACAACTCACTTGCGTAGTGTGTGGAATCCCTGTTATGTTGTGGTTTGCGAACTAATTTCTAAGTTTAACCTTTTGTTCGTAACATTATTCACTTTGGGATGTGGACATGAACTTCGTTGATTATGTAGGACTTTGCTCACTACCGTTATGTTTTCTATATGAAGCATTTTCCTCTAAATCATAATTTTGGAATTTATACCATTCTGAAATGAGTGTTTTGCTCTATTATTTTGCACCCTAGCTGTCAAACCATATTTGTTTTTAAGATGAAGTCCTTTAGGAATTTTCTTATGTCAGTGGAGGTTCTACATTAATTTGTTTTCATCTATGTGGGGTTGGACAAATTTTTATACGCTGGATTGCAACAATGTGAATGAAAAGTCCTACAGGTGTATGCATTTAGTATGTTGGAAGCAAGAGATTAATAAACTTCATCAAGAGTGTTGATAATAAGAGCATACATTATGAAAAATGGCATCATTTAAATTATGTTTCTAGGGAATCATGTTAATTAAGTGACAAAGAACCCAAATTTCCTAGATCTTAACAAAGCTGGCTTCAAATCACAAGTTTAATTACAAAGACACTCATGAACTGGGTCTTACAAAACATGACGTATCAAATTCTTGAATTTGGAACTACACCTTACATATACCATGGCCCTCACCACAATGCGTGCTTTGAATCACAAAGATGAGGAGTACGAATAATGACATACACGCACATAGGGTGAGTTTAAACCATCTCTTCAATTTTTCTTCCCGTGCTCTCACTTTGGCAAGATCCACCTTCAACCGATCAATTATGCCAAGGCACTCGCTTACCACATCTTTCGCACGTCCATCAAGCTGCGACTCCAACCAAATACACATCCCACAACTATCATTCTGTACCAAAACATCGGAGAAGGTTCAATATGTTGACCAAAATGGTGCATACTTCTTTTAAGTTGCTTAACAGAAATGAGAAGTATATAACGAATGCATGTAAACTTATACGTACCCCTCGGAATGGACACGTCATGAAACGACGCATAGGATTTTTCCTCGTCCGAGAAGTTTGAATTTGCATAGGTATCATATGTCGACATCGGAGTTGGCCGTCTATTGTTTGACCATGTGCACTCGAAGATACATATGGCTGAGCATTGGAACTACGATACATGTTTGAACAACAAAAAGTCTCAATTTCAAATTTAGTCATCGCCCACATTTACAGAAGTTGCAAGAAGCATATTGTTGTACTTTGCAATGGATAACATGTAATTTATGAAACAAGATTTAAAACTCTAGTTGCTATACTTTATCGAACAATATTAAACTGGATAACTTTACAACTATCAAACAAGAGAGTACAAGCATTCAAGCCACCAATCAATTACAACCTGCCTAGCCAACACACATTCAGATTGAAAGTCTCTTCACATGCTGCCCTAAAATCAACTAAGAACTAATTTTGAGAGAGGAAGAACATGGGGCCGTTTTCAGATGTTTAGGGGTCGGTAAACTACTCCGAAATTGTACAAACCCATCAAAATAGAAAAGAATACCTTGCAGACATTTCACCACTCTACCAACGCAATCCTCTTCCTCGTTATATCATCGTCCCTCCAAATGTGTAGTTCACTTGTTATAAGCTTCAATACATAAATGAAATCATATCAGTAGCCCAAATCGAATTGTCACATTCAAAGGAAACAAGGTTGAACCACCAATTTCCTCTATTTCATATCTGCGAAAATGGAAATCACTTCTATGCAATCATTCAATCGAGAATGTGACTCAGGAGTTGTGGGTTTGGACGTTAAACTTACCGGGTAAACATGACGTTAAATGACCTCGAAGACGATGGAAGGAAGAAGACGGTGGACGGATGAAAAACCCTCGTCTTGGAAAAGGGGCATAGATAAGAAAAATGTTGTGAATTCAAGTCTGAGAGCATACTGTGCATTTGCTTCATTATTTTTCCATTTTTAGGTTTTAATTTTATTAGAAAATTGTAGAATAATTACTTGAGTTGGTGGAGGGGCAGTGTAGTCATTTCACAATTTGTATCATTATTAACTAATATACCAAACACAATTTTATAAACAAAGCAACTTTAAATTTCTACAATCATTCAAACCAAACACATAATATAATCAAACCTACTACAAAACATACATACCAAACACTCAAATTAAACTTTTTTTGTCTTTGGTGAACAGTAAAAGCCCACAAAAATTATCAAACTAGTCAAACCCAACCTTCAAAGGAAACGGGGCCTTAGTGTATTATCTTTGTTGCAAATTAAAATATTTAATCCATTAAATCTTGATACATAATATTTTTGGATAATCATTTTCTTAAGAACCTATATTTTATAACACCTAAATGTACCAAACTGAAAAAACATACATATTTTATAAATAACTTAAACAAATTCAAAAGTTTATATTAAAAATATGAGATAGTAAGAATTAACCAACTTGACGAAACTTCTTTATATAAAACATTGGGTAAATTATATTTTTGGTACTCAAAGTATACCCCAATTTCATTTTTGGTATTTATGTTTTCACGAGTTGCAACAATGGTACCCAATATTTCAAAAAATTGCATATTTGGTACCTTCCGTCAAGTTTGGAATTTCCGTCCAAACTTGACGGAACCCTAATTTTTTGGAGCGAAAATTATTGTCTTCTCCCCTAATTTCATTCTGCAAATACGCAATGCCCTATTCCCTGAAAAGGAAAAAAATTAAAAATTAAAAATATGGTAAGTTCTTCCCCAATATGGCTCTGCACGACGTACGTCCTCTGCCACCACTCTAGCAGCTTCTGACTCATCTGTTTCGACGTGTATGAGGACTCCACCACCTGCAACCACCGCCCCTCCCCTCACTCTCGTATCATATGCCACCGCTTGATGCACCTCTCTTGCCTCCCCTCCACCCGCTCATTCCCCACCTTCCGCTACCTCTGCCCCAGTGCTCCGATCCCACTTCTTCCTTCTTTGATTTTGCTGCCTTAACTTCTAATGGCAACAATGGAGACACGTGACGAGTCTCTGGTGGACTATGGGTGAGGTGATTTTATTGATTTATTGTATTTAAGAGTGGTTCAAGATATTAGGGCAAGTTTGTATTTGCAGTGGGGAAGAAATCAGTAATTTTCGCTCCAAAAAATTAGGGAGCCATCGATTTTGGATGGAAACTTAACGGAAGGTACCAAATGTGCAATTTTTTGAAACATTAGATACCAATGTTGCAACTCACGAAAACATGGGTATCAAAAATGAAATTTGAGTATACTTTGAATACTAAAAATGTAATTTACCCTAAAACATTCTAGTCGAACCACTCTGCTAGTTATATAACTCACAAAACTATGAAAATTGTTGCACTTTGTCTTATAAGCTCTATAATTTCCAAAAATACCATGCAAATATATTTTATTGGAAATATCAAAAACAAAGTTCCATTTTATTCAAAATATTAAATTAAAATTGTAAAATAAAATGCCCATTATAGAAAAAAAAATATTTTTTTTAATCAAGAGTTTGAAACTATTTATTTTTAGCCAAGAGAATATTTTTTAGGGTCATTGTATACTTAATGAAATTAACCTCATATCGGCTATATTACCATATTTCACCCCTACCAACCTATACCACCACATTGTACCCTCGTATCATTATTAATGTACCCCTACCATAACTAATATAGTCTGTACCGCCATATTACACACGTACCATTATTAATGTAGTTCATACCACTATATTACATCTCCGTATCATCGTCAATATAGTCCATATCATCATATTACACCATAGATGTTTGAAAGGTATAGGTAGACAAAAATCACTTCTCTTGGTTAAAAAAGAACAAAATTTAATAATTTAACAAAAATAATATTTATAAGTAAAGATCGTTAAGAATGAAGGTTACATAATGAAGGTTACCACTGAAGAAATTCAAAAAATAAATCGACAAGAAAACTCCCTGGGTGGCAAGGCAAACTAAAGTAAACATCATTATAGTAGAAGCTTAGACACCATCAATTTATCCTTGACAGACACTACTAAAAATTGTAAGATGGGATAACAAAAAGAAATGGTTCAACACGCTTTTGAAACCCTTTATTAATAATATTATAGAGGATAAAATGTTGAGAAGAGATGAGTCACTTGTTAATTCAAAAACGAGGAATATTGGCAAGTGATGATTTTATCCTTTCATCGGAAAAAGAGAGATCAACAAGATCTCCCTTGAAATATTTCTCATAAGCTGGCAAATCGAAATGGCCATGTCCACACATTGCCATCAGAATAACCTTTGATTCTCCTGTCTCTCTACAACGAATAGCTTCTCGTATAGTCGCAGCTATCGCATGACTTGGCTCCGGAGCCGGTATCAACCCCTCCGTTCTTGCAAATTTTATAGCTCCTAAATAAACAAGAAACTTATGGGTTATTCTAATTGAACTTGTCACAAAATTTCAAGAATTCTATCAAGTGATTTCCACTTCAATTCCAGCTAGATCAAAGAGCTAACCTTCAAAGCACTCGGTCTGAGCAATTGAAATTGCTTCCATGAATCCCATTTCGTAGACATGTGATATCAGAGGGGCCATCCCGTGATACCTCAAACCACCTGTAAATAACGCAAATTGAAATGTCGGTTTATAATTTTGCATAGATCTGATAAAAAGACCGATCTACCCTTATTCAAGTACATTTATTACAGAAAAATTTCCAATAATTACACAAAGCTAATAAAAAGACTGATCTACTCTTATTTAAGTATATTCATTACAGATAAATTTACAATAATCACACAAAGCTGATAAAAGACTGATCTACTCTTATTTAAATACATTCACAATAGGTAAATTTTCAATAATCGCTTTTGTATCACATTTAATTTAAGAAAAATAAGGACAATACTGGTAGAATATGAGCAATTGTTAATCCTATAGTAACACTTATTTTGAGACCCGAAAAAACTTGACTAAAACGACAGTTTTTTCGAAAGTAAACAAGAAAATTACCAGCATGAATAGGGTCAGGTATAAAGTCATGGCCGAGGGTATGCATCTTCATCAACGGAGTCATCCCGGCCATATCACCATAATCATAAGCATACACGCCCTTTGTCAACGAGGGGCATGCTGCCGGTTCAACCGCTTGAATGACGGGATTAATCTTCCCATCGAGTTTCTCCCTAATAAATGGGAAGACAAGTCCTCCGAAATTGGATCCACCACCGGTACAACCAATGATCATATCGGGTGTCTCTCCTATAGCCTCCATCTGTTTTATACATTCCTCACCTATGACAGTTTGATGCAAGAGGACATGGTTCAGAACACTTCCCAGACAATACTTTGTATCGGCATTTGTAGCTGCAACCTCCACAGCCTCGGAGATAGCAATCCCTAAACTTCCAGGGCTCGACGGATCCTTTTCAAGCATTGCCCGACCAGCTTGAGTGATACTGGAAGGCGAAGGGTGCACCTTAGCACCCCAAGTCTGCATCATCAGTTTACGATATGGTTTTTGATCATATGAAGCGCGTACTTGCCACACCTACAACCCAAAAAGACAATGAATTCACCACTATCTCTACTGGCCAAGAAACAAACATAAACAACGAGAGACGGACAAGGTCATTACTTCACAACCAAGACCAAATAAGCTGCAAGCAAAAGCCAAAGAACTCCCCCATTGACCAGCACCAGTTTCCGTGACTACATTCTTGACGCCTTGCTGCGCGTTGTACCAAACCTGAGGGACGGCCGTGTTTGGTTTATGCGATCCAGCCGGGCTTCCACCTTCATACTTGTAATAGATTCTTGCAGGTGTATCCAGCAGTTTTTCCAGCCTCTTGGCTCTGAATTTAACTCTCAAGCATAAGATTTTACTTAAACGTAAAGATATTCAATATGATCCAGCAGAACTAACCTGATCAACGGGGTTGGGCGCCAAAGCCTATAAACATCAAGAACTTCTTCTGGGATATCTATAAACCTTTCATTGGTACCCTCTTGCTTGATTAATTCATCAGGGAATAAAGGGGCCAAATCCTCTGGTTTTACGGGTTCAAAAGTCTTTGGATGCAAAAAGAGTGGTGGCTTTACTGGAAGATCCGCAATTAGATTGTACCATTGACGCGGAATTTCAATTGCCCTCGAATCAGCAGCGTATATTGCTCTTGCTGATGCTTTGGGGCTGGATAAAAATCTGAGATGGCAATTCCTTCTCTTTGGGCGAAAACAACTCTGCCATTGTTCATCTCCTGCTGAGCAAGAAAAGATGGATATTGCTGAATAAGCCATTTCTACAAGCAATTTTATAATATCAAACTATTATATATAAATTCATTTGTACACAACATTATAGCATCAAAATGATGGGAAAATATGAATACATGTAATATTTGCAAGGGGCATTTTGATGCAGGCATAAGCGTGAGAAAACTTTTTTTTTTGTTATTTCATTAATCAATCAACTCTCGAACAATAAAGAAAACTCCTATTATTCTAATATAAACCAAGAATCCATCACATTTACAAGAGAAGTTCAAAACTTGGAGAATCTCAAACAGTTCTTGAATAAGTCAATTAGGGTTGAATTTAATCCATTATCAATATAAACCATTTCTATATATAAAGTCAAAAGGGAATGATTTCAGAAACAAGAGCAAATTGAAAACATATTTTCCTTGAATATACCTTCACTCAGAAATAAGGCTCCATAGATCTATCTACTAATCAACAACATGAGTTTCCAATGAGTTACTATTTTATTAATTTTTGAGAAAATATCAATGCAGAAGCATTAGAACAGAGTTCACACTGGCAGAAAATATTACAAGCTTAAAAGAAATAGGAATGATTAC
The DNA here is from genome assembly GCA_954870855.1 of Scutellaria minor. Lineage (NCBI taxonomy): Eukaryota > Viridiplantae > Streptophyta > Magnoliopsida > Lamiales > Lamiaceae > Scutellaria > Scutellaria minor. Next base: position 3,962,556 of record OX940732.1, on the reverse strand, counting down.
CTTGAAATGAAAGTTGTGCTTTCAGAGATGAGGAAAGAAAACAAGACTCCATTCTTAGAATGTTTGAGATTCAGTTTGAAGCCAAAGTGGTTCTGACTTCTGAGATAAGTTAGTGTATGTAAGAGTAGGTAACAGTATTGATAGCTCAATGCCAAAATATTTTATTCTGCATTTACTGAATACTGAATTTGGACAGAAAGGTCAAAGTCGTGCAGGTGTTGCTTATTATGTACAAATTCAAGATAAAATATAGGAGTACAGTATAACTGAATGCTTATCATTTTCAACCAGGTTAGTTAAAATAAATTCAAAATTGACAATATTTTGCGGCTTAATTTTTATGGTCACTCAATATTAAGCTAGTGATTCTTGGCAAAAACTCATGTGCAACCGTCGCACCGTGCGGTGGTTACATTTATAACACAAAAAGACATATTTATGGCCGTAAAAGACATACTTGAATAACTCATACTTATATTGTAAAAAATATACTTATAAAACACATTTATAGTTGAAAAACACATATTTATACCTGTAAAAGACATACTTGAATCATGTCGTATGTAAGACAGTCTCACATGAGACCAACTCGTGATTCTTTACTAGTTGGCCAATTTAAATAAATAATGTGAATCTCAATTTCTTTTAATAAAGTATAATTTATGAGAAAATCTTATAAATGTAAGTAAAGTCGCAAACAACACGTGACTTTTTCGTTTTTGCTATTTTTAAATTATTTTATTATTTCCAATTTTTTTCCTATCCATTTGTCTTTTGATTAACCCATACGAAAATCATGTCTTTTGATTGATCCGTGCCAAAATGATATCAGAGCTTGGGTTTATTGAAGATATAATATATAATTTATATTTACAATATCGATTTTATATCTAACAGGGGAGAAAATCAAGAATTATATATCCGAAAATACTTTCAAGATAAAAACAAGATTGGAATAAAATTGTTCCAAATACATCGAAACTCTCACAAGATCTTAGAGATATCCAGAAGACCATTCAATGTTATGGTGGTCAGACGGATAGCATACTTGGATCTCTATCTGAGAACCAACAAGAAGTTTCAGATCTGAAAAAATAAATAATAGATTTGAAAAAGAAGTTACCAACGGATCCAACAAATCCAAGAATTAACGTTTCAAAGATGTGTTCGGGGATACACCAATTATTCCCAAAAGAAAGACTACGGAAATCCTGAAGTCTAAAAGTTAAGAAGAATTAATGTGTGGCATTAGAATTATTTGAAATTGAGGCATCACGAGTTGATATCTCAAAGTTAACTGAATCACTCTCCAATCTTGGGATTGTAGATCTGATTAACATTAAGATGAAATCTCAAATTCCTGATCCAAACGAAAGCATGAATTCAAATGCACTCGCCCCTGAACAATCGCGGGCAAAACACAATGTCAAGTTTGATTCTGCAACTTTTGGAACTCAGCAAAGGAAGCAACCAAGGAGAAACCAGAACCACCTAACAGTCCATGAGCAAAATCCATGTTGGAGCCTACACATCCATATGGGTTGGTACTTACAACTGATATAGATTTCAGAAATATGAAAAATATATAGATGAGTTGGTACTTACAACTGATATCGATTTCAGAAATATAAAAAAATTAATCGATGAATGAATGACCTCCTTAAATTCTCAACAACTTCATCAATGTATTTATGAAGCTTCTCATTGGAAAAGAACTTTTGTGTCGACTCAGACATTTCTGGACTTGAGCTGCAAGCTTGTTTCTTCTTGATTTTATTCTTCATCTTTAACAGCTTCATCACATGGTAATTTGAAACAATTGAAATTTCTCTCTTATAACAAAGAAAAGCTTCATGTATTTCTTGTAAAAAAAAAATAGAAACATGTATATCAGTCATAATACTATCATAACATTAGTATTTATCAAAATACTTATAAATATTAAACCGATACATTGAATGTAGATACCTGAAAGGTACTCAATTGAGAATTTAAAGGTATTCAGAAGATGCATCAATAGTATACATGTGATACCTGAAAGGTACTCAACTAATACCTACAAGGTATTCAACAGATACATGAATCACATGTCATACCTTAAATCAATACATATAATACTTTAATATTAAAACATTTAACATATAAGAGTACAGTCACATAAATAGAAACAATCATAACAAATATTTTTAATACATTTAATGTAACACATGTGATACCTTAAGGGTATTCATCTAATACCTTAGAGTAACACCCTATATATATGCATGTAATACCTTCTAGATAATCATATGATACCTCAAATGAACACATATAATACCTTAAGACTAATCATGTGACACCTAAACAATACAAGACAAATATCTAGTTATCAACTGCAACAACCACATTTCCTTTTCCCAACAAGTTCTTTTTGCAAAGTTACCAGAATTTCATTCCAACAACATTCTTTGTATCCATTATCATAATATAAACCAAATGAAATTACATAACATGATTATGAATTCACTAGGAGAAAAACATAAACATGAAGGCCAAACAGATAACAATACATACAATACATAAACTTTTCAACAAATAAAATATACAGTAAACAGAAAAACTCCAAGAATTGAAACAGTAATACAAAGCACACTAAAACAGAGAAACATATATTCAAAAATTAATATCTACGTTCAACAACTTCCAATTTCTTCAATGAAACTACAAAATACAAAAACTAATCCAGTTTGATACACATAAACACATAAACTTCCAACTCTAAACACAACTACAAACACAAATTATATAATAAAATACAGTTTAATATACACAAAAAAAATAATATGAAAAACACTAGAATTTGACAAAAACAAACATTCAAACTAACAAACTCAAAAGAAACAAATAAACATGTAAATCAACGGAAAAAAAAATTATACACTCAAAAAACCCTAAAATTCAAATGCTCACATACAACCACACTAAAACCAGTAGACAAGGAGCAAATAAAGTCAAATACAACAAGATTTTAAGAACTGAAACAATATATATGAACAAAAACGAAAAATTCATTAGCCACTTACCACTAACAAATCGAAGTGAAAATTTCCAAATATCCTTCAAATACACCGATAATCTTCCACACAATAATAAGAAATTCACAAAGTACCGAAGAAACTAACCAGAAATCGAGAAAATTAGAGAAGAAATCAAGCCGAAGATAGAGACGTGGAAAAGAAGAGAAAGAAGAGCAGTTTCAGAGCATGAAAACTAAGAGAAAAATAAAGAAAAAATCAATTAAAAATAAATATAGCGATCCATTTTCTAACCGGGTCGAGACGGGATGGATTGGGGGCACGAATCTTAAGGTTTAGGGTCAGAAGTACATAAGTTTTTATGATGGAATAATGCCCAATCAAATGTGAAGAGATGTTGAAGAAAGCCCAACTAATATTGAAAAAGGACTTTGGGCTTGAAGAAGAAAGGAAGAGAGTGGGCCATTTATGGGCATAAGGAGATTGAAAATTATCATGTGTCTACAAGGAATGAAGATCATGGGCTTAGAAAAGAAAAAAAAAATGGAAGCCCATCTCACCATAATTTTTAGGATAGCATAATTCAAGAGTATCAAATCGAGTTTGTGTATTTGGATTCTAGTTCATTCTATCGTTTTGGTAATTAATGCATTTAATGAATTAAATTTAAAAAAATTATTTTAGGTTATTCAATTAAATATGGTTAATTAATGATCTTATCCAAATTTAAATAATCTTAAGAGATGATTCAGTTTAACAGAACTTGTTGTTAGACTAGGGGGTAATAATTACAGGATAAATTGAGAGAGAAAGATTACATTAATTAAGGGTAATTGATTTCGATGGATAATTGAACAGATAACTAGAATACTTTTAAATCATTGATTTCTTGTTAATTTATTTTCTAGGTTATTAGTTAATTTAGTGATAGTTTTTAATCAATTTGAAATCTCTCATCATTTGTTATTCTACAAAATTGAATATAGGAGATATAGTTTATTCATCACTCTTTATGGGATCGACTCCAAATTGTCTAATCTATTAATTAGTTAAGTTAGAAAGGAAATTAATTTTATCACATCGCGATAGCACGATCAGGGTTTGATTTCAATTTATAATAATTGATGCATATATTTCATGAATATTCCTATAATTTGTATTATAATAATATCAATATTTATTAATAATTTACCAAAATTATGGATAAAACTTTTCAACCCTCATTTTGATTTCTTTTTGCCAAAAATTGCCAAAGTTCCGCAATATTTAATCACCGATACATATACTGTTTAAAATTCTCTAATTTGTATTGTCGTGCAAACGACATCCCTTTGGTAAAAGAAAAAAAAAAAAATCAAGGATATCCACAACACATAATAAGCCTATAAACAGATAATGTATATATACTGTGTAACAAAATATGATATGGAATACCAAATACAATGACAGTAAATAAAGATATTGATGGAAATGCACATTATGAATTCAATCTCACTCCCATTTGCACACAATCTTTTGTGTGTTCTTGAAACTGAAATTAATCAACAGACTCCCATCCATTCTCCTCAACACAAAACTTTCCACCAAAACATAGCACCCAAACTTTCTCCATCCATTTTCTCTCCCAATCTCCTTACTACCACTCACTCTCACTTCCTTTTCCCCATCAAACCACCCTCGCATTTCTTGCAACCACCTCATTTTCTCAAACAAGCAACTACTTAGACCCACGCTTGTCTCCCTTCTACGATGTTCCTGAACCCTAAACCAAACGTACCCTTCTCTCTCCCGTCTATCATCCTTTTCAGCCTCCGCCCCTTCCACTAGACAAAGCAATCTCTTAACCCTAGCATCTACAACCACAACATTGTTCCGATTATTCTCATTTTCGACAAAATGTATTTGCTCCCACCATTGCTTAAGGCTCAATTCATAGACCAAAGACTTCCTCATTTGATCATCCAGCCTCATGTTTTCCTCTTTCACAAACACAAAAGGGCAATACCACCTTCCCATCACCATCGGAGTTGAACGCCTCGAGTGCTGTGTGAGCTCCGGGCCAGGGAGCTCCGATGGGACAGTGGAATCATGGAGGCCCGGAGTTTCACGTAAATGGAGTTTGAATGAAGGAGACGTGTCAACTTCCCATCCACCTCGTCCTAGGAAACTCGGAGGATAACCATCCCATTCTACTGATCTTGCAAAATAACCACCACTAGGATAAGGCCTAATCTCAAATATTTGGTACCTATCTCTCTGATCAAAAGGCCTGGTTATTGAATCAAAACGACGACGTTTGAAGCAACACATTCCACTTTCCCCCTCTCTCGAACACGTATATGCTTGCCTAATCAAAATCAAAACAAAATTCAAATCACATTCAGCAAAGATGATCAAGATCACAAGAAAGACAGAGACTCAAATACCCTTTGTTTCTCCCTTTAGCTTTGATTACATAGTAACGATTGGACGAAAGAGGCTGATCAAGAACAGGTATGAACCATGTCTTTGTAACACTAGCTTCCTCATGTAATGATGAGTGAACCACATGCAAGATCCTGTCCGAAGGAAATGGCAGCCGTTTGATCCTGTGATTCCTCCATATCCCACAGCAAAAGGAGTCCATTGTCACAGATTCTTCATCTGAAACAACTAGATGGCCTGAGTAAGGAACATCTGCCTCTGGCTGCACCCACAGAGCACCAGGATGATTCCGGTAAAGTGATCGTGGCCTCGTTACATACATCCTACACTAGTTTTGTATCAAAAGAAACAGAGTTCATAGAGGCCTTTCTCTTTTCTTTCTAGGAGTTGATCAGTGAACCCTTTTTATAAAAAAGTTGATTCATCAGAAAAACAGTCCCCTAAACCCATATGCTTTTGGCCCTCTTTTTCTTTATATCTTATCTATCATTTGAATCTTTCTTTTTGATTCAAAAAGAAGAATCACTATCTTTTCCAAATCAAAGTTGAAAGATTAAAAAAACAGAATAGATGAAGCATGCTAAGTGGGTGAAAAGAGGCCACTTGCAGATAGTTAAATTAGAAATAAAATATGAAGGCCTATGATGTTACTTAATAGTGGCAATTCAGTACTTCAATAATCTCATTCCAAGAAAAAAATATTCTTCTTCAAAGTGCCTAGTGGTAACTGAGTGTTAAGGATAGCAATGTTTGGGTTAGAATAAAGGCATCAAAGATAGGCAAACGAAACATCACCTTGCTGAGGTTGTAATATAATATTATTGTAGTATTTGGCATAGTTTTTTTATGTGATTTTTTCCTACATAAAAAAAATATCAATGTTTAGAGCTTAACTTCTCTTATTTGAGCGTTGGTCTTTTAATTAGTGCATGACAAAAAGATATCCTAATTACAAGACCTCCACAACTAGAACAAGATATTATAATTGTTCTTACTCAACATTTGTAGTACACTAATTTTCTATATGAAGAGTTCTAAACATTAATAATTTTAATTTCTACATGGGACAAAAGCTATACCGAATACTACAAATTAAATATCCACATTTGGCATATTTTGGTCCCAAAGTGCTTCTGTCAAACATGCAAGATATTGTCAAAATTGGCATAAATTTGGTCCCACATTGCTTCTGTCAAATATGCAAGATATATATTGTCAAAATTTTAATTATCGTAGTTTTGGTCTTTTAATTATTGTACTACAGATATTGTGTACAATTATAATATTTTGTACTAGCTAGTTGTGGAGCCTATATATAATTAAGATATTCAAAGTTGCATATATAATTAAGATATCTGTCAAGTATGATCAAGGTACGTTTTTGCTTCTTCTCATGTATTTATATTATTGTTGTATTGGTTTCTTTTAAGTAGTGATGACATTCAATTTTTTTTGTTCGTGGGACATGCAATTATTTTTCTATTGTGTTTTGATTTAATATCCTACTAAACAAAGATTGTTGTATCACTAAAACAAGCTAAACTTGCTTTGATTAAGATCATGAAAAAAAGAAAAAAAAAACTAAATTAAAGCAGAATGAGTTTATCAAAATGAAAATAAGGAGACATGGCAAAAAAACCCAGCTTCAAATTATACGCAAAAATTGCAATTTTCGTCCTATCATAAATTATTATCTATTTATTTTACCACCAAGTTTACGTATTTCAATTTTGATTTTGTAACTTTGACTTTTTTTCCTATTTTTATTCGAATTTGTTTAGAAATTTACAGTTTTGCACTTTTGCTTATGTGGACATCATAATTGGTGACGTTGAATTTATTTTCAGTTAAGACATGCACATATATAGAAATTAACACTTCAAATAAAATTGAACAAAAATTGGAAAAACTGAGACCAAAATTAGAATACACTAAATGACTTGTGAAAAATGTCTGGATGAAAATTGAGATCTTCCCACATTAAATTATTATTGAAATTAAATTATTCTGTTCTTCACATGCTCTTTAGAAAAGATAAAATTTGCACCATCTCTCTAAAAGGAGCAGAGCAAACAAAGTTATATAATAAAAAATTGTAATCGTGCTGTCAATAACTCATTTATGGAAAAAACAAGAATATTTATTTTAGTGTCTGCTTCCTTCACTTGTTCATTGAATCCTTGACAGCATCAGCTGCTCCTTGCGCCTTAGCCTTCATCTGTTGTCCAGTCTGCAATTAATAATTTTCATTAATATCTTAAGAGGTTGAATTTGTCCACATCCTTCTTATATATACATTTATTAAAAATTAAACTCTCAAATTAATTCATAAAATTTATTTATATTTCATATTCAACATCTCTATCATACTTCTTACCTCTTGCATTGATTGTTTTGCAGATTCAGCGGTCTCTTTAACACTGTCCATCATCTGGCTTGTTTTTTCCTGGAAAATAAGTACAGAAAAATAAATACATAAAAAAAGCAATTGGACAATTCAGTTCAAAAACAAATAATTAATTTTAATAATTAATTAATTAATCCCACCTGAACCTGGCCCTTGGTCTCACCGGCATGGTAACTGGCCTTAGTAGAATCCATTCTTGACTGCTCTTAATTTGGGGGAAAATGTCGGAATTTAAATAAGTACGATTTTCTAAAGATTCTTAATTTGAAGAATATTTATAATTGAGAAGAAAGCATGTTTTATAGAGTTTGCTGGGATTAATTCTCTGCTTGAATTGTGAATAAATGTGGTCACAAAACTTTGCCTCCCCTATAATTCAGGATCAAAATTCAGTTACTTTGTTTATCTATTACCAAAGCTCCGATATTTATGTTTTAATAAAAGAAAGTAGTTAATTAGTTTGGTTAATATTAGTGGTAAACCTTGATATTAGGATCTCAAATGTACTATGTCGTTGATTTTGAATCCACAAAATATTCAGTTCAATTAGGATTAGATTATTGACTTAGCGATCATAAATGCAAGACCTAATACCCAACTCGTTAGATAGACATTGAATCTTTTATTATAAAATATTTTATATGTCATGCGATAATGTTAAAAAATAGTACTTGAATTGTATAAGACTCAAGAATGAACTATTTATAAATATAATTAATAAGATCCAAATAACTCTACAGCGACCTATTATTTAACCTATTAGTAAACGAGTTAAATTTATTATCATGACTTTACTTTTATAATTATATGATACGCAAGTCAAATTGAATAAATTGGAGGATTATAAGTCCAAAGAAAGTAAGAATATAAAGTTAATTGGTATATGAGAATTATATATATATATATATATATATATATATATATATATATATATATATATATATATATATAGTTTGTGTGGTAGTGTGGTCATCCTGAGCTCCTTGGAGTATGATAGGACTTTGACACTTGACTTAAATTGTAATATATCTCAGGTCCTTTAAATCACAGTCCAACTAATCATGTTTCGATTAATATAGATTCACTTCAAATAGCTACATATTCATTTCCAGGGATGAAAATAGTTATGAAATTCCTGGAATTTTAGCTTGTGAATATATAAATTGATTTAATATGTTACTTATTTAGCGGAGAATTTTAAAGTACTGTGTCTTCTGAGTACATCAATTTTTTTACAGAATTAACAATGACTTTTTGTGAATTTGTTGAATTTTTTATTTCTTTTGGGCACCCCATGCTGGGCTGTTTGTAAGTACTATATTGGTATTAATCTTTCTTTTCTTTTTTAATGCAAAATGTTCTAACTGTGGATCGATTAGCTAATTAATTAAAGTTGCGTCTCTATTTTATATATGGCACAAAAATAATTATTTATATTGTAAAGACTATATTATGGAGTAAATTAATACATACTTACCTATATATAATAATAAATGTTGTGTGTCCGTTTTATGGTACAAGATAATAATTGATACGTGTAAAAACTATACCATGTGGAGTGTAATTGTATTTATACATACTTATATATATTACATTACCTTATGGTTTTATTGCATTGTGTGAGACGGGTCAACCCACAACTCAATCATCTACAACTCAAGCCCTACAATTCACATGTTGTTTGTGGATGATGGGGCTTCGTCTCACGGTAACTATTCATGAGACGGTTTCACATGAGTTTTTGTGTACCTTATTTGGATGTATATAATAAAGAGAGATGATGTTGAATTATATTGAATATAGAGAGAATTAATTATAAAATAGGAAAAAAAATTAATTTAGAAACGGAATATCTATTTCAAAAAATATGTTTTATCTCCATTTATGAGCTCGAATATTAAATACAAAGTAAAAAATAAATAAAATCATGTAATTTATATGAAGTGAATATTATGATAATGAAGAAATTTCTATAAATTGTGATAATAAATATAAGTTTGACGAATGCATGAGAGCAAGCTGTTGGAGTTGCAGAGCCAACTGTCATATAAACTCATCATCAGCGCTGACAAAGCATCATTATCTAAATGCGATGTGATTCCACACGTGCCAATTAAGCGATCTACGTGGACGCTAAATACGGTCTCATTCGACAGTTTTGAAAATCGCTAAATATAGCTCATGTGATCCTTAAAAATCGGCAAATAATGTGTAAAAAAGAAATAGTTTTTATCTAATGGAAAATAAAAAAAGGTGCAGATAATAATACTAGTAGTTGGGAGCATATATTTGGAGAGACACCAAGAGATATAGAAGCGTACATTTAGGCGGGTTGGTATATATCTTGAATAAGTAAAAATTCCTTACCCAAAATTCTTCTAGATTCCCCCAAAAATATTTTAATTTGAAAAAAATAAAAAATAAAAAATTGGTAAATCAATGTAAAGCGATGTGATTCATTATCGGCGGTAAAAGGGCAACTGCTTAGGTGTAATAACGGTGTGGTTGTGGTCTATAAATAGTGTGGAATATGTGGAGTTTTCAGACATCTGAAAACCCTCCCAAATTGGAAGCAGTAGCGAATCGTCAATCATGACCAGCCGTAGCGTCCGCCCAAAGGTCCTCCGCCACCTCCGCCGCCACAAGTCTGGGGCCCGCCACTCCGCCACCGCCACCTCCACCTCCGCCCCCATCCTCCCCGTGAAGGCGGCCCCACGCGGGCCCGACCCGGACCCCAAACCGAAACCCAGTACCCCAGTCGACGCCGGCCTGGATTTCACCGATTCGAAGCGGATCTTCTCGTCTCTCTCCACCCGCAAGCTGCTGAAATCGATGCTGACGCTCCAGGTGGTCTCATTGGGCCCCACCGCCGAGATCGGGTCGCGGATCATGCGGTCGAAGCTGATGGATGACCCGCTGAGCCGGAGTGCTGTTTTGGCGTTCACTGAGCTCACTTTCTTCGACCACTTCTGCGCCGGTAAGGACTTGGCCGCGGCGAACACCACCGTGAGGAATCTTTGGGAATCTGGACTTACTGCTATGTTGGATTATGGTTTGGAGCACGCTAATGATAACCAAGCTTGTGATACCAATCTCGATGAGTTTATTCACACCATCGATTCTACGAAGTTCCGCGACGATTGCCCTGTATGTGTTTGGACAAATTCCCAGCTGGTTCATTTCATTTCCCCTGTTTTTTAACATTTCATTTCTATGTCGTTGTTCAGGTTAGTTTTGTTGTGGTGAAGATCACTGCGATTTGCCCTCCTCGTCTACTCAGAAGAGTGAGTGATCTATTAAGATGGGAGTGCAAGGACACCTCCTTCAAACTTCCATGGAAGCTCCAATCATTCCCTGTTCTCTCCGATTCCAGCCCTTTCTACCACACTCTTAAAAAGCCAGAGCCTCTGACCCCCCAAGAAGAGCATGATCTCGAGCTCGCCTACGAGAGAATGTACGCCATTTGTAACAGCAGCTTAGCAGCAGGTATCCCTCTCTTGATCGACGCAGAGGACTCGTCCATTCAGCCCGCCATTGACTACTTCACTTACTCCACCGCTGTCAAGTACGCCTCTTATCTCGACGGCAATCGCCCCCTCATGTTCAACACCATTCAGTGCTATTTAAAGGACTCCCAAGCCAGATTGGTCGCCGCCAAGCAGGCTGCTGATGCCCTCGGAGTCCCTCTCGGGTTCAAGTTGGTGCGAGGTGCCTACTTGACCACCGAGAAGCGCCTGGCTGCTTCTCTTGGCGTCGACTCCCCCATTCATGACTCCATTCATCGTACTCATCAATGTTACAACAAGTGTACTGAGTTCATGCTCGAAGAGGTCCGCAAAGGCTTTGGCTCTGTCGTTCTAGCAACTCACAACATGGATTCTGGTATATATATGTTTCTTCCATTATTAATCCACATATTTTAGGAATCACTAATTATGTTCATTTCATTACACAGGCAAATTGGCAGCTACTAAAGCTGTTAACCTGGGAATCGAAAAGAACAGTCATTGTCTTCACTTCGCTCAGCTCTACGGAATGGCAGAAGCTCTGTCGTACGGATTGAGAAATGGAGGATTCAGAGTGAGCAAGTATCTGCCATTCGGCCCGGTTGAGCACATTATGCCTTATCTTCTAAGGAGGGCAGAAGAGAACAAAGGTCTTTTATCTGCTTCAGTTCTCGATAGACAGCTCATGAGGTAACTACCATTACTGTTTTAATTCGATATATTAAAATGTAAATCAGTGATTGATTCAATGTTGTGTAATGCAGGAAGGAATTGATAAGGAGGTTAACGTCGCCAGGATCTTGACATGTTTGGGAGAAGTATCCAGCTTTTTAGGTTGTAGGGATGATGATGATGATGATGATTGAAAATGGCAATGGCCCAAATTGTACATAGATTTTGGAGAGGACAACAAATACTATTTTGAACATATATTGTCTGGAAAAAGCTGCTGCTTCTTCTCCTGTGGTTCCATTATTAAATAAATTAGGTCTAAATTCTTCTGCCCTTAAGAAGGATCTTTGAATTTTTATTTTATTTCCTGTGTTTTCAGTTTGTATTTGAATCATTATCATTTAGTATAAAAGTTTGTTACTTCTTCTGTTGTGGAATTTATGGCAACACTTTTTTATTTATTGTTTCTTGTGCATTTAGAAAATGAATAGTAGTACTATATAGAGCATTAATGTTTTGTTTTGTACAAACGTTTTGCACGACAAAGACGCGTCCAATATGATAGGAAAAGGCAAACACAATCAACGGTGGGAAACACATCACAAGTAGCAATCAGCTAATATAATATAATAAATATTAATATAAAGAAATATGGTACACGGAACTATGAATAAAAGATTCTATCTTATAAAAGCCACTTGAACCCAAGAATCTTCTCACAAGAAAATTGACCTGATAGGGACGTTTTAACATGGAATTATTATATTTTCTTTCAAATTTAATATGTTTCCTCAAATAAAAGACTCTTATGATTTCTTTTCAAATTCTATATGTTTCCTCTTTTATCGTTGTATCAAATAAAATAATAGTATATGTTTTTTTTTTTCAAATTCAATATTGTCCTATTTTATTGCTGTATCAAATAAAATATTATATGATTCATTGTGCTATTATTATAAATGGTGCAATATCTCTTGCTTCAAGTACATCGTGTCAATTCAAGTACTATATTTCTTTATTGTTTACAAATATACTCTTAATTAATTAAGAAATTTATCCAAAATTTGAAAGAAAATAATGTTTCCCTACACACTATGGATAAAACTTAATATGTCCATCATTGATGTGTAAAGATCTCATCCTTTTAAATATTCTAATTTGAATTTAATAATTATGTTGGATTTATGATACATCAACGATGTGCACATATTAATGTGCACATTGTGGGTAGAGTAACAGATCGATTTGGAAGATTAAATAAAAAAAAATCCTATCAAATTTCTCAATTTTAGCCGTATTCACAATTTCGCATACTAGGTTGAATATTAGTAGATTTTCTAAGAGATTTGATATGAATAATATTGAAATAAAATTGTATTGAAGTTTAAAAAAAACAAATAATTAGATTGAACATCTAAAACCACAATTTTTTTAATGAGTTAGAGGGAATAGAAGGGATGTGATAAAAGATTAAAATATCTAATTAAACATCTAAAACCACACTTAAATAGGATTAAAAAGAGTACAATTTTGAAACGCTAAAAACGTAATGGAATATCATAATCAATCAATTCATACACGGTTGATATTATAATGATTTTAAAATAAGAAATTATAAGGGATGAGTTTGATTGGAGGGAGACAAATCATGGTTACGGCAAAGCGTGGATCAAGTGGATCAACTTGGCCAACATATAATAGTGATGTGATTTTACATTTGAATATGTTAGATATGATGTAGGACCCATTCCCCAAAATATAAACAATTAAGTTCTCAAGCTTTTTGCCCGTACCAAATTTAACGAACAGAATTAAATGATGTGACACTTTAGGTAACTTTGCTTCACAATATATGGTTGATTCAGAAACATTCTCAATTAATATTTACCATACAATCAATTGAGATATTTTTTAAAATAAAAATCATGGGCAGTTGAGAAATTAACATCAGCAAAATTTGGTGAGGGAGGGAAACTTAACTAAAAGTAGGCAAGCCTTACAAATTGATATTTACCCTCAAATTCATCTAATCAGTCAAATATAGTTGGAAATGAATTTTAGTTTCACTGTAGAATATGATCTTACCAAACAATCTCAATGAAATTTATTGTTTATAATTATGAATATAATAGTTCAAATCTTTCAAAAAATGCAAGTTTATAAGGTTTGTAAGAAAATCTTCAACTCATAAAAGTGCTCAAAATTCAAATACTGAGCAACAAATTCATTGATGTTGTTTAAATAAATTTATTAGAACACGTTTAAAAAATACGGTGACTTAAAAACATATCATATTAATATATGGATTTTCCTCTCCTTTTGAAATAACTATACATTTTTATCACAATTCCTTTATTTTTATACTAAAATATTTATTTTGAAAGAAATAAGATGACAAAAATTAGTTACCATAAAATGCATACCTATTTGATTCATTATATATCGCATATGATAATCCTTCAATCTATTTTTAAATGTGTAACAAGACATCAACCAATAATGCAGAAAATTGAAATTAAAGGGTACAATGAATAATTTAAAAAAAGAACTCCGATATTATATTATTATTTAAGGGCAGGATAAAATGATTCAAATGAGTGAGGAGGTAAAAATAAAATGACCCATAATTCAGTGCAAAATAGTTAAAATTTAAAAACGCTAGAAATTAAAATAAAATCATATGCCTTAAGAGGAAAGATACACCCACTTGAACTAGGTCCAAAATGGCAGACCCCACTTGCAAATTGCCATACCTACATTCACTGGAATAATGTTTAGTGGTAAGATTATCATAAAAATAAAATAATGGTCCAAGTTGCCTACACTGGTCCACACGACACCGTATCAGCAATTTTCAATCGTGGAAACGCTATTAATTGGTCATACAATATACTTTATGGGACCGGTAATAAAATATTAGTATATATCTAATCTTAAATCAATCCAATCCAAAAACTGCCAACCAAATCACACCTAACCACACATTCATTCATTCTTTTTATTTACTTTCATTTTATTGTATTTTTATTTATTTATGTAGCATTTATTAATTCCATTGGGAAAGTGCACAAATTCAATTTTAGTTTGACTCTCCTTAATCAAATACATTTGACGATTCAATTTATGATTATCACAAAAAAAAAAAAAAAAAAAAAAAGGCGTTATCACGTTGCTTTTTCCAAGGCAATAACTCCACAACTCATTAACCAAGATCAAACAGCTATTTATACATGATTGAATAGAAATATGGGATCCTAATTTTTGATAATTTTGTCATCATCCAATTTAAAACAGACTTTTCAAGTAATTAGATGTAAATATAATTTAATTAATGAAAATGAGAAAATTTATAACCCCGATCATCTCTAAGGATGTTACATCGATCATAGTCCAACAGGCCAATCTGTTAAAAGAAAAATTAAGATTGAATTTTTCGAACCCATTTAAATTGCCCGTTTATTTGTTTAACTCGAAACACATTTAGCTGATGTGCTAAACAAGCTAAGCTTGAAGGTTACATTTTAACTGTTAAGTTATACCAACTTCTTTTAGTCTTAAATATTTGAATATTTAATATTTACAAATTTTAATACAAAATTTAAATTATATGTTTTCTTTATCCTAAAATTTGATGTCTTCAAATTTAATTTGAAAAATTCAATATTTAAATAATAGTATAATACTTAAAAGTATAATGGCCTAAAGCGCTTAATTGATAAATCTATATGAATAACAAATGTAATTATAATATGTTGAAGTTACTTGTCAACTTTTAATGATCTCATTTATGCGAGCATGAATTCTCATTGTCAATCTGATTTTAATGATGAGAATTGTGAACTAAAAAAAATTGAAAGTCAAATTATAGTTATTTTTAAAATTTAAACCTTCAAATAATTTAATGAAATAATAAACTATGCATATTTTTTCTATTATGAATCGTTTAATTTCATATGTTCGATTTAAATGTTATGTATATTTTGATTCAAATCTTACTTTTTTGACTAATAACTCATTTAGTCAGACCCAATAAGATTAGAATTCACAACATTAGACTCGGAGCCCATTAATTAAAAATCTTCTTGGACCAGCCCAAATCAGCATGAACCAACCCATTTAACATAATAAGAATAACAATCCTACTATATAAATATGAGTCACTTGAAACTCAGTTAAAAACTTAAAAAGATATATATATATATATATATATATATATATATGGAGAGAGCGGGTAAGAATGTCTACAGTCTATATGTATAGTGTTTCAAGAAAATACTCAAGAGTACTGGGTATTTCAAGAATCAGGATATGCATTCAACGACAACGATTCTAAAATAAAAACTACAACAATAGCTAATATAATTAATTGCTACAAGAAATACAAATATAATCAAAGAGTAAATCATTTCAACTGGTACAAGAAACACAAATATAACACAAGTAGGATTTTTTAACATATATATGTATCTGTTGTGGTAAGAGTCTTTCAACCTCACTTAAGCAAACACTCGATAGTCAAAAATGGTAAAACTCTCGAACGAAAATATAAGACGATTGAATAATAGCCTTGTAGGGTTGCGTCTGGATTGAGTGATTTGATACGTTTGGGCTTAAAAGTCATCCAAATTAGAGTGGGTTACGATTGTGTATTCTGAGTCAGATTAACTTTTCCAAATAAAGACATAGCAACCATATATATTTCAAATCAGTCCAAGAAAAGAGATAACTAATCAAGGAAGAAACCTAGAAAGGACGGAACAAGAAATCATCAAATTGATGAGGGTCACCTTTGAAACTTGTAACAAAAAAAACGACAACCACTATCTTCGAGTTGAAGCCAAGTTCTCGGAAACGTAAACCAATTCCGTGAACAAAAAAAGAAGAGAGGATGAAAAATTAAGGTGCTTACTAGCTCAAAGTTTGATAGCCAAGGCCTTGCATCCCGTCTCTCCTAGTATCGTTTCTATTCATAAGAGCAGGCATCCATGGGAACAACTTCTCAATTTCCTTGCTTATTGTAGTTGGACCTACTTCTCTCCCATCTTTTATTCCATATTTCGCTCTTTCTATAGCTTCCATAATATCTTCCCTTGCTACGCTTTCAGCCCCTGTGGAATTCACCATTGTATGAAATTTTACTAACAAAAGATTTGTCGTAAGCTCATAATATAGCAATGAATAAATGAAATAGAAAAGCAACATGAAGACTGATAATTACATTGGGTTTTTCACCCTTTTGGACGCAAATATGGAAATGGCCACCTAATAAAGAAATGGAATCTAGCCACTTTTGCCCTTAAGGGTATCTCCAACATTGCACAAAAAAAATACTGTAGTTTTTGCATTATTTTAATGTAAAAACTGTCAATCGTCTCCATCAATGTGCACCATCAATGTGCACGGTTCTTTAAACTAAAAAGAAATATTCCATAAAAACAAAAGAAAAAAATATAACTCAAGGTTTGACTTGCATTGGATCCTACACAGGGATGACATTTGAGAGGGTTTACCGTGATAATCTAATGCATTGCTAGAGTGAAAAAATCTTAAAATGTGAAGTATATAGTGCACGGCTAGAGATGCTCTAAATAGTCTAAAAAGCCCTCTAGATAACTTTTCCCGGAGACTGAGATTTCTCGATGAGCAAATTTTCACAAGAAACTTTTTTTTATTTTTTTTGTTGAAGAAAAAACTGATTTCTCAATACAAATTTTCTCAAGAAATCTGTTTCGCAATCAAATAAAAATGGCTATTTCTTGCTAAATAGATAACATGAATAATTTAGAGGGATTAAAATGAATACCACCTCTACGAGCAGCGAGCAGTGCAGCCTCGTTGACAATGTTAGCAAGATCGGCCCCCACAAAGCCTTGAGTAAGAGATGCAACTAGGTTGCAGATAAGGCCCACATCTTCCTCAAGTGGAACTCCTCTGAGATGTATACCCAATATCTTTTTCCTCCCTTCTTCATCTGGTTCTCCCACATATACTTTTCTCGAGAACCGGCCGGGCCGACACAGAGCTGGATCCAATGCTTCTGGTCTATTAGTTGCAGCTATAACGACCACATTGATGTTCGATTCAAAGCCATCCATTTCTGTCAGCAACTACAAAACAACAATTTTAATAACGGCTAGTTCATGCCAAAGAGAAAAGTCATCATTAGCCCATTTCAAGGAACTTTAGAATTGTGAAGGTTTAACTGTCGTGTAATTTCAAGAACCGTGATTCACCAGCTTACTAGTATTTTTCACCAAAATCGTCAATGTCAATATCATCTAGTATTTCATGTTTATAATTTCCATGAGAGTACCTGGTTCAGTGTTTGGTCTCTTTCGTCATTGAAACTTCTTCCACGCTTTCCACCCACTGCATCGAGTTCATCAATGAATATAATTGAAGGCGCATTCTTCTTTGCAACGCTGAAAAGATCTCTTATACGAGCAGCCCCTCTTCCAACGAATAGTTCCACAAATTCACTGGCAGAAACAGAAAAAAAGGGTACTCCTGCTTCTCCAGCCACAGCCCGGGCTAGCAATGTCTTTCCCGTTCCTGGGGGTCCCACGAGCAACACACCTCTAGGCAACTTGGCCCCTAGCTTACTGTAGTTTATAGCTCCTTGGAGGCAACATACTATCTATTAAGTGGAAAAAAGCATGACGTCATATAGAATCAATTGTTTCTCATGTTATGTGAAGTTATAATATTTAAGGACAATGGAAACACAATTATGAATGTAATGTTTTCATTTATGCTAATTAAGGTATGAAGGAGATGCACACCATTCTTAGCTCTGAATGGAAACTTAACTTTAGGAAATATGAGAAAACGAAAAATGTTATGACTGTCTTTTTCCTGAGACCCAATTTATACTCATTCCCTTTTTCTGGGTTATACTGTCCTGTGGCAAATGGGCAACTGAATGCCTCTAGACTTGGTTTACTACTAAATCAGAAGCAAATTTAATCTCACTTACGGCTTCCCATAATTCTCTAACCCTCGTGTCCAAGAGTTAGCATCACATCACTTTACAAACAATGCTTATTATCCCCATGTTATCATTCATGTTACTTAATGAAAAGTTGAGTGAGCCCTGTACAAGTATGCATCTTTATACATGTCCTTAAATCACAAATCCCTCTGCCTTCCTCTTATCTCTGCTACACTTACTCAACTTTGAAAACCCATTTTTCTTTTATCCTGAAAACAATATACGACACAGCACTTTTGGTTTCTAATTGAGGTTGTTCAAATTCTATGCTATAAAACATGGAAAAAGAAGAGAACAAAAAAATTACAGAACCTTGACAAAAACTTATCAGTTACTTACCTCCATAAGCTCCACTTTAGCAGTATCAACACCCTCCACATCTTCAAAGCAAACCAATTGGTTGCTAGGTTTTCTTTTCTTGGCTGGACTGTTCCCAGCAGAAACTTGACGATAAACGAGCCACATTAAAGGAGCCAAAGGAATCCACAAAGTAAGCACCGTGATCAACATACTCCTCACCGACAATATAACCGATTGAGGTGCTGAGCCATACGAAATCCCTCTCTCCCTCATCATACTAAGAAGGTAGCTCTCATCATGATCAATCTTTCTAGTCGAAAACTCCCAAGCAGGGGACGCACGTTGAGGTTTAGTAAGTTTCGCAAGAACATTTTTTCCCTCGAGATTATTTCTCGAAACATCGCTCTCCAACACACACTCACTATTTCCCTCTGCCAATTTAACCACCTCACTTTCCGAATCTTTGTCATTGCTAATCTTTGTGTTATAGTATATGCGACGAGTCCCCTCCTCAAACAAAACCTTCTCCACACTCCCACTTTGAAGGCTCGTTATGAGGTCCGAATATGGAACAACTTTCGGGGCAGGCATTGTAGTCAATTTAAGCAACAAAAAGCAAAGTCCTAATACAACAGATACAGAAGTAGAAAAAGTCACTCTCTTCACATTCTTTCGGAAAAATGTCCCAATCCCATCTAGCATCGATTTAATCGGAACCCTTTTCAATCTTCTTGACAATAACCGAATCCTAGGGCGCAATCTCAAGGAAAACCTCTTTTTTTCATTATTTCCTTCTTTATCCAACTGAGTATCAATACATATCTTGCTGCCACATAACAATCTACGCTGATGCTTATGGGAAAAATCATTCCTAAACAATAAAGGACTTGAAAAAGAGCTAAAACAAGTATTGGATATTGAATAAGAGAGAGTTCTATATCTCCCCAAAAGTTGGGATTTTCTTCCAACACAAAGATGCAACTTTTCTTGGGAAATCAAGAATCTATTATTCCAAACAAGAGGAAAAGATGCCATCTTTCTATGAATAGTGTAAAGAAGATTCCATCAACCCACTGCAAATCTTGCCTTAATTTACTCAGATATGAGAAATGAGTGCTCGAATGCCTCAAACTGTAAACTTACCCAATAAATATGGAGCTCCCTTGTTTATATCTTGGATTTGAAATTGAAAATTGGCTCCCTATAGCGAGTTTGAAGCGAAAAGGAAGAGAAAATATGGGTTTTCACAAGATTTTTATCTGTGTTGGTAGAGGGACACAGTCAATGGATATTGTGAATAATTTGGCAATAAATATATAAGAGGTGAGACTGAAATATGGGAGTGATGTTTATCAGGGGAATTATTGCTATTATTCATGAATTGTGGGGGGGAAATTGATACTTGGCTTAAATAAAACATACACCTCTTTTCAAGTTTTCATCATTTATTAAGGAACAAGTAAATATATTCTTAACTAATTAAATTAAGAATTTATGATTCAAGATTGAAAAGATAATCAAATAAATTTCATAAAAAGTATCATATTAAATCCCCAATTTTGAGCCAAGGAATATTAATAGAAATAATTTGGGAATAAAATTATATAAAAGTCTAAAAAACACTTAATTTGAAATAAAATCTATATCTATATATCTATATCTATATCTATCTATATCTATATATCTATATCTATATATATAAAATAACAATTACCCCTCAAAATAGAAATGCTAAAATTTTCCCGCCCATTTCCACCTTCCAAAAATAGAAATACAACTATTTATTATTTCATAATTTATAAATTAAAAATTATTAATTAATATTATAATAAACTTGATATATATATGGTTATAATATCATTTATGATATTGACAAAATCTTGAAATTTATAATCTATGATGGTATATGAATGTTAATATGATCTCATCTATAAATGTTTAATTATTGCTATAATCAAAATTAAAGATATGTTTATTGAATAAATTAAAATAATACTTTCGATTTCAAGAATTCTAAATCATCAAAGATGAAAAAAAATATATATCTTTAATATTGCCCCCATCACACACACACATACATATATATATAAACTTAATAAATATATAATATTTCACCGATCGAGATGATCATAGTGACTGAGGGTTGAAAATGAAGACGTGAGTTATTAATGAAGTTAATTGATATAAATAGCACGAAGTAAATTAACTATTTTTATTTACTATATTCAAAATATGTATTAAAAACTATAATAAAAATCACATAATTTTATATGACAAGTATATCGTATACAATACTCCAATTTAATATATTTTCCATGTAACAATACAAATATAATATAATATAGTATTTTACATTATTTAATTATATAAAGTAGATATTTATCTTATAATAATTCTTATAAAAAAATCATAAAGGTTTGTATTATATTTTTGCGTACAATTTACAAACAGAAGTATGAAACTTATAAACTTTCTATTAAAATCCACAAATTAAGTATAAAAAATATTATTTACAAAAAAATGATATAAAAATATATCATTTATACTTATATATTTAAAATATTAATAAAAAATACTTTCTATTTCATAATGTCAAATTATATAATAATTCTTCACTATTAATCTCGAAGAATAGAAAGTCGTTACTATTTTATAAGAGTGATAATGTGTCAACAAAGAAAAAAAATTATATATCTCCTAAATATTTTGAATTTTTAATTATGAAATTTCATTGTCATCTATATAAAAACCAATTAATCTCATTTCCACTTTCTGAAATAGAAATATAAATATTTATTATTTTATAATTTATAAGTTATAAATATTGAATATTGCATAATTTATGTATATCAATAGTATGAAAATTATTTTGTATATACACAAAAATTGAGAAAAAAAAATCTGATCATATTTGGAAAAAAAAATTACATAAATTTTTTTAATGATATGTTAAATTTAGAAATTTTATTTTGGAGTAATATACAATAATATCAATATTTTACACTCATTATGAATAAGTTATTAAACATATATTTGCACAAGTTTTTTTTCAGGCCAATTGTGAAAAAAACAATTAGTAAAGTAGTCAAATAACATATGATGAAAATAAGAAATATTTCAAATTGATAAATTATATGGGTAGTAGATTAAATTAAAATAATTTTAAAGAACGATATTGTTTTTCATGATCATCACTTTTATATCAAAGATATACTAACATTTAAAATGTATCTGCTACATCACATGAGTACTAAATGAGGTTCAAATATTATCAAAACTTGATTATAATATACAATAATATCACAGTTTTATACTCATTATGTATAAGTTATTGAACATAGATTTTTTGCCAATTGTGACAAAAACAATTAGTAAAGTAGTTAGACAACATATGATGAAAATAAGAAATATTTAAATTCGTAAATTATATGGGTAGTATATTAAATTGAAATAATTTTGAAGAACTATATTGTTTTTCATGATCAATATTTTTATATTAAAAAATTACTAACACTAGAAATTTATTTGTTCATGCATCACACGGATACCAAATATCAAGAACTTGATAATTTTTTCATAAATTAACATTTTCACATCAAACTCGAAATATTTAAATTTTATGGTCGTGCGTCACACATGTAATAAATCAGAACGAAATTCCACCAAGAAATTTATTATTTTTCGTGTTTAACCTTTTTCATATCAAAATATACAAAAAATAAAATTTATATGATGCATGGGACTTATGCTAGCTAGTTTAGACTTCAAAACGACACTTATTATGAAATAGATGGAGTATATATTTGGATATATATATATATATATATATATATATATTTCAGCTTTTCTTCAACATAATTTTTATTTGATCGTCTCATAAAATTGATTTTGATGAGACGGATTCATCGAATTAAATTATGATGCATAATCCACAAATCAAAGATTGATTTATGTCTTATGAAAATAAGTTACTATTGTGGATATAGTTGGTATCACGAAATTGTTTTTATGAGATGGTTTCATATAAGTTTTTGTGGTTGTTTTATGTAGCATTTATACGTTCACTTGTAAATATTAATATTTAATGGTTTGAAGTTTTTAATGAATCCATACATTCTATCCATAAATATTGGTTCTATATATTCTTATTTTCCGTTGAATTGGATCAATATGTTTTACACAAGGATTTGATTTTGGTACAAATAATAGGACACAAAATTCAGTACAAAAATAAAATCTAATATTTAGAAGTGAAATACTAATATTCAATTCAATGAATAAAGTATAAAGACTTATTAATATTCATGACTGTAAGTATGGGGGTCCAAATTCTGAAATATTTGAGGTATAAGGACCAAATATAAGTTTTCCTACTTCAAAAATATTGCTGTCTTTAATCAGGAAGGTCCAAAACCTTTCTGCTTGTGTTAAATCAAACAACAATCTGCACTCATGGGCTATGTTATTATTTTGACGGCAATCATGGGCTCTTTGACATGGCCCAATAAGCCCAACAATATTCTTCAATAAATTTAGCAGGCTATGGGGGGTTCATGAAGGAATCAGTTCAGGCTCAATTCCCATTAAAATTTTCATATGCTCCATCTCTAATGCTAAATCAAATTAGTCATGATCAATTGATTTTGTTTAATGAAATAATATATTTTCATATTTTCCCCTTTTGTTAAAAGATTTTAAACTTATTTCGAGCTCAAGCTCAATAAATGACAAGTATAAATATACTTATGAAGATTAAACTACTTGAATTCAATTCAGTTCAAGTTTGTTCAAGTATAATACGGTAATAAATCAAATAGGATAAAGATCACATTTTAATGATACGTAATACACAAGAAGTTAGCCATTTTAAGGATTGATGTTGAACTGTGTTATTCAAATTTGATTATATTCAAACAACTTGAACTGTATAATGCACACGAGATTGAATTATATAATTCGCAAGAGAAATAAACAAATTATTTAATAGTATTTCAAAAGAACCCACAAAATCAAACCCCAATTCTTACCGATAACAAATTTCTTAATAAGGTATAGATGATTTCCACATGATATGAAGTGATGGTCACGATTCACGACTAGACCCACTATGAGAATCAAATCCCTTTTTTTAGTTTAATACTCCCTCCGTCCCAGCTCAACTTGCCTACTTGCCATTTTGGTTTGTCCCACCTCAACTTGCCAGCCCATAAATGGCAAAAAAAAAGTAAGCAAAAAGCACTAATTCAAACTCTAAATAAAGTCTTAAAAGCAAAAAGCACATAAGTCAACTGCTTTTCTTAAGCTCCGTGCCCGGTCAACGTAGGCAAGTTGAGCCGGGACGGAGGGAGTATTCATGTTCAAATTAGACAAAAACTAATGATTAGATTCCCTAAAAACAAAACTAATGCATGATGTTGTTGCTATCTTGGACAACTATATTTAACATGTGGTCTAACAGGGCCCAAATTTTCAAGGATTGTTGCATTGATATGGCATTCTTATCCTTTCAAGTAACTTATTGATAAAGCAATAACTCATTGCAGGTTATAGGAAATAGTGTAGCCTAAAAATATAGAAAAAGAGTGATTCTCTTGTGAGATCTTTTGAGACCGTCTCACGGATTTTTATTGTATTGCGTGAGATGGGTCAATTCACAACCCAATTATCCACAACCCATACCCTACATTTTATATGTTGTTTGTGCGTGGGTGATAAAGCTCCACCTTAACATAACTATCCGTGAGACCGTCTCATATGAATTTTTGTAAAAAAATATATAATAAAATAGGGACAAGATATACGGTATCGGATCCAAATAATAATTTAAATTTTCGGAGACAAAAGTTGAATTGTTTTAACTAAATCGAGAAAACATTGGCTTTAAACTAAAATAAAATTGGGCTTAGAAGTATAATATGAACATTTGATCGAAAGTATATATTTTGATAACTAGTATTTCTCATTCATTATACTTATTGTTATTATTCTAATTGGATTGTAACTATTATACCAAAAGTTTGTTTATATAATTTTTTAAAAATAATCTAATATCTTTATTTAAAAAAATGCTTCATTAATTATTTGATTTGAAATTTTATTTCATATTTATAAAATTTTAAAATATATTTTTTAGTTAGAACACATATTTTTTAACATCAATATTCTAGTTACTACTATAGCCAAAATTACTACAAATAAATAAATAAAATTAAAATGCAGTAGTGCATCAAAATTTAAATATTTTAGTTTTGATATTTTTCTTTAATACATGCAATCTAAATAACAACTGGTCTCAAGCAATACTTTTACATGTATAATATAATATTTTTGTGTATGTCAATTAATATTTTAGTTTTAAGACTCATGATCATGATTAATTTGAGAGACCGTAGGCTGATAAGTAATATTTTTATTTTGATCATGTAGTTCTTTTGTTTGTGTAAAGAATGTATTTGATTCACCGTGAATTGGTGAGGGGTATTATGTTATATATTAATATGTGTACAATAGATTAACAAATGAATGAATCAATCAAAAATACACAAAAAATATGAAAAGATACAAAAATATCTACAAGAATGTTGGTCCCGAGAAGCACAAAGGTTCAGAGGGGGTGAATGAACCTCTATAGATTTAAAAACTTTTTCGAACTTACTGCACTGTAACATAAAAGGCTTACAACACGTGATGCAGTTCAACTTACATCGCTAGAATGCAGCACTGTTGACTATAATTAGAGTTCTTTGCCGTTTAAATTTAAACTTTTATAAATAGAGTTTCTTTTTGAAAATCTTTTGAAATATGAGTTTTGAAAGATCCTTTAATGCAGCATGATCAGATATAAGATACAACAAGATAAAAGCAACAAATATATCGAAAGAAAACACTAAGGCTATGTTTGGACTGGACTTGGCCAATCCGGATTTTGGATGGGTTGAGTCCAGTCCATGTTTGGACAAGGATTTGCAAAATCCTACAATCCTACCCTATTTTTCCTATTTTGAAAAGGATCAGCAAGCTGAAAGAAGTATCCTTAGTAAAAAGCAAATAGGATACTGCAAGAAGTAGTCAGTAGACTACTATAAGAGAGTTGTTCTGAAAGCAGAATTCAGAAAACGGAAAGCTGCACAAAAGGAAGAAGGAAGCTGGAAGAAGGAAGCTGGAAGCAGGAAGCTATCAACAGTTAACAAAGAAACAGGATGCAGGAACAAGAAGCTGATAAGTATCAGGAAGCTGGCGTGGAACAGGAAGCAAACAAACAGGAAGCTGGCCGTAGGTCTTAGGAACAAAAAGTTGTTATGAAACAGAAACCTGGTACGAAACAGAAAGAAGAAGGAACCACATCCTAAGCAGCAAGCAAGAAGGACTTACTGCTGTCTATAAGAGAAAGTAGGAAGTAGCCAACGGATCTTTGGAAAGATAAAACGCTACTCTCCTTCACAAAGTATCAGGAAGAACATGCAGCGTGGAGAGAAGCAAGATAACTTTCATCAAGTAGTCGTTGCATGAACTTCAGCCTTGAATCCATACCGACTAGACATGTCAGCAAGAATGTCAGAAAGGTTCAAGAGCAAAAAATAGTAGGCGCATTAAATGTTCATGTCAGGAATAGCTCAGATGCATTTAATGCGACCACAAAGAAGATCTTAGAGATCAAAGCTTGAACTCATATAGGAGAAGCATCCCTCTTCAACGGATACTTCCCAACGAATAAAACTCTCGAGATCTATAAATAGAAGGTGTGGCTGATTGAAGAGATTGCTAGACAGAGTCGAGAGGAAACTCATATATCTTCCAAAGCTTCTCAAGCTTTTACATGTTCAGTCACTCAACCTTCTAGGAGCAATCTACAACAACAAAGGAGCTTTCAAAGATCAAGACTGCTTCTCACCAGTTAAAGAAACATTTTCTTTTAACCATTATGTTGTGTGTGCTAGGTTGTTTTAGTTTGGTGTACTTAGTTGATAGGATTATATCCTTGCTAAGTTTATTAGTCTTGTGTAGGCTAATCTTTCCTTGTGTGGGAGTGTGTTCCCTGTGTGGGAGTTTGTAAACCCTGTATGGGTGTAGACCTAGGAATTTGGGATTCTGTAGGTATAACTTGTTTTGGAAGAGGTTTGTAAAAACGAGTCTTGTAAAGCAAACTGACCATAACGAAGTTCCTCCTCAGAGAATGAGTAGAGTGGACGTAGAAGGATTACACCACCTTCGAACCACTATAAGCTATAAGTGTTTACTACTTATTTTATTTGTTGCATTACATTCTATAACATATCTATCTTGTTGCATTTATCATAAGCATTCTGATAAACGTATCTTGTAAAATCATATTTGAAAAGAAAAACTGGTTTTCATCAGAAACTCTATCAAGTTTATTTCGCTGCGTTGCATTCTGATACCGGGACAACAACTGATCTCGCCTAGGACCAGGTTACTAACTCGAGACAGGATACTGTCCACACAAGTGAGACAGAAACCTGTTAATCAGTTATATATTTTAAAAAGTTAGAAAAATCGATAGAGGTTCATTCACCCCCTCTGAACCTCTGACCACTTGGGACCAAACACAGGTTAATAGTGGTACACATATTAAAAACAACTATTATTATTATTAATTAAAATATTAGTTTTAATTCATATGTGGAATAAATAATTAAAAAAGCAAAAGTAAAACTAGAGTAAAAGAATAGAGGCGAGAGTTTACTCCGCCTCCATGAGACCGCACTGACGCCATCGTATCAATCCGGCTTCCAAATTTCGGATAAGTCACGCATCATGATCAACGCCTGGGTGATCGGTCGCGACGAGCGTGCGTGGGAGGACCTGGACATGTTCAAGCCATTGCAGTTTCTAAGAGACGGCGTCGCCGATTTTCAGGGAAACAATTTCGAGTTCGTTTCATAAAATAACTATAAAATATTTAATTCATCATTGATTGATAATTTTTTTTGTTGGTAGAATCCTATAATTCTTCTTAACAGTATCATTTAATTGGTATTGTGAAATTAATAGCTAGAAATTAATTAATTTTGAAGTATTTTTTAATCTTGAGTTGTTTTGTGTTGGTATTTATTCGATGGGAATCTTTAGCAACGACTATTCTAGATAATAGTGATATATTGGGGACAATAGTTTAAAAGCATTGTTGATGAGCAAACAACAACATTTTTTAAGTGTTGTCTTTGGACGCCCCTCTTTGACAACAGTAAAATCTTGTCTTTACATTTGTTGTCTTTCAGCATTTTTGTTGTCTTTAAACCCACAACGATAACACATTACATTTATTGTCTTTCAGCATTTTTGTTGTAGTGAAATCTTGATGATAGTAAAATAGAAAAGAATTAGATGTGCTGACACGGAAGCCAATGCTAAAAAGAATGGAGTTGAACCGTTGAAACCATAACAAAAGGGCCTGACGATAAAGAATCTTCTTATGACGACAAACTTGATTCAGATAGCTAGGATCAATGAAGCATGGGGGTAGAGTCATAAAGACAGGCTTGGAAAGAACCCTATTTAAGAATGTGTTTTTAACGTCCAATTGATGCAAGGGTCATTTGTGTTGGACTATGAGAGCTAGAATAACCTAAATTGTTGCGGTCTTGACAACTGGGCTGAAAGTATGTGAGAAATCTAATTCAGGAACTTGTATAAATCCTTGAGCAACAAATCATCCTTTATAGCACTCAATACTACCATTAGAGTGATATTTATTTCTAAACACCCAATTAAAACCAACAATGTTAGTATCTGGGGATCAAGGTACCAAATCCCAAGTCTGATTAGAACGAAGAGTGTCAATCTCTTCTTGCATGGCAGTAAGCCATTCTGGAGATTTCAAAACGAACTTAAAACCACGAGATTTAGAGACAATTGTTAAAGCAGATAGCAGAGCAGACGAGGACATGTAAACTGGATACTTAGGTTTTAAAATCCCTAACTTGGCCCATGTAATCACTGGATGAGACGATTGAGGATCGGGCGAAGATGGTGACTCCTCTGCAATAGGCGAAGATCATGGGACAGGCTGGGTTGGTTGTTTTCGGCTGGCGGATGACATCTTATCTCGGATCCATCAGCTCTTGTGTGTAGAATTTTAAAAACACAATATTTTTCTCATTGTGGATTTCTTATGACGAATCTAAGGAGTAAACCCTAGCTAGACTTGGTCTAGTATATATGCTGCACAGTGTCTACTTAGGTGAAAAATGAAGTGGAAAATCAGGGACATGGAAAATATTTAAATGGAGACACTTATGGCTGAGTGATGATAATAATTTCTACATTCAGTCACAAGCTATTGAGGATTTTGAAGACATGATAGTCTCTGATTTACTAGTTCCAGGCCTAAGACAGTGGGACAAAATCTTGATTGGAGGGGCGTTCAATCCAGATGAGGCTACTAGGATACTCTGAACTCCTCTTACACTAAGGGGTATCCGAGACAAATTGATTAGTATTTAGCAAGAGATTGTAGATATTCGGTCAAATTAGGATATAAGTTTGTTGCAACTATTACTTTTAGTAGTAATCTAGAGCTCAATGGTAACTGGAATCCTTTGTCGAATTTAAAAATACCGTAAAATTTAAAGATTATTGTGGAGAGTTTGTTGGGATTGTCTATCAAAGAAGGTGAACCTTTATCCTAAAAGTGTTGTTTATATATAATAAATTGTGTTTTGTGTGAAAAAGATTTAGAAACTTATAGGCATTCTTTTGTCAATTGTTGATTTACTAGTAATTGTTGAAAAGAAATCAAGTTGGACAGGAAAATTGAGAGTGTCATTCCACGAATGGAGTCATTAGAGGAGTTAAACCTCTCCTTAGTTGAGATATTGGAACGAGAAGAGGTTGCTCATTTTAGCATGACTTTATAACAAATATGGAAGCCTTCGAACAGTGATGATCCTGAGGCGATAACTGTCCTACAAAAATGAGAACATTCATGAGTTGCAGTAGTGTCAACTGTTCCACCTGTTACTTGCCACGCTTGGCACAAAGTTGAAAGGGGATATCTCAAACTTAATGTAGATACAATACTTTTATGATACCCAAGAAATCGAGATCGGTATGGTGTTGTTGGAAGATAGAGGTGAATTTGTAGCAGGTAGAACCATGGTTCATCCAAGTTGTGTAGATGTGGATGTTGGTGAAGCCATGACACTACAAGAAAACTGCCCGACAGTGACGGAAAAATCCATCACTAAAACCAAAAATGGTTCATCCAAGCTGTGTAGATGTGGATGTTGGTGAAGCCATGATGAGCTTCATGGAGGCTCTTTCAGGGGTCAAAAATATCATGCTTGATAAGGTTATGTTCGAAGGAGATGCATGCTCGTAGTAGATGCTATTAATTCTCCGAATTCGAGTAAATCTGTTTTTGACAGTTTCATAAAAGAATGCAAGCTCATTCTTACAAGTATTAAAAAATTTATGTTCATTTTGTTAAATATAGTGCGAGTGTTTTAACACACATATTTGCTAGGGCATCTTGTTTCTTTGAGAATCTGTATTGTTGGGTTGAACCATTGAAATTTGTGGTTGGGCTTTCACTTACCTCTTGCCATTAAAGCAATATAGAAACTTTGGTTGACAAAAAAAAAAAAGTGTGGTGTTTTAAGTATTGGATGTGGTGTGGATAGTTCCGTTCAAATAAAACATTTTAATTTAGAAAGAGAAAACTTGAGTGATATAGTAGAAGATTGGCATGTATGGTTGTATTTTTCAATTAATTTCTTACTTCTTATGAAAAATGTGACTGATGAGTGGATATATATATATATATATATATATATATATATATATATATATAAATATAATAACAATTACCCCTACAAATGTAAAATTTTTCCCGCTTATTTTCACTTACTAAATATGTAATAAATTAATAATTGATAATTATTAAATATAGAAAATATATTTTGTGTGATCTTCTACATATAGAAATTACACCTATCATTAATTATCTTATATTAACCAATCACACATTTTCCTTATTTAGTGGCAATATATCTAAATTTAAGCATTATTTTTCTCCACTAATTTATCACCTATATGAATTAATTTAATTAATTACTACCCACCAATTGAGTAAAATAGACATCATTTTATGATTCTCAATTTTCTAACTTTTTTACACCTACAAACATATATATATATATATATATATATTGAGTGAATAATAATTACAATTAAATTCAATAAAAAAACTCGACTTTTATACATAAAAAAGTAACTAAAAAAACATGATTAACAATATTAAAATAGCAAAAAATTGATGATTATGATATAATTATAATATATAGATTGGTAAACTTTGACTACATAACTATATTTCAATATGAAATATCAAAAAATTCAAGATTAATATAAAATTAGTTGAAACATGTTTGATTGATACACCAAATAACAAATTAAATGATACATATTTTTTATTTTCAAATATTTTAAATAAATTTGTATATGTCATTTGCAACCAATTTCTAGAATAAAAACAACTTCTTTTTTATTTAATTTTTATCAAAAAATATTTTAAGTAATTTTTTCAGTCCGTTTAATATTTTTAAACACAAATAAATAGAACTATAACAGAACAAACAACTTACCTATTTTATTATTTTAATACTTAATTTTAATTTGTGATGTGTATATAAACATAAATAAATTAAACAAATAAATTTGAACAATTAATATGTTCTTCAGAAAATATCTTAATATTTGAAAAATGTAAAATAATTGAGTACACTTATGAACTTTAAAAAAAAAATTAATATTTGATAGAATATAATAAAAAAACTAACTGTGAATTTTAAAAGAAATAATAATACTTGATGAAATCTAATAAAAAAAATATACAAACTAAAAAAAGTCAATATTAAAATTTAAGATACTGTTTTATATTTTGATTTATGCAATTGTATAGCTCTAATTAGACTTTTAATAACGAAATCAACAAATATATTCTAATAGGGTTAATTACATTTTTCAACCCGTACTATGCACCTTTTATAATTTTGCATCCTAAACTATTTTTTTTCTCCGATCACATCATATACTATACATTTTGTTTACTTTTGCAACCTCCGGTCAATATTTTCCGGCAAGAAAACACCCATATGATTTTCATGTGCTAATTGAGGGTTATTTTCATCATTTGCACTTCTAAGACATTAGTAAATTCAGTTCATCAACTATTTTCAATGGTAAAGAGATCTAATTTTTTGTTTGAAGCTCACCGTTAATCTTCATTTGCTCAAACAATTTGCAAAAAAAAAAAATTAGGGAAAAATTAGGGCAAAATTCACTTTTGGATGGGGAGTTAGTTAATGACCTAGAAAATGATGAAAATAACCCTCAATTAGCACATAAAATCACGTGGGCATTTTCTCGCCGGAAAATAATGGTCGGAGGTTGCAAAAGTAAACAAAACATATAGTATGGGTTGTGATCAGAGAAAAAAAAAATTTTGGGATGCAAAATTAAAAAACGTGCAAAGTATAGGTTGGAAAATGAAATTAACCCATTCTAATATATAGTGAAACACTTATTTCATATTCTCCATCAATTTATTATAAGTTTGTTCCTTCAGTAAATCGTCAAGATTTATGACAATATTATGATTATGAACAACATACTCAAGTTTTCAAGTGAGAATATTAGAAAGTTAAACTATGTCGAAATAGTGACAAATATATGAAAATTCATTAGGGGGAGGGGGTTGATAGAGGGATGTAATTGGAGAATGAATGTTATTTGGCATTGTACGGCGATGTGATGAAACTTTTTTGAAAAAGAATATTTAAAAAAAGGTTTGTTATATTTTAAAGATATTCTAAATAATTAAGGTTTATTTTATATAATCAACATATCTATATCAAAAAATTACAACACTTGAAATTTATATATCATGCATCATGCGTGTTAACAAATGAAATTGAAATATTATCAAAAACTTGATTTTTCCGTAAATTGACATTTTCACATTAAACTCGGAATATTTAAATTTTATGTTCATGCATCACACGGGTATCATATCATATTGAAATTAATCTCAAATAATATATTATTTTGTGTTTAACATTTTCAAATCAAAACATCAAAATAATAATTTTTATATGTCTGTGCATGACACGAGACTTATATACTAGTTTATAATAATAAGAAGTCAAGATGATGAATGCACACCTACCATGCATTTATGAAAATAGTTAGAGCTGTCAATACGGGCCGACGGGGCGGGCCGACCCACAACCCACCATAACCCACTATTTGGCGGAGCGGGGCGGGCTTTTTTAATGGCGGGCCTCAAAATCTCAACCCAACCCAACCCACTAGTGGGCCGTGGGTTAGGCGGGCCGACCCACCAAATTTTTATTTTTTTTATTTTTTCAAAGGAAAAGGAATATATGTATATATATTACATATATATACATTAACTAAGATATATGTGCATTTAGTTACATATAATATATGAAAACAAATTTTTAAAAATAGTTTTTCACTAAATATTTTTCATTTTTATATAAAAATGACTCATATCAATATTTTTATAAATCATTACTTGCATTAGATAAGATTTTCTATCATTATTATTCATTTATTGTCTATATTTTTAATAAATATATATATAAAAAAAATTAAAAAATATATAAAAAATAAAGGCGGACAAACCCACTAGCCCATGGGCCAACCCACCAAAAGCCCAACCCACTGCGGGCCAAACCCACTTCGGCCCACTTTTTCGCGAGCCTATAATAACTCAACCCAACCCTCTGTTTTGGAGGTGCGGGGCAAGCCGGCCCAACGGGCCTAGCCCATTTTGACAGCTCTAAAAATAGTACAATTATACGGACTCTCAAACACCTCAACTTGTGTACTTTTAATTCGGGAGCCACAAACAGACTTCTTTAATGGTATGGTTGAGAATTGTTTTTATTAAATATTGTATTTTTTATAGTTAAGTTCAAGACTTATATTTGATTAATTTGAGAATAATTTAACTCTTCGAAATTGTTTCCAATTAAATTAGAGAGTTGTCTGAATGATTCGTTTTTTAAAGTTGCAGATTTTAGACTTAAATTTGATTAATTTGAGAATAATACTCTTCGTAATTATTTCCAATTAAATTAGAGATGTATTTAAATGATTCATTTTTTAAAGTTGCAATTTTTTCAGCAAGGAAAGTTTGGTTGTTGATTTTGTTATATGGTTATCTTACATCAAGGCTTAAAATAATTTAGGGCCTGATTTATAAACGAAATAATATGAATTGATTGTTTTCTCATAAGTTATGTGTGAGGTGTGAACCACGAATTTTGCTAAAGCAAGATAGGCATGCTAATGGATTCACTCATTCACATCAAGAATGTTTCTCATATTTTTTATCTATAAAAAAATCTATACTAATATAAAAATAAAAAAATTGACAAAATTTACTGATTATCATTTTCCTTCCTTAAAAATGCCATGTTAAAGAAAAATATAAATAAAGAAAATGAAAAATACATGACTTTCTTGATAAGCTATCAAATATCATAATAAAAAATATATAAAATAAAAGAAAAAAAAATATGTCTTTCATGACAAGGAATACATTATTACAAAATAATGAATAAACATATCTTTTATATATGTATAGATGATTGCTAATTGGCTACTCTGGTTGTTGTTTATATAGTTTATTTATTATTATTATTATTATTATTATTAGTACTACCACCATTGTTTTTTTTTTTTTTGGAAAAATATTATTACTATCATTTTATTAATATGGATAGTAATTAATGTATCTATATTTAGATTTATACATCGATACATGTTTGAGCTTACAACATAAACTTTTATTGGATTTACCAAACGACCGCCAGAATTAAATTAAAATAAATAAAAAATAACTAAAAAATACAAATCAAATTAAATAAAATAAAATAACTAAAACCTCCAAATCGGTCCCCCAAAATCGGCCGATTTAATTTGATTTGATTAAATTAAATTAAATAACTAAAACCCCAAAATCGCCCCCCAAATTGGCCGATTTAATTTGATTTGATTAAATTAAATTAAATAACTAAAACCCCCAATATCACCCCCCAAAATTGGCCGATTTAATTTGATTTGATTAAATTAAATTAAATAACTAAAACCCCCAAAATCGGCCGATTTAATTTGATTTGATTAAATTAAATTAAATAACTAAAACCCCTTTGGGGGGCCGATTTGGGTTTTTTTTAAATTTAATTTGATTTGTATTTTTTAGTTATTTTTAATTTAATTTAATTTAATTCTGGCGGTCGTTTGGTAAATACGCAAAGTTGAGCTGTTTTACAGTGAATTTTGAAAGTTCGTGACGGAATATTCTAGGAATATTCCACCGGCGGTGACTTCTGGCGGTCGTTTGGTAAAAAAACAAAGTTGAGCTGTTTTACAGTGAACTTTGAAAGTTCGGGTAACAAAGTGGAAAAATGACCATAGTTTGGCTTTTATTATGCAATTTACCCTAAATATAAATTGCGCGTCGCCCACGGGTATAATACTAGTATATATTAATACACACATTTACATTAATACAAAGTTAAAATCACATAAAATGCTAGTCCCATGAGATGCATAATATGTAAACAAATATAATATATTAATGTGCCTATAGATATCAACACATCAACCATGAACATATATTAATTTCTTTACCATGAATATGGTAACATATTAGGTTTTGTTCAATGAATCTCGGAGACAAATGCCTCGAATAATGTCTAACATATTCTTGAGAATATTATACGTGTTATATAAGATGGGAGTAAGATAACTCATTCAATGTAACATCAATCATCTATGTGATAATATTATATATATATATATATATATGTTTGTGTTTCAATAAATACATATTGTGCTAGATAAAAATAGAATAGCATTATACTTCATATAGAATAATGTACATTCATAATAAGTATAGAACGTAATGACATCATTCGTCAAAAGAAATAACTTAAATCAATTGATTTAACAAACAAGCTAAACTTGAAGAGGTGTCTTTTTCTTAAGATTACTCACGTAAGTGATGAACCAACTTTAAATGATGAACCAACTTTAAAGTATGTTTTTATTAGCAATTAATCGTCATAATTATTTTTGTGCATCAAGTGTACGGATCTAGGATCGATCCGACCCGAAAGTGTATTTCACGCACCCCACGCGCACTTTACCCACCCACACGCTCATCCACGCGTCCTAAATTTGTGTCCAAACCCTAGTTTCATATTTATATTTGCCTAACCATTTAGTTCGACGAACCTAATCTTTTAGTTATGTTCGCATAACTTTTATGTTTCTGCTAGTTTGACCTTTTAAGGTGTATTTCAAACCTATAATACCTTTTAAACTTTTATGTTAGGGAAAAAATATTTTTTAGTCCTTTATGTTTGACTCATTAGATTTTTAGTCCTTTATTTTTTATCTTTTTGATTTTTAGTCCTCTATGTTTACAAAGTATAAGTTTTTTAGTCTTCTATGTTTGGCTCATTAAATTTTTAATCCTCTATCTTTCACCTTATCATTTTTGGTCCTCTATATTTACAAAATATCATTTTTTAGTCCTTTTACCTATAATAACAGGTAACTTTTTATTTCTTCTTAATTATATTTAATCTTAACACCAATTTTTTCCATTCATCTAACATGTCTAAATTATTTTTAATAATTAAAAATTGTACATTACATCCCGATACAAGTGAGTTAGAGTTTTGTGAGTTTGAGAAATAAAATATTTTAGCATCAAAATTGATATTAAGCAATTAACAAATTTATTTTTCACAAATTATACATTTTGTGTCGAAAATAGATAACACGAAAGTTTAAAAAATGACATTAATCATATTCTGCTAGATCTCAAATTACACCAAATGATCCATGAGGTTGATGTTAGTTCAATTCTCCAACAGATAAATTGATGTAATTTGAGAACTAGCAGAATATGATTAATGTTATTTTTTTAATTTTGTGTTATTCGTTCCAGCACAAAATGTATATAATTTATGAAAAATAAATTTTTTAATTGCTTAGTATTTATTTTGATGTTAAAATGATTTATTTTGATGCTAAAATGATTTATTTTTCATAGTCATAAAACTCTAACTCACTCGTCTCGAAATGAAAAATAGAATTTTTAATTATTAATATTAATTTAGACATGTTAGTTGAATAAAAATAAATTTGGTGTTAAAATTAAATTGTAATAAAAAAAGAGTTACCTACTATTGTAGGTGAAATGATTAAGAAATGATATGTTTTAAACATAGAGGACTAAAAATCAGAAGGTGAAAGATAGATGACTAAAAAAGGATACTTTAAACATAGAAGACTAAAAATCAAAAGGTGAAAGATAGATGACTAAAAAATGATATTCTTTAAACATAGAAGACTAAATATCAAAAGGTGAAAGATAGAGGACTAAAAATCTAATGAGTCAAACATAGAGGACTAAATTTTTTTTCCCCTTTATGTTATAATAATTTAACATTCATGTTATAATAATATAACTTTTTTATGTTATTCTTTAAGTACATAAAGGTTATGTAGCGTCCCGAACCAAAACGAAGCATAATTTATTAATTAAATATTTAAACCCTTAATTTAATTATTATGTGCGTATATTTTGACTGTTTGATTAATTACGTGCGTTTCAGATACGTGTTTAATGCACGATTTAGATGGATAATTTTCTTGGACATGGTATGTAGAATATTTCTATACCATTAGATGCGTATTGGAAAAACGAGAAGATAGAAATAAACTAGGGGTCAATCGAAGATCCGTAGCTCAAACGGCGATAAAAAGGACAAAACCCGAAGTTTTGGAAAACCGGAAGATATTTACATGAATAGTAACTCGGAATTTTCAACTGATGAACAGTAGATTGGATATTTTGGTGAATGGTGTTTTTAGAATTTTCTACAAATAGGGGTGTTTTCGATTCGAAAATCACCGTTTTTCCGAACAAGCCGAAAACGACAAAACTTGTAAGTCTCTCTCTCTTCTCCTTCTTTCCGATTTTCTGTCTCCGGCGCGCCGCCGCCGCCGGCCGGAAAATTTCAACGTTATCGGTTTCGGCTGATTTTCGCACCCGATGTAGGTCTCGACGAGACCAATCAAGAATAGGTCTCGGAATTTAATTTCGATTTCTCGTTCGCCGGAAAATGGTGAAAAACAGTCTCCAAACCTTTTTTCTCTCTCTTCCTCTTCACCTCGTTTCTTCTCCGTTTTGGGTAAACTCAAACTCTAAGTTGAAGCTCTCGTCAAGCCCGTCACGAATCCGGGCTCAGATTTCTAAATGGATCTCTCCTCCTCCGGCAATCGTCGGTCAAAGAACCGACCAAATCTTTCTCTCTCCCCCCTCCCTCTTCTCTCTCCCCGTCGGCTCTTTTCTCTCTCCTCTCGTCGGAAAAGATGCAGGGGCAGTGGCCGGGGGTGTGTGTGATGGGTTGGAAGTGGTGGCCGGCGACTTCCAGTCGCCGGCCGGAGTTGAAAGTAGGCTGGAAAGGTTAGGGTCTGCATGGGGTTTGACTGTGTGTGTTTAGTGTGTGTATGTTGTGTGTTGCTGTTTTGGGGGCGGCGCTGCTGGTGGTCGGCGCTGGTGATACGCCAGCGAGGTCAGGGGGTGGTGGCCGGGGGCAAGTGGCCACCGGCCAAGGCTGTTGGTGTGTGTGAGATCATGTGAGTGTATGTATATAAACATGCGTGTGCGTGTATATGTGTGGCTGAATGTTTGTGGTCGGGTTTGGAGGGTTGCCGGCGACTGAGAAGTCGCCGGCTGGTGTTCTGGGGGTGGGGGGGGTGGTCGTCGGCGACTTCCAGTCGCCGGCCAGAGCTGGGCAGTGAGGGAGAGAAGGGTAGGAAGTGTGGTGACGAAGGGTGTTTGCGGTAGATTTTCCGGCACCACTCTTGCCGGAATCCGGCGAGGGATGGCCGGAGGTGGTAGCCGGCGGTACAGGCTTGCCGGAGGACGAGGTGGCGGCAGCACAGGGCGGCGCCGGGAAGAGCGGCTGGCGAGTAGGGTTGACGTCGGGAGCGTTGGGCGCCGAGGCTGCCGAGAAACCTCGGCCCCTGCCGAGGGGAGTTGCCACGCTGCCGAGAAACCTCAGCAGCTGCCGAGGATGTGCTAACCCGCTGTCGAGAGAAGTTGCCGAAGCTGCCGAGATGCGTACACACGCTGTCGAGAAAACTCGGTAGCCGCCGAGCCACCTGCCGAAACGCATACACACGCTGCCGAGAAAACTCGGTAGCCGCCGAGCCACCTGCCGAGGCCGCCGGGTTTTTCACCCGGCACCGGGTGCGCACGCGCCTCATCGCACGCGACGTCGTGTTTTCGATCCGAACCCCATTTTTTCCATCGTACGTCATCATCGAGCCATCACCGACGAGATGTCGTTGACTGAGGTTCGTGGGCCCAATCAAAGTCAACCCTTTGACCAAAATTACCAAAATACCCCTAAACTTAAAATTTGAGCTCGTTTCAACTCCGATTGAGCTCGTTCTTTTTCCGTCGTGACCCAAATTTCATTCTCTACCATCTCAGCGAATTGGACTGATTATCCACTCTCATTTCTTCAACTCCAAACTTTAGATCTCTCGATCCATCATGTATTTAACGATCGTTTTTCCTCCGGAATCTTTTATAACTTTAATTATAATTATTAAGGATCTAAGAAACACCGTAATTGTGTAGGCTACTTGTTGGATTGAACTTTGAGTTATCTGAGCCTTGGTACTCGCTACTCACGTGGTAACCACCGAACAAGGTGGGGGTAACTTCTAAACTCAATATGTTTATTGTTTTCCATATTTAATATTTGAACTGTTGAACTCTACATACTGTGATTATATGTTGTGATTACTATATTCATACATACCTTATGAATACGATAAACGTGGATCATGCATACCTTATGAATACGATAAATGTGGACGGATGTCCTAAGTCATCTTAGGGATGGATTGGTGGCTCGTAAAAAGCACCACACGTTAGGGATTGACTGGTAGCCCATAAAAAGCACCATACGTTAGGGATGGACTGATGGCCCGTAAAAAAACACCGAGTATAGTTGAGTGCTCTTAGAGCCGTGTGTTCTTAATTGTGTGCTATGCATTTTATATGCTGTGACTACTTGTCAAACTAGTATATGTTGGATTTATTATGTTTACCTAATAACTGTTAAAAATAAGAAAAGTATCCCCACGAGTGTATTCAACGCACTCACCCCTATTCTGTACTCACACTACAGGAGATGAAGAGAAACTTGATGTGTAGAGAGAGGGGTGCCCTATCAGCTGTGTCCATCTTCTGGATTTGTCTTTTAAAGTTATGTTGTTCGTTTGTAAAAGAAAACCGTATTTCTCCTTCTTTGTAATGGATCCTGATGTTTTTCCGTTGTGTAAGGTTTCAAACTCTATTTTATCGATTGTATCTGATGTTTCAAGTGTACCACTTCTTATCCTTTCATTTTTCTTTCTATTTTATATCATGTATGCCTTCTTCCCCTTTCTTTCTTCATGCCTAAAAAGAAAAACTCTAATAATTTTTATAAAAGAAAATGGGGCGTGACAGGTTATGATATTTATACATTTTAAAGGATACACTTATATAACATAAAAGTTAAATTATTATAGCATAAAGGTTAAGACATATTATATGAATTTTTATATTGAAAAAGTTTATGTAATATCACTTAAACGTTATGATATATGTACGTAAATGTTATATTAATATAACATAAAAGTTAAACTCTTATAATATAAATGTTACATAACTTTTAATTATGTTATTTATACTGAAAAAAGTCTAAGTAATTTTACTTAAAAATTATGATATATGTACATAAATGTTATACTAAATATAACATAAAAATTATATTCATATAACATAAAAATTGTGGCATAAAAAAAAATTGAGCACAAATATGGACTGGATCGGATCCCATAAAAATTATATTCATATAACATAAAAATTATGGCATAAAAAAAATTGAGCACGGATGTGGACTGGATCGGATCGGACCCGACAGATGCGCACCCAGTATGATTCACATAAACACTATTCATTAATTGTCTATTTGAATTTTGACCTTTATTTTGTAAGAAGAATTAAGTGTTGAAACGTTGAACCCCTAATACAGTTCTATGCAAGTGTAATAGCCCTAATAAATAATTATAATAAACAAATTTGAAACGTGATATTTAGATTGTGTGATGCCACCTCAAATCAAACAAAGCATTTGTGCTAAAGTAATTATTTCGATTTAGAATTCGAAATTCATCTATGAAATCAAACAATCCAAAATCACAACAAAAACATGTTAGCATTACGAAAAGAAAACTTGGGAATCACATTCCTTAAAGGAATATTAGGAATGAGTAGAATATCTAATTTTAAGAAATGAGTGAACTCATAATCATTTTGATGAAATTATATTTGTGATAAGACTCTTACTAAGGTATTGTATAGGGGTAAAGCTCCAAACCTACCCAAATTTCTAAAATTAAATACAAAAATACCACCTTATATAACAAACTTACCAAAATACCACAAATTTTGTCAAAAGGAATTTTGAACCTTTTGAACCCTTTGACCCCACTTTTCCAATCATTCAAAATTACTACATCCAAGCAACTTTTACTATTTCCAATCCATGTTTTTACCAAATTTAATTTATTAATTCTAACTCCAAATATTGATCGGATCCGGGCCACAAAATGGTATCAAAGCCTAGGTTTATTAAGAACTTATAAGTTATATTTATTATATTTATGTAATTAACAATTGGTGAGGAAAATTTCTCACGAAATATGGATCTGGACGAATGTTCAAGATGTATACCATACAGGAGATATCGTCAAATTTTGGCGATGTATGAACGAGAACACCAAGACAAGATAATATATTGGAATAACCAATATGTTGAACAAGAGATCGCAGGAGCTGATAGGAAAACCTTAAGGCAATGCGACAGACAAGCAGCATATTATCTGAGTTACCTCGCGGTTAACCAAATGTTATATGTTGATCTAATGAACCATTAGGAAGCAACTCATCAAAATCATTGATGCTTAACGGAGAACCAGAATGGAACGAGATACTTCCAGATACATCTAAGATCTCTTTAGATTTTAGAGAAATCCAGAAGATGGTGCAAAATTATGGCAACCGCCATAATCATTTACCAACACAAGTTCATCAGATCCAGAACCAGATGGAGACGATGATAAAATATCAGAAGGAGACTTTTAAAATCCTTCATGATATTCAAAAAAGAGTTAAGAATCTGGAGGACAAACCAAGTTCTTTCGGAGGAAGAAAACATATAGATTTCGGAACGGTACCCTATTTACACCAAAAAGAAAAACCAACCGAAGTCATACGACGTATGATCCAGGATGAAAAGCTCATTGCTATAATCAAAGGAAAATCCATCACAAATTCAAAGGTGATGGATATGGAGAAGATCAATCTTGAAGATCTACATGAACTTGCTGAATCCTTCGCAGGATTAGGGATTGTAGATTTAAAGATGAACGTAGGAGATGGTTCAAATTTGGTTACATGTGACCAACATCAAAGACCACCTCCACAACCACCAGTAGATCCCAACGGCGTATAAAGTATAGGTTCACATCATATGGATGAACCAATGCCACACGCTGGAGATTTTTCTACAAAAGGAGATCCTATTATTTCAGGAACTTGACGTTCCAGAAGGCCAAATCTCTTTAATACGCCTTATGGAAAGTTGGAAGGCCAAATCTCTTTAATACGCCTTATGGAAAGTCACAGTTTGATCCGATATATCCATATGGGTTGATGCTGAATTTGGATATCCCAGATTTCAAAAATCGAGAAGTCTTTATCGATGATTGGGCATCAGCAATGAGGATTGCAGCAGGAACCTTTGATCTTACGAAGGAAGGATTCATTTTACTCCTTGAAATGAGTTTTGAAGGATCTAGATAGCGTGGGATATGACGATACCAGAAATGAAAAACAACGTTGCATCTGGTGAGTCATTGAAAGGAATTGTCGATAATATGACAAAATTATTCAAAATCCATTTTATCGGCATAGGCTATTTTGAGGGATTGGAAGAGGAAAAATGAACAAGATACAAACAAGCCCTCTACAGTCTCGAGTTACATGATATTTATCATATTGATGAATATATCAAGTTATTCACCGAGTACCGATGGAAGTCCAAGGTGGATGATAAAGAAGCTTCGCAACTATTCTTTGCGAAAATACTAAGTCCTTGGAGAGAAATGTTTATTAGGGAATACAAGAGTGTAGATGATTTAGATACAGTGGCCCGAAGAATGTCCTTCTTAAAGGCCAAGCTATCTGAATGGTGCCACTAGACAGCACTCTACAAGAACTATAAGAGACTACGAGGAATCAATAAAATGGTTCCCCTATGTTGCGAAGAAAATGACATCCCAACAGTTGTGGGAGGTCAACCACGGAGGCATAAAAGGAGGAAACAAATAAACTATCCATACAGTCGTGGAAGCAACAACAAAAGAAGAAGTTATGGTCATCATGGAGACCTAGAAGAGTGTGGTCAAAACAAAAGGCCCAAAGTTACAAGTCGGGGCAAAGACCAACACCAAGCAGGAGTAGCGCCTCTTCATCAAGCTCAAACCAAGGAGGTACCAGTAGAACCCCAGGAAGAAGAGCTTTCAGGCGAGATCACACCCGAGCTAATGAAAGTTTTAAAGATTGTAATTGCTGGACATGCGGAGCAAGAGGGCGTATCTCAACTGATTGTCCAGAGAATCAAAAGAGAGGTCTAAGACAGTTCGAAGTAACACCAGAATTCGAAGAAACTGTCTATTATCAAGATCTCATACAGGTGTATCAATTTGATGATTTACTCTCAGATGAAAACATCTATGAAGAAGAGATCTATTCTAATGATGGAAGTAAGTACATTTCAGAATCGAAGTGAAGAAGAAATTCTTCACACAACAAGAGAGGATATGTCAGGTTTCCTCTCTCACACGATGGTTTCTCATAAAACTCTCAGGAGGATTATGAAGGAAGATCCAAAGCTCCATATATACGATGGTTTTACCATTGGAGCTATGGAAAAGCCTTTGGATAAGTTTGAGCTTCGTAATAGAAAACACCAAATTATCCACAGAGTAACTACTGGAGAATTTGTCATCACAATGGAATCCACTAGTAACCTCATCAAGATGCAGTTGATCCCTTACCGAGAAATTCAGGAGATCAAAAGCAAAGTCGAAAGAGAAGTTGCAAATACACTCTCAAGGATTCATATCGGAGCCATAAGAGTTAATATTAAAGCAACATTCAAAGAAAGAATTGATTTGCCACTCAATCTTACGATATTTGACAAGTGAATCTCAAATCTCAAGGATTCATACCTTGGAGCAGTCACAGGAAATTTGTAAGCAGGAAAATTGACATTTAATGTCTATCCTAGAATTGCATACAATTTGGGAGATCGAGACTTCAACAAAGTCTTAACCCTTCATTAAGAC
The DNA here is from genome assembly GCA_954870855.1 of Scutellaria minor. Classification (NCBI taxonomy): domain Eukaryota; kingdom Viridiplantae; phylum Streptophyta; class Magnoliopsida; order Lamiales; family Lamiaceae; genus Scutellaria; species Scutellaria minor. The sequence continues at coordinate 3,917,694 of OX940732.1, read as the reverse complement.
TTCAAAAGAGATGTTTTGATGAAAGAATGGAATAGACCTTACTCGATTACCTATAAAATTTCCTATGCTCTATCGAATACACATCATTCAGATGTATTCTTGAGAAAGGAATTTATCGAAGTCCCAAGAATCTTTGAGGATTTCATCAGGGTAGTTCTACCAGAACTTATCGAGTCTCCAATTATAAAGGAGATCGATATGAAAATTCAAGATCAACCTGTCTTCAACAAGAGTCAAAGCCTCAGAATGAAGACAAGAAGAATGTCTTTTCAACAAGACAGAATGATAAGCAGCAGCCGTTGGGAAGAAAGAAGGCCTAGTTCAGTTTAGCGAATCCTAGGAGTGTTCAAAACACGAGGAGAGCTGAAATGTCCAGAAGGATGGAGAGAAGTTGAAGTAATATTAGACATCACCCAAAAGGATAATATTTTTTCTTGTGATGTTTTATATTATCACCAACAACCGATAGTCGAAAGATATTAAGGAAGCCTAAAGATGGGTGAAATTGAACTGACTATCACAGGAATTGCAGGAAAAATCCCAGAACAATTAATACTGGGTATCAACTTTCTTGAGGATCATAAGCCTTGGGAAAGATTACAAGAAAGAATGAAGTTTATAGTGGCTGATAAAAGATACAGAATTAGATGACCACTAGTCCATTCTCCTTATATATTTCTATTGGAATGATATATGATGAATACAAGGCCGAGTATTTTACAGCCTATGTTGATTCAGGAGCCGGGATATATACTGCAAAGCAAGGGGTTTTTCCTAAAGAATTTGGGGAAGATCTACCAGCCATTACAGGACGAGATTTTTCTAAAAGGATTCTTATCCTTAACTGAGGAATCAAACAAGCAGAAATCATGATTGGAGGAGCAGACGGTACTCCATGGTACAAAGTTAAGACACCACCAATCTATTTCCATGATACAGGAGCAAATGTTTTGCTAGGAAATAATTTCCTACAAACATTCAAGCGATTTACATAAGAAAATGAGACAAGAAAGCTTATTTCACAACATTATGTGATCATAAGATCATTGTCCAAAGTCTGCGGGAAGCATTTTACAGAAAAATGCTGATTTATTTTCACAGCAAGCGTGGTGATGAAGCTAAGCTTCGACATCCAAAAATGACAGATAAAAGAAGATTTTGTGATGCATTATTATCATTTCGACAATTTGGTTCGAAGCAGAAAGATACAAAGAGATGGGATAATAATTTGTATTCATTCAAAATACAGGGAGAAGAACGAGTACCTCCAGAGGCTATTGTGAAATTGTTGATGAGCCTATTGGGGAATACACAGAGTGATATTACCATTGAAGAACAAATATCAATGGAGGATATCAAGAAAATGATACAAAAGAGTTACAACGAAAATCCTTTGGCATGGTGGGATAGGAACGAACGCAAGACATCCTTAAAGGTTAAACCAGAAAAGGAACATGAGTTTGTGAGACTCAAACCAATCCTTATGAATCAGAATGATCGTGAGGATATGCAGAAGATACTTAAGGAACATCTGGACCTTAAGTTGATTTCACCAAGAGTTTCTCTATACAGCAGCCCAAGTTTCCTTGTAAGGAATCATGGAGAAATCAAAAGAGATAAACCTAGACTTGTTATTAATTATAAAATGGATTAATAACATTCTGGAGTTCGATGGATATTATATCCCAAGTAGAGAACACTTGGTTAACTGTATCAAAGGTGTCAAGATATTCTCAAAGTTCAATTGCAAGTCTGGATTCTACCAGATCAAGATGGAGGAAGAAAGTAAGAAGTTTACAGCTTTCTCTACTCCACAAGGACATTATGTCTGGAATGTAATGCCTATGGGATTGGAAAATGCACCTCAGATATATCAAAGAAAGATGGATAATCTCTTTAGAGATTATTTCAACTTCATGTTCATATACATCGATGATGTTCTCATCGCATCAAAGAATATGAAGGAGCATCTCAAACATTTGGAGATATTTTCAGATGTTTGCCACAAAGAATGATTAGTGCTTTCAGAAAAGAAAACAGTAATTGCTACGAGACAGATTGAATTCCTTAAAATTGAAATCGATGAATCTAGAATCATTCTACAAAGCCATATTGTAGAAAAGATACAGGGATTTCCAGATAATCTCAAAGACAAGAAACAACTTCAAAGTTTTCTCGGAGTTGTTAATTTTGCTGGAATGTTCATCAACAATCTGACACATCATATGAAAGTGTTCAGCCCATTACTCAAGAAGGATGTAATATTCAAATGGGAAGATGAACATCGAGAAGGGATAAAGCAACTTAAGGAAGTTTGCAAAAAGCTTCCAAAACTTGCTATACCTCAAGACGAGGATGAACTGTTCTATATACAGATGTCAGTGATTATTGGTGGGCAGTAGTTCTTATGAAAGCTACATCAAATGGAGAAGTGCCATGTAGATATTACAGCGGTCTATTTACAGATGGAGAAGCAAATCGATGACATATCAATGAGAAAGAATTCTTCGCATTCAGAAAAACTTTTAAAAAATGGCCTCTATTCCTACTGGCTAAGAAGTTTACTTTAAAAATTGATAATTCAAGTGTCAAGACTTTTCTGAAAAATAAAATAGAATCAAACCCAGAAAAGGTTAGATTACTTAGATGGCAGGCTGAATGTCAATATTATTATTATGATATTGTCATTGTAAAATATCATGAAAATGTTCTTGCAATTTTTTTAACATGAGATGGAAGGACGCGTTGCTGACGATGTCCTTAAATGAGTAAGACATCTCAGGAAAAACCTGGAGAGTCTAGAATGAGAATTTGAGACGTTATGTCTCAATGCCGAAGTCACTAAATGACTTCAACGAGTTGATCAGAAATCTGTTTCTGATCTAATACGAGCATGCCAATACGCTCAAGGACAATTGTTCTTAGCATTGCAAGGGCCTCTCCTCCAGGCCGCATCTCCTACGGTGTAGAAAGGAGCGATTAGAGAACGAGACTCTAACCCGGAGGTTATGGATTCAAATACCATAATCACAAGTGTTGCATGTTATGCATCCCTTGAGGGTGTACAAACTGTAACGAATGTTGAAGCTCCGGTGTCACAACCCGAGTCTTCAAGTCAACCCAACACCTTTGGGGTTAAAGAGGGAGAGTTGAATCTTAGGCCACAGACAAGCAAGACTAAGGTTCAAACTGACGAGATTAAAGTTTCTCCAATGTAGGTTTATCAACGTTATTGAGAGAAATTGATTACAAGAAAAGGTATCAACCCAGGAAAAACAATGGTTGATATCTCAAGAAAATACCCGAGAGTTTGGATGAAACCAGGAAGTCATCCAAATGAAGTACAAGAATGATATACTTTTGGAGCTTTAGCTTCAATTCATACTGTGTCACCCGAATTCCCAGAAATTTTGAAATTACCGAGATGGATTGGGGAAGCGGTTCACGAGACTTGGGCAAATAATCCACATTTGTCCAGAGGTGATATCTTGGAGCTATATTTCATTAGTGCAGCTCCAGAACCGGTGAATAAAAGTTTTAATGAAGCCTTTCATTTTATCAAGCTTAGAAGAATGGATGGAAATACCTTAAAAAATATAAAGACAGCTTCACCGAAAGAAGTTCCATTACTGGTAGGAGCAATCTCAGAAGATGAAGCTTCTACACGACGAATATGGGGACTTTGAGTTTGTCTAACTGAAATGGACAAAGTAAAATATTCATTCAAGTTCTTTCAGAATTCAGCAAGTGGATCATTCCTTCTGAATTCAATGATAGGATCAACCACAAGATTTGCAGAGGAACTCTTTGAGACAAAAAAAAAAACCTTTGGGAAAACAAGATTCCGGTGAGCAAGGAAACTTATCGAAAATTCTGCAACATGGCGCATGTTGGGCAAAGGATCGATCGGATCTGTCAAGCATGTCCTGAACAGAAGGAGCCCGAGTTTGGGAAAGGATTCCGACCCAAACTAGACCGACATGAATATGGGTTTGAAAAAGACAAAGACCCAGCTCACAAGAAACGTTATCCTCGGGGACCACGCAGACCAAACTTTTAAGATTCCCCGACAACCATCACATGGGATGAGTCATGTGAAAGAGTAAATGATTCCCCGACAACTCCAACAACCATCACATGGGCTAAGTCACGGAAAAGAAAAAGAAAAGAGCACTAACTGGCAAAACGACAAAAGGGAGCCAACTAGTTTATCAACAAGTTTTGGAATCCATCTTTCAAGTCCGGATTCAAGTCTATAAATTGCGAGAGTTGAAGGAAGTTGAGGACATCGAATATTTTCCTTAGTTTTCTCTAAAATAAAAATCCTTGTAATATTTGTGCGTTTTTTAAGTTTATGTGTTTTCGAGTGAAGGCCTCCTCAATGAGAGGCTAAACAGGTATTCTCTTCCCAAAAGGAGATTACTAATGTAATAAATATTTCTTTTAAGTTATTAATAAAAATGAGGCTTTTGTTTCGACATGTGTTCTTTGTTCTATTAATTTATCCCTTAAAACAAATACTTTATACACCTGGAGTAGGAAACGAACCAAGGTTGTGTTGAGCAGTTGCTGAAGGAGTTGGATAACTTGTAGATCATCTTCCCGATTGGTTGAAGTTGAACAGTGAGGAGCTAATCGTAAAACGGTCTAGGGGCAGTGATTTTTCAATTGGTGGCGTTGCGAACCATCTCACCTGGTGCTGTTTCGGTCAAAGAATAAGTATGAATTTTAAGGGATTTATTAATTTTACGGAAGCATGTTGGGCCTGATATTTATCAGTTTAAGTTTTATCCGAATATAATTACTATTTGGAGTGGAAGAATGAATTTGGTTGAAAAAAATTAAATGTATAAAGACAAAAATTTTGGAATCTTTGGAATTTGGTATAAAGTCAAAATGAGTAATAATTGATTTGTGGTAGAAAGAGAAGAAATATAAGAAAAGTAGTATATTGTGAAGTTTTTTATATAAAATAATAGTATTGTATTGTATTATAGGATTTGTGGTGGGACAAAATATTAACCCTATTGTATAGTAGGAAATTTATGATTACAATGAGGAGCAGTTCAGGGAAAGCTAAAATATAAAAAATGTCAGATTTGTGGGGTCAGAGAGAAGATGAGCCGCGCAAGATGAGTAAGGAAACAAATGAAATCCAGCTATGTCTTTTTCTTTTTCTTTTTCTTAAAAAGGTATAAAAATGTGTGGTGGAGCTTTAATCAAGCATTGTCTTTTGAACCACACAATTTTGCAAGGCCACCACCTAATTCACGTGTCACCCTTCCCCTCTCTCCTTTTGAGGATGATTTTAAATTAAAGGGTGCTACTTTTTCCATATTTTGATTAAAAGATATGAAAATGAAATTCAAAGATTTGAAAATCTTGATTAAAAGTCAAAATCTATATTCGTTATTACACCTTGTAGAATATACACCAGTATTCCAAAGTTAATTAATATAATTGTGTTATTATAACAAGAGTAGGTTTTTGGGATCGTCTCACGGATCACCTTTCGTGAAACGGATCTATTTGACCCACTATTCGATTCAAATCCAACCCAGTCTACAACACCTCAGTCCAGCCCACAACAAAAATAAGAAAAAAAATGAAAAAAACTTACCTGGGGCGCTATGTGACTTGGCAGGGCGCCCGGTGACTCGGTCGAATCGCACGTTTGCCCCCTGCCAATACAATGTGCGCCACCCGGTCCGGGTCACACGGCGCCTGGCTGCGTGACGCGTCTTACCTCTTCTTGCACGAGTCCAGCTCTCGGGGAGCCCGACCAAGTAGGCTGGGTCACACGGCGCCCGGCCGGGTCGTTCAATATATATATATTTTTATTCTATACATGACTTAAACTTTAAAAACACATCGGTGTAGAAAAAAAACTTTATTCTAGACAGAAATCACATACTTAAATATGTAAGAGGTATACATGAATAATGCAAGAGGAATATTTATATTTATACTTAAATTCAGTGAAAAATTCACATACTTATGTTCAGAAATCACATACTTATATCAAGAAATTACATATTTAAAGATGTAAGAGGCTTACTTTAACTTATACATAATTCAGTTAAACATTCACATACTTGTAGGCAGAAATTTCATACTTAAATGATGTAAAGTTTTTGCAAAACAAAAAGAAGCTGTAATATTATTCATATAAATTTAAATTCAATCATACTTGTAGACACTTACTATTAATAATTATAATTATTATAATTACATTTTCAAATATTAAATTTAATTGAAGTTTTTTTGAATAATTATGAGCTGATTAAATATTGAGATAATATTTATTTTCCAGATCATAAAAATATACGTTTTACAATTATAAGTATGTGTTTTGCATTTACAACTATATAATAAATTAATAATTGTTGCATACGTATGCAGTTATAGTTGTAAGTATTCGTAATAATTATATAAGTATGTGTTGTACAACTATAAGTATGCGTTTTATTCGTAATAGTTATGAGTACGTATTTTACAACTATAAGTATGTGTTTTATTCTTAATTATTATGTTATATAAGTATGTGTTTTATTCCTAATAGTTATAAGTATGTGTTTTACAACTATAAGTATGCGTTTTAGAGCTATAAGTATGTGTTTTATTCTTATTAATTATGTTGCTATATAAGTATGAATTTTATTCTTAATAGTTATAAGTATGTATTTTACGGATATAAGTATGTGTTTTAAAACTATAAGTATATGTTTTATTCTTAATAATTATGTTGCTATATAAGTGCATATTATTCTAAATAGTTATAAGTATGTGCATTAGAGTCATAAATATTATTGATGCGTAGGCATTGATATTAAATACTACACATCAACGGAAATGCTTTATTTTTTATTTTGGACATAGTTTAAGTGTATTTATTACAAGTATGTGTTGCACTTATATAAGTATGTATTTACCTTATATATGTATGTATGACATTGGTCTAACATTATATCTTTAATTATGTGATTTCTGCACATACGTATGTGATTTTATGACTGAATTTAAATTTATGTATAAGTATGCCTCTTACATCTTTAAGTATGTGATTTATGCACATAAGTATATGATTTCTGCACATTAGTATGTGATTTTATGACTGAATTTAAATCTATGTATAAGTATGCCTCTTATATCTTTAAGTATGTGATTTCTTGATATAAGTATGTGATTCCTAAACATAAATATGTGCATTTTTGACTGAATTTAAGTACAAGTCTAAGTATTCCTCTTACATTATTCAAGTATGCCTCTTACATATTTAAGTATGTGATTTATGCACATGATTTCTGTCTACAAGTATGATTGAATTTAATATTTTTCAATATTAATATTGATATTAAACAATTGTTTAATATTTTTTAAACAAGTATGTGTCGTAAGTTCACTCAAACTCGTCTAGTTAAAAACATAAAATTAAGCGCTTGTTGGGAGGCAATCCAAATATTTATTGTTTTTTAGGTACGATGTGTTTTTAAAGTTTAAGTCATGTAGAATAAATTAAAAAAATTGCAAAAAAAAAATGGATCGACCCGGCCGAGCGTCGTGTTATCCAGCGCGCCACCTGGCCGGGCTCCCTAAGACCCAGGCGCGCGCTAGAAGAGGTAAGATGCGTCACCCGATCGAGCACTGTGTGACCTGGACCGGGTGGCGCACACTGTATTGGCAGGGGGACAAACGCGCGACCTAATCTAGTCACCCAGCGCCCGGCCGGGTTACTCGGCGCCCCAAGTAAGTTTTTTTTTATATTTTTTTTATGGATTGGGCTGGGTTTGGGTCAAATAGATCCATCTCACGGGGATCCGTGAGACGGTCTTACATAGGTTTTTGCGTTATAACAAATAACGTGGGTTGTTAATGAAAATTGTGGAATAATGATTTGATCACCATAGATGAGCTTGTGTTATATGGGATCGTATTAAATCTGTTTCTCTATCCATCGTGAGTATATATTAATGTGTCTATCGATTATAAATTCAATAAATTATTAATTTCAAATTAAAAGATTTATAGTAATAGAAATTTATTAGAAGATTTAAAATGATAAATTTTTTATACATTAATCGTGGACGTATTAAAATATTTCTACTGTGGACCTGTGATTTTATATTATTATATTTGAAAAATATGGATTCTAATTGTAATAGCGAAATAATGTTTTGATCATTGTGTGTGATGAAATTATACTGTAATATAACTTTAAATTGATATTTAAATTATATGAGGATTATGATGTTGAAAATTACAAATCCTATAACAAAAGATATCGTCAGAGATATTTTTAATGGTGATTCAATTTAACAATGATTGGATTGTTACATTCGGTTAAAAAAAAAAAAAAAAAAGAAAGATTGGAATCATTTTTTAATTTTCTCAAAAAAAGGTTGCACTCTGATTCATTGTATTAAAGGCCAGTCTTAATCAAACTATATGATAATCCATTCATATCATCAAATATGAAAATCCATCCAAAATATTTATATTTAAAATGCATTATTTTAAACAATTTATTATATTAAATAGGGCTGACTAAAGAGCACATGCGCATTAAAAATGTGGATACTATTTTCAATTTCTGTAGAAAAAAAAAAAAATTAATAACTGGCCGAGCAATAAATAGGGAATTAAGTCAATTAACGCAACAAGAAACGTATCCTATTCCAATAAGTATTCGTGATGCGCAATAAACGCGGGGGTATATTAGTCCCAGCAAACAATTTGCGGCAGAGCTAAGCGGAGGGCAAATTGGTAATTACAGATAACACGTGGCGAACGCGACTCCTTCTACTCTCTTCTATCGTTCTCCTATTTATAGGGCGCCTCAGATATCTCTTTTCCTTCGCTACCCACAATTTCGCTTGTCCACACTTCGAAATCGAGAACTCTTTATATTTTTCCCTCAGTTCTTTCCAATTTTCGTCGAGAGATCTCAATTTACTGTTGGTTTTCGATCTACTCAGATATCTTTTGTTGAGATCTGTAAGTTTCTGACGATTTCTCAATCTTTGTTATTTGAATTTGTGTGTTTCGATTCATTCGCTTGTGTGAACGATGTGCTAATCAGATCGCTATTTCATTTGAATTTTCAGGGTTTGATTGTGAAAGCTTGCGGAGAGAATTTGCCTGGATCTGATTCTTAAGTTATTCATATCGTTGCTATCAAATTCTTGTAAATTTTCGCAATTGTGTTTTTTCTTTGATATCGTTTTTGTTCTTTTTGTGGTTTAAATTTGTGTTCTTATGGATTCAACATGTGATATTTTATATATTTTTTTAAAATTCATCGGTCCCTTATTGTGCGATTACGGGTTCTTAAATTTTTTTTTTTTTTTGTATGCTTTCCTTTCAAATTTGGAAAATAGAGAATTTTCTGGCCGAACATATAGGCATTAGGTATAAAATGTTCTTTAGTTTCATGATTATTTATTTATTTATTATTATTATTTTTTTGTTGTTGTTGATTTTGGTGTATATTGTAACTAAATTTCATCTTAAAAGTGTAATGCCTACAAGATTGTGCATGTATATGTATATTCCTGGAAATTGTCTTTTAGTATTACAAATGGAATTTCTCCTCATAAATCCTTTTTCATGTATAAAATTGTTTATTAATTTATACGCCTTTCTTAAGAATTATTATGCATCTTTTATTTCTTGTTTGTTTGGAAATGACAATCTTTTGTTCAATTTTAATTCATTGAGGATCTTAATAGTAAACCTCTTACAAAGAGAGGGCAGAGGGATTTATGAATTTGTCTTCAGACATTGGTTCTGTGTCATATCTTATGGGCTTTACAAAATTGTTTTGTTATATTTGTAGAGGTGAAAGTTTTATGATAATCATAGTAAATTAACATTGACGACGTTGTTTGTATGGTGTTTGTTGTCATCTCCTATATGCTGTATAAGTTTTGGGCCTTAATTAGTTCTGTTTGATTGGTTAAACAGGTGTAATTGAATGTTCTAATGGAGTCAAAGGGTGGGAAGAAGAAGTCCAGTAGTAGTAAATCCCTATTCTACGAAGCTCCCCTTGGATACAGCATTGAAGACGTTCGACCACACGGAGGAATCAAGAAATTCAGATCTGCTGCATACTCCAACGTGAGTTTTAATTTTTGTTTGCATCACTTTTTTCTATTCTGATTGCTTTGATCAATATGTGTGTATTTTCTAATCAATATTTGTTTTCTTTTCATGCAGTGCGTTCGCAAACCATCCTGAGATTCACCAAGCTTTCCCATTACCACCTCAGTGGTTCTCTAGAATAGTCTCTTAATATAACTTTCCCTTTCCTTTTATTCTTTCCTCATCCTTGACAACCTTGCTTCACAAACAGCACTTCGACCTAATCACTCAAAATGACTATGCCAGTCTCGGCAATTGGATTTGAAGGTTACGAGAAGAGGCTCGAGATTTCGTTTTCTGAGCCTGGAGTGTTTTCTGATCCGGGAGGTTGTGGCCTTCGATCTCTTTCCAAGGATCAATTGGATGAAATCTTAGGCCCTGCACAATGCACCATTGTCTCCTCTTTGAAGAACGATGATGTTGATTCCTATGTCCTATCTGAGTCCAGCCTCTTCGTTTACCCATACAAGATCATAGTGAAAACTTGTGGGACTACGAAATTGCTGCTGTCTATCCCACCCATCCTTAAGTTGGCTGGTTCACTAGGACTCAATGTGAGTTCCGTTCGATACACCCGTGGAAGTTTCATATTCCCAGGCGCACAGCCGTTTCCACATCGAAGCTTTACTGAAGAAGTCGCTGTTCTTGATGGCCACTTTACCAAACTCGGTCTAAGCAGCGAAGCCTATGTGATGGGAGATTCTAATGAACACGAGCAATGGCATGTCTACTCTGCCTGTGCCAACCCAACCGGGGATTCTGATACTGTTTACACCCTGGAAATGTGCATGACTAATCTGGACCAGAAGAAAGCTTCCGTGTTTTTCAAGACTCAATCTGACTCTGCAAAGGTGATGACTGAAGTTTCTGGCATCAGGAACATTCTTCCTGAATCTAAGATATGTGATTTTGACTTTGATCCCTGTGGTTACTCGATGAACGCAATCGAAGGCGGAGCGATATCGACAATTCATGTAACCCCAGAAGATGGATTCAGCTATGCTAGCTTTGAATCAGTTGGCTATGACTTGAAGAAAGTGGATTTGACTCAACTAGTTGAGAGGGTGTTGGCTTGCTTCAAGCCAGCAAGCTTCTCTGTCTCTGTGCATGCTTCTGTTGCTGATTCAGAGATGGGACTATACTTGAAGGGATATAACTGTGGAGGAAGGAGCTGTGAAGTTCTTGCTGATGGAGGATCGATAATGTACAGCAACTTCACAAGCACAGGTGGGTGTGGGTCCCCCAAGTCAATTCTGCAATGCTGTTGGAGTGAGAACGAGGATGAGGAACTTGACAAGAAATAATTCTAATCTATAGTAGTATTCTATTCTAGTATATTCACTATTGTGTCTTATCTAGTGTTGTCTTTGGAACAATAAATTGATCATGTCTCTCGATCAGTAGTGTTTGACCAAGCTTTGTTATATCCTACTTTACCTTTGTTTTGAACATATTTTTCAGATTGCTCGTGTCGTTTTAGCCTAGTTTCGTTTCCATCGATCAGAAATGCTGACTCTGCAAATATTGTGATGTTGATTTGTGTAACCTTGTGGAGAAATATATTTGATGATGATGCAACTTCTCTTTTAAGATGTTGACAACATTTTTTTGAGTTTCGGCTTCAGTTCGTTGTTTTCGCTAGCATGATACTCCATATGATCATTTAGATGATTTCTTAATTAAGGTTATGAATTATGTGAGATCATATCTTTGTAAGTTAATACTCAGCAAAACTAATAATTACCGGACAAATACACCTTTAATTAATCAAGGAACTTAAGATTTAATTTAATTAATCAAGGAACTTGAGATTTAATAAATGTTGTTTTGAAGTTTTTGTCGTAGAAATAAATATAAAAATTGGACAAATATATCTTTAACTAATCAAGAAACTTTTTTAACTATCAAGGAACTTAGGGTATATTTGTTTTGGGTTTCACAAATTCGGATTTGGGATTTTAAAATCTCAAATCCGTGTTTGTTTAAGGTATTTTGTCAAGGATTATCAAATCTACCAAAAACCTACTCTATCTAAAAAAAACACTATAATTAACCCTATACTCCAACATATTACATCAACTAATAATATAATATTATACTTACTAACTTTTCCAGCATTGATTTGACATCTACAGTAATAATCATACCCTATAAAATCTCATAACAAACACAGATTTTAACTATTCACCTTTATTTACAAATCCCAGGATTTCAAAATCCGGATTCCTCCAATCCTACATAAACCCGAAACAAACATACCCTTAGGATTCAAAATCGGAAAGAAAATCAATTAATTCAATAAAAAGTATTATATTAAATCTCTAAATTGTAGCTAAGCAATTTTTAATAAGAATAATTTGGTAATAAAATTGTATAAAAATCTAGAATGACACTACGACACTTATTTTAAAACAGATATAGTATCACTCTGTTTTTTTTTTGGTTCCCGTTTGAAACCAATAGGTTAAATTAATAATATTTTAAAATACAATTATGTAGATCCCGTTAATAATACAAATTAATAATAGGCAAACCGTACAATTAACAATTAACAATTAACTGACGTTTATTCAAATAAAATTTGTCTTCTTATATTTTGTTAGGATTTATTGAATAGGAGGATTAATTATGGTTTCCTTGATGAAAATACAATTGTTATTTTTTAAAAGGAAAGTGACCATATTTACAATCCTAATCTTGTTTATATATATACAAGAACTAGTATAGGACTAGTGTAATACACAAGATTAAAAAAACTGAATTGAATTTAATAATATTAGAAAAATGTAAATATTATTTATATAAGAAAAATTATATTTATTAAGAAGAAAAAAAATTTGTGTAATAACACATTGTTTAACTTAGCATTAAATATAACACAATCTGATAAATATGTTATTTAACTATTGAAATATATGTTATACTTATAAAATAATATAAATAATTTTTTATTTGTTATTTAGAAAACACACACACATATATATATATATTGTTATGTCTATTATATTATTCAACCCTCGCACCATTTTTTTAGTAGTATATCATTGTTAGAGTTTATAACAAACTTCAAATTTTCTTTTTAATTAAATGATAAAAAAAAATCAAAATTTCTCAAAAAATTTATAGTCTTTTTTAAAATATATATTCGCAAAAACTATTCAATTTCATTAATTACAAAGTTTGAAAAGTTTAAATACAGTCATCTTTACTTTTGCCTTTTACTTTTTATTTATTTATATTTTTTTATAAACTTTTTAAATTAAACAAATTTCAAATTTATAAATGATTTTTTTACATTTAAAATCTAGCATGTATTATTTTAACAAATTTAATTAAATTTTTTATATTATTTACCATTGTTCATTATAATATTACATATGATATCATTAAATAGCCATATTAAATGGCTTTAGAATTTAATTTATTATAGATTCAATTTGTTAAAAGAGAAAAAAATTAATATGAATATTATAATTTTGACATGTGGTACTTGTGGTCATACTATATATATATATATATATATATATATATATATATATATATATATATATAAAGATGACCATTTATACCACGTGCTCAAGCCCACAATTATTCTCCTAATAATATTTTTTAAAATAATTTTTTTAATTAATGAATGAAATTTTAAATACTAAGCTTTTAATATGAATAATTAATAACTTTAAATTAATGTTTATAAGAAAATTACTAAATAATATAATAATCTTAGTTAGATTTGTCATAATAGCATATGCTATACTTCAACATAGAAATGATTTATATATTTGAAATTTGTTCGATTTAAAAAAAGTTTGGCAAACATCAAATAAATAAAAAGAAAAATAAAATAAAATGAAGGTTGGTTGATTAAAAAAAATTCAAATTTATTAATTAGTGAAATTTAATATTTTTTGCGCGTATACGTTTTAAATAAATTATGAAATTTATTTAGAAATTTTAACTTTTATATTTTTTAAATTGAAAAGAAATTCAAGAAAAATAAAAAAAAATAAAAATATTGAATAATATAATAAACATAATAATATATATTTTTTCAAAATAGAAAATAAATCATTATTTATATTGCTTTACAAACAAAATATTACATTCCAACAATTAAATAATTGGTTAAACATATTATTATATTTAATGCTAAATTAGGTGATATGTATTGCACAAAACCATAAATTTATTATTTATTTAAATAATATTTAAAATTTCAAATTTTATTAAGTTCAATTTAATTTTTAAAATTTATATTTTATGCACAGTTAGATAATTATCATATAACTATTTTAAAATTTTGATTTTTTTGTTTTACCATTGATTAATTTTTTTTCAATATGAGTTCAAAATTAATAATGAAAAAAATAAGACTATCTTAAGATCCTTATATTTGAATGTAAGAAACTAATTATAATTATAAGTAATTATTTGAAGCCAAATTTTAATTTACTGATATTTTTCGATGTATTCCAAAATTTTCTATATTATTATGTAATATTGAAAAAAAAAAAATGAAAATTTCAAAACTAAAGATACTTTAGATTATTTATACTGACCAATGTTTAATATATGTATAATATTCTCAATTTTAATGTTAATATCTCATGTATAATATTCTTAATTTTCATCTTATGATAAATATCTCATATTACTTTATAGATATATTTAAGTGAAACATAACTTCATTCGTGACCAATTAAATATGTGAAACAATTTTACAAAAATTATATTTTTAATTTGTTTAATAACAACTTCAAATTCAACATTGGTTTTAAAATTCATTAACAATATTTTTTTCTTTTTCTTGTGTTTGATATATTTTTAAATGGAATCAATTTTAAAAAAAAACAAAAATTTACAATATACTAATCAAAGATATTAATAGTTTTCTTTTTTAATAAAAGTTTTCAAATAAATATTATACTATTGATTTTCCTTCTAAGTGAGAAACAAAAATTGCACTGTTGTAAATTAATTGAATCTAGCTCAACATATTATTATCTAGATGAGAGTTTATTGAAATCATGGTTGAGTTAATTTAACAAATTAGTTTTACTTAAGTTGTATACTAATCGATTTTAGTTTCACTTATCGAGTTTGATTCTTAAATTCTAATTGAATTCTATGTTTTGTTAAATGTACAATTTTCTAGTATAACTTTTTGAAAAAAAAAAAAAAAGGCTGAGTTACATGTGTAGAGTAATCATAGAAATACAGTTAAAGATATTGAAAAAGTTTGAATTTTTTTTTATGAAAATTCAAAATTAAAGATATTTATTATTTATAACACTATTTAAAACAATCTCTTGATATTCTCAATGTTTATCATTATGATATTGATAGAAATGATAACAATATTTTATCAAATATAATCACAAAATATTTAAAGATATTCAAATATAAACATGAATATCAAAAGAAACAATATTTTTTTCAAATATAGCCATAAAATATTAAAACATATTCAAATATAAACATAAATATATAAAAAAAAATCAATATTGATAACCTACTCTTAATAAAAGATTTCGATATTGTATATTTTCGTAACTTTCAAATACAGCGAAAATGAGGATTTACGAACATTAGCCTATTTACACCACTTCAATGTTGATATGGACACCAATCTAATGTTGAAACATAAAAATTTATGTGAGACGGTCTCACGGATAGTTACCGTAAGATGGAGCCCCATTATCCACAAACAACATTTGAATTGTAAGGTTTGAGTTGTGGCTTAACCCGTCTCATGCAATATAATAAAAATCTGTGAGACGGTCTCACGAGAGACTTACTCATGTTGAAATAGATGTAACGAAAATACTTGGGCAAAATCTTTTCTACCCTAGCTACAAGGTTTTTCGGATTTTGATAGAGAGAGTATTAGTGGCTATGCAATCTATATTGGAGAGTTTATTGGTTCTTATACATGTAAGCACAATGCTTTATGAAAACACACACTGCATTGCTATGCAGTGCTTCATGAAAACACTAAACACATGCAAATTGATTACCACTCCACAAGAGAAAAGATAAATATAATCAAATTAACATTGATTTCTATTCCAATATGAGTTCAAAATTAATAATGAAAAAGAAGATTATTATAAGCCCTTACACAAACTATCAGAATCTTATATTAATATTCATAAAACTTTATGAACATTTAAATAATTGTCACATAAATATAATAAAATTAACATTGATTTCTTTTCCAATATGAATTCAAAATTAATATTGAAAAAAAAAAAGACTATTATAAGTGCTTAATATATAGCTTGAATGTAAGAAATTCATTATAATTATAAGTAATTATTTTGGAGTAAGTCTCTTGTGAGACCGTCTCACAGAATTTTAATGCATTGTGTGAGACGGGTCAACCCACAACCCAAGTACCCACCACCCAAACCCTACAATTCACATGTTGTTTATGAGTGATGGAGCTCCGTCTCACGGAAACTATCCGTGAAACCATCTCACATGAGTTTTTGTGATTATTTTGAGTCAAATTTTAAATTTTAATTACCGATATTTTTCCAAAGTTTTCTCTGTTATTGAATGTGGATACTGAAAAATTTGAAAAAATGATGAAAATTCAAAGTTAAAGTTATTTTAGATTTTTTATATTGACCAATGTTTAATACATATGTATATATATTCTCAATTTTCATGTTAAAATCTCATGTATAATACTCTCAATTTTCATGTTAAGATAATATTATAAAGACAAAAATTTGTGTGCACTTGGTGCACAAAAACACCCTCACACGCCATCAGGTCGCGGACAAAATCCGCTCAAACATGCTTTCAGGTGTCAGATCTTTATATTATGTTAACTATATCTTTTAGTAGTGTTAGTCATATCTTTTAGTTATGTTAGTCATACCTTTTGTAAGACTAGCTGTACCTGAACATTTTTTTTAGACAAACATATTAACCTTTCATTCTTTTTAGTTATAATAGTCATACATTTTAGTTATGTTAGTTGTACCTTTATATATTACATAAAAGTATGACTATGTTGATATAAAGATATAAGTAACATCACATAAAGGTAAACATGCATAAATTGTGGCGAAATTAGAGTTTTTTTAGAGTTAAAAATATTAAATAAATGTATGATATCTGGACAGAAGGGTATGACTAATATAACAAAAATGTATGACTAATATAATATAAAGATATGACTAGCATAACATAGAGGTCAGGGCTAAAAAAAAAGAGTAAAAATGCGCGGATCCTGGTCAACCCGCGCCCGGACCCGATCCAAATGCATGTGTGCATCAGGTGCACAGGAATGTTACTCTATTATAAATATCTCATATTATAACACCCTAAATAAAATAACTAACACTACAAGAAAATTCACCGACAGTGACGGATTTTAGTGACGAAAATATTCTGTCAAAAATTTGTTACGGAATAGTGACAGAAAAGAATTAGTGACAGACTTGTGACGGAAATTGTTGGCGGAAACTTTTCCGTCAAGAATTCTGTCAAAATTATGTTTACGACGGATTATTCCGTCACAAAGTCGTGATAGATATAAATCCATCACTATTTTGTGACGGAATAATCCATCATTACATGAATTCAAATTTTTAAAAAATTTTAAATTCGTTGATTTTTCTTTTTGACGGAATTTTCTGTTGCTATATTAAGACAATTCAAAATAATATAATAAATTTCCATTTGTTTGTGACAGATAGTTTCCGTCATTAGGTAGTGACGGAAAATTTTGTCACAAATAGATAACAAATTTAAAAAATAAATTAGTAACGGAATATTCTGTCACAACAAGATTGTGAATCAATAAAAGTTTAGTGACGGATATACATCTGTCACCATATGGAATTAAATTTTAAAAATATGATGAATTTTTCGCTGGAACCAAAATTTAAAATTTTTATCTCAAGAGGAGTTGAACTTGTATCAATGAAGACTCAAATAATCAAACTCATAATTTTATAAAAATAGTATTTTTATAAAATATATTAAAAATATGCACTAGTATATTTTATAATTGTCTTAAAATGAAATTAGATTAAACATTACTATACATATTAATTAGTCATTAATCTTCCAATTATATATATATATATATATATTGTTAACCTTTTAAAAATTTGTGATAATAGAAAATTGAAAAATATCAAAAATACTTATAAAACAAATGCATGTAGAATATTATAACATAAAGCGCCAATGGTCTAGTGATTAGTGTACCACCTTGAGTCTTGAGTTCAATTCCCAGACAACACACAATGTCATCTATGATGATGTCATTGCTGACATCAGTCTCTTATGCAATAGTGGTGTGATGATGTGTCATGGTGATGTGTCAGCGGTGTGATGACATGTCATCATAATCCGTCACAATCCGTCACCAAATATTGTGACGAAATTTTTCATCTTAGTGATGGAAATTCTGTCAGAAATGTAGTACTACGATTTTAATGACGGAATTTTCCGTCACACAATTAGTGACGGATAATTTCCGTCACCAAATATTGTGACGGAATTTTTCGATGGAAATTCTGTCAGAAATTTAGTACTACGATTTTAGTGACGAAATTTTCCATCACACAATTAGTGACGGATAATTTCCGTCACCAAATATTGTGACGAAATTTTTCATCTTAGTGATGGAAAGATTTTAATGACGGAATTTTCCGTCACAATATTTGGTGACAGAAATTACTCAACCAGAAAGTCAATGACGACCAAATCTGGTGACGGAATTTTTCATCTTAGTTATGGAAATTCTTTAAAAAATGTAGTACTACGATTTTAATGACGGAATTTTCCGTCACACAATTAGTGACGGATAATTTATGTCACCAAATATTGTGACGGATATTTCCGTCATTAATTTCGTCACTACTCAACCAGAAAGTCAAAATGACGACCAAATCTGGTGATGGAATTTTTCATCTTAGTGATGGAAATTCTGTCAGAAATGTAGTACTATGATTTTAATGACGGAATTTTTCGTCACACAATTAGTGACGGATAATTTCCGTCACCAAATATTGTGACAGAATTTTTCGATGGAAATTCTGTTAGAAATGTAGTACAACGATTTTAATGACGGAATTTTCCGTCACACAATTAGTGACGGATAATTTCCATCACCAAATATTGTGACGGAATTTTTCATCTTAGTGATGGAAAAATTTTAATGACGGAATTTTCCGTCATAATATTTGGTGACGGAAATTACTCAACTAGAAAGTCAAAATGACGACCAAATCTGGTGATGGAATTTTTCATCTTAGTGATGGAAATTCTGTCAGAAATATAGTACTACGATTTTAATGACGGAATTTTCCGTCACACAATTAGTGACGAATAATTTCTGTCACCAAATATTGTGACGGATATTTCCGTCATTAATTTCGTCACTACTCAACCAGAAAGTCAGAATGACGACCAAATCTGGTGACAGAATTCTTCATCTTAGTGATGGAAATTTTGTCAGAAATGTAGTAGCGGAATAAAATCTATCACTAAAATTTAGTGACAAAGCTCTTTTTGACAGAATTTTTCCGTCACAAATCTGTCACTAATACATGTTAGTGACAGAAAACAGGTTATGTTGTAAAATTCGGCATAAATCGTACAAAACTCAAAAAAATACATACTAAATTCCTACACATACCTAAGAATAGGTTCTTAAACATAGTAAAAGATCTTGCATAATTCGAAGTAAACTATTCCAGAAAAATTATATGATTCCAACCTAAAAACAGGGCGAAAACTGTCTCCGAACAACTTATCTTAGAAAAATCATATAAAATCGAGTTTAACTCCAAATCTTCTGAAATTTTACAGACATACCTTGACTTCATATATTTCAATCTGGCAAAAGGATTCATCTAAATTCAATCTCTAAGTTTTTCGAACACATCCAAAACAGAAGCAAAACAAAGCATATCCTTAAGCCTATTCTTGAAACAACTTATTTCTTCATTCAAACAACATATAATCCCAAAAAAATTGCCAAAGAACATTTTTGGACTTTCTAACCTAAGGTATTTATCATAAATCATAAGATTTAATGAAGATATTAAGAGAGTTTAGCCAAAATACCTTTAGGGTTTGAGGAAGAACTTGATGGATACTTGATCTTTGCTTTCCTTTATCTCTTATGTTAACTTATCTATGACTTTGGTTCACCTTATATGGTGTGAACGAGAGAGAGAGAGAGAGAGAGAGAGAGAGATCCTCAAGCAAGGGTGTGTTGCATGTTGCAAGTTGATGGATATTTTGCATGTTGCAATTAGGGTGGTGAGGTGGCTAGGCTAGACTTCTTAGTCATAGGTTGGCAAAGACTTATCAAGGAAGATTGGGATTAAAATTAAAGTTAAATTAATTATTTACCTTGATATTTTTGATGTTTCATATTACACATATTTATAAGTATATACATACCTTATTAAAGGGACTAGAAATAATAATATGATGTATAATTTTTCTCACAATGTGAAAATTACTTAGCATAAAATTAAGTATTAAAAATCTTCATATGTACCTAAATTGATAAGCATTGCGGTTATTTTAATATTCACTATAATGCATGCTTGTTGAAGGTAAACGCCTAATTTCGTAAAAAGAAAGTATTCAAAAACGGTAACGAATAAAATTAGCATAAAACCTAAAATCATTTTATTCATTTAATTAACATCTTATCTTTTTACTTCCATTCATATGTGTCGAGTGAGTGGAGATCGAACTCGGTTTCTTCCGTAAGTCATCCTGCAAAAACCCTTAAAATCTCGAAAGAAAAACATGTCATAAAATCTTTAAAATAAACAAGCACAAGGAAATATTCATAAATCATAACTTATAGTAATATAAGATCTCACACTTAAATTATTCTTAAATGAACATTAATAGAAATTTTAATAAATATGCATATGCAGATTTTCTTGAAATGGGGTGTTACATGCTGGACGTCCAAATGAAAATTTATTAAATTTATAAGAATGGGACGTTACACATATTATGATAACTATACTTTTTATTATATTATAGTTTATAGAATAATATCGATATTTTACAATATAAATCGATGATAGTTCATAAATTATCGCTAAAACAATACCTTAATTAAAATAATAAGAGTTCGCAAAACCATAAAGATTAGTAACTATTTTTTTTTTTGTTTTATACTTATTTTTTCAATCCTTTTTCTATTCATCTTCTTTATTCGATTAACTACAAAAGTTTTTACATATTCTCTAAATCCATACTTTAATTAAAATAAATAAGAGTTCACGATTCCAATTTTAAGGGTGAATGTTTTTCTTATAATATTTCGCTCATGTATTATTAAAATATGAATCACTCAATCGACATATATGTTATAAGACTCAACAAGAAAATAAGGAGATGTCAAAAATATCATATATCAATGCAATTAGAAGTTTTATATATGCAATGTTGTGTACACGTCACACATTACATAATTTCTTCATCTTCTTTTTCTTTTTCATCTTCGTGAATTATTTGTTTCATTTTCGATTTCATGAAATTATTTGTAATTTTTTTTAAGAAGAAGATAATCATAGTTTTTAAGTATAAGAATAATACCTTTAAGTTATATCAGTAATACCTTTACATGTACAAGTAATACCTTAATTAATATTTTTTATTAAAACAATGTAAAACAAAGTAACTAATACCTTTAGACCTTTGTGATAAACAAGTAATAAATTTACATCTAACAAATAATACTTTTAGGTAAAATAAATTATACTTTTCACTAAAACAAAGTTAAACAAAATAATACTTTTAGATAAAACAAGTAATGCCTTTTGAGTAACAACTAATATTTTTCACTGAACAAGTAAAATGTAAACATTATTTTAGTCATGCAACTAATACCTATGCAACTAATATCTTATAGTATACAAATTATACATTTCACTGAACAAGTAAAATGTAAACATATATTTCAGTTATACAAATGATACCTTATGAATATGCAACTAATTAATACCTTATGAGTATAAAACTAATACATTGGCTGAAAGATTCATGCGGATCAGGTGGTGCGTAGGCACACACCAACTATGATGTGGCCGTGTGTGGGTGTGTGGATCCACGTGGAGGAGGTCCACACACTGGATTGGGTCCAGGGCTTGAGATATATAAATTTTTGTCATATTTTTAAATAAAAAAATATTTATATTCCTCTACAAACATAAATACATTCCAACAATTAAATAAAATATTAATCACATTATATTATATTTAATACTAAATTAGGTGATATGGATCACACAAAATCATAAACTTATATTTTTTATATAAATAATATTAAAAAAAATTCAAATTTTTATAAGTTCAACTTAATTTTTTAAAATCTCGCATATTACACTTACGTATAAGTTATTTATATTTGCAGGTTTACTTAATATATATTTTATAAATGAATTCTATTGAAAAGGGGAATAATCGCATAAAACATTGTAATATTTGTTTCGATTGCAAATTTAGTTACATTTATGGGATTTGACAAATAAAGACGCAAATTAAACGAAGTCTTGCAAATTGAACTATGACCCAACTTCGTTTCGACTTTATTTCTTGACCCACAAACACGTTTTTTGGCCCAAAATTACTCCAAAATTTATGAAATAATTGTGAAAATAATATATGAAGTATTTTGACACCATAAATACATATAGATATGAAAAAGGTGCATACAATCACATCAAAATGTATAAAAACCAAAGTTTATCAACTATAAAATACACCTATTTTCTACCTATCAAACTACTTATTAGCTTTTTGGCAATTGTGCGGACCAATAAAAAAAATCAAACGCCTGACACAAAATTAGTTTCAAAAAGATTTTCAAATGAAAATTTCAAGACAATCAAACCTACCAATGTGGGAATAAATCAAATAAATCAGTTTACAAAAAGTGGCGAACAAAAGAATTAACATAATGACTCATATAACTCATATGAGTCTTACCGATATATTTGGTGAGACGAAATTTCATTATCCACCAATCAAACTCATGTGAATTATAGGTTGTGGATTGTGTGAGTCTCATAAAATAATATTTGTGAGACAGTTTCACAAGAGTCTTATTTAAAAATTAAAGAAATGCAATAATTTGGAAAATGGAAATAGTGGTGGATTTGAACTAAATTTAAAAAATTTAATTTGAAAGTTGAAAATATCTAACTTTCCAATTATTGAAAAGCTTATTGGTCGTTTATTGCATCAACTATACCAAATTTCAATTTTGTGTCTACATAAGCATAAAACAATATAAATGTGGCAACAACAATATATAATCAAAGTAAATCAAAACAGGGCAAAGTTAAAAAAACAATGCAGAGAGGAGAGAGAGTGAGATATTGGGTAGATCGTAGGTTAACCTCGGTCGAGCGGTAACCGGGGAGGTAGAAATTTAACCCATTTCTATGTTCAGATCAGTGGAAAAAAAAGGTACAATGGAGGAATTAGCAGTGGTCAGTTTAACAATGTTAGTGCTAACCCTTATGGAAAAAAATCGAGAACTTTCTTCTTTAGAAATTTCCCAGAAAACTATAGTATGTAAGTGATTAAAGCAAAATTCAATGAAGTGGGGAAGGTGGTCTACATATTTTGTCCAAGAAAGAGAGACAAGAGCGGGAAACACTTTGGTTTTGTGCGCTTTGAAGAAGATCATGTCAGAGACTTTGAGGAGATGCTTGAAAGATTAAATGGGTTGTGGATAAATAGTTTTAAGCTAAGAGTGTATTCACCAAGGTTTGAAAGAAACGTTAAGGAGAAAAACATACCCAAACAACGATTTTTGGTGAAGAACGCGGGATCGAGATTGCCAGATAAATCTTACAAGGAGGCTTTAAAAGGGCAAGACAAGGGGTCTGAAGAGAAATGCAAGGAGGAAGATAAACCCATATTATTTATTCCTACAGAGGGAGAGAAAGAATGGCTAAAAAACTGTTGGTTAGAGGTGCTTAGAAATGATTTTTCATGGGAAGAAAATGGAGAGGAGATATAAGGAGAGTGTGGAAATAAATTGAAATTGTGCTATGTGGGGGATAACGCAATCCTGAATCGTAACACAAGTAACGTGAAGATGGAGGATCTTGCTGTTGACATGGATGAATGGTTGAAGTACTGGTTCGAATGGTTCAGAGAGTGGAAAAGTATAGATGTAAGTCACAGAAAGAGAGTCTGGACGAGATGGATAGGGGTGCCTTTTCAAACGTGGTGTCCTAGGTTCTTCAAACATGCATGTTCCAAGATCGAAATTCATCAAAATGGATAAAAAAAATGGAAGAAAAAGTGCAGATGAAGGTAGCCAGGGTCTTATTATCTATTCCTTTCCAGAAGGAGACCAACATCAGCTTCTCAGTTAATATAGAGGGACATGTATTTAAAATTAAAGTAATGGAAGAATATCCGACGGAGAAAGAAAGTTCTGAAAAAGGAAAGAAGATCTATGTAACAAATGATGTCTCATCTCTGAATAACGATCTTTTTGGGTCAGTTTTGTCGGGTCCAACGATGGCGATGGTGTAGGAGAACATGTCGGAGTTAGAACTCTCCGATGGGGAATTCAAATCGACGACGTTCACTGAAAACCCTAGCGGGACAATCGAGAAAAGTATGCCAGATAGTATTTTTTCAACAGAGTCCAAGATCATGAGAAATGGGATAGATGTGCGGATGGGAATAATTGCCAAGGTCATGGGAACACGTGTTTACCAGTTGAGCCAACACCGAATCAAGATGTGCATGGAAGTAATTTAGAAAGAAGGGATTGGGACTTTTATCTAATTCTTATGGTAATGGGCCTATTTTTAGTGAAACCCAAGATGAGTTTTATAATATTCAATTGGAAGAAAATTGTATGCAAACATCTGAAAATCCAAAAAGGGACAAATCGAGAACGGATAATAGAGTAGAACCGTCTGGAGTGATAAATATTGAACAAAGGGAAGCAAATTTGCTTAAGGATCATCGAGCCGCAAACAAATCCCTAAAAACTCAGATAAAAGGAAGTATGCGAGATTATTCTGAAGAAAAACAGGGTACAGGGAAAATGATTCAAGAAATGAGGAAATGAATCAAAATATCAAAAAGGAAAAGGAGGAAGAAAGTATTGGAATAATTGGGGGTGTTCTTGATGGATATGGCCACGTAAAGTAAACGCAAAACCATGGAGAGAGAGGGGAGAGGTATTGGTCCTAATGGGGCAAAAAAATAGAAAAAGGGTATTTCTAGAGAAGAAACGGATAAGACTTGGGAGTTAGGCAAACAAATGGGATAATCCAGCGTAGAATGAGACGAGCAAATGATTAGGGAGTTGATGGAGATGGAGAAAGAGGATGGATGAGAGGATTCAAGAGTCAAGGGGTCAGAATTTGGTAAGATCAATAAAGGTAATTAGTTACAATGTGAGGGGTCTGGGAAGTAAGACAAATGCGAGCGAGGTTAGAGAGTTAATTATGAATCAGAAGATGGAGTTTTGTTTCTTACAGGAGACTAAGAAAGAGATAATAGAAGAAAACTTGTGCAAGTTTATGTGGGGTTCAGATAGATGTGGATGGTTGTTTAGAGAGTCTGAGGGGAGATCAGGTGGAATTTTAACATTGTGGAATGAGGATATTTTTGCAATGATGAATTGTTGGCACATGCAAGGAGCGGTGGTGGTGTTTGGCTTGTGGGGCACTGAAAATACTGAATGTTGCTTGATCAATGTGTACGCACCATGTCCTCTCCAGGAAAGGATAGAGTTATGGGATAGAATTCAGCAAGTCATTAATAGAAATCCATCAACTTATATTTGTATTGGAGGTGATTTCAATGCGATTAGAAGAGAAATAGAAAGAGTTGGGAGACGAGCAGAACAAAGCAAAAGAGATATAGAAGAGTTCGATAATTTTATTAGGAGCTCAGGCCTTATTGATCTTCCTTTCAATGGTAGATTCTTTACGTGGTATAGGCCTGACAGATCTTGCAAGAGCCGCATCGACAAATTTTTAGTCAACAATAACCGGCTGATGAAATGGCCTAACAACTCGTAAAGAGGTCTTAAGAGATCATTGTTGGACCATTATCCCATTGTGCTGGAAATTAAAGTAAAAGACTGGGGGCCAAGACCTTTTAGGTTTGTAAATGCATAGATGAAACTTCTCGAATTCAAAGAGTTAGTGTGAAACAAATGAGATAGTTATGAAATTGATGGGTGGGGAGGTTTTGTGATAAAAGAAAAACTCAAAAAGTTGAAGGATGAGATTAAACAATGGAATAGAGAGGTATTTGGATCTTTGGATAAAAAGGTAAAGGAGCGAGGAAAGAGATTCACAAACTTGATTGCATTGATGAAGCCCATGGGACTGGAGGAGAAAAAGATATGTAGGAGGAACGAGCTTATAGCCCTTCTTTTTAGAGATATCAGGCTTAAGGATTCCATTCTAGCCCAAAAAGCTAGAATGAAATGGATAAGAGAAAGGGATACGAATACGGGATTCTATTACAGGTGTATAAACAAAAGAAGAAAAAATAATGAGATAACTGATATTAGGATTGGAGGAGAATGGAAGGAAGAAGTGAAAGAAGTGAAAGAAGGAATATACGAATTCTTTAGAAAACACTACTGCTCGGTTAAGAGATCTAGACCAAAAGTCAACATGGATTTCACCACTAAGAAGATTCCGAGTGAAGATAACAGAAAACTGACAGCATTATTCACAAAAGAAGAAATCAAGGAAGCTATTAAAGACTGTGACAACACAAAGAGCCCCGGTCCAGATGGTTTTAACTTCGGTTTCTTGAAGGAATTCTGGGATGTATATAAAGATGATTTAATGAGGTTTATGGCAGAATTCCACCAACATGGAAGATTGGTAAAGAGACTTAATACATCTTTCATTGTTTTGATACAAAAAAAAAACAGAAGCTGTGGATCTCAAAGACTTTAGACCGATTTCTTTAATCAACGGTATTTACAAAATTATATTGAAGATCTTGTCCAAAAGATTGAGTTTGGTCTTGGAGTCAATCATCTCTGAACAACAGTCAGCTTTTATTGGAGGACGCCAAATTCTTGATAGCATTGTGGTGTTGAACAAAGCTATTGACGAGACTAAGAGAATGAAAGAGAAGAACTTGATTTTTAAAATAGATTTCGCCAAAGCCAACGACTCTATTGAATGGGACTATTTGGAAGATTTGTTAGAGGTTTTTTGGTTCGATTCAAGATGGAACAAGTGGATGATGGAATGTGTATGGATAGCTCAAGCCTTGGTTCTAGTAAACGGTAGCTCGGGTAATTTCAAACTTGGTAGAGGGTTGAGACAAGGAGACCCATTATATCTTTTCTTGTTTCTTGTTGCGGCGGAAGGTTTAAGTCTAATGATTATAAGAGCAGTGGAATAGAACCTCTTTAAACCAATGGAGGTGGGGAAAAATAAGGCCCGTCTGTCTCATATACAATTCACTAATGATAAGTGTTTTGGTCAAGACAGTAGAAGAAAACATTATTTTTTTAAAGAGATTCTTGAAAATATTAGAGATTCTATCAAGGCTGAAAGTCAATAAGGAAAAGTTGTTGGGTTAATTCTGTTAGGTTTTGATGAGACAAAATATCTTTATATAGGAAGTTGGAATACCCCATTTTTCCACATTGTTTAAGTGGAATTTAGTTTTGATAAGTTTATTTTCTGAGATGTATTTTGAAGATATGTAAAATTCAGAAAGATAGAAGTTTCTAATCATAGCAGGATTCTGCAAGTGAAGAAGTATCGGATACTGATTTTCAGTAAGGAGAATCAGTAAGCAAAATCAGCAAGCAGGATCAGTAAGTAGCATACAATATACAGTAAGGAGAATTAGAGGCTTTCCGCAGGATTCAGAAACAAGAAGCAGTTTTAGAATTAGCAAGCATGATTCAGAAATAAGAAACAGCTTTAGAATCAGTAAGCAGACGCAGAAAAAAAAGCTGGCGCAGAACAGAAAACATCTATTGCAACCTAAGCAGGAAGCAGTAAGTTTCATCACTCTTATTTATTGTAGTACGAGGAAGGAGTGAATGTAGTACGAAGATTATGTCTTATCAAAGTATCTGGTAGATGGAAGTTAGCACCTGACCAATAAGGCATTGCCATCTGGACTGCGGACCTGGAAAAACACTGTTGTCGAGGAGTGGCGTCATTAATGCCCTGTGGAGTAGGACATGCCCTAATTCCCAGTTTTTTCAGAAATAATTAATGCGAAGATCAAATGAGATCAAGATTTGAATTTCAACAAGAAGTGTGTCTCTCTTTAACGGATACATTTCCTACAAGTATAAAAGAATGTGAAGTTGACTCGAGAAGACTACTGAACAACTGAAATATTTTTAGCTCTCTATCTCTCTTAAGCAAACACAAGTTTTCTCTCTGTTTAGTCATTCAACCTTCCTGAAACAGTTGAGCCCAAGATTTCAAGCTGTCAAAGATCTTAAGGCTGTCTTTGAAGCACCAGTTGAAGAACATATACTTTCAACCTATTTATTGTGTGCTAGGTTGCTTTATTTTGTTGTCCTTAGTGGGAAGGATTTAGATCCGCACTAAGTGTTAGCTTTAAGTTGTTAAGGCTTTTTTTACTCTGTGTGAGTATTTGTACCCTGTGTGGGATTAGCCTAGGAATCTTACTGATTCTAGAGGTGATAGCTCGTTAGAAAGAGGATTGTAAAGTCGAGACTTGTAAAACAATCTGACCTAGTGGTGTTCCTCCTTAGTGAAGGAGAAGAGTGGACGTAGAAGGATTGCACCACCTTCAAACCACTATAAACCTCTGTGTATTTATTGCTTTCATTAATTGTTGTATATCTTATATATCTTGCTCATACTGCTTAAAACGATTCTGATAAAATCATACTTGGAAAAGAAAACATTTTTACAAAAGAAATCCTATCGATGTATATCCACTGCATATTGTAAACTCTGAAACAGTAAGCTGATTAAGCATTTTGCCAGCTTACTGAATTGGCAAAGTTGTTGCATTCTTTCTAGAATTCAGTAACCTCTTACAAAAAGTTTTAAAATGTAAAAATTTGATAAATGTTCATTCATCCCCCTTCTGAACCTCTGACCACTTGGGACCAACAAAAGTGTAGCTTGTATGGGTTAAATGTCCAAGAAGAAGTGGGAAAGGAGTTCGCGGATGTTCTAGAGTGTAGAGTAGGAGAAATTCCCTTCAATTATCTGGGAGTAAAAGTGGGTTGCCTGCACAGGAAGACTTCAGATTGGGAGTATGTAGTTCAAAAAGTAAAGAGAATGCTAAATAAGTGAGAAGAATTGAATACCATAGGGGGGAAGACTTACACTTGTTAACTCAGTGCTAACTTCTCTTCCTGTGTACTATTTTCTACCTTTCGAGTACCTAAAAACATCCTGAGTGAGATTGTGAGATTATAGAGGAATTTCCTAGGGGAGGAGGGGGGCATGAGAGTCAAGAATTTAGAATGCTTCAATAGAGCCTTAATAAGGAAATGGATGTGGAGGATACTCAACGAAAAAAACCGACTATGGGTTCGAGTAATCGAGTCTAGATGGGGAGGAGAGTGGGGCTGGGATTATAGCAGCAGGGCTAAAGAAGGGTGGGGGCAACCTTTGAGGTGGTGGAGCGAAGTTATGAAAGTGGTTAGAGAGGATTGGGGGAACTGATTTTTTGGGGGTTTAGCAAAAAGAGTGGGAAATGGAGAGGATACATAGTTCTGGAAGGATAAATGGATTGGTGAATATTCATTAAAAATCAGTTTTGTTAGACTTTTTAACCTAAGTAGTCGAAAAAGGGTGAGGGTGTGTGAGATGGGTGAATGGAAGGATGGGACTTGGTGTTGGAAATGGGAGTGGAGGCGTAGTTTGAGGGATGGATAGTCTAACTTGTTGAATGATTTATGTAATTTGTTAAACATGTACAAATTGACGCAAGGACAACAAGATAGATGGCTGTGGAGCAGAGCAAGAGATGGAAATTACAACACAAATGAGGCTTATCAATGGCTGCATCTACAGAAGCTAGACGACGAAGGAGAGGAGAGACCGGAATTCAAAAGGGTGTGGAATAAACTTGTCCCGCCAAAGGTACAAATACATGCATGGAGAGTACTAAGGGAAAGAATACCAACTTCTTCTAAGCTTAAAAGAAGAAATATATTACCTCCGAACAATGACTTGAGATGCGCTTTCTGTAAGACTGAGGAGGAGACGATACACCATATTTCTTTCGAATGCATGATAGTACATCAAGTGTGGATGAGTTGCTGCAGATGGCTGGGATTCGAATTGGTGATGTCGTCGTGCCCAGTATTACATTTCTTACAATTCAATGACACGATCAAAGGAAAAAGATGAAGAAGGTACATGAGTTGTATTTGGGAATGTATCATTTGGTTGTTATGGAAAGCTAGAAACACTATGGTGTTTAGAAAAGAAACAAAGGCAATTGAGGGAGTTTTGGAGGAATTGAAAATACATACTTAGAACTGGATAAGAGGAAGAGACAAGAGCAAGGAATTGGCCGACTTCAAAGAATAGGTATTAAACCCAAGAAAAGTGATGGGGGTTTAAAAATAGTTGAGTCGTCATTTGTAAGAATAGTGATAGTTCTTGAAGGTCTTGGTGAGATTTTGTATTAAAATGCTGTAACTTTCGATATTTCTTATACCCATACTTTTGTTTTTTATAAAAATTCCTTTACTGATTAAAAAAAAAAAACAGGGGCAAAGTTGGAAGAATCCAAACCTCCACTACAATAGCTAGCCACGTTAACTTAACAAATTTAATAACAATTGGTATATTGCAGTGGAAAGTGACTTGCAGTGAAGAATCAAAATCGGGTTTTGATAAACCGGTTTGAAAACTTACCACATAGTACGGGCATGTTCATTAGCATCTTCCTGGATTATCAAGCATCCAAAAGTTCTTCAATGGAAGTTTTATCCCACACCTACAATATATAACCAATCCGGTTTAATGATTCGTGGAAACATATCCATTGGAGTTTGAAGATTGAGAAAAATTCCTCCTCATGGTCGTGGTATTGAAGAGGGTGATGGAAATTTGGACAGAAAAGTAAAAATCTATTGGAGATTGAAGAGAGGAGAAAAAAATTAGGGCATGTTCAAAGTTATAGAATGAAAGAAGGCATCAATTTTTGCTCCAAATTGTTAGAGTTAATTATCTTCTATCAAGTTTGGATGAAAACTTGACTGAATGTATGCAATGTATGATTTTTTGAAACATTGGTACCAACTTTGTAAGTCGTTGAAACATGGATATCAAAATTAAAATGAGAGTATAGTTTAGATACCAAATTTATATTTTACCCTTTTGGCTTTTTTTTTTTTTTACAAATCATTAAATTATGTAAAATTCCAATTGAAATAATCACCACATACCTAGGTAAGGATCATCTTCAAAGTTCAATGTATGGGCTATGAAAATAGAGTAAGTCTCTTGTAAGACCATCTCACAGAATTTTAATGTATTGTGTGAGACGGGTCAATCCACAACCCAATTACCCACCATCCAAAACCTACAATTCACATATTGTTTGTGGGTGATGGGGCTCCGTCTCACGAAAACTATCCGTAAAATCGTCTCACATGAGTTTTTGTGATGAAAATAAAATAAAAATCAAGAGCATGTTAGTTTCAACACACATCTCGAATTAAAGATTAAGATTTCAAATATCACGCCTATTTTTTTTTAAGTTTAGTTTTGATGGACTTATAATCCACAATTATAACCCAAATTTACCTATTGTAAAATATAGTAATATATCATTCACTTTTGAAATATAAATTGACATTTACAACTTATTTATCATTGTTTATTTGTATTAATATTTAAAAACACAACTAAATGTAGTATAATAATACAATATTATTAACTTCTGAAAATGATCCCTGTACAAAAAAAGTATAAAATATCAATTGTACAGCAAATAAGGATTACTATTACTCCCTCGATCCCATATATAGATTGGATTTTTCACCTAAATTGAAAAAATTAATGGAAAATATAGTTAAATAAGTTAATTAAATACCATGTTCATATTTAATGAACTATGTACCCTATAGTCTACTATCCGATAATACATATTGAATATCTATATATAATTTAAACCTCTTTATATAATTTAACTAGTATAGGAACTGTGTAATACACGGGATTCTATAAAAAAAAAAAAGTAAATTTGGTAAAATTGGAAAATTTTAAATATTATTTATACAGTAAAATTAAATTTATGATTTGTGCAATAAATATCACAACATTAAATATAACGTAATATGATTAAATAATTATCTAATTGTCGAAATATGTTGCATTTGTAGAGGATTATAAATAATTTACTATTTTGAAAATAATATATATTGATATGCCTATTATATTTTCAACCCACCAATCATCATTTTTAGTTTGCTTTTTATTGTTAATATATGTAACAACCCTTCCTTTTTTTTTTCCATTTAAATTAATAAAAATGAAAATCAAATTTTCACAAATTAATTTTATAGTTTATTTTAAAACATAGATTAAAAAAAGAATAATTCAATTTTTCAATAATTAATAAGTTTAAATAAAAAGTTTGAACAATCATTTTCAATAAACTCATCTTTACTTTAGCATTTTTCTTTTTTATTTATTTATTTATACTTTTTCT
Organism: Scutellaria minor; assembly: GCA_954870855.1. Taxonomy (NCBI): domain Eukaryota; kingdom Viridiplantae; phylum Streptophyta; class Magnoliopsida; order Lamiales; family Lamiaceae; genus Scutellaria; species Scutellaria minor. The sequence continues at coordinate 3,884,862 of OX940732.1, read as the reverse complement.
TCAAAATTTTAAATTTAACTAATTTCAAATATGAAAATAATTTTTATATTGAAGCCTAGCATATTTATATAGAGAAATATTGTCAACATTTCTAAATTATTTAGTAATTTTTTTTCGTAACATAAAATTTAAAGTCATTAATTAATCATATTTAATGTTAAAATAATGTAAGTTTGACATGTGGCATCTTACTTTTATATATATATAAAGATTTATTAATATTTTCAAATTTTAGGACTCTAATTAAATAACCTAGTCTTCCAAAAAAAAAAATTATTGGATGGCATTTAGGGTGCATTCTCTAATCTTTCAATACAAAAGTTTCTAATTTCAAATTTTAAAATCGCATATTCTAGTCCAGACTCCAGACATCCAACAAATATTAATAGTCTTTCCCTAAATCTAGTATATTATAAGTCCTCCAGTTCCTTTTTACTCCCTGCTTCCAGCTCTTTCAGACTCTTAATCAAACACATTGTGGACGTACAAAGAAAGGGTTTTTGTAGCAGCTTTATCACTGGTATGTATTCATCTTCAGTTATTTAAAGAATTTCGTCGATTTATAGCCACAGCAGAAGTTCAATTATCATTCCATATAATCTTTTATTTTGATGGAAAGATTGAATTTTGCAAGCAGTGAGCGCCACCTTGTTAAAACCGTATGCTCTATTGTAATTAAGGGATATTGGGATAAACTTTTGAAACCAAAGTTTGGTTCAATTGTCACGTCCTCTGTTGTGAACCAAGCATTGTTGAATCTTTCTCCACACGGGTTTTCAATTTCATGGTCATTCTTCAAATGGGTCGAGACTATTCCGCAGTACAAGCATTCCTTGCAATCTTCTTGGACAATGATTTGCATTCTTACAAAACAAAGACATTTCAGGAATGCTCAAAACTTGCTCGAGAAAATTGCTAGGAGAGACTTTTTATCATCTCCTGCTGTTTTGAATGCTCTTGTTAATAGTTATGTTGATCCGGATGTGAATTCCCATGTTTTGAGTTGGTTGGTGATATTTTATGCTAATTCAAAGATGAATCCTGATGCAATCCAAGTGTTTGAGCATATGAGAGTATGTGGTTATAAGCCCCATTTGCATGCTTGTACCGTGCTTTTGAATTCGTTGGTGAAAGAGAGGCTAACTGATACTGTGTGGAAAATTTACAAGAAGATGGTGAAACTCGAGGTTGTTCCCAATATACATGTTTATAATGTTCTAATCCATGCTTCTTGTAAGTCTGGAGATGTCCAGAAGGCTGAGGAATTATTGAGTGAAATGGAGTGGAAAAACATATTTCCTGATCTTTATACATATAATACATTGATTTCGTTATATTGCAAAAAGGGTATGCATTACGAGGCTTTATCTGTTCAAGATAGGATGGAAAGAGGAGGAGTGTGTCCGGATATTGTTACTTATAATTCACTTATTTATAGTTACTGCAAAGAAGGCCGAATGAGAGAGGCTTTGAGGTTTTTTAAGGAAATTAAAGCTGCTTCTCCGAACCAAGTGACATATTCTACCTTGATTGATGGGTATTGCAGAGTTGGTGATATTGATGAAGCTTTACAGTTGCGTCATGTAATGGAGGCCAATGAGTTGTATCCTGGGGTAGTTACCTATAATGCACTTATACGGAAATTATGTGAAGAAGGTCGGATGCAGGATGCAAATAAACTATTGAATGAAATGAGTAAGAGAAATATAGAGCCTGATGTTGTGACGTGTAACACTTTGATCAATGCTTATTGCAAGATAGGCGATATGATGTCTGCTTTGAAATTTAGAAGCAAGATGTTGGAGGCTGGGCTAAGGCCCGATCAGTATACTTACAAGGCATTAATTCATGGATACTGCAAAGCCCAGGAGGTAAACAGCGCTAAAGAGATGTTATTTGATATGCTTCGGGCTGGATTTTCTCCAAGTTACTGCACATACGCATGGCTTGTCGATTTTTATTGCAACAGAAATGATGATGAAGCTATCTTGACGTTGCTCGATGAGCTAGTGCAGGGAGGTCTCTGTGTTGACATCAGTGTATATAGGGCAATAATACGAAGGTTGTGTAAGAGAGAAAAAATCGATTGTGCACAAAGAATATTCAAAATTATGCAAACGAGGGGGATATTAGGAGATACTATCATCTACACTAATCTGGCTTATGCATATTTCAGTGCTGGTGATGCTATTTCAGCTTCGGCATTGTTAGATGTAATGTATAAGAGGAGGCTTATGATAACTCTCAATATCTTTAGAAGTATTAGTGCTTCGTACACCAAAGATGGAACTAACTTAGACATCTTTTGGGACACTCTTCTTGAGAGAAGTTTGATTTCCAAACCTATTTACAATCAAATCCGGCAAATGAAGTTATGATGAAGAAACGTTGATGATATCAACAGGGTGGCACCTCCCGCCCAGAGTGTATTTAGGGAACTATTATGGGAATGATCTTTATGTTCCGAAAGGTGAAGCCTGAAGTCAACTTTTCCAATGTATAATATGTCGGTGAGTACTCTTTTTCCCTTTACTTTATTGTAGCTGTTTGAAAAGTTCCCAAGTTCTTGTAAATTGATTTTTGGAAAGTCTCGTTTATATTGCTGCAGCCACTTGACTCTCGATATATTGAAGGTCTTCCTAGTGGCCTTGGCGAGAAATTTCTGCTCTTGTGACAATGTGAGGTTCTTCATCTTTCAAGAAAGATTGACCATATTATCCTGCTGGTTGAATACTCAACAAGTTTAACATTCTCTGTCTTGAATAATATATATTATTGGCATATATATCCAACTAGTTTGGTTGGTAATTTCCAACTAGATTTATTGTTTCATAGTTGTTGGCCTGTGGCCCTTAGTTTCATAGGTCATATTGCATTTGTTGTGACTATATTTGGAATATGTCCTGTAAGATGAACCTACATTGCTCAACTTTTACAAACCATGATTTGGAATTGGAATTGGTGACTGTTAGTCACCAAGAAAATGGTTTCAATTATCTTGGATTGTGGATTTAAAGCTTCTAGCAAAGGAGACAGTGCAGATAATTTGCAACATCAAAAATATAACTGAGAAAAAATAAAGTGTATCTAGTTATATTCGATGTGCACATTACCACCAGGTTGGTGTCTATCATTCCTGATCATTTATTCATTTAACTTCATTTCATCTATATACTGTATTAGATGGATAGTATGATGTCATTATCATGCACTTGATGTGTATTTGTAAATCTATGAGATTGAAACATAATAGAGAATAGATGATTGATTTGGAATAGAAACTGAAAAATGTTATTAGAAATGTGCAACATTTGGTTGAATAAGATCAAAAGTTGGAAAGTCCTATCTTTGTGGATCAACAAAGATGTTGTAAACATGTAGATACACAAGCGAATAGCTCTCCCTTTTGAATAGCCAATATAAGTGGATCCACCCTTGAGTATGCCTCAAATGCTATATAAATTGCAGTGTTCACATTACATGCATTATTTTATGTTTTGATATATATACACAGTACATTGTATCCATCCATTCAATTATTTTTGTCTTATAATTAATCAAAAAATGGATAATTCCAACAGCATGAGCTACCAAGCTGGACAGGCCAAGGGCCAAACACAGGTATGTCTGTGTGTGTCTATTATATTTACACACATACTCGTAGGTGTATCATGCATGAAATCAATAACGGCATGATATCTAAGTGATGCGTTGAATGCAGGAAAAGGGTAACCAGATGATGGAGAAGGCTAGCAATGCTGCACAATCTGTCAAAGAATCAATGCAAGAGGTAATCTTCCCAACAAGAATATCCGTTTTAACTCAACAAACCATTTGTTTGTTGTATACATATATTTACTGGAGTTGATAGTCCTCGAAGAACTGTGCTATCTTTCAATTCTGTGTCAAAATTACAACTAAAAAAAATAAAATTTCCAGTATAATATGTTCTTGAATGCCATTTCCATATTTTAAGAGATGAATTAAGGAAGATTTCTCAATATTGTTTTCTATAGGCTGGGCAGCAGATGCAGGCCAAGGCTCAAGACGCTGTTGAGGCTGTGAAGAATGCAACTGGCATTAACAAATAAAAGCCTCCTACTTTTCCTCTTGTTTTCCCCGCTTTCATCCCTTTTCGGGTTCAGATCGATTTGGCAACCTTTTTCTTTTTCTGTTTGGGGATTGAGAATTTTTGTGTTTTTTTTCTGTTTCTGTACCGGGAAAGAAGAGTCTGTCATGAAGTTCTCCTTTTGATTTAAATAAATATCATTTTGCCACGTGAAAATGAGTTTGATTCATGTAGTCTCGTAAATTAAAGAGATCTCTATCAGAAATCCTGTTTTTTACCAACTGAATCAGAGAAAGTTTCTATAATGTCCAAGAGACAAAATTCAAAACTACATTAATCAAATCAAATTTGCATAAAGAAAAAAAAAATCAATAACATATTTAACTCCTTTAATAAAAAATGAACTTCTTCATCACACCTCCAATCCATACACAATTTTCTAGTCCAAGTACCTTGTTGATTGGTGGTTCTTCATATGATACTGAAGAATATCATCCTCTTTGCCACCACCATGACTCCACCTTATGGACGGCTGCAGTTGTGGCGGCACCGCCATCATATTCCACTGCACGTATGGCGGCGGTGGGACCGGCGGTGCCATGTAATGGATATTGGCACTTGTGGATGCACCCCCAAATTGCACAAACTGATCATTCTCATTCATCAAAAGCATCATCATGGAATTATTTTGCTTCATAGAGTATAAATCTTGGTGGTGATCAATGGTGGGGTAGTGATGAATGGGGACATGAACACAAGAAACACTCTCTTGATTTCTCACTCCTAATTCTATGCCTCTTCCTATCCCTGGATAATAAAAACCCTGGGATTGATTCAATCTTGGATGAGCAAAATCCATATCAAATCCTTGTCTATTTCTCCTTAGAAATTCAATCCTGGATTTCACATACTCAGCTTTATTGCTCAATGAAGTAGCAAATTCTCTCAACTGTGATTCTGTGACAAAATTGAGCACATCAAGCCAAGTGGGGTACTTTACTTCCATGTTGGTTTTACGTAGCTTCGCAAGCTCTTCTTCGACTTTTTTCTTCCTACAATGGAAGAAATCAGACAGGCCAAATGTCTTGTTGCCAGAATCCTTGTTCTTGGCTCTGTAAATTCCGATGATTCGACGAAATTCATCCATGTTTTGAGGCCAGATTTCAGGGCTAGTTGCACTGTTTTCTTGTTTGGGGCCATAGATTATCATGCATGTACTCACATCACATAAAGTGGTGAATTCATGCAATTTTCGGATTAAACCTTGTTTTCTTTTCTTGAAAGTTAGGCTTCTTGATTTCTCTTTGCTTATTAACTCCATCTTCACCTTTGCTCTCCCCATGATCAATCAATCTCTTCAATTAATTCACTCAAGGGATCTGCAGAATATACAACACAAAAATAATTAAACAAGATGGATTAATAACATAAATTAATTAATAGAATAAAAATGGTAAATCCATAATGATTAAATCATCAAACATCCCACATTTAATTTATGGAGAATGGTACCTTAGAGAGATTTCACTAATTGTTTTCGGATACAACCAATGATTGTGTTAGAAATTATATATATGGAGAATAGAATCAATGGCTAAGATGACCACATCATCAAGAATGAGGATTATATTCTTTCGCATTTGATGATGCCATAATTAATGATATTGCTTTTTGGAAATTTCAACTTGTTAAGTATTTATTTTTGGTAGGAGAATTTTCAATGATCTCATTTTTTCCATTAAGGTGTATTTTCCATAAAAGAGAATTAAGGACCAATTCATCTTTAATCATTCCACTATCAACGCTCTTGTCCAAATCCATTAACGATTTTCTCTGAAAGAACTAAAATAGAATTTTGTAAATGCGTAGAATAAATGAATAAAAAAAGTGTTAGTATTAAACATAATCTTATTTGATTAAAGTATTATTTGAAATTGAAGCATTATTATCAAACATAATTTTCATATAGTAAAAGTCATTATTTATACAATTAATTAGGGAGAAAAAGTTATTGCTTCAATGATTCAATAATTTTAACTTCATGACGCAAAGGATTATTTTTGTCAAAGGAACTGAATGGTAACTATTAACGTGAGTAGCAAAATCTTATTGAACGACAATGACAAATTAGAAAACTAAAAAACATAAAATATTTTAAAACGTGTTAGACATAATAAATTTTACATTTTTTTGTGACGTGGTATTGTTATATTATGTTACATATATAAATAATATTTTATACATCAATCAATATAATTATATTTTAAATTATAATAAAAAGTTCCAAAATAAAAAGACTATAATATTTTTATTGTACTGACCACCGATTAAGTTAAATCTTCGGGCTACTGATAAGACTACCGATCATCAATTAATTAAGATCTTGGGCTACTTATAAGGCTATTATTAGCCACCAATTAAATTAAACCTTCGGACCATTAAAATGGTTACTCAATTAATTAAATTTTTGTATCACCGATAAGACTACCGATCACCGATTAAATTAAAATTTTGGGTTACTGATAAGACTACTGATCATCAATTAATTAAGCCTTTATGCTATTGATATGACTACTGGTCACCGATTAAATTAAGTCTTTTGGCTACTAATAAAATTGATAACCATCAATTAATTAAGCATTTAGGCTACTGATAAGACTACTGGTCACCTATTAAATTAATTTTTTTGGCCACTGATAAAACTACTAGTCATCAATTAATTAAGCTTATAGGCTGCATATAAGATTATTGGCCACCAATTAAATTAAGTCTTGACGCTATTGATAAAGATAACACTACTAGACATCAATTAATTAAGCATTTGAGCTAATAATAAGGTTATTGGACATCGATTAAATTAAACATTTGGACTACTGATAAGACTACTGGTCATCCATTAATTATACCTTTGGGCTATTGGTAAGACTATTGACCATCAATTAATTAAACTTCTGGGCGACTGATAAAGCTAGTGACACTGATTAAAATAAGCCTTTAGGGCCACAGATAAGACTATTGACCATCAATTAATTAAGTATTTTGACTACTGATAAGGCTACTGGATATTCATTAAATAAGCTTTTGGGGTCATTGATAAGGCAACTAGTCATTATATAATTAAGTGTTTGGGCTACTGATAAGACCACTGTCTATGGGTTAAATTAAGACTTTGAGCTTTTGATAAGGCTACTGATAATCAATTAATTAAGTCATCAGGTTACTGATAAGGCTATTGACCACCAATTAAGTTAAACATTTGAGCTACTGATAAAGCTACTAGTCATCAACTAATTAAGCTTTTTGGAGCTATTGATAAGACTACAGACCATAGATCAAGTTAAGTTTGTGAGCAATTGATAAGACTGCTCATCATCAATTAATTAAGTTTTTGGATTACTGATAAGACTATTTACCAGAAATTAATTAAGCATTTGGGCTATAAATAAGGATACTAGCCACCGATTATGTTAAGGCTTTAAGCTATTGATAAGGCTTCTCGTTATCAATTAATTAAACTTTTGGACTATTGATAAGACTATTGGCCACCAAATAAATTAAGCATTTGTGCTACTGATAAGGCTACTAGCCATCAATTAATTAAATTTTTGGACTACTAATATATTAGACTACTGACCATTGATCAAAATAAGTCTTTGAACCACTAATAAGGCTACTGACCATCTATTAATTAAGCATTTGAGCTACTGATAAAGTTATTGACCACTGACTAAATTAAGCCTTTAGGACCAATGATAAGGCTATTGATCATCAATTAATTAAGCCTTTTGACAACTAATAAAACTATTGGTCACCGATTGAATTAAGTCTTTGGCTATTAATAAGATTACTAGTCATCAATTAAATAAGGCATCGAACTGTTGATAAGGCTATTGGCCACAAATTAAGTTAAAAATTAGGGCTAATGATAAGGCTACTGGTCATGAATTAATTTAGTTTTCGGGCTACTAATAAGTCTACTAACCACCGAATAAATAAAGTCTTAGGGCCACTAAAACAACTATTGACCATCAATTAAGTTATCAAGCAATTGATAAGACTACTAGCCACCCATTAAGTTAAGCTTTTGTGTTACTAATAAGGCTATAAGCCACCAATTAAGTCATTTAACTATTTACAATACAACTGATTATCATGAAAAAATGATCAACAATCTCACAATCAGTCATTTACTGAACCACCAATTATGTCTTTTGGATGTTAATGTCGGACGCTACTGATCAGTCAAGGCGTTTCAAACTAATTGATCAATATATCGAAAGATAGAGATTAGCTGGATAAACTTGAAAAACAACATCGATATGTCTAAAAGACAGGTGTTGGGTACATAATGATGTAGCTACTAACTATTACTTCAAGCAACAGTACACTTGTTAATAGTAGCAACATTTTTACTAGCTACTATAATAGCTGTAATTTTAGTTTTACTATTTTTAAATGAAAAATCAAGTATAAAAGGGGTTTTCTTGCACAAGAATAGACAAGAAAGACATACACAAGTATTCAACAAGAAATACATAAGTATTCAACAATAAAAGCTACTTATAAGGCTATCGGCCACAAATTAAATTAAATTTTTGGGCTACTGATAAGACTATCAATTAATTAAGTCTTAGGACTACTTATAAGATTTTTTACCACCGAATAAATTAAGCACTATGGCTACTGATAAGACTACTGACCATCAATTATTAAGCTTTTGGGCTACTAATAAGGCTACTAGATATCAATAACATTAAACCTTTGAACCACTGATAAGACTACTAACAATCAATTAATTAAGAATTTTGGCTATTGATAAGACTACTTGCCACATATTAAATTTAGCCTTTAAGTTACTAACAAGGTTACTGACCACTGATTAAATTAAATTTTTGGGCTACTGAAAAAGCTACTAACCATCAATTATTTAAGTTTTTGAGCTATTAATAAGGCTACTGGCCACAAGTTAAATTAAGCATTTGAGCAACTAAGAAGACTACTTGTCATCAATTAATTAAATATTTGGGCAATTGATAAGACTACTATCATCGATTAAATTAAGTTTTATGGTTATTGATAAGGCTACTGGCCATCACTTAATTAAATTTTTGGGCTACTAATAAGGTTATTGATCGACCACCAATTAAATTATGTTCTTGGCATCATTGATAAGGATAAGACTACTTGTCATCAATTAATTTAACATATGTGCTACTGACCAATGATTAAATTAAGCATTTGGATTGCTGTTAAAACTGCAGTCTATTGATTAAATTAACACAAAAACTCATATGAGACCGTCGCATATGCGACGACCATACTTATAGCAGAAAAAAACATACTTATGGCTATAAAAGACATATTTGAATAACTCATGTTTTTATTGAAAAAACATACTTAAAAAACACATACTTATAGTTGAAAAACACATATACTTATACCTGAAAAATACATACTTGAATCTCGTCACATGTGAGACTGTCTCACAAGAGACCAACTCATAAATTAAACAATTAGACTAGTGATAAGACTATTTATCATCTATTAATTAAGTCTTTGACTACTGATAAGACTACAGACCATCAATTAATTAAACTTTTTGGCTACTGATAAAGTTAATGACCACCGGTTAAAATAAGCCTTTAGGTTGCAAATAAGGCTACCGATCATCAATTAATTAAGTTTTTAAGCTACTGAAAAAGACTATTGGCCATCGATTAAATAAGCTTTTGGACTACTGATGAGATTACCAGCCATCAATTAATTAAACCTTTGTGCAGTAGATAATGCTAGTGGCCACCGATTAAATTAAGTCTTTAGGCTACTGATAAGACTATATACTATCAATTAGTTAAGTTTTTGAGCTACTGATAAGGCTAGTGGTCATGGATTAGATTAAGCTTTTGGTCTACTAATAAGACAACTAACCATGAATTAATTATCTTTCGGCTACTGATAAGCTTCATGACCATCGATTAAATTAAGTTTTTGGGCTACTAATAAGACTACTGATCATCAATTATTTAAACTTTTGAGCTACTAATAAAACTACTGACCACCAATTAAATTAAGCATTTGAGTCATTAATAAGACTATTAACCATCAATTAATTAAGCCTTTGACAACTAATAGGGCAACTGACCACCGATTAAATTAAGTTTTATGGTCACTAATAAGGTTATTGGCCATCAATTAATTAAACTTTTAGGCTACTGATAAAGTTATTGGTCACCAATTAAATTAAGGATCTTGTTGGGATATTTCTGTTAGGTTTTGATGAGATAATGTAATATTAGATAAGACTTTAGAGTACCCATTTTTTCACAGTTTATAAGTGAATTTTTTGTGGATAAGCTTAATTTTTCTAAGTCTTAAGTAGTAAAGTTGTATAGATCAGGAAGATGTAGAATGCTGATCTTAGTAGGATTCTGGAGGTCATTTATCTTGAAAACTGACTTCCAGCATGGAAAGTCAGTAAGCTGAAGAAGGAACCAGAATCAGGGAGCTGGATCAGGTAACACCAAACAGATGACAGCAAGAGGAACTAGAAGATGTCTGCAGGATTTTGGAACAGAAAACTGTTCAGAATCAGTAAGCTGTTCTGAAATAGAAAGCTGATGCAGATCAGAAAACTGGCACTCACAGTAAGCAAGTACTGCAAGATGATCAGGATACTGTAAGTTTGCTTAACTTATTTAATACAGTACGAGGAATGTATTGAATGTTGTACGATGTATGAAACCTGTCAAGCATCCGTTAGATAGAAGTTTGTGCTAAGCCAATGAGGTGATGCCACCTGGACCCACGGCTCTGCAAAAGCACTGTAGCCGAGGAGTGGCACCATTAATGCGAATTAGAGTAGGACATGCTCTATATCCCCAGTTTCTCAGATGCATTAATTTTGAGCTTGGTAAAAACTTGTGTATGAAAGACTTGAGGGATTTTGCAGTGTGTGTTTCAAAGCTTCAGTGGTCTTCATGGTCACTTCATCCTTCTATTTATAGATCTTTGGAGAATGTTCGTTGAATGAGGTATTGTCCTTGTTTCAATTTAAATTTGATCTTCAATATCTTTGCAATTAATGTGACTGGACAACTAGAGGAGAAGTCTTGTCCTAGTCTGATCTGTATTAATGGCGTCAATCCTTGGCCGCAGTTCTTCTCTCTCTTGTTCAAGTGGCATCTTCTAATTGGGCTGGCACTAACTTCAGTCAAATGGATCTTTGTCAGCAACCTTCCTCGTACTTCATCAATGTATATTCCTTGTACTTTGATAACTGAGTGAAGATTGTCAGCTTGCTGTTTTTATCTTTAGTGCATGTGCTTCTTGGATGCCAGCTTCCTGATGTAGAATTACTTACTGTTCCTGAGTAGCTTTCTTGTCAGACTCTTGTTCAGTCTTCTTTGTAGCTTTCTCATCTTCCAACTTCTTTAAACACTTGGTGTTTCTTGAAAGTTTGTTCCCAAGCATTTATCTTTATTTTTCTCAGAGACCTATCATAATATTTTCGAAGATACATTTGTAGGTCTATGTTCCACTTATAAATTGTGGAAAATTGGTACTCTAACTTTATATCTAATTAGTTATATTGTCTCATCAAAACCTAAACAGAAATCTCCCAACAGAGTATCTGTGAGAAAATAGTGAACAATTAGATACAAAAATTATCACATTAAACATGTAAATAACACATAAAACCCAACTTACCAAGCTACTAACTATTACTTCCTGTAATAGTACACTTGTTTAGCAACAACACTTGTATAAGGTACTATAGTAGTTGTAATTTTAGTTTTACTATTTTTAGATGAAAAATCAAGTATAAAAAGGGGACCATTTCCCAAGAATAGACAAACAAGAAATACACAAGCATTCAACAATAAAAGCTTATTTTCACTTATCTTATTTTAATAAATCCGCATCATAATTTCTCTTTGTTGGTCTCCTAGTAACTTCATTATTCATCACCCTTTTTTAAATTACCAATCAATCGGCGAAAATATTTAGCCACAAATTAAAAGTCATCAAATTACCTAAAAATTGTCAAGTTAATTTGAAAGTTGATTTCCGATATCAATAAATTGACGCTACAGGAAGGGAAAGATGACTACAACATCTAAATATGAGTCAACATACTGATAATCTTCAAAAGTGTCCATCACACTCGACCGATAACCATAATCAAGGAGTTCATGACCGAAATATAAACCGAACACAGACTAATCAAGTTCCGACATAAGTTGTCATTGAACATCTCACCCAAGCCCCTAAGTTGACTTCTATATGTAAGTAGCAAATAGTGGTTGCAAAAAAAAATATCAATCGAGAGAAATAAGAGGTAGATTCACACGTGGAGATTAATAGACGTGGAAGGTCGAAAACCACCGATTCAAAGTCAAGTTGAGGAAAACCCTCACCCATACTTGAGAAAAAAAACTATTTGATAAATCAAAATCAAAGTACCAGTTTGTTCGATCGATTGGGAGCATCCGTTAATCCACCACACCAATATAAACGTAAACACCCACCAAATACAACTTCTCGATCGGTGAGACTAAATATGGACTGAGATCCAATTCAAGCACCTCGAGTGCCAACTTATGGAAACATTTGGATGATTGGACCTAATGAAAGATCAAGTCTTGCTGATGATTTGGTGGAGATTCAATGCTTCTAAGATCGCATCACGGAGATAGAGAGTAGGGGCATGGTGTTGTCTACTCTCGAACTCCATGATGCGATCTTGTAAGTGTTGAATCACCATCAAGTCATGAGCAAGACTCGACATTTGATTATCTCAATTTGTTAAGGTGTTTTCATGAGTTAGAAGTTGAGGTGCTTGAATTGGATCTCAGGGCACTTTGGTCGCACCGATTGAGAAGTTGTATTTGGTGGGTGTTCATATTTATGTGATGGATTAGTGGTCGCTCCCAATCGATCGAATACACTAGGAGTTTGAGAGTAAGTTTTCTGATGATTTTTCCTTCTCAAGGATGGGTGCGGGTTTTCTTCAATTTGGCTCCAAATCGATGGCTTTGGTCTTCCATGTTTATTATTATCAACATGCGAATATACCTCTTGTTCCTCCCGATTGATCTGCTTTGCAACCTTTAGCTATTGTTTGTATATAAAAGTCAATACAACCCACATCTAAGGGGTTTAGGTAAGATGTTCAATGACGACTTCTGTTGAAATTTTATAAGTCTATGTTTGATCCATATTTTGGCCATGATCATCTTGATTATGGTTGTTGATCGAGTGTTTTGCTCTTCTTGGAAGATTATTGGTATGTTGACTCGTGTTTAGATGTTGTAGTCTTCTCTCCCTTTTTATAGAGTCAATTAGTTGATATTGGACATCAACTTTCAAATTAACTTGCTAATTTATGAGTAATCTGGTGACTATTTGTGGCTAAGTATTTTCACCAATCGATTAGTAATTTAAAAAAAGATGGATAAGTAATGAAGTTATTGGGTGACCAACAAGGAGAAATTATGTTGCGGATTTATGATAACAAGAGATGTGAAAAGAGGCTTTTATTGCTGAATGTTTGTGTATTTCTTAATAGTTTATCTTGGGCATTGATCACTCTCATTTATAGTTAATTTTCATCCAAAAATAGTAAATTTATAATTATAGTTACTAGATAGCTTGTACAAGTGTTGTTGTTATTTACAAGTGTACTGCTGCATGAAATAATGGTAGTAGCTACATCATTGTGTGTCCAACACTTGTCGTTTAGACATATAGGTGTTGTTCTTCAAGCTTCAGCTAGTTATTATCCTTAGATATATTTCTCTATTGATCGAAAACATTTCTAACCAACTAAGAGCATTTGACATCAACATCAAAAAGGCTTAATCGATGGTCAGTAGGTGACCAACTGTGAGCTTGTTGATTGTTTTTCAGTGGCCTTGTAAATAGACAAATGGTTTAACTTGTGACTCATAGCCTTATTAGTAACCAAAGGCTTAACTTATTGGTGTTCAGTAGTCTTATCGGTAGCTCAAAAAATTAATTTAATTTATGGTCAGTAGTCTTATCAGTTGCCTAAAAGCTTATAAATTAATTGATGGTCAATAGCCTTATCTATGGCCAAAATGGTTAATTTAATCGGTGGCCGATAGCCTTATCAATAGCCAAAAAAACTTAATTAATTGATGGTCAGTAGTCTTACCAATAATTCAAAAACATAATTTAATTGTGACTAGTTATTAGTAACCGAAAGGCTTAATTAATTGATAGCCAATAGTTTTATTAAAATTTTACCGACCGAGTATGTATATATATATATAATATCAAAACACCAAAAAAACTTTACTCCAAATGGAAACTTCATGTCTAAAACACCAATTATGAATTAGTATTTGTTTCTATATGTTTAATACTAAAATATGATCTTAATTATACATAAATTAAAATTTTATATATATATATAAAAGTATGATCATTATGACACGCGTTACATAATTATAGACTCATCAAAATTCTTTAAATTTTAAATTTATTTTAATTTAAAAAACTAGAGAAGAATATAAATAGTCAAAACAGAAATAAAGGTGTGATTTAAATAAGGGTAAAAAACGTTATCTCATCCCAACTATACCTGATTTTATACTTTTTGATAAAAAAATTAAAATGTGTCATCGTACTAACTAAACTTTTTAAATGTGTCACTTTACTAACTAAACTTTACGGGATTTGCACTATATGGTTAAATATCTTAATTTCGGTCATTTTTTCCGACAAAAATACCACCTGCTTCTCACATGTTTTCATTAAGGGTATGTTCGTCATTTTCTTTCCCTCCATCAAAATCCTAACTCACCACTAACTCCACCATCTCTTCCTCTAATCGGTCATCTTCATTTTCTCAAGGCTCCATTTCATTAATCACTAGCTTTATTTTCATCTCTTAATGATGAACATACCCTTAATGAAAACATGTGAGAAGCACATGTAGTATTTCAGTCGAAAAAAATAATCGAAATTAGGATATTTAACCGTATAGTATAAATCTCGTAAAGTTTAGTTAGTAAAGTGACACATTTGCAAAGTTTAGTTAGTACGGTGACATATTTTAAAGTTTTTATCGAAAAATGTAAAATAGAATATAATTAGGATGAGATAACATTTTTTACCCTTTAAAAAATTAGGGAAACTTCACAACCTTTTAATTAAAAAATTGAATAATTTCTGCAAACACGTGTTCTAGAAGAGTCTATGTAAATTATTTAAGAAATTTAATTTTTCAAGGTTTTATCACATAATTGAAAAAGGAAATTTGAGATATTTCCAATCTTTAACATTTAAATTTTTTACAAAAAAACATAACAAACAACTAGGGAAAATGTGAGAGGGTTGAATAGATAATAGAAATAACAACATAAATTTTTTTCAATATAATAAATAAAAATATTTATGTTTCTTTGCGAATTGAAAAATCTTTTCCGTTCGATTTGAATTTGAAATTTTTTTGTCCAAAACCCTAGAACAATGTTTGTTCTATTGTAGTTCAAATTGAAATGAAATCATCAATTTGATCCAAAATTATAATTCGACGTTAAAATGAGGTTATTTTGACATATGTCTCATACATTTTAGTTGATGTTTGATAAGAATTACATTTCTCAATTATAAAACTTCACAAATTTATGGCATTTTAAACTTGAACAAAATACATTATTCATGATCTTTTACATGAATTTGAGGGGTTAAATCTATGAAAGAAATTTCTTAAAAAAATTATAAACATTTAAAGAGAAATCTTGTATGAGTCGGTCTCACAAATTCCACTCTATGAGACAAGTCGAACTGATCGATCAATGCGGGTTAATACTATTGATTGATCGGTTAACAATCGGTTAATGTTGTTAACCAGTCAATCAATAGTTGGTCACATTGTTGACCGGCTAGTCAACATCGTTGATCGAAAAGTACTACTAATACTTTTATATAAATCATGTGATATTTTCAAAAGGCATTATTTGCTACTTATGATTGTACACCACATAATTAGATGAGTTTTACCATTACTTATGGCTACAAAATACATACTTATAATACTATAGTTCTCAAATGCATACTTATATAAATAGATATAAATCAAAGTCATTAAACGTCATATTTATAGTAAATTAATTTACTATAACGACATAACCATTAAGAACAAAATACATACTTATAACTTTAAGGGAAAACATCAATTTTAGTCCCGTAAGTAAGGCCTATTCCAATTTTGGTACCACCGTTTTTCACTTTCCAATTTAATACCTTTAACTATTTAATTTTTCCAATTTACATCCAATTTTGACCGGAAATTCTTTCCGGGCTGACGTGGCACCCGGACTCGCCTACGTGTCATCCAAATTGTAAATCCCCAATTTTTGGAGGGAAAATCGATGAGTTGGACTAAAATAAAATTTCCATGTCATTAAAATTAAAAAAAATAAACTACCTGGAGAGGGAACTAGTAAGGGGGTTGATTGTGGGGGAACTAGTTTGGGGGTAGATTTTGAGTCCACTAGTGACTACTCATTTCAACTTAGTGAGGGGTTTCAACAGAGTGAAGATAGTATCCCATATACTGAGGGAAATGCTAAATCTGATCATGGGGAGAGTGTAGACAAAAGTAAGGGATTAGAGGGTGAGAAAGATAATGAAAGTGTTGAGGAAGGGGAATCTGATAATGGGGAAAGGGACTTACTAGAGAGTGATGATGATTTGGACAGTAGGATTCAATCTGAGGATGAGGAAAGAGAGAGGTACACTGTGTTTAATCCAAATGAGGGTTTCAATCCTATTTTTCAAGTTGGGAAAATATTTAGTACAAAGAACGAGTTGAGAGATGCATTACAATCACATGCCATTAAAACAAAGAAAAATATAACAACTACAAGAAATGACAGAAGAAGGTTGTATGCTAAGTGTGGAGATGACAAATGTGAGTGGAAATTGCATGCTTTGAAGGTTGTGAATTAATGTACTTTTCAGATTAGATTGTACAATAGTAAGCATACTTGTGGTAGACAATATAATTTGAAAAACATCAAGTCCAGTTGGTTAGCCAAGAGATACATGCATGAATTTGTTAGTGATCCAAACAGGAAAGTGAAGGGGTTTAGAAATTCTGTGATTCGTGAATTGGGATGTAACATCTCAAAACAACAGGCTTATAGGTGTAGGAATATAGTTGTAGAACAGTTGAAGGGAAATTCGGATGAACAATATTCATAGCTTTGGAATTATGCAGATGAGGTAAAGAGGACTAATCCTGGAAGTACAGTGATTGTGGGTGTGGAGAATTCTGAGGGTGAGGAAAGATTTGATAGGTTCTATCTTTGCTTGCATGCATTAAAAATGGGGTTTTTAGCTGGTTGTAGGCCTGTTGTTGGAGTTGATGGGTGTCATTTGAAGGGTCCTCATGGGGGTATTCTTCTTAGTGCTGTTGATATAGATCCAAACAACAACATCTATCTAATAGCATATGTTGTAGTGGGAAAATAAACTGGTGATTCATGGATTTGGTTCCTTACTTTGATAAAATTTGATTTGATGATTACAAAAGAGGATGACTGGACCTTCATTTCTGATAAGCAAAAGGGACTAATTCAGGTTTTTATGGAAGTGTTTCCTCAAGCTGAGCATAGGTTTTGTATTAAGCATCTCCATAGTAACTTCAAGAATTCTGGGTTTAGAGGTCAATCTTTGAAGAATGCTTTATGGAATGCTGCCAAGGCCACAACTGAGAATGGATTTAAGAGGGCAATGGAGGAGATGAGGGCTCTAAGTGAAAGTGCAGCTCAATGGTTTGATGACAAACCACCTCAACAGTGGAGCAGGGCATATTTCAGAGAGAATTCTAAGTGTGACATCCTTCTCAACAATCATTGTGAATCTTTTAACAACATGATACTTGAGGCAAGGGAGAAACCTATAGTTAGCATGTTGGAGTCTATAATGGAGATGCTAATGAGAAGAATGCAAGAAAAAAGGGTCAGAGCTAATAGCACTTGGAACACATTCATGTGCCCAAGAATTATGAAGGTGCTTGACAATAATTATGATAAAATTGGAGACTGCATTCCTATCAAAGCTGATGATTACTACTACCAAATCAGTTGCTATGATGGATACCAATATAGCGTGGATTTGAAAAAAAGAACTTGTGGATGTAGGAAGTGGGACTTAACTGGGATTCCATGCAAACATGTAGTTGTTGCCATAATGAGTCAAGGACTTGAAGTTGATCTATACACTAATAAGTGTTATAGGGTGGAGACATATAAGGCTGCTTATGCACACACTATAATGTCAATCAATGGGAGAAATGAATAGAAAGATAGTGGGAAAACACCACCTGCTCTTCCCATGTTTGGTAGACAAGCTGGAAGACCCAAAAAAGCAAGAAAAAGAGAACTTGATGAGGGAAGGAAGAAGAACAAGACAGGGACTCAGAGAATGAAGAGGCAACAAACAACAGTTAAGTGTAGCAACTGTGGGAGAGAAGGACACAATCAAAGGACTTGCAAAGAAGTGCAATCTCAAGAAGAGGTGGAGATGTATGTTGAGGAGCCTCAGTAGGTTATTACACAAGTGGAGACACCTGTGGATCAACCAAATCAGAGTGAGAAAGTATGATTTGAACTTATTTATTTGATGACAATTCTTAATTGTTACACTATACTGACTTTGGTTTATTTTGATCACATTCCCCAATTGTTAGGGAAAGATGTCAGTTAACAAACCCAAAAAGAAGGGGAAGGTTGTCAAAACCACAAGACCATCTTGGTACATGAATACTAAAACAGTGAGTAAACTTTGGTGCAATTAATTATGATGGTTTGTTAATTATCTATTGGTGCATGGTTGTTAATTGTGTTTTTTGGCATGATAATCAGTTGGTGCTGCATTATTCAGTTAGGAGAAGATTCTGTTGGTGCTGCATTATTCAGGTGCTAATTGATTCAATTGGGTGATGATTTTATTCTGTTTAATTATGATAATGCTAATTGATTCAATTGGGTGATGATTTTGTTCTGTTTAATTATGATAATATGTTGGGTCATGATTTTATTCAGTTGGATGATGTTTTTATGTTTTGTTAATTAATTCAATTGGCTAACTCTAGGTTGGAGGAGGTACTTCATCATTTGAGCCAGCACAATCCATGTATGAACAACTCAAAGAATGTCAAAAATCAAAGGTCAATATTGGAGTTCCTCAATCTGCAGATGCAAAGTAGTATGTGACATTGACAAGCCTCACTTCTGAAGCCACTCAACTTAAGCATGGAGGGAACCCCAAACTGAAAGAGAAGGAGAAAGGGAAGGGGAAAGGGAAACTCAAAGGGGATACATTAGGAAAGAAACATTAGTGCGTGGATTTTTTGGTTGCAACTTTTTGTTTTTGTTTTATGGCAGTGTCCATTGATAATCTATTGGCTGCTTATTATATCATATGCATGCACACTTATTTTGAGTTGATTTTGAGCCTGCAGTTGCTATTTTTGGTGTGCACATAAGCTTTTTGATTTTGTATCCTCTTGTGCCTTAGAGTGCAAAGTACAATTCCAAGGGGGATGAATATGTAATCAAACTATATTGACTGTTCATGGATGTTCAAATGAAGTAGAATTTTGTTTTAAAAGCTTTTCATTTCACTACTTGTCCATTCTAGCAATTCCAATACAACTACATTCTGCAAATGCATTCCAACAATTACATTATCCAATTGCATTCCAAAAATTCAAACAATTCCAATAATTCCAATACAACTACATTCTGCAAATGCATTCCAACAATTATATTATCCAATTGCATTCCAAAAATTCAAACAATTCCAATCCTATTACATTCTGGAAATGCATCCCAACAACATCTAACTCTATTTTTACTTCAAATGCATTCCACCCTAACACAATAAATAAACTAGGACAAACAACAACCATGACAACACCAACACAAACTTCAATCTCTGATTCTTCCACTGTAAAACTTTCACCTCATCACCCAACTTCACCTTCTTTCGACTTAATTTTGCAATGAGTTGGACAACGTTTGGATTTACAGGTGGATCAACCCATCGAAAATAGTTACATCCAATAGTTGGATCCTACAACAAACAAGAAAGAAACATGAAAAAATGTATTCAAAATTTGGGAAACAGAAATAGAAATAAACAAGCAGATAAACACTCCAGCTATTTGTTCTTTCGAATTTGGGAAAACAGTGAGTATACATGTATTCAATTGGTGTAAAAATGCTCAAATAAACTCATGTTGAACAACTCATCCAAATAACTAAGGATAAACAACCCATCAACCTGCCAATCTTCACAACCGTAGAATCTTCGACCAGGATTGTCAGCGGTCTTCGATGTCCGAAGTTCAGCTTCCTTGCCACAATTACAGAGACGAACCATAACAAGAGACCCATGAGAGTATGAATTCGACATTTCTTTGGGTGTGGGTGGGAGAGAAGACAAGGTGCAGGTGACGTTTTGTGCTTAAGGTTCGAGCTTTTCAATTTGGGAATTTTGTTTTCAGAGCTTCAAAGATTAAATGTGTATCGAGCTGCCCTAATTTTGTTCAATTTGCCCTAATTCTTGAAGCCTTCGATGGGGATTATGTTTTGATTTTAATTTTTTTTAATTTTAATGACATGGAAATTTTATTTTAGTCCAACTTATCGATTTTCCCTCCAAAAATTGGGGATTTACAATTTGGATGACACGTAGGCGAGTCCGGGTGCCACGTCAGCCCGGAAAGAATTTCCGGTCAAAATTGGATGTAAATTGGAAAAATTAAATAGTTAAAGGTATTAAATTGGAAAGTGAAAAGCGGTGGTACCAAAATTGGAATAGGCCTTACTTACGGGTCTAAAATTGATGTTTTCCCTAACTTTAAAACATATACTTATAGTAAAATATATATTTATACGGGTAAAAAATATTCTCTCATCCGAACTATATGTGATTTTACATTTTTTTGTAAGAACTTTGAAATATTTCATTTTGTCGTATGTGCTTTAAATTTGAAACATTTTACAGTATCAGATAAATCTTAATTATTGATTTTGGACATGTGTACGGCTAGGATTTGTCTGATACCATAAAATGCATCAAATTTAAAGTTCATACGGCAAAGTGAAGTATTTCAAAATTTTACAAAACAATGTAAAATCACGTATAATTCAAATGGAAAAATATTTTTAACCCTATTTATACAATATCACAAATAAAACTCATACTTATAGTTGTATCACACATACTTATATAACTATTATGAATACTTATACAACAAATACTATATAGTTGTAAATGTTAAATGCTTATTTATATGACTTACTAATACGTGTAGCAGCAAAACACATATTTATATCCATTAACAATAAAACTCATAGTTGTTAAATGTATACTTTTACAGTTAATACTTATCATTGCAAAATGCATAGTAACTTAATTTATTTTAACAACATAATTATTAAGAATAAAACACATGTTTGTAACTGTAAAATGTATATTTATAAGTGTAAAATATAAAATAATGTTCATCTATCTATCGTGGATATGTCTTAAAATATCCGTTACTGATATGTAAAAATCTCATTCTCCAAATATTAACGGTAATGCATATTAATTGGACTATTGATTGATCCATAAAATTCTATAATTCATTTGAGACTTTTTCATATAAGTTTTTTTTCGAAATTTAAAGGGCACAAAAGTTTCCGTCTCTGGGGTCTGTTTGGGTATTTTACGGTCCTGTCCCCCAATCCCCCTCTTCACCGAAAACCCTAATCTGAAAATTATCAGTCTCCAAACCCCTGATCTGTGTCTTCTACCATCCCCATCAACCCTGAGGAAGAAATCAGCTCGGAATCAAATCACTGTTCGTATCCGATACGATGAGGAATCAATGGCTTCGTCTGCTAATCCTTCGCCGCCATACGCCATCTCAGCCGTACATGTCTCAGGTACAACATCTTCGCTTCTTCACTTCCTCACTTCCTTCCCCACCTCCACCTCACCTGTCCCCAAATCCATATTCCTTACGTCGCCGTTTTACGTCGTCCCCTGAGCTCGCATTTGAGCCTCCCAAACCTCCCTCTGATCAAGCCGCCCTGGTGGCAGACATTTTCGCTAAATCTGATAGGTCTGATGGCGAGATTAAGCTAATTTTAGATGATAAGAACGTTTCAATAACGCATGATTTGATTTTGAGCGTTTTAGGGAATCCCGAAACTGACACTAATGTTGCTAAGCGGGTTATTGATTGGGTTTTTGAGAATGATGGTGAGAATTTGAGCTCTGAGTCGTATAATTTGATGCTTGGGGTTTTAGGCGGTAATGGATTTGTAGAAGAAACTTGGGATATGATTGAGATCATGAAAAAGAAAGGCTATCATATATCTAAGGACACATTTGATAAAGTATTTGATAGATTTCATAAGGATGGTTTGGATGATGATGTTGAGAAGTTGAAGGAGTTATATGCTTCCGGTTCTCCAAGTTGTGAGAAAAATGATGCTAGTGAAGAGGAAGAAATTACGGTAGAGGAATGTAGAGTTAGTGATATAATTAAGAGGGATGTTTGGGGAGATGATGTGGAGAAACAGTTGAGGGAATTGGATGTTGAGTTTTCAAGTGATATGGTTATGATGATGTTGGAGAATCTTAACATGGATCCAAACAAAGCATTGATTTTCTTTAGGTGGGTTCAGGAGAGTGGTGTGTTTAAGCATGATCAACGATCATTTAATGCGTTAGCTAGAGTGTTAGGTGAGGAGGACCACAGTGAGAAGTTTTGGAGGGTTGCTAATGAAATGAGAAGTGAAGGGCATGAGATGGAGAGGGAGACCTATGTTCACGTTTGGGAACGATTTGTTGAGAAGGAAATGATAAACGATGCTGTGAATTTGTATGAATTTGCTATGAGTGGTGAGAATGAGTCCTCGGAGGAAGATTGCATTTTACTTTTAAAGAAAATACTTGCTAGCAAGGAACTAGATATGGACTTGTTTCTGAAAGTTGTGGGGGTCTTTAAAGCCAGTGGAGCCGAATTGACTGATGCTATTTTCGATGCCATTATCAAGTCTTTGATCAAGGTTGAGAGGATGAATGATGAGTGCCTTAGAATCTTCGTAGCAGTGAAGGATGCTGGTTATATACCTTCCATTCCTTCACGATATAACTTTGCCTTTGAGCTTAGTAGTGGAGGAAAAACAGAGTTAGCACTGGTGTTCATGGATACACTGGTGCCTTCCCCGGATTACCTATCTTGGGACTGTTTAGTCAAAGGATTCTGTGTGTATGGCGATCTGGATGAAGCATCTGATAGTCTCCGAAAGATGGTTGAGAAAGGAGGGGTTTCTAACGCTATGCCTTCTTTAGATGTGTTGGTTGGCACATATTGTCGAAAGAATGAACCAATGGATGCTTACAAGCTTGTCTCGGAGATGGTCAATGATAAAGGCTTGAGCCCTTGGTATTCATCAATCAAAAAATTAACAAAAGGGCTGTTAGAAAAAGATCATTTCGAAGAAGCTCTAGACGTTATGAGTATGATAAAGAAACAAGGTTACCCTCCATACTTGTATCCCTTTGTTAATTATCTCTCAAGGACGGGCAGTGCTGAAGATGCTATTACCTTCACACAAGCCATGACGTCAAAGAAATTCCCAGCAACGAGCGTATTTATCCAGTTATTCGAGGCGTATCTTACCGCTGGAAGGCTATCTGAAGCACAGGACTTCCTTTCAAAATGCCCAACACACATTAAAAACCACGCAGATGTTTTGAATCTGTTTTTATCTGGAAAATCTGGTGTAGCCAGTACTGCAGATGTTGCCGCGTAGTATTTAGATGTAATAGGGGACTGAAAGTTATGGTTTGTTTTTTGCCTCCATATCCATTTGCCTGGTTTATTCATTTTTGCAGAATGTCGACTTTTAATACAAATAAATCGAGAAATTGAGACAAATATCTCAATTTTATTATTTCTGGATTTTCATGTATCATGGAACCCTGATGAATGTTGCTGATGCATGGGTAAGTATTTACTATCAAATGCTGTCTTTGAAAGCTTATTTGTGAGTTGAAGCAGTTGAGCCTCCTTAAGGATGAGATAGAACAAATCAGGCTTTCATTCAATATAATTTGGAAGAGAAGATGATTCCTCAAGGACATTTAAAATCCATGCCATCATTTTTATGTTCAAGTCTCATATCTAATTGTCTCACAGAAATTTTATACTTTCCTCTGTTTCTATTAATTTGTATAACGGTTAATCAGATTTGATCCCAAACAGAGTAATTCAGTTATTTAAGGTTAACATGCTAATGAAATAGTAGTTTGACGGAACAACTTATTACTTGTTTGACAGACCTCGAATGTGAAATATATTGGTTGCATGACATAATATATTAGTTATATCACCTAAAAGTATTATTTCATTATATTGGAAACATAACGTAGGAGTATTACTTGTATAATTAAAAAATGTTATTTGTTTAACATAACACTAACAGACACAATTTTGTGTGAACGCATACTCAATTTAGGCCGAATGCACTCCAACTTCAATTCTTGGCCCGGCCCATACTCGTCACCTCTATTATAAATTTGCTCCAATAAGCGTAAAATAATTACATAATGTAAAAATCATATTATTTGGAAACAAATTACGATAAATTAGGAAAATAAAAATATACAGTGCACATAAATTATACTAATATTGATAAAGCAATCCAGTGGTTATTTGATAGCTAGAGAGTTCAAAAGTGGACTATATTGGGCTCTAATAGTTATACACAAAAACTTGCATGAGACGGTCTCACGAACGGAATTTTTTACCCATAAACTAAACGAATTTTCACTAATTTATATGTGAATTGTGATGGATGGGTTGTGGGTTGATGTGTCCACGTAACATGATTCATGAGATGGTTTCACATAAGACTCAATCGTAGCTATAATTACTTCCATCAATTTTTGTTGAAATATGTGAAGACATCATATGAGATATGTTGTTATGTTTATTCACACCACACATGTAAAAGATTCTCAATCATAAATGTGTCGTAAGAAGATACTTTTCAATTTATTTTGTTAACCAATATTTTCTTTAAAACATCCTCCAAATTTGGTATCACATGCATGATCACCTCATCTAAGAACTTCTCATATTCTTGTTTTCTCTCTACGTATCATGGATGCAATCTGGGTTTATG
This sequence comes from Scutellaria minor, assembly GCA_954870855.1. Taxonomy (NCBI): domain Eukaryota; kingdom Viridiplantae; phylum Streptophyta; class Magnoliopsida; order Lamiales; family Lamiaceae; genus Scutellaria; species Scutellaria minor. The sequence goes on along the minus strand of OX940732.1, from coordinate 3,859,563 downwards.
AATTAAGATAAACGAAGAAAAGGACTCATCAGTGGTGTAGTGTCGATCTCTTTCGTGGCCCAGATTGTGACTATAGGCAGTGTAGATGAAGAAGATGGATGATGGGCATTATAAGGTTGTTGAATGAATGTATGTATGTATGGTTGGGCCAAGTGAATGAATGAGACAGTTGGGAGAGCAAAACGCGATGATGCTGGTGGACAATCCCACATGAATAAGATGTGTAAATCTTGAATATGGAGAGAGAGAGAGAGAGAGAGAGAGAGAGAGAGAGAGACTCAGAGTTGGAGTGTTGTGTTTGACACATTATTCTGAGATATGTATATATGTTTACTGCACTTGGCCCATCAGAAGCTTTCATTGTTGGAGCATATAAGAAAGAATTGTGACACCACATTTATGTGTTTTGTCAAAGTGACAAAATGCAATCAAGCTGTGATGATGATTAGTAGCTATTACCCCGGGGGAGGGGAGGGAGGCCCTCTCTCTCTCTCTCTCTCTCTCTCTCTCTCTCTCTCTCTCTCTCTCTCTCTCTCTCTCAAAGGGGGGACCACTCCAGTCCAGAGTAGGAGAAATATGGAGCAGGCTTCATGGAGGGACTACTTCTGCACGCCGACAAAATTGGTCTTCCTCATCACAATGTGTATTAACTAATTATTCTGTCCAAAATCAAGAGTTAATCGACAAAATTAAGGTTACATTTGGACATTTTGATGATTGGACACCATCATTTTAAGTTTGTAAATTATGAATGTCCTTTAAAATTTATCTTCATTACATAATAATAGTGGACTATATTATAAGGTCATATTAGGGTTAGTTTGAGTTAAACTCATTTTCTTAGACCCACAATTTAAAAATTTATTCAATTTTGATCGGAGAATTCGAATTTCGTCAGAAAATGGCTTTCTGATAACTTAGAAGTGGCGTGGCGACACGTGTCAATCAATAAGAATCTGGCATGTGTCGCACATCATCATTTTTAGGTTAGCAGAGAGCCCTAATTTGGGGAAATTTAACTAAAATCAGATAAATTCTTAAATTATGGTACTAAATTGAAAATCTTGATAATTATGAGATCAAAATTAGAAGACATCATAATTATAAGATGAAAAATATTTTTAACTCGGGTCAGTTTTGTCAACTGATCTTTAAATTGTTAAGATTTTTTTTTCATCATAATCAGTATATTTATAAATGTGAGATACACATAATTTATAAATGGGTCCGGCTATCCGCACCCCATAAATTTCTAAACACACCCCATTTTTTTTATTTTTTATTTAAAAAATTCAAAAAATAACAAAATTACAATTTTACCCTTATACAAAGAAGTGTGTTCGACTAGTGTTCGAACACACCTCTTTGCGTTCGACAAACCAGGGTTGAACGGATCCCAGATTTATTGTTTTTTTTCGTTCTTTTTACACAATTTCACACGATTATTATATAATTTGTTAACTCATAGATTGGTTTTTCATACGTTAACCCCTTACCATTTTAAGATTTGAGTAATGAAAGAAAGAAAAAAAAAATAAAGAAGAAGAAGGGGGGAAAAGCAAGCAGACGGGTTTGGGGAAGAAAGGGGAGAAAAGAAAAAAAAAGTAGAAGAAGAAGGGAAAAGCAAGCAGATGGGTTTGGGGAAGAAAGGGGAGAAAAGAAAAAAAAAAAAAAAAGAAGAAGAAGGGAGAAGCAAGCAGACGGGTTTGGGGAAGAAAGGGAGGAAAAAAATTCATTTTTTTCTTTTTTTATTGATAAGGGTAAAATTGGAATTTTATTATTTTTTGAATTTTTTAAATAATTTTTTTTAAAATTGAGGTGTGTTTAGAAAAATTGGGGGTGCGGATAGCCGGACCCTTTATAAATTTGATGGTTAATTTAGTAGATTGTTAAACGTCTACAAATTGGGTCATCTGCTCACGAGAAGGAAAGAGGGCTTTTGAAATTTTTTGAAATAAAAAGTAGTATGATTTTGTGTGGTTCATCAAAGATAAGGTAGGACCATTTGTATTTTGTTTGTGCCTCGCATGTTGCTAGACTTGTGATTTTCTTACACTTTATTGTTTCCAATTTCTGTGGATAATAATTATTAAATTATCTTATCTTCACATAAACAATCAGAATTAAGCGATAAGATACTTTTTTTCAGCAAAAAACAAAATGAATCAAAATTTTAACCCAAGAACATAATAAAGCAAATCCCAGATAAGCCAAGTAGCTAGTAGTTGGTAAAACTTAACCTCAAGACCACTCATATTAGTGGTTGTTCTATTAACATTTATTTAGTATTAATGTAACTTTCATATGTCAAATCATGGAAAACATTCTCATGCTATTAGCATACACCTATGTTTATTTTAATATTAATATTTATTACTTTTGGATTCTATTATCCACCAAATCTTCTTCATTTATATGTTACATCAGTTAAATACATTTTTTTTATTTACAATTTAAAATAATTATTTGTTGAAGTATATCATTTTATTAAATTATTTTTACTAATTAGTACATATTTAGAAAAAGGTTGAAATTAAAATACACATTATTGTTTCATAAAATTTAAAATAAAATATTTATTTAAGCTAAACAATATAACACATGGCAATAAAATTATAATACAAACATTTTTATTTAGTATCATACTATTTTATGACACACACATATATATCAAATTATTATTATTTTGAAATCTAAAGTTTTTTATATGTATATAATATAATATCATATAAACATATTATTGGAGGGAGAGATATACAAAAATATAATATAATGTTTAAGGTATATAACATAAAGAATATAATTCACACTACATAATATATGGTGTAAACATTAACATATATTCCGTGTAATACACAAGTTTCCTAAAAAAAAAAAAACATAGTAAAACTAGAATTAAATATTATTTATAAAATGAAGAAATATTTATGATTTTATACCACTCTACCTACTATCAAGTTTAGTATCAAGGATAATATAGTTTGATTAATATATTATTTAATTATATATGTTGCATTTATAGAGGAATACAAATAATTTTTATTTATTATATTGAAAAATTAATGTTGCTCTGCCTATCATATATTATTAAATTACCTCCACCAATTTTCTATTTTTTTATTATGTTTTTATTTTATAAAATTTTAAATATTAAAGCATAAAAATATATTCAAAATATTCATTCAATTATATGATTTAAAAAATCAAAATTAAAATTTTCGTAATATACATATTTGTAAAAATTATTCAGTTTCATTGATATTAAGGTTTGGATGTATTTCACTAATCTTGCTTATTAACCCACTTTCAATTTAGGGGTTTCTCTGTTTTTATATTTATTTCTCCAAGTTTTTTCAATAAAAATAAATTAAAAAATATAAAGCTTTTTTAGGATCATTGTGCTTATGTCGCATGTAGGGACCATACCTATACATATGTTTATAATAACATTTATATTTTAATTTTTGTATAGTTAAGAGCATATTTTATTATTTCTATTGTTATTATTAATTATTTCTACACATCCTTTTGATCTTTAAAAAATTAAGTTTTTCATATATAATATTATATTTATATATATATATATATATATATATATATACTTGTTAATTTTTAAACTTTTGGATTTAATATTGTGAGCTTACTATTATTATTAATAACTTATAGATTTTATTGTTGGTTTCTAGTTTATAAAAATAACTTTAACATATTCTAAAACATTTCCGTGAGATTTTTTAGTTTATATTTTTATTTGTATGTTTTTAAAATTGTTCTAAGAAATTAAAATTATTTTCCTGTATTATTTTCGTACATTCTTAAAATTATTTCAGATTTAAAAGTATTTCGTAATTTTATGATTTAAAGAAAACAAAGACTAATATTAAATGTAAGAAAAATTGTGGGTTTGTCATGTGTCCTCAGTGGAATCTTATATATATAAAAGATTTGAGAGAGATGTATTGGCTTATATTCATATATATCTATCTATCGAAAATTCAAATTAATATATTACATCTCCACTAAATAAATAAATGTAGACAAAAACTTTTATGCACCTGGTGTACGAATCTTAGGTCTGTGCACTCGAGTCGACCCGGCCCACCACGCATCCATACGCGCCCGCACGCACCACCAGGTCGCAGAGAAACTTCGCTCAAACATGCTCTTAGGTGCCAGACATTTATGTTATGTTAATTATACATTTTAGTAGTGCTAGTCATACATTTTAATTATGTTAGTCATACATTTTATAAAGTTAGTTGTACCTTAACATTTTTTTTAAACAAACATATTAAAATTTCATTCCTTTAAGTTATAACAGTCATACTTTTTAGTTATGTTAGATATACATTTTAGTTATTTTAGTTGTATCTTTATATATTACATAAAGGTATTACTATGTTGATATAAAGGTACAAGTAATATCATATAAATGTAAACATATACAAATTATGACGAAATTAGGGTTTTTTAGAGTTAAAAAAGTATTAAATAAATTTATGATATCTGGACATAAAGATATGACTAATATAACATAAATGTATGATTAATGACAATGTGTCATGACACATATTGATTGTTACTTTATATATATAATAAATTAACCTTCTTTTCATTTTTTAACAATTAAGTATATGTTTTTTAATATTGGTCTTGAATGATTTAATTTTTTTTTAATTTTGGTTCAGTATATTTCAATTTTTTTCAATTTCAGTCCGATTTTGGTCAGAATTCTCAAAATTATCGATGTCATGAGATTTCTTAGCGGCCATCTGACCAAAATTATATTGAAATTGGAAAAAAAAAATTGAAACATATAGAACCCAAATTGAAAACTTGACTGAAATTGGAAAAAATTGAAACATATAGGACCAAAATTGAAAAACGTATATTTAGTTATCAAAAAATGAAAATGGTCTTTTACATATACGACCAAAATTGAAATTAACTCTTAGTATGAACTATGAAGTAACAAAGTTTCACAAAGTCCTCACTCAGATATAGATACTAATTTTAGAATTTTTTTTTAATCGCAAAGTTTTCTTTTTGATAATTCCTAAAAGTTTCTCAGATAACGGTTTACATTTATAAATATAAGATTATCTCTGAACCAACAAAAACCAATCAAATTAATTACGACAGACCATTTACAAAAATGATAATAGGTTGTGTATGAGAAAAAAAAAAGTATAGATTAACATAACAGGATAATATGTATGAGATATCATTTTATGTGCTTACATGACAAACTAGGTTGTTAGACCATGTTTATCGGGAGTGGGCACCGCCCAGGTCATGAGAAGAGGACAAAAAAAAAAAAACAAATGGCTTGTATTTCCATGACCATGGGCGTTCCATAACCATGGTCATGAGCATTTTTTTAATCAATTGTGATGACACGTGTCATCGTATGATTCGTCGAGTGTATTTTATTTAGATAATTTCAGATTTTGATTTATCCACTTAAAAAAAAAAAAAAATTATACACCAAAATTCATAAAATAAAATTCTCTATAAATAGATACCAATATTGATATATTTTGGATCACAATCTCATACACTCTCTTTTCTCTTCTAATTTGTGTCAAATCTCTTTTCTCTTCTAACTTGTGCCAAATCTCTAAATTTTTCTCATTTTCTACATGGATCCAAATCAGCCCAATTATTCTCACTATTAATTAAATATGTAATTTGCATCTTTTGTTTTGTTGTAATTTATGCATGTATTTGTAGCTCGATTTATTTATTTTCTTTTGTATTTCAATTCTTGTAATTTTAATTTTTTTTATTGGATGTTGTAATTTATTTTAACTGTATTCCCAATTTTTTTTATTATAATTACGATTTTTTTAATATTAAATAATTGTATATATTTCTTAAATATTTAAAATATAATAAAAATTAATTATAGATATAATTGTTAAATTATAAAAGAAATAATTTATTAAAGGTTGGTTGTGGTTGTGGTTGTGGTTGTGGGTGGTTATTGATAAAATATGAAAAAGATGAGATTTGGTTGTAGAGTAGAATGTGTATGTGGAGGAGAGATAAATGAATTGTTTATTAGTTGGTTGTGGGTGACCATGGTCGTAGATAAACATAGTCTTATGCTTTCGGGGCGTGGAATGACTTGCACTCTTAGGGAAAATATGTCTACACGTAGTAGCTATTTTCTTTTCTTTTAAATTAAAAAAAGGTATAGCTTTTTTTTTTCATTGAATATATTTATTGCACTTTGTTAATACTTTTGTACTTCGAAATAATTGTCGTTCTGGAGTTTTTATTATAGATTAAAGATCATAAAAATGGAAAAAATATACCTTTAACAAATCAAGGAATTTATGATTTAAGATTAGAAAGAGAATAAAATTAATTCGATAGAGGTATCATATTAAATCTCTAAATTTTAGTTAAGGAATATTAAAAGGGACAATTTGGGAATAAAATTATATAAAGTGTAAAACAACACTTAATTTGAAACAAAATTTAGAGACACCAGTTATAAAAAAGGTGGAGTATATAATATGCACGGTTTCATACACTTAAAACATGGGAGGAACCTAAAGCCTGTAAGTATGTGTAAGTGTAGTTTAAATGTTTTGATCAAGAGAAGCACTTATGTGCCCCTAGGACATGTACCCTAACCTGACTGAGCCCACCTATTTACATTTTATATATATATATATATATATATATATATATATATATATATTTCTTTTTTTTTTTTCCTTCTTTATAGTACCCTCCCCCTTCTCTCTTCTTGATAGCTCTTCCTTCTTTTTTTTCTTCTTTTTTTTTCTCTCTTCCTTCTTCCTGCATTGTTTTTTTTTTATTTTTTTCCTCTCTTCCTTCTCAATTTCTTCATATGATTATTATAAATCTAGGGTTCTTATTTTTTTAATACTCCAACAAGTTCTTCTTTTCCTAATGTGTATAAAAATTTAGGATTTTTATTTTCCTATAACTTGAAATTCTTTTTATCTTGCTCCGATTCATAGGAATATACGACAAAATTGATGCAACAAACACCATAATTGGTTATTGATTGAGTAATATGAATTTAAATTTTGGAAAAAAGATGATAAAAATTGTGTATTTTAAATTTTAAAATTTTAAACTCACTCTACTGTACACTGACACCTTAAGAGTATACAAGTGATACCAAAAGAGTATACAAGTGATATCTCTCATTGAACGAGCAACTAATATCTTAAGAGTAAATGTGTAATACCTTATACTATAAGCATTAATACATTAAAGATGAATATATAATACCTTAAAGGTGCATATGAAATACCTTATACTATAAGCATTAATATTTTAAAGGTAAATATGTAATACCTTAAAAGTGCATACGTAATACCTTATACTATAAGCATTAATATATTAAAGGTAAATATGTAATACCTTAAATGTGTGCATATGCAATACCTTATACTATAAATATTAATACCTTAAAGGTAAATATGTAATACTTTAAAGGTGCATTAATACCTTAAAGGTAAATATATAATACCTTGTACCAATATCTTTCATTGATTGAACAACTAATACCTTTCACTAAATGAACAACTAATACCTTAAGAGTATACAAGTGATATCTTAAGATCATACAACTAATATCTTAATCTTAAAATTTCAAATGTTTTATCATCTTCTTCCTCAAAATTTATGCAAATCGCGATTTCATCATCTTTTTCGTCAAATTTTCTGCAAATCATGATTTTATATTATTTGAAATAATTGATTTTCAATGTTTTAAAAGTATTGTAATAAATTATGATTTGAAATCAATTATCCAAAACTATGAAAATGAGTAAAAGAGAAGGGGAAGAAGAAAAAACCTCATAAATTGACTCAATCGCGATTTGAAGAAGAATAAGAACAAGAAGAGAGAAAAAGAAGGTACAAAACAAATAAGAAAATTAACAAATCGATAAGAAAATAGATTAAGAAGAAGAAGGATAGAGAAGAAAAAAAAAAGGAAGAAGAAGAAAGAGGAAGAGAGGGAAAAAAAAAAAAAAAGAACAGCAGCAGAAGGTAAGGGAGAATAAGAGAGGAAAAAAAAAAAAAAGACTGGGGGCACGGATCTAGAATTGTGCCCCGGGGCACACAAGATTTCGCCTTTTATCAAACCTTGATTATTTTTCCCAAACAAATAAATATAAAAGATAATTTCAATTTTGCACAGATATGTAATGTACTTTTCATTTTTTGACAACCAAATATATGTTTTTCAATTTTGGTCTTCTATATTTTTATTTTTTTTCAATTTCAGTCATTTTTTATTAGAATTTTCAAAATTGCTGACATGGCACAAAAAATTTAACGTAGCAGTCGAATTCCAACTGCCACGTCAACTATTTTGAAAATTTTGGTCAAAAAAGACTGAAATTGGAAAAAAATTAAAACAGAGGACAAATTAAAAAAAAATATCTATTTAGTTGTCAAAAAATGGAATATGTCTTACATACATACCAAAAATTAAAATCAACCCTAAATAAAAATGAAACATATTTCTCACGAATCTAAAAAAAAAAAAAAAAATTTATTTCATGTACGAAAAGGAAATATCAATAATGTTGGAACAAAGACTAGAGCATATAGACATATAGTTTGGATTCACTAGTTTGGAAGCAGTGGTCCCAAAGCATCATTCCACAAACATAACACTGTAATAATATGTATATATATGCAAAATAAGGTTATAATGTGTTGGGATCTTAGGAGGAAGGAGACAATTATGCCCAGCTGTATTCAATTCATGAAGGCTTAATCACTGGATATATTTGTCATTTTCCATATTTAAAGCACCCTGTTCTTATTTCCTGTTTGGTCAATTCTTTCTTTTACATTAATCAGACATTGTGGTTCCATTCTCTTGTTTCTATTCTCCTTATATCACCTATATGCTTGTCCTATTTTTTTCTCTTCCTTTTATCATTATTAATTCTACTTAATAAGTTTATATCCTCCATAATATTTTTCATTTTTTTGGCTATTATTAATATTTTTTATTATACCTGGACAAACTTTTTATTATTATTATTTTTTAATGGTTGATGTTGATTTTCTGTAGTTTGGGTGTTTTTTTGGTAATAAATGAATAATGCTGATATCTTTGTCTTATTTCTTGTTATTATCAAAGCCTTTTTCTCATTCACCAAGAGGCCCACTGTTTGAAAGATGATTTTCCAGTCATCCTTATGTATTTCAATTTTTGCTCTTCATGCTTATTATTAGGCCATTTCTTTAGATTATATTATTCTTTTAATCCTCGAATTTTTTCGACGTGAAATTTTGATAAATAATGTTACACCTATTATTTATTTAGATATTTTTTTTTTTTGTGTGTGTGTTCTAATTGGCTGCAACTTATAACTTTTACCAGTTAATATTGATTTAAACCTAAATACCTGAGGTGAGAGTATATTTGAGCATGGTACATACTTGATATGACTCAGTTAAGTGATATTAATTTGATACCCTACATAATTTTAACTCAATTAAAATTACCAATTATGGAAGCTAACCAAGAAGCCAATTTTTGCAAACATAGCAGGTGTAGATATTTTTCGAAAGTTGGAGAACAAAAATAAAAGGTTTTTGAAAATAAAGCGGGTGTAAAATTTGAGAAGTAAAATTTTTAATAGGCCAATAAAGACAACAATTTTTTTATTTTTTTCTATAGAAAAGTGCATCCCTAAAATGCTAATAAAAACATAATCTTGCAACTTTTGACAGTGAGGACAGTATGTTCTCTTTTTTCATCTGGGTTCATCAATCACAGGTTATGGGTTGAAATCTTGGTCCTCTATTTTTCTTTTTTCTGTTTACAAGTAATTCAAGCAATACTTACAATTAAGACAACGAAATTTATTAAACAAAGGGGATTATTTCACAAGATGATTTACATGCTACACCTAATATACAACCATCAAATATAATTTAATCCTATCATAATTATGTGTAAATTAGAGAGTTAGAGACACCATGTCAAAGGTGTTTGATGAATCATAGAGAATGAAAAAAGAAAACAAGGATTGTATTTGTGTCATATTGTCGCATGCTCACATTGAAGTAATCATCTTTTTGTGAGTAGAAAAGGAAAAGGAGAAATCAAAAAAGCAGAAAAAAGAAAAAGAAGAAACATATTTGTCTGCCTATAATCATAGAAGTAATGCCACGCCCTCCAAATATGGGGCTGAATCTATGCAATATTCTCTGCCCTTTCATCATTTTTTTACAATAAAGAACGAGTTAGGCGTGGAGTTAACCACTTCTCTCTATTTTTTTCTACAGTTCATGTGCTCTTTCTTGCCAAGTATTAAGTATACTTTGGTGTGAACATTTGACACTTCACACTATTTGAGTGGTTTGAGACCAAACTATGTGATTGGTAAGAAGATAAATTAAATAGTTGGAAAGAAAGAAAAAAAAAAGAATATAATTAACTACAACTCAAGTAATTTGCATCTTTCAGTCGTTTTTATCGATTAGATTTTATGGATTTTGATGGTATGAGTTAAAATAAAATGATTTGTATTTTGATGGTATCCGTTGATGTGGAAAACCAACTTGATCCAATTAATGGATGTTGGAATAATAAATTTTAAAACTTTTATATCCTAATTGACTTCACGAATGGATATATGGTTTTGCATATCAAAATCTGAAATCCTCATGTATATTTAAACTCAAATTCAAAATTTATATCCATAAAAATTAATGTATACCCATACAAATCATTTACTAATAACACATTTTCATAATAAAATATAATCACAATTATCAATTTTTTTTCAGTATTAATATGATACCTGCAGTAAAATTCATTCATATAGAATTTTAAAACAAACATACATTTTCATTATTTATCTATACTACACAATTTGATAATTTCAAAATTAGGATTTTCCATTATTTATCTATATTACACAATCTGATAATTTCAAAGCTAGGATTTTCCGGATACACTCCTAACTCAAAACAATCATGCTTTGATACCATTTCATATTCAAGATAAAAAAAAAAAATTAAAAAAAAATCATTTGACTGATCAAATCTACCTAAATTAAGGTGGTTATATATAGAGAGAAATGATGTTGTAATTCTTTTTACATATGAAAGTAATGATGAGGGATGCATGAACTAAAAGCAGGCAGACAAAAATGAGGGTCATGTAATCATATTAAAATTCTTATTTATTGGATAATGGTAATGGGAAGGTGACCAAATCCATTATCAATCTCCATGTCACTTTTATTGAGATTCTCACATTCTCTTAAAAAATAAATTCACATTTTGGGATTTTATTGAATGGCCAAACTCAGGGAATGTTGGATTCCCCTCTGTCCTTTGCCATAATTATTATATACAGTATATAATTGTATGTGTAGTCATGAAATTATCCTTCCAAGGTAAAATAGAAAATTAATATTATCATTACAGAAAGTTCACAGGGATGATGACAAGAGTGTGTTGTACTTACTCCCAGATTTCTGTTTTCCATGCAATAAAATGGTTACCTAGTGACTGACTGGCCTATGAACAATATACTTGGATTTATTTTGTTTGGGATATTATTTTTATTTTTTTGTCTTCATTAATTTTGAAATCTTGAAGGGATATTTAAAAGATCTTCAAATAGCAATGGTGAAGTGTCGGTAGAGATGTAAGGTTGTGTACATTTTAATTTTAGTTTGAAATTAACATATTCATTGCTTCATTGAAAAATGAATCTACATATTCAGAAAATAATAATATAATTATTAAATTTTTAAGTTTAGTTAAATATGTTACTTTAATTATTATAAGTAAAAGGGTAAATTTATAAATTAAATGTCAAGTTATTAATTTTACTTCAATCTACTAACACGCTCACAAGTTGAATATTATCATACTTGAATGTAGATCGTGTATTTTAACGAATGTTGTTAAAAAAAAGTTACCACATCGAGTTCCAAATATAAAATATATAAATTTTAAATTTCAATCAAATAAAAGTACATTCAAAATTCATCTAAATTAATTAATTAAAAATCAATTTAAAATGAAGCTGATGGATTTCAAATCTACATAAATCGAAACAACAAAAATGAATTTGTTATTATGAATTTTCAAGAAATTTAATCTTAAATCCAAAACAACCCTAAAGATTAGATTAGTTAAAAAGTCTGAACCCTAGTTAATAAAGTAAAAGCATGTGTGCATTTTCTTTGTTTCTTTTAAGAAAATTAGACAATGATTAATTAAATAGAATTAATCCCATATTAGGTGAGGTTTTTCCACAGTAAAATATTCGTTTCTTGACAATCTCCTGACCCGTGACAGCATGCTATTGCCATGTATTCTCCTTTATACAACACAAAATACTGAGCAACTTTTCTGCCATTCAAAATGAATTTTTTCACTCACACAACAAACCAACATCTCTGTTTTCATCTGAATACTATCACCATAGCTACTCACCACCTCCTTCATCACTGCCAATAAATCATATGAACTTTTTCTATTCATCAATGGAAATTCGAAGCAAAATGGAAGCAGCATTTTGGGCCATCACATTTCTGTGCTTTTGGAGCTCTGCAAGTGCTTTGCTTTCTCCTAAAGGTGTAAACTTTGAAGGTAACAATGATACATGGTGCTTTAGGGGTTGTACTCTCATCTTGTGCTAGTGAAATGAAGTTATCTTATTCTGGGTTTTTGTGTATTTAGTACAAGCTTTAATGGGCATAAAATCTGGATTGTGGGATCCTCATGGGGTTCTTGATAACTGGGATGGTGATGCAGTTGATCCATGTAGTTGGACTATGGTTACTTGTTCTTCTCAGAGTTTTGTTATTGGCCTGTAAGCCTCTTTGTTAATTTTATTTTATTTTTTCAATTTTAGAAAGAATTATTATGTTAATTTGGTTATTAGATTGTGTTGTGCAGTGGGAGCCCAAGTCAGAATTTATCTGGGACTTTATCTCCAAGCATTGGGAATTTAACTAATCTTCAGATAATGTAAGTCTACAATGTCAAGGTCATTGTTCAAACTTCTTGGTCTTGTGATTATATTTTTATGTAAAAGATTTAAATTTTTTTAATGGGTTGTTGCAGATTGTTGCAGAACAATAACATAACAGGGCCAGTCCCAGCTGAGCTTGGGAGGCTATCAAAGCTTCAAACACTTGATCTTTCAAACAATCTCTTCAGTGGCAGCATTCCTCCTACTTTAGGACACCTGAAAAGTCTCAAGTACATGTAAGAATTAAGGCCCAGTTTATGAAAAGTATTGAGTTGATGAAATGTTTTAACTTTAATCTAAGGTGATTTGTTTTACTGAATGTATAGGAGGCTCAACAATAACAGTCTCTCTGGAGAGATTCCAATGTCAGTAACCAACATGACACAGCTTTCTCTAATGTAATTCTCCTTTTAATTTCCTCTTGCATATTTGAGTGCAATATTCTTTTTTTGGGTAAAATATTATTTGTTGTGTGTTTGATTTGATCCTAGGGACTTGTCTTACAACAACTTGAGTGGCCCTGTTCCTAGATTCCCTTCCAAGACATTCAAGTAAGAATGTTGTCCAATTTTGATGTTTCACATGTCTCTTAATGTTGTTGTAATGGAAAACTTATGGTTTTTGCTGTTATGTTATGGCAGTGTGATTGGGAACCCTTTAATATGTGAGGGGGGTCATGAGCCACAGTGTAATGGCGGTGTAACGTTGATGCCAATGTCAATGACTTTGAACACTTCACAAAGTATGATATAACAACATTGAACCATTCTTTGTTCACTTATTTACTATGTTGTGTTTGTCCTAATTCATTCTTCCATTAGCTGTTGTTTCTTCTGCCAAATCAAAATACCACAAGCTTTCCCTTGCAATTGGAACGAGCCTTGGTTGCATCTGTCTACTAGCCGTTGGATTTGGCCTGTTTTTGTGGAGAAGACAAAGGCATAAGCAGCAAAAGTTCTTCGACGTTGATGGTATGTATGAAGCAAATATATACTTGAATTTCAAACTTAAGTTCGGATCTTGAATTGATACGAACCACATTCGAATCTCAGATGGTCAGCACGAGGAAGTCTCGCTCGGAAACTTGAGGAGGTTTCATCTAAGGGAATTGCAGGTTGCAACCAGCAATTTTAGCAGTAAAAACATCCTAGGAAAAGGCGGGTTTGGAAACGTGTACAAGGGCTTTCTCCACGATGGAACAGCCGTTGCTGTGAAGAGGCTTAAAGATGGCAGCACGTCCGGTGGGGAAAGACAGTTCCAAACAGAAGTCGAGATGATCAGCCTAGCTGTTCATCGCAACCTCCTTAGACTCTATGGATTTTGTATGACTTCAACCGAGAAGCTTTTGGTTTATCCCTACATGTCGAATGGAAGTGTTGCTTCTCGTCTCAAAGGTAATTTATTAAGGTTAAAAACATTTCCCATCCGAACTATACATGATTTGCCAGTTTTTTGTATAAACTTTGAAATGTTTCATTTTGCCATATGAACATTAAAATTTGATGCATTTTATGGTATTTGTCCGACACCATAAAATACGTCAAATTTAAAGTACATATGACAAAGTGGAACATTTCAAAGTTAATACAAAAAAGTGTCAATTCACGTATAGTTCGGGTGGAAAAATGTTTTAATATCAAGTAGAAAAAACCCACCCATAATTCTTTTTCCTTAATCATGTAAAATAACATTGAACATTATATATATCTGTTGAACAGCAAAACCAGTGTTGGACTGGGGAACGAGAAAACGGATAGCATTAGGAGCAGCAAGGGGGCTGCTATATCTGCACGAACAATGTGATCCGAAGATCATTCACAGGGACGTGAAGGCGGCAAACATACTGCTCGATGACTATTGTGAGGCGGTTGTGGGAGATTTCGGGCTGGCTAAGCTTTTGGATCATCAAGATACACACGTTACCACCGCTGTACGTGGCACAGTCGGGCATATAGCCCCTGAGTATCTATCAACAGGCCAATCTTCCGAGAAAACGGATGTGTTTGGATTTGGGATTCTTCTTCTTGAACTGATCACCGGACAAAGAGCACTACAGTTTGGGAAATCAGCAAATCAGAAAGGGGCAGTTCTTGATTGGGTAAAGAAACTTCATCAAGACAAGAAACTGGAAGATGTTGTGGACAAGGATTTGAAGAACAACTATGATAGAATCGAGCTAGAAGAGATAGTCCAAGTGGCTCTGCTGTGCACACAGTATCTTCCGGGCTTGAGACCGAAGATGTCTGAAGTGGTTCGTATGCTTGAAGGCGATGGACTTGCAGAGAGATGGGAAGCATCTCAGAGATTGGACTCACACAAGTTCAAAACGCAAGAGCTCTCATCATCGGAACGATATTCAGACCTAACCGATGATTCATCGTTGCTCGCGCAAGCCATGGAACTCTCTGGTCCCAGATGAAAACAACCTGCATTTGTCTATTATTCCATGATCATACTTCTCAAAGGGGAAGTTCATATAGAGTTAAAGCATATAAAGGAGAGGTTTTTTTTTTTTTTTTAAGTATTGTTTTAAATAGCATAGATCAAATCCAAGCTTCATAGAGCTTTGATCTTCCTTTTTCCTTAGTGTATAGAGTTGTTGATAATTTGATGAGTGATTAGTATTGTTTTTCTTTAGGGAAGTAATATAAAGCATCATTATTTTGATTGTTATGTATGTAGTGTGTTGTATGTTCTGAATATTTTTCTGTATTAAGTTTCAATAGTTGCTCCTCTATTTTTCCTTTACAAGGATGAAAATGTATTTTCTTTTTATGTTTTTATGAATGATCTTTTTTTAAGGGAGAATATCAGTAACTATATAATAGCTAAATAATATTTAGTACTTCATTCTAATGAGCTTTTAATTCTGGAAATTGTTTCTTCAACGTAAATTATACCAAGCAAGTAACGAGTTCAATTTTAGGAGCTATTCACCACTGTTAATGTGCAATTGAGAATTGTACCTTGATATGATTAAAGATTCCAATTAAGAATTGATTTATCGTCCTATTATGAAATCAAGACATTCGCAAAACTTGTCATGTATAATAATGTAAAAGATGGGTTATTTTCCAATTTATATCCACAATTTATGTTTTGAGGAATTTCCAATTTTTTTTATTAAAAAGTAGATTTTGGAAGGCCAAATCGAAATCAAACCGTGGGGATTTCGGTTTCGATTTTGGTTCCTGTTTGATGGTTTCATTCTTTTTTTAATTTTTTAAAAAAAATTTAAAATAAATTTACAAATAAATATTTACAATTATTCATATATTATTAAATAACAATTTTGTTTGGGTTAATAATTTGATATAAATGAAAAATTAGAACTTACATTTACAAATTATAAGTTACAATAATATAACATGACAACATACACACTACAACTACAAAAATTAGAAATTACCATTTAAATACAACTAAATACAAATCATAATTTTAAAAATATTACCTTATAATACAAATTAAAAATAATAATCAATATAACTTAAAATTAAAGAGTAAAATAGCATAAATACATAATATCATTTGTATAATAATATAAAATTAAAAAAAAAAAGATAAAATCGTCATTCGAACCGTCGATTTCCAATTTGAAAGATCCCAAACCGAAACCAAATCGTATAAGCACAGTTCACGGATCCAATTTCGAACAAAAATCAGGTCAACATTTTCCGAATCGTTGACCACGGTTCGGTTCTGGTTCTATTCCGGTTCGATTCCGATTTTACGAATTGGATGAGCATCTCTAATTAAAAGTGCCTATCAGATGACACACTAGTGACATTCACCTTACATCATAAAGAATGATGATTTTCTAATATGAATGTATAAATTCATATTAAGGTTTTTTTGTTTTTTTATTAGCTACTTCTATTAATCTATTCAAATCAATTAATCATAATAATTCAAATAAATGGAGTGAATGTAACGTAAATATGATTTTATTCCTAAAAAAAATCCAAGTTGATTAATATTTAGATAATTAAAAATAGCAAATTGTGATTTGTTGATTACATGACCATTTAAGAGGAATTTGATAAAATAAAAAAGCTGTAATGAAAGCCCAAAATAGAGAGTTCTATGATTATACTGTTTAGACACGCTGCAAAGCCCAACAAAAATTCCAAACCCATTACCCTCTCTCTCTCTCTCTCTCTCTCTGGCCCCAATTTTCAATTTTCTGAAATCCCTAATCTACTGAATCAACGCCTGAATTTGTTTCAGCTTGATTTATTTACCGTTGATACACAACAGATATTAATTAGAGAGAACTCGAGATCAAAAATGGAGTGCGTCGTTCAGGGAATTATAGAGACTACGGTAACTTACCTTTTTCAAGATGTTGTCAAAATTCTTATGATTGAAGTAATTTGACGGAAATATACTGCTGAATGTATCAAACTTAATATAATTTTGTTCATATTTTGTTGTTTTCTGATATTTTACTGAAAAATAAGTTCTGTGGTTGAATTTGATTATGTTCGTGATCATGAAGTAGAATCCTGGAAATGTAGATGAGTTCTGGACTCAAATATGATTGCTTTCCCATTTTTTAAAAGGGATTTTAAATATATTGTGGATATATTTTGCAAGACTTTGTTTTCGAATCGTGTGTACCGTTGGTTTGATTTATCTGCTATTAAATTTCTGTGCAGCAAGTTGAAGCCCTGGAGATTCTTCTTCAAGGACTTTGTGGCGTTCATCGAGAGAGTTTGAGGATTCATGAATTATGTTTGAAAAGTGTCCCTAACCTTGGTATTCATCTTTCTGCATAGTTGCAATACTGCAATTGTTTTTCCATAATTTATCTTAATGCATTTAGCTATTGAGATAACGTGCTTTAGCTAGTTGTACATCTTTGAAAAGATATAATGGCTTGTCTAACTATAATATTAGTATTATTCTGTTAATAGTGAGATTTTTGTTCCATCTTTCTTTTAGGATTAGTATCATCAGAAGTCCGACTATTATGTGATCTTGAGCAGCCTGAACCCACATGGTAAGAGGGGAGGGTCATCTACCGCATGATTTTCTGTTATTGGCTATGACAAGGGTATGAATGTAATTTAATGCTTAGGACCGTGCGACACATTGGTGGCGCAATGAGGGGTGCCGGTGCAGATCAACTTTCGGTGCTGGTGAGGACTATGGCTGAAAGCAAAGTAAGCAAAAATGCAGTGCGTTTATTCTATGCTCTTGGATACAAATTGGATCATGAGCTGCTGAGAGTGGGATTTGCCTTCCATTTCCATAGAGGTGTTCAAATAACAGTGACGGTTTCTTCAGTTAATAAGATGCTGAAACTGCATGCAACTGAAGATGCACTTCCAGTGACACCAGGTATTCAGCTGGTTGAAGTCACGGCCCCTGCATCATCTGAGAACTACACTGAAGTTGTTGCTGCTGTCTCCTCGTTTTGTGAATATCTTGCTCCGTAAGTGCATTCAATTTCTTCTATATTACCGTTTAGTTGATTACAAGCCTTGTCTTTTACATGTAGTAGTGTTCAAGCTGATTGTTGCACCGTAGACATAGTTTGTGGTTTGTCGCGTTTGTAGCATACGGGTTGGACTCAAACTTTGGAACCCATCAAACTTGTTGATAGATTTGATTAATTCTTTACTTTCATTAAGAAGTTCTACATGTATAGCCCACTTTGACATAATAGTTATTTGTTGAACTTTTCGAATTTCAGGTTACTCCATCTGTCAAAACCGGGTGTCTCAACAGGAATCGTCCCCACTGCTGCTGCAGCTGCTGCGTCGCTGATGTCAGATGGTGGAGGCACAACACTCTAGTGAGTTGTAATAGTTGCTAGCTACTTGAAATTGTGAATTGCAAAGCATATTAGTTTTCCATATCATCACCAGATTTTAGTACCATATATAGACACTTCAAATTTGAATTCGTTTACAAATGTTATTTGCCCTTTCTGTTTATTCAAGAAAACTTTATGATGTATGAAATCGTGCTTTGTTTTTTTGATAAATTGATTTCGAAACTTTGCTATGGGATCCAAGAACCAAGGTATCAGTGAAAAATGTAAAATGTGGTATTGCCATATGAAATTTATGTCTAATAAAGATGTAAGAAACTTGAGAAATTATTATTTGTTCTGATATGTGTGTAATACGGAGAATCTTGATACAGAAAAATAAGGCCTTCACTAGCACAAAAATAGTGGGGGAGAAATTAAAACTATAGGAAAGGACTTTATCAAAATTAATGTTACAGTGAATTCGAATTTACTAGTTGAGCCAAGTGCACGTATGTAATTTATTTAGAAGACAAGTTGATTGTATTATTAGCATAATCTTTATTAGAGATTATAAATGAACACACACTATAAAAGAGCTGTCATTTCAACGAAATATTTGATGTGAAAACGGTGGGCGCCAAAGTAGAGAGTGGTAACAAGTATCTATTGTTGACTTTTATGTCATCCTCTGTGTGTCAATGAAGATTTTCATAAGGTGATACAAATTTATTTTTCTCTAGATTTGATTAAATTGTTTAATGAAACTTCAAGTTTATGGAAATTACAATCAATTCACCACTAACAACCCATTGAAGATGATTGAAATTTTGGGGTGAACGAAAAAATCATTTTAAATGGTGTCTATTAAATTAAGAAGTTTTAAATCTAAAACAAAAGATGTGATCATCCAGAAAAGATGCAATACGAGTCATTGGATTATATTTTTAGATGAAAAGACACGATTGGAGAGTCTTGATTGATCTAGTTTAAATGAAGCACATATTTATGAAAAGACACATAACGATTTATAAACATATTGAAATTTCCTACCAAATTTATTTTGTTATTTCCTTATCTTTGTCTAAAAAGGTTTAAAATACAATTTAATTTATCGCTTCTAATGATTTATAATATTACTATCAAATGTTGTGAGTCGTTGTATTGTGAGTAGGACAATTTCATCTTACTGCACATACCACTTAATTATTTTTCCAACCAAATCACAAGCTTATTAATATAAAAACTATATTATTGATCTACCCTTTTAGCTTAAGTTCAAAAGCAATTGACATACGATATCATGCAAATTAAGGATGCATATAGTATGATTAGTATCCATTTAGTTTTTAAAGTGTATAACTAGTTATACTCACTCAAAGTAGAAAAACCATAGATTTTGAAAATGATGGCCCATACTGTGAATCTAGCTATAATTATAAAAGTTAAAATCTTAAAATCGTATAACTTTAGGTCATTTTTTAAGTTCCACCAACCATACACTAATTATAACTTTTCAAATCAGTAATCACTATGTTGCTTTAGTTAACATGACTAAATATCAATTGCTATAACAAATGAAGAAGTAGTAGTTGATGATCTTTAGTTTTAGAAGCACAAAATCTTTGATTTTTTTTTTTTTTGATTGATTTACTACTATTTGGTAACTAGTTGAGAGTATAATTTTTTTTTTATATAAAATTAAAATGAAATTTAAACTAATCATATTCGAGAATTTGTGGGGCGCAGTGTAGATCACTGAGAGAATATATATAGTTCATGTCAGTTACAATTGAAGAATGAAAATTCGATTTGGAATAAAATGAAACACACATAATATATAGTCAGATTATGTTTGTATGTACATAATCCAACCAAAAGTTAATTTGTCCTTTAGATTAAATTAATGGTACTTGACAATCAATTAATGGTTCAAAGTTGATTCGAAATCCAAAACCAACTTCCATATATAATAAGCCATTAAAGCAAAGGCATAGAAACCTTTGTTATAATTATTATTATCTAAAGTACCTGGGTAAAGACTTTAATCCCCCAAATAACAGTTGTTTAAATTAAATTATAATATCCTCGTGTTGTGGATCCTTACATACACTCACTACCACTTCCAAAATCATTATTTCCAATCCGATATGAGAATGATCTTCTACCTATTGAATTCATATCAATTTATATATTTATTTTATATTTACCGTAATTATATCCATAGATAGTAGATAAAAGAAAAAAAAAAAATATATATATATATATAATAACAATTACCTCTAAAAATAGAAATGTCAAAAGTTTTTCGCTCTTATTCACTTCCTAATAATAGAAATATCATTAATTAATTATTTTTATTTTTTTATATTAATTGAATTTATGGCAAATTTCTAAAAATATTGGTTTTGTGTATAGATATATATGGTATATGAATCATGTTATAATAGATGAATTAACTTTTCTATCATATGTGGTAAGTCAATCATAATATATGAATTAAATTTATAGAAAAACTCAATTTTCTTTAATATACATAGATATGACAATTATATCACACATAAGATCCACCTTTGGAATATAAGAAAACGTGGAGTTAATTACTATTTAGATAATTGTCTAAAACAAAATTAGTATGTATATAATTACTAAGTATTTGGTATAGATTTTGTTTTATTTGTTGAGCCAAAATATAATCAAAATATATGGATTATTAAAATTTTATCAGGATGCAACTATAAATGTTTGAAACTTCTAATATTTTCTCTATATGCAACAATTTTACATGTATACTGATATATTTGAATTATCAATTGATTTTAATTATTATTTACAAGTTTTAGAATTGGTCTGGATATTTTCATTTCCATAGAGATTGATACTAAGCAAATTGCTTTGAAATAGAATCATCATCACATCTTTTATATTATATATATAAATGACAATTTCACGATCAATTATTTTAATATTTTAGAACAAACTGATTTTAAATTTCTTTTCATATTTCATAATGTTGGATTACATAAATGAATTTCATACTATGGATAGAAAAAAAATATCTTGCAACTCGAATCATCGGGCAGTTTTTTTTAGTTTCATTATATATGTTGATATGTTGGAACAATTTGATGTGTTAATTACCAAAATTGAATAATAATAATAATAATAATAATAATCCTGATATATTGCAACTACCCAAAACTTAGTTTAAAATTGCAATAAAAGTATATGTTGTGATTCTTTCTATGAACCCTATAAAATTATATGTTCTTTCCCTGAAAAGAAATTTAAAATTTTATCCTAAACACTTTTATATTGATTTTTTTATTTCTCTTTTACACCATTTTCTTTTAACTAAGATACAAAATTCAAGAAAATCATGCAATTTTTAAATTTTGTTTAAATAGTTTTTCTAAAAGTTAAATTTTGATTGATATGTTAAATTTAGAAATTTTAATTTGAAGTAATATACAATAATATCACTATTTTACATTTAGTGAATAAGTTATTGAACATACATTTGCATAAGTTTTTTTCCAAGTCAATTGTGACAAAAACAATTACTAAAGCAGTCAGACAACGTATGATGAAATTAAGAAATAAAAATTCGTAAACTATATTGGTAGTAGATTAAGTTGAAGTAACTTTGAAGAACTATAATTTTTTTTTTCATGATAACACTTTATATCAAAAGATTAGTAATACTTGAAATTTATTTGTTGTATCACACGAGTACCAGACGAGGTTGAAATATTATTTAAATTTGATTTTATTACACAAGAATATCACCATTTTAGACTCAATATAAGTTATTGGGTGTATATTTGCATGTGTTTTTTCAATACAACATATCGTGATGAAATAACAAATATTTAAAATTCATAAATTATATGATGTGGTAGATTAAATTAAAATAACTTAGAAGAACTACATCGTTTTTCATGATCAACATTTTTATATCAAAAAATTACTAACACTTGAAATTTATTTGTTCATGCATCACACGGGTTCCAAATGAGATTGTAATATTATCAGGAACTTGATTTTTTTTTTCATAAATTAACATTTTTACATCAAACTCCAAATATTTTAATTTTATTCGTGTTTCACACGGGTAATAAATTAGACCGGAATTACTCCCAAACATTTTATTACTTTTTTGTGTTTAATAGTTTTGTAACAAAATATACCGATAGTAAAATTTATATGTCTGTGCATCGCACGAGATTTATACTAGTTTATATTAATGTATGTTCATCGTAGTGGGTCATTTTTGTGTATATGAAAAACTTCCCGACTTGGATTTAAATTTGTTCACTAGTTACTTCCACCTTATCTTTTTAACCAATTCGAGGTTATATTTAGAGGGTGTTTGAGTGAATTTATAAGCTCTTTAAAACATCTTATAAGTTATTTAAGAATTTAGAAATGCCTCAAAATTGTTTGACAAAGAGTTAAAAATAAAATTGTGTTTCATCCTAAAATAAAATGTTATGATCAACTTATAAGTTTTTTTTTTTTTTTTTAAGTAGGAGTTCTCAACTTATTTCTAAAATAATATCTTATTTTTATAAATTTTTTCAAATTTGATCATAAAAATTACACAATGATCATTAATGATATTTTATAAGTTCCATTATTTTATTTATCTGAATACTTCAACAATTTATTTTTAAATTAAAATTAAATATTTTATAAACTCTAAAAATATTTTATAAAATATGAGAGCTTAAGCTCTGAAAATAAGTTTAGAAAAAAAAAAAAAAAAGGAGGAAGAATACAAGTTACCATGGTTTGCAGCTTACTTTTACGAAAATTATATTGCAACATAAATATTGTGGCGCCGTACAAAAAAGAGTGGTCATAATAATCCATTGTACTTCAAACATGACTTGTCTCGATAGATAACTACAAATTCAATCTAGAAGTCCTTAATTATAATTAAATGGGTTAATTGCTAGAAAAATCATAATCTTTACTCAAATTGTCATTTTAATTAAACTTTTCAATATTAGTCAAAATAACATAACATTATATATATAGTATGTTTTTTTAATTAAGATAGTATAAATCAGTATCTTTTGATATATAATTTTTTATCCAAATTTTTTAGTCTTTTTTATTTTTCTCCCTTCACCTCCACTTCCCTCAAGCTTATTTTGAAAAAATACAACTTTTCAGAAATTGATTTTAGTCGAAAAACATACAAAATATATAAAGTTATGTTATTTTGACAAATATAAAAAAAAATGGTTAAAATGACAATTTGAGTAAAATTTGTGATTTTTTTGGTAATTAACCTTATTAAATCAGGAGTAAGTCTCTTGTGAGATCGTCTCACGGAATTTTAATATATTGCGTGAGACGGATCAACCCACAATTCAATTACCCACCACCCAAACCCAACAATTAACATGTTATTTATGGTGATGGGGTTTCATCTCATGGAAACTATCCGTGAGACCGTCTCACATGAATTTTTGTGATTAAATCAGTGGGATAGCGAATATACTCATTTTTTGACCTAAACGAATATGGATTAGGAAAAAAAAAACGTTTAAAATATAAATTCGAATTCAATAGAAAAATAGATAGCCGAATTGAAATGTAAAAGTGATACAAGTGGACTTGTTGATGAGCATTATATCTAATTAATATCATCTTTATTTTTTATTTTTTTTACCGGTATATGCTCTCTCTCTCTCTCTCTCTCTCTTAAACTACCAATATATGCTCTGGTGAGTGCGATTCTCTCAGATATGAAATCAACTCCTTTTGGATTCATCTTTTTAATAAACTTATATTAAAATTATTATTATTATTATTATTTGTTGGAAATTGGTTTGGGAAAGTTGGTTTTAACCAATTTTTTCATGGTGTTTTTTTTTTTTTGGTTAAAAATAAAAACAACATTTCGAATGAATAAAGTTAGAGTATTTATTTTCTCAAAATCAATTTCGGATGAATGAAAAATTAATACTTAAAATTTGCAACTTAAATTGAAAATGTGTGCATGTTTGGAAATATGTGAAAGTTTGAAAATGTGTGAATTTGAATTGAATTGGCGCAATCCAAATTAAAAGGATGCGATCAATTCAAATCAATGTGAGACACATTATTTCATATCAAAAGGTGCGTCTAATAATGGAAATACACTATTTTAAACCAAAAGATGTCTAGTTACGAAAAAAAATCATTTCAAACTAAAAAAATGTCTATTATGGAAAGACACCACACCTCTTCAACTTCTATAAGTAGATGCCACATTCATTCATTACATTTACTCAACAACAATTTGCATTCTTAACATTCTAGCAATTGTAATCTCTCCTTTTCTTATCTTAAAAGTTCCAAATATGATTTTCGGTCGTCGGAAAACTTTTGAATTCATTGTGATGCAATCTTTAAGTTAGTAGGTCGTTGTATTTTGGGAACGTTTATCATAGACCGTAAAACACTGAATAAGTAGCAAAATTTCATTTTACTATGAAAGAGACCAACTCTTGTATTGATTTTCCCATTTGTTATATTGAATCATTTTCAAAGTACACCACACTTATTCAGTTAACATCATTTAATATATACATTCAGTTTAATGATCTTGTCCATGATGTATAGTTAGCATTTAGTAGAGGTATAACCAGTAACCGACCCAATATTTTTTACTCAAAGATCCGCCAAACTAATAAAAAATAATAATAACAATTCAAAAAATAACATTATAAATTAGTAACAATATTGATAAAGTTAATATATTACATTATAAATAACATCT
Organism: Scutellaria minor; assembly: GCA_954870855.1. Lineage (NCBI taxonomy): Eukaryota > Viridiplantae > Streptophyta > Magnoliopsida > Lamiales > Lamiaceae > Scutellaria > Scutellaria minor. Next base: position 3,834,015 of record OX940732.1, on the reverse strand, counting down.
AAAATAGGTTATTTTATTACACTTAAACATGACGAATTAATATCAAAAAATAAATAATACGAATATATCATTTCTATTTTATTTTTCATATATTGAAATTATTGTATAATACCTTCATTGATAACACTTCCAAAAATACATATTTTTAATGTATATCACTAAGTAATAATTCATTTGTATATCACTAGTTTGATTGTCAAATGTACTGTTAATGATGTTCATTGTGAAGCTCTTTCTATCATAAGTGATATTTTTTCATAGTACATTTCCATTATCTATAAAAGATATAAAAAATTTTGAAATATAAAATAACATCAAATTTAACTAACTAAAATAAAAACTATAAATCAATATTATAACTATCAGCAATTGTAACTCAAATCTAATAATTCATATAATAATAGTTAAATAATCAATCATATAATAAAAAACTAAATTAATAATGTTTACAATCATTTCATACTTCATTAAACTAAAAGAATGAATATATTATATACTCTATAATAATTGTTGACCAAATAAATTAAAATAAAATCAATGATCAATTGAAAAAAAAGAGTAAAAATGATGAGTTTAATATATAGAATTTACCTTAAAATTTATAAAAATGGATTTCTCCAACTAGAATTTGAAAATATGAAATTAAAGTTAATTAATATATATTATTTTTCTTTACTTTTTTAAACTAAAAATAAAAAATATAAAAAATGACTCTAGTTGTTTTTAAAAAATCTCAGGGGGCAGTGACCCCGTGACACCAATGTGCGTCTGTCAATTGATTTAACCACTTTTTTCCTCCATACGTACGCCAAATTGATATGAATTTAATTAAGTGTATTACTTTTATAAGACCATTTCATCATTTTAATAAACAACTCGATTTCTCTAAATTATTATCATACGTGATTGATTCATTTTTTAAGGTTGAATAATCTATTAATATCATTATGATTTTACAAAATTCGCACATAACTCAAACTCCTCAAAAAGCAAAATTGAAGCAGCATGCATGCCAGCATTAGAGCTTGAAGATTGCTACAAGACCTACTAAATAGGGGGAAAGTTTTTTTTATCAGCAATATATATTTATATTGATTGCATTTACACTTTTAACTACATTAAAAAAAAATAAAAAAATATCCTACATTAATATTGTTTTTTAAATTCAATATATTATTAGCGTTTTTTCAGGTACAGCACTAAATTCACACACGGCCAACACACTCCAACTTCAGTCACTTTCAATGCGGTTTTAACTACGGTTATGTTTTTTTTTTTTTTTGCTTTCCTTTTACAGACAAAAGTGATTAAAAAAAGAGAAAAAATGAGTAAAAAATAATACTTTTAAGAATAACAAGAAAAGGAAAAACATAAAGTGGAAGTAAAAGATATATTTCTTATTTCCTCTATTATTATAACTAGCTAGTTTTCTCCCCATTTTGCACGAGAATTTATTGATTGAAAGAATTTAATTTTTCATAAATTTTGTAAATATATATATATATATATATATATATATTTTAATGAAAAATATAAATTTTCATATCCAATATTACAATTGAATTTGTAACTGCCTTTTAATGAATAAAATATTTTATTAGTAACTAAACATAGATTGTTAAAAATATCGATAAAATTATCTCATAAGTACGTAGCTGAACTCGACCTCTTTGGTGGTAACATTTTCTTAAAAATGTATTTGGTTTATCTAAAATTAATTATTAAAAATAAAATTTAAGCAATATATTCTTATGATAAAAAGCAGATTATATTTCATTTTTTGAATGCAACTATTATAAATTATATGTTCATTAACATATTCATAATACACATATATTTCCTCATTGTAAAATATTTCATTCTATAATATTGAAATTTAACGTTCCACATAATTAATAAGAAAATGCCTCTGCGTGAAGCGAATTGCCCATCTTCAATTGTTTTTTGTGGATGAAAATGATGACGTCACGAGGCACTAGATTACGTGAAGAAGTTGACAATCAATGTTAAGACAACAGAATTTAAGATCAAATTTAATATGTATCATGGATGTATAATGGATAATTTATAATTATGTAACATATATATAGGCACTAACAATAGAAAGGTTATTAAAATATAGATGCCATAAATTTTGTTGGGTCGGAATCTATTAGCACTTGTGGGGCTTAATGTGAACTTAATGTGAACTTTTCGATTGAAAATGTTATCTTCCCTCACATTTTATTATATTTTATATAGAATAGTAATATTAATAATTAGATTAAACGTGTAAGACATAATCAATGTCAAAACTTAGGATGTGAATTGGATACTTAGATATTTAAGTGGGACCAATGGAGACAACTTCTAAGAGCATTTTTGCCAACTCCTCATCCAATATGGTGGGCACTCAGCCATATTTGTCACCTCCTGTTTTCATATTTAAAAATATCAGAGTTTTCGTTGTGGGCATACAGTAAGAAAGAAAAGAAAAACATACATTTTAAAACTTTACAGAATAACAGGCGATAAAAGATTTAAATAACATTCATAACTAAAGTTTTGAGAACTTTTAAACTTATGATTTTACTTGTTCAAAACTCTCAGCGTATAGACGGAAGAAAACATTGAAATCTAGGCAGTGGAAATTCATACAGGATCCATAAACAGAAAAATGGTTTAACTTTACAAACGGTTAACAACATTGTTCAGAAAAACAAAATCCGAAAAGGAAATGACACATCTTGATACGGCACCCCTCTCTCTACGCTTCCCTGCTTTCATCATTTTCTATAGCGTGAATACATACGGGGTGAGTGCGTTGAATACACTTATTGGGATAATTTCCATATTTTAAAATTCACTAAGCAGTTAAACTGATCGAACATTTATAAATACAACAATTAGACACAACACGTAAAATGCATAGCATATAACTGTAGATATGTGCGGGTACTCCCTATTTTACCCTATGAACGGTTTTTATATCTTGGTACTTTTTACGGACCACCCGTCCCTCCGTAGCGTTTTTTACGGACCATTAGTCCCTCCGTAGCATGAATGTGGACTTTTGTCCCTTCATAACATAATCATAATATGCATGCATGAACACAGTAATCACAACACGTATTCACGACACATAGGGTTCAACAATTCATAGCGATCAATAAGCGTTTCATTAACTTTGAGTTCACATGCATGCGTTCGTTCATTGTCATTTATACATCAAATACATAAACGTAAAACTTTTAGGGATTAGAAGTTACCCCCACCTCGTTCGGTGGTGATCCCTAGTGATATTAAGATCTTTTCTTAACTTGAAAGCCTACACATGCAAACGAGGGTTCTTAGATTCCTTATTACGTTAATTATGCATAAATTAATATACAAATTCTCTCGAAGAAGAAGCGTTAGAAGAAAGCAAACGAAACAAAAGTATTTGAGGTTATAAGAGGTGTTGAAATGATCAAGGAAGCTAAAAACGAGATCATAGGGCTTAAAAGGATCGATTGGAGTTTTAACGGAGGAAAAACGGGCTTAAACGGAGTTTATAAAAACGTAGGGGTATTTTAATAAATTCTGAAAATATTGACTTTGATCCAGGGGTCATTTTGTAAAATCAGAAAAGATTTGGGGCTTATTTGATATTTTTAAAATCTTTGGAGTCAAAATATAATTTTCAAAAGATCTAGGGGTTAAAACATAAAACTTAGAAACCTTTAGGGGTTAAAATATAATTTTAGAAGACTTTGAGGGTTAAAACAATATTTTAGAAAGCTCAGGGACTAAAACATAAATAAACTTAAAATCTAGGGTTTGTAAAGAGGTCCTTAAACTTTCAAAATTTGCAGAGAAGCCCTTCCCTCCCAAACCCTCCATTGCCCCGCCGCTGAAGAACTCGCTCCCACCCCAACAACGCTCGGCGGTGCTGCCCAGCGCCGCCCCCGACACACACACAAACACACGACGACGCTACCCAGCGCCGCCCCTCAACTAGCAAACCCACACACACACACACCCGGTGGCGCTACACAGCGCTGCTCGACACCCAACCCACACGCACAGCGCGCTAACAGCCCAGCACGGCACCGCCAAATACGACGGCGCCCCAACTCACACACGCGCACAACGACAACCCAACGGACATGGCGGAGGAGAAACAAACACGGGCCGAGAGGAGAGGGGGAGAAAGAAGAGAGAGAAAACGAGAGAAAGGAAGAGAGAAAGAAGAGGGAGAGAGAGGGTTTTTCGAGACTTCGTCGGCCGATTCACGGTGGAGGCGGCATCGTCTCGCGATTCCGAATCCGGATCTGGAACGGGCTCGAAGAGAACTTCGAAAAGGTGTAGGTTTGAACCGGAACGGGGAGAGGGAGGGCTGCACCGGCGGCGGTACGACGGCCAATCGGCCGGAAATAGAGAGAAAGAGAGAAAGAGAGAGAGACAAAAAGTGATTCAAATATTATCCATTGTGTGTTCCAAACTTTTTCCTTTATATGATTCGATTGGGCCACAAGCCCTCTATCGGGTCACCCATACATACGCCAACCTTGGGCTTTAACTTACGATATCTTTAATTATATTATAACCTATGGTTCGATTAAATTATAGCTCGATAATTAAATTTTGCATTATTTCATTTTTTTGAAAAACACATAATAAAATCAAACAATTAGGGAGTTAAATTATTTAATTAATCCAATTATGCAGTGTTTTATCCTAGACATTACAATATTCAACTTTTTTTTTTCAATTTTATACATAATTTTTTAATTTAGATTTATAACTGATAAGAACTTGTATTAATTGGCTGGATTGAAAATTTTAAGTATATGAAATTCAGTACGATTCTTTATTTTTTTCACTTTCAAACTCATATTTTTTACCCTTTTGTTTAACCATATAAATCTATTAGACTATGTTTATCGACGGTGGGCACGCCAGGGTCATAACAAGAGGAGAAAAAAAAAAGGAAAATGAAATTAAATTTGATGACCAAGTCATCAAATGACCATGGTCATGACCAAGTCATCCCAAGATTATGATGACACGTGTCATCGTATGATTGGTCGAGTCTATTTTATTTAGATAATTGTATATTTTGATTTATCCACTTAATAAATAAAAAAAATTATACACCAAAATTCATAAAATAAAATTCTCCATAAATAGATACCAATATTGATATATTTTGGATCACAATCTCATACACTCCATTTTCTCTTCTAACTTGATTGAGCATAAAAATTCGGCACTATTAATTAAATATGTAATTTGCATCTTTTGTTTTGTTGTAATTTACGTATGTATTTGTAGCTCGATTTATTTATTTTCTTTTGTATTTCAATTCTTGTAATTTTAATTTTGTTATTGGATGTAGTAATTTATTTTAACTGTATAGTAATTTTTTTTATTATAATTACGATTTTTTTAATATTAAATAATTGTATATATTTCTTAAATATTTAAAATATAATAAAAATTAATTATAGATATAATTGTTAAATTATAAAAGAAATAATTTATTAAAGGTTGGTTGTGGTTGTGGGTGGTTATTGATAAAGTATGAAAAAGATGAGATTTGGTTGTAGTGTAGAATGTGTATGTGGAGGAGAGAGAAATGAATTGTTTATTAGTTGGTTGTGGGTATGGTTGGGCATGGATAAACATAGTCTTAGTTCATGTTGGGATTAGAGAATTTAAAATTCATAATAGCGAATTCATTTGTGATATTTAGATTGATATAAATTTAAATTTAAATTTCATCACTTTCATTTTTAACTAATTGTTTTAAATAATTAAGTTTTAAATAATTAATTTGGATGATTTTGAATGCATTCTAATTTGTGTGATTATAAAACATATTCATTTCAAATATTTGTATTTCACACTTTAAATTCAAACACAACGTTATCATGTATTTATGTAATTTATCTTTTGAAAAATTATTAATTCACATTTACATATGCAAGAACTAGTATGAGTATATATATTTTAAAAAAGTATGACATATAGTAGACTATAGTATCTGATGGTATCAATTAACATCTGCATAAACTTAAATTTATGTTCTCGTATAAATTTCATAATAAAATTCAATTTATAGAGTAGTTCACAATTTTAAATCCAAATTTTAAAGTTTCTCAATAAGGGCTCAATTTTGCATTTTTTTTCTCAATTTAAGGCTTGAAAATTAGATTAAACTGTCAATTCAATACAAAATTCCATTTTTATTTTCTTTCTATTTATATTTATAGATTTATTTATATTTCAATATGCATTTATATTTTAGATAAATTAAGCCACATTAGTGCAATTTTCGAATGATTTTCATCTGTTTATATTAATTTATATAAAAAATGAAAGAAAGAAGAAAAATATAATAAATTCAATTCATAAAATATAATTTATATTAAATTGATTAATATTAAAATTGGTTTTCTATACTTTTACTCATAAAATTAAGAAAATAAAGGAATCTTAATTTTATGAATTGCATTAATTATATGTACATATATAAATTAATACTAATCGGATGAAGATTGTTTCAAAATTGCACTAGCTTGTCTTATTTTATCAAAAATATAAATATATAGTGAAATATAAATAAATTATAAATAAAAATAAAAAGAAAAATGAAAATGAAAATGGAATTTTGTCTTAAATTGAGAACTCATTCTAATTTTCAAGCCTTAAAGTGAGAAATAAAAATATTAAGTTGAGTCCCTTATTTAAAAACTTTAAAAATTAGGTCCAGAATTGAGAACTAGTTTATAAATTGAATTTTGTTATGAAATTTATCCTATATTCTTTGTGTCTGTCTCATATAATATATAGGGTGGCTTGGTTTTTCATATGTATTAATATTAATAAAGGTGTTGCAAAAATCAAATTGACATGTGAATTTCTTAGTCATACAATTTATACTCATATTTAATCATGTGTCATACTTCTTGATATGTTTAATAATGTAATCATTATTAGGAATATACATTAGTAAAAAAGAGAAAACTGCAGATAAGAAATAATTGGATTATATATAAATATCAAATCAAAATATGAAATAAAACACTACATATTTAGATGGGAAAATCGAACACGGTAAAAATTTCCATATTGGCATCTCTCTTTAAAAAGGGTAAAACGGGAAACTTAGGAAGGAAACTACATAGTCGGAGAATTAGCATGAAAAACAGCAAAAGCAATGTAAGAATTCCCTACTTTCCTCTTCTTGGCATCACTAGAAACACAACATATAGCACTCCTCTTTATGCTGCTTTACACCCTACACCATTTATATGAGTATAGTATAGTGTGTGTGTATATATATATATATATATATATATATATATATATATATATATATTATAGAGCTAATATAGATAAATCATCACCTTAAACTTTTTCTCAGTTACAACATAACGAATAGTCATAACACTACAAATCACCACCTTCAACTTTGTTACAATTAGGCTTTTAGGATTGTTAATGTGGAGCCAGAAATTCAGAGAAGTATCCTCGACATCAAACCGTATGACTTTGAATTACGCATTCTATGTCAGCAATTCAAATCCGAAAAGTTCAACCATTTACAAGGTTGTTACAAAATTGAAGATAGTGATATTTGGTATTACAATCGAAATGTCCTGTTGTAATTGAAAAAAAAATGTTAAATATGATGATTTGTCATGTTATAACTAATATGGGAATAATAACATAATTCATTTAAGTTGTTGTACAATGTAAATCACTGTTCGAAACACTATCCATTTTTTATAACAAATATGGATTATAGGATTGGGTGTAGGGATCCACTTCCATACACTGTTCAAACCTTTATCAATGTATATATATATACACACACTACACGTACACAAAAAACAAAACTAGACATATATCAAGAGAGAGGATTAGCAGAAAATAAAATATCATCATATATATCAAAGAAAGATATCGATGAGGCTAAATATGGAAGAAGGGTGGGGCCCGGCCCCATCTCCGGCGGAAGGTGGTGGCGGAGTGGGGCGGTGGGATTCGCCGCTTCCGTACATCTTCAGTGGTCTTGCTCTCATGTTGACGGTCGTGGGTGTGGCCTTGATACTTCTGGCTTGCTCTTACATAAGATCCGTTGATGAATCGTCAATTGAAAAGTCGCAAAAACCTAAACACGCTTTTAAGCCGGAAATGGAGGAAAGAGTAGTCGTGATTATGGCAGGAGAAACTAACCCCACTTACCTCGCTAAACCTATCGCAGTTCTTCCACGCATTCTGCAAGATCTTTAGATCATACCTTAATATCCTTTTTTTTCTGGTATTTTTTTAATTTTATTTTATTTGGTTCATTAATTGTATAATCTGATGTGGACGATGTAGAAATATTAATTTAGGAGCTTTTTTTTTTTTTTTCTCGACTGGAATTTGCAACCAGATAAGTAGAAAAGATTTATCTTGTATTTATTTTGTACAGACTAATTTGTGGTAATCAATTAGTAATTTATTATTAGTTTGATGCAGTGTCGTTTTGAGTAAATATTTTGTTATCTCGGAATTCGGAATATTTGTGAAACTATCTTTTGATCCATGCGAAGTGAAGGTAAGATTAGAATTTAGAAGATTAAATAATATATATTCTAATTTTTCGAGGAAAAAAGTGAAGTTATTTAAATGGAAAAGGTTCTAAAACTTGATTAATTAATATTTTTTTTAGTATGAAATTAGTAAACTTGTTGAGGAAATTGAATTCTTAATGAATATAATATTATTAGTGTTCACCCAATACTTATAATTGTATTTAAGTGGACAACAGACTTAAAAATGAAAAACATCAAAATAGAAAGAATGGAATGTGATAGCCCCACCATACTATAAATGTAATGAATTTTTTTTTTTTTAAATATATGAATCTATATACTAAGAAAAAGGATTGTAAAGTTAAAGTTGAGGGGACAAGTGTGGAAAAAACCATTTCTGCGTACAAGTCTAGATATGAGTCTCAAATTTCTCACTTTTGCATATATGTTGTGAAATATATGTGCTTATATAGTGCACCCCAATAGCACACCAACGTGGGTCTTAAAAAATGTTAGATATTTATATCAGATATAAATCTCCAACAATGATCTTTTATTTGAAAAATTAGATTGATAATATATTTATCGCTAAATTAGCGGACAATCATTTTAGTGGGATATTCTTCTCGTCGTTAGGGGAGATAAGAAAAAATATTTTTCAAGGAAAGGATATGAATTATTATGGTTTGTCAGCATTAAGGATGGGAATAGTCCAGACTATTTGATAGGGCATATGACCCAGTTTATTGTTGGTCTAACTCAACACAGCCTCTTTAGGAATGAGAATAGTTCAGACTATTTGATAGGGGCCTATGACCCAGCTTATTGTTGGTCTAACTCGACCCAGCCTCTTTAGTAAGCGAGTCAAACTAAGACTTTTTATCAAGCCTATTTATGAATATAGACTAGACTCAAACCTTAAAATAAATCTAATAGGCCTAACAAGCCGGCCTATTTATAATATTTATATAATATATATGATATATTTGATATCTTTTATAGTTGTATATAAATGTAGTCTAATATATGTTCTATATTTTTTATTTTTTATATTGTTTTCATTTTTCGGTGTAATTCTCTAAGTGTAAATGATTTTTGAAAAAAAAAAAACAGATTTTATACTAGATAATTTTGTAAGCTCTTAATAGGTTTTAGGTCAGACTTATCCACAAAACAGGTCAGACTCAAGCTAAAAATAAAGTCTTTCACATCAAATAGGTCAGACTTTGGCCTAATATTTACATTTCAGGCTTAGGCCAACCAACAAGAAGCCCAGTTTGGCCTAACCTATTTCCACCCCTAGTAACCACTTCATTTTGATCCCTACATCTCATAATATGAAATGAATTTAAAATAAATAGTTGATTTTCAAGACATAGTAGATTGAATAGTTGAGATGTTTGCGTATGTATCAAGAGTAACAAGATCGATTTTACTAGTTATAAATGTACCTTTCACAACCTTCATGGTAGGGCGGGGCATCCTTGATGCTTATGGGGCTTTAGTGTTTAATCCCAAAAAATTTTAAATTCTTTATTATTCCAACACATTGTATTCAATTTTTTTTTTTTTTTTTTTTAGCGTTACAATATTGGTTTTTATAGTAAGTTAGTCCCCTAATATTAGTTGTCTAGCTCTGCCCCTACTTTAAGGTTAGACTAGTTCTTAATGAAGATGTTGTTGAGGTTGCAGCTCCCAAAATGAAATGAAGGAGACAACTGATACCTGCCCAGGAGTATATAAGAGGGCGTGCAAGCGTGTTATAACTAAACAATTAATCATCAATAAAGACAATCCTTCATCAGTTATCTTTAACTACAATTATGTCAACAAATAAGAAATATTGGATGACTCTAATGTTCGATATGATTCTATTTAGACCAATTTGCTCTTGTCAGATATTATGCACCAAAATGTGGTTAGATATCATCATACTCTATGATATCTTGAACAATAGTTTATCCAAATATGTCATCAAAGTAGGTGGAAAATATTCTCATCAACACACAAACCCATATGCATAAAATAAATATAAACTTGTGAAAATTTGCATAAATATAAACTTGTGAAAATGAATTGAATTGTGAAATTTTTTGTTCAATCAAACGAAATTATATCAGCGAACAGTCTCATAAATTTTGGTGCTTTATAGAAGCCAGTGTGAAATATAAAAATGCAATTTTGTATTGTAAAAAAGGCTTCAAATGTAAGTTTAGTTGGGAAAGCCACCTCTTTGGAAAAGGGTAAATTGGGAAAGTGGGTGTATGAAAAGACACGAAAGGAAACAAATAATCTCGTAGAAGCAGCATGGAAAACAGCAGAGCAAAAGCAAAGAATTCTCTACTTTTGCACTTCTTGGGCTCTACTCTTCCAGTTGTAACACAACATATCAAATTCCTATACATTTCCATTCACTCTTCAAATCTATATATGCATACATATATACACACACTCACACACACACAAACAAAAAACTAGCACATAAAGATTAAAGAATATATACATAGCAGAAAAAAAATCAAGAAAATATCATGAAACAAAATATCCAAGAATCAAGCAGCTCCGCCTCCGCCTCCGCCTCCACCTCCACCTCCACCTCCACCACTGGGCGGTGGAATTCCCCGATTCCGTTCATTTTGAGTGGTTTGGGTCTAATGTTGGCTGTTATAGTTGTGGCATTGATATTGTTGGTACGCTCTTATATGAAATCGTGTCATGAATCTTTTTCCATTCAAAAGTCGCCAAAACCTAACAATGCTTTTAAGCCGGAGTTAGAGCCCAGAGTAGTCGTGATTATGGCCGGAGAAACTAACCCCACCCACATTGCGAAACCCATCGCCGCCAAACAAGAAGTCTAATTACTCCTTCATATCATTTTTGGTTTATTAAATTTGTTCATAACTTTGATATTCTTGATGGAGACAATGCTATTAAAAAACGAAGCAGGCTTTCTTGTTGTGGAGTTTGCTTATTTAGCCTTTAATAATCAAAATCATGAAATAAAGAAGTAGACCTTGATTATTGTTTTTCTGTGATATTGATCACTAAAAAATTCAATCATATCAACATCGCATCGCAGCTAGCACTTCATTCCTTATGCTATCATTAATTTTGAGAATTTCTCATTTAACCAAGACTCTTGAATGTACAAATATTTGTAAAAGATCAAGTACAAAAGAATAATTAGTGTAATTTCTAAAAACTGTGCAAAAAATTAATTCATTGAATTGCAGAAACTAAACACAGACTTAAATGGATCCCTCAATCCTTTTAACTCTTATCATTAATAGAAGATGTGTTGTAGTCTTACCAGTTGAACTCAATTATGACTAATTTATAGTCTCCTACAAATAAAAACAGTGTCATATATTCTTTCAATTCTACTCTATATCAACCACATATATAAAATTAAAGAAGATAAATCTATAGAGTTAATCCTTGTATGATAAGAAAACTTCCCTACTTAACCTAATTAGACTCTACAAGTCAATATATTTCCTAAAGCATACATCCCATAAATGCAATATCATATCTTCCTTTGAACTACTAAAATAATAGCAATTAGGATTGAGGATTACCAAACCATAAAGAGCATAAATGCAACATGGGCTTGGACTATTCTTGATCCACAATGATTTTGGGTTACAAAATTAAGCTTCCATCAAAATAAAAATTGTTAATAACATCCAACAATTAGAATATATTATATTTATAATTCAATAGCTTGGCATATATCACTGAGGTGGTCAACCGACAAAAATCAGAATTTCTGATTTTAGTCATTTTCTAAATTGTCAACTTAACTATAATTTTAATCAATTATTGCAATTCTGACCAATTTGCGAAATGAATATAAAGTTACTTAACTTTCTTCGCAACCAAAAAAAAAAGGTTACTAACAATAAATCTGATTTTAAAGGTTTTAAATTAGTATTAGAAAGAACTCAAAAGTAAAGTTTCAAGGGCAGCTCTTAATATATACACCGCTGAATGATATCATCTCCTCATTATATGAAAAGAAAAATTTATAGGTATACTAGATTTTTAACACATCAACGGTGGACACATATTAATGTGTCCATGATGGATAGGGTAACAAAGCTGGAGTTGTATTAATTATATGCCACTGAAAAAAAAATATATATATATGTGTGTGTGTAACCTAGCTAATTCTACAATCGTTTCACATGTTTATCAAAATCAGCTGATGAAACTATGATTTACTAATTTTCAATTCCAAGAAATTACTGAAAATATAAAAATCTTGCAAATAATTGAAGTTTTAATTTTAATTATTTTACTATTAAACCTGTATATAAGGGGAAAATAAATAAGAGAATTATAGATTTTCTCTTATGCTGCCTCAATCGAAGAGAAACTAAGTCAATAAATTAGAAAGAAAAGATAGGTCATAATAGAAATACCGCCACTTTGACAAGAATTTAAGGTCTTTGAGTATACTTATTTTAAAGATTTTTATATTTTCTTACAATTTGTAAGATGTTTTTAGTCAGTTGTCTTATTATATATATATTTTAAAACAAATTGTAAAAGTATTTTGATTTGAAATAGAAAAATGATTAAGATATATATGTGTTACCAATGACGGTTGTATAATTTAAATAATCAATATAATTTAAAGTAGATCTGTAAATTAATATTACTGTAAGATAAATTAATCTTTTCTTTTTAAATGCTATTAAAAAGTTGGTAAAATTTTAGACATTTAATAAAAGGTAGTTAAAATGTTGTATTGGGGTCAACGTCAAACGAGAATTGGGGAATTAATCTAGTAACATCAGAAATAATGGAATTAATTAGGTTATCTGCCAAGTCACACTATACAAGTTAGTCCAAAAAGCCTTCATTAGTTACGTAGATAAAAGAAAATTGTGTCGCAGTTATTATCTCAAGATTACTGGTGGAGGTATCTACTAGATTTTCCATTTGCTCATGTAATGACATAACAAACACTAAATAATAATTTGGAGCACTTATTAATCAACTTATTTGATATTAAAAATATAAATAAAACTTTGATAAATACAGTGTGTGTGTGTATATATATTATCATTGAGTAGTAATTAATTATGACAAAACGCCACTATTTGATTGATGTTAATTTGTGAGGTTAAAGGAAAATGCTATATATGATTCTAAATTAGTACAGTTCTTGTCTAATGTCTAAATATTTTATGTGATTTCATTAAAATACACACACACACACACATATATATATATATATATATATATATATATATATATATATATATTGATGGTGCAACATGATTTAGGAGGTCCGTCAGCATGTACACACACATCATTATTTTTGTCTTTCAAAATGAGTCAGCATAATCATTTTGGATAAGAAATATTTTCGTATTATAATATCGGTCCATCAAATATATCTATGGGCTTAGGCACATTGAATTTGGGGGGTTTCACTTTCTTAATTAAACTGCTATTCTTTTCTTTCCTTTACTTTTCATTCCATTTTACCCTTGTTTCTTTCGGTCCAGAACCTCTATTAAATTTAATGTTACATTTCATATTTCATAATATTTAATACATATCACATACTAATTAGTGTTTACTGATTTCATTTGATAGATATGATGTGACAATTATTTTAATGAAAGATCTCATGTGCTTTCTTTTGCCTTTTCTTTTCCCCTCTGGAAAGGTATAGCTGGATTTTCATTCAAATTTTATAACTTCTAAACTCATTCAATTTTTTTATTTTTATAACCTAGTTTGCCCGAGTATGACTAATTTGAGGAGCCTTAATCTTTTCTAAGTTAAAGTTCATTTTTTGCTTCTTCTAAAATTTAAACTCACGTTGCTACCCTCTAACATGATTTGTAGCCATCTTCAATCCCTTTAAATTAATAACATGTAAATCAAATGTTGAGAAAGATATATATGCAGCCAGATTTTGAGGTTCACTTTACTGATAAAATACCAAGATACCTCTATATCACTATCCAAGATCCTATTGAATTAGGATAATTTCCAGCAGTGAATCAATTAATTATGTTTCTCCATCGATGGTGTGGCAAATGGTGTGTGCAAGGTTGCCTAAAAAGAAAAAAGAAAAAAAAAAGAAAAAAAAAAAAAAAACCAAGAAATGGCACAATATATGGCTTCAGCTATAAAGTTCCTCTTTTTTTATTCTTATATTTAGAATGTTAAATGTTACCATTTTAATTATATGTAATAAAAATATTAAATAATATGATATGTTATTTGAATGTTAAATGATTATGATTATTTAAATGGACTATGAAATTTAAATGTCACACATAAATCACAAAGATTAATTATATAAAATTTAAACATTAACTATGATAAGGATAAAAATTACATAAAAAAAAATAAAAAATAAAGTTACTCATGAGAATTTGATGAATTAAAAATAATAATAAATATTAATGAAATATGGCTACATTGACAAAAATAGTAATAATAATAAAAAATATTACAAAATAATTCTTTTTAATACTAAAAATATATAGACAGAGATGAATTACCCACTTTATAATAAAATAATACAAATTTGCACCTAATGTGTTCTGTTGGAGATCCTTGGCAATGACAACTGATCATGTTTTAGTAGCAGCCAATTGGATTTTATATTTTTTAGAAAGAAAAAAAAAAGGAATATTTAGATACATTTATTAAGGGATTTGGTAGATTAAATATGTGGCGCCTGGGTTATGTATTTATTTGAGTAGGTTGAAAAAGTAGGTCTAAAACAAACAACTGAGTAAGTAAAAAGAATTACCTATTGCATTTATTTAGTCTAAATGTGGCTGCAATTTTTTCTATCAATCAACCTTTTTAAGTGGAATTTCAATCAATTTCAATCATCCACGACTCTTTAATAATTAACTTTTTTTCTTTCTTTTTTTTTTTTTTTTTCCATTTATGAGGGTCGTTAGTTGACATAATTTGACATGAGTCTCCTTTTTTCTTTTCTTTTTTCCAATTTATGAGAAAGTGCAACACTTGTAAATAAAATGTTCCCACTTTCTTCCCACCCTCTATTATTACTATTTAATATTATATTTTCTACTTTATTTAGTTTCCATATATCAAAATACATGTAAATTAAAATAGAAAATGATCTATAATAGTATCTTATGTTAGGGGATCGTTTTATTTAAAATTGATCCAACATCCGAATTGTCTCCATTCTGATAAATTATATTTTTATATGAGAAAAAAAAATTGATGATAAATATGATCATATATGTTTATATTTCTCTTTTAATGTAAAAGACATAACTTAAATTAAGGCTTATATAAAACATAACACTATCAAAATCCTACAAATTCGAAGTTTATTTTTATCTCTTCAAGATTCGAATACACATCGCAGTCTCCAACAGGGGCGGTTCTATGTGGGGGCAGCACTGGGCTCCAGCCCAGTGCAAGCCCAAGATATTTTCTTTTATATATAGATGTCTAAAGTTATATTTAAAGTAAGCTCAGT
This sequence comes from Scutellaria minor, assembly GCA_954870855.1. Classification (NCBI taxonomy): domain Eukaryota; kingdom Viridiplantae; phylum Streptophyta; class Magnoliopsida; order Lamiales; family Lamiaceae; genus Scutellaria; species Scutellaria minor. The sequence goes on along the minus strand of OX940732.1, from coordinate 3,817,971 downwards.
TCAAAAATTACACTAGTTCACTAAATAGGAAAACTTGTATCTAAATTTAAAATCCTTATAAATTATATTCTTTTTTTTTCCAAACATAAAATATAAATATTGGAAGATAAAGAGAATATTCACCAACAACAGAGATCAACTTAAAATTTTAGATGTGAGTTTCTTGAAATCTCCCACCACGTTATTAAAGGTAATGTTTTTTTTTTAAATTCATTTAATATTTTTATGATTTATGTTTAAATAATATAAATTTTCATATATTCGTGTCTTGAAATATGTATGGATAATATAATTTTTATTTGTTATACCTTTTTTAATTCAGTAGTATTTTAGTTAGTTATTCAATTAAGATTTGATTTGAACTTTGAATTCAATTAAATAATTCATTTAATTAATTAGTTATTAAATCAACATACGACTATCTGCACCACTTCATTTAATTTAAGTTGTAAAAAATTAAATTTGACACATTACTTTGAATTAGTAGTTAGTTATCAAATTTCTATTTTCATTTGGTTATAGTCTTGCAAAAACTTAAATTTAAGCCTTCATCGTATTTCTCGTAGGGCACAACTTAAGTGAACACCGAAATATTTTGTTATCTATAAATTTTAATATGTCGAAGCGTTAACTTTTCAGCCCACCCCACTATTAAATCCTGGATCCGCCTCTGATCTCCAACATGATTTTCAACCTTTTTTTTTTTAATTTTTATCATCCAACAATATTCATCTTGACTCTTGAGGTTGTTATGGTCTTCTATATATTGTGGTTATAAAAAATAATAATAATAATAATGTTAAATTGTTAACACTTAGCATTAAGGGAACAAAAGGTGGAGTAACCACTTAAAGTTGCTGATGTGCTTTGAAGGAAAAACGCAGTAATTTAGACTAAATGAGGAAACATTGTGACCCATCTTTATAGTGCTAATGAGTGTAGACGCGACAACCATTTTTTCAATGTGCCATAATTCGAGTTGCATTATTTATTATTTTTCAAGGTGAAATTATTTATTTTTGGGCTTTCTGGCCCTAAATCTTTTTTTTTTTAAAAGAGGAGATTATTTTCTTTATATTATGCTCATGATGATCAATATTTTTAATGTGAAACGTGGTTGACTTTTAATAATTTTATATTACCTTATATCAGTACAGGTTATTCATATAATGATTAATGATTATAAACATCATAATAATTATATAGTAATATAGTAGTGCAATATTACAAAAATGAAATGAAATATTTATTCTGGTTGACCACAATTTACGCATGTAGAATATCCAAATTAAATGTGACACAACAGCTAATTGAGAAAGCCAATGTCTAACTTTCCTATTAAACAAGAATAAGTCTCTTGTGAGACCGTCTCACGGATTATTATTAAATTACGTGAGACGGGTCAACCTACAACCTCAATCACCCATAATCCAAACCCTACAATTCACATATTGTTTGTGGGTGTGATGGGGTTCCGTCTCACGGTAACTATTCGTGAAACCGTCTCACGTGAGTTTTTGTGTTTAATAAAATCAGGTTTTATTTAAATCCGCCATTGTCTTGTGATCATTAGCAATCTTTTAATTTTATTTCAGAATAAGATATTTAACTAAAATCCAAGAACTAACTAGATGGCAAAAGAAGTAGCAGCAAGTTATGTTGTGAATAAATAGTACTGTTGGTTTGAATCCTAGGAAATAAACATATAATTGTGATATCAGTGGATCCAGCCTTAATTAAAATCGAATCGTTCAAACATTCCAGCGATTTATATGACAATCGATAAATAAAATTTAAGGCACGTGTTTAGGACAATGCATTCATTATAACCCTCTTTAATTAGCAAATAAATTAAAGGTACTGCCGTGCAAATGAAGTAAGAAATACTTGAACGGAATTGTTACCCACAATTTCTGAAATTTAAGCTTAATGGGCAATGACTCATCTTTGAAGTTTGTTGAACTGCCTAATCTTTAATATATTTCTTCTAAACTTTCTATGCTATACGTTGGACTTGGCCTAATTGGTATATACTATGTGCAATTGAGAATTATATATGTTTGTTTTATTATTTTCTTTACTTCATAACATTTATCATTTTGTAGGGAGTCTCTTCTTCTTCCAATGAAATTAATGATTTTGCTCATTTTGGTTACTTTTATTTTATATAACTAGCAGAAATACTTATATTTTATATAAATTAGGTAAAAATCAATAAAAAATCAACAGCAACCGCATATGAGATCTCATCCACAATTCCATTCACCTATCAATTCCTCCTTAAATTCTCAATCTCTTTCACATGTCACTCCCTTTTTAAATTCTTTAACGATTTAGGATTGTTCAAAATTCTTACCTATGAAATAAATATATCAATATTGCTCTCATTTATAGATATAAAGAAATACCCTCTTTTTTAGTTGGATGGGTTTTTCTTAAGATTTGGCAAGTTTGAGGTGAATACTTTAATATTTAAACTATATAATTAATTTTTTTATGTTATGTTTGAGTTAAATATTTTAATTATCAGTAATTATATTATATAAATAATTAGAGGGTAATTTTTTTTTTTTTTTGATGTATAGTCATTGATTTTACTAGTTAAATGAATTTTAAATATATTTAAGTTAAGTTAGGGTGGATTTCAAGTCTACTCATATTACTCAAAAATTAATTCAAAGTGAAATCGATGAATTCCAAATCCGTCTATATCCAAATATCACTCATAAATTTAGAGTAGTGTTCTTATGAATCAGGTGCATGAATCATCATCCGTGCAACTGAGCGCACACGTCGGTTCGGGTTATGTCATAACATTTATGTTATATGAGTATAACATTTATGTTACCTTTATGTACAAATATCATAACATTTAAGTGAATAACTTAAGATTTTTTTTCAATATAAAAATTCATGCAGTGTAGCTGAACCTTAATATTATAATAATTTAACCTTAATATTATAATAATTTAACTTTTATGTTATATCAGTATAACTTTTTATGTACAAATATCATAACATTTATATACTTAAAGAATAACATAAATGTTATATTATCATAACGGAAATGTTAAATTATTATGCATAAAAGTTATATTGTTACAACATAAAGGTTTAAAAGGTATTATAGGTCTGTAATACACTGCAAAAAATTATGCAAACTTAATAGATTACGCGACCATAACAGAAAGATCAGACACACAGTCTAGGGTTTGAGCGCTCATGTGGGCGCGTGAAGTACGTGTGGGACACGTGAAAAGTACCGTCGGGTTGGATCAATCCAATTGCATGGTTACTGACCCGTGCACCCGATGCATATAAATCTTTGTGATAAATTTGTTATTAAGGATTTTAAATCCCTCTATACAAATTGACTCTTTGATAATCTAAATATCATTGAAAAATACCAAAACTAGAATGTTAATTTCAGATGGGAAAGGTAACAACATATTGCAATCGACATCCCCCATTTTCAGTTCGAGTGTGAAGTGTCTGTTACATCATATCTCTATCTTTAATATACATTATAAGTTAACGCAAAATCCAATCCGGCGCGTGGGCCGCTTCCAGGCGCGCCCATGCACCCCCACACGCGGTACTATGGTGTAGCCGTGCACAAACCTGATTATATACTCTTTAAATATCACACATTTACTTTTCAGGTATCACATATCTACCTTTAAGGTATTATGCAGAAACAATGTTGTTTTCTTCTTTTTCCTCTTTTTTTTTCCTTCTTTCTCCTTCTTCTTCTTAGTTTTTTTTCTTATTGATTTGTTATTCTTCTTATTTGTTTAGTACATTCTTGTTCTTATTCTTCTTCTATATCTTCTTGTTCTTATTCTTCTTCAAATTGCCATGAAATCATTTAAGGTATTACATAATTACCTAATAGATATTTGTATATATTACTCTCACGGTTATTACATAAATACCTTTCAGGTATTACATAAGTATATCACACATATTTCCTTCGAGTATTACATAAACACCTTATAAGTATTTGTATATGTTACTTTCAGGTATTACACAAGTATCTTTTAAGTATCACACATATTACTTTCAGGTATTACATAAATATCTTATAGGTATTTGTATATGTTACTCTCATGTATTACATAAATACCTTTTAGGTATTACACAAAGTATCTTTTAAGTATCACACATATTACTTTCAGGTATTATATAAATACCTTATGGGTTTTTGTATATGTTACTCTCAGGTATTATATAAATACCTTTCAGGTATTACACAAGTAACTTATAGTATCATACATATTTCTTTCAGGTACTACATAAATATTTTATAGGTAACTCTCAGGTATTACATAAATACTCATTTGATGGAATCTTCATTTCACCTTTTCACTCTGCAATTCAACCCAAATTTTCTTCCTTCATAAACCACACTCCATCTCCACCCAAAAAACACTCATTCTTTCACTTAAAAAGAGAATTCCTTTCAAGAAAACCAAAGAAGCTCCAAATTCAACAAAACAATTAGATTAAATTGAAGCAACATTCCCCAAACACCAACTGAAGAACACTTGCTCTTCATCTCTACATAATTCCACAGCCCAACTCTCACATTCAACAAAAAAACCCTTTACCATCTTAAATTTGAAGAAAACACAAAATCTTGCAAGCTTCAGCTCCCAAACCACGTTCTTGTTCGCAAAAACCTTGAAAGCAGCCAAAAATGAGATGACCCATCAAATAATTTACCACTTCATATTTCATAGAGTGTTTTGATTGCAAGACAAAAGCAACCCTAGGTTTTAGGAAGAAAAGAACCCAAAATATTTTATAAATTGAGGAGTTGTGAGGAGAATTGGGAAAAGAATTGTTAAATTTGTTGTGCGGTGGCGGAGGATCTGAGGGCTTCATTGACAAATTTGTCAACGAAGCCGGTGGCGACGGCGGTGGGGCGGTGGTGGGGAAGGATTGTAATGAGAGGAAGGATTTGGTGTGATGAGGGGAAGGATTTGCACAGCTTAGGGAATGCGATTTGCACAGCTGAGGAAAATGAAGGGAAAAAAAAAATATATATATACGCGGGTCATCTCAGGCCGGGGCGAGTCGAGGGCATGGATCCTAGGATCCGTGCCCCAGGGATACAAGAGTGCTGCCCATAAGTTAATTGATAATTTCACCCTATTTCAATTGATATTTTTTGATATAATATGTGATGATTACTAAAATAATATATGAATTAACCGATTGAATGGAAAACCTCATTTCAAAATCTTGGTGTTATTGCAAAGTTGATGTCTATGATAATTTTTTTATTTTTAGGTGGAGTTAAAGAGGGGTAAAATTGGAAGAGAATAATAGTGTGGCGGCCGGCAAAAACATAAGTGGGGAGTGTCGGGTCGGGTCCCGTTAAGGCCAACCGGAAGGCCCAATATCTATAATCTCTGCTTTAATCAACAATAACAAAATACATATATATATATATATATATATATACTCACTTAATATTATTTAAATTGGTTAATTTGCATTATTATAAATTAAAATTCTTAACTTTTATAATTTTGATGAATTAAAAATACATTCAACTTATTTAAAACCTTCCATCATACTTGCTCATTAAATTAAATCTTTCAATTCAAATGCAAACCATAAGGCTTGACAAAACTTATCTAAGATAAATACATCACATGTACAACATCAAATGTAGCATCATTATATTGTAATTATTTATTATGTCACTAGAAATGAATGAATAAAAATTAGAAAATTTCATAATCTAAGTTCGAACTCAAATCATCACAATTTACATATTTTTATAAATATGTAAGACTCGTAGTTATTTACTAGAATTATATATCAACGACATATATATAGAGAATATAACGCAGGGTTAAAATTAATTATATGACAGCAAAATGCGAACTAGAAAAATTCCATATAAAAAAAGAAATTACATAATGTCACGTGCATCTTTATAGGGTAAAAATTAGGGTACAATAAAAAAAAGTGAAGAAATAATGAGGTCATATAGATGAGTGCGACACTGTATTTAATTGAGCACGTCTATAAATTACATCACCCTCTCTTCTTCTCATCACAATTCACACACACACACGCTCTCTGTGTGAGAGAGACTAGAGAGCTCTATAGAGAGAGAGAGAGAGAGATGAGGTCTCTACCCCCACAGGCACAGCCATCTTCAATCTCATCAACATTTTGGCATTGGAATTCTCCATTGCCATACCTTTTCCTCGGATTAGGTTTCATGATATTACTCATCACCACTGCCTTAATCATCCTCGCCTGTTCCTTCCGTAAGAGGTCATCTCGCCGCGACGACGACGACGCCGCCGCAGAAAAGGTGGCGCCGCCCTCCGCAGCCGCCGCTGTCGCCGATAACTCGCCGAAGATCGTCGTGATCATGGCCGGAGACGACAATCCGAGCCACCTGGCAATCCCCATGCCGCCGGCGTTTCTGTTGAGCTCAGACAAGCCTTGTACTTGCAACCTCTGACCGATCCAGATTTTGAGTGTAGGAAAATTTTGATAAAAATAGGAACAATTTTGTTTTAGTTTTTTTTTTCTCTGTAATAATTCCTAGAATGTTCCCTTTTTTTTTTGGATTTTTGTTTCTGCAGATTATCCCGGGAATGTAAACTGATTGATGAGCATATATAAAGAACAGTATTATAAAGTCACTTTTTTTCTAGTGTTCATACATTTTTGTTTTGTTTGGAAAATAATTGTTGTTTGATTTCTGAATTTCTTTAATTTTCATTAACCGACAATATTTTTAGACCTGAATTGAGGATCGAGGTACCTATATTTTGATGTGAGAAATAAATGATTTAAATAAAAATGTATATGTTTGGTTATTATTATATTGCTATCAAAATGATGTAATTTACGACGTTTCTTAATTTCATCGATATTTTTTTATTTGGGGCGATTTAGCAAATTAAATTTGTTGCAACTCATCATCACTATGCCAGTACATGAAAGCTGCGAATTTATGTTTTTGATTGAAGCCATTAATGTCGTATAAATCAGGAATTATTTGAATTGAATATTCAAAAAAATGAATAAATAATTAAATTTCTGTTACTTTTATCTGGGGTTTGTAGCAACTTCACTATCCAATCTGAAGATGGAATACGATTCTGAAATAGCGTAAGCAGAGAGGTAATTAAATAGTAATATATTATCTTCCCTTTAGCCTTTTCTTTCAATCAAACTGAACTGCACCTCATAATTCATCTGCTTTTTTTTTTGCACATTAATTCTCCACGAATATAAGTTTAGCATACAACAACATTTCAGATATGACATCAAGAGCATTTCATGCTACTAATTATGTCCATCTTTACTCAAAATTATGGGTTTAATTTGTCAATTTTAAACAAGTCACTACTAATTTCATCATCATTCGGTAAATTTTCCAGATAAGAAAATTAGAAGATAGAGTTATCATTTGACATATGCACAAATTTTTTATATTTTAAAATTTCGTAAAATGAACTTCCACTATCCATAACACAAACTCATTTTGTATATCAATTTTTATTTTAATAATTACATGGGTTGTGCGATTACTCATTTCTTAAAATTAGGCCCATAAAATGGTATCAAAAAAGTTGTTACTCATAATTTAAAATATGTATACATACTTTTCATATTTTATACTTGTTACTTCTAATCCACACATATGTCACCAAAATAAATGATAGTGTGTGATGCATTGTTCTTTCTCATCACTTTCCTTTGGATAAAGAAAAAAAAAACATTAATATAGTGGGAATAGTGAATAGTTGAAATTGGTCATAAAACATTAATATTTGTCTCTTTTTCACATATTTCCTCTACAATTCTAGGGCTAGGTTTGTAGATGATGGGATGCGGCGGCTCGACCACGCAAAGAATTAATGATAAATCTGAAGAAACTTTTTCGTTTTTAATTGGTGGGTGCAGTAATTAATTAATTAATTAATTAGGTGGTATTTAATTTGATTTTGGACATTGTGAGTAATGGGAGACAATTAATAATGCCAGGCTGTATGTTCGCATACACACACACGCACAAAATCTTAATCGGATGTTGCCACTCCTATATTCATTTTCCAACTTTATATATGATTATGACTATTGCTATAAATTAAGGATTTTTTAATGAGAAAATAATGTATGTTTTATACTATCCCTTTTGATTAAATTGAGTCGTATATCTTATTTCATATATAATAAACATTAAATGTACCATGTAGGTTTTTTTTTTTTTTTTTTTTTGTAAGTTTATAGGGTACAAGCAAGTTGAGCAAGTTTATATGATTTTTAGGATGAATGATATATATAATCACATTGATATTCAAAATCATTTATATAGTTGAAAAATTAATTTAATTATAGGAATTTACAAGAAGAATCATAAAGGAAAAAAAGAAAAAATTAACTATAATAAGTTGGCGCATTAAAAAGAATTTTTCAAACTTTCCAAATCTAGCTATTAGTTAATGAAAATTGAATAATAATTATTGTAAACGTGTATTCTATTATACATTACTAAATTTATTTGAAAAACATTGAATTACATTTTTTAACATATATTTGAAAGAGTAAGTCTCTTGTGAGACCGTCTTACGAAATTTTAATGTATTGCGTGAGACGGGTCAACCCACAACTCAATTATCCACCACTCAAACCCTACAATTCACATGTTATTTGTGAGTGATGGGACTATGTGTCATGGAAACTATTCGTGAGACTGTCTCAAATGAGTTTTTGTGCATTTGAAAAATATTTATAAAAAAGGAAATTTGAGAATCATTGTAGGTTTAATATTAAAAATTTACATTTAAAAACAATTTTTAAAAGGAAAAGGCTAAAAAAGTTGTGGCAGTCTGAATAAGATTAATGAAACTTTTAAATCTAATTTTTACTCCCAAAATTTGGATTATTAAATACAAATCATTATTTCATTTGATATAATATTTAAAAAAAAAAAAACAACTAGTGTATTATATGAGTCTCACACTATTTAAAATAATAAAGGTTTTTTTTTTCTTTTACAAAAAAAAAAAAAAAAAAGTAGATTTTGGGAAGCTTTAATTTCTTTTTCTTTTTCCTTTTCACTACAAGAAATTGCGGATTATAAATGAAATTTAATGAAAAATGTCACTCACCATTTATCTCTAGTTTAATATTTAGAGCGGAAATACAATTATTAAATTTCGAGATGGAATTTTTGTCTATCAGTTTTAACAACTATTAATTTAGTGACTTATAAAATAAAATCAACTCAAATCCATCATTAATATACTTTTGAGATGGATATTTTGTGGTTAAAGATGAATTCTTCTGTCTCCAATTTGATATTTTCTTATATTGAAATTGCATATATGTACTATATATTTTTTTAGGGATATTAATTATAATCATTAATCCATAACTTTGGTCATATCCATTTATACACCACTATTTTACGGGTTCATATAAAAGATACTTTAATTGTTAATTTTTATCCATTTATGTTCAATTTTAATTGAAAATTAGATGTTCGACTTTGACTTCTGATTTATGTGGCTCTGTAAATTGCAGATTTTTGCAAATTATTTCTCTTTGATCCAAAACTATGTAGATAATTTGAGCAAGAAATGAACGATGATGTAAACGAATTCTTGTACACATCAATCATAATGCCAATTTTATCATGGTGCCACCTCCCATGTTTAAAATTATCCTGCACTATTCCATTCTCAAAAAATATTTTTTTAATGAAAAAAAAATGCTAATAATATGCTTTGATTTTCAAAAGGTGAGCACCAGTTTGATAAACCGGGTTATAATGGGGAATAAAATAAAATAAAATAAAAAGAAAAGAATCTAATGATAATTGCCTTATCCCTAATCCTAGTTAGTATTAAATTCTCAGTGGACGCCGCGCACTGCAGCTGCAAAAAAAATGATGTGTTTGTTTGAGGGTATATTTGTCATTTAACAGAATCATTCGACACAAACAAAACAAAACAAAACTCAACTCTTTGCCTTTTTCTCTCTCTAAATTCACTCTCATTTCTTTTTCCAACATATTCTCCAGCATATTCTTTTTTTGTACTTCTTAAAAACTCTCTAGTACAAGTTTTTTTACATTTTCAATTTATGGTGTATACTGTATACAAGTGTTAGTACACCCACCATCTAAACATCTCCTCACAATAAAACAAAAGGCACAATTGTGGAAACTATTGTTGAGGCTTGATATATTGATTACAAATTGATAAGTTAAATATCAAGATACAATTGTAATTTAATCTTTAGTTGAATAAAAGACTTCGACAACCAACCATTGTATTGAGATTGAGATTTGATATTGATGATGAAAGAAAATGAGTAATTTGGGACCATCAAAGAGATTTTAGTTAGAGGAAATGTCATCATTTACCATCAAACAGTTTTGACTTTTTCCCCGTACAGTATAAATTTGTTACTTTTCTACCATAATTTTGATAAATTACCCAAAATAATCTTTGCATTTTTAGTATTCACAATGAGTATAAAATGAATCAACCAATTTATGTCTTATCAAAGTATTTAAATTTAAGGGCATAATTAACATTTTTAATGAATTGTGGTAAAAAGTATAAATTATATAGAGGGATAGAAAAATTAAAACATTATATTAATTGTAGTATTTTGGTCGCAAGTCCGTTGAGATAAAATGGCAACATGCTAAAATCATCCTACCTCAGTAGCATTTCTAACAAGAACTAAAATCAATGGTTAATATGTCAATAGGATCACAAAACCTCAGATTTAACATTCACAAGGAAACAAGAAATCAATCTGGGAAAAATCATTATGTATGAATTGCAAATCTGGGATGTGCTAAAGAGCATTACTGCATAAAACTAAGGAACAAAAGATCAGACAGAGATTGTATCTAACAAGAAAAGTTAAAGCCTGGGAATCAAGACTATATCTCAACGCCTATGAACATATTTCTAAGAACTATTAGATAAAAACAAGCAGCATATAAGGAATCCAAATAACAGAACCGAAAAGAACGATAAACAGCTATATCGGACTTTCATATACATCACCAATCTAGAACAATATCCATATAAAGGTGAAGCGACAAATGTAGCCATAGTTTTCTGGATAGAAATGTTGTTCATTGATCGATGAAATAAAAATGAAATAGAAAGAACACTAGAAGGAAGTACAACAATAAAAAGCACAAAAGTCCCCTGAAAATTGATGAAACAAGCTTCTCATAGTTCTTGTTTTCAATGGTAAGAATATCATGACCTTCAACATCAAATGCCAAACAACATTCAAGATTGATGCTCATACTTTATTAGGGGAAAACGAGACGAGACAATTCTTAGTTATCACTCTTCCTAGCAATCTTAAACCACTCAGTATGGAAAGATCCAGGCATATCAACACGTTCATAGGTATGAGCACCAAAGTAGTCCCTTTGAGCTTGGACCAGATTAGCTGGCACTCTCTCCCTTCTGTACGTATCGAAATAAGCAAGACTAGCAGACATACCAGGGGTGCTGATGCCCGAGTTGATTGCAAGGCACACAACTCGTCGCCACGCAGTCTGCCTGTCGATTATTTCCTTGGCGAACTCGGGGTCCACAAGGAGGTTAGCCAGGTCCGGGTTTCGGTCATATGCTTGCTTGATGCGATCTAAGAAGATGGCTCGAATGATACAGCCACCCTTCCAAATCCTAGCCAGCTCCCCCAACTTCAATTCCCACCCCTTCTCGATGCTCTTTGCACGGATCAGATTCATGCCTTGAGCATAACTACATATTTTGGATGCGTATAGAGCTTTCCTTACATCATCGATCAACGTTTTCTTGTCAACCTCCTGATCGGTTAGAATGTCACCGAAACCACCGGATTTGAAGACCTTAGCAGCTTCGGTTCTCTCCTCCTTCAAACCACTCAGGAATCTTGAATCGAGAGAGGCTTCGATGGTGGGAGCGGCGATTGATAGTTCTGCAGCTTGCTGAACAGTCCATTTACCGGTTCCTTTCATCCCGGTTTTGTCCAAGACCTTGTCGACCAGATGGCCATCTGCCTTGTCATCCTTGATTCCGAAAATATCGGCAGTGATTTCGATCAAGAAGCTTTGAAGCTCCCCGTTGTTCCATTCTGAGAATACATCTTTGAGCTCCTCGTTCGACAGTTTTCCGACAGATTTCAACACATCGTAAGCCTCGGCAATCAGCTGCATGTCACCGTATTCGATTCCATTATGGACCATCTTGACGAAGTTTCCAGACCCCCCTTTTCCAATGTAGGTCACGCAGGGCCCACTATCACGAACTTGAGCTGCTACTTTAAGAACGATATCTTCTATATACTTATATGCTTCGAAGGAGCCTCCGGGCATCATAGAAGGCCCGTAACGAGCACCCTCTTCACCACCGGACACCCCCATGCCGAGGTACAGAAGACCTAATTCAGCCGCAGCTTTCTCCCTTCTCTCAGTATTCTCGTACCACTCATTCCCACCATCAATGATGCAATCACCTTTCTCCATGTAAGCAGAGAGCGTTTTGATGGTCTGATCAACAGGGGCCCCGGCCTTGACAAGCATGATGATCATACGAGGTTTTTGGATTGACTTAACAAATGATTCAGGATCATGGAAGCCGAACACAGGAAGATTTCCTTCTGCTTTTGCTCTTTCAATAGTCTCATCAACTTTAGAAGTAGTCCGGTTGTAAACAGAAATCGGAAAGCCTTTCTCAGCAATGTTGAGGGCCAGATTTTGTCCCATAACAGCGAGGCCAGCAAGGCCTATTCTGTTCAATTTCGGAGATTGCTCTGCCATCCTTCCTTCTGATAAATACAACATTTAATATCCATGAATCTCAACTCAGAAACAGAATGAAAAGAAGACACAAATGAATCCTCAAACTACAACCTTTTTGTTTTTTTCCAAAATAATAGTATTGGCTTAAATGATTCTTACAAGCAATCAGATAGCAAGAATACACTGCACTTTTTAGATTGAGTTTTAATCAACAAAGCAGGAATGGAAAATCAAATTGATGGAAACTTAACAAGAGAAGAAAGAATCTTGATTCTTTTCCTCAAGATCTACCAATGGAAGCCTCAGATAAAAGAAAAACCGACAACCCCAGTCTTTTGCATGACCATTTAACGTATAGATTAAGAACCAGAAAATCCCAACTCGAGATCTACTGGTTTGAGGATCTCAGCCTTCAGGGTTGCACATAACATACATGTGAAATGAGATCTCTCATACTTGCTAAACTATAACAATACGGAAGAAATGAAAGCTACCAAAGCATGGTTTTAATTAGATTAGATCTTTTATAGGCTATATTTCTCTCTGACACTATTCTTCGACTAGCTAAGACTCCTCGATCAGCAGCCATCTTTAAAATCACAATTAGAATCTAAAGGAGCATAAGAATTTGACATGATAGCATCCCATCAAACAAAGCTAACAACAGATCAAGAGCATTAACAACTTCATTAAATCCAATCACTTTGACAAGAAATTCTACAGTTGACTCTTTGCACCTTTCCAAATTCACGCCACACAGATGATCAATCGGAAGGAATTTCAAAAAAAGGTGAGCAATGACAGATTATAAAAATAAAAATAAAAAGAAACTACAAGTTAGAGAGAATCAGATCCAGCAAAAGTGAAACAACTTTGGAAAAAGCAAAACCATCAATTGAACTCTTTTTCCTCAAGGAAAAGAAAATCAGACAGAAAAAAGCCCAAACCTTGATCCTTCACTCAGCTGAATCTGATTTGTAGAGAGAGAGAGAAAGACAATTGTTGCCTAAACCCAGCTGCAAACTAAAGATCTGTAAATATGAACAAACAACTATGAATTAAATACCGAAATTGCTCGGAGAAGAAAACAAGTAAAGGGATAAAAAAAAAAGGATTCATACATATTGGCAGTATGAATACCTATTAGTGATCTTTGCGGGTCAAAATCGGCCAACTATTTTCTCGCTAATATATTTCTTCCCTTTTTCTTTTTTCAGTTTCCACTGATATTTGTTCTTCGTTCTGGAAGGTAGTTGGCTCGCGGTTGGTGAGCGGAGATTTTTTGTCTTTTCCTTTTTATTTTTTTTTCACTTGATTTTTTAAACTATATGTTTAGACATTTTCTATTTTTCTCAATCAATTTAACTTAAAAAAAAAAGGGTGATTCTATATGTAGTTATGTACCCCTTAAATTTCCTTACATACCCCCGAATTCATTGGATAAATATAGACATTGTTGAAAAGACTAAAATATCACTCTCTTAAAAATTATTAATATTTTTTAATAATTTAAAGAAAAAACACAATATTTATTTTCTCTCCTACAAAATATTTCTCTTTCTTCTTCCTTTCTAAATCTAGTAAGAATTTATTTGAGAAATTCTTAGATATATTGAAAGAAATCAAGAATGGAGCATACTATCCTATCAAGCGAGTACAATATATGTTTATCCATCTTTAGAATACTGTAAAATCATGTTTTTATTTTTTTGTCACATTTTACTATTCATTTCGCGCTGAATCGAAGATATGTTCGATCTGAAACTACCGAATTTTATCCACATTTTTGGCAGATAAGGGTGGAAATAGTGGTAAATTTTCGAACCTTAATTGTCGAAATATTTTAAATATTTCGACAGCTAGCAGTTGAAATGGACATAATAGTTCGATAGTTAATTGCCGAAAATTGTGGAGTTGTTCAACAACTATCTGCCGAACTTATCCTCATATTTCAACTGCTAATGGACGAACATTATGCCACTTATTATTTATATTTTTGTCAAACATGCTTCTTCTGATCATGCTTATGCTTTTTATTTGTGTCTTTGTCAATATGAAGTAGACACGCATTCTAGTGGACATAGTGTTGTCAAACTCATTTATTCTCAGTCTGCTACATATTTTACAGATGAATTTACTAGGGATCAAATATATGAATCTCATCAACATCAATAAATTGGGTCTGCAACATTACAAGAATGATTACCACAATTGTAGTGATTGCATTGTTAGATAATACTGTGATAGTGGGAGATGTGCTCGGTTACTTTTGGCATGTGAACGTTTTGAAAAATATCTTGAGACTAAGGCAAAAAAATATGGGAAAAGTTGTGAGAACTTAAAAAATGAGAATGTTGAGGTACATGAAATGAACTCGAGCAAGTCCGGAGATACTGGTACAAAGTAATGCGGGTGTTCGTTTTGTCTTAGAGCTACCAAAATATCAACTGAAGGTGGTCTCTAAGTGTAATATGTGGATGACATAATCACCTTATCGAGCATTATCTTGAGGGTCGAAATGAGACAATCAACTTGGGTGATTAATGTATTGTTTGTATCTTAATGAAATGTTCAACTTGGATGATTTTCAATTTGTTTTATTTCTTGTAGCATACCATAATGGATCATAATTATTCTATCTTTATAATTTTTCAGTTTGTTTTCTTTCTTGTAACATACTGGAATGAATCATGATTACCTACCTCGGTATTTTGTTATGTTAATGTGTAATAAAATCCACTAAACGTTTCAGCAAATACGCAACGAAATTCACTAAATTTTCGGCATATACATATCGAACTCCACTAAACTTTTCACCAAATACGTAGCATGATTTCCAATATTTCATCGTATATCGCTAATCTACTCGTAATGCTTCAACGTTACTTGAGTCTTTCCAATTCATTACTTTTTCGATTGGATGCAGTTGTCCATAATGGAAAACTTTACTTGTAGAAGTAATAAATATACTCATTGAATCAGTATTTTAAGCACTTAAGAACAAAAAAATAAGAAAAACAAAAAATATATTTTGGTGGTTAAATGTCGAAATAAGTTCACCATTTCAAAAATTATGTATTGAAATTACTTTAGTGTTTCAACGGATAAGTATCAAAATTGTTTCAGCATTTTGGTAGATAAGAGTCGAATCTGTTTCATTATTTATATAGATAAATGCCAAACTTATACAGAAATTCCGAAAGATAAGTGTCGAAATCTTACAGAAATTTCAAGTTTTAGCCACCAAAATTAAGCACTATTTTCGATGGACTAGAGCCAAAATACTGCTGGTGAGAATTTTACAAGAAGATCGATTTTTGTTTTTTGGAGTTTGAGATTGAATTACTTTTATACTAATTCGGCAACAAAATGACGAAATAATGATTCATACATCAAAAACACCTAAAATCATTCATATATAATTCAAACCCTAAAAATAATTATAAACCCCAAACACATATAGGTATATTTCTAAACCCTAATAGTTGGAGAAGTACACAAAAAAATGAGTAATATGAAAGTAAAATCAAACCCCATCGAAATTTTGGTTGCGAATCCATATTTTTCGCTCCCTAGAGGACGATTCACAAGCGTGGAGGTGGTCTACAACAGTCAATTGTCTTCTCTGTTATTTCTCTACAGTCTTCTCTTTCTGTTCTTTTTTTTTTTTTTTCTTTTTTTAGTTGATTTTAATAAGATTTGATGATAATGATAGAATTGTTCAAATATGAGGAGTGTGAAGAAAATGATATTAATTTTTACATTTTTATGGAATGTATAAAATAATTGGGGCGCATAAAGAAATGTATGGGATGCATTTAGAATCACCCTTAAAAAAAATAAGAAAACATTTTATAACAATTTTTTGAAAATATTATGGACTTTTCAATGAAAGTTGACTAAATAAAAGGATTATTATATTAGTGGTCAATAAAATAGAAACTACTATTATTCATTGAAACACGTCGGTTTTTGGTTTATTATGTTTTAAAATTATTTTATGGCTGGCTGAGCTAACGGAAGGAAATTGTGCAAGCATTTTTCATGATGAACCTAAGGGCAAAGGCGGCCACAGCAACTTTTTATAAAAATATATAAAATATTTATAATACGCTTTTTTTTTTAATGCGCATATAACATCATTCATATAGATGACTCTGTCATCATGAAAGCATGTCCAAGGTTGACAAAAACTTTTAGGGTGTGTTTGGAACGGGGTTGAGTGGATTTTACTAGTTTGGACTTGGGGTTTTAATGGATTTTGTAAAAAAAAAGTGGTTTTAATAATTTTACGTTTGTTTTGGGATTTTATATGGTATAATAATAGTCAAGATATAATCATTATATTAAAAATTATAGAAAAAATAGACTTTTTTTTTGTTTGAATTATAGAAAAAGTTAATATTTCTATTGAAAGTTGTAGAATGAGTAGGATGGATATAAGATGATTTTACCCATCTCAAGTGTTGATGGAACATCCCAATCCAAACATTATGCAATTGATGGATTTATACACTTCAACTTGATCTATTTTTATGTGTTTTCATGTCGATGCATGCATCCACACGTATTCTCATATATCAATTATCCATGCTCACACTCTCTTATGTGTATTCATATTATGACAAACATGTAATACATTTTAGTTATGCTAGTGATATTTTTATTTTATATATGTAATACTTTTATATTATATTACATAAAATAAGGTGATACTTTTACTTAAATGAAATAATATATTTTATATGATACAACTAATACCATTATATAATCTTAATATATATAAAAGTAAGATCACATGTGCCACATGTCAACCATACAATTTTTCATATCAATTTTATTTCAAAATAATAAATCAAATCTATAATAAATATAATTTTAAAGCTAATTAATGTGGTTATTTAATGATATCAATTTAATTATGCTGATAATATACATTAGTAAATAATATATGAAATTTTAATTAAATTGTTAAAATAACACATGCTAGACTTCACATATAGAAATCATTTAAATATTTTAAATTTGTTTAATTTAAAATTTTAAGAGACAAATATTTTTTTAAAAAGAAAAAATAAGATAATGATGAGATAATTAAAAATGATTATTGATACTCATTACTAATAAAAGTAAATAGATTTTGTGAATATGTGTTTTAAAATAAATTATAAAACTTATTTGAGAAATTTCGATTTTTCATTTTTTTATTATTTAATTGGAAAGAAATTTGGTGTTATTCTAAATTTTAACATATTAAAATTTATAATTTTAAAATCCACAAATAAAATTTTAAAAAAATATTTCAATATGTATAAAATATTATTTATTCTTACATATATATATATATAATTAGAAATCTTTTATTTCAATAGTTAAATAATACAATCAAACTTACATTATATTTAGTATTAACTTAGACGATAGTTATAACATAGAATCATAAATATTTTTTCCAATATAACTATTTTTTTTTAATTTTACTAAATTCAATTTATTTAAACCCGTGTAATACACGGGTATTATGCTAGTACACTAATATATTTCGGTAAAATAACAAAATCATTTTTTAAGTAAAATAAGACAATACGTCAATACCTGTAAGTATATATATATATTAATATTTTATGTTATATTATTAATACATTTACGTGATACACGTAATATTCTTACATTATATTTCAATTATTTATATTGGCTAGATTATTAAAAAAGATCGGTAACACTTATTTTGATAGGTGAGTCTTATGTGAGATCGTCTCACGAATCATATTATAAGAGATTGGTCACTCCACAACTCACACTTTATAATTCACATATAAATCAGTAAAAATGAATTTGGTTTGTGGGTAAAAAAGAACTGTCTCCCGAGAATTATCTGTAAAACCGTCTCATGTAAGTTTTTGTGTATTTTGATTATAATTTTAACGAAATATTTAGATATTGATAAAAGAACATGTATATGATTTTCAATATTTTCGTAAAATCTAAATTATTGGTATTGGCAAAAACTTTTGGGCAATTCCAATGTTTATCAAATATCAATACTCACAGGAGCTAAATTTCAGTTGTTTAATTGGGCTAGACCAAGAGTTGGACCAATCACTATAAAATAAAAAGGAGATATTAAGATATGGGCCGACTCATTGGACTAGAACTGGGTCTTGTCAGTTTGGTCGCCTACTTATTCTTTAATATAATTTTTTTTTTTTCAAATTATCTCCAAATTGCATCTTTCTTAATTTATGTTAAGTTATATTCATTTTTAGATTGCTAAAGTATGTTGTTTACTCATTATAATTTTAAAATTTTACTATATATATATATATATATATATATATATCTTTGGAATACTGTACACATAGCTAATGTAGATAGTACAAGTATTAAAATATTTTTTTGTACAAAAGTGTTATTTTACCATCCAAATTATATACTTTTTTGGTAACTATACTTTATCATCTTTAATGGGATATTTTACTTAGATTATGCCAAATGCACGATAGAATAGATATATGAGATTTTGAATAGTAGTTTTTTTGTTGCAGTTTCTTTAGTTGAACATTTTTTTTCTTTCCTTACAAATTTTACTAGATTGTTTTGTTATCACAAATGTTTTTGTGCATCAGGTGCACGGATCCTAAATCCTTACAATCGAATCGATCCGATCTGAGGGTGCATTTCACGCATTCTAAGCGTGCCTCATGTGCCCACACCCGCACTCACGCGCCCAAACCCTAGTTTCCCAATTATATTAGTCTAACCTTTTACCTTGTCGAATCTAACTTTTTAGTTTGTCGAACTTAACTTTTTAGTTATGTTCTTATAACCTTTTGCAATGTATGACAGATTTATAATATCTTTTAAAACCTTTATGTTGTAATAATATAACTTTTATGCACAATAATTTCTTTTTCGTTATAATAATATAACCTTATGTTATTCTTTAAATACAAAAAAG
This sequence comes from Scutellaria minor, assembly GCA_954870855.1. Taxonomy (NCBI): domain Eukaryota; kingdom Viridiplantae; phylum Streptophyta; class Magnoliopsida; order Lamiales; family Lamiaceae; genus Scutellaria; species Scutellaria minor. Next base: position 3,798,208 of record OX940732.1, on the reverse strand, counting down.
TTATGATATTTGTACATAAAAGTTATACTAATATAACATAAATGTTAAATTATTATAACATAAAGGTTAAGTCATACTATATGAATTTTTATAGTGAAAAAAATTTAAGTAATATCACTTAAAGGTTATGATATATGTATGTAAAAGTTATATTAATATAACATAAAAGTTATACTCGATTAATATAAATGTTACATAACTTTTAATCATGTTTTTTATACTGAAAAAAGTCTAAGTAATTTTACTTAAAAATTATAATATTTGTATATAAAGATTATACTCGATAAATATAAATGTTATATTCAGTAAATATAAAGGTTATGTCATAAATTAAAAAAAAAAAATTTGAGCGCTGATCTGGGGCCAGACCCGATCCGACCCGCGCGTCCAGTTGAACACTACTCTTTTGTTATAGATGTTAAAGTTTGAAAATCAATTAATTCAAATGATGATCGGCCAAAATATAAAAGAACAGTTCTTCTAAAAAAATTGATGGTAAAGACGTGAATTAAATAGTGATATTGTCCAAGCAATTGAATAAAAATTAATTTAATCTTTGTAGATTAGATATTTAAAAAAAACATCTGTAAAATAAATAGTAAGATATATATAATTATTTTTAAGTTAATAAATTTTATTTAATAATATTCCATTTTTCAGTTAAATAAATAAATAGGAGGGCGATTACGCGGGGTATAAGCTTACGCGAAATCGAATTCAAACCTGGGAAGTTTTACAGGCTCAAAGAGGTATGTAGAATCTTTCGAATCATTTTTATTTTTCTGAATTGCTGAAATTATCTGCTACAATTTCCAGATTATGTACCTCATCCGCGATTAATTTCTGTTATATTGATGCCGTTTTGTTAATCGAAGCATGATTTGACAATGTCGCATGATTTCGCTCATAATTTTCATGAATGCACAGTATAAATCAATAAATTTGATTGAAAAAAAATTGTAGCTGAAGCTGATATAACCATGGCCTTTCATGGAGGTGTTGAAGATTGAAGATGATGAGATCAAACAAACAGCGTGTTCCCCAATTGCCAACTGAAGACGACTTGGATCAATGGAAGTGGTCCCTTTATGCCACAGAAAACCTAAATTTTTGCTAAATTTAGTCGGATTGCTCACAGAAAAAGTTTATTGAGTAAGGCACGGGTGCTATGTTTTGCCTTTTATTCTTCTGCTTGGTTATTTCAAACTACTGCAAATTCATTATGCTTGCTTATATACTGCTCGATTACAAATCTTGTTTCGCACTGTATGGTTTTATTGGAGGAATTACAATGTTCTACTTGTGGAAATATTGCATGGAATTATACGACCTTCCTTTACCTTCTGGCTTTTGATTGCTGTTTTGTACTTTGCACTTCTTTCTTTTTTTTTTTTTTTCTAGATTTAGGTAATGAGTTTCTATATTTGGAAGTTTGATAAATGAGTACGAAAACTTATCATGACAGTCCAGTTGCTAGAGGTTGTGTTTGGATTTGAGGGAATGATTTTAAATGTCTTCATGGTAAGTGGATATCAAATCCACCAAGTTTTCGGATTGAAAGATATGAGGAAGGATTATAAAGGACTGGAATTCAAATACACTGAAATCAGCCCAGAAATAGTCCACAATGAGAGCGACGAATTTTAAGTTTATGGCATAATGAACTTATCAAAACATCCTCATTGGAGAATTATAGACTTCAATCATCATAGGATGAAATTATCTTAACAACATTAATGCATTTGTAGTTGTGGATTTTAAATCCTTCATTCTAAAGGCCACTTAGAGTGATTTTTCTGTATAAAGTGTGTCATTTAGTGCTTGCATGTGTGAATAGATATCCACTTATTTGCTGCTGGATCAGCAAATTTTGGTCCTATGTCATGAAGGAATTTATTCCTGTAGCTTATATAAATCGAGTTTCTGGATGCTGTCACTGGATTTATTTAATATTTATTGCTCCACTACTGTTATCTCATAAGGATGAAAATTGGAGTCTGTTGCTTATCAACTGAGATAACAACAATTTTGTAAAGAGATTAAGAAAAGACAAAAAACAGGCATGTCTGAGCAAGAAATCAAGGAACTCAGATAAGATGGTTGAGTACTTATTAGACCAATTCACTGCAGGGATCACCATCAAGCTCTATCAGGCTTGGATAAGGACTATTGAGCTGCATTTCAGTAAGCATTTGACGAAGCTCCAAAGCTTCTTCTTTGAGTTGAGCATTTTCCTGAAGTACTTGGTCGTGACGCTCTGATACATGGTTCAATTTGTCTATGAGTTGGTGATTCTCATTTCGGAGCCAGACTACCTGCGACCAAAGCTCATCCAAGTGCTTTTGTTTGCGCATGCGTGATCGTCGTGCAGATTCTCTGTTTGAAATCATTCTTCTTTGCTTCCTCTCATTTATTATGCTTTGTTGTTGCTCATCTGCTTCATCAGATGTTGAGTTACTGCTGAAACATGTTGATTGAGGATTGAGTTCTTGAACCTGGGGTGTGATATGTAGTTGATATAAAGGGTTGGGAAAACTGCTAAATTGATAAGCTGGTGCGTTGTTACTAGTTAAGCCAATATGGGCAGGGAAGTGTGTTGGGTTTGAAGGAAAAAGAAATTGGAGCTCAGTAACCTCGCTGGGTTGCATTGCTCTAATGGTACAAGATTGTAAAATGAGTTTCAGGAAGAAGTCGGCTGGTGGTTGAAGGCGAAGGAAACTAGTGGGAAAGGGTGGATTTATAGAATACCCAAAAGTTGTTGTGGCCCCATTTATCAAATTAGACTACAGTAGAGTTCCTCAAATGTGAGACCACTGAACTGTGACACCAAACCTGTATTTGTACTTGTATGCTCTCATATTTGCACCATTATATATATATGCATCTAAGGGTCAATTGTGTAAATGTACACATTGGTTGCATCTTGCAACTTGCATGATTGCCATGGACCATTATAGCCAATCCATATAAATTATATTACTATTGAGTTGAGAACTGGATAATCTTATGAAAATGGAAAAAAAAAAAAATGCTTACATCAGGTGAGAGAGAGATTATAATGAGGGTATGATGATAGATTGTGGGGAAGTGGCCCAGGAGGAAAATGGGATGAATAGTCAATCTGAAAAATGGTGTTAATTGTCAGCCAATGTAAGATGTTTTTCTGATATACCTTGGTTTTTAGCCAGCAATGTTCAGTGACGTAAATGAATAGAAGGAAACCAGGTAGGGGACTGGGAATAGAAATCCCTTTTCTAAAAGTGGAAAACTTGCATAAAAGAAATTCATGACTCAACAACCACTTTTGTGGAACCATATTTAAATAAATTAGATATGAAATATTCTTTAGTTTGATTAAATATCAATATTAGATCACAACCCCTGCATGAGACATTGTAGGAAGCATGAACACCCGTGCTTTGGTAGAAAAAGGATGTTTTAGACGTAATTTTTATATCTTAACAGCACGCAACTGATTTCCTATGTTATCTGGAACACTGATAGCAATATTTCATCTTTTAATTGGTAAGGTATAAAGTTGGATAAGTACATACAGTATGATCGGTTATGGTCTGATTGTATTGGCTTTCATTGCACCATTTTTTAAATTAGTAAAGTTAGAACTGCCTGTCTTTCATTTATGATTGGTAAGCTGTAAAGATGGACAGGTACATAAAATGTGATTAGTTACTAACTGAATTATACTGTTTTCTCTATATATATAAATGTGAACTGTATTTGTTTTTTTTTTCCAGTTGAATTGGTTGATAGAAATTTTCATTTACTTATATGGGTTTATGAATATATATTGAATTAAAACTGTTGTACTGCACTGTTTTCCACTAGATTGTAGTATAGCACTGATATATACAAGCAATATGAATTTCTTGAAATACTCTATTTAATGGAATAATATTTGGTAATGAAAAAATGAGGTATCATTTACTGATTGATGTTTGAATTTGCAGATATCTTCACGTGGAAGATTTAGTTCTATGGTTAAAAATTAGGGCTTATATTCACTGGTTGATGAATATTTAACTCTAAAGCTATAAATGGTCAAGCTAAGGATGTCATTACCAAGATAATGCAATAATTAGTGATTTTGTGCAGTCATGATGAATAGTTACTGTGCCCCAATAGGTTAGTGTTCGCGGAGTTAATTTCCTTTTATCTTTAAGCAACTCAGTGGTGATCTGAAAACTGCTCTTTTCTAGATCACTTTTATAAGGACCAGATATGATTTTAACCACAAAACCTAACCCCTTTTTTACGTAGTCTAAAAAAGTTTTTGTACGGTTGGTGGTGGGGATGGTAATGTGATCAATGTATGGATGTACTTTGAAATGCATTCTTCCACTAAGAAAAAGAAGTTTGTAATGCATCAAGTAGAAGAATTCTTATGGAGGTAAATGCTCTCTCCTACATATTGGGTCAGGTTGAGTGGCCTTACTCGCTAGTCAACAATATCATTAGATGAAATTTGACTCCTCTTTCTTTTCTTGTCTTGGTTGTTCCCCTGTTTTTATTTTTCCTCTTTCTCTACTTCATTTTTTTTCCTGATGAAAGTGTTTTATCATATATGGGATTGATAGACTGGAGATGATTAATGTGGTTGAATACATACATCAGCCCACCTTTTGCTCTACTTGTATTTTGTACTTTTTTGAAGTGCCACTTTACTATTATCAGGTTGTCTGTTTTGCTATCCTTGTATTTCTTCCTATCATATTTATCCACACATTTTTTAAACAATTGCTTCATTTTCTGCTACACACATATAAATCTTCTGAACATTAACATATCTTTTCCTATCCTTGATTTCACTAAGCATATAGGTTTATCTCAAGAACAAGGTACTGTTGCTTTCAGGGTGCCTCCAACAATAAAGGAATCTTCCTCACAATTCATCACCCTTTGTTAAAGTTTTTGACCAAGTGACGGAATCTGGTTTCCCGATAGACTAATCTAGAGACTCTAATAGGAACCCTGTCATTTCATTTACTTTTTCTTCTTGTTTTAAGTTCAAAAGGAGCATAAGCGTATTAGTGTGCCCTCACAATAATTGAAATTGAACATCAAAGAGTTTTAGTAGAATTAAACTGCATATCTGTAGACTAATCCAATAGAATACATTGTTTGCACATATTGATTTAGCTTAGTTATCATCTCTGATCTGTAGGTTGATGGGGTTGGGGTTCACAAGAAGTTGATATTAGCAAGAAATAGTGGGAAAATGGTCTATTGCCTAAGGTACGTATCTTAAATGCTAATATCCGAACCCAACTTTTAATATAATTTATTACTGAAAGGTGTTACAACTTTGTTGGTTGCAAGTAATCAATTTGTTGTTATGCATTAGGATCCCCTGTAGAGACGTTTTCTGGTGACTTAGTTACACAAATTGGCCAATTAAAAATAAAGATTTGGAGACATAAGATTTGCCTTTCCTTTTCCTTCTTCCTATCTTTCAAACACAAATAATAAAGGGAGGAAAAGAAAAAGATGGGGGGGTGGCTAAAAACAGTTTCCTTTGTGATGTGAAAGAAATTATTAAAATACTTATTACCCACTGAAGGCACAATCCCTTGTCAGCATATCTTATCTATTGTATACCATCATTTTCCCCATTGTAACTCTATATTACCATATCTTTGTAAAAATAACCAGGAGATATCAACTATAGCAGCCTTTTGGAGAGTTAAAATGGGCAGGGAATCCAATACATAGACAGTGTCCTAAACTGACGGTCAGGGTCTTGCACAGGGGGTGCTGGATTTAACATTTGACTGCCTCTTTCTAGCATCAAATAAACATTTTTTATGCTTTCTCAAATGTGAATTGAGGTTGAAGACTAGTAAAGTGCAAGCGCATTATGGTCTTCCTTTCTGGGCCCTGGCGAACAAGATTACATGGGGTGCCGGATCAGCTCCATGTCACTTTAACCATATGTGTCGACCACACGTCTTGAATTTGAGTTGCATAAATCATAGTAGGGAGTGGGTGTTAGACCTTAAAATGACTTTATAGAGTATTTGAAGATAGATACTGAGGCTAATAATGATGATTGGATATGAATTTTATGACTTGTGATGATTCTTTATTTTTAAATTTTGTGACAGATGAGAAATGAGTAGATCTTTGTGATTGTTTGATATGGCCAATACCTTTTTTCAGGTGCTCAAAATCCATAATGGGGTTGTCAAATTTGTGGTACTGTCATTTGTTACCATATGCAAGCCATTTGTGCACCCCACTCAAGTGACCTACACTAAAGTTTTTCTTCCAGGGTGGTGAAGGCAAATGATTTCCATACAACAATCATGTGTTCATCCCAATCAGGTTTTTGTCTGAACTCCTAGCCTGCCTACCTGCTTATTTTTGCTTTTTTTTCTCACTCTTTTGCATTCTTCACCAACTTGTTTGCTCAAATGCATCTTTGTGGGGGGAGATTGTTTAAATAAAGAATGCTTAAAAAAATTATAGCCACTTTTTCAAAAATTATAATTTAATCTTACTTTTTTTTTTTTTTTTTTTAAATTTAGTATATATATATTTTAACTCACTATTTTGGATCACAATTCTATTTCCTGCGATTAGAGCCCCTGTGTACACCTAAATAGTAACACCCCATCATCATCAGCTATGCACATACATAATTCTTTTTAAAAAACAATTTTTTATCTTCATCGAAATGGGATCATTTTTTGTAAGGAGCTCTTCTTTTAATTTTCACCTGATGTCATTTTGATGGAGATAAAATGTTAACTTTTTATTTTTAGAATTGTGTAGAGTTAACATTGTTATTTAATCTTGATACATGGACTCGAATAACTTGAAAATAAAATTGTGATATGAATTTTAATAATGAGTTAAAGTTTTTGAATTTTTTTAGCTAAATTAAAAAAAAAAATCAGAATTATATTCTAATTTTTTGGTGTTTTTTTTTTTTTTTTTTTTTAAGTTGGCCTTAAGAAAATTATAAGCTTGTCAAAAAGATGTTTTGGTAATAGAATGTTTCAATTTATCTGAAAGTTTAATTTGGATTTGTAGTTTCCTTAAAATAATTTAGTTATTTAAAAAAAAAAATCTCATTTAAAGAGAAACTTCTAAAGGCCACGAGCCCATGGAGCCCCAAAGAAACATTATAAATTTTGGAATATAGTAACTAGTTTTAGAGTTTTTAAGTTTATTTATCTATGTTCTTCAAAAATCAAATGCTAACACCAGTCACTAAGGGTATGTTTGGACTAGGGCAGAGGTGGATTTTATAAGTTCAGATTTGGGATTTGAGTGGATTTTGCAAAAAGGTGGATTTTGAAAATCTTGTGTTTGTTTTGGAATTATATAGGGTAGGATTATAGTTAAGATGTCCTCATCACATTGAGAATTGTAGAAAAAACAAATGGTTTTTTAGAGAAAAAAAAAAAACAGATGTTTTTATTGGGAGTTGTAAAAAAGTAAATAGATATGAGATTTGACTCATCCCAAATTCGAATGGACACATCCCAATCCAAACATACCCTAAGAGATATTTTGGCAAAACTATAAGGTAAAAAAGTCCAAGTTACGACTAAGCTATTAGGCTACACTTGATGTATTACACTTTACACCTAATATATCATCTAGACAACCTTCAATCTTATTGCTCTAATTTTGACTTAAATTCTCTATGTTAGTTTATGGATAATAAGGTAGCATCTTTTCAATTTTTGTGAAGGCAATAGACACATTTGAACATACGTTTCTTTTCTTTAAAAATTAAACTTCAATTGACATACGTTTTTATTTAAATTATTTTGATTTTTTTTTTTACTAACAAGATTCTAACTTAAATCCCTTTTTTATCAAGTGAAAATAAGCTAGGACATGTGTCATCTAAATACCAAAACTGAGATCCTCACTTCTATATTTCCACAGACAACCTTAACTTCAGGCAAGTTGTTACTACTTTTAGCCATTTCCTAGCAACAGAAAACGTGTACTTGATTCCTATACTCACTCCAAGTAAAGACATTAAACAACTTGAAATTTATGAACCAACACATTGTTTATGGTCTTAATACCTAATGTTGTGCAAATGCAGACATGGAAGATAAAGATTGTCTCAAATTTGTGTTTTGTTTTTAACAGCACTAATCACATGTTTTAACATATGCGGTGTGCATAATCAGATGAAAACGAGATTATAGTTTGTTAGAAACAAGTAACTCAATAGAATATTAAGATTAATGGAGTTTTTGTGAGTGTTTTTTGGGTTATGAACAAGTATTAAAGTTTTAAGATGGTAAGAAAATATTTATAATCAAAAGTATGAGTTTAGGTGTGTGCTAATTGGTCACTTCTCCTAACAAAAATCTCTACTGTGTAAATATTGCATTACCCACCCACACCCACAACCACCCACCCACCCCCGAAATGAGGTCAAGAGATATGGAGAGATTGGTGAAGTGTGGATAAGATTATAATGTGCAAACAAACACCTTCTTGAATCATCTTCTAGCTTTTCTTCCTACTTTTCACCCTTAATAAACTAGTATAAAATAACAATCTTTTAATCCCCATTTTCTGAATAAAACAATACAAAAAACTTTACATTAATTAGGCATATATTGGTGCAATAATGAGGGTTGTATAATGCCATTTGCATTTGAATTATTAGTAGCATTTTGGAGGCATTTGATACAATGTGCTTACGTACTAGGTATAAGTTCTTCATCCACTACCAATGTGGATTCTAAAAGCTGTTTTGTTATTTATAGGAAATGGGCCACTCCTTTTCTTCACTATAATTGGTCTTAACAAAACATTTTGCTCATCTTAATGTTTCTTTTTTTTTCTTTTCTGTTTTACTTTAATTTATGATGCTGCTCTACTGCTGCTGTTGTTAAAAAGTTTTTATCACCTGCTGTTCTCTTGTCTCCAACGCGTCACCTCTTTGTGAATACAAAAAATAATATCACTCGTCATTTTTCTAAACTACATCAGATCTTCTTCTATAAATTATTTATTTAGTAAAACTCTTTCTGATTGTCCGGATCTAATTTTGTGAGTTGAGTTAATCTACAACTTATGATTTATATTGAAATTTGTGAAAATGAGTTTGATTTGTAGAGAATGAGCTCCATCTCCTTAATTTATATTTGTGAGACTGTCTTATATGAGTTTTGTTGGAATTAATAAGGGTCTTGAGCATCAAATTCATTTTAAATTCCCTTTGAACAAACATTAGATATTTTCTAGATTTATTTAATTAATTCAAGTTTCTTTTAGAGGGAAATATCTTAACGATATTGATATTTAACAAATTAAAAAAGTATATGATACTTAACTTTTCGTGAATAAAGAGGGGAAAAATAGTAAAAATATCTCATATATTATCTTTAATTATGATCTTATTCTTTAATTTTTTTGGATTTTTTAAAATATCTCGTATGTTATCCCTTGCAAATTATACTCATTTACTTGTAGTAAAAGGTAAAGAACCAGTCATAGTCTGACGTGGCTGGTTAATTTATGATGTGGAGTTTTTTTTTTTTTTTTTAAATCTAATAGTCATGTTACCTAGAAAAATGAAAGAAAAGTCATCAATTCCATTAATTTTCCCTCCAAATTTCTGAAAAACTCATTTACCATTAAAACCTAATAAACTGAGATTCAAACCCTAACATTCAACCTCTTCCTCCCATTATTAAGACCCTCATTCTTACCTCTTCAAATCACCAAAAATGGAAGAGCAACCAAATGAGAGAGATTATTGCAATTGTGGGTTGAAGTTTTCTTTACGATGTTCATGGACTTCATCCAATCTAGGAAGAAGGTTTTGATGATGCCGAAATTGGGATGTAATTTCTTACATTTTTGTTTTTAATTCCTCTCTTTTTTTTTTTTTGGTTGATTTTTTCATTTTTGTAATTAGCCTATTTTGTCAAGGGATGGTTGTAATTATTTTATGTGGGTTTGACCCTCCAATAAATGGAAGAGTAAGAAAATTGATACTACAATTGTGTGAGGACAACCAAATGTTGGCAGAGAGGGTTGGGACTTTGATAAACTTGGAAGGAAGAGTAAACAGGCTGATGATGGTTCTGTTGCTTTCATGGGTGTTTTTTTTTTTTTTGTAAAATCCTATCATTCAACTAAAACAACATATTTAAATACTCTAAATACACACCGTAATTAGGAGGGGATCATCATTGCACTTTGCATCTCAGAGTTTCATGGTTGTAGCAAAGGTTTGTTTGAGTGTGATTTTGAGATTTGAGTTTTTTCGAATAAAATTGAGCCCTAATTTCACTTCTCTCATTCTCTTAATTCTTAGGTGTGCGTTTTTTTAATTTCTAGGGCAACAATCCTCTGTCTTAAGTGTGAGATTTGAAAAAAAAATCAAAAATAATATCCATGTAAAAAATAATCGGCTACATGAGCGTGTAACTGGTTACTATAGGTAAATAAGTATTGTTGGCAAGAAGGGGCAACATACGAGGTACTTTCAAAAGCCTAAAAAATTAAAGGATAAGGTCATAAATAAGGGTAATATACGAGGTATTTTTTGCCATTTTTCACTACTTGAAGAGGGGAAGATGGCGATCAATGTCTATCAGATTTTTAATATTATTTGTAATCAAACTCAATTTTTTCGTAATGACTCGTTTTTTTTTCTCGATAAATATCTTTTTATCGAAGGATTAAATTATATTTCAAATAATTTTTATTTTAGTCTTTTATGAATTTTTATTCATAGATTATCCGTTATTAATATTCTTTAAAAAATTGTTAATCTTCAATTGTTTAGCTAAAATTAAGAATTTGATAGGAATCCTTTCTTTAAAAAAAATTAATTTGAATCTCTTTTAAATTTTGGATTCTAAATTTTTTTCTCTAATTTTTTACAGAACTCTAAAATGATACTTAAATGTCATCGAAGGGGTAAATAATTGAGCTTCTAGTTTATATTCATATGCACATCAACATACACACACATAATTATGCGTGTATATAAAATATGGGAACTGTAAAATATATATTACATTTAGATTTGAAGGCAATATGACTTTTGGAGGAAAAACAACAAAAATATGTTTCTAAACTTTTTCTCACCCCAAAGGATCGACTGTCCCAATGGCTACTCTCAATTTCATGGATACAGAATTAATCTTGGGAAGAATTGTCAAGTACGAATATAATGTAATCCAAGGTGGAAGTTGTTGAAGTATTTTTAGGTATAATTATTGGATTAAACTTGATCCATACTTATATTTTTGCAATTCTCTGTACCTTTTTACTACTAATTTTCGGGCCTTTGATTTTATATCGTTAGATTTAATAAAATATGCATGAACAAATACTATAAGTTTTACTATATTGCATTGACATCTACTGCAAATGCATGTTAGAATGCAACTGAAGAAGCAAAAACTTTAATTATAGTTAATAAATAAAGAGAGAATGAATATATGTGTATATTATATATATATATATATATATATATATATATACATAAAATAATTATGTGTACTCATAAGCTTAGTCTATTGAACTATATCTCAAGCTCGAGTTTCCTAGTTGTTGAGAGAGAGAGAGATGTGTGTATCACCAAACTCGAGTTTCCTAATTGTTGTAAAAAAAAAAGAGAGAGAGAGAGAGAGAAATAATGATATATATGTGTATCACCAACACTTAAAGATAATACTGTTGTAGCTTATTTGTATCTTAAAGTACACGTTAGAGACATATTTGATATTTTTTAATCAACACTAATTCTAAATACTTCATGCAACTAACCATTAGACATATTTAACTTTATTCTCTGTCTTTTTCAAAGTTTAAATTTATAAGAAGAAGATAGATTTAAAAAAAAAAAAAATTGGTAACATCAACAAACATAAATATATTGGGGATTAGATTGATGAAATTAAATTAGAGGTTGTACATATATAGGATGTTACATTTGGATTAGGGATGATAAACAAAGTTGATGTGCACCCTTGTGCGTGGACATGGTTAGTATTGTGGTGCCTTGTCTGTTTTTCTGCACCTTCTTCATCTATGTTACAACTTTTCTAATCATTATCACTCCTAAATATTTTCTTGACATGATACGAATAAAATCATTTTATAATTAAAAAAAAATGATAAATATCTTTCAAAATAGACACTCACTTGATTATTTATTTTGCTTCAAAATATCTTTCAAAATATTTTTCTATAAAGTTTTGATTTCGGATCGTACAATCCTATCCATTTTGTAACATCTTTTCCATGAATTCCAATGTATTATTAAGACTTCTTTGCAATTTTAGCATCATCATTTGTATCAATTTTAGCACTATCATTTTAATACACAAAACATTATCCGTTACATATTCTATTATTGTTTTGTGATTTCTTTCATCTCTTTTATACTACATGCAAACTATTTTTTTTTTAAATGTATATTTGGGTCCCTTCGATCCCTATATCTTTGGAACAAATGCAAGCATAGAGTTTCTGTATTTTAATTCCTTTTTAAAGTAGATTCAGGTACTTAAATTTGCATAAATATTGGAACTTTGTGTAACTATAATTACAATAACTTAATTCAACTATAATTAAACCTATATGGTATAATTCAAATATAATTGAAAGTTTTAGGACCTAATGATTACATATAAAGTATATATATAAACCTAATTTTAAAAATAAAACATGAACCCGAATATGCTTTCGCTCTAATGATAATAATAATATAATAATTTTTCCACTATGCATTATTGAAATTATCCGCAAATTTAAATAGAAGATTATGACTAGCTTATTGAATAAATGTAGCTGTTGGAAAATGTCAACTCAAAATTTTGGAAGAAACTTTGTGCTACAATTAGAAACATTGGCCGATCGAATCGGGAAGTTGAGAATGTGCATCAAGTACTGGCTTAATGCATGGATTTCGTTGATACTTTAGAAAAACAATCTTTCTATCCCATGAGAAAAATGAGATTTTATTTGCATCCAGCGATTTGAAATATAAAATTTGAAATAAAAGTATTTTATATCTATTTATATAGAATGCATTCATAAAATTGTCTAAACTGTTAAAAAGTTAATTTAAAATAAAAATGATGTATTTCAAATTCATATGATAATATCAGTCTAAATTCATATGAATATCTAATCCCAACCTAACACAATTGGAAAATAATAGTCAAAATTAGTTTTTAAAAAAAAAGCACAAAAACTTATATACCTTTGGGGTACGGATTCTTAGATCTGTACCCGTATCAGTTGTATACTCATAAAATATTGCATGTAATCTTACTTACTTCAGTGAAATGTATTAGTTGTATATTCATAAGGTATTACTTATCACAAATATTTATAAGCACCAGGTGCATGGATTTTAAATCCATGCAATTGGGTCGACTCAACCCGTAGGTAATTTTCATGCTCCCTACGTGCACCTTACGTGCTCTCACGCGCTCAGAATCCGCATCACACTCTTATTCAGCGTGTGTAACATTTATGTTATGTTAGTGTAACATTTATATTATGTTAGTTTTAACATTTACATTATATTATAGACATATAATACCTTTTAAACCTATGTTATAATAATATAACCTTTATGTTTTTTAAGTTAAAGTATTACATAAAAGTTATGATATTTGTAAATAAAGATGATACTAATATAACATAAATATTAGTGCATAAATTAAAAAAAAAAAAACAGCACCATTATGAATTCGGATCCAGGTCGCGTCTAGTTGCACCATGCAGCTAGTGCACGCAAACAATATTCTTTACGTATATAACTAAAATATATGTTTTAGCAATAAAATTGCTAGATGCTAGTCGTACGCTTGTCTGACGACTAGCGCCTAGACGTTGTATCTAAATTAAATATATTTTTATTATTTTAACTATTTTTCTTAATTTTTTATCTTTAAATAATATTTTTATTCTTATATAGTTTATGTTGAAGGATAAATAAAAGTTGAACATCTCATTTGAATTATATTTATATATGACGTATTCAATGATTATAAAATTAATTTTAAATTGTATATCTCTATTTGTTAATTTTTTATCTATATCTAATTAAATAATAATAATTTGATAGAAGCATATAATACATTAAGAACACCGTCATTTTACTACAAAGTAAAAGAAAAAAGGAAAAAAAACATTATTTGGCGCCTAGAATTACCTAGGAGGGCTGAATTATTTCGCCTAGGACTGATTAACACCTAAGGTGACCGAATAGGCTAAAACTAATAAGGCTAGAGCCACCTAGATTGATTTTAAGAATGCTATATTTTAATGAAATATATTAATTGTACCGTCATAAGGTATTAGTTGTTTATTTATAAGATATTACTTGTTTAATTGAAATATAGTTTTAAAGAAAGATATTATTTAAGGTATTACATGTTACATATAAATGTGTTAATCGAACTATTTAAAGGTATTAGAGTTTGGGTTGGGCATACCGTGTACCCCAGAGACACACCAACCCTTCTCAGAAAAAAAAAAAACACTATTTTACAAAATTCTCATACAAAAGTCAGCATAAAATCTTATACGAAATAGTAGCACCGATATAATTTCGTGAGACGAAGATCTATAATCTAGAATCATTTTCACAAATAAATTTATATCACATTGGTTATGAATTGTGATTAAATATAATCAAAAGTCAATCACTAGTAAATGGTTAAATAAATGAAGGTTGATATAGAAAATATTGAAAGATTCCTTTATGGAATTTGCATTGGATGGTGAAAGTCAATATCCTATTGGAGCTATCTAGACTTTACCATCCCATAAATTAAAAAATTCTTCTACACTACATAACAAATTACATAATAAATTAATCGCATCTAACCATTTTTTTCTTTTTAATTAGGTTTACTTTTAGTGGTCATTCTTTAATTAGATTCATATTAATGAAGGGATAAAAAGTCAAAGAAGGTTCACTAATTCAAGACCAAAATGATTGAAGCAATAATCAAGTCCCCACCTCTTAAAATATCTTAATAGTACTAAAATGGCTGGTTGAAAAGAGGTAAGGCCATAATAATAATTATGGCTTTCTAGAGGGATTTGAGTGCTTTCTCTGATTGGGCACTTAAAACATTAACCATTTTTGAATGTCACACCTTCATTTTTTAAATTATTGAAAAGTCAGTAAAATATATTAATATTGTTAGTACTAATCCTTGTTGATATAAAAGTCTTTAGATAGGATTAGGAAATCCAAAACCATTCAATTTCTTACTTATTTTTTTATTCAAATTTAGTGAAACTCAATGGTCCCAAGAAGCTCAAAAACTGTAAGCATCTAGTTAAATGCATTGCAATATCTTGTTATATATTGCAATGTAATAACTTTATATACAACCTATAAATCATCTGGTTGTAAAGTTATTGGCTGTTGTGTAAGCTGCTTTTGATAAATTTGAAGGTTAAATTCATCATCTATATCTCAATTGTCTCAATAAAAACCTCATGTTGGAAAATATACCAAATATAAGGATCGAAAAATACATTGCACCATGTGAATTTTTTTGTTCACACTTAAATAAACAATATAAGCTCCTTGTTAATCTTATTGAACTCTATATATTCATGTGACAATGTCAATTTAAATACAAGGAGCTGATTACTGTGAGCTGATTTAATTACACATTTATCAATTCCCTCATTCATAACCCTTTTTTTTTTTTTTCGCAGATGGGATAAAAACTTGTTGACGTTATTGGCATCATTAAACATGTGAGAGGGTCTGTTAGAATTGTGCTGTAAATAAATGGATGATTTTAAATGGAGCAGATGTTGAATCAAACACATTCTTACTTCAATTAACGATTAAAAATTAATTTAAAGATGCATTCTTAGTAATAAATTTTAATAAAACTAAAATACGAAAAGTAAAACATTGTAATTAAAATATCACATAATAACGCGAGAGAAATAACATCATTTGAACAAGCACATACATATACAAAACAAAAAAAGTAAATACTTGATGAAATAAAATGATAAGAACTATTTGTTAATGGGTATGATTTGAGTGACCTAGAATGTTATTAGAAGCAGTAGATAGACGACCAAATAATAAGATGAAATCACAAAGATAAAAGAAGAATATATACAAGCAAGTGGTGATGACTGATGAAGCAGAGCCACAAAGGCAGAAAGAAGAGTCTTCAACTACATACTTAAATCTTTATATTCCCATCGTCCCTATCAACACAATATATAGATGCCAAATGTGTGTGATGCACCACAGAGCATTTGTGACAAAGGAAACACTGGCATTAATTGCACCTGTCCATTAACAACTATCACCAAGTCTTGCACACACACACACACACACACACAGAGAGAGAGAGGGAGAGAGAGAGAGCTGATCGGGTTATACTTTGGTCAACCTTATGTTGTTACACTTGTAGCAACAAGTCTTATAATAACATCCTTCCTACTAGTATAATGCCTGGTATGCCATATCCTTCTTTAAAGAAATTTTGACACATTCAAATACATAATGGCTGTACTTTTCAGGTTGCCACATTTTGGAAGTTAGGACTAAGAGCCAAGGTAGGAGAAAATTATTAATACCATGTTGAATCGAACAGAAAGCTTCCTATGGTGAAAAACAAACTGAGGACTGTTTATCACATGAAAGATACTCCATCATTTATTAAAAACCAAATGAACGGTCAGGAACTAATATAAGATCATAAGATGCTAAAACAATAGTTTTGAATGATGACTTTAATCTTATTTACTGTCACGTCTGCAAATCCAACAACATGAAAGTGCATAGGTCGACTCAAGTGCAACTCGTCTTTACACAGGTCCTACAGCCTTTTCCAAGTGCCAAACCACCAAAAAGACGGGCACTTCCAAAATGGATATTCAATCACTAGTAACACATTTAGAAATTATTCATACGTTCAAAACCAAGACAATCACATGAGTACTGGATGCACCAAGAAAACCACACAACATCGAGCTTCATTCTAACTACACTCTAATGATTTTCAAGGGATGAGTGCTATCTCCTAATGCTCTATATTACAAGATACTTGTAAATTCAGTCATGAATTCATAAAACTTCCAACGTAATATCCACATGAAGGTTTGCAACCTCATCATTTCTAAGTACAATGCAATTTCTACATACTGAAAAACTCTTAACATTCGAAAGATTGAATTTCAAGGAAGAAGATCAAAATTGTACCTGACATTGAAGACATCAACCAAGCTACTACTAGTGCTACTTCCACTACCAACTCTCCTGCCCCTCCTCTTCTCATAATCAGCATCATCTGTTGGCAACTCATACCTACAAACCGGGCATGTATTTCTAATACCAAGCCATGGCATAATGCAATCCCCATGGTAGAGATGGCAACAAGGCATCCTAGTCAACTTCTCCCCAATCACAAACTCATCCTTACAAACTGCACAGATAATATTCTCCCCAACTTCCTCCTTCGACAACTTGACCGATGGAAGATTCTCCACCGCAGACTTTGCAGCTGGGGGGCTGCCCTTTGAAGCATTTTCATTCTCCACCAACTGCCCGAAAAGGGCATCATATTCCATTGACAAAATATAATCTTCTGGAAGATTAAGATTTGAAACTTCACTCCCATTGATATCATTCTCAAACTCCATAGCCCTCTCCAAATTGTTCACTGCCAAAAGAACTTCCCATTCTATATTCCTCTCTTCCTCTGTCCCTTCATCATCCCCTAAGTTCGAATTCTCACCATCTGAAGACGAAATCTCGGATGAAACAGATATTTCCTCTATTGCATCGATCACCAAATTCAGATTCTCCCTATCATCATATTGAATTCTCTCACTAACCTCCTCCCATTCAAACTCTTCTCTCCCATTCTCCGTTGAGTGATAGATGTTATTACTAATTCCAAAACTATCAAATTCATCATCGTCGTTATTAGCAAACCCTGTATTTACCTCGAATTCCTCGGAATCGGACTCTGAATCCATGCCGACCACCCGAAGGCCCACTCTGGAACCGAGACCCGGTCCGAATCCGAATTCGAGAGGCGACTCCTCAGCCCGGCCCGAACCTACTTCCCAAATTAGGTCATCCGTGACGATGGGATGACGTGGCTCGAACAGATCTGTAACGAAATTCATCTGCTCCTCATCCTCTTCACCACCGAAGAAAAAGCAATTAGGGTCCTCCTCGTACTCGCACCCTAAATTCTCGGTCTCTGAGTTCAAATCGAACCCGAAATCAAACGACGCCGCGTAATCATCGAAGAAAGTAGGGTTCGAAGGATTGTTCGGCGGGGAGAATGAATCGAAATCGAAAACGAAGGGATTGGGCTGATTATAGAATTCTTCTTCCTCTTGTGCGTGTTCTTCTTCGTGGGAACCAATGGTGGTGGATACGGGAGTCCGCGACGGCGGCGGCTGGCGGTGCCGGTGGAGATTGGAGACCTCCGCCATTGAAGAAATTTGTAGTCGAGCAAGTGCTGCGTTTTTTTTTGTTTTTTGTTTTTTTCCCCGTTCTGATTTTTTCTGATGTGAATTTTATTCGTTTGTTGAAGAAAGATTGGGGCTTTTTTAATATTTACTTCAAAATAAAAATAAATACTTTTAAATTATTAACTTTTTTTGCATTTGAGAGAAATTTGTAAATTAATATTTTGATAATATTCTGATTATGATGAGTAAATTAATCGAAACTGCAACGGTGCAACCCATCTCTCTCGTTAAATTATTTAATTTTTGTCAAACTTAAGCTATTTTCAGGTAATTTCCCTAACAACATGTTGTATTAAATATTTTGGCTATTTGCTATTACTTACAAGAAACAAATTGCTTGGCTTGCAAATGTTGCTGTGGCAGCCAGCTGATTCATCATTCCCATTTTCTGATTCGTATATATTAATATTTTATTTCGATTTACCAACATATATTACTTGACAAAAACTTTTAAACATCTGCACTCGTCTTTCACGCGTAGCCACCCGTCCGCACGCATCCCAAGGTCGTGCACAAATTTGTCCAAATTCGATCACAGATGTTATACCTTTATGTAGTATTAAGCATACCTTTTAGATTTTTACATGTACCTTAATATATTTTCAGATAACTATTAATACATTTCATACCTTTTAATTATGTTAGTTATACATTTATATATTATATAAATGTATGTTTATATTGATATAAATGTATAAATAGTATCGCATAAATGTATGAGTAATATCACATAAAGGTAAACATCTACAACTTGTAGCTAAATTAGGGTTTAGGGTTTAAGGTTAAAGTATTATATAAAAGTATAATATTTGTATATAAAGGTATGACTAACATAGTATGAAGATCAACAAGTTTTTTTTTAAAGTTAAAGTATTGCACTAAGGGTTTGAAATATGGACATAAGAGTATGACTAATATAACATAAATGTATGACTAATATAATATAAATGTATGACTAACATAACATAAAGGTCAGAGCAAAAAAAAAAAATACGCGGATCCGAGTCAGATCCGACCCGACCTGACCCGAGTGCATGGATCTAAGATCTATACACCAATTGCACATGAGACCTACTCATATTACTTAATAGAGTAGATCTCTTGTGAGACCGTCTCACGGATCCCCTTTTGTGAGACGGATCTATTTGACCCACTATTCGACCCAAAACTAGCCTAGCCCACAACACCCCAGCCAACACACAACAAAAATATATAAACAAAATGAAAAAAAAAACTTACCTAGGGCATGATTCGGGTCGGGCTACAGGTGACTCGGTCGGGTGGCGCGTTTGCCCCCTGCCAATACAGTGAGCGCCACCCGATCCGGGTCACACGGCATCCGGTCGGGTGGTGCGTCTTACCTCTTCTCGCGCGCGCTTGGGTTTCGGGGATATTACACGTATATTTTTTATGTGATATTACGCATATATTTATGTCATATTAATTATATTTTTATATTAACATAGACATATCTTTATGTAATATATAAAAATGCAACTAATATAACCAAAAGGTACATTTATATAATATACTAGTATAGGACCCGTGTGATACACAAGATTTAATATAAAAAATTAAATTTAGTGAAATTAAATAATTTAAATATCTTTTATACAACAAAATTAAATTTATGATTTATGCAATATATATATCATCTAATTTAACATTAAATATAATAAAATATAATCAAATAATTATTTAATTGTGAAAATATGTATTGCATTTGTAGATGATCATTTAAAAAAATTATTATTATTTTGAATAAAATATACAATGTTATACCTATTATATTATTCAACTCACCCACCATTTTTTTTAGTTTCCTCTTTATTGTTTACATTTGTAATTAACAACCCTCAACTTTTATTTTCAATTAAATGAAACAAAATGAAAGTCAAAATTTCACAAATAAATTCCATAGTTTATTTTAAAGCATATATTCAAAAATTTATTTGATTTCAATAATTAATAAACTGAATAATAATTTTCAAGCTGCCCACATTTATTTTAGTTTTTTTTTCTTTTGTATCTATTTATATTTTTTCTTTACATTTTTAAATTTAATAAATTTCAAATATATAATAATATCTATCATTGACTCTAGCATATGTTATTTAGATAAATCTACTTAATATTTCTATATTATTTATTATTTAGTAATAATAATATTTCTTATCAACATTAAATTTGTAGCAATTAATTAGCATATTTAATATGAAAACATTGTAGAATTGCCATGTGGCACGTTGGTCTTACTTATATATATATATATATATAAAGATAAATGTATAACTAACATTACTAAAGGTATGACTAACATGACTAAAATGTATAACTAACACTATTAAAATATATGACTAATATAGCATAACGATATAACATTTGGGAGCATGTTTGATGTGTTTGTGTGGGAAACTGACTACATGGTGGGTCGAATCGACCCAAGTACATGGATTTTAGATCCATGCACCAGGTCATAAGAGTTTTGGTAATTTTTTTTTACGTTTTGAAGGTTTTTTTATTATTATTTACAAGTAGGTTTTGTATTGGTTTTTTCCCTTTTGTGTGGGATATGTTTTATATTGTGTTTTTTTTCTTTTTTTCTGGGATAGGTTTTGTGTGGTGTTAAATAGCTTTATCCATATGTTAAATTTAATTAATTTGTATATTATTATTACCATTATCCAAACTCATTCTTTTGATCAGGAAGAGATAAAGAACTCTACTCATCCAATCGTAATTATCCAAGCTTATTCTTCTTATTATGGGTGAACTATACCACTTGTTGGTCCCAAGTGGTCAGAGGTTCAGAGGGGGTGAATGAACCTCTATCAATTTTTTGTTTTAAAACTTTTTCTGTAAGCAGGTTACTGATTCTACAGAGGCAGTAATCTCTCGATTCAGTAACTTGGCAGTATGTTGTTTCAAAATATTGTCTCAGTTATCACAGTATACAGCGGAATAATAAAGATAGAGTTTCTCTTGAAAAACAGTTTTCTTTTCACAAATATGATTTTGTCAGAATCCTTTGACCAGTATGCTTATGATAAATGCAGCAAGATAGATATGTAATAATGCAATGCAGCAAGTAATCAAAAGCAGTAAACACACAAGAGTTTATAATGGTTCGAAGGTGGTGTAATCCTTCTACGTCCACTCTACTCCACACAAGAGGAACTTTGTTAGGTCAGTTTGTTTTACAAGACTCAGCTTTACAAACCTCTTCCTATCAAGTTTACCTACAAGAATCACAAGATTCCTAGGCCAAACCCCACACAGGGTATAATATCTCACACAGAGAAAATAGCGTACACAAGACTAAACACTTAGCGAGAATCTAATCCTTCCAACTAAGGACACCAAACTAAAACAACCTAGCACACAACAAATGGTTAAAAGTATATGTTGGTTTTTCAACTGGTGTAACTTTGAAGTCAGCCTTGAACTTGAAAGCTCGAATGCTTTGGTAGACTGCTTCAGAAGGTTGAGTGACTGAACTTGATAGCTTGAGAATAGCTTGAGAGTTTGATGGCTTAAGAGAATAATCAGATGTTCAGTAGTTCAGTTGTTCAGTAGTCTTCATAGTCACTGCATCCTTCTATTTATATCATTAGAAAAGTGCCCGTTGAAGAGAGACATTGTCCTTGTTGCAATTCAAATTGATCTCCGTATCTTCGCAATAAATGCGTCTTGGAGAAACTGGGTTGTAGGGCATGTCCTACTCTGATCTGCATTAATGGCGTCATACTTCGGCTACAGTACTTTTGCAGAGCCGCAGTCTAGGTGGCATCACCTTATTGGCTCAACGCTAACTTCTATCTATTGGTAACTTAGACATGAACCAATTCTCGTACTGCATTCAGCATATTCTGCGTACTGCATTGAATAGGTTAGAAAGACTTATAGCTTGCTGCTTAGGTTGTAGTTGTTGTTTTCTGTTCTGCGCCAGGTTTCTGTTTCAGAACAACTTCCTGTTCTTGAAACCTGCAGTCAGCTTCTTGACCTGCGTCAGCTTCCTGATCCTGAACAACTTCCTATTACAGAATCCTACATTCAGCTTCCTGACCTGCGATAGCTTCAACTTCCTGACCTGCGATAGCTTCCTGATTCCGAACAACTTCCTGTTCCAAAATCCTGCAGTCAGCTTCTAGTTTTCCTTACTGTCTTCTATTTGTTGCTTACTGATCCAGCTTCCTGATCCTGGTTTCCACTTCAGCTTACTGACTTTCTTTGCTGAAAATTAGTCTTCAAGACTTCTTTCATATCCAGGATCCTGCTATCATAAGTATTCTATATCTTTTTGATTTTTACATCTATACAAATCATAACTTAGAAAGATAAACTTATCAAGCTAAAACCCACTTATAAAACGTGGAAAATTGGTACTCTAACTTCCTATTCAAAGTTACATTGTCCCATCAAAACCTAACGAAAATATCCCAACACTTTTTATTATGGGTGAACTATACCAAATAAGGTAAATTTTTGCATGAGATCATCTCACGAATCTCATTAACTCTTCTTCAACCTCATCAATAACAGATTCTTTTCTTTCTTTTCGAAATTCAAAACACTGAACCCTTCTTGATGTGGAAGCATAAAAATATCATAGATGTCATCAGTTGTTAATGCAAAGCTATATAATCTATCAATATTCATTCAATTTTGATCTTGCGAAAAAGTTCGACGTGCTCATTTTGATGATTCAGTGATGATCATATCTTGATCATGCTCAATTATCTTGTTTGAATGTTGTTGATGTTGAACTTACTTACAAGCCACATCAAAAACTTCATATTGCATTTCGTCAATGAAAGATGGAGTAAACCTCCAAAACTCATACTCGTAATTATCTGTTAAGTTATACACAAGCTCTGCGACACCTTTAGGTCTGCATTGAATGACAATAAAACTGCAAAATATATATTAATGACAGATTCACAGTACATAATATTTTGATATAAATTGAAATTTTGAAACTACCAATATCAATATCGTAACGAAAATTTCTATATACCGAATTTTTTTGCATTTTCGATATTTTTTCAGTACTGTAAGTACGATATTTCGTTATTTTTTTCCCACCCCGAAGCACTTAGAGCATCCTCAGTAGAGTCTTCATAACACATGAAAGCTCCATATTTAGAAATTCAGACCCAAAAATGATCTCACAGTGGTAAAAATTTGTGGGCTCTAAATCTAATATCTTTTCCAAGGGCTGCAAATTCATCCTCAAATTTAATACTGAGTTTGCAGTCCCATTAAATGGGACCCATGAAGAAAAATCAAAAAATTAATAAAAAAACACAAAGATTTTCACAATTTTCAAACATAAATTCCAACGGGAATTTTTAAAAAATAAACAACGGTAATATTAAAGTTCCTATAAATATCGAATTCTCTTCTTCAACCTTCACTTTAACCTCTTCTCTTTGTTTTTTCAGTCTCTACTCCGGTGGCCGGCGGCGACTTTCCGACAGTAGCAACTGCATCAAAAATTGATTTGAGAGAAGAAAGTTTGAGAGAGGGTTGAGTAGAAGCAAATATATCGTGAATCTTTTTCTGCAGACGTGGAAGACCTTGTATCGCCACCACTGAGAGTCTTCAAGTCTGTGGAAGAGAAAGAGGTGAGTTTGTTTTACGCCGTGGAAGAGAAAAGATTGTGGCATTTTTGGTGTAGAAAGGTTTTTAAGTTGTTAATTTGGGCTAGGCTCTCTTGTTTAAAACTAAAATGCATGGGCTTAATTTAATTAGCTAGGCCCTTTTTTATATAATTAGCTAGACCCTTTTTTTTATATAATTATTTTCCAACAATCATATTTTCTAAATTTATTTTAGTGTTTTGTTATTATTAGTTTGAAACAATGGAAGATACCGAAGGAAATTCACAAGGTCCAAATTTCACAAATGAAGAGGATATAGCTCTATGCCGCTCCTTCATCGATGTTACTAAAAATCAACGTATTGGGAGGTTCCAATCGAAGGAAACTATGTGGGGTAGAATCGAAGAAAAATTTCACGAGTTTCTCCCGATTGAGAATGAAAACGAACATCGAACGGCGAAAAGTCTTAAATCTCATTGGACGGGGATCAATACGAATTGCACAAGGTTTGCCGAGTGTGTTGCACAAGTAAATTTGAGACCAAGAAGTGGAGCAAATGCTACTGATAATGTGAGTTTCATTTATTTAGTTTTTTTTATAGAATATTTTTTTTATTAATAATTACTATATTATGTTTTTTAGCTAATCTTTACATATATATAGATGGATGATGCAAGACTCATATATAGCAAGAGTAGGAAGAAAAATTTCAATGATGATAATTGTTGGACAATTTTAAAACATGGGAAAAAATGGAGGTCAATTATTGAAATTCAATTCTCCCCTAGTGCAACTATGACAGCGAATGCGACACCATTTTCAAGTCAAAGTGAAGAAAATATCGACTCCGTGCAAGAAACTCAAACCATGCCACAATCTTCAAAAGTTAAAAAGTAATGGGAATCAAGAAAGTTAAAAAGTTAAAAGGGAAGACCACTATGGATGATGTTGTGAACAAAGCCGATGCTATGGCCAAAGTAATGGATGATTTCCAAGAGAAATTTGGCGAGAAAACAGACTACAAAATTATGATGACGAGTAGGGCCTCAATTGAAACTCCCGAAAGAAGAGCTTGATTGATTGAGTGACAACATGCCATTATGGCCAAAAATGCATGTAGTTCGTTAAATTTTGACAATGATGTCTATCATCCTGAGATACCTCCATCCGACTAAGTTCGCTAAATGTGGTTTATTAGGTTGTTTTAAATTAATATTGTTGATTAGGTTGTTTTAATTATTGTTTCTAATTTAACGTTGATTTATTAGTACTTTATGTTTGAATGCTAAGTTTTTAATATTATTCAATATGTTGTTTTAATTTTGTAATGTTCTTTATATAAAACATTGAAATACAATTACAACAATTTTTCATATAAAATAGTGAAAATAATTATAACGACATTTTATATAAAACATTGAAATACAATTACAATGACATCACAATTGATACTTATTGAAATCAAAAAATTATAATTATGCATAAAGACATTAAAAATTTAAAAATTGAGATTTCCATCTTGATACTCTTTCCAGACATGCTCAACGAGATCATTTCGGAGCATGAAGTAATGATTTGTATTCGTGACTCCGTAACGATTGCTAAGATATTCAATAATAGTTATTCGGTCTCAACTAGGCTCAATAGGTGGCTCCTCTACATGGTATCGTGATGAGTCATCAACAAAATCATCACCTTCTTCATTGCGGTTGTCTTCCACTATCATTTTGTGAAGAACTATACAACATTTCATAATCTCAGCAATATCTTCCTCGTGCCAAAATCGACAAGGTCCTTTGATAATTTCAAATCGTGCTTGTAGGATACCAAAAGCTCTTTCGACATCTTTACGATAGACCTCCTGCATCCTTGTAAACAATTGTTTATCCCGACCCTGTGGATCGGGAATTGCTTGAACAAGGGTGGACCAACGAGGATATATACCATCTGCAAGATAGTATCCTCGTTTGTATTCTCTACCATTAACAGTATACTGAATGCGTGTAGCCGTACCTTCAAGGACATCACTGAAAATAAGTGAACTATATAATACATTAAGATCATTAAATGCACATGGTGGTCCAAAATTTGAATGACAAATCCAAGTATCATATGAGGCCACAGCTTCTAGGATTATTGTAGGATGACCATAACACCCATTGTATACACCGGCCTACCCTCTTGGGCAGTTTTTCCATTCCCAATGCATACAGTCCACACTGCCTAGCATACGAGGAAATCCACGTTCATCGACTTTTCGAAGTAGCCTAATCATGTCCGCATTGTTGGATCGTTGGAGATACTCATCTCCATACACTGAGTTGACAGGACGACAAAATTTCTTAAAGGCCAACAAAGACGTTGTCTCTACTATTTTAAGATAATCATCATTGGCATCGGCAGGGAATCTGTATGCAAGCATACGAAGCGCAGCTGTCATCTTCACATATGGAGAAAAGCCTGGCTTTTGCACGACATCCATCTTTTGCTTGAAGTAGTCGTCAAAATGTACAATGTCTCCCATAATTCGTAGAAACAATTCACGCCTCATGCGAAATCTATTTCGAAATTTAGAAGAAGGATACAAGGGGCGGTCAACAAAATAATCATTCATAAGCAAATTATGTGCACCTACCCGATCTCTTCTTATGGAATTTCGACTTGACAATGTTCCTCCATGGGTCTTTAGACGTCCTTGTGCAATCGCCAGCAGGGCTTGATACTGCGAGTACATTTTTGTCATCATTGCATAAGAGTTGCTATCATCATCGGATGAGGAGTTATCAGATTCTTGTCGTGCCATTATAGTATATAGTTGATAAGAAAAATTGATAGATAGAAAGTGTGGTGATTGTGGAAGGTTCAACACCTAACATATATAATGACATGATTGAGATATAGATAAAAAATTTGTGACCCAAATTGATATAGAAAATCCAATCAAGTGGACTACATTCAGATAAGAGATTTGCAATATGGATAGTAATTTGACATATTTATATAGATAAAATTTTAGTGGACGAGATCGATAAAGAAAATCCAATCAAGTGGACTGTATTCAGATAAGAGATTTGATATACGGATAATAATTTGAAATATTCATATATTTTCATAATATTTAGGTTGAAATATTCGTAAAAATAAAATAAGGATTACCCACATAAAAATTAATTATTTATAAAGTTAACACATCAAAAATAACTTATAATCAAATTATTATATAAAACAATTTATAGAAACTCAATTTATAGAGTTCGACCACTGTAACAAGTGTTGTTTTAAAAACTCAAAAGATTCCTTCGAGATTCTAAATGGGGCTCTAAACCAAAATATAGAACCCCGATTTAGAAACTCCACTGAGGATGCTCTTATTTGTGAAATTGTATAGAAAATGTTTGAATCTTTTAATTGAGGGATGTAAAACTCCCTCAAACCAATCATAGGCCTTTCACTCTAACGTGTTCGAGTATCTTTCTATAAAAATCCACTACACACGTTTGAACCTGCATTACCAAATAATTTTTCCTCATATTAACACATATCAACACAGATCTTACCAACTCAAGTATGTCCAACAGGCATAAGGGCATCCACATTAATGGATTATTAGCACACCATTTTAGTGTGAGACCCACATGCCAACACACTAATTAAAAACATTTACTTTTTAAAAACACGCCTCTACATCAATTTAACACAAATTTACATTAATTTAACACAAATACAATCATTACATGTGGGTCCCATTATCCACTAATTTTTATTCTATTATTTTTATCCACTGATACACACTCAATCCAATCATTAGCTAATAATTAAAAATGGGACAAGAATGTTATTCTTACATCTTAACACACTCATACTTACACAAAAACACACACTTAAAAACATTCACATATTAATTAACATCACACATGTTTTAATTAATAATACCTCAAACTAAATTGGTGTGGGTGCCCTAAAAGGTTTGAATCTTGTTTGGACCAAGTTTAGGTTCTCTCACAGCAAAAACAAGCGCCAAGCATGAATTTAAAAGCCGATGGCTTCTCAATTATCAACCAGATTCTTCCATTTTCAGCCAAAGCCTCCATTTTCGAGTTTCCTCCTCAAACCTCCTCTACTTCTCCGCCCCTTCTCTACTTTTCTACAGGAGAAGCAATCACACCCGTTTTACAAAAAGACCTTTTCCCATATTTTTCAAGAATGCTCCAAGGAAAGAGCCCTCCAACCTGGGAGACAAGCTCATGCACGGATGATTATATCCGGCTTCAAACCCACAATCTTTGTCACCAATTGTTTGCTCCAATTGTACATAAAATGCTCGCGTTTGGATTCTGCTAGTAAAGTGTTCGACAGAATGACTGAACGGGACCGCGTTTCCTGGAACGCAATGATTTTTGGGTATTCAGTTGGTGGGAAAATGGGGTTGGCGCAGTCGTTCTTTGATTCGATGCCTGAGAGAGATGTGATTTCTTGGAATTCTTTGATTTCCGGGTACTTGCAGAATGGGAATTATTTAAAGTCTGTTGAGATATTTGTGGTGATGGGGAGAGATGGTGTGGCCTATGATGAAACCACTTTTGCTGTTGTTTTGAAAGTGTGTTCAGCGTTAGAAGATCACGCTTTAGGGCATCAGGTTCATGGAGTTGTGGTGAAGTTGGGGTTTGATAGTGATGTGGTGACTGGAAGTGCAATGTTGGATATGTATGCAAAATGCAAGATGTTGGATGAATCACTACGTCTTTTTGATGCAATGCCAGTAAAAAATTGGGTTTCTTGGAGTGCGATAATTGCTGGAAGCATTCAAAATGACGAGCTTCGGAGTGGATTGGAGCTGTTCAAAGAAATGCAAAGAGAGGGAGTTGGGGTCAGCCAATCCGTATATGCTAGTGTTTTTAGGTCTTGTGCTGGTTTATCTGATTTACGGTTGGGTTCTCAGTTACATGGTCATGCACTAAAGAGTGATTTTGGAGCTGATACCATTGTGGGTACTGCCATGTTGGATATGTATTCGAAATGTCATAATTTGCTTAATGCTAGGAAGGTGTTCAACTTGTTACCAAACCATAACTTGCAATCTTATAATGCATTGATCATTGGCTATGCTAGAGCTGATCTTGGAGTTGAAGGTCTGCAGCTATTTTTGCATTTATTTAATTCTAATCTCGGTTTTGATGAGATAAGCCTATCTGGTGCGTTTAGTGCCTGTGCAATTATCAAAGGACGTTTGGAAGGAATTCAAATACATGCCTTAGCATTTAAGAGTCCATACCTTAACAATATTTGTGTGGCAAATGCTGTTTTAGATATGTATGGTAAATGCGGAGCCTTGCAGGAAGCTCATCAGGTATTTAATGAAATGGAAAGAAGAGATGCTGTCTCATGGAATGCAGTCATTGCTGCTTGTGAGCAAAATAAAAATGAGGATACCCTATCGCTATTTGTTGCGATGCTTCATTCTGGAATGGAACCTGATGAGTTCACATTTGGGAGCATTTTGAAAGCTTGTGCAGGTGGGCAATCTCTCCACCATGGGAGGGAAATCCATGGCAGAGTCATTAAGTCTGGCTTGGGGT
Source organism: Scutellaria minor (assembly GCA_954870855.1). Taxonomy (NCBI): domain Eukaryota; kingdom Viridiplantae; phylum Streptophyta; class Magnoliopsida; order Lamiales; family Lamiaceae; genus Scutellaria; species Scutellaria minor. The sequence continues at coordinate 3,768,519 of OX940732.1, read as the reverse complement.
TAGACTCTTTTGTTGGAAGCGTTATTGTGGACATGTATTGCAAGTGTGGAATGGTGGAAGAGGCAGAGAAGCTCCATGAAAGAATGGAGGAACGGACGCTAGTCTCTTGGAATGCAATCATTTCCGGGTATTCATCAACTGAACAGAGTGAGGGGGCTCAGAAGTTCTTCAATACAATGTTGGAAATGGGAATTAAACCTGATAACTTCACATATGCTACAGTTCTCGATACTTGTTCCAACATTGCTAATGTTGGGCTTGGGAAGCAAATCCATGCTCAAATAATCAAGCAAGATATGCAATCAGATGTGTACATTGTCAGTACACTAGTTGACATGTATTCAAAATGTGGGAACATGAAGGATTCCATTTTAATATTTGAAAAATCACCCAAGCGTGATTTTGTGACATGGAATGCCATGGTGTGTGCCTATGCTCACCATGGATATGGAGACGAAGCTCTACTGATTTTTGAAAAAATGCAGCTTGACAAGGTAACTCCAAATCATGCAACTTTTGTGGCAGTTCTGCGTGCTTGTGCTCATAAAGGTCTTGTAGATGAAGCATTTCACTACTTCAACTTAATGAAACTCGATTATGGATTAGAACCACAGTTGGAACATTATTCATCTATGGTTGATGTACTAGGAAGGTCAGGGCGACTTATTGATGCGTTGAAGCTTATTCAAGAAATGTCTTTTGAAGCTGATGATGTGATTTGGAGAACTCTTCTTAGTATTTGTAAGATGCATGGGAATGTTGAGGTGGCAGAGAAAGCAGCAAGCGCGCTTCTGCAATTGGACCCTCAAGACTCTTCTGCTTACGTTCTTCTATCTAACATCTATGCAGATGCAGAAATGTGGAACGAGGTTTCAGAGATGAGGAAAATCATGAGGAATAGTAGGCTGAAAAAAGAGCCGGGGTGTAGCTGGATCGAGGTCCAAGCTGAGGTGCATATGTTTCTTGTGGGGGACAAAGCTCATCCGAGATGCAAAGAGATATACAAGAACCTAGATATGCTAATTCAAGAGATGAAAAGGGATGTTCGTGTACCATATCATGAGCTAATGATGATAAGTGATGAAGTTATGTTAGATGATGATCAAGAACTATGTGTGGTCTCCAATTCCTGAACTATGATAAAATCAATGTTTAGGCTCCCCAACACAAGTATTTCTGAGATCCCAGTTGAAAGAATCAAAGCTAGATCGATATTTGATGCAGATGAGATGCTTGATGATGAATCAAATGTGGCTGGTATATTGCCAGTGGAAGTAATCAGAGTCTTGAAATAAATTGTGCTCAATGACTATGAATGGGATTTTAGGTACCAGAATTCTATGTATTTACTCAAGAGGAGAAGAATAATAGATTAACTATGAGCTCACAGAACAAGAATGTATCTCTGAATATGTTTCTACTTTCTATTGATGAAAGTTTCTTCAGTTTTGAGGGATTTAAAGATAATGTCTTTGCTTGATTTCATGTCAGCACTAAGCTGTATTGGTGCATCGCTTTTCAATTGTGTTTAGAACGAGTCTCTCTGCATAAATTACTCAAACTTCAGGCAAAATATCTTCAACAGTTGGGGTGAAGAACAGTAAAAAAGAAAAGACTGCATGATTTTAGTTCTTGAATATGCTCATCACTAGTTCAAGTACTGCACATTTATCTAATGTGGCATTTTCGTGTTTCAACTAATTCACAGAAAGAGTTGATGAAACAAGAGGAATTTCTGTAATAAAATTCACTCCGTGTATCATTTACTTACAGAACTGTGAATCATAGGATAAACATTCCTATTTGTAGGACATAGAAGGCCCTGTTGCAAAGGCGTATTCACTGTTGCAAAACAAAAACAGTTTCTGATACGTTGCTCGACATGTTGTCATCTTGCCGGTTTTATTTGTGGATTATCAGCTCAAGTAAAGGAATCAGTATATCAAACAACAAAACCCTTCAAAAGTAGCTGAATTTTCTCAGGAGTAAAGCATCAATATCGTCATCCCAGAATAAGCACCAGAACCAATAAGATTCACTCCGTTGTTGAAAACAGTAAAGCAGCAATAGCTGGAATCACCAATATAACTACTATCATGAAGACATGTTTGAATTTGAGCTGCCTTGCATCTATATTTCTAACAGTATCGATCTTAGAGGTGGAATCATCACTCCCCGTACTGATCTCAGTTGGTACAGAGTCTCCACATGTATTTGCCAACTAAAAACAAACATTAATTAAGAATTAGGGTGGGGGGTTTGACAACATAATGAACTTTAAAATGAGAGTAAAACTACAATACAAACAGAATGATGTCTTACAAATGGTATATCTGAATCATTGTAGAGGAAATAACGTAAATGGAATTCAGATGTTTTAAACAAGTTCACACCCAAAACTAGCTTAAAAGATAAAAACTGCAAAAAGAGCAGACACACAAACGTTTTATGATTATGAGCTTTATTATTTAAGCAATAGTGTGATCAGTAGAAAGCATGCAACTCTGAGCAGTTATGTAGGCCAAAACACAAACGGACGCACTCGCACATATCAGGTCAAACCTCTGGCTGCTGGACACAAAGTTAATTTAAACGTCAGTGTCCTACCAATCATTCTTGACATTTGATTCTACCAAATGTGTCCAAGGTAATAAGTTAACCTGATGGACATGTGGTTGAAACTACTATATCTTAGGAATGGCAAATGTTTCTGAAGTCCAAGTGTAAAACAAGAAGCACAAGAGCAGAGTGATAATTAAAATGATGAATTTGAAATTTGAAAATAAAATATAATAATCTGATAGGCAATAAATCAGGTTATTTGCTAAAATTACAAAAGAGCTTATTAACCAGCAATAACTTGCTTGTTATATTATCATATAGAACCAGTATTGACAATAGATAAATATCCATAATGTTGGAATATAGAACAATTGAGTCACACAAGACACCAGCAAGTAAGCTATACCTAGTATAATCATCACAAAGAGGGAGAAAAGCTAACAGATCACCAACCTCAGAGCCGGTGGCTGAAGACTCCATAACTTCCACATTACTTTCTTTCCCACAAGTTCTATTCTTGTAATCATTCTCAGAGAGTACTTCTTTTACTTTAGCATCACGGTTTCCAATCAAAGAAACTGAAGGGTCCTTTATTTGCTGCAAATATTGAATTGCGACTTTCTTCTCCTTCATTAATGATGATATCTTGGAGGGACAAAGAAACACAGGAAACTGTTATAGGAGAACATAAACTCCCAAATAATAAAATAAATTACTAGAATTTGGAAGAATTACCTAGAACTGTTTATTAAAGCACAATCACAAAAAAATTCACCAAACCCTTTCAGAAAATATTTATTTATTTAATAAAAAACTCTCTACCCTTCTAGTGAATCAAACCTAAGCATATGTTGAGTTGCTTCTGGTAAGATAATTAGCAAATAATCCACACTTTTCCTACAAGATGCAGCTAGAATAGATTGCCAAACAAAACCATTTGATGTACAAAAGACAGAGGGAGAATACAATAAAACAAACGATTTAACCTGTAGAACGACTTCTTAAGTGTGGAAGTGTGGCTAACCTTCTTCTGAAGGCGTTCTCTCTCAAGATCCAATTGTGATATTAAATCTGTAATCAGTTTAGTCCGGATCCTGATATCTTTAGCAGTTTCCTTCTTTGCTTCATCAGCCTGATGCAAAGATGTCTCTAACTCTTCCATTCTATGCCTCAGAAAATTGATTTCATCAATCAGATCCGCATTGGTCTCGGACAATATGATACACTTCTCGTCAGCACTCTCAGTCTGACTTTCAGCCCTTAACACCTTTGATTTTAAATCTTTTATTAAGTTCTCCATATCCTTGATTGTGCAATCTAACATGTTTTGCTTCTCTTGACTAGCTTCAGCCGATGCCACTGCATGCAGTTGCTTAATTTCAGATTCCTTCAATTGCCTCTCTAACTGTTCTACCCTATTATTAGCATCAGTAATGCTGCTCTTCAAGTGGCTCACATCTGTATTAAGCTCCGTGTTAGAATTTCTAACCATTTTACACTCAGCTTCAGCAATATCAGCTCTCTTTTCAGCTTCAGAAGCTTTTTCCTTCAATTCATTGTTTAGCCCTGAAGATTCCTTCCCATGGTGAAGCTGAGACTCAAATTCCCTCAGCTTCTGCTCTAGTGAATCAACCGTTTTGACAAGTTCAATCCTTGAACTTTCAGAACCCTGTAAAGCACTATCTTTTTCTTTCAACTGCTCACTAAAATCTTGAAGTTTAGATTTTGATTCCCCTTCTCTCTGAATTGACCCATCTATATTAAAATGCACCCTCTGGATTTGCCCAAATAGTTCTTTCGAAATTCCCAAGAGTATTTCTGCACTATTTTCTGCCTCAAACAGTCTTTCCCACATATCCTCAACTTCTTCTTCCATGCAAAAGACTTCTTGTTGCAGCCGAAGTTTTAAATCTTCTTCAGTTTCTCTTGACTCACTTAGCTTCTTCTCAAGATCCATTTCCCGGGCCAAAGATTTCGCCAGCATTCTCAAGATGCTCCTCTGCTGTTCTGCAGTCTGCATTTTGATCTTTGCACTAAAATCTGAAACCGTACCATTATCCAAACCACCAAGCTCCTTCCCATCTTCCCCTATCAACATTTCAAGTTATTGTTAGGTAACAAAAGCTTATTCCCTAAATCTTATAAGTCCAAAAGGTGGGGATTCAGAAATAATGTAGTGGAGGATGCAGCAGTAACATAAATAACAATTTGCTGGAAATTTGGGGACTGAAATCCCAAAGTAAAGTTGCTAACAATTAATACTCGAGATTATTAGACAAGCAAAGAACATTAAATCATCCAAAATATGGATTGAATTGAATGAACACATCAACAGTGTACAAAGAAGTGAAACCCCACACACAAGAGAGAGAGAGAGAGGGGAGAGAGAGAGAGAGAGAGAGAGAGAGAGAGAGAGAGAGATTCTTGCTCACATTTGAACTGTACCTTTGGACATGGCAATTCCAGACCAACTAAAATGTGGCCACCAAATCAAAAGTGCCGTCTAAGTTCTCATGCTCAAAAATATTAAATAAAGGACAAATGAAATGTGAATAACATACATTTTTCATCACCAGAAAAAGCTAATAAGATCCTCTGGAAGTGGGCAGTTTGCATCTTTATGTCTGAGACCTGTTCGAACAACAGATTCAAAGAACCTTCACAATCTTGCAACTTGTCTTCCATATTCTTAAATGCATCACCTAGCTGTGTGAATGAAGACATAACTCTCTGGGAACTAACAATCTCAGACTGTAGAGCAGATAGAAAATTTTCCAGTTCTCCAACTTCAGAGTCTAAAAACCCATATAGAAGGTCAAATTCTAATGCTTTCATGGCAGGACCCTCCGACGTATGCCCTTCTTCCGAAGCAAAAGCCTCAAAATCATTTTCCCTTGAAGCCACATGCATAACAAGTAGTTCGAAGTTAATCAACTTTTCAGAGGAACAAGCTATATCTAGTTCAACTCTAGTTAAAATTTCTGCTGCATTTTCTAGCTCGCGCATAGTGTCTCCACCAGATGAGACAACTTCAAGTGAATCATAATTATTTGACTCAGCCTCCACTTCACCGGAACCAACATTTTCAATGGAACCAGATCTGTCTTGAATACTGTCAGAACCCATTTCCAGTATTTTAATAAGTTCACTTTAGTTCCTGAAATAGGTAGTAGTTTGAACTTCAATCAAATGATACTAGAACCAATATTGAGAAATAACTTATAGAAAATCAAGTCTAGACAAAGGATGGTATTCACTCACCACTGGTTGTATAAATATGGTTCAAAATTAGTACTTTACCCATGTAAATGGGAAACTATCCGTCTCACTTATAAGAAAGTCTGAAATAGAAGCAGGATCTCGTGATAAGGATCTCTAGTTATTTGTTTGTTAAGTGACGTGGTAAATATAGAAGAGGGTGAAAACAATAAAAACAAAGTAAAAATCTTCTTTCTGTACAAATATATATCTACAATCTATATTCAGCATAAAACCACCTAAATATTTTACTTGTGCACACTAAACTACTTTTTTTTACCATGAACAATATGCTTATTCCATTAGGAAAACATAAATAATAAAGTTTACCCTATGGGACTGATGGTGAGAAACACATGATTGCCCACAATCCACCTCTTTTACTCTGTAAAAAAGGATGGTGTGAGAAATCACAAGTGAAAATAAGATTGAGGATAATAACATAATTCATGGGTTGAATATTAGAAGCATGATAGCAATGAGCAAACCAATCCATGCACCATCATGATTTCATTTTCCTATATCTTTTTTGTTTCTTTTTGTACTTTTCCACCCCTATTTTACCCCCCAAACTGTTAATGGCTTCGTTGTTGCTCCCAATTAAGCTGTCACACTGGTGGAACTTATCTCTAATCAAGATACTCATACAAGCACGCTCCCCAAAACTTAAAGATTAACTCGTATAAGCACAAGGAGATCATAAAATGCACAATTTGCCAAGTTTCCGCCTCTTCGAAACTTTTAAATAGTAAGGAAATCATCATCTCATCTAAAGTTAATCGGATCGTTTGCCTAAAAGAGTCCAACATTACCAACGAAAAGTGGCAAAAGGAGGTCTCAGAACTACAAAGTTTTGGTTTTGGCTATTTTGTAGTTGATCATAGATTGTTGTAGTTGTTAATAGCCCGATTGAAATTCCTAAATGAATTATGCAAGCAACTAATTCATACAGGCACTTATAATATCAAATCCGCAGCTTTTAATTGATATTGCCCCATCCATTCATCTCTTTCAATCATAATCCTAATATTTACATTTTCTCTTCCCGTTACATGAGATTTTAGAGTAATTTCCATTCTAAAACCTCCAACTGAAACGAACTATTGTATCATTGCTTATGCACACAGATGCAGCAGCAGGAATCAATTCTCAATAAATTATAACGAAAATGCAAATCAGAATAATAATAATAAATCTCGGATCACAAGATCACATAAAAAAACATCAAGTGCTGAAATAGAGATGCGATTGAAAGAAAACTACCGAAGAATTTAACGTTAAAAGATTAAAGAACGTACCTGATAGAAATGCCGCGGGTTGATCGTGAGTGTGGATTAATTTTACTTTATTTATTTTATTTTATTAATTAACGGATTGGTTTGGTTTTTCTTGTTTATTTATTTTATTTATTTGTTTATATTCCAAAACGGTGCCGACCTGGTCAGCGAGTGTGACTCGGTGAGAGTCAGGGTGTCACCGACTCGGCGATATCACGTGATGCCTTTTGTAATCACGTCCGGAATATGCCTTTTTGAAGCTTATCAAATTAAATCAAGTTTTAATAATATTTTTTTATTATTGTGTGTAATTATTTACATTTATATATGTATGAGTAATTGGGTTGAAGAGCCTTTTAATCTCATATTAAGACAGAGTTTAAAACTTATATATTGGTAATTGAATTGAGTTGAATCAAACTTGAGTTTGTCGAATTTTTTATTGAAAGGAGCTCAAGATGAAAAAATAAATTTGATCGATTTGGAGTCAAGTTTAACTGGCTTGGGCTTAACTAGGTTGGATCAGATTTAATTGGGCCGTGAGGCTACCAGTGGGCTTTTAGTACAGAACTACAGATCCATTTATATGCAATCTGCCCAATTTCAAGTATTTTGGTGTGAGACCATTGCTAATGCTGATTTTCATTTTGGTTGAATCATGAATGAATGACAATCCCAATTCGATATAGGTAGTGGTGGGAAAAAAATACCGAAATATCTAAATATAGGGTTTTTCGTATCGAAAATATCGAAAATGTTGTTTTTTTTTTTTTTTTTTTAAATAAGTTGGAAGAAGTGGAAGAGATGGAATAAAAATTAGAAAACTTGTGTGATCCAGGTTCAAACTCTTGTCATCACAATCTGCATTTTTATAAAGATGAGATACCATTTGAGTTATCAGGCTCGTGGTAGGTAAGTTTATTGCTTGATTGAGAGCTTTAGTACAATATTTTCAAAACTTTTTTATCTTACGAATGATCTCATATTTATAGTAGTAGATTAGAGACAATATATCCTTTTAATACAATATTTTCCAAATATTTATCTTACGAATGATCTCCTATTTATAGTAGTAGAATTAGTGACAAGATATCTAATATTGCATAAGTTAGGGGACCCTAAAATACCTAATATTGATCTTGATTCGATTGTTATCCCTAAATTTTGTGTAGTTGTGGAGAGGATCTTCTTTGATTTTTTTGTCAAAGGGCCTCGACTTGGTAGTTTACCTAGGGATGACCTTGACAACTCTTGTATGCCTTTATTGGTGGATAGTCCAACAAATGACCGACCTCAGTTATGTTCTCCTCAATCAATCAGACGTTCTTTATTTTTCATAGAGTAAAGGTATCAACCTTGTCTGGTCTGGTTTTTTCTATGAATTCAGCTCATCATTGTACCGACTAAGGGAATTGATTGTTTAAGGATTTGGTTGATACATATGACACAACTTTCTTCCATAGTGAACCACATTTTGATTGTTTGCTCAAAAAGGATTATCTTTTCATGTTCTTATTTGTTGGTTTTTTCCTACATTAAAAATCGATTTATCATTTTTAATTCGTAATCACTCATCAAATACTCATTTTATATAGTTTTTTCCCAATAAGTAGAAAAAATAAATGATATTCTCGTATTTCAAAAAAATAATCGTTACGAAAGAAATATGTTGAGACTTAAGCTTAATGACAACTTATCATCCATGTTATTTGAAATGATAAATTTTTGGCTAAATCATCCATGTTGTCTCCCCATGAAATTTCTTTTCGAGTTATATAATAAATTTTCGAGTAGGTATAAATATGAAGTTTTCGTGATTTTTTACGTTGTTTTGTCTTTTTGTTTCTTTAGTGAATTTTTTTTTTTTTTGAATTTTTTAGATTTCATTTTGGGATATTTTTTTTTCGGATTAGCCATTTTTTTTTCTATTCAAGTTTTCATACGAAATTTGGGATTAAGAGAAGGGTGGAAAATCTTGGATCTATAGTTGTTCAATATAATGGGCACCATATGGACCAAGTTCTTCCAAATTGATATATTTATTCATCATCTTTGAATCACCAAATTGGCATACTTATTTCTCATCTTTGAATCAACTTCAAATCACTGGTGAAAACTCAACAATAGATTGTTTTCTTGGTTAATAAATAAATAATACTAATATATATCAGTATCCTTTTTTCTCTCTTCTCATATCTTCAAAATCAGTATCTTTTTTTCTCTCTTCTCATATCTTTAAAAGAATCATGATTTGAGGACAATAATCTTATTGTAAATTTCAACATTATACTCTTATTTTGTCTTAAATTTGAACAACATACTCGTTTGAACTCTAATTTAACTGATTTTGTGGAGTTCTCTGATTCATCTGGTGAAAATCCTCATAAAGTTTATTCTGCATTAGAATATAATAATTGAGGATAAACTTAGGCCAACTTTTTGTTGCTGAATTCATTGTGAATTTGAGAATGTACATCAATTTCATGGGTTATATATACATCGATATTTTGAGTAAGGAGTCAGATCAATGGCTTGGAGGTTGCTAAAATTCAACAAAAAATATTTATTACCAATCAACTAATTTTTTATTGGTTAATAAGAAGGTGGTGTCATAATTTTCATATCTTGAAATCCCAAAAGTTAGTACACAATAGAGAACAAAAAAAAAAAAACGTATTTACACAACCAGCATTATGATGTGACATTTTTGAGTGAGAAATAGCAATACGGTAATCTTTCTCAACTGTCTTGCTATTAGTATAGTATAGATAAGTCAGAATCCTCTTACTTTTTGAACTGTCTTGCTATTAGTATATTATAGATAAATTAGAATCCTCTTACTTTTCAAAAAGAAGAAAAAAATTATAAACTCCTAACATCCTAATTTAAAATAAAATTAGATCTTATTATTAAAATTTTACCAAACATTTTTTTAGAAGTTTGTAAGCTTTTGAACATCTTAATTATAAAATGTTTAAAAGCACACCCTCTTCTATTAGTTTGATTAAGTCTTAAATTGCAGTCAATTATTTTTTGGATTAGTTTATGGGTTTTACATTATTCTTAATTGTACTAATAATTTATTATGATTTTCTTGATGAATAATTTACCGACATTTTACTTATAATTTTGTAAAGGAAAATTAAAATAGTTATGAATGTTAAAGTTATGATGAAACTCCACCTTAAATTCTACTACAATTCAAGCATTATCTTTTGATTGTGACCCTAATTTGAAAATAATCATTGTTGCACAAGATAACATCCAAATAGAGATGGTAATTTTCCCGCGGGGAACCATACCATTGGATATCAATGTTAATAAGGTGGAAATTTCCCGATCAAATCGGAAAATGAGACAGGGACGGTGAATCCTAGTTTAAAAATTATGGGGATAGTATGGGGATGGTATTTATGCTCTCCACCCAATCCACAATCCCGAAACCGTCCCAATTTATATGAAACAGTGATTCCCCATTCCCCGTTTAATATTATTTATTAATATATATATATATATATATATATATATATATATTAGTAAATATATCAGAACATCCAAAATTTTCATAAGTGCTCTAAGTCCTCACTCCTCACGGCTCCTTTCCAATTAGTTAATAATTTAATATCTAAAATTGCAAATTGAAATTGAAATTTTGAATCAACTCAAAATAGTCAAACTTGTTAGATTATGTTGTAACTTGTTAGATTGTGTTGTCATTTTGATTACGTATTTAATTTGATTTCATAATATTTGATGTTATGTTGGATCGATATTGTTTATGAATTGTTTTAATTGTTTTGATATTTATTTTATTGAAAATTATTTTAGAAAAAAAAAAATTTAACTTGTAGAAAATTAAATTTGGGGAACCCGAATCCCCCGCGGGGAATCCGTTCCCCGAGCGGTGAATCCCCATCCCCGTACCAAATTCGCAAAACGCTGATGGCAGCGGGGATGATATTTGATATGACAATTTGATATGGTGATGATATTACCAATATCATCTCCGAACCCACCCATTGTCACCCTTACATCCAAAGCTTTCAAGGGTTGTTGATTATTTTATTTTATTTTATTCTTTTACTTTTCTTTTTGGGGAATTAGTCTACATGGAACTTATGTTCACTTATTATTATTATTATTATTATTATTATTATTATTATTATTATTATTATTATTATTATTATTATTATTATTATTATTATTATTTAATGTTTAATTTAATCGGTTCATTTATTCTTATAACAAAAAATTATGTGAGATTCATAAATAAAGATTAACTTGTAATTTGTAAAAATGAATAAAAGTTTGAAGGTTTGAAGTTCATATTGTAAGTACTTGTGTTATTTATTTTTCTGTCTTTCAATTTATATATACAACTGTTGCCGTCTATATGGTCGGCTAGATCTTATGTGTTAGATCATGACTTGACTTTACATTTATCTACTAACATGGTTAAGAAATTATTTTGATCATGAATCAAAATATATTTAAGATATTTTAAGGCTAAAGCTATAAGGATTGAAACTATCAGTATGTTTAAACTTGCTTCGTGCCCTTCGCCCTTTGAGCCGTAATGTCCAGGTGGGACACAAACGTGTTGAGGTTTTCTGGATTTTTCTTGTAAGTTTAAATATTTGATTTGTTTCTCCTTACTTTGTAAAAGAGTCTGTTTGAGTATCTTAAATAGTTTTTGCATCTAGGTTAGAAATTGGTTTCAGAGCCATGGGAGTAGTATAATGTTTAGAATATAGTTTATGATCTAACACATTTCTCTAAATATTCTATGAATATTTTTGGTATAAAAAATACTGTTACAAACAGTATGATTGAAGACTACGATATTCTAGAAAATCTGGATCATCTTAATAAATGAACAATTCCTAAAATTGAACCAAAATTGGTTTATAAGTTAGGAACTTTTGAAAAAATGGGTCTTAGACAAATTGTCAAAACTACTGAATACTCTGTTCCTCTTCATGATGAAGAAATGATTATTTGCTTACTAAATAAAAGTGATCTTTATACCTTTTAAATGTAGTCATACTCATTTTTAGAAATTACAAGTTAATCTTTATTTATGAATTATGGACCGTCAGTTTAATTATTCTACGTTATTTGTTTCACAAGAGTTATTCTTTTCTTTTTTTATTATCTCAAATTAACAAAATGAAAGTTCGAACATGTCCAGCACGAGTCCTTTGATAGCTATTCTAAATTGTTTTTTATAACTATAATAGTCTTGTTTAATCTTCCGGCCACTTTATTTTAATAAGATGCAATGGCACCTTCTAAAAATATTTTTAATACACATATATAATATATAAAATAGAAAAGATATAAGAATGGATCTATATTTAAAATCAAATCAAAGAGGATGGTTCTACCCAACTCGTAGTTGGGCTGTTTATTTTTTATGAGCTTTAAAAAAAAAAGATTGATTGGACTGGTCAAATCAATTGAAAATAACTTTCTTTATAGTATCATAATTCAGTTATTCAATTTTTAATTTTTATTAAAATATGTTAAAACCTTTTAGTTGTGACATTTAATGACTAGCAAGCAGCCTATTTGTCTGAAAAATAAAAT